>CAWUFW010005738.1:0-1279740 GCA_963921515.1 Calotriton arnoldi
AGGATTCAGAATTATTGGAGGGGCGTCAACCGTGTGATGGAGGCTGTGGTGGGGGCCCAAGTTCCGTTGGAGCCTAGGTGGCATATTCTCGGCGTCAGGGGGGAGACCACGTGGCCGAAGTGGGCAAAGTTATGGTTGGCCTTGGCGGGAGGGGTTGCAAAAAGGAACATTGCACGCGCATGGGGGGCTGTGGAACCTCCGACAGTGGCTGCTTGGATCCGTGATTTGGACTGGTGTCACGGGGCGGAGCAGGTGGTGCACCAAAGCTGCGGATGTCCCCGCAAATGGGAGAAGATATGGGGGCCGTGGTCATTATACAGGGGTCTGTGATGGGTCCCATGTTGGGTTCTGCTTGGGTCTCCAGGGAGGGTCTAGAGACGTACTTCAATGGGTGGCGGGCGGCTTGTCTACAGCTTGTGTGTATAATCTGTTTAATAAGGCAAGATATGGCCATGCCTGGCGTCTGCTTTATCTCTATATCCTTGAACTGCTTAATTCTGAGGCTTGTTTTTGATTTAATAAAAAGAATTCTTTAAAAAAAAATGTGTTGGTGGAAAAACTGGGGGGGGGGGGGATTAAATTCCTGGTGCAGACTTACTAAATGTGGACCTCCTCAACTCACTCCCCTTATTAAGGTTTTATTACGGAATGGCCTCGTGGGAAGTATTTTTTAAACTGGCTCAGCAGCTGGAACCATGAATATAAGTTGCTGGTTTCCAGGACGTTGCCTTGGCACCACGTCCCTTACAGTAAACAAGATACCATATACATCCACTTAATATATGGGAACTTAGGAAGTTGCAACTATGTACTCTATATTGCCCTGAAGATTCAGGCTTTAGCATAAACTTAAATAATGGCCTTGGAATAAACCTGCTTTGCCAGAGGTACACTGAAAACTGGGGGCACTATACGTTATGAGGCAGAGAGTAGGGCATTAGCACTAGATTAGTCACCTCGGTCACTGTCGTCTGTAGGTGTTTAGTCAACAGTCATGCACGATTTTCCACCTGATACTATGTTCAAACTCAACTTTTTGGATAAGAACTATTTGTACATCAGTTGTGTCAAAGTGCCATGCATTATTCTCAGAGGCTTTCTAAGGTGTTAAAACAGCTTTTCAGCTCTCTGGAATGGAAAACAACACAAAAAATGCCAGGGTGGTAACTATGCGTTTGAAAGAAATATGTGATAAAACTGGAGAAGTGTTATATGAAATTTCAGCCACCAACAATAGCTTTACCTTAGTGAGTATTGTGGATGCCAGCTAGATTTCCTGTATTGTTCCAAGTTCTAATTTGTTATAGCAGTTACTTCACACGCCTGAGATTGGTAACTGAAGGACAGTCAAGACTCTACACCTGTATGTTTGGAAAGTCGGCCCAGGGAAGTGCATTGTATTCTATTGATTGTGATTGATAGCACAGGAACCCGCAGGGTCAAACTATATTCTACAGAGTGACTATCCAGGGCCCTGCCTGTAACCCCTAGGTAAGAATAATAAGCCTCTAGTTAGGAACACCCGGATTGTTAATTTTTGCCTTGCAACATTTGACTCAAAGAAGCTGAGGGCAAGTACAAGGCTTTGCTGTGATAAAGCAGCTGCTCGGTTATGAGTCTTATGAGTTGACTATGTGCCTCAGGTGAAAAGATCCACTGAGGAAACATCAGACTATACAGTAGGTCAGTAGTCACAAAGTGGCCACTGCATGGAAACACACGAGGATATATTTGTCTTCATGGCAGTAACCTTTGTGAAATGCAGGGGAAAGAAAGCACGAAAAAAACATCTTTACACCCCTCAGTGCAGCCAGTAGGAATGACCCAAAAAGGACTGAGCTGGTTAGATCTGAGGAGGTTGTGTTGACTTTGGCGAAAAAGAAACACTCTGAGATCCATAAGCTACCTGAATGCCAAACTTGCAGATGGGACAGTGAGTATAGAAACTGCCTTGAGGGTGGCTGAACAAAAAATGGAGGGCCTCACTGGAAGGGTGGACCTGGAGCAGGTACTGTCCATAATTCTGATGCTGAGAACCACATGGGTAACTTGCACCATGGATTCCATCTTGAATTTGGATGCGAGTATAGAAGTCTCGAAGGGTGTGCTCCTCAAAACCCTTAGCTTCTTTATCACTAGGTGCAGCATCATCAGCCAAGGACTTGTGGAAATCCCTAAATGTATTCATGGCCACTAAATGTGAATCTGCAAGGCAGATGATGACTCAAGACTCAGGCTCTCCCGGAGGGTCCCATGATATAACAAGGAACTGAAGGGCATCCCAAGCGGAACAGAGATGCTTGTTCCATCAAAGCCTGTAGATGTTACGGGACAAGGCCAAATAGTTCCTTCCTACCTAAAATGGAGAGCCCAGCAGCAGCTACGGGTCAGTGCCCCAAGAGAGTCTATTAGCTCTGTACATGCAGACCCCCTTGAACTGTGTGCAAATACTCCAAAGGGTCCAGATCTGCTGCTTGAAAATGACCGAGGGCTGAGATGTGAGATGGTGGCTCTAGGTTATAGCTGGGCAGACTGGATCTACCTTAACACCTCAAGTATAGTGAAGAAATAGAAAAACAAGGGCAACTCACCACTGAAATGAAGACCACCTTCACACCTAACAGAGGCACTACGACAGAGCCAGGTGTCACATCTACCTGCTGATGGAGCTATGGAAACTAAAGATGAGGTAAAAACTATACTGTTGGAAATGAAAACCAGCCTCAGACACAATTAACACGATAACTAGCCATTAGGACCAACTGAAGGACAGTCTCTATATAGCAAATTGGATATGGTGCAGCAAAACATTCTTGACCTGGTGGATGGGTCCCACACTTCTAATGAGACAATGCTGTGCATGAATATGGTCCTAGCAGTTATAAAAATAAAGAACAAATATCTTGAATTGTATTCTAGACACAACAATATTAGGATTCTTGGCCATCCAGAATCCAACACGGGAAAAGCTGAGCTATTCGCTGAGAACTTTCTTGCTGAACTGCTTGGTCGATTTCAGATCTCCAATAGCTACGTGATTGAGGGTAGAAATATATCCCTGGCCTGCAGACCTATGCCTAGGGCAGTTCCTAGATCAATAGTTGCCTGTTTTCAAAATTTTAGGGACTGAAATGCTGTCTTCCGATTAGCCACAAAGAAAGGCAAGTTGGAGTTTCATGGCAACCCTTTGTCCCTATTTTCAGATTCCTCCACAGCAGTGCAGGAGGCAAGAATTTTTGGATGTTAATAGACAGCTCCCTTCCATGTACCAGGATGCAGTGCTGTGCTCGGCCAAGTTGTAACTTCACCACAATAGAAAAACATGTTTAACAAGTCCATGAAGGCAACCAATATCATTAAGACTCACCTTACTGATGGGTAGATTGTGTGTCAAAGCATCTTTACTAAAAATTCAGATATACATGGTAAACCAACTCTGCAAGATATATTGTATAGTTCCATGTAGTATGTTGAGCAGAGGTATTTTGATGAACCAGTTTATAGCGATATTTGGTATGACACAAGCCTGCTGACACCCACCTCACCCACCAACTATTATGCTCTGATTCTGCTGGGATTGGGCAACCTGTACAACTTAGAAATGTGACACTCCCTTTTACATCCCTGGACCCATCAAACTGACGGATGACAAGTGGGATAGCAATGGTATTTCTTGTGAACACATAACCAGATGTTCGTGACTGGCATCACAGTACACCCCTACTGTTTACCACCTACGATGAATTGTATTTGTTTTGTTGGTGGGGGATATCTTTCAGTGATCGCCATAGAAATCCGTGCAGGTGGGGTGAAGAAAGAAGGTTTTTTAAGTTTCAATAGTTTTGGAAAGGTCAGGAGTATACATCCTCGGTGTGGAATTCGCATCACCCAGGACACATTGTTTGGCATCAAGGACAACAGATTTTCATGTATATTTTGTCCTCTAAACTAGTTAGCCCAATCCCGTACAGCACTAACCCTTTGGATTTAAAGGACTAAAGTTAGAAGGGAAAATCTTTGACTAGGATGAACCTGGTTGGTATATCCAACCCTTGCTCCATGGTGATCAGCGTCAAATTGCACCTAGGTTCTGATCACCCACAACTATCACCGGCACTTTATGCTTCTTTGCGCTATTACTACTTAAAACTTTAAAAATTAATTCATCTAGTTCCACTTATTGGATTTTTGTCATGCTAGTGTCATTTTCTTTTTTAAATGTTACTCTATTTTTTAACTCAATTTGGGATTTTTACTGTTTTACATTTCAACTTTATTACTATTTTGGTACTGCAAAAATACTTTACACATTGCGCTAAGTTAAGCCTGACTGCTCTGCGCCATAGCTACCAGGAGATTAAGCTCAAGTTAAAAAAAAAAATTCAAATTTTTATTTATTTATTTGATTTAATTCTCTACTGAGAACAACAAATAAGATGATAAAACGATAAAATTACATTTATAAGTAGAAAAATTGTAAGCGCTTATCCTAATACAAGTTTAAAAAAGTTTTTAAAAATTTAAACAGATTATAGCATACAAATTCATTGGGAGGTGATTTAAGAATGGAGATCAAACTCTGTACACTTATAGAGTTACACTTTGTTTGAATTGGTTTTAAAAATCGCTTTCTAGCGTCAACTACTGTGGAGTTAGGACAAACAAACAAAATATGCGTCAGATCTTGATCTCCTCCTTTACAGAGGTCACATAAGCTGCTGGCATTATTGTTATTTGTCCATTTACAGGTAAAAGAATTAAGAGGAAGGATCCCAAACCGAAGTAAAACCATACAACGCCGGGCACCATGTCTTAGAGTGAAAGTAAGATATTGTTGCCTTTGTTTGAATTCAATTGACTCAGCATATTGTTTATAACATTGCAGTTTTGTACAGTGCTGGAAGTCAAGATCATAACTTATCCTTGGAGTCAAGTGTTTTAAAAAGAGTTTCAAATGTGCCGGGGTCCAGGTTTTCAACAGATCAACTGTACGTTCTGACAACTTCAGTGCAAACATTAAGTTTCGATAAAAAACGTATTTTGAGGATCCTTCTTCGAAAATTTCCAGTTTTAATAGAGCTCTTAGAGATCCTTGTTCGGCATGTAAGATGTTATACGCCCATCGGATGATACTAGTGATTCCTCTAGCGTATGTACTTGTTAGAGAAAACTCGAGGCGCAGGGCTTGCACAGGTACTGCTTGAGACATTTTGGTTAATTTCCGAAGAATCTTACTTTCTTTGAGTTGTATTGAATGCCATTGATTTATGGGAATGTGCTCAACAGCGTATGAAAGAACTGGAGGGATCTTGATGCTAAAGACCTGTAAAAGGGTTGAAAAGTGCCTATGCCCAGTAGAAGAGTATAATCTTTGAAGCGCCCCGGCATGAACATCAGCTTTGTAGGCCAGGTGCTGAAGATGGGAATGATTTTTTAAGGTTTGCGAAAAAATACGACCTAAATAGATGTATTCATTCACTATTTCTAACGGTTGTCCTCCTAAGGTCCAGTTATAGTTTACGTATCTTTTACTTCCTCGAAAAGGAACTATTTTTGTCTTTGTTATATTAGGGACCAAAAATGTTGTTCTGCATATGACGCAAGTGCATGCAAGTTCCTTTGGAGGCCAAACGGAGTCAGGTCAAGGATAATCACATCATCTGCGTACATCAGAGTATGAATTTTATGTAGTGATATTTTCGGAGGGAAATTAGTTATCTGCTTAAAACAATCTGGGAGATCACTAAGGTAAAGGGAAAATAGTAAAGGAGCTAAAAGACACCCTTGTCTTAGGCCATTCAATGTTTTAATTGGGGATGTGAGGCCCTTCGCTTTCCCTAATAAAACTTGGCACCAGGTTTCGGAGTGGAGTGACACAATTATATGTAATAAGTTAACCGGAATTCCCAATTTTTTTAGCTTACACCAAAGTGTTGGTCTGTTCACTCTGTCAAATGCTGTTGAAAAGTCAACAAAGACAGAGTAGACGACCTGTGATTTCGAGACCACATATTTATCAATTATTGTTTGTAACATCGCGATATTGTCAGTTACAGAGTGTTTTTTTCGAAACCCAGCTTGGTTAAATGGAATTGATCCAGTTGAGAAGGCCCACTCTTTGAGATGGTCCAATACACTGGCCGCAAAGATCTTTCCTGTCGCATCAAGCAGGGCGATCTGTCGATAGTTGCCGGGGGACAGTCTGGAGCCCTTCTTGTGGATAGGGATAATTATACTTCCTTTCCAAGATTTGGGAATTTTGCCAGTGGCGAAGCTATGGGAAAAAAGGGGAGCTAAAAACAAGCTCCACTCCTTTGGATTCTTTTGAAGCACCTTTATTGGAATTAAATCTGGACCCATTGCTGCAGATGTTCTTGCATTTCTTATATGAAGTTCAATTTGAAATGGTAAAGGGCGAGATCTTCAAGAGTAGTAACCTGTGTCTTGCCCGATGGTCGTATCATAATTTCTTTCCTCACGTTTGTTTTGTATAAGTTTGCTAAATACACTTCCCATTCCCTTGGGGGGACTGGTGAGGCTTGTAAAGGTTTTTTTTTGCCTATTTCTTTTGCAATAAGAGTCCAGTATTCACGTATATTTTTTTGTTTAGCCGCTATCTGAATGTCCATCTATTTTTTATCCTGTTGCACTTTTCTTTGCCCTTCTTTCGCCCTCCGTTTACGATTTGTACGTATTTTAATTTCCTGTTGTCTTCTGTCGGAGAAACATAAGAATTGTGCCCGATTTAATTTGTTAAGTAATATTACATTTTTGTCAGGGTTTTTCTTTCTGTGATTTCTTGATTGAGAACTTCGGAAATTAAGAGAATCTTGCAGGAACTTCACTAGTTTCTTTAGAGCGACTTCAAAATGTATTATTGGGTCTGGGAGATGTATACTCTCAAATATTTGCGTAAGTGCCTTTGTTATGTTGTTATTATCGAGTGCTCTCATATTCCAAGTGATTCGTCCTTGTTCTTGATTCACGAGTGCAGGGCTTTGTAAATACATGTTATAACCCTCGGAGGTAGAGTTCGCGATTAGGCCAGTTGTAAGATTAAGATTAATTGCGTGGTCGCTTCCTGATTAAAATTAATGCTTAGGTGTTCTATCTTCCTGAACAAGTCCTGACTACATATCATGTAGTCTAATATTGAGGAATTAAATATACCTGTTCTTGTACTTGTTGCCGGAATGTCTCCTTCTGTGTTACCGTTTAGAATAACTCCATTGAAAGCTGGTAGCGAGGAGAGTATTAATTTCCCCCGTTTATCTGCTTTAATCCCTGGAGGAAAAATGGGTATTGAAGTTAACTGGGCCTCATCGTGTAATCCACATTCCCATTTCTCCAACAAGTCATTGGAAATGTTCCCGTTAAAGTCTCCCATTAGGAAGACTGACGGGAATCCTAAGGTTTCTACCACCTCTTCTAAATTCCTCAAATATTTCATACATAAGGAAATCCGACTTGGAGCCAGGCGGAATATATAAGTTGTAAATGAGTAGGTCATTTGGAATATCTTCTAGCTCCTTCCGGCACTTAACCTTTATACATTGGCTATTTGATGTTTTCATGGGGGTGATTTCCTGATCCCATAAGAAATCCTCGCTCAAAAGTAGTGCTAATCCGCCCTTAGCATGTCCTCGGCTGACTGGTTCCGCTGGAATATCGTATACAATATAGTTGTCTAGATGAAAAGTTGTAGTTGACCATGTTTCCTGGAGTGCCACAATCCCTGGGTCATCTTCCATAATCTTTGCAAGTTTCTCCTGGGTTTTCCCTGCAATATTCCAGGAGGTAATGCTCAGGCCTTGGTTAAAAAGGGAATATTTTTGCCCTTCCCTGTGTTTTACCATTTAAATTCTCTGTAATCCAGGACCATTGCTTTTCATCTGCTTTTGTCTCCTCTTTAGGGATAGGTTTTTTCCAGATCCTTCTTTCACCGTTCCTGATTGATATTGTTAGATTTTCATTTATGATATTAATCAAGTCAGTGTGACCACTGTTGCTTTGTTAATTTAGTCACTTTTAGGGTTCACCATGACGACAAGGGCTGTGATTATTCATTGAGGTTGGTAGGCACCCACCCCGAATAGTAATCCAATTTGTTACAGTGAGGAACCACTTCTCTGCTCAAGATGCTGCTAGGTCTATCTGCACCTTCTAAAGAGCTGCCATAAACCTGACATGAGTTATGCTAGTTATACTCAAGCTGTGGGAAAGGATGTATATTTAGACTTGACATGTCAATCTGTCTGGTACTTGCTACTCACAGTAGGTTGCCTCTAGAGCTGCATGGGCCTGTAATCTACAAAAATATTGATGTTGACACTACAGTTGCTAATCGGAATTCTCTAATAGACGGGTGGGAATAAGGGACATAGAAGAGCAGAGGTTTAAGAAAGAAGCCTTTTAAAGCTGTGGAGAATAACTATGGGATTTAGGCACAATTCTATTCGACCAATGTCCATACAATACCCTATAATAACTACATTCGATTGAAGTGCAGACAAACTCTCAAATCAAAAAAAGGGGGTCCTAAAGGGAACCATGAGACCAGCGGGAATGGGGGCTAGTAAGGGTCGGCGGTATCAGCGTATCAACTGTGACAGCGTGATGTGTGTAGGTTACGCTTCAAAGAAATTAAGGACCCTAGTTTAATGATCAGGGTGATGTAGCAGTGTGGGCCAGCATGATACGAATTCAACCAACTGCGGTAGATCTCAAAAACGGATTTCCCATGTACAAAACGGATCAGTTAGCATTTGTAACAGCTCTGCTCCCCAGAGCATCTCTTACAAGACTCACCCCATCTTGGTCCTGACAAAACATGTTCCTTCCGTGATCTTGAATATAGCTTCTTTCCTTTGGTGGTCTGGAACGATACCCTCAAATGTCCAAAACTAAAACAGCAGCTGGTTATGTCTTGATATAATTTTTAAGCACACCCGAGACAAACAAACAGGTTCTTCCTGGTGCACCTTGCCCGCTATCGAACATATCTTTCTTCTGCGCATGCTTAGAACACGACACACTGTGGGGGCCAGACGAACCTAGTGAAAGCACACTGAGCATGCGCACACGTCAGCTAGTGAAAGTCGCCGGAAGAGGCGACGTAGCATTATTAGGCACAACTCTAAATAGGTAATTAGGTAGTCTGAGACAGGAAAGCTATCTATCTTCTTGCACCGAGCATGCTTTACAAACCAGTCCCTTGCCAATAAAGATGGCAGGGCCGGTATGGGGTGCTAGGCGTGTTTGCCATCTATTTGGCGTTGCTTTTCCACAGGGTTGTTGGCACCAGAAGGGTCATGCGCACTTGAATTCACTAACCACAACACGACAAACTGCTGATTAGTGTTTTCCACATGAGCGTGGCATACAATATGTTTCCTTTGAGCATGTGCCGATGGGTAGTGACTCAAGTTGAAAGCATGAGTATTGTATAAAATTTGATAATTTACAGCATTGGATGGACGCCGATCGTGTGCCCTTCTCAGCAATCGTTGTGCTACTCGTTGTGCAAAGCCTACATTTCAAACTGAATCTGGCACGAGTTCATTGGAGAGATGTCTCTGAAGGATTCTGATAAGGTGAGTAATGTGATGTCCAGGTTGGCTGTATTTTTATATGCACCTTCCATTTCACAACAGCTGTAGAGCGTGCATGATGCAGTTGGCAACACGCTGCATCATATGACCCTGTTAAGTTTGTGGTGGAGTCAGCTTTAGAAGGCAGTATGGCCTATATAGTGCATGTTGTGGTATGCTTAGTAGAACTAGTAATGTACTTTAAAATACTATTCACAAACCTACTTGCTAAGGTTCCACCTCTGCCTTTCCTATCTTTTTATCTGCCATGATATCTGCCCCTACTGCGGGTCTGTGCACACTTAAGTATACGTTTTTATAGTAAATGTGTGTGGGACAGAGGGAAGTGGCAGGGAAATGAGGAATACTTACGAATACATAGGAGGGATTAAGAGAGGACTAAGGAGGGGTTTAGGGAGGGGCATGCACTTACCCACAAAAGAGTAAGCCAATTGCTACCAGCAAACTGCACTTCTAAAGGACCCAAAACAGTAGTAAATGCACTCCAGCTCAGAGCTGGAGTAAGTCCAGCACCACATTTGGCCAGCCACTTTTCAACACCTTAACATAGAAATCAATGGAGGTAGGGACTTAAAATCAAAAACCCATATGAAATAATGTAAAATGAAACACAATGATTTAGAATATAAAAAAATATAAATGCATATTAAAAAATATATATATTTATTTAATTGTAAAATAGTTTAATAACTTTTTAATTTACATTTTAATGTAACATTTTATTTTGAAATACAATAACATGCATTTTAATTTTTATACATCACTTTTCATAATTATTCATACACATTTAAAAACATACTGTTATTACTTTAGGTGGGACTTAATTTTTTTTATTGATTAAAGTTTTATTATTTAATTTATAATTAAGTTGTTAGCATTTTTATTGCATCTCTCTCTCTCTCTCTATATATATATATATATATATATATATATTTATATTAATATTTAACATATACATATTTTTACTAGTTTTTTTCAAGTCTAATAAACTTTTTTACTTTTTGCTGTTCTTTACCCGAGTGAGATTTTGATGAAGGGAATTCCGTGGAGAGGCGGGGGTAGGGAGTGGTAAATAATACACCAAACGAACAACACAGCCATAACTGGGTGCAAATATAGCTAACAGCAGCAATGTTACACTGAAGCACCAATGTTAGGTGCAGTGTATTATGATAAGGCATATTGCTGAGAGAAAATACGAAATATGGCAGCGTACATACCTGCGCTTTAGGGGGCAGCTGCCCCCTCCACTTTAAGTGGAGATGGTAGTTTTGCCACTTCGATCCCTTAGCAGTGTATATTGCTAATAATGTTAAGTTCTTTGGTGGATGGAACTGATGCCACTATAAGTTCGGAATGTGAGTATGGTACAGGGGTCAGCAAGTATTATGTTCTTATGTCAAATATTATTATGTGGAAAAACATGAACTGAAAGGACTGTGATAACTCGATTTGCCACTGGTCACCAGCAATCAGCAATAAGACTATACAGCATATAATTGATGGCAAATTCACAGACAATATTAAACCTGTGATTTTTTTACCTAGAATGTGCTGGGGATAAACAATGCCTGCAAAGGCAGGGTTATAGCTACCTAATTACAGAGACGCAAAATAGATATTGCTTTGTTGCAAGAGTTGCACCTTGTACCAACAAATAGGAAACTGAGAGCAAACAGTTTGGGAGGACCAGCCATTTTGCATCATGCAGCTCACATTCAAGAGGCTTATTAGCCTGGGGGAGAAGATGAACAACGCTACAAGTGCCACATAAAATGGCCGATTCAGAAGGTAGATATTTGCTTGTGCCCACGATAGTAGAATGCAAAAGAAACAATTGATGGACGGAATGCTGGACAATGCAAACATTCACCCCCAGTCACGAGGATCTGGGTTAAATCCATCATTCTTTTGCTCACCACACCACCCCAGTTTGGACCCAGCCATATGCAAATTAGTCTTGACCCTGTTCCTTGTGGGAACAGTCCATCCTGAACTGCCAAGCCAGGTCCTCCCTGGACCGGAAACAAGCATCCTGGGACCGGTTTCAGGGCATCACCCTTCATCAGCCAGGCTAGCTTGAATCCAGTGGTGTAGTGAGCACGGGACCCACGTCTGGGCATACCCTTCCCAATTAGGGTGACAAATGCAAAAGAAACAATTGATGGACGGAATGCTGGACAATGCAAACATTCACCCCCAGTCACAAGGATCTGGGTTAAATCCATCATTCTTTTGCTCACCACACCACCCCAGTTTGGACCCAGCCATATGCAAATCAGTCTTGACCCTGTTCCTTGTGGGAACAGTCCAGCCCGAACGGCCAAGCCAGGTCCTCCCTGGACCGGAAACAAGCATCCTGGGACCAGTTTCAGGGCATCACCCTTCATCAGCCAGGCTAGCTTGAATCCAGTGGTGTAGTGAGCACGGGACCCACGTCCGGGCATACCCTTCCCAATTAGGGCGACAAATGCAAAAGAAATAATTGATGGACGGAATGCTGGACAATGCAAACATTCACCCCCAGTCACAAGGATCTGGGTTAAATCCATCATTCTTTTGCTCACCACACCACCCCAGTTTGGACCCAGCCATATGCAAATCAGTCTTGACCCTGTTCCTTGTGGGAACAGTCCAGCCCGAACTGCCAAGCCAGGTCCTCCCTGGACCGGAAACAAGCATCCTGGGACCGGTTTCAGGGCATCACCCTTCATCAGCCAGGCTAGCTTGAATCCAGTGGTGTAGTGAGCACGGGACCCACGTCTGGGCATACCCTTCCCAATTATGGCGATGAGGGGTGAAACCCCGAAACCGGTCCTAGGATGCTTGATTCCAGTCCAGGGAGGGCCTGGCAGTTCGGGCTGGACTGTTCCCATTGGGCACAGGGTCAAGACTGATTTGCATATGGCTGGATTCAAACTGGAATGGCATGGTGAGCAAAAAAACGATGGATTTAGGCCCAGATCTTTGTACTGGGGTGAATGTATGACATTGTTCTGCATTCTGTCCATCAATTGTTGTTTTTGCACGATAGTAGAAGGACAACATATAACGCTTATAAACATTTACAGATCCAACTTCGATTGTCCACAATTTTACTATGATATGCACTCACATACTTTGCACTAAGACAGATACAAAACTTAAATTGTAATTTTAATTTGATATACACACATACTTTGCAGTAAAACGGATACAGAATCTTTGACATGACTAAAAATGTGGAGTTAGACATAGCAGGGACATCAGAAAAGTTGAACAGTAGGGGAAATTAATACTGTGAAATGCACTATTAAGGTATGACCTAGATTAGCACATAGACGGCTAATCATTACTTGACAATCCATGGACCCCCCCCCCTCTGCCACCTCCCCACCGACAATGGAGTCTAAAATCCGAAAACAGCTAATGGAAGGCAAACTGGCATAACTTGGAGACGTATTTCTAGAAGGAAAGTCAAAGAACTAAAACAATATGAAGCAGAAAAAGAACTGATCAATCCACTCAATATCTTTCTCTAATGCAGAATCCATTATATGATGAGTGGGCAACTGACAGAATACCCAGTTGAATCCTTGTCACTCCAAAGACTTATACATATTGTGAGCACCAATAACCAGTGACAGTTAATCACCAGAAAATATAGAGGCACAATGATGAGACCCAGAGGTATCAGATGCGCAGCATCCAGAGCTTGGGATTTCGATTTTAAAGAAGTAATTACAGAAGAAAAATGGAAATTCTTCTGTACACTGTAACAGAAAATCTCCCAAAATAGTGAATAGAGACTGCTGCATTTTAACTTCTTGCAGTGTATATATTATACACCAGATAGATTGCACACAATATACCTTTGGTCCAATACTAGTTGTGGTCATAATAGAGCAGATTTGTTTTTCCTTACATGAGAGTGTGTACCTGTTTTGGCCTACTGGGTTAAGTTACACAAACAGCTACGAGCAATGATCAACACAACACTTACACCCTCTTTGCCCGTGCCACTACTGAGTTGTGCCAAAGACATACCAGCATCATTAAACGCCTGTACATCCCTGCTCATCTTCCCCTCCTTAATTGTGAAGCGCTCTGATATCCCTCGGGATCATGTTCGCGCTATATAAAACTTTATAAATAAATAAATTAAGGTGATACTCAATTATTTCTCCTTTACTAGCAATGCACATGATAGGGATGAGTTGGGACAGATGAAATGTGGATTAAGGATCTGATCTATGGCAATGATACTCTAAATTATTACCCACACAAATGCCCCCTTGTGATACATGATCCCCTCTAAATGCGCATGATGAAAGAACATAAATTCAGGTACATGCATGTAAATATGTCTTATAAATGGTGGAGGTTGAGATACATATACTCAGCAGGAATGTACACACCATAAAATGCACATACCATGTTTGGAGTTCTTTGGGCAGTGCCTGGGGATGTGAGTTCCTTTAAACACACCTCAGTTTCTTGAATGAATGAATGCATGATTGCATTTGTAAAGCGCACAGCTACTGGAAACGAGTTGCTTTGTAGCTATGTGTGGACAGCACAAATTAAGGTGAAGTAAGCTTAGTTGTTAAAGACATTACTTGCATATAGCACACTTCTGTTAAATACCTAATTCTGTGAAATGATTTTTGGAAGATATTGTTGATAATGGTTTGCTGATGCTGTATGCAGCTTACAAATAAAGGTTTAAAAAAATTCATTCAAGGCTTCCGCTCTTCGAAGCTCATGAGGCCAAAAAAACTGATGCTATGTGGGAGAACTCCTCCGAAGAACGTTAAGCAAGTAGACACTAATCCAGAAGCACCTCAAACAGAGAACTCTCCTACTGATGATGAACACATACATCTGCTGTCCACATTTGGAGGTACAAAAATCATAGGTTAAAAGACACAACCACAATGTGAGCTGACTATTCATGGCAATACATTTGTCTGCTTTATTGATACAAGAGCCATAGTGTGTGTGATCACACTGAAAGAATACAAATGCCTTCAACCTCCCCCGACTCCAATGGCCACATGAACAAATGTATTTGCACACTGCAGTCTGTCACTATTCAAAATTGCAGGTGTTTTCCTTGTGGAGGTGACAGCCTCTCACCTCAGTCAATCTATCACAGCTTGGTTCTTTGTA
This sequence comes from Calotriton arnoldi, assembly GCA_963921515.1. Lineage (NCBI taxonomy): Eukaryota > Metazoa > Chordata > Amphibia > Caudata > Salamandridae > Calotriton > Calotriton arnoldi. Next base: position 14,763 of record CAWUFW010005738.1, read on the forward strand.
ACCCACACCAACAGCAACACACTCATCAAATGTAAAGCAGCATAGTTGCTGCGCCTGATAATACTGATTTCAGTGTACAAGAGTGCAACTTTGATCACATGCTAGAAGAAAACAGTAATGTAATTAACGGCATAGGGATTCTAAAAGAAAAAATAATTAAGTTACAAATTGATGCCTCGACTTGCCTTGCCCGGGAGTTGCTGCATTGCACTGGGGAGTAGGAGGACCACATTCCCCAGCAACCTTTGCTTTGTGACGCTGCCCTCAGGCGCTGGAGCGCCATAAGTTCATTGCAGGCGTCCCACAGCGTGGGAGCCACGCCTTGCCATGCCCGGGAGTTGCTGCAGTGCGCTAGGGAGTAGGAAAACCACACTCCCCAGCAACCTTTGCCTTGTGATACTGCCCTCAGGCACCGGAGCGCCATAAGTTCATTGCTTGGCCTGGGCGAAGACCGGGCCGAAAGCGGGCCGGTCTGCATTCGTCAGCGACAGGAAGAGCCAGGGCGGGGCCACCCCTTTTACATCTCCTACCAGAAGGTACTGACTTTTTTCTTGTCACCTTCAACCGTTTTGATTTGTTGGCTCCCTGTTTTATAGCCCCCTCTTTACGCCCTGAGCCCTTTATCGAGTGACTATGGGGAAATGGAAGGCTGCCCCAGTCCCTGGAAAACCTACTCCGGGTTCCACTCTAGATGGCTTTTTGCCACGAGCTGTGGGGGCCATTAGCAGGGGAAGCAACTTGACAGAACAGCGTCTGTCCCTGACAATTTTGTCTGAGCCGCCTCTAGAGAAATTGCAAGCTCTTCCTGACTCCCATGCGCCTGCTGGGTTGCCCTTCCCCAGCACTGCTCCTCTTCCACGTGCCCTGGGCTCAGCCACCTCCATCGGCACTATCACTTTGACTGCTGCTATTACTGAGAGGGGTGGGGGGCGATAATCACGGTGCCGGACCAGCCACCTGTGTGTCCAACTAACTCGACTAACTCTGAGGCCACCAATAACAGTGGGATAAGAGGAAGAGACTGGACCGGAATGCCAAGTCCCAAAGACTTCATCCAGTACTGTAGGAAGGTGGAATCTGACTGCATGGTTGCCCCCACTTTTTTCCTGGTGTTTTGCTGGTTTTCGACTTAGTTTGGCTGGGATCCTGCTATTCAGGACCCCAGCCTATCTGCTTACTCCCTAAATTGGTTGTTCATGTACTTTAGGTACACTCCAGATTGGATTCTGGGGTACCCTTATAAGTCCCTAGTATATGGTATACTATGTACCCAGGGCATAGGTACCCAAGAGGCCTCCCAGGGGCTGCAGCATGTATTATGCCACCCCTGAGAGGCCATTCAAAATGACACAACAGGTCTGCTACTGCAGCCTGTGTAAGGTGGTGCATGCACCCCTTACTTAGATATAGGTTCACTATATCTATCCTAATCACTGCACATATAAAACTATCAGTCACCCCTATGGCAGGCCTTATCAATCCTGAAGGCAGGGTGCTGGGTTTTATGCGAGAGGGTGCCCATACATGAGCAGAGCCCCTCTGCAGCCTTCGGAACCACTATTCCGGGGTTGTCTGTGATGCAGCCAACCATATACTCTTAAGTGCATTATAACCTCGCGGTAAATGCTAACTTTAAAATGGCTGCAAGGAATTATGTCGTGTTTGGTGTCAAACACCTTGGAATCATACCTCCACACCATTAACTGGTGTGGGAGGTATGATTCCTCCCTCCTAGAGGGAGAAATATGATAGCACCGGTACACCCGGTACCAGCTTCACAGAGCCCTGGCATCACAAAATGGATGCTGCCAGCCACAGACACGAGTCTGCGCTCCTGCTGCTGGACGAAACTCCGGCAGGGGAAGGCTTGACAATAGGTTTCCTGTCACAGGGAGGTGTGACCACCTCCCAGACAGGCTTTAGTGTATTGGGGCTGGGTGGGTGCACTCTCAGAGTGCTTTGATGTCTGCACTGGGGGCACATTTGGTGTCCCTGTGCATAGTCCAGCTCAAACCGGTTGCAGGGGCTACCAGCCCCTGCTCTGGCGTGAAACTGGACAAAGGACATGGGTGTAGCCACCCCTCTGTCCTGACCCTCCCATAGGTGGGTCCCCAGAATTTGTCCCACCCCTTCCTTGGGTATAAAGTAGGAACCCTGACTACAGGACTTTAGATATTACCTGGACTAAACTCTGCTACAGAAACCAAGTAACCTTCGACGATCTACGCTTTGCTGGACGACTGAAGAATCTCCCTTGGAGTAAAGGAGTTACTCCCCTGCAACGCAGGCACCTCAACGCATCTGACCGGTTTGCATCTAAGCAGCTCTCGACGGACTCCGAAGATTTTGCAACACAGGAGGTGGGTGCCCAAGCTTCCCCGAGGCCGACTAGGGCTCTCAGCAAACCTGAGACCCGCAGCCCTCGTGGGGACCGTGCAACCCGAACCCCTGGACACCGTGCACATTTGCAGCAGCATATGCTTTTAGGCGATCCCTGAGGCTGTGCTTTGGGCTACTTGTAGTCCAAGCCCCAAGCAGTGTTTCCACCGAAGATTATTGGCCCACACTCCACGAGTGTTCCGTGGGCTGGTATTGTGTGATTCCTCTCGAGGTCCCTTCGCGATCCCTGGTCCGTTGACCTGTGGGTCCCTGAGAAGGCAACTTTAACTTTCAGTGGGCTTCCCTGGTTGCTCCAGACGTGCCCTGACTCTCCATCGCTTGGGGAGTCCCCAGGACCTTGCTGGTCCTCACAGAAGCATCTTTTCTCTGACCGTGTGGGTTGCAGTTGCCAAGGCTTGTTGGTCTCCAATCTGGAAACTGACCCCCCCAGCACTCGACATCCTTCGTGGGACAGTTCGCCTGCGGAATCTGGTCGTCGTCGACGTCTCCTGGTCCCCGGGGCTGCAGAGTCAAGCTTCACCTCTTCGCACCTGAAACACCCGACATCGGTGGGCATTCGATTGCTCCGCTCCTGGTCACGTGAAGTGACCCAGACTTTGTCCCCTCTGCTGTCAGGTTCTTCACATCTCCGATCCAGGCTTGGATCACACCGGACACTTTTCTTCTCTACGGCAGCAGTACTTTCTCGCATCACGCCATTGAAAACGACAAGGGTTTCCGACACCACTTGACCCCTATGCACCCGGCTCCTCTGGGATAGGTAACACGGGTACCTTGGTACTCTCAAGGGTGCTGGCCTTAGAACCTTCTATGTTTAGCTGGGTTTGCTTGAAGTCCTCTCCTAAGTGTCCTTAAACTTTAAAATTCCAACCGCGACTTTCCCTTAGAGTTGTACGGAGCTCGCGTCTGTGTTCCCACACTGCACCCGTCCTCTGTGGGTCCCCTGTGTCACTACCTTGGGTGGTTCCTTGGGGTCCCAGCGATTCTACGTGCTCTAGGCACTGTGTCTAGTCAAGTCGTGGTTGTTATACCACTTTCTTAATATATGGTTTGGTCTCCCCCTGGAGCCCACTGTGTATTGTGCTATTTACTGTCGTTCTAGTACTGTAATATTGTGTGCCTTGTTCTCTAATCTCATAAAGAGGTTAGTAGAGAGTGTTTAGTAATAAATACATATATTTTATATATACCTGGTGTGGTACTCCTTTCATTTGGTCATTCAAGAGGTTATATACTGGTAAAACAAGCTGCTTTACATTCCTTCAAGACTTAGCCTGAAGGCTGCTCTCCACAGCTACCACTAGGATAGCTTTCTATAAAGGTTGTCTTTAACCTAATCATCAATAAGGGTCATTTGGACTGGTGCAAGGTGCCCACTTTAATTAGTGGACAGCATATACCAGGCCAACTTCTCACAAGTACCACCTACTGTGCCATCTACCCCAGCCCCGGATCCAAATTGTGATATCAGCTCCCATATTACGAGTTGAATGCAAGATTCCTTGGTGGCTCTGGCTAGGGAATTGTATAAAAATGAATTATCTGGTCTTGCTGGATCCCTGGTTCATATTATTGACTGACTAGGCTAGGTCGAGGAAGCCCTGGCTAAGCTGAGGGATACTTTGCTGGTCCAGCACTCTGTAAACCCTTCTCTGCCTGGCTTTTTAGGCAGTTCCACTGACAAGGCCCTTCCAACATACCTCTCATCATGCCTCTCGGTCTCTGGTGGTGCAACCATTTCCTCTTGGGCCATCAGTGGTGCCATCTGTAACTCTAGTCCAGCCAGGCCCACTCATGTACCAGTGGCATGCCCACAGAATTTTCCTGAATGTACTAGTGGCTCAGCAGGCTAGATCGTATGGCTCTGGAAGTAGACCTGGGGTTTTTTCCCAGCGCTCTGGTCCTTCCAGGGGCTATACGTTTCAACTGCCCCCTCAGGCCACCCCTTACGTTGTGATCTTATGAAACATACCCCCCACCAAGCAAGAGCTCATCTGAAGATCATGAGCAATGGGCTAATAAGGTTGTACAATGGGTCAACACTCGAGTGAGTGGCCACTTGCTAGGTCACAGACACATAAACCTCGGGAGTAGAGTTCCTTGGGTGGGCAACACCCCAAAACCAGATGGCAGCAACTTTATCGTTATTAACTTTAAAGATAGAAGAGTGGCAAATGATATCTTGTCTAAGTTAAGTTTTATGCGCCCTTTACCAGATGCTATTGAGGCTCTTCCGTTGGGCTATTTTTACAGACTGCAGGGGTGTTTGCCCACCCCTTTACCATCCGAGCCAATTGTGGCTACCTCTAACAGGTTTACTCCTCTTTTGCAATTGGAACTACAGGATTGACTTTCTGACGTAGCTACTCCCTCTGGTTTAAGTGGTCCTCTAGCTGAGCCCGAGCAACCTGGGAGTCATACTGATTCTAGGCTTTATGTGCCTGCTGGGCATAGTTCCACTCCCACTAGGGCCACCGGAAGTCATACCTTGCAAGCATTGTCCATAGCCTCATAGCATATCGCTGGCTTATCCAGCAAACGGGATAGGTTAGATTGGCTTAAGTTCATCGAAGGCCATGCTCTTATATGTTTACAAGAGACGTGGGTTATTGACCCCATTTATGTGGATGGGTATGTTACATACCACACGCCAGCAGTTGACAGCAATTTGGGCAGGGCTAAGGGTGTTTTGACCATGGATGTTTCTAATACCCTTCCCTTCGAAGGTGCTATGGACAAAGTGTGACTCAGTATACTATCAGATGATCTTGTTCCAGTGTTCTGCCACAAGACTGCTACTGATAAACCTTTATTATAAAGTTTTTGACCACTCTAAGGCTGACTTAGCATGCTCTTTAGTCAAGGATATTGAGAAATATACTAGCTATAATCAAGGTGGCTGTGCTCTTGTACTGCTGGGGGATTTTAACTTAAAATTTTTCCAGTTCTCTCATCAAAATATTTGTGGGTTGAAGGATGAGGTTGGGGTCCTCATTACCCATTTTGTACATTGTCCTCTTGGTGAGGAGCTGAATCTGTTGCTGGCTAAACTTAACCTTAATTTCTCTTTCGACGCTTTAAGCCTGACTCCTAATATTACACCCACTTTTGTGGGGTGAGGCACTCTGAGCCTAATTGACTTTATTCTCGTCTCCAAATCACTAAGAAATTGGGTTTTGGACTATAATCTTGCTGATTCCCCCCTTAGTGACCACAGGCTCTTGTCTCTCTCTCCATGGCTCACTAATCATGAAAATCCCTGCAGTGGTTCATCCTATGCGTTTATTATCTTCTAGGAAACACGGGGTGATAAAAGTATGGTCTAAGGTTGATGAACCCTTTTTCTTAGCACAGTTGGTGGTTTCTACATACTCCGATTTCCTGGTCTGTTTATCTGACAACTGTACGTAGGGGTGGGGTCCTGCGCTCCTCAATAGCTTTGACAAGATCTGTAGAGCGACTTTTGACCTTCTCTTGGTTCTGTGTAATCAGGGACGTAAGCCACCGGTAAAGTGGTTTGATGCTAATTGCACCCAGGCACACAATCAGTTACTCTCTGTGCTGAGACAAACTCCTAGAGAACAGGATGCGGTGAATAGATATAGAACTCTGTATCGAGCCGCCCTTAATATCAGGAAGAACATTATCAGAGAGGAAGCTTTTTCATCATTGGTTCAGGCAAGTGAACTTAGGGACTGTAAGGCCTTTTGAGCGACAGTGAATCGCAGTTTCTTTGAGGCCAAAAAAGACCCTGGCATTGACACTGTTATTCCATCTAATATTTGGGTTGCCTATTTTACCAAGCTTTACACCGATCCTGCTTTAGGGAACCCAGATATCCCTGAATATATCCCTCTAGTTCTTCCTCAGCCGCTGATTGGCACTCTAAATATGTCCCAGCGTTCTGCTAAGTTTCCTGCAGGCCCAGTTATTGAACAGGAAGAGGTTATGTGGGCTATGGCTAGTTGTGCGGTTGGGAGTGCTCATTGGGCTCCCCTCAGATATGTTTAAAGCTAATATCTCACTCTGGGCCTCTTTACTGGCAAACGTCCTTAATGCCGCCTTAGTTGCTGGCCCTCCTAAGAACTTTTTTTTGAAAAGGGCACAAAAAATGATCCCCACTGCTATCATCCTATCTCATTGATTATCTCCACTGCGAAGATTATAGGACGAATTTTGTTGGACCGTTTGCAGCTTTGGGCAGAGGAACGCAACATACTCTCGGATCTGCAATTCGGTTTCCGTTCCGGACTAGGCACAGTCGAGCAGTCCTTAAATCTATATCTGTTAATTGCCAAATACACTGTGGCCAAGTGTGACAAGTTGTGTCTGGCTTTTATGGATTTGAGTTCTGCTTTCGACTCGGTTAACAGGTCTAAACTGTGGGATATCGTGGCCGACATGGGGGTCGATCTTTACATTGTTAACTTCCTTAGAGATCTGCACAATGATGTTACTGCCAATGTAAGGTATGGCCCAGGTGGAGAAATTACAGCAGCTTGCAGCCTGGCAAGGGATGTACTCCAGGGCTGTGTCCTGGCTTCTTTTCTTTTTTCCCCTACATATACAGCTTGGAGGATAAACTGGTAACCATTATGGTCAACCAAAATAAGACCCACATAATGATCTTTGGGGTACGGAAGAAGGATAATGTGTCCTTTGTAGTGAACAGCAAGAAAGTTGGCTCTGTTCCTACTTTTTCCTACCTTGACATCCCTCTGAATACACGTCTCTCATGGTGACCCCTGCTGCCTTCTCAAAATCAGTGGAGGCCGTCCTAAATTTTGCCCGCAAACGTAGTCAGAAACCAATAAAGGAACTTTCAATGGTTTACAAAGCCAAATGCTGTGCTATTGTCTCATATGGGGCAGGAGTGTGGGGCATTGAAGATCAGGGGGCCTTTGAAAAAATTGAGAACGGTTTTATTAGGAGATTGTTAGTTGTCCCCCAATGCTCTAGTTTCTTCATTTGCCACACTAAGGCAGGCATTGGCTATATTAGCAACTTCATCAAAATTCAGCCCCTTCTTCTGTGGCTCAGAATTTGGACTAAAAGCCAGACATCCTTTAATGGGACTGTGCTTGCAGACTGCTTAAAACTCGATCCCTGTTTGAGTATCCCTTGGTTAAAGTATATGCAGAATGTATGTCTTAGTATGTGACGGGAGGACTTGTTTTCCTTTCCTAGCAATGCATTAGCCAGCTTGATTAGGACTCTGAAGAATGCGTTTTTAGAGGGATGCCTGGAGAACAGAATCCGGAGTGCTGTAGATAAACCAACAGTCCAGATCTATATGGGGATTTGTCCAGCTGTTAGTCCAGCCCCATACTTAGTGTGGGTGGGAAACATGCATCATCATTTTTTACTGACGAGATTTAGATTATGCACGGTGCACTTTTTTGCTGCCTTTCCATCACAAGGCACATCTTTTTTTACATCTTCCTCTATGCCCTTGTGACTATCAATTACCACAAACTACCTTACATTTTATGTTATTTTGCAAATTCTATTTAGTGCTGAGGAAACGTTATCTGTTGCCCATCCTCAGGGCAACCAATATTTGTTATTATAGATCCGCCTTTATCTACCTGCAAACCCTACCCACGATTAAGGTCTGCTTCTCTGCTGCCACATGTATGGAACGTGCTATCAAGCAGAGGGCATCTGTTTTTATGTGATGTTTTAGAATTTTTAGCTGGATATTTAATGTATTTATGTATATTGATTGCTGTGTCTTTTATTGTTGTATTGATTGTCTTGTAAAGATTTGAACTTTTGCTTATATTACTCGGGGGACATAGCGGACCCCCGTGAGTCCTCTCTTAAGGACTTCTTTTAGAGGTTTTTGTCCCCTTGGCTTTTGTCTGAGTTCTGTGGCAGGTTCCCTAACAATTGATGTTGCACGTCTGTTTTACATATTGTCATGAACTGAGACTGGTATTTATAATGTTTTTAAGTAGATATATGGTTTTGTACTTTTATGGTTTAATTGAGCCGAAATAAAGTAAAAAATGAATGATACCTCAATACAACCCATGGAAGTACGGCACAGAAGAATCCCTTTCCACATGAGAAAACTACCAGAAAAAGAGCAACATAAACTTGAAGCAGCAGCGATCATCGAAAAGTCAAAGGGGCCGTCCGGTGGGTGTTACCCATAGTAACTGCCTGCAAACCAAAACAACCAGACGAAGTCCGAATCTGCGTCAACATGCAGATACCAAACTGCAGTAAAAAGAGAAACCCACAATAATCCAGTAGTAAATTATCTTTTAACTGATGTAAATGAAGCCTAGTAGTGCTCCAAAATCGACCTGAAATCTGAATAACACTAGCTGACCTAATCAAAGCCTCCAGGTACATTATCACTTTCTCTGCACACATTGGGCTTCAAAGATACTAACGCCTAAACTTTGAAATCTCAAGTGCTGCAGCAGAGTTCCAAAACTGCATTAGAGAGGTATTGTCTGGACTTGCAGGAGTGGTAAATGTCACCATAACATTATGGTATAATCTACAACAATCGAAAAACACCTGGCTGTCCTCAAGTCTGATTCCTGAAAGTACCTGAAAACGGTCTCATGCTACATCAGAGCAAATGGGAGTTCCTCAAATCAGAGATTGAATTCTTTGGATACAAGTTCACCTCTGAAGGAGTTGGTGCAGATCAGGAAAAGAGATGTGAAATAAAGATAGGGTCATCACCTCAAAAGTATCTTTGAAATTTTCATTTTTCTAGGTGTGGTGGTGTACTATGGTCCATTCATTGTGAAACTCATAGAGCTACAAAACCACTGTGTGACCTGTTGAAGTTAAATGATGTGTGATTCAGGTCCAACAAACAAGAGGCTCCTTTTCAAAGAACAAAAAAAAAGCCCTATCAGCTGACATTTTACGATCCCTCCACACTGAAAGAACTGCCAATATGCACGAGCCCTACCGGGTTAGGTGCCGTCCTCCTTCAATAAAAAGAGAATAAACAATGGACCCCAATAGCGTATGCTAATATAGTTCTAACCAGCACAGAGCAACATTATTTACACCTGGAGAAGGAGGCCAATGTAACCCTGTGTGGGTGCAGACATTTCCATGTATATATGTAGGGTACCAACCTCTGTGTATGCACCTACCATAAACACCTGATTCCTTTGTCTCACGGCTCAGCATCCTGGTCCCTGCATGAATTAAAAAGTGGATGCTGCAACTGTAGGAATCTGAATATTCTTTTCTCATTATCTAAAAGCCCACCCAAGGAAATCCAGCAGACTACCTTACACGTCATGTGCACAGGGAAACAACAAAACAATCAGAGCAAGCCACTGGAAACAGGAATATGTCAGTATTGTAGTCAGCGCCTCGAAATCTCACCCAGTAACAGTGGAGGAAATAACTGCAGCCTCCCAAGCTTAGGAATGCCTGACAGTTGCTTAGGATGCCACACGCAACAACACATAGCTATCAATGATGCGAGTGCAATCAAACCACACTCCAGAAGCTGGACACTCTACTAGCCCTTTTCATTGTAAGAGATGAGCTTTTAGTGCCAGAAGAAGGGATACTATTCAGAGGCATCCACATAGTGATACCCAGGTCTCTAACACCACGGGTGCTGCATCTCACCCACACAGTTCATCAGGAAGTGGCAAAGGCAAGAATGCATCTACCACAAAAATCTGTTTCCCTAACTTAAATCTCACTTGGAGAATGTGATCGCTAGCTGATTACCAGGCTACATCACAAGCTCGCCTGTGCCCCCCACACTGGTAGGTGATACAGATGCACCATCCTCAACCTTGGGTACAGTTAAGTGCCAGCTTTGAAATTTACTTGCTGGGAGTCACCCATTGGTTGTGCTTAATGACTACAGAGGTATAAAGAAGTGGAGATAATTTTGCCGAATTCAGGTGGGAAGGTTATACCAAAATACAAAAGCATGTTTGCAACACATGGAATCCTGCAAAGCCAATGGTTTTCTGTTTCAAGGCCACAAGTTTGTAGACTGTCTTGCAACAATCAATATTCACATTGTAAAATCACTCCTAAGTAGCCACAGGCAGACCTCAAGGTAGAAAGATTTGTGACAAAACTCAGTCATTCACATCTGAGTTTGAGAAAGACAATATGGAGAGGGCACTGTTTACATTTCTACGCGAGTAGCGAGCCATTCCCCATGCATTCACGAAGAATACCCCAGTGTCCCTCAGATGCAATTTAAATGACTCCATATAGTACCATTCCCACAAGTGAAGACTCCTCATTCAATCCAGATGCAACGGAGAGTAGGAAATGAAAAAGACAGCAAAAAAGATGATCCAAAGTCAGAGATCTAAGTCTAGGAGACTGTGTTCTTATACTTTACTGGTTCCTTAAGAACAAGTTCAGCCCAATACTTGAGCCCCTCACATGGATCGTTGTGCTGAGAATGTGGACCATGGTCTCTGCCAGACAAGGGGAAACAGTACTTACCTGCCACATTTTGTTATCCAGAAAGCTCACTCAAAAACATGCAGGAAATGTGACAGTCTCCTCAGAAAGGGAGAGTAGTCCTGGGGAGGAGAAGACAGAAGAGTTGCTGCCCTTGAGAGCACGACTGAATCCAGTATGACTGAGTCGCTGACAGCCAAAGTTACAGCCAGCGGAGTGCCATAGGGACTGCAACCCCAGAACTATTGATGAAATCAAAGGACTAAGGCTCCTGCTCCCCCTGCTCCCGCAATCCCCACTACTGTTTGCGAGCTCATGCGGCCCATCTCAGTGATGTCGATACTTTGAAGTGTAGGCTCAGGACACAGAAATCTGTGTTGTCCTAATGACCATTTTGATTTATTTTGTTAATTTTGAATTCTAAATCCTACGTTTTGGAGAAATATTATGTCCGCAGAGCTGAGTGGGTGCAGGCATCACATGATCCAGTGCTGTACCCCTCAATCCTGTGCGAAAGATGGTTTCTGTGACATCAGATAGTTTATATAAGAACCGGGCCAAGTTCAGGGACTCCTATGCTTGCTGGCTGACACAAACATAATTGTGTCTGCTTCCCATCATTTTTAGATTGCACTGTACATCACACCATCACCCCCGTGAAGGGACTCCGTGGTGTGCATTGAATATAAGCAGTCAGACAGACTCTTCAATCTGCTAGAGGGTCGAGACCGGCCTGCAAACATGGGAACCAATTGTGGATAATATCTGCCAATTAATGTCTCATAATGTATACAGGCAGTCACTTTATGATATATGCAATCCTCCTGGGTCTTCTATACAGCAGCCCTTAAGAGTGAGTTGTTTAAGCCAACCATAGTAGGTGGTCCCCAGTGTTCCTTCAATAAGAACCAGGAAGAGTCTCCCTCCACCACACACTACGGCCTCCAACCATGGCCAGCAGGCTCAAATATATTGTGTTTTTAGGGACTATTCATCATTGACATTGGAGCAACACACCTGTTGCATCTGATTATATATTATCTGACTGCGTTCATATGGTGTTAATACAGTATTCACTGGGTCTGGCTGAGAAGGACCCATGGGCAATTATCAGATGCAGGAACAGTGCAGCAGGAAGTGTAAACAAAATATTTCTGAAACCCACAAATTGCAGGTAGGTGGTGGTGACAGATAGAGAGCTGTTCGATAAATGTCTTCCTATGCGTTCTTTTTACAAAGCTTACCACAAAGAAATTGCCAGCATGGAAAAATCGTTAGTTACGTTTTTCTGGATTACTAATTATAGATAATTTAGGGGATTAAGACACCTACCGGCTGGAGAGATCTATATTACAGAGCATTGGTAAGTGTGTACCACAATTACAAGGCATTGTGGTACACGCAAGTGAGACAAAAGGAATTGTTGAATGTAAAGTGAGGCATTTACTGTACTGGAAATTATAGTCTGGGCCACTGGAATTGTGAGATTTTGTGGGCACAAAAGTTTCTGCATAATGATGGCTGTGTTACATAGGCACACGATCCATCATCTGCTCCATAATCTCCAGATTTTAACAATTTTTTTTTGTTTCTAGCACAAATGGATCAAACGTTACTAAAAACGCAGCAACACATGTGGAAGGCCTTTCATAAAGGGTGACTGGTCACATTTCTGTTGCTTATTGCTACATTTGGGTGTTAAACACAAACCGGTGCTAATGATGTCGAACCATTGCACATACAGTGTTAAAACAATTGTAGAAATTACAAAATAAAGAAGAAATACTTTCACAAAATGTGCCGCATTACGGTGCTTAATTTGCCATGTCTTCCGTCATAATTTAGTCAACCATTTTGGCTAATCAGGTCCTCACAAAATTATAAGCTCCATACAGAAAGCGAAATGGAAAGAGCACAACTCCCCCCCCCGCCCCCCTCCAAATTTGTCTTTGTCCGTGTCAGCACGTAGCTTTGGACTCATTTGAAAAGATTCCCAGGAGAAAGCTCAAGGATAGCTGCTGAAACCAAAATCTAGCTGGTTCCGACTCTATTCCAACACTGTGCAGGAAAGATAAACGTTCTGTCGAGAATGACCCAGTGCAACATAAGGTTCCATGGGCTGACCCGGATACAGATAGCAATTGAGAATTGAAGAATGAGTCATTTTAGAGGCTTTGTTGCAAACGTGCCCCTGTAGAGGATGCATCGACCCAGAACTACTGGAGGTTAATCAGGTGGGATATGATCGTGCCAGGCAGCTAGGGTCTCTGAGTCCAACCAAGGCTCTGGATGCGTGGGTGAAGGCCAATGAGGCAAAGAAATGTGGTGAGGCACAGAAGATTATGGTTGACTGTCTAGCATGTATAATAGCATCCAAATATAATGTATGATTCTTTGTCAGGAGTAAGGGATGTTGAGCCAAGGGCATGTTGTGTTTTATCTGACACTTGGAAAGCATTATACACTGTCCATTCAGGTATTCTGTTTCCATCTAGGAGTGACGGTGAAGTCCGACCAGGGCACACAAGCTTTCTTAATGTCCTGCAGTAGAGACAGGGGGCAACCCCTAGCTTGCAATGGTTGGAAGCCACTAGGGGAATATCTTATAAGTGCCTTTGGATGTGTCTGTAATGATGGTGATAGCAATAGCTCATGCAGGTTGTGTGGTGATTGCTGAGCAGCAGATGATCCGCTTCTTACAATAATCCATCTGTGTTCTCAAGCATCCAGTATCACCCTCTTTGATTCAGCTTAAAGGTGTGGTTTCTAACCTTTGTGTTGATGCATGGTAGGTCATCTTGTAGCGAGAAAAGATGGTCCTGACAACTTTATACCAGAGCTTCCTTATTTTCGAATGATCTGGGTCTTTACTTCCTTCCTTAATTTAATATGTACTTTAATGTTTCTGATCTTAGCTGGAAGTGAATTACTTAGGACAGTGAACAAGGTTTTATTGAAGCTCTTCTTTTTGTAAGAAGAGCTGGCTATGCTAGGTGCTAGTCCAAAGCGTAGTGCTCTGTTTTAAAGCCACTGTTGTCTGTTGTTTATAGATGTGAACTAATATTGACTCTGTCATTGAAAATATCGTCAAATTATGACCCTTAATGTTTGAGCAATCCTGAAATGATGCGTCCACAAAAAATGTCTGTAGCTCTGATCTCTTGATTAAGAGAAATCAGTTGACAAATGAGACTGAGGCTTCAAGATCTGTATGAGGAGGGATGCCCACATCATAAATTGAAGTGGCCACTGACATCATGAGCATCCATAAATATTCCTCAGGAAATAACTGTAATTCCCCACCATCACTACGCTGGATAACCCTGGGAGGTAATCTCTATCAAAGGGAATAATTCCATCTGGACAAATTAATTTTTTTTCCTAAAGCTGTTAAGCCTTTTGATCCCCCACGCTGCCCTCCCCAATCCTTAGCAGATGATTTATGTATCGGAGAAGGTTTTTAAAGTTTTGATGGTGTGTATCCTTAGGAGAATAGAACAATTGGTGTGATCTCTACCAGTCCCATGAGAGCAAATGAACCTGGCAAAGGTTGTAGGCAATAGGTTTTTTTCTGTTCCATTTTAGGTCTTGCATGAGACCGCGCATACGGTGTCGCTTGCAAAGATCTTTTGTTACTTTAAAAAAAAAAAAACTTAAAAAGAGCTTTTTACAGCCCATTACTTTCCACTGTTTAACTTCATTGCCACTCTTATTTTCTTGCTTTTCATTGGTGAGCACATGTGAGCGTGTATAGGGTTTCAGTTTGTCTTGTGTGTTTTTCTGTTCCCTGGATCAAGGACTGTTTTCTTGATTTGTGTTGTGCACTGCTTGCGCTCAGATTGTAGTCCTTTTTTTTGCTTGCAAGACAACTTGATTAAAGGTTGGTGAGAATTTTGTAGCATCACCCTTACCTCCATTTACCTCTATCCACCCAAACCCTAAAATCACCCTCAACTCCCTTTACCTCTACCCACCGAATCCTAAAATCACCCTTACTGCCCTTTACCTTTATAAAACCCTGAACCCTAAAATCACCCTTTCCTCCTTTTAACTCTATTTACCCAGGAAAACCTAAAATCACACTTACCTCATTTACCTCTACCGACCCCTGAACCCCAAATTCACTCTTACCACCCTCATTTCTACCCATCCCTGAACATCACTCTTACCCCCTTTACCATCCCTAAACCCTAAACTGCCCCTTATCTATCTTTACCCGTACCCAACCCTAAACCATAAACTCACCAATTTCTCTCTTTACCTCTACCCATCCCTTAACATGTTTAGAGAGACTCTCTATAATGTACACATTCAGTTGTCCTCCCTCCTTGGTTTTTTAGGTCTCACCTGAGCCAGCGCATGTGCTGCTCTGCGAGACATTTAGTAAGTGGGGTTTTCAAAGTGCTACCACACGCTTTTGCTGGCCTAGCGCTTGCGGTTACGCGCGTGTGCACGCGCGCAGCCGCCAGCTTTCAGCGCCCGAGGCACCATCTGAAGCGCGATCACTTTCACTTCTGCTGCGCGCGCACCACTTGCGTGCTTTTTTAAAATCTTCTTTTAGCGCGCGCGCACACAACTCCCGGGCTTGTTTGCACGCACGCACGCACTTGCCAAATGATCAAGAACTGCCCAATGATGCATACTCCACTATAGAACGCATCGCAAAGTCCGCGAGGTCTAGGACGTGTTCCGCTTTTCCGATATTGTCCGTGTTTAGTGCTTCGTGCCTTGAGGTTAGTCTTTTTATTCCGTTGTATGCGACGTCCTGTGGTTCATATTTTTTGTGACACTGTTGTACATGGTATTCAATAAGAACCAACCGTGTATCATGCTATGTGCTAGTCATTTTATAATGTTTGTCAATCTGTGCTGTACGTGAAAAAGCTGCACATTTGTTTTGTTGTGCTCCATACGATGTAAGTTGTGTGCAATACATTGGTATCCAATGCTGAGAAGTAACCAACTCAGCGCCTTGCAACTATTACCAATAAACAGCGTATCCGTTTACTCATGTGAACCTTACAACAATGAAACCCAGAGAGAGCCATACCGAGATTTTAACATACGTTTGCAGGTATTATTGTTCGTGCACAGTTATGCGCTGGTCCTGTGTCGAGGCAGTTACTCTCAGTCCGCTCTGTATTGCCATGCGACAACACCAATGGAAAATGAAACTACAGCCCACTAGCCCAGCATGTTTAATGTATCTTTGCATCATGCGTGTTGTGGTGGGGAGGAAGGGAGGAGTGCAGTTATATTTTTAAACCAGAGTTTAGGCTGCTTCTAAGCACTCTTAAAGGTTGGCAGTAATTTGTTATTCTTTAAATTATGTAATCTTAGCTCCTATAAAAGCGCCAAGTGGTCTTTCAGTTCGTGTTGGGCGCTAAGAAAATGATCTGCTATACTATTGCTTTTGTTGTTGTTTTAAGAAGGTTAGCATCAATTATCTTCCTTTTCAGCAAAACACGGGGAGGGGGCCACTGTTTAGCCTGTTCTCTGCAGCTGTCCTTCTTTTGAGCCTTTGTGTAAGTTATATGGTCTCCAACATACAACATAACATAGCATAACATAACAAAACATAGCCTAGCCTAACATAACATAACAGCATAACATAACAAAACATAGCTTAACATAACATACCATTGCATAACATAACAAAACATAGCGTAGCATTGCATACCATTGCATAGCATAACATAACTTAACAAAACATAACATAACAAAACATAGCCTAACACAACATAACATAACAAATCATAACATAGTATAGCATAACATAGTATAGCATAACATAACATAGTATAGCATAACATAGTATAACATAACAAAACATAGTATAACATAACAAAACAAAAACATAAAACAAAAAGCAGCACAGCACAACACAACCTAGCCTAACACAACATAACATAGCCTAGCCTAACATAACATAGCCTAGCCTGACACAACATAACATAGCCTAGCCTAACACAACATAACATAGCCTAGCCTAACACAACATAACATAGCATAGCAAAGCACAACAAAACATAGCATAGCATAACAAAACACAACAAAACATAGCATAACAAAACAGCATAGCATAACAAAACACAACAAAACATAGCATAGCATAACAAAACATAGCATAACAAAACAAAGCTTAGCATAGCAAAACAAAGCTTAGCATAGCAAAACAAAACATAGCATAGCATAACAAAACACAACAAAACATAACATAGCATAACAAAACACAACATAGCATAGCAAAACAACACAATAAAACATAGCATAGAATAACAAAACATAGCATTGCATAACAAACCATAACAAAGCATAGCATAACAAAGCATAGCATAACAAAACACAACAAAACATAGCATAACAAAACATAGCATAACAAAGCATAGCATAATAAAACAAAACATAGCATAGCAAAACACAACAAAACATAGCATAGCATAACAAAACACAACAAAACAGAGCATAGCATAACAAAACACAACAAAACATAGCATAACAAAACACAACAAAACATAGCATAGCATAACAAAACATAGCATAGCATAACAAAACATAGCAAAACAAAACATAGCATAACAAAGCATAGCATAACAAAACACAACAAAACATAGCATAACAAAACATAGCATAACAAAACATAGCAAAGCATAGCAAAACAAAACAGAGCATAGCATAACAAAACATAGCATAGCATAACAAAACAAAACATAGCATAACAAAGCATAGCATAACAAAACACACCAAAACATAGCATAACAAAACATAGCAAAGCATAGCAAAACACAACAAAACAGAGCATAGCATAGCATAACAAAACACTACAAAACATAGCATAGCAAAACACAACAAAACATAGCATAGAATAACAAAACACAACAAAGCATAACAAAACAAAACATAGCATAACAAAACATAGCATAGCATAACAAAACAAAACATAGCATGACAAAGCATAGCATAACAAAACACAACAAAACCTAGCATAACAAAACATAGCATAGCAAAACACAACAAAACATAGCATAACAAAACACAACAAAACAAATCATAGCATAACGAAACAAAGCATAGCAAAAGACATTTAATTCAGTCAGTTGCATTTTGAACACCATCAGGCTACTTTATTGGCAAATAAATGAATGAATAATTAAATAAAAACAATAAATACATCTCATCAGCTTTAAAGGTCTTGGGCAATAATTTTAGTTCAACCTAATAATTTAAGTTACAGGTCCTGCATGTATGATGACATTGGCATAGCCAATAGGTCTCGCCTTTGGGACCTTATAAGTGTTTAGCCATGCAACAGTTGATGTTGTTGCACTAAGGATATTGTGCTGCATAACTAAATACTTATAAGGTCCCAAAAGCGAGACCTATTGGCTATGCCAATGCTTGTTCTTTAATGGAAGGGGAGTGCAGGGGTTGGGAATTCCTATAGCCTGATGCCGAGGACATATTTTTGGGGGCAATGACAACAATTGTTCGGGTTTATTTTGTCCACTAGACAAATAGGTTCAACTCCCTGCAGCAAAAACTCTTTTGAGGCCAGCTTACAGTACCACTGTATAATTGGAGAAATAAGGATTGTCTGCTAAGACATTATATTTATCCACATGTATAACATGTTTAAAATTGTATATATGATTTATTATTTCAGAAGCTTTACTGTTAAGACGAGCACTTTATGGAAATAGATTGAGCTGTCAGTCCATCTTGCATAGCTGACTGTAGTTCAATATAAAAACCTAACAATTTGTGGCTATTTCTAGTGCTCCCAGAGTTGATTTAAGGCAAATGTATGCAGAAGAATAAAAGCAAAATTAGGGATTGTTTGATTTGAAAATAAAATGTTCGAAAACAATATTTGCAATTTGAAATAATGCAGATGAAAATTGCTTTTAATTTAGAAAAACTATCTTGCCATTTTAAGGACCACTCTAAATACCATTTATCTAAGGCGTCAATGAATAAAACGTGTGCTGGGGAATAAATGTAAACTTTTTATGGGCAATGTAGGAAATCTGTCTTTACTGCCTGGTCATCCCAGATTTTTCCACCTTTTGCTGGACCCAATTTTTGTTTGTTTTAGTACTCTGATCACTTTATCCTTGCTAACCAGGAATGAAGTGCCTGCGCTTCCCCACTAAACATGGTTAATCAGGCTTATTCCTAATTGGCAAATTTAACGTGCGTGTAAGTCCGTAGTACATGATGTAGAAAGTGCACACAGGGCCTGGAAGTTAAATGCAACTTGAGGACAATATTGTCTATAGTGCCATCTGCTACAGTGGCAGTGCAGACATAGGCCTACCCTGTGTAGCCTGACTGCTGCATTGCGAAACCTGCAGTGCAACCTGTTAAAATAACCCTTTTTGATAGGTAAAAACCTTCCTTTCAAACATTAGCATGTCAACCCTATGTAAGCCTTCTAGCCCACAAGGTAGGGTGCAATACATTTAACAGTGGGGCATGTAGAAAATTAGTATTGCCATGTCCCTAGAGTGACAATGCTAAAAACCTATCTTCACTGTGGCAAGCCTAGCTGTTCTATATAGAAAACTACAGTGCAGATCAAAATAAAAATGATAATACTGCTAACTCCTAGCAGGTTTCCACGTGCACTCCTAGAAAATGTTTGTAAATTCCATTTGTTTGCATTGGCAAATAAATCTGCATATATTTGCACTTGCGAAAATCTACCAAGCAAATGTACTTGCTAAAACTGTTTTTTCTTTTTTCTGCCAAGGGAAAAATATTTACAGATCGGGAAACCTTTTTTCAGTACACCTCTACTGTTATTGGTTGAGGGGATGGGTAGGCTGTCTCTGAACCACACTGGAAATTGTACTACTCTTTCCCTGTTCAGGAGTAAGTTAGCAACTTTTGTGTAAGGGTTTGAGATGAATTAGTGAATACCGTGAGTCATAAGTTGTGGTTGTGCGGAAGCCCACAGGGTATTCCTGTTCTGTAAATACCACTTCCCACCTACTTTCAGCCCCTGTGGTTAGATTTTATCACAAGTAAGTCATTTTATGAGTTTAAAAACACTTTTACAGATAAAAACTGAACTTACAGGCATCAATTTCTGTGGGAATCAAGCCCATAAAATGTTTTCTATCAATCAATCAATCAATCATGTCACTTATAAAGCGCACTACATACCCGCGAGGGTCTCAAGGCGCTGGGGGAAGAGGGGGGTGGTGCTGCTACTGATCGAAGAGCCAGGTCTTGAGGAGTCTTCTGAAGGCCAGTAGGTCTTGGGTCTGTCGGAGGTTGGTGGGGAGGGTGTTCCAGGTCTTGGCGGCGAGGTGGGAGAAGGATCTGCCGCCGGCGGTCGTTTTCCGGATGCGGGGGACTGTGGCGAGGGCGAGGCTGGTCAAGCGGAGCTGGCGGGTGGGGGTGTAGAAGCTGAGTCGTCTGTTGAGGTAGGCTGGTCCGGAGTTGTGGAGTGCTTTGTGTGCGTGGGTGAGGAGCTTGAAGGTTATCCTCTTGTTGACAGGGAGCCAGTGCAAGTCTCTCAGGTGGGGTGTGATGTGGCTGCGTCGGGGGATGTCGAGGATAAGACGTGCAGAGGCGTTCTGGATGCGTTGCAGCCGTCTCAGGAGCTTAGCCGTCGTTCCTGCGTAGAGGGCGTTTCCGTAGTCCAGCCTGCTGGTGACGAGGGCCTGGGTGACTGTTTTTCTTGTTTCGGTGGGGATCCACTTGAAGATCCTGCGGAGCATTCGGAGGATGTTGAAGCAGGATGAGGAAACGGCGTTGACCTGCTTAGTCATGGAGAGGGTGGGGTCGAGGATGACCCCTAGGTTGCGTACGTGGTCGGTGGGTGGCGGGGCTGTTCCCAGTGATGTTGGCCACCAGGAGTCGTCCCAGGCTGAAGGGTTGGAACCAAGGATGAGGACCTCCGTCTTGTCCGAGTTCAGCTTCAGGCGGCTGGTCCTCATCCATTCGGCGGCGGCCTTCATTCCTTCGTGGAGGTGGGCTTTGGCGGTGTGAGGGTCTTTGGTGAGGGAGAGGATCAGCTGGGTGTCGTCGGCGTAGGAGATGATGTTGAGGTTGTGCTGTCGGGCGACGTGGGCGAGGGGTGCCATGTAGATGTTGAACAGCGTTGGACTGAGGGAGGAGCCGCTGGGGTACGCCGCAGATGATCTTGGTGGCCTTGGATCGGAAGGGGCGAGGCGGACGCTTTGTGTTCTGCCGGAAAGGAAGGATGTGGTCCAGTCCAGGGCCTTCTCTTGGATCCCGGCGTCGTGAAGGCGTGTTCGTAGTGTGTGGTGGCAGACCGCGTCGAAGGCGGCTGATAGGTCCAGGAGGATGAGGGCTGCTGTTTCTCCGTTGTCTAGCAGGGTCCTGATGTCATCGGTGGCGGCGATGAGGGCGGTTTCGGTGCTGTGGTTGCTGCGGAAGCCGGACTGGGAAGGGTCCAGGATGTTGTTCTCCTCGAGGTAGCGGGTCAGTTGTTTGTTGACGATTTTCTCGGTGACCTTCGCGGGGAACGGGAGCAGAGAGATGGGTCGGAAGTTCTTGAGGTCCTTGGGGTCTGCCTTGGGTTTCTTGAGTAAGGCGGTGATCTCGGAGTGCTTCCAGCTTTCCGGGAAGGTTGCTGTCTCGAAGGAGATGTTGATTATTTTCCGGAGATGGGGCGCGATGGCTGTACTGGCTTTGTTGAAGATGTGGTGAGGGCACGGGTCTAGCGGTGAACCGGAGTGGATGGTGTTCATGATCTCGCTGGTGTCCTCGTCGTTGATGTTGGTCCAGGAGAGCAGGCGGTTGGTGGTTGTGGGGGCAGTGGTCTCGGTGGTTGCCGGGGCGGTCGTGGTGTTGAAGCTGTCGTGGATGTCGGCGATTTTGCGGTGGAAGAAGGTGGCCAGTGAGTCGCATAGGTCTCGCGACGGCTGGATGTCGTTGGTGTTGGAGCTGGGGTTGGAGAGTTCCTTCACGATGTTGAAGAGCTCTTTGCTGTTGTGTGCGTTGTTGTCTAGGCGGTCTTTGAGTGAGGCCCTTTTGGCGGATCTGATGAGGTGATGGTGACTGCGGGTGGCGCTCTTGTGGGCGTCGTAGCTGTCCGCTGTCCGTTCGTGGAGCCAGATCTTCTCCAGTTTTCGGCATGTTCGTTTGGAGGCCTGGAGGTCTTCGGTGAACCAGGTGGTTTTCTTGCTGGTGTGGCTGTTGGGCGGATTCTTGAGCGGGGCGAGGGTGTTGGCGCAGTCGTCGATCCACTGTCTGAGGTTGCGGGCGGCGGTGTCGGGGTCGGATGGTTCGGCGGGTGGGCTCAGGGCGAGGGTTCTATGACCAGGTCTTGCAGATTTCATCTACATGTAAAATGTAAATGTTCAGTCACTGGTCCAGCACTTGTTATATGTTCATAGTTCTGGTAAACAAGGGAAACTAGGCACAGTGAAATGAAGTAATCCGCCCAAAAACAACACAATGTGGTCAAGTGGGTAAGGTCAAACTTTGGGTGGTTTCTTTGATACTTAGTTGGCAATCTAGGCGCTGTATCATAAGTATAATCTGGTTTAGTAAAAGTAAAAATCTTTGATATAGAATGAATGCTTAAAAGTATATCTGCCACAGCAATTCACAAGACAGTTCTTCAGAAACTAAACTAAAGTAAGAAAGAGCGAGAGAAATGGTTCAATTAGAACGGTGCAGTATGCAAAACTCTGAAATACTCTGTGTTGTAAATAAGCGTGGTCCAAGAATCTCAAAAGCAGTCACACTGTTTGATGTTGAGAAAAGACTGGGAGTGCAATAGCGGGCTTTACCATTGCAGTTACACAAGTGCTTTCAGAAAAGACTGTTACAAACTCAAGAATCAAAACTTCAATGACATTGAGGAGGAAGGATAAAGTGTACATTCAAGCGTTGGGAGAACATTTATCTTGATTTGACTTTAGTGTTTGTTGATTTAGGCATTCCAGATGTTTTATGACATTGTTGTCAAAGAGGAGCAAGACTCTGAAGAAGAACAGCAGCAGCATGAAGAAACAAGAGGTAATTCAAGACATTCATCGTTACAGGGTAAATAGGATACAATTTACTTCTGATACCGGTTTGTACTTTCTGGTTGTTTTAATAAAAGGTATCACAATCTACAATATATTAAATTATTTTATGGATTATGATAACTACAACCTTTTAAATTTTAGTTTGCTTAGCACTGAAATGAAGGGAACAGCACAGGATACGTTGTAGGCAGACAATGTGGCTCGTGTGCTCCACTACCCACATCTTTGCTTTCAGTACTGTGTGTGGGCACTGGAATGGGCACCGACTACGAGCAGATCAAGCTGCAACAACTGGGATGCAGATAGCTGGCAGGGGAAATGTCCTTTAGGACGAAGCCGGAATCACGCTGTGCCTTCACAGCGCCGGCAACAGAATGAATGCGTCTTTAGCACGCAATCGTTCTGCACGCAAGTCGTTACAATGGCTTACTTTAGGAGGGCACAGTGGTGGAGTGGTGTTGGAACTAAAGTCAAACACCTTCCCTACTGTTGAGCAGAATGGAGTTGGAATAGTAAATTAAGCTATTCCAATATCCAGCGTCCCCCTAAGGCAAGTCGTTAAAACGACTTGCGTGCAAAACAAATGCGTGCCAAAGGCGCATTCGTTCAAATGACGGAGTTTCTCAGGCATGCGTAAAAAACGCATGCGGAATTCTGTCATACATTCAGCTGGCAGCTTTCATGGCTCAACCTACTTGAGTGCTAGCACGGGAATCCTTTCGCATATCTTCTGGCGAGGCCAGGACCATTCCCGTTTAGCCATCAGTGATGATTCACATGCCTACATAGGATCAAGAGTAGATTAAATTGGGAGTGGCGTAAATTGGGAGTGGCGAGGAAGACTAGGGAGGGACCACAGAGAAATTTTTATGAGCAATTTTAATCCCAGAAATTCCTGCCTCAAAATTCAGTCTAAGCAATTCAAGCTGCAAACACACACTGTCAATTCCTAGTAAGCAAGGCAATGAAAGGGCTTGCTTCCAAAAACTTAAAATTAAAGTTGCTGTCCAGAAATGATGGAGCTGACCCATACAAGGCAATGGGTGATGTTTTTTGTTTAAATATTTGAGTGGTCACAGAGGAAGGCCCTTTGTTTTAACGACCGAGGTCATTCATCCCCACATGGGCATTTCCTGTAGTCATTTCCCAAAAGTGGCTTACATTAAAAGTAACTCCTAATATATATATATATATATATAACCACAATCCTGATTTAAATCCAATCCAACGGGAATCAGGTACGGACCACAGCGTGCTTGGATATAGAAGTGCTTTATTGCGAAAAATTCACAGCATGACGCGTTTCGACCGGGTATATATATATATATATATATAATGTGTGTGTATATATATATATATATATATATATATATATATATATATATTTTGCTTGTAAGAAAGTGAATTCCTAATTGGGGTAGATGGTAGTCTACCACGAGCAATAAAGGCACTAACCTGTTAGGTCTAGCCAGAGGTTTTAATAATTTAAACCCGAGCTCAACCCCTAGCTAGCTATGGCACAGAGGATACAGACTTAACTTCTAGGAATGTGTAAAGCATTTATAAGTACCAATACAGTTAAAAAGTCAAAAACACAATGCAATAGAATTCCCATTCCAATTTATAAAAATGGAATAAAATTGAATAAACAAAGTGGAATCAAACAACAAAAATCCAATAAGGGGAACTGAAATTATGAATTAAAAAAAAAAGTGCAAAGAAAAAGTAAAGTGCCAATCAGTAATCACTGTTCGTGGTTGATTGCGATCCTGGCACAATTATAAGCAGTCGCAAATAAGCGCAGGTCTGATAGCCCAAACAGGTTCGTACTGGTGAAAGTTTTAACCTTAGGACTTAGTCTCTGAAATGGAAGTTAAAATCATTTAGTGGGGCAACGTTGCAGACTGTATCCTAGGAAGTACTCTCAAGGCCAGATAGTTGTTGGACACGGTCCCACTGAAGCTGTTGGTTCTGATGGGGAAAGTTCGAAGGGAGAAAATGTCAAATTTCATGACCAAAGAAATCCTGTTGTCGGTCAGATAGATTTCTCTTCTTCGGCCAGTCATGATTTCTTTGTTCGGACTTAATCTCTTCTTTGGGGCTCAGAATCTTTCAGCGGTTCTAGGCTACAGGTTGTCCTGGAAGGTCTTACCGATAGGCTTGCTGCAAGGGTCCAATGAACAGCTTTATTGATCCTCAAAAAACTCTGCGCGGGATCAACTTCATTTTCTTGGCCACCAAGGTCGCGCCTTGAGCGGAGTGACTTACGTGGTAAGTCCCATTCCTGCAAAGATCTGGAAGTCCCAACGTATCAGAGGTTGCTGAAGAAGTCCAACTAGACACAGCCAAGTGTCCCAGAACCTCAGGGACAGCACTTAGGAGTAAGAACTTACTCAGGGCACTCCACCAGCAGGGTCC
Source organism: Calotriton arnoldi (assembly GCA_963921515.1). Taxonomy (NCBI): domain Eukaryota; kingdom Metazoa; phylum Chordata; class Amphibia; order Caudata; family Salamandridae; genus Calotriton; species Calotriton arnoldi. Next base: position 40,019 of record CAWUFW010005738.1, read on the forward strand.
ATTTCAGGTGCAACTGGTCAGGTGGGCACTAAAGGAGAAAGGCTTTTTGAAGCTTGTTGTATTTCTGTAGCCACCCAGGAGGTCAGCAAATTGACCTTTGGAGCCCACTTTTTTTTGTCCTGGGTACAAGTGGGAGCAGGTCCAGCCCTTCAGGTCTCCTCACATGTCTCAAACAGCAGGTGGAGGCATTCTTCTGTTCTTCCACAGGTCCAGAAAGTGCTATGAGGAGCTGATGGTGAGGTCCATTTTTGTATAGTCCAATAGCCAATGGGTGGAGGTGACTCCTTGACACTCTCTATCTAATGGGAAAATATCCTGGGGGCAACCCTAACCATTTTTGCAGTACATCCGATAGGTTCTACGGCAAACCGTCCCAGAATGTACAATTGTAGGCAGAATCCAAGAGTGCTCAGGCCTACTGCCCTTGCAAACAGCTTGTGTGCCAGGCAGTGGTGTGTTTAGGAAAATGAGCAATATCCTCCTAAACTACCTAGCTGGTTCTGGGACCTGCTCCCCCTCCCATTGGGCTACCTTTGCCCCAAAGAACAAAGGCTTCCTCTACCTCAGGACTGCCCTTGCACTAAATATGAAAGGCAGGCTTCCTGTCTGTCCCTTTCAAGCTAACATATTTCCTGTAACCTCCCCAGCTGCCCTTCTTGAACGGCTGTGTATCACACTATGCACAATCAGATTAACCTGTTACCAGGCGTATGCCACTGTCTCAGCTCTGAGAGAAGGTTTCCCATCTCATTAAGGTAAATCACTGACTAGGCAGCTGCTGTCAATCTAATGAAATTTAGCCTTCATGAGCTTCAGGCAGGAAAAAGGTAACTTTCGAAAAGATACTTTTCCTAAACATTTATTAAACATATAACTTTGAAATGGATTTTTAATAATTATTAAAACTGGTGGGTAAACCATTTACCAGGTTGTTCATAACCCGAGATAGCAGAATTAATATTTTAATCTGCACTCTAATTTTCCTCATCAGGCAGTCGGAGCCTTCCCCAGAGAGAATAGCTTATGGAGATTTGTCACTGTAGGTACAAGGTGACATTACAATTCTACATGTCCCACTTTTAAATAGCAGGCACCTTGCCTTGAGGGCTACAATGCCTATGTAAGGGTGACTTATTATTTGAAAGGGTGGTTTTTCCCCTGTTAAAGGTTTATTTTGGCAGGTCAGACTGCAGGTTTAAACTACAGCGGTCATGCTACATTGGTAGGCCGGAAGCCATGTTTTCCTTGTCACGCTAGTGGTTGGCATAATAGGTGCACCAGTCCACATGAGACAGTTAACTTTCCGTGGGATATGTGGCTCTTACATCATATAGTATGGCCTTACAAGAAAGTTAAATATGGCAATCGGGGATTAACCAATGATTACCCAGAGCACATATACTGGCCACTGGATGGCAGAGTCCCCTTGTGTACAGTCGAAAAACCAGCAATACAATTCAGCAAAAAGTGATGGTGACCATGCAAAATGGGTATTTTTTCACATTGCTCTACTACATCGAAGGTAGCTCGTTTCCTCCCAAAAATTACAATTACTATTCTCATCTTTGTAGTGTTAAAAGTTAATTTCCTTTTCTTTCAATAAAAGCATAATTTAATTGACACTGAAGATTTTGTGTCCAGTCTATTATAATTAATTTGTCTGCATAAAGTAATATTGAGGTGTCTATCTAAAACCTTAGCAGGGAATGTTTGAGTCCAAGAAATTAGTTTTGGAAGATTGTAGGCCAGAGGCGGGAGCAAAACACATCACTACATTAACCTATGTAATATGTCCATCTTCCCAGTAACAAATGCCTCCTTTTGCCAATTTCACCTTTCTCCTATGTTTGAGAATGCAAATCTTCCACCAGAGAGCACAGAGAATGAGTGATACATCACTCTGACCTTTGTCCATGTCTTGAACAACTCCATACAAAAGGCGAGAATTCCACTTGTTGCTTTGCATATAGTACTTGCCACCTTGAGTATTATGACAAATCAGACTGTTTTTTCTCACCCAAAACACTCCTCATGCAAATAAATGTCACTTCCAACTTAGCCTTATTTTACTGGTTTGGTTTGTTGTTTTAGTCAGGTGAAAAGCTCTAATTCATTTATCATTTCAGCAGTAGGTGTTTCCTTACCATTTTTATGAATGCTGCTGTGCAGTTTATCTTCTTGAAAATCTTTCTCCTGTACACCTCCAATCAGCTGACAGTCAGCCAGCTAATATATGACAGAACATGCACAGTATTGCTTTCTTTTGTGTCCCACATGTCTGTACTATACACATTGCACCTTTTTGGGCTCATACTTATGTTCATCAAAAAGTTACCTCATATTGTGAATATTCACCACTAAAGATTTTGTCATCATATAGGACATTGTGAACTTGGGCATTTGGAAAGCATAGACTTGCCACGCGCTACCAAATACACACTTGGTCCATTTTTGGATGACTTATTAGAATTCTATTCTGTTCCTAAAGCAGGTGCTTCTGGGTTTTATTGTAATTGTTTGAACGTACCCTGGGACATGTTAAAAATACATTCATAACAACACAGTCACAAGTATCAATGCTCTCTGCAGGGCATTCTGATTGGTTGGCTTTTTGAGTGGGTGGGGATATGCAGCATCACACAAACACAGAAACATATGCCTTTCAGCAAATTCCTAAGGCTTGGACTCTTGTAGATCCTACGCCTTTACGCGGCTTGATTCGTCCTTTAACGCTCTTACTGGATGGAAAATAAATTCCCAGGAGAAATCTATAAACTACAAATAGCCTACTGATATTCATAGTTAATGTATGGCATTATGTGTGCGTTAGTGCACACTGGGAAAGAAGGCACTAAGGACCCAGAGTAACAGCACGGACCAGACTCAGTTGTGAGAAAGTAAGCAGTCAAGGAGAAAGGGTCACTGACTGAGAAGAGCATCATAACCATACTACCTGAGTTAGCCTTATGCTTCACATACATGTTAATGCTCCAATAAATAATCTATGCAGTCTTAACGTGCTTGTTAACGTGTTCAATAGATGTAATTGTAGCCAGATATGTGTTTTGATCATTACCTCGAACATGGCTTATAGACTCCTTCCTAGCACTGCATTCCTTAAATGCATAATCTGTTGTGCATGTTAGCACTAAACATTACTCTCTAGAGAACTGATTATGTATCACCTACAAACAACTTTTAGCTGTCTGTTGTCGAAGAATTATTGTGGACAATACCAATGCTTACAGTAGGCTTTGGGTCAGCTCACTGATTACCACTGGTTAGCTTTCTTGTCAGTCTCATTTGCTTGCTTCTTAATCAATGGCTTTCTTTACTCCTCTTGTTTTGGGCCCTCCCCTTGAGCACAGTTTCTTGCCATCCTTTTGACTGAATGATTTGTATCCTTGCAGGGAACTACTTTTTTCTTTTTCTTTGAGCACTCCAGGGGAGCACACGTGTTTTATTGCTGACTCCCCCATGTGCTGTTTCCTCCTTCACATCCACACCCCGTGCTCTGTGTTGCATCCCATCCCTCCCATGTCATCCGGAAAAGTACAGCAAATTTATATTTTTCAAGTTTTGTATAAAGAGCATACTTTATCTGGTTGGTTTTCTTTTCTGCTTTCTAAATGTTTCATGAAAGCCTATATTTTGCCTCAAAAATGCAGCATTTATTGTGCCGGATAGGAGCGGCCTGTTCTCTTCGAGAGTCATTAATCCACACACTGGGCTCCTACATAGACCAAATGGCCTGAACATTTGTTCCATTTCAGAGTTTTATGGAAATTAAAGCATTTTTCTTTAAATCTTGACACTTCCTTAGGCAGCTTTTATGTTCTTTTAAGTACTCTTACTTTTAAGCTGGATAACGGGCAAAAGGATTTTTAAATTATGTCCAGAGTTTTCAGCATGAAATTTGAAAAATAAACCATGTACTTTACAACGATTGAAAATAACGAATTACATTTTCAGTTTCGAGATACATTAATATGCATGTTTGCTTTTCCTCCAGTACTTTAAATGTTTTTGTTGTACTTTTCTAAACAATGCTGTACAATCAAGCAGTGGCAAAGCCAATATCTTAGCACTCCCATTATGAAGATGAGACCTGTTGGCTTTGTCAATGCCTATGTTTTATCCCATTTCTTATCTCGTGTACACCTTGTGGTTCTTAATTTTTGCAGAATGTTTTGGTTTCCTCAAGTGGCCTACTTTCCTTTCCAACCTACTGCCTTATGCTTGTTTATTCTGCTGATGCTCACCTTTAAACAGCATTTGCCACAGTAGATCTGTCTTTTGAACAACTCATATCACACACTGAGTCTGTTGTTAACCCTTTTACTTTTATTATGTTTTCAGAATCATTGCTATTTGAGTGTCAGTCAGAAAATCTTTATTCGGTTCAAAACCATACTAAAATGCAATACAGTTCATTGTAAAGAAGTTCTGTAATACAAACAGTATAAAAATCTCCATACAATAAGATCTCCAGATTAGCCAATAATCCATGTGCAAAGTACGCAAAAAAACAACAGCCACTAGCGGCATCAGATGGTATATTTACAATTCATGAGGTAGTTGTAATTTAAAAGCAGTGGATTGATGGGGAGGTCATCTTGGGTGAATTTGACAGCAATGATATGAGCTTGTTGCTGCGTGTGCATAAAACATGGAAGTCATTCATGTTTACCGACATTCTCATCATTGTGTGTAAAGTTGTCATAGCGTACATCGACATTGATTTTACTATTTTTTACATTGTTATGCATGCATAGTTTATGGCGTACATCGACCTTGCATTTACTGGTATTGCTGCTGTTGGGCCTGCACTTTTCATGGTGTACATTTACATCGTATTCACTGATATTAACATGAGCACGGAAAGTGAGATTTGGAGCCTTGTCCTCCGTAATGGTAGGTGTTAATGCTAAACTTGTATCAGGTATGTTGTGCTGAGATGCCTGGTCACGCTGACCTCCCCAACTGTGTCACCCCAGGCCGTGGTTGTAGGTTGCTGGTCCTTTTAGAAGTGGAGCTGCTGTATTTGCTCCCCAGCGAAGTTGATCCAAAAGTCATACAGGAATTTCGCTGCCTGGCGAAATTGATCAAAGTATCCTCAGCTTTTGAGGGAGTCAAGCACAAAGGGAGGAAGTTGTGCATATCGTGTCCTGGTTTGTGGAATACCAGAGAAATGTCAAAAACTATTAAATGCTATAATTATGCATGCCTAGAAAATGGCACGCATATTGCTGCTTATTTAGGTCCTTTTTTATTTAGATTGATCAGCACAATGGTTCTAACATGTTGTCCAATTTGGACATGTTTGGATTTTAAAGACACGTAGCATCCTGGATGTTTCTGGTTGTGTAATTCTGGGGCTCTGGCTCTGACATCTTGCATTAAAACACACATTGAAACAGGTCTCTCTCGGGCCTTGTATTCATGCCCTTAACATTAATGCTAAAACTCTGATAGACTTCTGAACAGTGAATGTTAAAAACATTAAAATAACGCATGTCAGCGATTTAGTTCCTGTTTGTTTCACAGGTTTTACTTAATCGTGCATTCCCTAAGTATGTTAGCTATTTCCATCATGTTGTGCATCTGTGTTTTTTCCATGCATCTTATTACACTTGGTATAGTTCATACTTTGACCTGAGTCGCTCGAGGAGTTTATGACAGCTGCAGTTGAGAGCTCTGCCCTGGAGGCTGAAGGTAGTATGAGTTTCTCTCAGTATCTGTCAAGTGGGTTGGCCTCTCTGCAGAGCAAACAGAACAATGGTCACGTATTCTGGTTACAATCGAAATTCTGTGTTAGTGTGTGCGAAGGGGTTACACAATTGTCAAAATATTGACAAGGCGAAAGTAAAAGAAAATAAAGTGCTTTACATGTGAGTGAGTGCCAGTGTATGTTAGGGGTCAGTGAAGTGAAGGAGATGCGAGGTATTGTGTTCAGAAGAGAGTGAAAAGAGGATACTGAAGAGGAAAGAGATGAGTTCAAGATATGCAGATGGACAAGACGTGAAGAGAATAAGGGCATACATGTCTAACATAAAGTGCACATAACTGAAGACTAATACTCCTTCCACTGGCCTCAATATTCTTTAATTCATTGTCTCACAATTTCAGAATTGAAACATTTTCAATATTAAATGTTTACAACAAAATCATTGTTGTTACTCATTTATCTTAAACAGCTATAAACCGTTGACAAAGCCAGTAGTCCTGGCAGGTGTGTCATCAGCTGTTGTGTTGTATATCTGGATTCAATAACAGAAAGCTCATAGAGAAACCAAAATACCGGTCGGGTGACACACTATGGGAATAACAGACATTTCAGAAACTTTCTTGCATTCTCACTAAATTCTTTATTACAATTTGCTTTAAAATACACCCTTTGCCAAACTTGTTTTCAGATATTTTGCGGGGGCTCACATGAGTATCGTAGTCCCTGCTTCTGCCTGCCCCGGGTAAGACCACCGGCCAAATTTAGATATTTCAGCCAGCATTGCAGGTATAGCTTTGCTGTAAGTACTGCCATCATCATGGCAGGAGGACATACAGCAAAAATGTATTGCTAACTGGCGCCCATGTGATATGGGGCCTTGTCAGCAGTTTTTGGCTTTCAGACTAGAAATGAGCAGCCATGATGCATTGGAAGTTTTCTTCCACTCCTGGGGGCTACTGTAGACCGAGAAAGGCAAAATCTGCATCCAGAGGACACCCTAAATACGGTTGGGCTACCCTGGCATTTTTGCCAGCGGTATCACGGCATATGGGCCACCAATTAAACATTTGTAATCAAAGATCCAGATAAGGCTCTGTCACTAGAAACCTTATGGATCCCACTCCTCTCAATGAGGCGGAGTGAACCATGGGTTGAACGTTGTGGGTAATCTGCTGATTCCCTTTCTGCCACACTCTAAATGGCACCTGACTTTTGTTAAATCACCACGTACAGAGAAATATCAAGGTTCCAATTTCTTCCTTTTCTAATCTCCTGTGTTACTTTTACAACACCACCATTCATGGATGCCAAATAAAACTACACTGTAAGTGTCCCATCAACTTTCCAGATGCTTGAAACGAAAGTGATTGATGAATCAACCCTGTAATTTCACAATGAGTCCTCTAGGACACCAGTCTGTGTCAACACCTGTTGAGTTGGGGGGTGGGGGGATTAGATAGAATGGGAGGGATGATTGTGTATTCGTGCATATTCGTTTGAGTTCATGTCAAAAGTAGGTTTATTATTTAAGATATATAACAAAAGCTTTTATACTTTGCGACAGATGATTCAGCCATTATGCCTGATGAAGAAACACTCCCAAAAGAGGAGCCAGACCTCATGGGACATCAGAGAGGTCAGAATTGTGGGCAACTGGTGGGAGAACTGTGGCCATGTGAATTAATTCAAATGCTTAACAATTTCATATATGCTGCTCCTTTTTCTGTGAAACATCTGTGGGTTAATAATGAACTTTCCCCAGTGGGTTTTGTTCTTATTAAAATCTCCTTGTTTGTCACCCTTCCTATACTGTGGGAATGATAAAGCTTGGAAGGGGAGGAATCTGCATATGGAAACTGAAACGTTTCCACAACTTCCTCTTACATCCTGTGGTTCTACGAAATTGGGTTAGGGGTTGCCCATGGGACAGCATTTATATTTTTTTAATTGAGGATATGTAACATTTTATAAAACATCTTAATGAAACCTTGTGCAGATTTTGGGGTGATTTGGTCTGGTTTGCTTAACGGGTGCCAAAAGATAAAGGCTGACAACATTGCTGGGAGATGGATTAAATTATTTCATATGATCAAAATAGGAAGTCACAACAGGGAAATTGAATTCGTATCACCCGGCGCCCTAGACGTGTTATTTGTGGTCCAGGTCAACAAGTTTTTATGTTTATTTTGCCCACTGGACAAGTAGGCTCAATCCCTCTAGCACAAATCCTTTGGCTGCCAGTTTACAGTACCATAGTACAGGTCTGCGAAATAGGATTGTCTGCACTAGGGCATTATTTCTGTCCATAGGTATGAATTGTTCAAACCTATATATAATTTGTTAATGCAAGAGCCTTTAAAAGTGGGGCAAGTGCTCTAAGAAAATACAAGGAGATGTGATCCTAGTGGGGTAGTTGTAAAAACATGTATACGTCTTTGCAAAGTTTTTCAATTTTGATACTACTAGAGATGCTCCTAGAATGCTCTGTATTTATAAACAAATACACGAAAAACCTTGAAAGCAAGATTGGTGTTTGCTTTAAAACTAAAATGTGCACAAAAACCTTGCGCCTTAAAAAACAGTTTTGCTGGAATATTGTTTCATTTTCAATGCCGTTTCTCAGATTCATTATTTAGTAAAATGAGTAATGATGCATGCCAATTTTTAGAAAAATAATAATGGAGAATCACAGTAAGATCATCCTCATCAACATGAAAATAAATTAGGATCCAAATTGTTTAGGAAAGTCACAAAAGTGTACCCGCAGGTATATGTTCTTGCATTGATGCCGATTTATGAAAGGGAATGTAGGCCTAGATTTAATACTCCTAATACACGTTTGCGAATTGCATTTTCGTATCAGCAGATGTACACCTGTATATTTGCCCATGCAAAAAACCTGTTAAGCAATTGTAAATTATCTCACTGCCTTCCTTTTCCCACCCATGAAGACATTTTACTCTTGCCCTTATAAGGAGTACATTTCCAATCTTTTACAGTGTTTCCAGCCTATTATTCCAGTGTGGGGAAAGATTAGAGAGGAGTAATGAATAAATACCCTTAAACATGTACATTTGTGGGTATGCACAAACTCACAGTGCATTCCCAACCCTGGAAATATTACTTCTCAGTTACTTCCAACCCCTATGTGTAGACTTCTAGAAAGATAGCAAAATTAGAGCCTTGCTAGAATCTAAACCCTGATATATTATGAGCCCGGGCATAATAGGAGAGTCTGTTGTGAGAGCTTTGCTATAATTAGAACATTGCCATTATTGTCACCTCACTGAATGGCTTCAGAAGGACAGGTGGATTTTTTTTAACAGGAGAAGCACATTTCTGAAGCATCCTTTCCTTTGGACAAGTAGATTTTTGATAAAATTCCACAAATTTGCATTATTACAATTGCTCTAAATATATTTGTCTATGCGAAAATAGTAGAACAAATTGTCCAGTGCTACGGGTTCTGTCCTTAAAAACACCTTCCACCACCAAGTCACTTTTTAATGACAACTTTGGGAGTTCTTTGAAGTCTCATTCCACATGTTTTAATTGAATCTACCCACTTTATTTGTTCACAGGAATACTCTTCTTTATTGTTTTGCCTTTTTACTTGTGTCCACTTTCATTTTTAGTTCTATTTACTGATGCGCCGGCATTAGGTTTGGAGTTTAAAAGGACACTTTTTCCAGGCTACACATCTTATAACTCAATATGTACGTCACTATCTTAGTGAGTCCCTGTCTAATACAATTCCTAGCAGTATCCTTATCTCAGTTGCTAGTTTCTGCTCCTGTAAAATCAATGGTTATTCACTGGCAACATTCAAATTGTTTCCAATTGATTTCAAATTCTTCAGTCCATGATGCGGCTTACTTATGTATATAGTTAGGGATGACGCATAACTCCAGAGAAAATCTGATATTTGTACCCTTAATTACTTTATAACTTTATCTCCCTGCCCCAACAAATCTGTGCCTAGCTTAGAGAATTAAATATTTAATGGAACTTTTAAAAGCAGGCTCACTTTAGTGCAGATCTACTACAGGATTGTGAAGTTATTAGAGGGTCTCATACCCTTTTTTCTGTCGTCAGTGAAATGTGATTTCCCATAGGAGATTTTTCTGCATGCTAATTTCCAAAACTGCTAAATGTATGTTCACCAAATTTGGGTTCACGGCCTTTCTATCATTAGGTACCTATTCTTGGTTGCAGAAAATCTGTTCAGCTGTTTTGAAAAGGAGGATTTCTTGATTACAGACGAACGTAAGTACATTAGACGAATACGAAAAGGATAACCCTTAGAGGTGCGCCTAAGTTAAGAACACTGACATAAGAGGGATACCAACTCGCCCACCATCTTGGCCAGTGTCACCAGAAATAAGATTAAATACACGTCAAGCTTCCTTATTAGCCTGATAGAAGTGGCTGATACCCTGGGTGTCTATGGAATCTCAGATGAGGGCAAAGAGGCTCCATATAGGATGAACCAAAAGGGTTTAAACCTCAATCACAGACTCGAACATCCAACATCCGACCTCTTAAAATGCCCAAAAGTGTATCATTGAACCCATAAGTTTGAAACAGAGAGACACCGTAAAAATACCTTTGCTTAAAATATTAAGGGCCTGAAACAGAATTGAGATGGGTAAGAGCAACTACAAGTTGAGTGAAATCCACTGTTGAGTGTAAGATGTGAGTTTAGAAGAGCCCAGGGTCTATTTTACAACCATTGCCAGTTCCCTGTATGATGTTCAACAAAGCAGGTCTTAACGTGAACCACAATGTCAGCAATTTAAGCTGGTTGAAGTGACAGAGATCAAGATACCTCAAGAAATCCAAGGGATAACCCACTCTGGTTCATTGGTTATTTGACACATGAAGAAAAAACAGCTTTTCAAAAAACTGTTTGATGATCAGTAAGACTTTTATTCTCTCCCTTTTGATCTTTCAATGGGCTCCAGTTATCAGGAGCCAAGCCTAGCAGATACTCTCTGTGAAACTCAGGACAGAGGTATCCCAGGTACCTGTGTAAACAATCTATATAGTGTCCGCTGTGGCATTCTCTACTAAGTAATTGTTTACAACCTGCAGAGATAACTGGTCGATCTTTTCCCAAGCCTGATCTGGTGAGTCACCTATCTCTTTAAATGATAGTGCTATGACATTGATAGTCCTGTTGAGAAGTGCAGAATTCAGTTTGTGAGGAGCAAGCAACAAAAGAGACTAGAATGTTGGTACCTTCTGCCCCTTCATTGGAGAATTGTTGTGGCAGTGTTCAGTCCTGTGCCCCATTAGATACCTAACTTGGCCCCCATCTTATTTTGTCGTCATCTATTTTAAATACTAGCTGTGAGAAAGTGCCCTCTTTCTGCATGGTTGCCCCCACTTTTTGCTGAATTGCTGATGTGCTTTGACTGAGTGTGCCCTGGGCTCCTGCTAATCAGGTACCCAGGGCCTATGTTCTTTCCCTAAAACTGCATTGAAGCCTAAACCCAATTGGCATCTCTGGCCACAGGTCAGCCCCTGGTAAATGGTACCACAGGTACCCAGGGCACTGTGACCAGAGAAGGCCTCTAAGGGTTGCAGCACTTATTGTGCCACCCTTAGAGGTCCTGTACCCTGACACTCACACACTGCCTTTGCAGGCTGCGTGTCTTGGTGCAGAACAAAGTGAAGAATCGACATGGCACACATCCCTGTGTGCCATGCCTACAACCCACTGCCCTGGCATAGATCAGTCACCCCTCTAGCTGGGTGCACTATACCAGTGGTGAGGGTACAGGTGCATGAGCCCTGTACCCCTACAGTGTCTAAGTCCATTCTTAGACATTGTAAGTGCAGTGCTGCCATTAAGAGTATATGGTGCTGGGAGTTTGTCATTACGAACTCCACTGCACCATAATGGCTACACTGAAAGCTGAGAAGTTTGGTATCAAACTTCTCAGCACATTAAACCCACACTGATGCCAGTGTGGGATTTAATGAAAAACTGCACACAAAGGGCATCTTAGAGATGCCCTCTGAAAACTAACCTACCACTAGTGTCCAGGCTGAGTGGCTGCTTTCAGCTGCCACCACCAGACATGTTTTTGGACCCCTGGGTCGAGAGCCTGCTGCTCTCTGGGGCCTGAAACAATGCACATCCTGGGACGAGGTGCCAAGCCTCCTCCCCTCGGATGGGCAGGGTTCACGAAGGGGAAGCTTCAAAGGCTTGCCGCCTTTGTGAGCTTCCCCAGGCCACTTGCTGCTCTCAGCAACTGGTCCCCACTGGTTCTGACCCCCACTTTGGGCGGGAGAACCGGCAGGAAAAACAAGTGAGGAAGAGGTGTGCCCACCTCTGCCAACTCCACCCCTCAGGTGGAGAGGCGAGGTGAAGCACAACTCTCAGTCCACACCATCTTGAAGATGGGGGGACTCAGCCAACCAGGGACAGGCTCATGCCCCCCTCCCACTGGACGGTGGCATAATAGGGGGGTACCCACACCAGGGAAGGGACCCATTGGTCCCTGCCTTTTACCTACCTGTAACGCCCCTAAATCTAGTATTTATGGGCACCCCTGAACCTTGCTTCCTGAGACAAGAACCTGCAAGAAGAAGGACCGAACAGCCGTGCAGCAGCTAACAAGAGGAAGACGCCCACTGACTTGGCCCCAGCCCTACCGGCCTGTCTCCCCCTCGAACCTGCTCCTGCGAAATCCCGGTGTGTCCTGCAGCCAGCAACCTCGAAAACCCCAGAGGACCTGCCTGCCTTCAACAACAAAGACTCTGTCGCCCGTGAACACCGGATTTGTTCATCTGCAACCTCTGGCTCCAGCCGGACACCGCGGATCCGCCCCACTCTGCACCCACCGTCCATGGCCTGAACTAGAGTGGGCAAGCACCACGAGGAGGTCACCCCGGCGATCCTGACCCGAGATCCGGCGAACCCTGACCTGCCTCAAGCCTCCAGCCAACGCCTGCAGCCTAAATCCAGAAGGCCCCCCTAACCTTTTCCAGGAGCTGGTAAGAAGATCCGACCCCCAAAGGCACCCCTGCACCCGACGCCCCATGGCCTTGTGTGCCCAAACTGAGGTTGCCTAACCAACCCCTAACTTACCTCTCGAAGTGGTGGTCGCACCCAGAAGACCTTCGTCCCCGAGCCTGCAGTGCCTTTGCAAACCGGAGGTTCCCCCATTGAATCCAACAGGGCACCCGACGTCGTAACAGCACCCTGCACCCGGCCACCCTAGTGCCGCTGAGGGTGCACCTTTGGTGCTAATTTGTTTCCCCATTTGCCCTGAGCTAAAGTCCAGGAGCTTTGCTCCCACACCCAAGTGGCCTGCTTGCCAGCAGCCACCAACCGGAGACCCCCTATCCCCCATTGGATAACATTGGGCCTCAGCACTCAGCAACCGGCCGCCCTAGTGCCGCTGAGTGTGTAACGAGAGTGCATCCTTTACCCTGGGGGAACCCTTGTTCTAACCCCAGAAGCTCAACTCCAAAGACGGATTACTTACCTGGTAACCGTTAACTTCATTTCTCTCCATAGGAACCTATTGACTGTTTTTCTCTGAAAAATGTTCTAAGTGTGGAGTTGATTTGTATGGAAACCTGAAAAATAACAATTGTGCAAAACTGATTTTACTTACGTTTTCTCTAGGAAATGTCCCAGTGTGATATCTAGGCATATCACACCGAGTAGAAAAAGTAATCTCAAAAGTAACGTAAAAGTAACTTACCTGTAATTCTTATTGCAAAAATCGATACAAAGTATATGTACAGCATTTCACAGTATTGCATTACCAGTAATTCAAACTGTAATCATTACAAAGTACATTTACAACTGCATTTCAAACTGTATATTTACTGCTAAGTATTTATCAACTTACCTGTGCCAGGCTTGCTTGGTTCTAGGAAATAAAATAACTAAAAGAATAATTTTATACAAAACCAATTGGTCTTTGAGTGTGTGAAATCATTTGCTGATTGAGTTGGTACAACAAATGCTTAACACTGTCCTCTGATACTGCCTTACTGCTCGACCACAAATAGAGAGTGAGGTGCTATCTAACTTTACCTCTGCCTACCTTTGGGGATCCACTGGACCCTGTGCACACTATACCTCACTTTGGTATAGTATATACAGAGCCAGCTTCCTACATTGGTGGATCAGCAGTGGGATATACAACTTTGCATTTGTTGGACTACTTGGTTACCACCTGATCACACGACAGAACTCTTAAATTGTCTTTAGAATTCAGATTTTTTCAAATTGGCATTTTTGCAAAATTACTAAAAGTCTTGTTAGGGCCTTGGTTAAGTCCCTTTAGAATTTTAGAAAAATAAAAAAGTCACTGTAGCTGGGGTTAGAAGTTTTTGTTTTTTAACAATGTCTCAAAACAAGAACCCAGCTGTTAGTGAAACTAACCACAATGGCATAGATGACTTGGTTGAGGAGCTCGACCTCACCCCTTACCTTCACTTGTCTTTCAAGGAGGTAAGGTCCCTATGTAAACTTAAAAACATAGCCATGGGTCCCTATCCCACCAAACAAAAGCTCCAGGAGCTGTTGGCTGGGTATGCTAAAGACCACCCATCTGAAAATGGTGAAGACCAGTCAGATGAGGAAGAAGAGGAAGGGGGTGACCAGATAGATCAACCCCCTCCACTTCTTAGGGAGAAAAGGGCCCCAGTGGCCCGGACTCCAAGAATCAACCTCTCAGTACCTAGATCCCACACAGGGGGGTCAGGTACCACTGAGGACAGCCTCAATGAGGAGGACAGCCTTTTAGTAAGGCTGACCAAAAGACTGGATCTAGAGACCAGGTTGCAGGCTCTAGAAAGAGAGAGAGCAGAGATGGTCCTAGCACCCATCAATGGTGGCAGCAATTTACTTAATAAGGATAAAAAGCAATCTTATGATCCTAAAATCCCCAAAGGGATTGTCCCTAAATATGAAGAGTGATAATATCACAAAATGGTTCACAGCCTTTGAGAGGGCTTGTGAAATGAGAAAAGTGAAGAAGTCACACTGGGGGTCACTCCTTTGGGAACTGTTCTCTGGTAACTGCAGAGACAGACTCCTGACCCTTACAGGGTCAGATGCTGGGTCTTATGACCTCATGAAGAGAACTCTGATTGAGGGATTTGGACTCACAACTGAGGAATATAGAATTAGATTCAGGGGCTCACAAAACCCAAAACCAATCCTGGATTGACTTTGTAGACTACTCAGTTAAAACACTAGATGGTTGGTTAACTGGACACAATGTGCATGATTTCAATGGACTTTACAATCCGTTTATGAAAGAACATATTTTAAGTAATTGCACCAATGAAAAGTTACATCAGCATTTGGTAGACCTAGGTCTAATTTCCCCCCAAGAATTGGGAAAGAAGCCAGACCACTGGGTCAAGACAAGGGTGACAAAAACAGCCACTGGGGGTGACCAAAAGAAAGGGGTTACAAAACCTCCCCAGGGGAAAGGTGGTGAGAATCCCCAAGATAAAAAGCCTGAGTCTTCTAAAGGGCCCCAAAAACCTGCACAGGGGGGTGGGTCCCAAAACCCTTCCCAGTCCATTAATAGGTACAGGGGAAAGAACTTTGATCCTGTAAAGGCCTGGTGTAACAACTGTAAGAAGTTGGGACACTTAAAACTGGAGATGCTGCTTGCCCAAACAAGAAGGCCCCTAGTCCTACTACAGCTATTCCTGGGGTAGCAAGTCTCCAGATGGGATCAACAGTGTGCCAAGAGCAAATGGGGTTGCACACTGAAGCAGTTCTAGTTTCAGAAGGGGAAGTTGAGATTGCCACTGTAGCTGTGTGGCCACCCAACTTAAAAAAGTACTTACAATACCCTTGTATTAATGGAACTAGGATAGAAGCTCTGAGGGATACAGGTGCCAGTGTCACTATGGTGAGAGACACACTGGTTTCCCCTGAGCAATACTTGATTGGGAGAACTTACCCAGTCACCAATGCTGACAGTGTTACCACTAACCATGCAATGGCTATGGTGACATTAAACTGGGGGGAGGGGTTACTGGCCTGAAACAGGTAGTGGTCTTTCCAAAGCTACCAGCTGCATGTCTGCTTGGCAATGACCTGGAAACCTCAGCATGGGCTGAGGTTGAACTGAACACCCATGCAGCAATGCTGGATATCCCTGAATTGGTGTGTGTAAAAACAAGAGCACAGAGCAAGAGACAGGGTGAAAAAGAAGTGTTGGTGCCTGAAAGTATGGCCCAACCTTCCAAGAGAAAAGGTAAGAAGTCTGGGGAACCAGCTTCTGTACAGCAAAAGGATCAGGACCCTTCTCCTCAGGGAGAGGACTTGGACACCCCAGAGGGAACTGAGCCCATGGAGCTTGACCCTTACCAGGTTGAACTCTTCGGCCCAGGGGTACCCTCTAGGGAAGAGCTGTGCCTTGGACAGCAGGACTGTCCAACTCTTGAAAGCCTGAGGCAGCAAGCTGCTACCCAGGAAAAAGGAGATGTCAGTGGTACCCACAGAGTTTATTGGGAAGAGGGACTACGGTACACTGAGGCCAGAGACCCCAAACCTGGAGCCACTAGGAGAGTGGTAGTGCCTCAGAAGTACAGGGAGTTTCTCCTAACTTTAGCTCATGACATTCCCCTAGGTGGACATCTGGGCCAAACCAAGACTTGGGAAAGGCTAGTTAGCCACTTTTACTGGCCCCAGATGCACCAAAAAGTAAAGGAGTTTGTCAGCTCCTGTGTCACCTGTCAGGCCAGTGACAAGACAGGTGGCCCCTCAAAGGCCCCCCTGATACCACTACCTGTGGTGGGGGGGTTCCCTTTGAAAGGGTAGGTGTAGACATAGTGGGTCCACTTGAACCTCCCACAGCATCAGGGAACAAATTCTTTCTAGTGGTAGTGGATCATGCCACTAGGTACCCTGAGGCAATTCCCCTTAGGACTACTACAGCTCCTGCAGTAGCCAAGGCCCTCTTTGGTGTCCTCACCAGAGTAGGGTTTCCTAAGGAGGTGGTTTCAGACAGAGGTTCCAACTTCATGTTTGCTTACCTAAAACACATGTGGAAAGAGTGTGGAGTGCAGTACAAGTTTACTACACCCTATCACCCACAAACCAATGGCCTTGTTGAGAGATTCAACAAGACATTGAAAGGCATGATTATGGGGCTCCCTGAAAAACTCAAAAGGAGATGGGATGTCCTCTTACCCTGCCTGCTTTTCGCTTACAGAGAGGTGCCACAGAAGGGAGTAGGGTTTTCCCCCTTTCAACTTCTGTTTGGCCATCCTGTGAGGGGACCACTCTGTCTTATAAAAGAGGGTTGGGAGAAGCCTCTCCAAGAACCCAAACAAGATATTGTGGACTATGTGCTTGGCCTAAGGTCCAGAATGGCTGAGTACATGGGAAAGGCATCCAAAAATCTTGAGGCCAGCCAGGAGCTTCAGAAGCACTGGTATGACCAAAAAGCTGCACTGGTTGAATTTCAACCTGGGCAAAAGGTGTGGGTTTTGGAGCCAGTGGCACCAAGGGCACTCCAGGACAGATGGAGAGGCCCTTACCCTATCCTAGAAAAAAAGAGTGAAGTCACCTACTTGGTTGACCTGGGCACAAGCAGGACTCCCAAAAGGGTTATCCATGTGAACTGCCTGAAGCTCTACCATGACAGGGCTGACATCACCATGCTGATGGTGACTGATGAGGATCAGGAGACAGAGAGTGAACCTCTCTCTGACCTCCTCTCATACAGCCCAAAAGATGGGTCAGTGGATATAGTTGTCTTTTCAGACACCCTCTCTGCCCAACAGCAGACTGATTGCAAGCAAGTCTTGCAACAGTATGCTAAGCTCTTTTCCTTGACCCCTGGTCAGACAAACTGGTGTACCCATGATGTGGACACTGGTAACAGTTCACCTGTCAAAACAAAATCTATCGACAGTCTGATCAAGTCAAGGAAAGCATCAGAGCTGAAGTCAGCAAGATGCTGGAGTTAGGGGTTATTGAACTCTCTGAGAGCCCCTGGGCCAGCCCAGTGGTTGTCATCCCCAAACCTCATCCACAGGGTGAAAAGAGAGAAATGAGGTTCTGTGTGGACTATAGAGGGCTCAATTCTGTCACCAAGACAGATGCTCACCCTATCCCAAGAGCAGATGAGTTGATAGAGAAATTGGGTGCAGCCAAATTTCTAAGTACCTTTGACTTAACTGCAGGGTACTGGCAAATTGGCATGGCTCCAGGAGCAAAAGAAAAGACAGCATTCTCCACACCTGATGGGCATTATCAGTTTACTGTTATGCCCTTTTGTTTAAAGAATGCCCCTGCCACCTTCCAGAGGTTGGTGAACCAAGTCCTTGCTGGATTGGAGTCCTTTAGTGCAGCTTATCTAGATGATATTGCTGTCTTTAGCTCCACCTGGCAGGATCACCTGATCCACCTTGGGAAGGTTTTAAATGCCCTGCAGACTGCAGGCTTAACTATCAAGGCATCCAAGTGCCAGATAGGGCAGGGAACTGTGGTGTACTTGGGCCACCTTGTTGAAGGAGGCCAGGTACAACCCTTACAGCCCAAGATCCAGGCCATCCTGGACTGGGCAGCTCAAAACCCAAGTCAGGGCTTTCCTTGGCTTGACTGGGTACTACAGGAGGTTTGTGAAGGGATATGGGTCCACTGTGGCTGCCCTCACAGAACTCACCTCCAAGAAGATGCCCAAAAAGGTAAACTGGACAGTTAGTTCTCAAAAGGCTTTTGACACCCTGAAAGAGGCTATGTGCTCAGCACCAATTCTCAAAGCTCCAGACTATGCCAAGCAGTTCATTGTGCAGACTGATGCCTCTGAGCTAGGGATAGGAGCGGTCCTATTCCAGACCAATGATGAAGGCCAAGACCAACCTGTTGCTTTTATAAGCATAAGGCTTCTCCCCAGGGAGCAGCGTTGGAGTGCCATTGAGAGGGAGGCCTTTGCTGTGGTTTGGTCCCTGAAGAAGCTGAGGCCATACTTGTTTGGTACTCACTTCCCAGTTCAAACTGATCACAGACCTCTCAGGTGGCTAATGCAGATGAAAGGTGAAAATCCTAAACTGTAGAGGTGGCCCATCTCCCTACAGGGAATGGACTTTGTAGTGGAACACAGACCTGGGACTGCCCATGCCAATGCAGATGGACCTTCCAGGTTCTTCCACTTAGAAAATGACGACTCTCTAGGGAAAGGTTAGTCTCATCCTCTTTCGTTTGGGGGGGGGGGCGATTGTGTGAGAAAGTACCCTCTTTCTGCATGGTTGCCCCCACTTTTTGCTGAATTGCTGATGTGCTTTGACCGAGTGTTCCCTGGTGTCAGGGACTGTCCGGGACTATGTCGGGAACACAGTCAGGGACTTGGGCAAGGACTGGGAACGGGGTAGAAAACATACACAGAGAGAGGAGTACAGCGCGGCCCAGGATCACACAGGAAGTCAGAGGAGAAAAGGGATCCAAAGGGGAAGCCTGTACAAAGGAACAAGATGGCTAAGAATCAGAAAGGAAGGGCACTCACAAGGCAATTTAGCATTCAGAATCACTACACCCAGGACGGATGTGCAATACACATATATAAAACAACATTAACAATAAAGGGGATGTGGGGTAAAGCACTCAGGAGCTCCACACGGCAAGACTGAAGCTCAGTAAGTTCCTCACCCACAATTGCTGTTACAGATACTGACTGAAAATACCCACATATAGGATATGTATGCAAAGGCAGGGTCTGTGGAGCTTATACCTATGGTGATGTTATAACAGTAACTCAAAGACAATACTCACAGTGAACAAGAAACACCACCTAGGTAGTCAGCTGTGCCCACGGATCCTGGCGATCAAACAGGAACACGCAAGGCAGTAACAGCAAAGGGGTAGAACTAAACACAAGCACAATAGACAAAGAGCTAGCAAGGAGGAGTGCTTAACAGGAAAGGAAGGAAATCACAGGGCACACTTGGCAGAAAGCAGGTAACAAACATACAAGGTAACCGAAGCAAGACAGCAGAAATAGAAAGACAGCAAACTAGACCTGGAACCAAGGAGATGGGAAGAAAGGCAGGGACTGGAAAAGGATATACAGAAGGGGAGGCTACAAGGGTATACTAGAATAGTGCAGGTTCAGGAATCAAGAAAACAAAGTAGCATAGAAGGCAGTGCTGGGGCAGGAACAAGAATTGAGCAAAAGCTCAGGAGTCAAAGTAGCACTGCAGGTAGTGCTAGTTCAGGAGAAGGGAAACTGCTGCAGGTCAGGAACAAGGAATGCTAAGGCTCAGGAGTCAAGGTAGCACTGCAGGCAGTGCTAGTTCAGGAAAAGGGAAACTGCTGCAGGTCAGGAACAAGGAACGCCAAGGCTCAGG
This sequence comes from Calotriton arnoldi, assembly GCA_963921515.1. Lineage (NCBI taxonomy): Eukaryota > Metazoa > Chordata > Amphibia > Caudata > Salamandridae > Calotriton > Calotriton arnoldi. The sequence goes on from CAWUFW010005738.1 coordinate 60,090, forward strand.
AGTCAAGGCAGCACTGCAGGCAGTGCTAGTTCAGGAGAAGGGAAACTGCTGCAGGTCAGGAACAAGGAATGCTAAGGCTCAGGAGTCAAGGTAGCACTGCAGGCAGTACTGGTTCAAGGAAACAGGAAATAGCTACAGCTCAGGAAACAAGGAGTCAAGAGAGCACGCAAGCAGTGCAAATCAGGAACAAGAAATAGCTGAAGCCCAGGAACAAAGAATAACTATAGCTCAGGAACTCAGGAAACAAGGTAGCACTGTAGGCAGTGCTAATTCAGGCACAAGGAATAGCTATAGCTCAGGAACTCAGGAAACAAGGTAGCACTGCAGGCAGTGCTAATTGTCACAAGGAATAGCTATAGTTCAGGAATCAAGGAACAAGGATTAACTATAGCTCAGGAATCAAGGAATATCAAAAGCTCAGGAAACACTGGAAACAAGGGTATCAAAAGCTCAGGAAACACTGGAAACAAGGATCGGACTCACCGGTATACAGCTACAATGACCAACACTGGGCTGAAGGGAGCTGGGGCTTAAAAGAGCTCACAGTAATCACATGCATAAGGTGTGAGCAGGCTAGCAGCAGCCATCCACAGGTGAACTGAATTCCTCCACCCATCCTTGGCCTGCAGGGGTGGAGACAAAGCAGTGAGCAGGGGATTATAGGTAATGGAGTTTCCAGCATGAGCCGACTGGCTTCCACAAAACCCGGCATGGATTGGGAATGGATGTCAATTCCTAAATGATGTCCAAATGCCTGGAAGTCAGGATATGCATACAGGGGAGTGTCTGGAAGCATATTAGAATACTGGAAAGCCCCACAATTCGGCCCCCTGGTGGTGGGAACGAGAGCACAGGGAGTGAATCGTGACACCTGGGCTCCTGCTAATCAGGTACCCAGGGCCTATGTTCTTTCCTTAAAACTGCATTGAAGCCTAAACCCAATTGGCAACTCTGGCCACAGGTCAGCCCCTGGTAAATGGTACCACAGGTACCCAGGGCACTGTGACCAGAGAAGGCCTGTAAGGGTTGCAGCACTTATTGTGCCATCCTTAGAGGTCCTGTACCCTGACACTCACACACTGCTTTTGCAGGCTGCGTGTCTTGGTGCAGAACAAAGTGAAGAGTCGACATGGCACACATCCCTGTGTGCCATGCCTACAACCCACTGCCCTGGCATAGATCAGTGACCCCTCTAGCTGGGTGCACTATACCAGTGGTGAGAGTACATGTGCATGAGCTCTGTACCCCTACAGTGTCTAAGTCCATTCTTAGACATTTAATGGCAGCACTGCACTTACAGAGTATATGGTGCTGGGAGTTTGTCATTACAAACTCCACAGCACCATAAGGGCTACACTGAAAACTGAGAAGTTTGGTATCAAACTTCTCAGCACATTAAACCCACACTGATGCCAGTGTGGGATTTAATGAAAAATGCACAGAGGGCATCTTAGAGATGCCCCCTGAAAATTAACCTAACCTACCACTAGTGTCCAGGCTGAGTGGCTGCTTTCAGCTGCCACCACCAGACATATTTCTGGACCCCTGGGTCGAAGGCCTGCTGCTCTCTGGGGCCTGAAACAATGCACATCCTGGGACGAGGTGCCAAGCCTCCTCCCCCAGAATGGGCAGGGTTCACGAAGGGTAAGCTTCAAAGGCTTGCCGCCTTTGTGAGCTTCCCCAGGCCACTTGCTGCTCTCAGCAACTGGTCCCCACTGGTTCTGACCCCCACTTTGGGCGGGAGAACCGGCGGGAAAAACAAGTGAGGAAGAGAGGTGTGCCCACCTCTGCCAACTCCACCCCTCAGGTGGGGGAGGGGAGGTGAAGCACAACTCTCAGTCCACACCATCTTGAAGATGGGGGGACTCAGCCAACCAGGGACAGGCTCATGCCCCCCTCCCACTGGACGGTGGCATAATAGGGGGTGTGCCCACCCCAGGGAAGGGACCCATTGGTCCCTGCCTTTTACCTACTTGTAAAGCCCCTAAATCTAGTATTTAGGGGCACCCCTGAACCTTGCGTCCTCAGACAAGAACCTGCAAGAAGAAGAAGAAGGACCGAACAGCCGTGCAGCAGCAAACAAGAAGACGCCCACTGACTTGGCCCCAGCCCTGCCGACCTGTCTCCCCCTCGAACCTGCTCCTGCGAAATCCCGGTGTGTCCTGCAGCCAGCAACCTCGAAAACCCCGGAGGACCTGCCTGCCTTCAACTACAAAGACTCTGGCTCCCGTGCACACTGGATTTGTTCATCTGCAACCTCTGGCTCCGGCCGAACACCGTGGATCCGCCCCACTCTGCACCCGCCGTCCACGGCCCGAGCTCGAATGGGCAAACCCCACGAGGAGGTCACCCTGGCAATCCTGACCGAGATCTGGCAACCCCTGACCTGCCTCAAGCCTCCAGCCGATGCCTGCAGCCTAAATCCAGAAGGCCCCCCTAATCGCGACCAGGAGCTGGTAAGAAGATCCGACCCCAAAAGGCACCCCTGCACCCGACGCCCCACTGCCTTGTGTGCCCAAACAGACGGTGCCTAACCAACCACTATCTTCCCAACTTACCTCTCGAAGTGGTGGTCGCACCCAGAAGACCTTCGTCCCCGAGCCTGCAGTGCCTTTGCAAACCGGAGGTTCCCCATTGAAACCAACAGGGCACCCGACGTCGTAACAGCACCCTGCACCCGGCCACCCTAGTGCCGCTGAGGGTGCACCTTTGGTGCTAATTTGTTTCCCCATTTGCCCTGAGCTAAAGTCCAGGAGCTTTGCTCCCACACCCAAGTGGCCTGCTTGCCAGCAGCCACCAACCGGAGGCCCCCTATCCCCCATTGGATAACATTGGGCCTCAGCACTCTGCACCCGGCCGCCCTAGTGGCGCTGAGGGTGTAACGAGAGTGCATCCTTGACCCTGGGGGAACCCTTGTTCTAACCCCAGAAGCTCAACTCCAAAGACCGATTACTTACCTGGTAACCGTTAACTTCATTTCTCTCCATAGGAACCTAATGACTGTTTTTCTCCGAAAAATTTTCTAAATTTGGAGTTGATTTGTATGGAAACCTGAAAAATAACAATTGTGCAAAACTGATTTTACTTACCTTTCCTCTAGGAAATGTCCCAGTGTGATATCTAGGCATATCACACTGAGTAGCAAAAGTAATTAAAAAGTAATCGCAAAAGTAACGTAAAAGTAACTTACCTGTAATTCTTATTGCAAAATCGATACAAAGTATATGTACAGCATTTCACAGTATTTCATTACCAGTAATTCAAACTGTAACCATTACAAAGTCCATTTACAACTGCATTTCAAACTGTATACTTACTGCAAAGTATTTATCAACTTACTTGTGCCAGGCTTGCTTGGTTCTAGGAAATAAAATAACTAAAAGAATATTTTTATACAAAACCAATTGGTCTGAAGTTCAGTCTTTGAGTGTGTGAAATCATTTGCTGATTGAGTGGGTACAACAAATGCTTAACACTGTCCTCTGATACTGCCTTACTGCTCGACCACACTACCACAAATAGAGAGTGAGGTGCTATCTACTTTACCTCTGCCTACCTTTGGGGATCCACTGGACCCTGTGCACACTATACCTCACTTTGGTATAGTATATACAGAGCAAGCTTCCTACACTAGCCAGGGAGAAGGGGAACACAGAACACCGCATATTAAGCAGATTAAGTGCCACTCCCAATGTCGAGCCTGTCTGATTGCTATTAATACAAGAATTCTTTCTTTCAATTTTATAGAACCATATTAGGGTTCTTATTTAAAATCAATCCCATGAGATGACGTCTGAAGGTACCGTTTCCTCTTTGTCTGTAGCCAGCATACTTACAGGCCATTAACAGTGCAATGGTCTGCATTTCCATCATTGAGGCAGGCTGCCCACTATTTATCATACTGTCATAACCAACACTGACCAAAATATTATGTTGAAGAGTCTCCCCGAGCATGGTCCTCAAAACACAACACTGAACTAGATGGACTCTTTCCTCGTGGAGAACTGAAACAGTTAGTTATCAACATTTATGTCCAGTTGGGTATCCATGGATTATGATGCCCTCGGGAGGGGGATTAGGGCACATTATTATGACATTAGATTTCACTATTTTTATGCACACTTCTATGAAGCTTTTACATTCATGGAAACATCACTTGCTATCGGCACACAGGTTTCATCATTTCTTTTTTAAATCTCCCAAGCAATGCTTTACTTCAAGACTCGATTTTGTACTCATTTGGAGGCTATTAATGGGGAGATAGGTGTAGACTACCTAAAGCTTCATCCTATCAAATCAGAAACCATGATTGTAGGAATACAACTGACTAATTTTCCTAAAGAATTGTGGGCAGTTGACAGGTGCCTGTCCAGAAAATAAACAAATGTAGGTTCTGGATAGACTTTGAAGAAAAGTGACATAATGGAAGCAGTGAGTGCAGGTTTCCATATTTACATCTCCTAAAAATATATCTTGAGATCGGCCAGTTTTGTGCAGAGTATATCCTTTTCTAGAAGTTGAAATGACTGCATCAACAGCATAATCAGTATATGTGGGTGGATTGCAAAACAAATCCACTAAATTACTAAATCTACAAAATGCTGCTGTACGCATACTGAAATTACTGACTGTATTAAGTTTAGAGCTCTGTATAGGGAACACACTATCATCTTTCCTCTGGTTCCTTGCTTTCTAAGGTATCATTTCACCAATTATAAACCTACGAGGTACATATAGTTAGCTATTAAATGTACTCTTGTAAACACCAAACATGAGCAATCAAAATGGGCGGGTGGGATGTTTTCAGTGTGCATGACTAAACTGTGGCTTTCTGTCCCACAGTCACTAAGAGATTGAGAACGGGCTGATTTTCAAACCCAAATTGAAAACATGTCTTCTTCAGTAGGCGTGCTATCAAATTTAGCTTTCTACCTCCTGTTTCCTATTTTAGTTTAGATTTTGTTAATTTCTGTCTTTTGGGGCTAAGTGGCTTCTTTGGCGAAGAACTCTGCGCTCTAGAATAATCCCTAACTTGGCAAGTCAAGTCTTCGCCCATTCCCATAGCCTTTTGTTCAGAAAGGGTGCTCCTGATCTATGATGGCTAGCAAGATGAGTGAGAAAAAGTACAATTTTCAGTGCAGTTCCTCATCTATTCTCTGCATGGTTTTGGAACAATCCTGATTAGAAATTTGAATTACCCCTTAATCCAGATATAATAGTACTTGCCAGTGGCGGCAACCTGTCATTGGGCATACTTTAGGGAGCCACATACCTCTCAAAGAACATTGGCCTCACATTCCTGAGAAGACAAGGCCCAAGGAGTGAGACCCTCCCCCGGACCCAAGATGAATCCTTGCACTATTCTCCTTGTCACATACCTTACATTCCTATAAGAATTCTTGCTCATGACTGACCACTATGCAGACTACCCAGAGACCACAAAGTAGATCCTGCCAGACCACATGAGAGCATAGTTGATGGGTGTGACATATGTACCTGTTCCTAGAGGTTAAAAACACATATGCAGTATCTGCATTTGTTTGCAGTTCAGCTACCCAGAAAACTTCTTCCAACAAGAAGTCATGAACCCATCTTACAATAAACAAACAAACAGAGTCCATTCTGAATGTGGGTCCTACTATACCACAAGACGGAGAATGAGAGGCCCTGTTTTTAAGTATTCTTAAGTTGATTTGTAGAATAAGATGTTTATCTGCTTCTGATCCAGCTTTGCCTTCTTCTGTTACATGAAAGGTAATCTCCCCTTTGCCCAACTGGACTATCCAAACTTAAGCATGAGCCATCTAAACTTTCATATTACCAGACTAAGCATTACATCTTTTTTGTCACTAGGGCTGGGTGGCCAACTAAGAGCAAGGAAAACAATATATTTAGGCACTAGAGATGATATTGATCCCATGCACTAGAGATGGCTACACTCCTAGGCTCTATCGAATGTACACTTCCCATACAGTGCAGATGGCAGTGCTCCCAGGTAGCACAACAGTTTTTCTGCCAAGCAGTAGACCTGGTAAGGCACCGAAGAAAAAGAAACCACGTCTTCTATACGCTGAAGAAAGTTGAGCATCAGCATCTAACTTCTTGAGATTGCAGTACTCCCAAGCATTGCATATGGCTGTATTTTCTAGAGGTGCAAGAGATAGGTGCTGCCCCAGTCATACACATCTTTATGGACCTTTTTAGACCCTTACATTGCAAAACACTGATTACTTTTTTTAAATAGCAGTATTTGACATCTCATGGCAACCGCCCAGTGGGACTGCTTTGCTGTAGTCTCACCACCAACAACATAATCCTACTGTATCTGACTATATAAAAGTCTTTCATTAAACTCTTTGCAAATGCTTAACTGGCTTGAGAATTGAGCTTCTATAATTCCAAAACACTTCCTACCATCCTTCCCAGAGAAGAGAACATTTCCAGTCATTGAATACACTAGCATTACATGCGCCTTTTCAGTAGCTTATATTTCACTTCCGTGGAAGAACTACAACACTATGCAGTGTGTGTGTGAATCTGTGTCATCTGAGTATGCTCATTAGTCGAGTTAATAGAGATAAATAGGTTTCAATAAGTACAACCCAGGTTCTCTTTTTTGTAGCCTGGCCTGAGTGACAATGCAGTGCCCCATGAAAACTGGTGTTCATACATACAAACTATTACAACACGCCATTAATTTATAAAGAACTTCAATGTCATGACTAGTTTAAAATGATAAAAATGTTAATAAAAAAGAATAGCCAACATGAAGAAAAATGGGTTAATAATATGTATAAATGATAACATGAACATGCAATGGATAAATACATTATACTCAAGCTTAACTGAGAATAAAAAATAATGAAACTTGGTGCCTCAAAAAATGATTACTAAAAAGTGTATCATCAAATCCAATGAAAATACAAAGATAGTGAAATACATCACCATTGAAAATTAAGAGTAAAATATCACATTAAAGCAATGAAATATCAGCAATAATAAAAAAATAAACCCCAATAAAAATATTGATAAAGAGTATTATGATACAAATTAATTTGAAAATCCCAAATTATAAAAAATACTTATTTATGTACATTGTTTTGCTATAGCACCATTTTACCAGTTGGTCTTAGAGGGCTATAACAGTGGGGACCAAGATAGAGCTGAATTTAGAGAACATGCAGTCAGACAATTACAATTATAACAACCGGTAGCTGTATTCTATTTTTGTTCACAAGTTGGGTACACGTGGGGAGATAGCATCAGTCATATGCAGCTCTCTTACTCATAAGGTCCAGAGCAGAACAAAGTTGCATCTAGAAACCGTGATTCGAATTTGGCTCGTGTATCTGAATTTTGAGCCACTTTTCAACTAGAAGTGTATTTCTCTGGGTCGAATTTTATAGTTGAGTTAAAAGAGAGATTTCACTTAGCCAAACTCTTTGAAATCTTTGGGGCAGATTTCTAGCGACACAGTTGGAAATAATTGTAGCTGTTGTATTGTCTTTGTTTCTTTAATTGAAATCATGACGTCATGATTCAGCAAGTATCACAGTCAGTGTTTAGTATGTTTGGATTTGTTATTATTAATACTCTGAGATCGCTGTCCCATAAGAATTGCCAATAAACTCAATCCTGCATTGTGTCTCTGGTTCTGCGATTTGACAATATCGACTAGTGGAAATTGGACCTGTGCAATGTGGTGGTACATGGTAGAAGAATCAGCCAAGTTGGAAATTGAATGAAGTATTGAATATTCTCACGATGCTCTGTGGACGCCGGGACGACAAAAAGAAACATAAATTACAGCACGAGTGTAAATCAGTGCACACATGAATGAGCATGTGCAAGAAAGCAGTTTCCCAGAATGAGAGCCAGGCGAATGAGCTAGGAAAAACTGATGCGCGTGCGAAAGTACAAGAAGACGCACACGCAAAGGTGCAAGAATAAGTATCAGAACAAGTCTGTGCATATGCGCAAAGCAGAGCCAGACCAAACGGGTAATCATAAGCACATGAGCACAAATCTGCCAACACACACATGTAGCAGAATCAGAACAAGCATGTGAAAGTATGTGAGTGCGCAGAAAGAAACTTGTGGCAGCTCAAGGCAGGAAGTAAATAAAGCATAAAAGAAATTAAACAACAGTTAAAGCTGAATACAAGCAAATAAAGCATACAAAATTAAAGAATAGTTGAAGCAGAATTTAAGTCTGTTATAATTTACGAATGTATAAATGATTATTAAAAGATTTTAAAAAAGACAAAGGAAGACACAATAAATATAGAAACAATGGCATTGCCACCGAAGTCAGAATCATTTACACAGAATACGTCACATACAATAGGAAAGTGGCATACTGAAAAACAGAGCATTACAAGTGCAATATTTAGAAGACCACCACTGTTTGATATGTCGGACACAAAAAAATTAAGAAGCAAGATGGGGAATATGGTTACCCTGATTTAAACATCATTTACGAGCAACGTGTAAGAGACCCACAGACTATCAGATACGAGATCATCTCTTTTTAAATTAAGTCTGAGAGGATGTAGAAGAACTACTAGTGCCGTAGTCTTTTAGGTCAAACAAGAACATATGAAGGCAGAATTAAAATGTTTAAAAGAGTGATTCGATCCGGAGAGAAACATTGATTATGAAAGGTACTTATTTAATACTTTGTGTCAGAGAAAAGATGACATTCTAGATGATTTCATAAATGTCTAAGAAAATTGGTGACTCACTGTGATTTCCATAGGTTTTCTATAAGGATTTAACAATAATTATGCAATTAGCGAGAACTGAAACAAGCTGATACATAGAATAGACATGGAGAAATAAAATTGTTGAATGAAACTGACAGAGAAGATATGTCATGGTGAAATTTGCAGGAAAAAACCCCAAGAATAAGATGTGCTACAAGTGTGGACTAACGTTTCTGCATACAGGAGTACGTCTAGCGCAACATCAAAAAATGTGACAAATGTGGAAAATATACCCATTTTTCAACTGTTTGTAAGAGCAAAGGCTATATTAGGCTTAGAAAACCTAGCACTTGGAAATGAAATAAAAAAAGAGCCAATATGCAAGGCACATAGACAATGGAGAAGTGAAAGAAGCTGAAGAAATATCCCCAGAGAGAAAAATCATAGAACATTTCTACATGATGGAAGACAAAACCAAGAAGGAGAATTAATTTTGTTGAAAGGAATAAAATGAAGAAAATAGCACCAGTACAATTGCAAATTGGGCAATATCAAACAACTTTTGTATTAGACAGTGGAATAACCTGTAACATCATTTGTGTGACATAATACAACAAGACGGTCAATAAACATCCCCTTACACCATCCAATATTAACATATATTGATGAGTCCCACAATCTAGTAGAAATCTAGGGAAATTTGAAGAAACAACATATGAGCATGTCACATCTCAAGAAGAGATGCATGTGTTGAGAGGTGAAGTTCCAGCTCCTTGTTTATTAGGTGATGTTACTGCACAAATTATGGGTCTGGCCGTCACGGCTTACAGGATCACAGAACAACACTAATTAATGAGTCAATTTTGACAACAGTTTCAAGGGATTGGAGAATCTCAAAAACTTCTAAAATAAATGTACATGTAAAAAGAATTAGGAAAACCTGAAGCACTGAATCACCAAAGAGTGGCAGTCCATTTCCAAAAGAAAGTGGAAGACGAAATTAAGATTCTTTTGAATCAGGATATAATAAAGCCAATATGTAGACCAAAACTATGGGTGTCCTCAATTCTGGCAGTTCCAAAGAAAAGGATGAACAAGATTTGCATATGTGTCGATAAGCGAATACTAAATACTGCCACTGAAGAAGAGCAACACCCTGGGGTGCTACAGGCAGATATGATAAGTTACTTAAATGGCGCTATAGTGGTTTTAAAGATAGATCTATACAAAGGGTATCGCCAACTTGAATTAGACAAACAGCCACAATACATTACCATCTTTCAAACACATTTAGGACTATTTCAATACAAGAGACTGAATTTTGAAATATCGTCAGCAGCTGAGAATTTCTAAAGACAGTCAGAAAGTAATATGGCCAGTAAAAAACAACTTAAATTATAGTGAGGACATCCTAGTTTCTGAGAAGACTCTAGAAGAATATGTCAATACATTATTGCACATGTGTGTGCAACTTATGGAAGCGGGTTTAACACTAAATGCAGAGAAATGTGAAGTCTCCAAAGGAGAACTGATATTCTTTGGTCATATATTTTCAAGTAAAGGAATGAGACCTAATAAAATTGAGACCACTCATAAGACGATGGAATTGCAAGATATGTTTGAGGTACATTCTTTACTTGGATTAAGGAATTATTGCACTCAATATATAGCTCAATTTGCTACAATTATTATTTTAGCAGTGTGAGAGTTGACTAGAAAGGACATATACTCAAGTGGACTGAGAAACGCAACAAAGCATTAAATAAAATAAAGGAAAATATGGCTTACTTTGACCTGCAAATGTGTACGGTCTTGACAGTAGACTCTAGTGTAGTTGGTTTAGGAGTGATATTGGCACAGCATAAACCTGGAAAAGACTCACCTCAACAAATTATATCATAAGCCGCAGCATGACAGAAACAAAAAAGGCATACACTCAGGCAGAGAAGGTAGGTTTAGATGTTGTGTGGATTTGCAAATATCATCATTTATTCTTGTATGGAAAGCCATTCACGATAATTGCAGACCACTAAGCACTTGTTGCAATGTATGGAAATCCACCTAGAATAGAAAGGTGGAGAATGAGGCTCATGGATTATGATTTTAGAATAAACATTACAAGAATACAATCTAGACGACTGCATATTGCATCATCCACTAACTAATCTTGATCGCAAGTGTTCAATGGCAGAACAATATATTGACTTTAATGTGAGGGAATCAGCTCCCGAAATAACAATAGAAATGTCATTAAAGGCTATGAAGGAAGATACCACCTTACAAAAAGTGATTAAAACAAATAAATGGAGTTGTGCTAACTCTGCAACTAAATTTAAAGAAGCAGTAAGGAGTAATGAAATGTTAGCATTCTAATATATACAAGAAGAGCTGACAGTCTTCAGGTGGGATGTGAGGCAAAAGAATTGTAATACTGCAAGCTTTAAGAAAAAACTTAGTCTAGCTCTTATGAAAGTAATATGGGTACTCTTATCTACAAAACACTGCTGTGAAAATTTATGGTGCCAGGTTTGCATTTCTTGGTTGAGCACACAGTGCCTTCTTGTCAACTGTATCATACTGTTGAAAAACAAAATCCAGCTGCGAAATTGATAATGAAAAATCTCCCAGAATATTTGTAATCATCAGTGGCTGTTGATTTTTATGGACCAACTGGATTAGTTTGCTCCCTTTTAATGATATTGTTACTCTCACTGAGTATTCACTATTTCCTGTGGTTCAACAAATATTTTCAATTTCTGCTTTGTCAGTACTTTGAATCCTGGGTGAAATATTTGCAGAGGTTGGTGGTACCAACAACACTCAAAATGGATAATGGCCCACCATTCAATGGAACCAAGTTAAGGCGTTTTGCACAATATCTAGGGGGCTAATTTATAATTTGGCAGATGGAGGTTTGGCAGTCAGGGCGATGGAGTAAATTACTCAGTCACCTTAACTGCATCTCCGCACACCAAATTATGAAATGACTTCCAAGCCGGTGGTCATTCTTAAAGCATTGCCAGAAACCGCTGTCATGTCGGTTCCTATCAATGCTCCAGTTTAACCCACGGCTCTGTCAAGCATGACAGAGCCGCACAGCAACTGTTTTCTTTTTTTCTTAAATCCCAAAGCAGGATTTTCTGTTTGAAAATAAGAAAGACAATGCTTCCCTCACCCTGAGAGTCCTCTCCCATAGCGATGGGAGCAATTTGTAGTTTTCACTGCCCCTTACCACTAGGGTTTCCCTGGCAGGTGATAGGCAGTGAAAACTGACCTCTAATTCCACCCATCTAAATTAGGTGGGTGGCATTAGAGGTCAACCTCTGACAGCCGTTCGTCTCCGTCCTCATTAAACCAAAGGTCCACTCGCATTTAAAATGGCCGGGGGGACCACAGTCTTGGCGGTACGGTTCCTCTATCGCCGTTGCAACAGAGTATCCATACCACCAAGATATAAATCAGGCCCCAGGTATCAATTATAGGATGCACCTTTAGAATAGGTCACATGACCATTATTTAGGTTGATCTGTCAGAGACTAGGCCCTGGCTAGAGTTGTTCCAAGCTATCAATAACATAAAATCCTGTAAAAACAAATATACCTATGTCTTCTAACTATGCATTACTAATAAGTGACAGCCACAGCTCAATGAACTGCATAGCTCGATGAGGCATAACTAACAACAGTTTATTTCCAGCGAAGATTTCATATCATACAGCTGTTGTGGGTCCAAAAAGGGAAGATCATCTTTTAAGTTGAAATTTTGGTGTAGTTCTAATAGGCTTCTTTTAAAGTATCACGTTTCTGTCCTTTCAATTTAAATATTACTATTAGTGCCTTTTATTTGAAGGACATTTATCCTTCACAAAGTTCTATTTAAATGGAAGAGGTCAACACTGTGCTCTGTTATTGACCAACATGTTTATTGTAAACGTGCTATACCTTCGGCACATCCAGTTCAGTTCCATTTCTGCTCCTTTCACAGTAGAGACTATCCCTCAAGTAACAAGCCGTGATTAAGGCCTAGCGCTCGATTAGGAAGTGGTTTGATAGCAGAACTTTCACAGGGGCACATGAGAAGCAGATCGTCTCATTATAATAACTTGGAATTACCATTAGAAACTTTACGATACTCAGTAAAAAAGTGAATGGGTATCTTTCACTTCTTGCTGCTGCTACACTTCCTGAGACAAGCTAAATACAATAAAGAGGGTTTCTTATATTCTTCAGCTGCTACCCATGATTAGCAGTTCTCCCACTGTGTTTCCCAAGTTGCTACACAAGAGAACTCTGTAATTAATGTATGTGTTTTGTTAAAAATTTGATGAAACCAGTGTATGATTTGCAGTATGTTTAGGAAATGTTACAACAGTACAATAGAGAATGGGAATTTTTCGGAAGTAGGGATTCCCGTTTGGGTAGTATGAAATTAACTTAGTTTTGATAATCGCCCACGTCGAAATGCAATGATGGAAAATTCATACGCATCTCATTGTAGATTCTTTTTTTATTTTTTTATAGCGACCCAGATTTTGGAAAACCAGGAAATGCCAGATCATCAATCTGAATATGAGGATTCATTGCATATTGAACAGCCAATGCCCAATGCAACAGAGCAGGAGTGGAGTTGCCAAGGTCAATTGCTCTATAATGCCGATAGACCGGAATCGGAGAGGGTTGTTTTGAACACATTTGCAGATGATGATCAACAGGCCTCCATGTCTTATGCTGGTAGCAATTATGAGGAAGTGCGTTATCACCAGCATCCAATTTATGAATACTATGAAAAGGTTGCTACTACTAGTGGGACCTGTAGCACTGATAGCAGCATAGAGTTCAGATGCAAGTGCTGTGGTGACACTAAGAAGACCATCATTAAAGTGAAAGGCTCCACCACGAGTAATCTTCTCAGGCATATTGAACGTGCTCATCATTCAAAGTATGTCATATTTCAAAAGGCCCACAAAGCCTATCACGCAGCAAAATTGAAAGCAAGTCTAGCTCAGATGGGATCGCAACCAAAGCAAAAATTGATGGCAGTTTTTGTAAACAAGAAAAAAATTAAACCAAAAGAGAAAGAGGAGTTGGATGACGCACTCGCTTTAATGATAGCACAAGACTTGCAGCCTTTATCAGTGGTAGAAAATGAAGGGTTTCGGTCTTTTGTGAGAAAGCTGAATTCCAATTATGATATACCTTCAAGGAAGAGTTTGACATATTCAATCCTCCCAAAAATGCAAAGGTATGTCAAGCGTGAAGCTTTTTTCGAATTGGGAAAAGCAAACCAAGTTGCACTGACCTTTGATCTGTGGACCTTACCAGCCAATGATGCCTACTTGGCACTGACTGCTCATGTTCTTCAACAACCTACGTGTGTTAGGAAACAGTTCTGTTTAGGAGTGAGGTCTTTGCCCGAACAACATACTTCAGAGAATCTAGTAGAACAGATCTCACTAATTCTACAGGAATTTAGTCTTCCCATGGAGCAAATCAGTTCTATCACAACAGATAATGGCACTGTTGTTGTAAAGGCAGTCAATCTTCTTGGCCTCTCAGAAAAGCATGTTCGATGTATGGGACACTGTTTTCATTTAATTGTGACGGAATCAATAAAAGATGTTAGATGTGTGGACTACATTTTTGATAAGTGCCGTTCTATCAGTAAATACTTTAGAAACATTCCTGCATCTAGCCATTTACTTAAATACATGCAAACCCGAAATAAACTGCCTGAGACCAAGCTGAAAGTAGATGTGAGCACCAGGTGGAACAGCATGTACGACATGGTAAAAAGAGTTTTAGAGCAGGAAATTTCCATCAATGATGCACTTGAAGCAGCAGCACAAATAAACGAAAGCCATTCCCCGAATACTCCACAGGCAGTGACAGCAAATGAAGCCAGTATCCTAAAAGGCAGTTTGGGAATTTTGGAGCCTTTTTTAATTGCCACTGAAAAACTATCAGGACAGGCATATCCAACATTGTCCATGGTAATTCCAATAATTACTGAACTGCAGGCATCACTGGTTGCTTTAATGGAGCAGCACACACTAACCGAAAGCACAGAAGGTGAACATAATGGTGAAAAGGGGACTCAAAGCCAAGACGGAGGAACACAAGCTACTCCAGAAACAACTCAGAGCAATCACAATTCCATAATCAGATTGCTGTGTCAGACTGTTAAGGAGCTCACACATGTTAGATTCAAAAACATTGAAAACCATTGTATTTTGGGTAAGGCAACTATTTTGGATCCTAGATTCAAAACCTATGGTTTCCAAGAACAGTATGCAGCGGATAAACACGTAAAGCAATTAGATTTTGAACTTGAGCAGCTTTCACCCAAAACATCATCAACGACAGACAACTCGGAGTGTGGCCCTCCTCCACCAAAAAGAAAACCTGAAAGCGAATTCTGGAAGGTACTTTCTAAAAGGAAAGCTGAATCTGAAAAGGCAAAAAAATCAACTGCATCGGAATTATATGTGTACCTTGCGGAAGAAATAGAAGATTTCTCAATTGATGTCTTCTCGTGGTGGGGAAGGAACTCATTAAAATTTCCTCTACTTTCGCAATTGGCATTTAAATACTTGTGTGGTACTGCAACCTCTATTCCTAGTGGACAGCTGTTTACTAAGACTGGTGACAATGTTACTAGTAGACGGGCTTGTTTGAAACCTAGTCACATGGAAATGCTGACCATGATAAAAACCAGCTCCGGACAGTGTCACTGAAAATCAACTTATAATATTCAATACATGCTTTCAAATGAACTATTTGCAGGCTTTTTTTAAAGATAAACTTCCAGAACCCAACACTAGTGGCACCCAGGTCCACTCCAGATTTATGAATTTAAAACTTCTCTACAGGCCAACTTGACTATTAATGACGAGCACCACAAAGATCTAAAATTCTGGCATCCACTTCAGTCCTGCATCATTGCTGAAATCCCCCCCAGCTTCCGGTCAGAATCCAGATTCAATTTACAATCCTGTTACTGAACAACAAGCAAGAGCTGAGTCAACATGTCAAAATGAATCCAGACCACTGGGATTTTCGATCACGGGCATGTACGGAGATGGTGGCAGAAAACTCTCTATGCAAGTTCCCTCTCTGTGGAATCGACAGTAACCCCATCAAGCCAACCAACTACATAGCCTTTTCTGTTCCTCTGCAGTCAACCCGGTCAGTAGCCCACATACTGACACCACCCAACACAAAATACGCTCTCATAAGTGTACTTTTAGCTCATACAACCCATGTTGAGTGCTTTGCCATCCCTCTCTCACTGTAACCTTGGGGCCTTCTGAAGGCAGTATTTAGTACCATCTGAAATGTTTCTATTTGTAGTGTGTACTATTCAAATCATGTAAAGAAAATGCATTTCTCACATAGGTGGAACTATTTCCTGGCCTTCAAGGATCTCCGTGATTTATATTTTAAAGAAATATAAATTAACCATATTTATTTGACCATTACAAGACGTGCTAGCTAGTCCCTGATTTTTCTCTCATCCTGATGGGATGTTGCAGACTCCATTGTTCTACGAAGATCCGAGTGAGGGTAAACCTAGTACAGTACACATATGTATTGTACAAGGAATGCCACAAAGGCAGCAACGAAAGACACAAGACCATTAGTAATGGAAACAAGGAAACTGTGTTGAGGGCCCTTCCCGCAAATGGGCCAGAAGCTGCCAAAAAAACCTCTTTTTTAAATTGGTATTTGGAATAATAACACTAATGAACAGATTGGCTTCTCAATTTTTTTAATTTATGGGTTCTGGTAATTTAAATGTGTTTACTCTATGTTTCAGATACATTTTTTATGCTACTCATGCAGGATAAGTGAGTTGTATGCTCTCTTAACGAAAGAGCCATACATGTTTTGCCACAAAGGCAGCCTCTGAGCCATGAATGTATTTCCACATAAGCAGACTCGATGTTCTTTCCCCAAATGTTGATACTGAGTTCTATTGAAATCAAGATAGTTCTCTTCCATTCTTTTTCCCAGTGTTCTCCTACTCCTGGAGATCTGGAGAGTTTTGAACTTGATGTCAAGTAAACACATATTATTTGAACGCATACAACAAAAAGGCATTGAATAGTCTGCTACACTGTTTGGCTTCTTTGGTTGGGCTTCCCTGTGTCTTCTGCTAGGTCCACACTAAAGACTTCCATTAATGGGCGAATAGCTGCGTGTATTGCTGTTTTGAGGACTGGGTCGAAGCTGTTCGCCCTAATACCAGTGATAACGCCACCAAAAGTAACAGTGTCAGTGGCATATCAAAATTTTATGCCAATTTGTGGGAGGCTGCTCTTTAGGCTACTCCACACACCTTTTGTAAGCACTAATTCTGTATACCATGTCTCAGTCTTTTGCCAATTCGTTATTCACAGCCTTTTTGCTTGAAATTTTGTTTGGTATCCTGCGGTTCCCACCTCCTAGTGGCTCTTACTCTTGCTGTCACATATTTGGTACCTACAACAATGAAACCACAGTTGTTGGGGGGCAAAGCAGAGTCGTCTATTTGCCCTGAATTTCTGGTTATATCTGGTGTATCCATGAGTGTCTTATTGTGCTAAAAAATGTTTTTGCTTTTTAAATATTAATACATGCATGTTAAGAAATTATATATTTTTGGAAATGTTACTGAATACTGTAATGTATTATAATGTACCACATTTTTATATTGAAGCACGGTTCAGAATAAATAGCTTTTGAATTTTAAAGAGGTCTATCATACTGTAACATGATATATCTATAAAGCATAACCTTACCAGCAGGTAAGTAATTACAATATGGTATACACCTGAAGGGTGGCTGTTTATATGCAAATTTCATGTGTTTTCGTTCTCCTATGTCTGTACCGTTTAAACCCTTACATATAATTTAGCTCACACTCCTGGTTTATTTTTCTTAGCTGGAACCCATTGTAGGAGAAACGTCAAAAAGGAAAGGTAAGCCACAGGCACACTGGTCTCACTATAAAAGCAGCTGAGATTTACATAACTTGTGAGGCAGTATTTACTTTGAATTATTTCTCTTGTATATTAAAATTATAATACATACAAGTTTGCACAACATGTTGCATTTGAACTTTACAAAGTATTTCATGTGTGATTTACTAGACATACCATTGTGTGATTTCTCGTTGTGGTTTGACTTTCGTGGTGAATACTCTGGCTTGCCCATATTAATCTCAGTTTTTCCATAGAAGACTGTTCTATGCTAATGCATGCTAGTACATATAAACTGTTAACCCGCTCCCAATAGTCCGCTCCCATAGCACTGCGGGCACCCCTGGATGGCATGGCCATGGACAGCGTTAAGGGCTCCGAATTTTAACAACATAAGTACACTGATTCTGGGCCTTTAACGTATTGCAACCAACTGGCAGTGTCTCTGAAGAATGACTGTTCTAACGCATGCTGATACATATAAACTGTTAACCCGCTGCCAATACTGCTAAAGTGTCTGGGGAGCTATTGTTCAACAGCAATGGCATTGTCAAGGGCGAAAGGGGGCGACCACAGTCCAAAAAGGACTGCTTCAGCCTTGACAAGAGTGACTATCCTGGAACAACATACATCAATGTAACTCAAACTCGACGATGCTGAAAATCGATCAAGGAGGAATAACCTGCAGATGTGAGGAATAAACAAGGAGGCCCATAACCCAGAACTGGTTGGATTTATACAGATACTATTCTGCTAACTTCTGAAGGTACCTGAGGACAGTGAAGTTGGTCTTGACAGGACGCATTAAGTGTACTCTGTTTTCCAAATGAAACAATTTAGTCTCTGATGCTTTAACTTTCATTCATTAATTTCACACTAAGGAGAACCACCTGGCACCTAGGACACATCTCAATTTTTCAAGATATCTCAGCAGTAACTCTGGTGTGAAGAAAGGAAGTGAATGAAGCTTGCTACCCCATTCCTAAAGACTAAAAATATTTCATATCGGTGGCGCTACCCATTTAAACTGTTCACTTTAAGTGGCAAACCACATGTAGTAACCTCACAGTCGGGAGCCACAAAAGCCCTCGTTTTGCAACTCCGAAAAGAAGCTGATATATCCTTTACTCAGCAACTCCTGCATCAGTTTGAATAGCAGACACCCAGCACATTTAAAAGTCACAGAGCAGCCAATCATGCATCATAAAACAAGATAATATGCAATTTGAGGAATTTTCCTTTGAAGGCTGAGGAAGGCCCAGATTGCCTTCAAACATTGAACTGTCTAGATGTGCTTCAATGGGCGTGAAAAGCATGATGTAATACTGTTCTCCCCTTAGCCCATAGAAATATTTGTTGTTATGACATATCTTACAGAGGTATTTTTTTTATATAGATCCTTTTCGTTAATAAGTGATGTCATATGAGGTCCTTACCTGTGAACGGATGATCCTTTTGGATACATTTTTTATGCCTTGACCTGTTGCTGGGGCGGGGCAGAGGCCTGTAGCTCTATGTTGTCTCTTCATCTAACTGTTGTTGTTCACATATTGGATATTTTATTGGATTGAAGCTGTTATTTTATACACTTCTCTTTTTTCTTCTTTCAACATCTTTCCTTTATGAATCTCTTCATATCTAATTTACTTGTTTGGATTTACTCTGCATCCAATTTTCCCCTCTTGCTACGCTTCTTACAGTGTGTACAAGGTGGGAGCTTCAGCAATTTAGGGTTCGAGCCAGTCAGGCTGGGTTAGGGTTTTATGGTATACCCCCTCTTACTTTGCTACCACTTACTTTTTGGGGCCCATATTTTTGTGGTTGGAGCTAATGAAAAGACTGATACTTGGTAAAGAGATTCACTATGTTTGTCTCTAGCTACTGGCCATCATCATGCATGGAAAAACATAAAATTGTTTCACTTTATGTGCAAGGACTGAACTCGCTAGTAAAGAGTAGTGCGTATTCAACTGGATGCATAAAAGCAGTGTGATATAGTCTTATTGCAAGAGACACACATCTTTAAGTGAGATAGGCAGCAATTGCGGTCCTACTGGTTTCCCACCCAGTTCCATTCCACGGTTCTTAAAAGTACCATAGGCACAGCCATATTGATGCTCCATGACCTGCCGTTTTCCCTAAAGGCACGGATGTGGGACAAGAGGTTAGAGTCCAAGGCAGACTCAAACATAAACTATTGACATCTTTCTCAATATATGGCCCAAATGAAATCAAAGAGGAGTTCTATTGTTCACTGTTCCATTCATGTTTGATTTTGGCAGGAGGGACATTGATGTTGGAGGGCAATTTCAACGCAGCTCTAGAGCCTCTGAAAGACTTCTCATTCACCTGACATGGCATCAGTGATCCACGTTCTCCCACCCACTTGGCAGGCATTCGAGACTTGGATTTGATAGATTATGGTAAGCCCAACATGATAGATCTGATCCAGACTGTTCGTTCTTTTTGAAAGCACAAAAACCCCAATCTACAGTGACATTTTTTCTAGTACTCAGAGTTGCTTTTTCTAGGTTGCTGTACAGTTCTATAGAGACACGTCCTGTCGATCCTTGCCCCTCTTAACTTAGAATTGGAAGATACCAGAGTGCCTCAATCATGCCTCACGCTCTGGATCAAGAATGAGATCGCATTCCAAGTCACCATGAAGGAGTGCTTTACTAAAATGTTAGATCTGTAATGAAAATGCTTGACAGCAAGATGTCGTGGGACATAATCTGGGATGCACTAATGGCGGTCATAACACAGGAACTTCTAGTACTTGCAACCCAATTTTAACAAAAAGAAACAAGCTCTTGAGAATCACATCCAAGAATTCATGCAGCAACATCGGAGGCATGGTTCACACAGAACCAATAAAGAATTACACCTAACGAGGAATAAACTTCGGGGTATTATGCTGAGGAGGCAGCACATAAGCTTCTCTATACCAAATAGAAGTACTACACGCTTGTATGGCTCAAACATGGAGGTCTCCCAAGCACAAGATGTCTTCTTAGCAGATGTTCATTTTCCTGCTTGGGAACTGGAAGACATAGATGCTGTAGATGCACCAATTAGCCCTGATTAATGGGGTTACATGTGTTCGAGGCATGTGAGCTGTAGATCACATGCTTTGCATACTCCTACCATCTAGTGTTGGGTCCGGATGTTTGCAAGTTGTTTTTCTTAGAAGAAGTCTTTCCAGTCACGAGGTAGGTGACTCCTCCTTTCGGTGATAGTGCGCATGGGCATCGACTCCATTGTTAGATTGTTTTTTTCCGCCATCGGGTTCGGACGTGTATTGCTGCGCTCAGGTTGGAAGCTGTTCTTCAGGTTCCCCTCGGTGCGCAATCCACTCTACCCACGTCAGTATTGTTTCGAACTCGTATCCCACTTCTCCGCGTATTGTATCCGTTGAGGAAAACCTCTATTTCGATCGAAGATCTTGGAAAGGCCGTCCGGCCTAACCGCATCGGTCCACTTCGCAGTCGATGGAACAGACTCCATTCAAATTCTGCCCTCGGTGCCGCGCCAAGTATACGCGCACGGACTTTCACGAAGTGTGCACTTGTGCTTGTCTCCGGAGCACAACGAACAGGACTGCGACGCTTGCACATCGTTCCGATTGAAGAAAACGCTCCTTGATCGTCTGGCTCGACGTTGTGAGATGCAGAGTCAAAACGTCGAATACACGCCGGACATCTTCGGTGAAGGATCCGAGCACGAATTCGACGCACAAGGGGCCAAGGAAGAACAAGAGGAACTTGTCTCCATTCCAGAATCGGACTCCGAGTTGGAAGAAGACTTGCCACAAGGTCGACGTACCGTGAGTACCGAATGCCCTTAACCCAAACTCCAACTCAGCCAAAACAGAAGGCTTCGGTCCCACCCCGCCACGTCTCTAAGCCTTCATGCCCGTGATCGAGTCGGCCGAAGTCTGGCACTGAGCCGAAACCTTCAGGCTCGAAGCCAAAAACCGCTTCGGAGGTGAAATGATTGACACCGCAAACAAAGCCTCCTTCGGCACCGAAACCTTCAGTGCCGAAAAGCGATTCTACCCCGGCACCGAAATCCTCGGTGCCAAAACCTAAAACTGTTCCTCCGAAGCCTCAGAATCCGATTTTCGACGCCCTAACACCCAAATCGGACCCAAAACAAAAGGAACTTTATATAAATCCAGATACAGGACGTGTTCTTACTAAGTCACCTAAGAAACGCAAACCTGAGTCAGAGGACGCACCTTTCTTTATTCCTTTCAAAAGGAAGAATGTGGGTACTCACCCTTCCCCTCCTCTTTTACCACGTTCCCCTACACCAACCTCTCCACCTTTGCATCATTTACTGATTACACCAACTAACTCTCCACCACCACCACCTGATGATGATGATGGAGATGGGGGGGGGGGATAATATTTTACCTGTAGACCCCTGGAGGTATTATCACACAGATTCAGCTACAGATAATGACCCAGATCTTTACCCTGCAAAGCCTTCCCATCCTGACGACAATGTAGGATATCAAGAATTACTTGCTAGAGCTGCAGAATATCATGGGGTACAGTTACACAAGGAATCTTTAGAGGAAGATTTCTTATTTGAAACGCTCAGTACCACACAAAGGGCTAGTCACACTCTACCTATGCTTAAAGGCATGATGAGACATGCCGACGACATCTTTAAGGATCCAGTGCTGGCTCGCATTCTCACCCCCAGAATTGATAAAAAATATAAATCTGCTCCCTCAGATCCAGTCTTTATTAAAAAACAGTTACCACTGTCCTTTGGTGGTCTCTAATGCCCGTAAACGGGCCAATTCACAGACTACAGGTGATGCTCCCCCTCCAGACAAGGAGTCAAAACGCAACTGGTGCTAGCGGTCCACAATGACGGAGGGAATGCTATCCATCAGTACCAGGATGGCAAACAATTGCCTCAAATTAAACTCTGACAAGACGGAGGTGATGATCTTCGGTAACCTCTCCCCCTCCTGGTCCCCCTCTTGGTGGCCAGCCAAGTTGGGATCACCACCGTCCCCCATCTCAAAGGCAAGAAATCTAGGTGTCATGTTCGATGACAAGCTGTCATTCATACACCACGCTAACGCAGTCGTATCGGCATCCTTCTACGTTATCAATATGATAAAGAAACTTCTACCTTTCCTCCCAACCAGCGCTGCTAGGACTCTCATCAGCACACTAGTCATGTCCAAGGTCGATTACTGTAACGGACTATTTATCAATGCCCAAGAAAGAGTCCTAAATAAGCTACAACTAGTGCAGAATGCAGCCGCCAGACTTCTGACAGCCACCCCCAAATTCAAACCTATATCCAACGTGGTACGACAGCTCCACTGGCTGCCCATCAGGAACAGATCCAAGTTCAAGGCGCTATGTATTGCCTACAAGGCAGTCCACGACACCGGACCGGAGTTTCTAAGGAAAACTCTTTGCCCCTACAACCCCACCAGACCTTTACGCTCATCAGCAGCAAACCTACTGATTGTTCCCCGAACCAAAAAAGCCTCCTGGGGTGACAGAACTTTTACCGTCGCCACCACCAAACTATGGAATAAGCTCCCTCTTCACATCAAGACTAGTCCCACGCTGATCACTTTTCGAAAACAACTAAAGGCCTGGCTCTTTAATCAATAGCCATCCGTGCCAGACTTCCTCTGACCGGTCCGCAGCGCCGAGACACCTAAGGGTATTTGCGCGCTTTATAAGTTGCATAAATAAATAAAACTATTAGATGCCTCTGGTAAATGAGTAGCCGCCCAAGCAGCAAATCATTGGCGCATTGCCAACACCCAGGCCCTGCTAGCCAGATATGATAGGGCACACTGGGACGAAATGGAGCAGTTGCTACAACACCTCCCAGATGAGCACAAAGCAAAAGCCCAGGATTTAGTCCAGGAAGGGAAGCTCATATCCAATTCCTCAATAAGATGCGCTTTAGATGCTGCAGACACCGCAGCTAGAGAGATCAACACTAGTGTGTTACTAAGAAGAAATGCATGGTTGAGGATTTCTGGTTTCAAACCAGAAGTACAACAGTCTATTTTAAATACTCCTTTTGACAAGGAACATCTCTGCGTGCCCGAAGTAGATAAGTCATTAGAAAAAATGAAAAAAGACACAGAGGTAGCCTAGTCTATGGGAGCTCTGCAGTCTCCCTCTAATTGGGGCTCCTTTTTTCGCTCCTTCTACCATGGAGGGTCGAAAACCATCTCCTCAGACAATACTGTCACCTCTTACAAAGGCAACAGTCAATCTTCCTCCACAAGGGGTTTCTTTAGAGGAGGATATAGAGGTAACAAAAACAAAGGCCGAGGCAATGGTTTCCGCACCTCGTAATTCCCCCTCCCACAACAAGCAGTGACTTGCCTCCACTACCCCTGATCATTTAACACCTGTCGGGGGATGTCTTCTACAATTCCTCCCCATTTGCCAATCTATCACCACAGACAAATGGGTGCCTGGAGCTTACCAAAAACCCTCCAAACATACCACCACGTTCTCACAAAATGTCACCAGAACATTTACATCTACTTCAGCAAGAAGTCCAGTCTCTCCTCTCCAAAGGAGCCATAGAACCTGTGCTGTTAAAACATCAGGGGACAGGCGTGCACTCCCTGTACTTTCTCATCTCCAGAAAGGACGGCTCCTTGAGACCTATTCTAGATCTCAGAGAACGAAACCTCTACATACTGTCAGAGCATTTCCACATGGTAACACTTCAACAATTGCTCCCGCTCTACAGCAGGGCGATTTTATGTCTACTCTAGACTTAAAAGATGCATATTTCCACATTCCAATTCATCCCGCTCATCGCAAATACCTCAGATTCATCATAGCGGGTCATCATTACCATTCAAAGTACTACCATTTGGACTCACCATTGCTCCCAGGGTTTTTACCAAATGTCTGGCAGTAGTCGCAGCACATCTGAGAAGACAACAGATCCATGTCTTCCCAGACCTGGACGACTGGCTCATCAAAGCCACTGCTCACCAAATGTGTCTCCAACACACACAAACCACTATTCAATTACTTCACCAACTAGGGTTTACAGTGAATGTGTTGAAGTCTCATCTACAGCCTTCCAACACGCAAGCTTATCTGGGAGCCACGATAGACGCTCACAAAGCTCTAGCTTCTCCCAGTACAGCCAGGATTCTCAGTATTCAGTCCCTTCTCACTCAATTTCAGCCCAACCAATCATGGCCAGGTAGAGTCTTCATGAAACTGATAGGCATGATGGCATCTTGCATTATAATTGTTCCCCACGCAAGACTTCACATGCGTCCCCTTAAAAAATGCTTAGCAAGTCAGTGGAACTAGTCACAGGTCAGTTAACCGATCTAGTGTTGATGGATGGCCGCACCCATCGCTCTCTGCAATGGTGGAACCCACAAAATGTATCCAAAGGGCGGCCCTTTCTCGACCCTGCTCCACAGACAGTGCTAACAGCAGATGCATCACTCACTGGTTGGGGCACTGACCTACAGAGTCACACAATCCAAGGATTATGGACTCTAAAGTACAGGAGCCTACATATCAATCACCTAAAGCTACTAGCAGTTTTTCTAGCACTCAAAGCCTTTCAAACTCACCTTATAGGCAAAACTGTCTTAGTCTGCACAGACAACATGACAGCTATGTACTACATATAAAAACAGGGGGGACACACACTCCAACTGTCACGCCTAGCACAAGCCATTTGGAAATGAGCCATACATCAAAAAATGTATTTCCTAGTAGAACACCTTCCAGGAGTAAACAATCAAATTGCAGACCTTCTCTGCAGACAGAGACAGCAAATCAACGAGTGGGAACTTCATCCCCAAATTCTTCTTCCCTACTTTCAGGAATAGGGATTTCCTCACATAGACCTGTTCGCCACAGCTCAAAACGCAAAATGCCCAAGCTTCGCCTCCAGGTTCCCACACCCGCTCTCCAAAGGCAATGCCCTATGGATGAACTGGTCAGTGATATTTGCCTATGCTTTTCCGCCTCTCCCCCTCATTCCGCTAGTAGTTCGGAAGCTCAGGCAAACATCCCTCACACTGATTGTCATAGCTCCCTCATGGGCACGTCAACCCTGGTTCACCACCCTGCTGGAGCTGTCAGTAGTTCCACACCAAAAGCTGCATCTCAACTCCTCACTCAGAGCCATGGAGAAATCAGGTATCCCAATCCCAAGGAACTCAACCTGGCGACTTGGCTCCTGAAGTCATAGAGTTTGGTTATTTACAATGACCACCAGACTGTATGAACATCCTAAAGGAGGCTAGGAGACCTACTACTAGGGCATGTTATGCAGCAAAGTGGAAACGTTTTGTTATATATTGTAACAATACCAATATCAATCCCCTTGATGCTTCAGTACAAAACATCATCTGTTATCTCTTACACTTACAGCAATCTGGATTAGATTATACATCCATTCGATTGCATTTAGCAGCAGTAGCTCCATACTTACAAAACAGACAACACTTATCTCTATTCAGAGTACCAGTGATTAAAGCCTTTATGGAAGGACTAAAAAGAGTAATACCACCAAGAGCTCCACCTGCACCAGTGTGGAACTTGAACATAGTCCTTACAAGGCTAATGGGACCACCTTTTGAACCGATGCGCAGGTGTCAATTACAATTTCTCTCATGGAAGGTTGCTTTTCTTATTGCAATCACTTCCTTAAGGAGAGTTGGTGAACTCCAGGCACTAACTATATAAGAGCCTTTTTTCAACTTCACAAAGACAAGGTGGTACTTCAAACCAATCCCAAATTTCTTCCAAAAGTGGTTTCTGCTTTTCATATCAATCAATTGGTTGAGTTATCTGTGGCAGCAACATGGTCTACACCGCACACATTCACCAAACACTATTGTGTAGATGTGTTATCGAGGCAACACGCTAATGTAGGCCAGGCAGTACTTAAAACACTTTTTCAAACAACTGCAACAGCTACAGGTTAGCCAGCGCTTTGGGAGAATACTGCTGTATAGTCTATGCAAAGCATGTGATCTGCAGCTCACATGCCTCAAACGGAAAATGTTACTTATCCAGTAAGCATCTGTTCTTGGCATGTAGAGCTATAGATTCACATGCGCCCAACCGCCTCCCCGGGTACCTATATCTGTTGAAGTTCTTTCTTATCTTACATACATATGCATGGACATCTCTATTCTACCTTTATTAACTCCATTCTCACCCTCTGCGGGAAAACAATCTAACAATGGAGTCGATGCCCATGCACACTATCACCGAAAGGAGGAGTCACCTACCTCGTGACTGGAAAGCCTTCTTCGAAGAAAAACAACTTGCAAACATCCGGACCCAACACTAGATGGTAGGAGTATGCAAAGCATGTGAATCTACAGCTCTACATGCCAAGAACAGATGCTTACTGGGTAAGTAACATTTTCCTTATGGTACTTGACAAAGCAGGTTTGATCCAAATACAAATGCCTATATTAAAGCTAACCAAATAATTCCCAGACGAAATGCAAGGTAAGTGGACTATTATCTATGATACCTCTACCCAGAGGCACAAGATAGGGCTTCCAGGCTTCCCCCTTACTTTCTGCTCTATATGCAGAGCCCATACTCCAGAAAATCAATTCTGGCACAAGACATCAGTAGAGGTAAGACAGCATTAGTTTATCCTAAAGCTGTCCTGTTTACAAACAATGTCCTGTACTTCTTGACAAACCCTGACACATCACTACCACCCTTACCTGGTCTTTTAGAAAAAGTTTTAAATTTTTGGGGATTTAAAGTTAACCATAGGAAGTAAGTGGGGATGGGTGCCACTGTGACAAACGATGAGAGAACTCAACTTTTCCTATCCGACAACCTGTTATGGACTTTAGACCCAATAAAATACCTTGGAATGAACATGCCTAAACCTTCTAAATAGATTTTACAGGGTTGCTAGATGTCCTCTTTAAAGCTTGTATAGATAAGATATCTCATGGTTTGGTGAAGTTTTTCTTGCCTCTTATCCGTGGCTCAATCACCTCCCCTTATGATCCCGAAGTACACCCTGAAACACACACATTAAAAGTCTGCTATAGAATGGATAGAGACGTAGAACTGTAAAAAACGAAAACCAGAAACTCTAGCTATATTGTATTTCCTTATTATGTGAACCAAGGCTGGCTCTAACTTGTGTAGGAGAGCATTTTTTAAATATGTGCTGTTTTTTGTGCTCCTCTTCTACCTGCCATCTCTTACCTTTCCCCTTCCTTATTATTTTGCTCTTTCTTCATGGTCTCTGTCCTCAATTTTATGAAGCAAATCTAAAATTGAAAAATAAAGCTTTTTTTTAAAAAGAGAGAGAAGCAGGACAAGCAAGGTCTTATTGGGAAGAGAGTATGTGCCCATTTGTGCGATATAGGAGAAATATTTATTTACACTTCACTAGGGCAAATGCTGAGTGGCTTGCTTTCTTGGCAGGCAATTGAGTATTGTGGGCATATGCAGCGTTGGGGAGGTCAAAACTGGGGGTAGAGGCTATGAAAGCTCTGTTGCTCTGCAAATTGTGAGTGTTACTATAACACAACTCACCTCGGTCTCATTTGACCTACCTCCATTAGATGAAAAACTAAGGTGGCCGTGCAGTGCTTTAAAGGGACCTTAAGCTTACAGACAATTACCCAAAGCAGATACATTTAACCTGTTGAGCTGTATTTTAGGCTCTGGGTGTGCAGATGCTGGTTGTAGGGGTAGATTATGTGCTATCTATTTAACAACTTATTGCTGATTGGAAGGTCTGGGGCTACATTCTGATTAATATTATATCTCCCCCTCCCCTTCCTTCTCTCATCTATGTCTCACTCAACTGTCTTTTCTACCAGTGGGTAAGTGTAGAGTGTGGAGGATTTACATAAATTACAAATGGGGGTTCGTTGGTGGGGCTGCATACTGTCTCATTTTTATGGGCTTAGTTGTGCCTCTAAAACCTCTACTCTTTTGAATAGTACCCCATCTCACCCCCTCTAGCCTCTTTTTTCACATCCCCTCTTTTCTCTTTCTCATCGCTCCCCCACTTCCTTGTAGCTTCCTCTTGCCACTTCTTTTCTCTTTCACTGCTGTTTCAGTGTCTAAACTGCATGTGTATCCAAGTGCCCCCTCACCTATGATAGACAACCTTTTTGTTTTAAGAGTTCTGATTCTGCCTTATTTCTTTGTTCAGAAAATGACCTTATCTGTAGGGTCATCCGCAAGACTTCTTTTGGGAAATTGATGTCATATTCAGGTTCATAGCAATCCAGGACTTCTGCTGCCAAGAGTCAAGGGAGTGGGATCTCACGTTGCTATGGGTTGTAGTCTGACTTTTGTTTAATATAGTTGGGTTGAAAATGAAAGCGAATGATATCACTTTTGTTAAATCATACAGTACTATAGCAAGCTGTGTCAGACCCTATTCGGGGCCACAGGGCAAGCAGGGGCTACTGGGCATCAACCGTGAGGCATGAGGTTGTTTGCCTCCGATGTCCCAGGGTCCACCCTGCGATGGCCCTGCAAACTGAGGCAGGTACAATGCATTCAGTACTTGATCCTCAGTGGTAGCAATGGTGAGCAGTCACAGACTTCTCGGGGAGGTAGATTGCTCGAGATCAGGACTCAACTATCACGTAACAGCGCAATAACTGATTATCCAACCCAGTGCTTTACTTTCAAGGAATAAAAGAAGCTTATTGCACACTAGATTGTAATACTACACACACACAATATATTCCCACTTCTGGGAGAGAAAGTAGTCGAACTTCCATCTCCTTTGGGCCTTCTCACTGACTGCTGCAGAAGAGTCCTGTGCAATGCTGCTCCTCTCCGATGACTAGTAGGCCACGGTCTCACAGGCAGGCATGGCAATCCGTGTAGAAGACTAGATTACTCACAGAACAGGTGGGCAGACCCGGGATCGGTGAAGGCCTGCACAGGCTGATCTCTTCAGGGCAGTTTGGCCACAAGCAGGCCAATCTCTGGGCAACATGGCCACACACTGGCATAAGTTTTGGGTAATGCAGCTTACCTCAGGCTGGGCACTATGGCTTACTAGAGGACATTCTTCTACTGGGCACTACGACTTAGTACCAGCTCCACTGGGCCTTGACTCGACTTTGGCAATCTTCAGATCTTTTAATCACAGTACCCGCCAGGAACCGCTGTTGGAGAGACTGTTACATGCATGCAGAGGGGTACACAGCTCTCTCAATGTAGTCCTCCTGTTCTGGAAGCCCCACAAGTTCTGGTGTCACTCTGCACCTCGTTGATCCTGGCCATTCACTCCTGCAGGGCCGGCAGACTCCTTCCCTTTGTTTTTTTTAATTGAATCTTTTTATTGATTTTTCACTATAACATCATTCACAGGTACAAAGCATTAATCCAGCAAGAAAAAGAATAAGTCCCTAACTTTGTGTGTGGATCAAGTGTTGTACCATTAACATGTACAATGGCGGTGGGGTCTATGAACTCATTCAATCATTTAGAAAAACTTTTAATTACAAAATCAGCAACAATTGCACCATATATCCCTTGCACGTGTGGAGATTCACAGTTAACACGCTAGCACATGGATGCACAGAAAACAGTAATGCCAAGGACAAAAACAATTGCAAGAATTACAAAATCAATTTTTATTCATAATTTGTTAAAACAATTAAGCCACATATAAAAACATCTTTTCAAATAATCAGTACTCTTAACACATTTGAATTGATGATTAAAAATAAGCACAAGAAAACTACACAAGACTCGTATTTGAATTAATGATTAAAAATCAGCAAGAAAACTGCACAAAAGTCAAAAATAAGCACGAGAAAACTGATATTTGAATTAATAATTAAAAATCAGCAAGAAAACTACACAAAAGTCGACGCAGCGTTTCGGTGAGATTAGGATCAAACACCTTCTTCAGGACAGAGTTTTCTGGAAATTTAATATACAACAATACAAAAATTTATTAGTTTCCACATTTTAAGAAAGAAGAATTTTTTTTTAAAAATGGCACATACTGTTTATAATAATATCGCCCCACCAAAAATGAATAATAGAAACAACACATGATCCACCGTTACTAAACTGTAACGTACCTAATAGAATTTTTGTTGAATGTGCTCCCTATGTGATTCAGATGGGAAACATTCTGCCAGTAGATTTTTGGTTAAAACTAAGGAATGTCCTGCAATGAGACAAAACGTATTCAACTCCCATAGTATTCACGAGATAATATATTAATATTGCTAATAGTAGTCAATATAGAACGTTCTAAGTTGCGTACCTTATTATGTGGTACTATTCCTCAATAAATTGCGTTCGTGGGTGCCACCTGAAAGATTTGTAGCTAATTAATAGCGACCTTTAAAGATAGAAAGGAATGTAAGCTATATTCAAGTTGCTTGTCTAATAGTACTATAATAATAAAACAGTAGGTGAGTGCTTACCATTAAAAAACCAGAGACCTTTCATCAGAAACAGGCAAGCCGGGATTGGGCTATCATTTATTGGTTTCTCGATTTTATTTATTTTTTGGTCGTTTTATTGCTAAGAAATAAATGTATATGATTATTCTCTAGAACATCATGCATCTTATGTAAAAGATCTAATTTTACGCATGCGGGTTGGTAATTACCTGGTTTTGTTGCTTTTTTAGATGGTGCAACTCAAAAAGATAAAAACTCTGCAAAGAATCAAAAAAGGAACAGTTTTTCAGTATGTTATGTTATGTTATCCAGATTTTATAAAGCGCGCAGCTGCCCCAGCAAAGAGGCGTCCCGGCGCTACCAGCAACAGAGAGTAGCAGGGTAAAGGAGAGACTGGTAGGCAGCAGAAGAAGAGGGTAGGCGGCCTAAGCTAGTGGAAAGAGGAAGGTTTTAATGGCTTTCCTGAAAGCCAACAAGTCATTTAGGCATTATGTTCGCTTTTCTCAAAAGAGTCGATATACTCTATAGTTTAAGAATTAAACTCCATATGCTCTAAGGTTTAACACCCTCTGTGGTCATTTTGTAATCCTTTTGTTTATTAATATGTAATTTTGGTTGTTAATGGCCTTCCCTTCTATGTGGGGAAAAGTACACCTCTTTATTAGACCCCAGTTTCCTTCTATATGCCCTCTCGCGATAGTCTATATTTTAAAGAATCCGGTGAAGTTTACACGTTGTGCATGAATTCTTCTTGTGTCTATATCAGGTGCGGTCTAAACTTTACTCGACCTGGGATCCATATTATAGGCGTTCGTATGCCAGATATCGACTGGTGTTCGTATTCATAGTTTTAGAGATAAACCGTATTAAGTAAATAAGTTAGTGTTTAGCACTATGCGCGTTACCTTAAGGGATCGCGACTGCGCCCATTCTACTTTTAATATGCTGTCTATAAACCCCGACTGCTTGTTACTAAAGTATTTATTAAGGTAAGGCAAGCCGAGACAGTTTTTAGAAAACTTAACCTACTATTATTAACCACGCCAAGCTATTAGTCGCTAGTATTCTTTAAAACATGATTTAGACCGCAAGCACTTACTTGTTAAAAATAATCCGGCCTCCCTGCAACCTAGGAACGTCTTCCGGGTCACGGATACGTGATCCAACTGGCCCTGGAAGTATCTTAAATACCTTGTTCATCATGTCATGTGGTGTGTTAGCTCCGCCTTGTTTTTTACGAGAGAGTTAAACGCTGTATCTAAAGATTATTTCGCAAATCTTTTGAGTTTTAAGTATTTAATTGTTCAACACAATCAAATATTATTATGAAGAACTGTTAATGATTTTAATACTTATTCTTTTTCTTGCCTAATTATCCCGTCCCTATAGTCAATAATAGGGCTACTCCTCCTTTTTAGTTATACAAAGCATTAATCCACCACAAAGTTACAAGACAAAATATACATTCAAAAGTGTTGTTCAATACAGGCAAGTCAAATAGGTTCTCAGTCAATGTAAGTGAAACTTTTAGACTGTTACACCTATACGGCAGCAGCTTCTAAATAGTTCCAGCACTTATCCCAGATTTTACTTTTGCTTTTTTGGAGCACCCTCGAGCTCTGTAAACCACTTTCTCTGTTGTGGTGTAATAATCCATCCCTCTCAACCATTCCCTGTCAGGGGGGCAGCAGATGAGAGCCGTACTTTGAAATATATCTCTTTGCTAACATTATTCCCACTCCCACAAGGATGTTCTTATAATGTGAGCCACCCCACTCATCTATAATTCCCAGTAATGCTTCTTCCATCTCTCATCAGGTAATCTGGCATCTAGGGGCTTCAGGGTGGGCCAGGCAATCTGGCATCTAGGCGCTTCAGGATGGGTATATAGCTCTTCCAGCAATGGGAAAACTCAGGTGATGTCCCCTCACCTCTGGGAAGCTAGCTGTCAGGCAAGACACCAGCTTTGGATGCACAGCAGTCATTAGATCGCTACAGAGCACTCCCTTCCTTCATCATAGAGAACTTGGAACAACAAGTTGGGTAGTGGAGTCCCACTTTTATACAGTCAAAGCACACAGGAGATGTGTATCCATTTTCTGCATTTTCTGAAATGTTTCTCCTTTTAACTGTCCTCTCCAGGCTGCTCTCCAGACACAACCTTTGTGTAGATTGATGCTATCCAGCAGGGTTGGGTTAGTTCCAGCCTGGAACACCCACAACAGAGCCAATAGCTTTCTGGGCCTGGGTGTCATCAGCCAAATTGAAAGAGTGATCATGGAAATGCAAGCATGCTCAGCCTCACCTAAGGGATCCCTTTGACTCAGCACAACAGTCTGCAGTCCCACTCATCACCTCTACTGTCCACCAAATAGCAGTGCTTCAGGACAACTAATCAGAAGTTCCTGACTCAAAGGCCTAACTGGATTTCTAAAGGAATCTTGTCTCCTCTTCCCTCACTTTAGTGCCTTGGGTTACCTCCGTTTAGCTTCAGTAATGTAAGCATAACACTTCGACTGTCTTGGAAATGAACCTCACCTACATCTTGTGCAAAAGGCCAGGATAGGAGTATCCAGAATTTATCCCACTGGCCTCTGTTACTGTGGTTCACTCACACTCACCATGCATATACCACAGAGGCTACACAGAAAAACACACACAACTTACACATGGGATGTTAGGGCTAGGAGTCAAGTAAGGGCACAGAAGGGGATGTTTACAGAATTGGACCAGTAGGCCTCCTCTCCAGTGATGCAGATAACAAGCTCTGGGCACAACTGCAGAGCCACCAAATGCAGTAAGCTGCCACCACTGCTCTATTTGCAAACCCATGACAGGGACAGTAGTCCATTGTCTGTGAATGAGGATGTCCTTGGTGTGCTCCTCCAGGTCATTTGACAGTTTCAGCACCTCACTGTCATGGGTTAGACTTGTTCTCTGTGCACACCCTAGATTAGTGTGACACCAAGGCCAAAATCAAAAAGTAGGACACAAGATACATGCATTCGGGCACTGAGGACTGGGAAACATGACTGTACACCATGCAGTGTGCATGCCTCGTACATTTAGGGTGAGAAAACTGATGTCAGCGTTAGGGGTCATGCCAAGATAAGAGCAATGCAATGAGAAAAGGTCGGGCGGGAGGTGCGCGGACATCCCTGCCCCTGCCCAGAAGATGACAGCCCTCGGAGCCTAGTGGCACCCGCCCACCACTGCAATGGGACAAAAAGGGAGGGACGTACCAGAAAGGAAGGAGGTAACTGGGGAGGGACATATTCCCAACTATGGGGACCTACTGCAACCAACAGTATGTCTAAACACAACATGGCGCAAGCGCTCTAGTGTATCGAGGGGGTGAGCTAACTACGTGCCCAGAGCAGGCGGTGCGTGTAGCCCATATGAAGCCGGTGGAATTAAAAGTGCAGGGAGCAGCAAGGAATACAGGGCCAGTGTCGTGTTGGTGCTTAAACCATGGCCCAGACAAAAAGTGAAAGGGAGGCTGAAGAAAACGCATGGGGCATTTTGATAAGAGTGTCAGCTGTTTGGGGAGTCACAATGGGCAGCTTCGTTGATTCGGCCAGAGAGGTGCCTGAATCACTCGGATGCTCCTCGGAGGCACAGATCTGCCGCAGCCTGCAGAGCTTTTCGGCGTTCGGTGATAATTTGCTCCAGGAGAGCCAGACGTGAAGCCCCGAGGCAGGGACCTTGAGCATAATTGAGTCCCCCTCCGCCGGCGCCGCCTATTCCAGGGTCCACGTGCTCGCAGGATGCAACCATCTTCTGAGAGCCTGGGTCCATTTGAGTGCTGGTCAATCCAGTCCGACGCCTCAACCGGGTCAGTGAAAAAGGAGGTGGTGCCCTCAAAGATAATCTTGAGGCACGCTGCAAACAGCAGTGAGTGCTGTATCCCCTGCTGGCAGATACTTCGCTTGACTTCCATGAAGGTCGAGTGCTGGCGCTGCACGGCCCGGGTGTAGTCAGGGAACAGCATGACGTGTTTGTCTTCCACCCGAAGGGGCCCATATTGTCTGGCGGCACGCAGGTCCGCATCCCCATCCTTGAAGTGCAGGAATTTTGCCAGCAATTGCCGTGGAGGAGAGCCCGGGGGTGGGTGACGTGCTGGGACGCTGTGCGCCCTTTCAAGGGAGAAGAAGGACATGTGGTCCGGGGGTGGGGTGAAGGACTTGAATCAGGTCTCCAGATAAGCAATGGGATCTGACCCCTCGGCCCCCTCCGGCAGACCCAAAATTTGAATGTTGCTCCTCCGGGATCTGCCTTCCAGGTCGTCCGCCCGATTCTCCAGCTGCGTTACGAGGCTCTGGAGATCACACAGGGGCACATGGTGATCTTTTGCAGGTGGTTGGAGAGCAGAGAGGGGGTTCTCTCCATCAGTAACCCTGTCTGCAAGTATTCGATGGTCATCTCTGATTTATCCTCCATGGTGACCTATAGCAGCCAGCACTTTGTCCAATTTTTCAGACATGGTGAGGGCAGCTGTGGTGTCTTCTTCCCCCTGCGGGGTGCCAGAGGCTGGAGGGAGGGGCTGCGTCGGAGCCCACGCCTGAGCCTGGCGTTAGAGCGGGGCCTCCTCATACTGTGGGGGGATGTGTACTCAACTGTGGCCCCCCTCGTTGAGGCCTTCGCAGCACTATGAACACCTGTGTGCCCCTGCCCCCAGGCACGCAAGGAAGTCAGTTCAGATGGGGAGCACCACGTAGGCAGGAGGGGATGCTGTCCCAATTGCATCTAGCCAACGAGATGCCGGGAGCGACTGGAGGCTGCTCCCTCCCAGATCCACAGGGGGCCCTCCACTAGGAGGCAAAGTCACACAGGCCGACAGGAAAGCGGTGTCTGGGCTCGGAAATGGCAGCATCCAGCTTCCCAACAGAGGCGCTCCCTTTCCACGCACCTTGATTGTGGCACCGATCGCTGGGGACCACCGACCCAGGAAGCAGGTAGGGAGTCTTCTCCCACCGTAGGCAGAACCGGGCAGGAAGGAGGCCAACCAGTGAAATGAGGCGTAGCCCCTCAGTCGTGATGCTTCGCTTGGCGCCTCAGACGCGGCCCATGTGTGCAGCCCAGCGGATGTGGTAAAGCTACTCCTCACGCCTCGATTGTGATGTCATCCCATTGCTCACCGGTGGGGCATCGGATAATCTTGCGCCTCCCCCCTATGCCCTGACTATGGTGCAGAACCGGGGGAGGGCTTGAAATGCTGGGTCCACAGATCGGGACACGCCCAGGTACAGCACAACATTGTGCACTCCGCGAGGAGTGGGAATAGGCTTTGCGGAGTCCTCCTCCCAGCGACAGTAGTACTCACTTCAGATCAGGCAATGGGGGCGGAGGGTCCAGCGCAGTACCGCCTTGCAGGGGGATCAGGGGCCACACCATCTATAGGCCTCCCGGTTGTGTGGAGTGTGCCGGGATGGCTGGGAGCAGCCGCACCCTCTCACCGCCCACGGCGCTGCCGTCACCTCCTTTCTGCGCAACGACTCAGGCGCCGGGGCTGTGGGGCTCACAGCAAGGCTCTGTACAGGTCTCTTGCGGGGGACTCCAGTGCAGCCTCGCCGGCCGAGGTATATCACTAAGGGGGCCAAGGCTAGCGAGCCGCCCTCCACCCTCCATCCGTTTCTCCCCAGTCAACACCCCCTTCCGCACCTCCAATCAGGCGCCTGGGCAGGGGACCCCACAGTAGGTCTCCTCTCAGGCCTCTCACGCAGGTCACGGCTTTGAGGAGCAATGGCGCCGCACCGTCCACACGTGCGCCCCTTCTGTGTCGGATTCCGCAGCACACAACAGCAAGTGGTTCCGGGGGCCAGGAGGGCTAGAATGCAGTGAGGGTGCCCCATCAGCCCCAGCACTCTACTCGAGGGGCCTAGACTATCAGGCAGTGTGGCCATGCCCCGCCGCCAACCCCCATTGCTCAGTCCATCAGGGGCTGGGCGGCGCCATATTAGATGCGGCCAGATGAGTGGTCTCTTCAGCTGCAGAGCCTCCGACTCCCGGGTCTCATCAAAGAAGGGGGCTTGGAGCAGCAAGCCCCTCATATGCTATCCATGGTTTCGCACTGCCCCCCAGCCCGGATGAGCACTGATTGTTGGGCCAGCTTGCAAAGCTCTAGGCAGACACGTCGGCCATCTTGGCTGGCTTGGCCAAGCCCCGTTTGCAGTCCTTTACTATCTCTTATTTGTTTAAATATCTTCTGAAAAATGCTCTGGCTGCTATGGGAAGTAAAGCAGGGAAGACAAGCATATTACTCCCCACTGCTCTTGACATAAAATTCCTTTTTTTACTACGTACTCCAGAGAGAAAATGTTCATACTTTATTCCAATAAAAATTAATCCTGCCCTGCAGGTAGTCTGGAAAAGGAACATTAATAAACAGTAATACAGTGTACCATAACTAGACTAGGAACGGGCTTGTAATAGAATTTATGACACCGCAAGTAAAGATGTCTGTGAAAATATGGTAGGCGAAATATTTGACATAGCATTTGTAAACAGGAGGGAACATTTTACCTCTCCTTCTTTTTAAGAAAAATTGCAAAGATGGTAAAAATTGTCCTCTCCTGCACCAACTGAGGTTGACTGGTAGAATGAAAGAAATGAAGTTCAAAATGTATGTTTTCTTGACCTTGCATGAGAACAAGTTAGGTGTTTCAAGGGTTGATAAACCACACCACATCCGAGGGTGTGAAAACGTCTTCACTTTTGATTTGAACTATGGTACCCTATTTATGTTTTAATTGTCTTTATTATGAAATGACTGTTCTTTATAACAAGGATGAAAATGTTCAACAGGAATAATTTGACAGTAAAACAAATATAGTCACAGTTGACTAATCCAATAAAGAGCCTAACATGATTAACCAGATGACAACCAGTAGCCAATGTGAGGGCCGGCCAAACAGTCATTGCGCACTTAGGAGGGTGCTACCACTCCCCATGCCCTGCTCTGCTCTGTGAGCAGAGCAGCCCCGCCCCGCCCCATCATGCAAAGCTGCCGCAGCATGACAATATGAAATGATAATAAGTTTACATTATTATCATTTTATTTTTATTTTATTTCACTGCTTCATTGAAGGTCATCAACCTGTAGCGAGAATCAGCAAGATACATTAAACGCAAATCCACATGTATGACTCCTCTCACCCATACTCCTTTCACCCATACTCTCATCCTGCAACCCTGCTCATGGAATATTCGAGGCTTAAACAATTTATCGCCTGATAAGGATGCAATGGAAGAAATCTGCAAAAAGGACATAATTTACCTGCAAGAAACCTGGCAGCTGGCTGCCACAAATTGGGCAGCCACCTTGAATTTGTATCAGCAGCTGAACCCTCAGTTAAAGGGGGACATCCTTCTGGTGGTGTCTCGGTTCTTATACACAAATCGCTGGTGCTGGAAGCAAAAGTTTTAACAAGTGGCCTGGGTGCATATACATCTTTGTGCAGGCAACTACCACAAACAAAAAACAGGGTGGGAAAACAACTCCTCTGGTAATTGGAAGCATTTTATAAATCCGAAACAGCCCAAGAAAAAAAAACAGCCTGGGGAAATGTAAAAGATGATTAGAACCCTACGGCAAAAAATTCACTGCTGATACATGGGCGGGAGACTTCAACATGTTTCTATTGGGAATTGTAGATCCTCCCTCATGGCACCAAGAAGAAGATTCCACTTGGCACATCCATGATATTATTTTGAGGAAAACCAAGAAGGACAAGGCCAGAGACAAACTTGCCACCACTTTTAATTCATTAGACTTCAGAACCCTTAATGGAAGAAGCATTTTAGACCAACCATCATCCTGCACATATATAACAAGCTCGAGTTCTTCATTTATTGACTATATCTAGGTATCTATCCAATATTTTCCACAGAAAAGAAGCTTTCAAGTCCTGCATAGTCTGACCAGTGACCACGCAAGGCTAGTTTGCACTCTTTCCAGGAAAATTACCAGGCTCCCACAAATTCAAACAATCGGCACTGAAGAGGGCACTTGTGGGCTGCGAAGCCTAAAATGGTCAACAACGCCGTTAGATGAAAAAAAGGAGGAACTGATCGAATTCCTAAAAATAGGAGCAAGGGAGCAGCTACCCTTACCCCCACACTTGGCTGAGTTCTTGGAGAAGCTTCTTAATAAATTTTCCAACAAGGAGAGCTTTGCAGGAAAGAGGCAAATAAGCAATTTCCCGTTGGTACTGAGGGATCTCAAACGCAAACTAAGCAAGCTTCCGAGAACAGCACACAAGAATAGAAGTATCTCAACAAGAATTGACGAGATTTGGAATGCGAGGAAGGACTATAGAATTAGAGCATGGGAAGTTGGTTAGGCGACGCTCCTCCGCCTTAGCGTAGGAGCCGCCACTGTTTCCTCTCTAATTCAAGCCGCTAACATCAAAGATGCCCCTCTGCTGTATGTAGCATCTATTGATTTCACAACAGCATTCAACAAAGTGGACAGATCGAGGCTCCGGCAGAAGCTGTCCAACTAGGGCATTCAAATCTACTCAGAGCCCTCAGGATTCTCTATACCAGAACTTGAGTGTGAGTGAAAACGTCAGTAAGTAGAGTTACAACCTACAAGATATACATCAATACTGGTTTGAAACAAGGATGCATTTTAGCTCCCCTCTTGTTTAATCTCTATGTGGCAGAAAGAAATGACTCACTATCCTCAGTTCGCGCTTTCCTGCCCAAATTTGCGAGCACCCATATTCTTTGCCTCTAGTATGCAGATGACATATTACTATTTGACCATATTGCAGTGGGGCTTCAACGATCGCTGGAGGCTCTTGTGCAGTATTGCAAGGACAACAAATTAGCAGTAAACCAATCTAAATAAAAAATTATGGCATGTGGTGCTAGGAGTAACAACATCTTCAATAGACCGAAGTTTGAATTTACCATGAACGATGTAGCCCTTGAGGAAGTTGTAAGTCTAAAGTACCAAGGCATCCACTTTAATCAGCAAGGCAAAACGTAACTCACCTCTCGTCTCCGAAAGAAACTTCCTTGTCTATGATTATGAGCGTAAAAAAACTGGCAAAGAAAATGCACGGCCCAACCTCACAGGCATCTGCAAAATGATTGAAGCTAAGTTCATGCCAACTTTAACTTATGGATCATTGATATCTAAAGATCAAATTTACACATGGCTGGACAAAGAGCAAATGCGATGCTATAGAAATGTCTCTTCTTCCCACTGCCACACCGTCGTCCCAAATACAACTCGAAATTGGACTGACTAAACGATCCTTTATGTTGAAAGCTCGATTCTTGAGCTACTTCACCAAGCTTAAGGTGGCCGCCAAAGGATCCCTCAAAGAACTGAAAGGATTGGCCTCCAGGAAAAGAAACTCCAATGGGAACCTAATGTGACAATTGCAACTGAACGTCTAAAGAGCCCAGAGTATTTTCACACAAAATCTGCCTCCAAAGCTAACATCCAAGACTCTAGTCAAAAATGTAAACATAATATCAGGGGAAGAAGAGCTGCAAGAACTAGCACAAAAGGCCCAAGCAAACCTCTGTATATCGTTTTACCAAGATCAGGAAAAAGCCCGATATCTTTCTAATCCCATGAACCCGGCCCTTAAAAGAACACTCTTGAGGATGCACAGACAAGGACAATTGCGGCCAGTGAAACATCTGCAGCTCAAATAGGTTCAGTTGGCAAAAACATTTACGACTGCTGAAAAACACATTCATCCTATTACCCAAACAGAAGTGTTAAGCACAGTAAACCCTGGGCAAACAAGGCCAACACTAGGCAATGCAGCAGCAGGCCTGAAAGCATATTGTAAAAAAACAACACACAACACCTGTCATTAGGGAATGGCGTGTTTACTGTTCGGTGCATACGACAATCAAGGAGTGGTGACTCATCTACAGATTAAAACGCTTACTTTTTGTGCACAATACACAAACTGCATGCTACTGAAATGAAAAGTAGTGCTACCTACAGTCTGAGTCTAAACACCATAAAATACACACTGAATAACCTCGTTTGAAAAAAGTAGTCAAAAGGCTTAGCTGAACTGTTCGCTCTGTGCTACAAATCATACTATACAGCTTCTGATGATCTAGCTCTCTTTTGATGTTCATGAACATATGGTTGTGAGTGATCTAGGTTCTACCTGTGTAAAACTCATATGTTTTTTCTCCTTTGGATCTCTGGTTTCTGGGCCTCTCTGGGGTGAGTGTTTGATTGGCTCAAACGTTCCGTCCATCATCCCCTTTTGTATCGCTTTGGTCGCCCTTAGTTGGCGGGGGTATGCCCAGACGTGGGTCCCTTGCTCACTTTGCCACTGGATTCAAGCAAGCCTGGCTGATGACGGCTGAAATGCCAGAAACCGGTCCTAGGATGCTTGTTTCCGGTCCAGGGAAGACATGGCTTGGCAGTTCGGGCTGGACTGTTCCCATGAGGCACAGGGTCAGACTGATTTGCATATGGCCATGTCTGAACTGGGGTGGTGGAGTGAGCTAAAGAATGATGATGGATTAAACCCAGATCAGTTGACTGGGGGTGAGTGTTTGATTGGCTCAAACGTTCCGTCCATCATCCCCTTTTGTATCGCTTTGGTCGCCCTTAGTTGGCGGGGGTATGCCCAGACGTGGGTCCCTTGCTCACTTTGCCACTGGATTCAAGCAAGCCTGGCTGATGACGGCTGAAATGCCAGAAACCGGTCCTAGGATGCTTGTTTCCGGTCCAGGGAAGACATGGCTTGGCAGTTCGGGCTGGACTGTTCCCATGAGGCACAGGGTCAGACTGATTTGCATATGGCCATGTCTGAACTGGGGTGGTGGAGTGAGCTAAAGAATGATGATGGATTAAACCCAGATCAGTTGACTGGGGGTGAGTGTTTGATTGGCTCAAACGTTCCGTCCATCATCCCCTTTTGTAACACTAGGCAATGCAGCAGCAGGCCTGAAAGCATATTGTAAAAAAACAACACACAACACCTGTCATTAGGGAATGGCGTGTTTACTGTTCGGTGCATACGACAATCAAGGAGTGGTGACTCATCTACAGATTAAAACGCTTACTTTTTGTGCACAATACACAAACTGCATGCTACTGAAATGAAAAGTAGTGCTACCTACAGTCTGAGTCTAAACACCATAAAATACACACTGAATAACCTCGTTTGAAAAAAGTAGTCAAAAGGCTTAGCTGAACTGTTCGCTCTGTGCTACAAATCATACTATACAGCTTCTGATGATCTAGCTCTCTTTTGATGTTCATGAACATATGGTTGTGAGTGATCTAGGTTCTACCTGTGTAAAACTCATATGTTTTTTCTCCTTTGGATCTCTGGTTTCTGGGCCTCTCTGCTTTGGCGAGGGTTCATGAATGGAGTTTCACCTACTGTATTACTGGGTTAAAATTGATCTGAGCTGCAACCTCTAGTGCCCACCTTTTAAAATAAGACCAGCTGTTCTGATTTCTTAAAAAACGCTATTTAGGAATCGCAATTCCTTACTTTGATGCATGTGGCCCAAAGTGTATTGTCTTATGCACTCTCTCTTTTGCTTTTATTATGTAATATATTGGTATGATTGATGAATTAGTGTAACATTATCTTGTGATTGTCAGATAAACCCGTTTACAAACCAATTTACCAGGGCAGGAGTACCTTGACATGTTTTTAATATTTTTACTAGTTTTAATAAAATATTTTAGCATACAAGTATCTGCGTAGTGGCACTATATACATCCAGACACATACTTATATGTGGGGTTGTATTTGAGAATGAGTGGAAGTAGGATGAATGTGGATTAGGGTGAATACATTTGCCAGAGGGAAAATATATATACTTTTTCACCAGAGTGTATATTGTGCAATATTTTCATTTTTTGCACTCAATTTTGGATCTTTAGATTGGAACCTGGTACCAAGAAAGTCTCCAGCGCACTGACTCTCTCCCAGGCAAAGTTGAAACTGAACTTTCTGAGGGCCCAAAAAGAGAGGGTCCTGTTGACTTCTGTTAGACTTGTCCTGCTGTAGATCCTTGAGGGGTAGGCAAGATGGTCTTGTGTGTTGTATGTAGAGAACCTGTGAGGACGCCAGGTCAGGATATCACCAGGGGTGGGTAGAAGGGCAAGTCCAGAGCCCTATAGCTAAGCTGCTTCTGTGGCAGGAGAAGGAAGCATTGGTGTCAGAGGCACTGAGGAAACTCAAGGAAATCCTCCAGATGACCTGTGGGTCACGAGGCTAATAACCTTTGGTCAAGTGGGCTGGCATCAAGAAGTGGAAATCAGAAAACCTTACTAGAATCCGTCCAGTGGGGCCTGTGATATTAGTGTTTGTTTAAATCAATTGTGTGCTGCGCTTAGATCCCCGTGGGTGCATTGGGGCCTGGGGGCTGCTGCTAGAAGAAGACAATCTTAAGCACAATTAGGCAATTCACCCAAAAATCCCTTTTGTGTTTGGGTGACCCCTGCCTGCAGGCCACCCGCAGACCTTGGGGCAACTTCACACTTGTTTAAATGTTCCCGCTTTAGAGGTAAGGGAGACTGCTAAGGTCTCTACGATCTGTGGGGACCCAGAAATAGATTGCTCACACCCCAGGTGAGACCTCATGCCTCCTCAAACCATCCCTGGGGCCCCGTGGGGCACCAGGAGCACTGTCCTCCTTCCCCACCCTGAAGAATGAAGAAGAGCGGAGCGGGAGAAGGCTATTGGTCTAGTGAAGAAGGTTGGGCATAACCTCGAAAGCTGAGCGGCACACTCAGGAAGGCGGCTTGGGGTCCTGAAAATAAATAGAGGCACAGGTGCTTCGAGGGAGCAGGGCTCCCGCCAACAGCACTGGTGCAGTGCTATTTGTTGTCACCTGCAGGAGAAAAATTAAATGCCTTCCACGACCCAGTGAAAAACAAAGTACAGAACAAGCGGAATGCAAAAGTTTTAAAGGGCAGCAACGCGTGCGCCCACAAAAATGTCCTGGCTGCTAGGAAACTAGAACACGAGGCTGCTTGCGGGCTTGAGCCAGGAGGCCAACAAGAAAAATTTTCTGGCAATTTCCAACTTTTGTGTCACATGTTTTTTTTTGGGTCTGGCCAAGTGAAATGTTCCCGTCTCTTCTGAGAGAATGTATGATTTAAACGTGTTTATGTCTATCTGAATGTTATTACAGATTTTTCACGTGAGACCTTATGTTTACGATAAATCCAGTATGCTTGTATTTCCAAATAG
The DNA here is from genome assembly GCA_963921515.1 of Calotriton arnoldi. NCBI lineage: Eukaryota > Metazoa > Chordata > Amphibia > Caudata > Salamandridae > Calotriton > Calotriton arnoldi. Next base: position 104,391 of record CAWUFW010005738.1, read on the forward strand.
AAACATGTTGTCAAAGGAGCAAATATTTTTTTTGCATTTTCAAAGGAGCTAACATTTTTTTGCATTGTGAAACACCAAACAAATAATCAATTTAATTGTGAAAAGACATATTTTTTGCAATAGGCCTGCTTTATGTTGTTGCTGGTTTTCTAGGTTAGAGCCTAATGCCACACAAATTGTCATATAGTACCTTTCAGATGATTGGAACAGACACGTTTTTTGGGGCCAGTTGTCCATGTGATCAATCTTTATGATATGCGTTTTGTAATCTGGTTATTATGAAAGGCCCCTTTACAAGGGATGTCGCCTCGTTAATTCAAATGTAAACTTGTTTCTATTTGTAATTTTGTATACTTAGTATATAGTTGTAAGTACATTAAAGTACTTTTCCTTCTTAAGTAAAAGCACGGGCTGGACATTCATTTCTTGAGTGTTATTGCTGTGTGTTGCTGAGTTCTGGGTTTCTAGCCCACAGTCGCTCCCTTAGTAGCCTTGGAATGTCATTATCTTGAGAGTCAGGTGCTAAAAAAGGATTCTTGGTCCCCATTTGGATGGTCCACAGCATGTTAACCCCATGATCGGACTGGGACAGAAAATAGACCTGGGCACCTCCATGTGGGCGGAGGAGCGTAGCCCCACTGCTTTCTCGCAGTGCGAGAAGCAGAAACATAAAATGGTATTATAAATACCATTTTATGTTTCTGCTTCTCGCACTGCGAGAAAGCAGAAGGGTTTGGTTGGGGACAGGTGGGTCTGCTCTAGGGCAGGGGAGGAGTAGCTAGCCCAATGCTGTGGGCCCTGACTGTTTGGTCGGCCCCAGGGCCGACCAAACCAGTCATACGCACTCTGCATTTTCTCCATGTAGGCTGCATGCAGCCTACATGGAAAAAATGGCCTCCCTATAGACGCCTGTGTGGTCGGCGTCCCAGCCAATCTCAATGCTGCCATTGCAGCATTGTGATTGGCTTAGGGGAGGGAGGCTGCCTGCTTCCTGTTCCGCGGGACCCGGCCAGGAGCTGAGACGGCACGGGACCCGTGAAGGTAAGTTTTTTTTTTTTTTTAATTAACCTCCCCCCCTTGCGCGACCCCCAACCCCACTCCCTAGTCATGCTGGTCGCGTCTGGCACCAAAATAAAAGTGTCCCCATTAGAAAATCATAGAGCTAAAACAATGTCTCATAATTGCAAATAGGGCAGTTTTGAACTAGTAAAGTCACGCTGTACAGATGTTTTGCAAGCTCGGGCAGACTGCATGCATTTGTGCTTGCTACAGGCAATGTTTGTGGTAATATCATGGAAATCAACAGTAAAAAACTGCAATAAAACAGGCCGACAATCCCCCCCCCCATATGGCTCACATACTGACCAGCCCCCCATGCAGTGCCTGATTGCCCTTTAGGCCAGTTAGACCCTGGCAGAGGTAAAAGACCTCCTTTGGTAAATTTGGGCCCAGTAACTTGAGGAACTGCCCTGGAAATCTACTGACCTAGATTTCTCACAATGGTCATTCATGGTTTATACCAATACAACCATGGGTTTGATCAGGGAACAAACAGATCATGCTATTTTAAGTAACTTTATGCGGTTTGACCCTCCATCATAGCTCCAATTTTCACATGGTCCATAAGAGTCCCCAGGCCACTTTAATTAGCGGACAGTCAGATGACTACTATAAAGAGAGTGAGAGAGAGATAGGGAGAGCAGTTGATGCATCCCTGTGTCTGGATGGATGGCACTGTATACAATAAACTGCAGCCTGCAGCAAATAGAACAAACTGTTAACTGTGTGCAACATTCAAGAGTGTTAGCAACATGTTTGTAAAATCCATATTGGGTGTCAGGCAAGCTGAACAGCTATGAAAGGGCCACTTACCGTTACATGTAAGACCAACAGTTAGTGCATCACTTTAAAGTAACGACCATGAAGGCAAATACTTGGGTCTTATATTTTAATTCATATCCACGGAATGTCTGTTGCCCAAAGAAATACTTTCCAAAATAAGCTGTGAATCACACCCAAACCTCAATTTAGAACTGACTTGTAGAAGTGATAAAGTAGATTACAATGTATCTCTCAACTCGGTTCATTTGAAGGGAGGCACCTGCACTTGAATAATTTTCAAACTCCCAACATGTCAAATGCTTCCCATAGACTCCAGTTGAGTGACATGGGCTGTAAACTTTCTTCACCTTCCAGAACTTGTAAACCTTCACAGACTTCAATGGGCTCACCACCACAAGCACCTGGCTTCACTATCCCTAGAGACGTATGCGTGTAGTATACTAACACCCTTCAATTCTAGGTTGTGTCTCACCTGCCGCTTCTGTTTTTTTATCCCGGGACGGTTCTTCTATCAAGCAGTTCCAATTACTTTCCATAGTGAACCCCAAGGCAGACCCTTGGTTCAATAGCAATCCGGGCAGATCAAAATTGGCACCTACTATTTTATTGCTCCTTGTACCCACTGTCGCTTCATGTTATTACTTGTTTTGCAGAAAACAATAAAATGTTATGTCAAATAAAATAGCACTTCTTTGAACTGAAATCCTACCCATTCTACTGTTCGCGCTTACAAAATGTTTTCTACTTTTGTTTGCCTCAATCAATCAATCAATCAGGTTGCTTAAAGGGCAACTACTCACCCGTAAGGGTCTCAAGGCTCTGGGGTGGATTGGGGGGCAACTGCTGGTCTGTCGAAGGCGCTGTGGTTCAGTCGAAGAGCCAGGTCTTGAGGTCGTTCCTGAATTGAAGCAGTGACAGTGATTGCCTGAGGTGGAGAGGCAGGGTGTTCCTGGTCTTTGCTGTGAGGTAGGAGAAGGATCTTCCTCCGGCCGTGGTCTTGCAGATACGTGGAACGGTAGCCACGGCCAGTTGAGCGGAGCGGAGGTCTCTGTTGGGTGCGTGGAATTTGAGACGGTGGTTGAGGTACGCAGGTCCCCTGTCGTGTAGGGCTTTGTAGGCTTGTCGAGGAGCTTGCAGGTGATCCTTTTGTTGAATGGGAGCCAGTGGAGGTCTTTCAGGTGCCAGTGATGTGACTGCAGCGGGGGAGGTTGAGGATGAGTCTGGCAGAGGCATTCTAAATGTTCTGCAGTTTCTTGAGGTGTTTCTGGGTAATGCCGGCATAGACTGAGTTGCCGTAGTCGATTCTGCTGCTGATGAGTGCATGTGTGACTGTCCTTCTGGACTTGATGGGGATCCAATTGAAAATCTTTCGGAGCAGGCGTAGCGTGTGGAAGCAGGATGATGAGTTGGCGTTAATCTGGTGGCTCATGGTGAGCGAGGAGTCCAGGATAATGCAGAGGTTCTGTGCGTGATCTGTGGGTGTGGGGGGGGGGGTTCCAAGTGCTGTGGGCCACCAGGAGTCATCCGAAGCATCGGGGGAGGAGCCCATGATGAAGACTTAGGTCTTTTCAGAGTTGAGCTTGAGGCAGCTGTTCTTCATCCAGGTGGCGACAGCCTTCATCCCGTCATGAAAGTTGTTCTTGGCAGCTGTGGGCTCGTTGGTGAGGGAGAGAATCAGCTCGGTGTCATCGGCATAGGAGATGATGTTGAGTCCATGGTTCCTGACGATGGCTGCAAGCGGGGCCATGTAGATGTTGAAGAGAGTGGGGCTCAGGAAGGAGCCCTGAGGCACTCCGCAGCTGATCTCTGTGAGTTCAGAGAGGAACGGTGGTAATCTGACTCTATGTTCAGCCGGTGAGGAAGGAGTGAAAACATTCCAGGGCTCTGTCGCGGATGCCAGCGTCGTGGAGACTTGTGCATAGGGGAGTGTGCGAAACGGTGTCGAAAGCGGCCGAGAGGTCCAGGTGAATGAGGGCTGTGGTTTCACCTCAGTCAAGGAGGGTGTGGACATCGTGTGAGTTCAGAGAGGAACGGTGGTAATCTGACTCTATGTTCAGCCGGTGAGGAAGGAGTGAAAACATTCCAGGGCTCTGTCGCGGATGCCAGCGTCGTGGAGACTTGTGCATAGGGGAGTGTGCGAAACGGTGTCGAAAGCGGCCGAGAGGTCCAGGTGAATGAGGGCTGTGGTTTCACCTCAGTCAAGGAGGGTGTGGACATCGTCTGTGGCAGCGAGGAGGGCAGTCTCGGTGCTGTGGTTGCATCGGAATCCAGATTGGGAAAGGTCAGGGATGTAGTTCGCTTCGATGAACTTGGAGAGTTGAGCGTTAATGGCCTTTTTGATGACCTTGTCTGGGAAGGGGAGAAGAGAGATGGGTCTGAAGTTCTTGAGGCCCATCAGGTCGGCAGAGGATTTCTTCAGTAAGGGTTTGATCTCTGCGTGTTTCCAGTCTTCTGGGAAGGTGGCGGAGTTGATGGAGCAGTTGATGGTGTGACATAGTTTGAGGGCAATGGTGGTTCCGGCTCTGTTGAAGATATGGTGCGGGCAGGGGTCTGAGGGTGCTCCGAGTGGATGCTCTTCATGATCTTGAGGGTGTCATCGATGGTGAGTGAAGTCCAGCTGAATAGGGTCTGCTGGGGTCCAGTGTCATTGGCTGCGGTGGTTGCGGTTGGTTGGAAGGTTCTTGGGCATCGCGGCTGTCGAAGCTGTCGTATATCTCCTTAATCTTGCAGTGGAAAAAGTTGCTGAGGTTGTTGCAGAGGTCTTGGGAAGGTGGAATGTCTGCTGTATTTGCGCTGGGTCTGGTGAATTCTTTGACCATGGCGAAATGTTCTTTACTGTTGAGTGCATTGGTGTTGATCCTTTATTGTAGGGCCACTTTCTTTGTTGTTCTAATAAGGTGGTCGTGTGCGGTGACAGCGGTCTTGAAGGCTGAGTGGTCTTCTGGTGTCTTGCTGTTCCTCCATTTCTTCTCGAGCCATCTACAGGTGCGTCTGGACTCATAAAGGGCAGGACAGAACCAGCTGGCTTTTTTGGAGTGTCGCTTACTTGGTGCTTTCTTCAGGGGAGCCAGAGTGTCGGCGCAGTTGGAGATCCAACGGTGGAGGTTGCGTGCTGCAGTGTTAGTGTCCATGGAAGTCGGTGGGGGGGGTTTGCTGAGGGAAGCGGTGAGCTGCTCTTCGGTGACCTTGTTCCAACTTCTTCGAGACTAGCGGTGGGCATGATGGTGTACGGCTGGTTTGGTGAAGGAGATGTGGATGCAGCGGGGGTCGGTCCATGGGAGCTCGGTGGGGTGGCTGAAGGTGATGATGTCGCTGGCGGAAAAGATGGGGTAGAGCGTGTGTCCTGCTGAGTGGGTTAGGGAGGTGACCCGTTGTTTGAGTTCGACGGTGGCGAGGTTCTCCAGCAGGGATGAGGTATTTTTGTCGCTGAGGTTGTCCAGGTGAAAGTTGAGGTCACCGAGGAGGATGTAGTCTGTGGAGGCAAGAGCGTGTGGTGCGATGAAGTCGATGATGGAGTCGCTGAAGGGTGGGTGGGGTCCAGGGGGTCTGTAGATGAGGGTGCCGCGGAGGGTGGTGTTCGGGTTGGTCTGGACCTGGACGTGGAGGTGCTGCATGTTGGTTGAGTGGTCATCAATGTAGGTGGTGAGGCGGAGGGTGCTTTTGTGTGCAATGGCGTTGCCTCCCCCCAGTTTGTTGATGTGGTCCTTGTGAATGATCTTGTAGCCGTCTGGGATGGCGGTGGCGATGTCCGGGGCGGAGGTGGGGTTCATCCAGGTTTCTGTGAGGAAGGCGATGACGAATCTATGGAGTCGAGCAGGTCCCAAATCTCTAAGGCGTGTTTGTGGAGGGAGCGTGTGTTGAGCAGGATGCAGTTGAGGCGGTCGGGTCCGGTAATTGTCGGTCGTGCGGTGGGTGGGGTTGGTGTGTGGTGGCAGGCCAAGGTGCAGCTGCAGTTCCGGCAGGAGAAAGAGCCTTGAGCGTCTTTCAGTGATGCCTGGCAACAGGCGATATGGCGTCCGGTGTTGAGGGCGTGGAGGGCGCTGGCGTCGTAGCGATGGATGGTCTGAGAACCAGGGTCCGTGGCACTGGGCGTGGTCGAGGCGTGGATGGCTGCAGACAGGCTTGCCTTTGGCGTGCCAGCAGTGCACCCGCCATAAGTAGTGTGAGGGGGAGGGCTGTACAGTTGGGAGGCAGGAAAGCAGAAAGCGGCGCTGGAGGGGAGCGGGGCCACAAGGGACGAGCAGCTGCAGGGACACAGAGGGAAAAGGCGCAAAAAAGAAGAGAGTAGAAAAGTGAAAAACTGAAAAAGGTGAGAAAAAAGCAAAGCAAAATGAAAGGAAGGAAAAAGAGAGGCAGAAGACAGAGAGACAGAGGGCAGAGCCGCGGCAGAGCAGGGAAGTGCCCCCACTGGACCACCAGGGATCAGGCGCAGGCAGGTGCTTGCGGGTGGAGGAGGGCCTCGAACACAGACCAGCAAGGGTCAGGGGCAGCAGCTACCAGGCAGAGCTGAGCAGGAGGGGAAGCAGTTCACTGACAAGGTCAGTGAGATTGCCAAATAACTACCACCCCAAGTCAGCTCTGGTATCAGCTGGTAGGTATTATGAGCTGGCCAAATTGCTTGGAATTTAGCTCTGCTTGTTTCCTATTGAACACTGAATTGATTTGAAATGGATACATGGATTAAATGATTTGGGCATGCAAGGCCATTCGTTACCATGGATTACCAAGCGAGTAGCTATGGGTTTTCAAAGTAGAGCATCTTGGATGGGATGTGTATGAAGGGGTGTTGTGTGTATCTGCAAAGGGTAATGTCACTTCTTCAGCAGAGAGGGCACGTGGTTACCCTTGTGAGTAGGTACAGTGCACACTGATAGTAAATGGAAGAAGCTATTTGCTCTTCTCAAAAGCAGTGCTTTACTTTTAATGGAGTAGCTACAACCCTCTGCAAACCACCAGACTATCAATGGTGACAGTACCATCACTTCTCAGCTTTGCCAGCAAAACGTATATCGGTAAGTACCAATATTTACCTGTAAAGATTTTGGAGCACTTTTGTCCTTGGAGTGGAACAGTATAGGTACTTCTCAGCAAAGTCTGCCATGGGTTTAATGGGGCACAAGTTGCGCTTCTTAGAGGGGCTGTTGTATTATATTAAGGATTGTATTGGTGCTTCTATTCATGGTTGCCATGCTATTATTGAGACGGTACATGCAGCACTGCACCATAACTTTAACGGACAGTACAAGAAGCTGGATAATGGTATGGTGTACACGAGGCAGCCTTAGTACAAGCATTCCTCATGTGGAACAGTTAAAGCACAGATAGGAGCTTCTATTAGATCAGAAATAGATCATGTCTCTTGCAAACACAGAAAAAGTTGGAATCAATAGTACAAACTTGCACACACAGAATAGGTAGAGTGTAGGAAGCAACTGCTCAAGCAGAACTCAGTCACTGCAGGTATAAAACAGGCGGGGGCTTGGCATGATGGGCCAAGATGGCGGTCACTCTCTGCTAGAGCTCCCACCGGCAGCTCCAAATCTCTTGGCATCCTGGTGCTGACAGGCCTGGTGGAATGGCCAGAACCTGCCAGCGGTAGCCCCCAGATGTGCTGCTCGGCTTGAGACGCACAGCGGCGCCCGCATAGAGTTTACCGCCACGCTTGGGGTAGAGACAACCGTGGCACGGAGGGCCCAAAATGGTGGCAGCCTAACGCTGCGACCGGTATGGCGCCCTGTAGACAGCGCGCAGACCCATTACAGACGGCGGGCCCTGAGGTCAGAGCCTCTTTATCCCCCCCCCCGCCGGTCTTGCCAGTCTTCACACGGCAGCGGGACGGTAGGCCGCGCAGACCCTGGGACCGGAGTCGGCCCCGCTGAAGGCTGCGAGGAACCGTGGTGGACCTGGAGCCGGGGCACACTTGCAGGTAGGGTGGGGTTGGACCCACGAAGATGCCTGGAGAGGCTGGAATGGCCCGCAGGGCTGTGGGGGGGAGTCTCGTTTCCCCCCCTCTTCTTCCTTCACCATCCCCCACCCAGCTAACTGAGGAACGGTTGCGTCCCCTGGGGGCCCAGTAGGTGAGAGAAGGTTGCTGAGGGCTGGCAGAGCACCCAATCCAGTGATGGGGTGACAGTGGGGGACCTGAACAGTCGTGGTGGAAAGAAAAACATTTCTACGCAGGCCCCCCCCAGCGTCTCTGACTCCTGAGGGGTCCTAACTTGGGGTGCTTGTGGCCCTGAAGAGACTTGGCCCATCCAGGGTGTGGTGCTGGCGAGCTCCAGCTGCATGCTCTGTGGACCTGGGAGCCTGGTGGTATAAGCAGGCCATAGAGCTGTAGAAGGCCCTTTGCCCCGGTCGCAGTTGCAAGGCCTGGAGGAGCCACATTCGCCATGGGGGGCGACAGACTGATGGGGGCCCAGCACCAATCCAAAATTGACTGCTTCACGGCCCCATCTTCAGGCACACTTGGGGTCCAAGACCCAGTGGTCGCCCCCAGCCCGCCTCCCCAGCGGAAAACTTTGGGGCCATTTTGTTGGCAATTCAAGCTTCCCAGTTGGCGCTGGAGTCCATGATTTGTGAGGTCTGGGTGGAGGTTTCTCTCTCATGACGCGATCTGAGTGGGGTGGCAGACGGAGTGATGGAGGCAAAGGGACGAGCCCAGTGGTGGAGGACATGTTGGGTGAACTACAGGCCACAGTCTCAAGGTTGGTATGCGCGAAGCGCCGCTTAGAGGAACGAGCTAAAGATGCAGAAAATCATACCCCTGCGCTGTAGCTTACGTTTTGTGGTATTTACAGATGGGGCGAACCTGAGTGCTTTCTTGAGGAATGGATCTCATCCTTGATGCCCTCAGATCAGCTTTCTGCCCTTTTTTTATTGAATGGGCGCATAGATCCTTGGCTCCCAGGCCACCACCGGGGGCCCCACGTCATCTGCTTATTGCAAAAGTTCTCAACTATAGGGACTGCATCCTGCAGGTGGCCTGACTGGCCAGGAACCCAGTTCCCGGACTATACTTACCAGATGCAGCTGGCCAGGAATCCTATGACAAGGTCAAGGTGAAACTCCGCTCCTTAAACCTTAAATACATGCTGATGTTCCCTGTGCGCCTAAGGGTCGTTCAGGACTCTAGAACTGTTTTCTTTGATAAAACTGGCAGCTGCAGGGGAGTGGGCAACAGAACAGAGGGCCTTGACAACAAATCCCGTGTCATGATAGGGGGACACACCCGCACAGGTACCTGCTGGAGGTGGGAGAGGAGGGCTCCCGGCTCGCCACTAGCAGTCGCGGAGGCAGGCCACAGTGGATCTGGGGTGGTCTCTGAGATGGAAAACCGGGACTTGAGACTGGGCTGCAGGGCTCCCAAGGACTGGTGTCTTCCCAGCAACAGCCTTCCCAGCCAGTGGCCCGTGACTTATGGGTAGATTCAAGAGACAGGACCTAAGGCCTTCCTGAATCATTTGTCTCGTACCTATGTCAGCACCAATGTCTCCTTAGTTATGATGGGATGGTGCAGGACCGTGTAGGGAGTGAATTTCCAAACATTAGCCTAAGTACAAGTTCTTGTTTGGTGGGGTGGGCGACAGATGCTCTTGGGAGGAGTGGGGGGTGGGGGGTTGTTGGGGAGTGGGCAATGTTTGTTCTGCTGTTATTGTTTCAGGTTGGTTGTCTTTTGTTTGCTGACAAGGGGGATACCACAGGCGCACTGTATTCCTATTTCATTCTTACCCAGGTTGGGTTACCGCTACTTGTATACACACCCTCTCGGGGCAACACTAACTGCACAGGCCCTCTACTAAGGTGATGGCCCCCTACGTATTGATGACATGGAACGTCAACGGTCCTAACAATTGTATTAAACGAGGGGCGATGCTCCATTTTGCGAAGTGGCAGGGTCCTGTGGTCTTGCAGGAGACCCACCTGCTCGGCACTAACTGCTCCTTCCTGGCCCGCTATAGGTTTGATAGGTCTTTCATGCGGGGCACACTAAGGGGTTCAGGGGTAGAGCGGTACCCCTCCATAAAACATTCCCGCTGGTAGTCTCTCAGGTCTTCTTGGATCCCTTGGGGAGGTATGTTGTGGTGGAGGGTACGATACATGGGCACATATACCACTTCATTATTGTGTATGTTCCTTCCACCTTGGTGTAGAGTACCATGGAGGAACTGCTGTTGCAGATAGATTCTCTGGCTCCCTCTCAGGACGACTGTCATTGGCCGGGATTTGGTGTAACGTTATTATGGTCCCCAGCGAAGACTCATTGGTGGTGGGCACGGCCAGAGGGAGGGAGAGCAGGGGACTGCATAGTTGGTCAAAGGGTCTGGGCCTCTGTGATTTGTGGAGGGTATGGAACCCTGGGACTTTCCTTACACTCACTACTCCACTGCTCATTAATTCCTATCTTGTATTGACCAAATCCTTCTTCCTGTTGCGGATCTTCATTGGCACCTCCGGCTCTCATATTCTGCCCTGAGGTATCTCAGACCACGCCCCTGCAGACAACCTGTGGGGCCCAGCCCGATGTAAAGGCTTAATGCTTGGTTTCTACAACATCAGGAATTTTGGGAATTCCTCGCCCAAGAAGTGGGGGGTTACTATGTCCTGAATCGGGGCACAGTGGACTCTCTGGGAACCTTGTGGCTGGTACGGCAGTAAGGCAATTTTGAGGGGGATGGCAAGGTCATACCTGAGGGAGGCAGGAGCAGGCTCAGCGGCAACAGATCACCAAGCTAGAGACCAATATCCTTGGATTGGAACGTAAGGGCTATGCTAATATAGATGGCGCAGAGGGTCTATGAGTGGAGAGGCAAGTCAGGCAAGCTCTTGTATTGGGTGGCGATGCAGGAGCTGGCCTCCTGGATTGTCCTCTCTATTCAGTTCGAAGTTGGGGTGGTAGCGGAAACAGCTGAGGATATAGCGGCTGTGTTTGCAGCACATTATAGGGATCTATACGCCCACCAGGGAGAGGCCTCAGAGCAAAAGGGCAGATTTGGACCACCCCTTTGAAGAGGAGATTAATCTGGCCCTCCAGGACATGGACTCATGGAACACTCTGAGCCCAGATGAGTTCCCCATGGAATACTATAAATACTTTCAGGCCCACCTGACACCTCGCCTTCTTGGCCTTTTTCAGGAGGTGGTAGATAAAGCTGTTTCCTTCTGAGCTCAACTTGGTGACTATTGTGGTTATACCCAAGCCCAGCCAACCTGTAGATCGCTGTGTGTCATATAGCCCGATTTAGCTTATTAACTCTGAGGTGAAAACCTTTGCGAAAGTGCTGGCGAACCGGCTGCTTGCAGTCCTCCCACAGCTAGTCCACCCTGATCAGTGCAGGTACTAGGCACTCCACATGGCACCCACGCATCTTTCTCTGCTTTGGGATCCAACGGCTCTCCCTCTTTTGGATTTTGGGAAGGCTTTTGATTCCTAAATTGGAACTTTCTGGAGGAAGTGTTGGTCTGGGTGGGTCTGGGTCCTCGATTCTGGCCTTTTTTGAGGGTGAGGGGGTAGTGAGAGATGGGACTATGCATTGACTAGAAGGGGGCGCATGAGAAATGGTGAATGGGGAAGCGAGGTCCTCAGAATAAAAGCAGGCAGGCTGCACGGGTGAGAGAAGCAGGGCGTAACACACGCCCCCACAACCCTTGCAGCACAAGGGGGCCCCCAGCTCTTCAGGGAGGCCCTCAATGAGCCCCAAGACCAATGAAGTGCTGTGGGATGGGTGACTCACGTACCTCTCATGACATTCTGTGGGGGGCATCATTTTACGTTTTGCCTCTGGAGGGATGTACAATGGAACACTAAAAGGTGAGGAGAGCCTCAGGCTCTTTGCACTTGAAGGGGACCCTGTGCATTTCCAAACGGTATTACCAGGTAGGCGACAGAGGAAGTTAATGCTTCAGCTGTCTGCTGGCCTGTTGCTCATCCATTTATTGGCGCAGCAGCATATAGCCAAAAAAAAGAGGATCAGTTTAATTTTCTGTTTAGAGAAAATTACAATAGTTGCAGGCACTTTTCGTCGAAACCGACGGGTTTTTATGAAAGTGCCAAATTGTTTTCAAATCGCAAAATTGTGAAATCCTGTAGGGTTTGGCTAGGTGTGAGTAGTTCGTCCTTTCCTGTGTACTCATTTCCACTTGTTCTACATTTTCAACTGTGGTTAAACCTTTATCAATGGAGAACTTCGGGTACCAGGATGCATAGACAAAAGAATGACTGGATGAGCTACCATGCCTCAAATGAAACGCATTGACATCTCTGTTACATTAGCAGTACATAATTAAGCCAATAGTTTGCCATGGTGTTGTGTCCCATAATGTAATATTCTCAAAGATCTTATGTCTACATGTCACATGTGGCTAGTCTATCCTGATCGGGAATTTGTTTGCTTTCTGGCACTTACAGTACCATATTTCAATCAAAGAATCGAATATATAAAGCTTCCTTTAAACGACTAAACATAGAATTATTGCCAGAGTTTGATGTCGTGTAGTAGTCCCTTCATATAATCATGTCTAAACGAGGCATCTAAAAGGTGACAGCTTGCCCACTCTCCCTAAATTCACATTTGGTGTATCCTTTAGAAACATAACCCGAGCCAGTGACCTACAGTTGCTGTTTATATGCATTGTTTGAGATAGGCATGCAGCTTTTTCTTATGCATCATATTAATCAAAGTGTGCTGCACATGGTCTTTGTGCATACCTAATAAGCACATACCAACTTGAAAATGGAGTCAGCATCTGTGCAAAATATTAAATGATAAAAGATTTGAGTGGTTTCGTTTTGGTTTTTTCTCCCTGAAGGTAGTCAGAAATTGATCAGCTAAATCGGGTGTGTGGAGTTTCTGTGATTGTAGCTTTAGAGGGATAGATAATTTAACGCACTTTATCCTGTTCTGTAATAAATATGATTCTGCAGGGTGGTGTTGGCTCCTCCCCCTTTTTACATTTTACGGGGTTAGATGTGTTAAATAGGCACTGGCATTGTGCATTAGGACGGATGACAATTATGTGGTTAATTCTATAGCGTCATTTTTATGGATTTTGTGGCCTCGCCTGAGAGAGCTGTCTGCCTAGCTAGGTATCCGTTTAGCTAGATAATCTAAGAGGTTCTGCACACTTTCCATCACACACTGTGCTGCTAGCCCTTGTTCAAATTGTTTAAATTGTATGCGCCCTCAGTGTTCCTCTACACTTGCACTCGTTTACATTTGGCATAGTGGCTGATTGTTTTTATTGGAATATAGTGTCTAATTGCTTTTATGATACTTAGCTGATAGTATTGTACATGTTTTTTAGATAATAAGCCTTTTATTGAATTGTATATTTTTTAACGTTTCTTTGCACCTGCACTTTCATATATTTGATTAATTTGATGACTGCTCTATTTGGAATGGAATGCTGTGTCTAAATGTTATTGTGTCACCCAGCTGATTCCACTGAACATTTCTAAGAAACAAGTTATGTATTTCTAGTGTTTCTAAATTGCAGTTTTAATTATTGTAAGGCTGACAGCTGAAACTATAAATAAATAAATTGAAATTGGTATTGATATGTTATGGACATTATAGATTTCTATCTTAGTGTTAATGCCTCAAGGAAGTACTTTAATGACTGAAAACTTCTCCCAATACTCTATTCACAAGCGCTCCTCAAACCAATGACGCACAACAAAAAATGTAACTGCCTGAGGAGCAGTTTCCAGTGTGTCTCACATGCCCACCTTGTGACAGCCCGGCGCACAGTGGCCTTAGGGTTGAAGTGGCACCTGTAAACAGTCAGAAGGCAGTATGGGGGTTGATTGGAAAACGATTACTGCTGGCTGAGAAAGCAAAGGGAAACAAGTAGTTATTGCCTGTGTCTGTGATAGACTGCTGTTTTGGCAGTATTGTATGCCCTTTGCTGCCACACCAAGAAAGGTCCTGTCCATGTCCAAAGCTCAACACTCTGTAACGCCTTGCTTCTTCACTTTTGACCTGAAGGAGATTTGGTAAATACTCCACAGGGCTTTAAAAAGCACAGTCCTTTAGCACAGGCTACAAATGTGATGCAACCTTCTGTCTAGCCTTCTACCTGAGTGAATAAGAATTTTGTGAACCACACTGCCACCTCGACAAGATATCTTAAATCACCAAAAGTCAGAGGAGAATATAGCCGGGTTTATGTGAAAAAGAGCCAGATCCTAAGAGGATTCCTAAATGCAGCAAAGTTACTATGAAGTCCAAGGCGCTGATGACAAGTTATGGGGTTATTTATAACACCAGATAACTAATGATACCCCAAGGTACGCTTTTTATTGGGTGCGATAAATGACAACTATTACGAGTTGGTAGGGCATAACGTGCATATTTTGGTGTTTAACGCGTCAAAATCTGCATGATATGGTAAATACGTATGACCTGCCAAAATGTAACAAAGGTTGAGGTATTTAACTTATCCGATAATTATCGGATGGGTTAGATACCGACTAACTCATAATTCCGACCCGTGCGTAAACAGGGGCTTACGCACAGGTCGGAATAAACCTATAAACTCATGATCAGAGCTTAGGAGGGCGAGCAGACTGATAGAAAGTTCACGATTCTGAGGTACATTTCGAGTACCTAACCGTTTCCTGACTGGAAATATCCCTCAGTCCCGCCCCCCACATGGCATAATCTGGCATATGCGTGCCACAGGTGTAATTTAGCCCTGTTCTATAAATTGTTTCTTCCCTCGTGAGGATTGATAAGTGCCCAGCACGCAATTATGAACACAAACCCTCTGACAGTGCATGAGGGGAAAATAAATCACCAACTGTAAATACCTGGCAGCATGTAGTCAGCAAGACTAGTACCTGTTCCCGCTACACTCACCCTACACTGGCAGAGGAAATCACACTTTCTCATCATCTTACCACTGAACCTAGAATGCAAGCAAACAACGTGGATACAGATCATTTGCCCGCCTGTTTCGTTGTCTACTATCTCCTCGCAGTTTTTTCCTTGCTTACCATTCTTCGTCATTCCTCATGACTTTTACCTTACCCTTTTTATAATATATCTAATTGTTAATTCCTTTATTTTTAATGTTACCTTTACCAAATCGCCAGACACCATATATATATATATATATTTCTTGCATATTAGCGTGAAGCCAGTACCACGCAAAGGGGACCCTTCCAAAAGTGTTCAGGGTGTAGTGGCTCAACCCGGACCGCCCACGTCCGATGGAGGCAGAGGTCTTTGCTGCCAGCTGACAGTCCGTGACTCACACGGAGAGACGGAGTTACTTTACCATCGTCTCCAAGCTTTGCCAACACCGGGACTGTGAGGTTGGAAGCGCAGGGCTCAGGAATCGTTTGTTGCCCAGCACAGTGCTACAATCTCAAGCCAACCATTCTTCAGCCACTCACTTTGAGGAGGGAAAAATCCGGCTGTAAGAGACATTCGTCCAGATTGTGAACCAACTGCATGATGGGATCTGCAGTCCATAACTATGAACTGGCCGAGTGTTCTCTGATGAGATATGGTGTAGGTGTGCCCCACGCTACTTTAGAAGGAGGGGCTTAATAAATAAAAGGAAACTTTGAAATTTGTAACACCGGAGGCATCTGAAGAGGCTACCGCCGAAACGCGTCATGCCAGAGAATTCGAATAAATGATTCCTTGAAGCCCTGCCGTGTCCCCTTGTCTTTTTCCAGACTCCAGAAAAGCTGCTCAAAATCTGTTTATTTCGGCATTAATGCATGACGCGTTTCGTTTATTAAAAACTTTCTCAAATGCTGCCGGGATTCAACACCAATGGTTCTCCCGCCCTCCTTTTAAAGCCGGTTGCCTTGCTACGATTGGACAGGGCAACACAGGTGACCAAGGCACTGGAAAGGCGAAAACCCATGAATGGATTCTCGCGGAGCAGACACCTGAGCGTCAGTACTAACCCAAGTGGGCGGTGCCTGCTCCTGTCACATCAGTGCTCACCAAGTTCTTTCAGCAGGGCGGTTTAGCAACTTAGCGTGTCCCTCACTCCGCCGCATGAACTCCCAACTCGAGCCCGAGTGTATTGCCAAAGTTAACAGCACCTCTCCCACGTAGTCGTAGTCCACCAGTCGTGGCCGGGCAAAGTTATGGGCAAGCGGCGTGTCCTGACGCATACCACAGAGTTCTGTAGTCTGTCCAAAAGTTGCCACCAAAACACGCAGGACTCCTTGTGGAGTGGGTGTTCCAAGGGGTGTTCGTGGCAGCACCCCTAAACATTAGCACCAACCTCCTGAAGTTCCAAGGAGAGGAACACCACGGGACTCCATATATATATATGGATGATGTAAAGGATTTCATTGTAAAAATGGAAAAGAACTTGAAAGAATATGATGAAGAGATTATGGAATGTAAGTCAAGGAAATTTACAAGGGACAGATTGGATTATCAGTGTGGTCGAATTTATACTTTTGCAAACAAAAATTGATCGTCTGAGAGCACAAGAAAAAGAATAGAAAAAGAATAGAGAAGATGAATATATGATTGAAACATAACCCAAGTGAGAGTGAGATGAGCTCAGATGCAGGATCTAGAAAAGGCGGATTTTCACAAGGAACTGCGACTATTAAGAATGACCACGTGACAAGGGGGAAGAGACAGACAACAGCAGAACCTCGGAAAAGAAATTGTAGTACAGGGGCAAAAGGAAGTAGGCGAGGAAAAAACAAGAACCACAAATAACAACAATGGAGTTGGATGTGAGTCAAGAGGATAAACCCCTGGTTGTAAATCTATCATCGATAACATTGAATAGCAATCAGGAGAGATTACTTAATTTGGGACTAACTTTTTGTCCAATGGCACGTCCGAACTTGATAGATTCAAGGATTGAGATTTATAAGTATGTAAGAAAACTAAAGCTTCATAAATATCATCAGATGAAATCTAAGATGACTGAAGTTGTGATGACAACGAGACCAACACCTTCCTTGTTCAAAATTTCAGATATCCCTGAACTTGTAAATATACACGAATTGGAAATTGAAGGTTCGATTGCTAATCCCATAAATAATGACAGTGCATTAACCAAGAGGATAGAAAGAGTGGAAATAAAGAATTGGAAGATACGCAATGTGGAAAGATCTCAAGAAACATGGGATTTATAACGGATCAGTATGTGGGCAGTGGTAGGAAATTAAATGAAAAGTTATACCGCGCACTACTACCCGAAGGTGTCTAGGCGCCTCAAGAATCTGGACTAGGAAGTAGAAACAGCAACAGAGCTTTAGTTATTGAACAACCAAGTTTTCAACAATTTCCGAAATGACAAAAGATCAGTTTTCATTTTAAGAGAGAGGGGGAAGAGCGTTCCAGGTCCTGGCAGTACCAACTATAAAACTTCTTCCGCCCAAACTGGCCATTTTAATTTTCGGGATAGCAAGATTTAGGGCCGAAGAGGACTTGAGTTGCTGAGGAGTGGCATATCTATGAAATGTATTCTTAAAAAAGTCAGGGCCCTGACCTTGTTGAGCCTTAAAGGCAATACAGAGAGATTTAAAATGAATTTGTTTTTTAATGGGGAGCCAATGCAGTTGTGGTAAGAGATGAGAGACTGATTGAAACTTCGGAATAGACAGAAGCAGACGAGCGGCTGCATTCTGCAGAACCTGGAGCTTATTGAGGCTTTTAATCAGGGTGTTTAAGAACAGGGCACTACAATAATCTAGTTTAGATAGGATTAGGGCAGAGATGACAGCTTTCCGAAGATCCAGAGGGATGAAAGGTAGGACATTCCAGAGGATCTTTAAGGTTAAAAAGCAAGAGGAGGTAATAGAGTTGATATGCCCTTCAAAAGTAAGTTTATCGTCAAAGAATACTCCTAGATTTTTAACCTTTGCGACTGGTGCAGGGGCTTCCCCCATTTCTACCGTCCACCACCTAGGTGTCCAGAAGGAACTGTATTTTCCAAACAAGAGTACCTCTGTTTTCCCTGTGTTTAGTTCAAGACAATTTCCTGACATCCAATTCCCTACTTTATGCATGCACTCCCGAAATCTAGGAGCCGTAGTATCCAGATCACCCGACAATGACACCACAATCTGTGTATCATTGGCATAAGAGACCACAGAGAAGCCAAAGTTTTTATGAGCCTAGCTAAAGCCGTCACATATATGTTGAATAACGTGGGGCTCAAAGATGAACCCTGAGGAACTCCACATGGGAGAGAGAATGCCTTTGACCTAAACCCATTAATCTCTACAAACTGCTCTCTATCGAAAAGAATGGAGGACAAAAGATTTAGGGCCATACCTCCAATCCCAATGGCTGCGAGATGGCCAATGAGGATATTGTGGTTCACCGTGTAGAAAGGCTGCGGTCAGATCTAATAAAGGTATTAAACCACGTAGTAAATTCTGTACTCAACTTCCCCCAGGAATCGAATCGATCTATTCCAGGAATTAGTTGTTGATGACCTAAATGATCTTCGCAAAAAATAGCAGAACAATCCCAACAAGATTAATTTCTCTCAGAAAGACTAGAAGGACATTAATGAGTTGAAGAACAATTCCTCAATAATCATAAAACCCTTGGACAAAGGGGGAAATATTGTTCTTATGGATCGAAAAACTTATTTGTTGGAAATGAAAAGGCAATTCAATAATACATCGCATTATACTTGACTGGATGGGAATCCCAGGAAGGAATTAGAGAGGGAATATTATCTGAAATTGAAATCATGGTATGACTCTAATCTTTTGGAATGGGAAGAATATCAAAATCTTAGGGCAGAAAATGCAAAGATGGCCACCATTTATCTTCTTCCAAAGATCCACAAAAGCTCCAGAATCCACAGGGAGACCCAGAGTGAGTTCTGTTGGATCCTTACTAAAACAACAGCTCTAGATATTTGGATCTATTTTTGCAGGAGTATGTTTTCAACCTTCCATCAGACTTAAAAGATAGTATGGACTTTCTAAGGAAATTGCATCACTTGCCTTGGAAACAAGAGTACATAATGGTGACACTAGATGTAGTCTCACTATATACATCTATAAATCAGGATAAAGGGATCCTGGCCTGTGAACATTTCCTCAGGGATCATCCAATTGAATGGTTAGATCACACCCCAATGATGTCTGAAATGTTGAGATATTATCTCACCCACAATGTCTTCACCTTTGATGGAAAATATTATCTGCAGCAGCAAGGTATGGTGATGGGCACCTCCTTCGCCCCCACCTACGCAAATTTATTCATGGGGTGGTGGGAGAAGGAGGTGGTATGGACTGAAGAAAATGAAGAATTTATCAATTTACTCAAAGGATCGCTCTATGGACCCGTTTTATAGACGACCTATTTATCTTGTGGGAAGGAACTGAATCTGAGTTGAACATCTTTTTGGAAAAACTGAATCATAATAATATCAATTTACAGTTCAGGAACACACAGAGCCGATCACACTGTGAAACATTGGATGTGGAAATAGAGATAATTGGAGACTCTATAACAACTAGGATCCATAGACAACCAACTGCCATTAACTCCCTATAGCATGCGAACAGTGGTCACCCAACTGCCCTCAAATGGAGCTTTCCATATAGCCAAATGCTGAGGGCCAAAAAGGTAAGCTCCACAGAAGAACTGTATAATGAAGAATTAGGTGACATGGTTGAGCACGTTTTGAGAAGGGGATATCCGAGAAATGTTTTAGAAGATTACATTACATTACAACGCAAATGGCCGCCGCAGAGTAGGAGCCTCTCCGAGGAGCTCCGGGTTTGGGGATTGCCAATTTCTGGTAGTTATCCCCGTTAAAATCGTCCCTCTGGCTCTGGCGATCTCTTCGGAGCGACTGCACACCACCCATACAAGAACTGCCCTAACTCTGAGTCAAAAGTGGACTCCCATCCTACCTGACGAGCGACTGCCACCGGAGTTCTTTCTGCACCCCCACTGCCCGGGACCCCCATCGCTGTCCGAGGCATCGCTGGGCTGCGGAGCCAGCTTCGAGCCGTGGATGACTGCGAGACATCGCTGAGGGAAGGACGACCCCCGGTCACGACCGTCACCTGCCTCCTGCGATCCGAGGTCCGTGGGTGACCCCAGGAGTTGGATGCCATTTGCGAGGCTTCCCCCGTTGCGATCCGAGGTCCGTGGGTGACCCCAGGAGTTGGACGCCATTTGCGAGGCTTCCCCCGTTGCCCCATACGGCCCGGCTGCGGTTCTCCGGTCTGCGGCCAAGGAGCTAGGACGTTGGGGTCCAGGCCGGAGCCCGACTGCGGTGCCGAGGTGACTACCCTCTACTCGACTACCCTCCTGGTGCCAAACGGGAAACAGAGGGAATTGGCTCTCTCTCCGGCGCCTACCTGCAGCTGTGGACCGTGGCTGCCTGCTCGTCTCCCTTGAGGTCACGCTTGTGCGGCGGCAGTCCCTGGCACTCTGCTGCTGCCTGGGTGCTCTCTATCTCCTCCTCCATTGCTCTCGCTACGATCCTGCCGGCGCACGCTTACTATGGCGCGAAGCCTCTGATGCCGCTGCCCCCAGACTTCTCCACACGGGAGACAGAAACTGACGAGGATTCCGCCTACGCACACTTGAAACGCACGCCAGGTACGTTCTTTCGTCGCCGAGACATTTTCGGCTCTTCAGAGGGTCCCGGGCCGATGCTCCCAAGATCTTAAAGGTCAATCTCTCACCGCTACTGCTCCTCATTCTACACCGCTAATGAGGCAGCTCTGCAAACGCAACTAAAGTGAAGTGCATTATTGCCCCTGATTGTGTACTAAGTCCCTTTACAACCTGCCTGTACACTTGTTGCCGATCAATACCTGACTCCAAAATGGCGACGGTCCAAGACATCCTCGACTCGCCTCACAGTGCCTGACCTTAAGATGGCGCTGCCTCAATACTTTATTGTTTAATAACCTTTGCTTTCATCTCTTCTGTGTAACTTCACAGTTACATTGCTGTGCCTGAAGACTCACCAAAAAGAAGGAAGAAAAAAAAAAAAAAAAAATCTTTTACCCTCTTTATCATAGGTCCATCTCACCTCTGTACCGGGAAACTCATCCTCTCCGCTGTCTTTTTACCCTCTTACTCATATTAGTGCCCTTCCCTAACCAACATGTCAAGCCCTGACCTGACATGGTCTGGGGAAAACTCCTACACTCTAGTCTACCCCCCAACCTCTCAAAAACAGCTGCTAAATCATTCAAGCACGCCACCCTAAAAAGCCACCCTGAGACGCTGATATCTGACCTGCGCTCCAACGTGGACAGTGGCGTTTGCATAAATGACCTT
Source organism: Calotriton arnoldi (assembly GCA_963921515.1). Taxonomy (NCBI): domain Eukaryota; kingdom Metazoa; phylum Chordata; class Amphibia; order Caudata; family Salamandridae; genus Calotriton; species Calotriton arnoldi. Next base: position 125,492 of record CAWUFW010005738.1, read on the forward strand.
ATCTTCTATTCCAGAAGAACCGCCGCCTGGCGCAAAACCCTCTCGCACCTTCTTAACGTTCGCTCAACCAAAAACATCCCATATGGCACCAAACTCACAATTGCTCCCTCCTCTACCCTGCGAGCGGACCTCACCATCACCCTCTACAAAAATGGCATTGTTCTGATCCAAGCCTCAACCAATAACCTTAATAAATTCGCAGACCTTTTCACCCTCCTCAGAAACCACGTGCACGACACGGATAGGGGATCTAGCATCCGCACCAACGACCCACCGTCCTGCCAGCCTATTGTGCCTAGCCACCCGCATACCCCTCCAATGGCTTCCTTCGCAGCTCATCCTATCCCCCTCAGCATCTCTACGGACCCCGGATACGGACTCCCCCACACCCTTGATCCCCTCCCACCCAGCGCCCCCACCAACTGTGAGACTGATACTCTCCCAAAGACCCCGGACTCAGGTCGAACTAACCCTCCAATGGCTCCCAACACTGATCACCCTAACCGTTATAACTCGTCCCCCGGCACCTCCAACAGAGTCGCCCCCAGACCCCTGATCCCCTCCCCGCCAGCCATCCACCAAATCCACGAGCTCGATACGCCTCCAAAGACCCTGGAGTCGGCTCATGCCAACCTCCCCCCTTCCACCCTTACATGCCACCTATACCGCTCCTGAACCTTTGCCCCCCTGCCCTCTAGCACCCCCAGCTTATATTGATCTCGCAATTCTGCACTCCAGAGCGACCAAACTAACCCAGAGCATCCATAGCTCCATCCTGGACCTTATGAACCTCCTTCACCTTGCCGAACTCTCCCTCGCTAACCTCAAGCCACCTCAATCCTCCCCCCACAGATCGCCGAGCCTCCCAAACACCCACTTCCACTACCCTTGAGACATCTTCGCCCGCGCAAACACCCTTGCCACCTATCAGAGGAGGAATCCCGAGCTCTCGCACTCTCTTACAACTCTACCACTGCCACCTCTTCTAATCCACTAGACCTCACGGATAACGAAATCCTAGCCATCCTCCAAGACCACAATTCGGTCCAAGCCATCCCTCGTCCACTAAATAGGAACCCTGAACACCCCATCAGCACGGTCACCATCAACCCCAACAGGCCAGCCACCCTCCATAACAGAAGTGTGGTTAAAAGCAACCTTGCGCCTATATTCCTATCCGTCCAGACCCCTGACACCCCCCCAGACCCCCCCCTATCTGGTCTCTTAATCAATTGCCGATCGGCAGTTAAGCATGCCGCAGATATCGCTGACCTCATCCTGAACAAAAACTTAGACCTAGCTATACTAACAGAATCCTGGCTCAATGAATACTCTTCCCCTTGCCTAGACTTATTAGTCCCTCCCAACTACAGCATTGCTAGACTAGACAGACAATCTAGCAGAAAAGGAGGAGGCATCGCTTGCATCTACCGATCCTCCCTCCTTGTCACGGAACTCGTGGCGGACACCACCGACTCCTGCGAATACCTCGCACTCTCCATTTGCAGCAACTCATTACATCTTTGCAACTTGCACATCTTTTACCACCCCCCAGGTTCGAACGACTCTTTCACCGATCACCTCTTGGAAATCATCACAACTAGGATTTCCTCCAATGCCAAAGAGATTTTCCTTGGTGATTTCAACCTGCACTGGAATGACCCTAAAGATCCCTACCTCAACGCCATCAAAGACCTCCTAACCGATCAAGCCCTGACTCAAGCCTGCTCTCTGCAAACTCACTCAAAAGGGGCCACCCTTGACTGGATCATTTCTAAGGAATCCTCAGTCAAGCTTATCTCCTCAGACCCATGTGACTGGTCTGACCACCATACCATCTCCTTCGTTGTACCTGGGACGCTCAAGACAAAGACACCGCAACCGGTGATTCCCAAACGCTGGGTCAGAGACACTAAGAACCTTGACCTTAGGAAACTGGAGGCTCGTTGCAAATCTGACCTCCCCCCCCCCTCGCACATAACTACGGTCAGTGACCTCAATGCTTATTACTCGGCGTCTATTTCAAACATTCTAGACGACCTTGCCCCCCTAAAACTAAAAAGAACACAAATCAAAGACAGAAACCCCTGGTTCTCTGGTTCCCTCAACTTGGAGAGGAGATCCCTACGGCAATCTGAAAGAATCTGGAGACAGCACCCCTCTGCTACGCATCTAAAACTTCTCCGCCAGGCGAGAAACTCCTACAACAAACATATCCTCAATTCAAAAAAAGAATACTTCAGATCGGAATTGGAGAATGCCAAGAATAGACCCCGCAAGCTCTTTGAACTGGTCAAACACCAATCAAATAAACTGGCTAAAACACCGAAAGAATCTCCCAAGTCTCTAATATCGTCTGAAGAATTCTCCTCCTTCTTCACTGATAAAATCACGGCATTAGGAATTGAACTCAATACCTCCACTCACTCTCAACCCCTTCCAGACCTGCCCCCCTTTCCCGCGCTACCTCCACTGATCTCACCTAAAAACCAAGCATGCTGGACCGACTTCGAATACTATGACGAAGACTCCATCTCTAAAATCCTCTCTACCTTAAACCCAAACAACCACTTTAATGACCCACTACCATCCAACTGCCTCGCTGCTGCCTCCCAATCCATTGTCCCTTGCTGGACTGCAATAATCAACGCCTCTCTCCAACAGGGATCGATCCCGGACCCCTTGAAAGCCGGTCAAGTCCTTCCTATTTTAAAAAACCATCGCTGGATCCAGCCTCCCCGACAATTTCAGACCTATCTCCAATATCCCTCTGCTAGCCAAAGTATTAGAGAAGTGTGTACAACAGCAACTAAGTCAGCACATCAACAACTTCCACCTACTTGATGACTTCCAATCTGGATTCAGACCGGGGCACAGCACTGAAACCACTATGCTCCACATCGTGGACGACGCCCTCCAAGCCATAGACCAAGGCAAAACCTGCCTTCTAATCCTCTTAGACCTATCTTCCGCCTTCGATACTGTGAACCATGCAAAACTACTCGAACGCCTTGAACTCAGGATGGGTCTGGATGGTGTTGTCCTAGAATGGTTCAGGTCCTTCCTCCACAACCGATCTCAGAGATTCCTCATTAACGGCAACCTATCAGCCCCCACCCCGGTCACTGTCGGAGTCCCCCAAGGTTCAACCCTGTCCCCCACCCTCTTTAATCTTTACCTAGAGCCACTCACCGAAGTTCTTCGTACTGCCAACATCTCCTACCATATGTACGCGGATGACACCCAAATATACATCAATATTTCATCACTCGAGGAGATCCTCTCCCTGAACGAGACCTTGAAACTGACGGTCCAATGGCTAGCCGCTAACCAACTCAAACTCAACGCAAAGAAAACTGAATTTCTCCTAATCTCCCCCTCAAAGGCCAACCCGGAGATTCAGTTGTGGATCAAGGCCATCACAGCCTTAAACTGCCCGCCGACCATTGTGGACTCTGCCAAATCTCTGGGCATAATCCTCGACTGTAACCTGAACATGCGAGACCACATTAACTCAATGGCTAAATCAGCCAGATTCCACCTGAACTACCTGTGGAAGCTGAAACCTTTCATCGATGCTCCTGACCTAAAAATAGCAGCCCAAGCACTAGTCATCTCTAGACTGGAATATGGATGTTCCACCCTCACGGGATTACCCAAGATCTCCTTGGCACCTCTAAAAGCCTGCCTCAACGCGGCCGCCAGACTACTCACCGGCACCAGGAAATTCGACCACATCTCTCCACATATGAAAGCGCTGAACTGGCTCCTCTAGAGGCCAGAATACAGCTGAAACTGGCTTGCATCACACACAAGGCTTTACACACAAACTCCCCCACTTACCTGGCACAGAAACTAGTGGTATCCGGGGGAAGCAGAAACTCCCGGTCCGCTAGAAACCTCTTGCTCCAACCTGCCCGTTTTCAGAAAAAAAGAACCTACAATAGGGCTTTCTCCGGAGCAGCACCAAGAATTTGGAACTCTCCCCCCCGCCATCAGAAGAATCCCCTCTCTAGCACGTTTCAAGAAGGAGGCCAAAACTTTCCTCATGGGTAAATTCCTCGTCTAAGGCCGCCCTCAACCACCAAAATGTGCCCGACGAATCTAAGACTATCGCTTCTACCTCAGACCACCAATTCACCCCGCCGAGATAATGTGGGGCTCTTGTTTTTATTGATCCTAACCATAACTGTAACCATAAACTTGTATCCCCTTTTCCCCCATGTTCCCAACACCCCTGCCCCTCGCCTGCCGTTTTGTATATTTTTGTATACCTCTGTACTTTAGACTTTTTGTTTGTTCACCCCTGTATATATATTTCTGTATTTTAGACTTTTTGTTTGTTCACCCCTGTATACCGTGTAAAGCGCTCTGATACCATCACAGGTCAAGTTCGCGCTCTATAAAACACTAAAAATAAAATTAAAATAAAAGATGCAAAAAGGAGAGTTGGTGAAAAAACTAGGCATCAATTACTGTACATGCAAGGCAATGAATTGAACAAGAAAGATTGTGAGGTAAAACGATTATTTCTGGATTTTGCCATGACACAACCAAATATTAAATAAATCTTACAAAACATAGGCACATTTTAAATAAGGACGAACATCTTGAAAACACTGTACACATGGGTCCACGGATAACCTCAAAAAAGTAAAACTGTTAGGGGACATATTAATAGCTAGCCATTATTATTCAAAGAAGGATGATAAGAATTGGCTTTCTGCAAACATGGGAGGTTTTGTAAAGTGTAGCATATGCAAAGCATGCAAATATGGATCGAACTGTAAAAACTATTGAACCTATGAAGGCCAAGTGGTAACAATTAAGGATAGAATCACTTGCAACACCGACCATGTTTGCTATGTCCTCAGATGTAGCTGTGATAAGTTATACATTGGCAGCACAATCAATAAACTAAAACTAAGGATTTTACAACATATAAGAGCAATAAAGAATGGAGACAAGAATGATCCGATGGCTACCCATTTTGAACAATTTCATAATCGGTCCTTGGACACATTCAGTTATTGTGGAATCAAGCATGTTAAGTCGCACCCAAGAGGAGGGGATCGAAAAAAAGAACATAGAAAAAAAGCATCCCGACTAATAATCTCAATAGGAACAGAGATACCCTGAGGCCATAATGCTGACACTGAACTATACGTCCACTTGTAATTATTCATTAATTTATCTCTTTTCATGATGCAGAGACTCAGTGGCATCCTTAGCTTATGTTGTTAATATGTCTCTTATGTTTTCTCTGAATATATCCCTTATGGGTACCAGGTACGGGTAGTGCAGAAAGAAAAGTTGGGTCGATATTGGTGTTGTCACTATTCCAGCAGTATATATCTTAAACATAACAGAGTTACATATTTTAGCATCGTTCTATGCATAATAGGCTTATATATCTTAGGATCGTCCTCTTTAGCATCTTTTATATCACTGGTTTACTGGTATATTATTGGTATATTATTGGGCACATGTGCAACTAAGCACCTTGCACTTTATGCATATGTCTTCAATTATTTGGAAATTGAGAAACTGAATTGCATAATGATCGGCAGGAATATATAGGCGATACTGTGGTTGAATGTGCAATTAAGCACTTTGCCCTTTCTAAAAATTGAGTGGGAACAAACAGGTGCTGAAATGGGCATATGTGCAATAAAGTACTTTGCACTTAATGGAATGGGTGGATGTGTAACAAGCACTTTGCACTTTTTTTAAAGACTTAGGGCCAGATGTACGACCCACCAATTTGCGACTCGCAAATTGCGTCGCATTTGCGACTCGCAAATTGGGATGTACAACAGTGTCTCAGACACTGTTTGCGATTCCTAATGGGGTCGCAAATTGCATGCCTCATTAATATTAATGAGGCAGGCGCAATTTGCGACCCCATTAGGAATTGCTAGCACTCACAGGGATGTTGGCCTGCTGGGGTCAGCTGACCATCATGTCTGTGACTACTTTTAAATAAAGCCGTTTTTTTTTAAATGCAGCCCGTTTTCCTTAAAGGAAAACGTGGTGCATTTAAAAAAATGAAACTTTTCAGTTTCATTTTTTAAGGCCAGGCAGTGGTCCCTGGGACCACTGCCTGCCCTTAAAAATTATTTTTGGACCCATTCACAAAGGGGAAGGGGTCCCCTGGGGACCCCTTCCTGTTTGCAAATGGTTTACGACCTACTTGAAGTAGGTGGTAAATTGCAAGTGTTTTGCGACCGCAATTGCGGTTGCAAAACATTCATACATACAAATACGAGTCGCAATTAGGAAGGGACGCCCTTGGCATGCCCCTTCCTAATAGCAAGTTGCAAACCTCATTTTGCGAATCGGTAAGATTTACCGACTCGCAAAATGAGGTTTGTACATGGCCATGCCCTAAATTGTGGTCGCAAACGGGCCAATTGCCCTTTTCTGACCGCAATTTAGGGTCGTACATCTGGCCCTTAATGAACTATTGAGAACTGAGACCCCACTTTGCATTAATTATATCCTTGTGCGAATGTGCAATCAGACATCTTGCACTTTATGTAGGTGGATTGGTCCACATTTAATTGTAGTGAACAGAATCGTATAATAGTTTTTCAGTGATATTTAGAAATTATGAGGATTGATCATCACAGCACGATGCACTTTTTATTGCTTCATTCATATAGTCTATTCTGCAGGGTAGCTGGATAGGCCCTATGGGTTTACGATTAATGCCCTACTGAGCAAAACATTGTTGAAGCCACAGTGGGCATAGTGACGCAACACTTTTTAGGAATTGATGGTGGCAACGGTCAATTATAATTGTATGAAATATTGTACTGTGTACCTCAGATTACCCAGCTATGCAGCACAGAATTCTCCAAAAATATTTGTAAATATGATGGTCAATTATGATTGTATTATGCATTTTATAATGCTCTTTGAATAAGTTTATTGTGCAATAGTACCCTATTGGGACCTGATAAGTCATATGAAATCACATGAAATAGGTTATTGAAAGTGTGACTTATGCAGGAACAAAATGGATAGGTAATTGTAGACACATCCTTGTAAAGATGATTATACATTTTTATATCTGAAAAAAATATTCTTAGAAAATTTCTTTAAAATCTTTTTACAAAATAATTTTTAAAAAGGGGGGGAAAGTTTCTTCACGTTGACATAGATAAAAGGGTGTTGTCTATGTATTTTGTATTTATATCTGGATTGGGTTTATTAGAATTTAGAGTTCTATTGTTTAAGTCTGCATTGATATGTAAAATAACAACATGGAGGATGAAACCTCCCAAACAAGTGTAATTAGGGTGTCGCTCTAGTCTTTGAAGGTTAACGAGAAGGAAGTAGGACTATGTTTAAAAACAGTCACACCGTAGAGTCGGTGAGACACAGTTGGAGACGTCAGCTGAAACGCGTTGGTTCTTTCATTGTTTTATTTTCTTATTGCCAGTAAATATGTTGGTTACACATTGAATAAATTGAAGTTTACCTGATTGCCAAGGAGTCTGTGTGCCGCTGTCTGGTGGTTCGGAGGAGAACGCTGTGGGACGACATATATATCCAGGTTGCGAGCTTTCCTGTGGCTTCGTGATTTGTATACTTGTTTAGTTAGGGATTTTTAACACAGATTGCACTAGCACTTTATTAATAGCACTTTAGCAACAGCACTTTTTGAGAATGTGCACTATTACAGCATCAGCACTTTAATCCAATGTACTGTGAGGTTTTGTTTACATATCCATCTATGTATTATATAAAAATGTTTTCTAGACTTAGGACCATGCACATATCTAATCGTTATGACATGATTTTACTGCATCATGTATTAATTGCTGCTGGTATCCTTATAGTATGAGATAGATTTTTTAACCTCGAATTTTATTTCTGTGGGTTTGTAGATGTATTTATTCATTCACTGTACTTAATGGGTCTATGTATTCGCATTGTAGTCTGTTGCCTATGTTCATTGCTATGGATTGTTGCTTAATTGCTCACGGGTGTGGTACATTGTCACTATTTAAACATATTCAAATCGACAGCGCGTCATGTGATCAAGACCGTGAGGTAACAGTCGAAACGCGTCATGCTGGGCACTGGCCAAGGACTGACTGGTTGCTACGAATTTGAATCATGAAATAAAGCACTGCATTATTCATTCTACATTTGGTGGTCCGTACCTGTTGTTGCCTTGCGAAGGGATGTGGCAAGTCGGGACTGTGTTGCATATATATATATATATATATATATATAACAACTTCCTCGCTCACCCTGGTGGTCGAACGCTCGGCGGGTGCCTCCGTGGCGGGGGGGTGATACCGCCTCTGTTCCACAACAACTACTAAACCACTTCACTGCAAAACTGATTATGCCATATATGTTTTGGAATGTTCTTGCAAACTTAAATATGTGGGAAGCACTAAGCTTCCAGCAAACAAAAGAATCCTACAACACATCAGGGCCATCAACAATTATGACCCAACGTACCCAGTAGCAAGACACTTTCGGGAAGTGCATGAAAGCAACCTTAAACACTTCTCATATTACCTCATTGATACCATACCCAATAATAGAAGGGGAGGTGATAGAGAAGGGCAACTCAGGAAACTTGAGACCAGGTACATCCTAAACTTTGACAGTAAGACCCCAGGAGGTTTAAATACGACGGAGGATTTGTACACCTGCCTACAGTAGAAACTTACACCAACATCTCCTCTCACCATACCGAGCAGAATGCCATTTAAAACCAAGTTCCGCAGTTTCAACCAACCTTAGCAGGGACATCAGAAGAGTCCAAACAGGAACTAATTTGCATTGGTATTTAACCACGAAAGATGGAGGCTGCGTAACCAACCTTCACCACAAAAATAGTGGTTTTTAACTTTTAATTTTATTTCGCACCCATGCACTTGTAAATAATTTTCGGGTTGCCACAGGTGGAAAATCAGGGATACATATATTAAATTTGCACGAGCACTTTTAAAATAAGAAAGTTAGACAGTAGGAATAGACTGAATGTGGGGGAATCCAGCTAATGGACACTCCAAATTTGGAGTAGGACTTAGAAGCAACAGTACAGTAGGGAAAAAGAGGAAGAAACTATAATGCATTATGCATAGATGCTCCACACACAACCCATACACTTGAAAATAAACTGTTTTTACAATATTTTATTGTATTTCTTGAATTTTAAATAATGAATATTTATTTATTTATTCAATGATGTGTGACTTTTTAACGGTGTTTTATCATTAGTACTGTTAAAATTTATCATGATTTATTTATCTATATATTTATATGGGTAAAAGAGCATTTGTTCTTAAAAAATGCACACTGTATTCAACATTGAAAATGGCTTTAATGAAAGCACGAAAAAACTGTACTGGAGTACAGTCAAATACCACTAAATAGTATGTCTTCCATGTCTACTGCCAAACACCAATCACAGTATGCACTCGTCACTTTAAATGGGGTTGTAAAAAATATTGGCGTTGTCATGTGATCAAGGTCCGACTGGACCGAAACGCGTTATGGCCGACAAATAAACTGAAACTGAACCACATACTTTGTGGTCCGCGCCTGCTTTAACTGAACGGACCTGTTGTGAAAAAGCGGTGAACCAAGATATATATATATATAAGGTAAAAACCGGCACTGCAACTCCCATAACACTTTGCGCATCTCATACAGAGTAGCCCATTAGAGGGCGCGCCATTATGTGTATTTAAGAGAGGCTGTGACCGGACTGTGCTTTTCCTTTCACCACAAGCCTTTGAAAAAGAAGATGGACTTCGAAACGCGTCGGCAGAAGTGGTGTAATGGCTGCGAAAGGATTCAGCAGGCTGACGTTATCCATACCTATAATAAAGGGCTTATGCTTGAAGCTCTGTGTTGGTGTTCGAGTGCTTCTCACAGAACGATACAAGCTGGAGCAGTGATATATAGGCGGCGGTCGTGCCGTCGAGGATGCACCACCCCGAGAACCTGGGGGCCTCAGGGGTTGACATTTGCCAGCCTCTCTATGTGGGACACCAACAAAGGATTGAGGAGGCGCCCGCCTGCTGAGGCTCATCTGCGGGCCTTGATTTTACCAGCAGGTTAATTTATGCACTTCATATTGAAGGTAAAAACCGGCACTGCAACTCCCATAACACTTTGCGCATCTCATACAGAGTAGCCCATTAGAGGGCACGAGATTATGTGTATTTAAGAGAGGCTGTGACCGGACTGTGCTTTTCCTTTCACCACAAGCCTTTGAAAAAGAAGATGGACTTCGAAACGCGTCGGCAGAAGTGGTGTAATGGCTGCGAAAGGATTCAGCAGGTTGACGTTATCCATACCTATAATAAAGGGCTTATGCTTGAAGCTCTGTGTTGGTGTTCGAGTGCTTCTCACAGAACGATACAAGCTGGAGCAGTGATATATATATAAAACAACTTCCTCGCTCACCCTGGTGGTCGAACGCTCGACTGGTGCCTCCGTGGCGGGGGGTGATACCGCCTCTGTTCCACAACAACTACTACAAATTCCGGAGCACTCACGGGGTAATTCATTTGATTTATTAATGCAAATGCATTTCGGCATGGGCCTTCTTCAGTGCATAAAAATCATTTCAAACTGAGCACAGCTTTACGATATTTGAGTACTTCAATGTGTCTCTTATTGGTGGGACTGTAACTAATCACAAAGCGGCATCACCAACATCAGGGATATATGTAGAAAACGTGAAGGCATCAATGTCCCATAATACATCATAGTTGTTCAATTCATCTGTTTCCCAAATACAGGTAAATTTCCACTTTTAACCTTCGCTGTTAACTCTTACTTTGCCGCTGTTTACAGTCACCTCCTTCCATCTTTCCACTGTGCCCATCTCCCTCGCCTGCTGCTTGATGTCATCCGCGGTTTTCATGGCAGGGCACCTTGGACTTGTATAGTCCACGTCCTTTTGGAAGCCGGGCTCCGACAGCAGCGTTTCTGACCTTCCAATACAAACAACTTCCTCGCTCACCCTGGTGGTCGAACGCTCGGCGGGTGCCTCCGTGGCGGGGGGTGATACCGCCTCTGTTCCACAACAACTACTAAACCACTTCACTGCAAAACTGATTATGCCATATATGTTTTGGAATGTTCTTGCAAACTTAAATATGTGGGAAGCACTAAGCTTCCAGCAAACAAAAGAATCCTACAACACATCAGGGCCATCAACAATTATGACCCAACGTACCCAGTAGCAAGACACTTTCGGGAAGTGCATGAAAGCAACCTTAAACACTTCTCATATTACCTCATTGATACCATACCCAATAATAGAAGGGGAGGTGATAGAGAAGGGCAACTCAGGAAACTTGAGACCAGGTACATCCTAAACTTTGACAGTAAGACCCCAGGAGGTTTAAATACGACGGAGGATTTGTACACCTGCCTACAGTAGAAACTTACACCAACATCTCCTCTCACCATACCGAACGAATGCCATTTAAAACCAAGTTCCGCAGTTTCAACCAACCTTAGCAGGGACATCAGAAGAGTCCAAACAGGAACTAATTTGCATTGGTATTTAACCACGAAAGATGGAGGCTGCGTAACCAACCTTCACCACAAAAATAGTGGTTTTTTAACTTTTAATTTTATTTCGCACCCATGCACTTGTAAATAATTTTCGGGTTGCCACAGGTGGAAAATCAGGGATACATATATTAAATTTGCACGAGCACTTTTAAAATAAGAAAGTTAGACAGTAGGAATAGACTGAATGTGGGGAATCCAGCTAATGGACACTCCAAATTTGGAGTAGGACTTAGAAGCAACAGTACAGTAGGGAAAAAGAGGAAGAAACTATAATGCATTATGCATAGATGCTCCACACACAACCCATACACTTGAAAATAAACTGTTTTTACAATATTTTATTGTATTTCTTGAATTTTAAATAATGAATATTTATTTATTTATTCAATGATGTGTGACTTTTTAACGGTGTTTTATCATTAGTACTGTTAAAATTTATCATGATTTATTTATCTATATATTTATATGGGTAAAAGAGCATTTGTTCTTAAAAAATGCACACTGTATTCAACATTGAAAATGGCTTTAATGAAAGCACGAAAAAACTGTACTGGAGTACAGTCAAATACCACTAAATAGTATGTCTTCCATGTCTACTGCCAAACACCAATCACAGTATGCACTCGTCACTTTAAATGGGGTTGTAAAAAATATCGGCGTTGTCATGTGATCAAGGTCCGACTGGACCGAAACGCGTTATGGCCGACAAATAAACTGAAACTGAAGCACATACTTTGTGGTCCGCGCCTGCTTTAACTGAACGGACCTGTTGTGAAAAAGCGGTGAACCAAGATATATATATATATATAAGGTAAAAACCGGCACTGCAACTCCCATAACACTTTGCGCATCTCATACAGAGTAGCCCATTAGAGAGCGCGCCATTATGTGTATTTAAGAGAGGCTGTGACCGGACTGTGCTTTCCTTTCACCACAAGCCTTTGAAAAAGAAGATGGACTTCGAAACGCGTCGGCAGAAGTGGTGTAATGGCTGCGAAAGGATTCAGCAGGCTGACGTTATCCATACCTATAATAAAGGGCTTATGCTTGAAGCTCTGTGTTGGTGTTCGAGTGCTTCTCACAGAACGATACAAGCTGGAGCAGTGATATATAGGCGGCGGTCGTGCCGTCGAGGATGCACCACCCCGAGAACCTGGGGGCCTCAGGGGTTGACATTTGCCAGCCTCTCTATGTGGGACACTAACAAAGGATTGAGGAGGCGCCCGCCTGCCGAGGCTCATCTGCGGGCCTTGATTTTACCAGCAGGTTAATTTATGCACTTCATATTGAAGGTAAAAACCGGCACTGCAACTCACATAACACTTTGTGCATCTCATACAGAGTAGCCCATTAGAGGGCACGCCATTATGTGTATTTAAGAGAGGCTGTGACCGGACTGTGCTTTTCCTTTCACCACAAGCCTTTGAAAAAGAAGATGGACTTCGAAACGCGTCGGCAGAAGTGGTGTAATGGCTGCGAAAGGATTCAGCAGGCTGACGTTATCCATACCTATAATAAAGGGCTTATGCTTGAAGCTCTGTGTTGGTGTTCGAGTGCTTCTCACAGAACGATACAAGCTGGAGCAGTGATATATATATAAAACAACTTCCTCGCTCACCCTGGTGGTCGAACGCTCGACTGGTGCCTCCGTGGCGGGGGGTGATACCGCCTCTGTTCCACAACAACTACTACAAATTCCAGAGCACTCACGGGGTAATTCATTTGATTTATTAATGCAAATGCATTTCGGCATGGGCCTTCTTCAGTGCATAAAAATCATTTCAAACTGAGCACAGCTTTACGATATTTGAGTACTTCAATGTGTCTCTTATTGGTGGGACTGTAACTAATCACAAAGCGGCATCACCAACATCAGGGATATATGTAGAAAACGTGAAGGCATCAATGTCCCATAATACATCATAGTTGTTCAATTCATCCGTTTCCCAAATACAGGTAAATTTCCACTTTTAACCTTCGCTGTTAACTCTCTTACTTTGCCGGTGTTTACAGTCACCTCCTTCCATCTTTCCGCTGTGCCCATCTCCCTCGCCTGCTGCTTGATGTCATCCGCGGTTTTCATGGCAGGGCACCTTGGACTTGTATAGTCCACGTCCTTTTGGAAGCCGGGCTCCGACAGCAGCGTTTCTGACCTTCCAATACAAACAACTTCCTCGCTCACCCTGGTGGTTGAACGCTCGGCGGGTGCCTCCGTGGCGGGGGGTGATACCGCCTCTGTTCCACAACAACTACTACAAATTCCAGAGCACTCACGGGGTAATTCATTTGATTTATTAATGCAAATGCATTTCGGCATGGGCCTTCTTCAGTGCATAAAAATCATTTCAAACTGAGCACAGCTTTACGATATTTGAGTACTTCAATGTGTCTCTTATTGGTGGGACTGTAACCAATCACAAGGCGGCATCACCAACATCAGGGATATATGTAGAAAGCGTGAAGGCATCAATGTCCCATAATACATCATAGTTGTTCAATTCATCCGTTTCCCAAATACAGGTAAATTTCCACTTTTAACCTTCGCTGTTAACTCTCTTACTTTGCCGCTGTTTACAGTCACCTCCTTTGTCATACATTTGTGTTGCTTTTGGCAATGTTTTGCATGCTGGTGCACGCTTGCGAAACAGATTCCCAATTGGTCCATTGGCTTGGTGTAAACTGGTTCCAGATTACACAAGGGCACGTACAAAATCATGTACCACATCCTTTTCTTCCTCACGTTTTCTTTTGAAGCGTGTCATTGTCTCAGCAAGAGACATCTGGCATAGGCTGTCGCTATTAGGTGGCTCTTTCAATTTCAAGTGGGTCTTGGTGACAAGATGTTCAGCAATTCGGCTTGCTGTCTTCCCAGTTACTATTGGGACAGTCACTCTACAAAACTTGCAATCTAACATCTTTTGCCCACGCACTTCTTCAACCATGAAATCTTTGTTTTCCAGCATATAATATTCTGGCATCTTTATTCTGCAGGGCATGTTGTTCTTCGCAAACTAGATCAATACAAAAAAACACTTGGAAACTGGTTGCATACTGTTGAGAAGATAATGAGAAAGACAACATTTTCATGGTCTTCATGATTTTACCAAACTTGTTTTAGTTCATTGCCAAATAAAAGTTCCACAACTGAATGTGTTTTTATTTGACGATCTGCAACCTGCAACCAGCATTATAAATTAACAAATATAAAGGGTGCATGACTACAGGCAGTGTGAAGTACCAGGAAGGACTCAAGAGACCATGAGAGATCCTGTCTAATGTACTCTGTCTTACTCAAAAGAATCTTTTAAATAAATAGAAGAAGGGCCATTGACCTCATGAGATAGCACGTTTCATCATAGGGCCTACAACTCGCCCCAGGTGAGGGGCTTTTGTTAGGAGCAGGCTCCAATGGCGCTTTTTAGTTGGGTGGTCTTCAGGTGGAGTAGGGATGGTGTGGTAGGGGCTCTCCTGCATTACGACCCCATGGCTTCTACCAAGGCCTGCTAAGCTATCCAAGGTGTCAGAAGAATCACTAGGTTGACACCGCAGATCTTGCCAAAGTTTTTTGGCAGGCATAGGAGTCCTTTACCATAAGTCAGCCAGGCATGATGAGTCACAGCAAAATGCACTAGCTCTGGGAAAACTATATATGTTTATTATTTATTTATTTGAGAGTTTTATATAGCGCTGGCTAGACCTGAGGGTATCGGAGCGCTTTTCAAGACATAGCATTGATAGAAGGATTCACAGTTGACATATGTTAGAAGGTGGTTCTGACACGATGGGCCGCCCAGATTTTTCGCTTTTTGAGCACCTATGTGTGGAGCTTTTACTGTGGGAGAGCCTCATAAATTGGGACTCATCCACAGTGAACTCATAATGAAGGAGACGGCATGTGGATTTTACTGGTGTCCCCTAGCTTGACTAGGCCGCTGCGCAGCAGCTGGAGTAAGGGGCACCGGGCTGGTTACATGCAGACACCTGTGTACAAGCGTGTGCACACGTGTTGGGGCTGCGCAGGGAGATTCCTGGCATGCGCAGTCCAGGAGCAGCTACAAAGTTAATGGTGTGGCGGGACTTATGCAGAAGTGGGTGGTGACACGGAATAGGCCTTATACACTGGGAAGGAACATGCCAGGGAAAGTCAGTGTGCTTTACTGTGTTTTTCACTTCATTATTCCCCTATGGGGATGTGGAGCCCATGTGCTAGATTAACTTCCATAAGGCCTACAGATTCCAGACACGCACTAAAGTCCACTGTAGCGGATGTGAAAAGAAGTATTCTGCAGAGTCCAGAGTCATATTTGTACTGCTTTTGGGTCATCCAGAAATGTTACATCTCTCGGAGTCAGATCATAACCAGGGCCTGGCTGGGGGTTGACCTCAGCAGGCTGGATTGATGACCTTTCCCTCCCAGAGCGAAGACCTCCTTTCCACGAAGGGAAGATAGGCGGAGCTACAGGCTCATCCATCAGCAGCTATCACTGGGTGCCAGGCACCAGGCTGCACCTAGGAGGGAAGGGCTCTGGTTTCAGAGACCATGTGGCCAGAGACCCTGGACGACGCCATTTTGAACCAGCCCAGAGGCTGGACAAGAAGGAGGGAGCAGGGGCAGGGAAGTGATGTGGCGCTGTTGGATAGGACCAACAGAGACTTCCTGCCAGCCCCCTACTCAACTTTTAAAAAGTGCTTGCACAGGAAGGGAAGCTCTCTGGGGTGTGGTCTGCTGAGGCGGAAGGTGCTGGAGCCTGGCAATGGGCAGTTGGAAGGAGGTACCCCCTGACTGCCCCCAGGCCCCTAACAGCGCCAGAAGAGGAGCCCAGGACCGGTGCGCAGAAGCAGGGGCCTCTGCGCAGGGAGAAGAGAGGCCCAGGAGTAGAGCCAGGCGAAAGTCTGGCGCAGGGAGCCAGTGAAGACCGCTCCCTGCAGAATGCCCCCTCTTGGAGATCCAGAGGGCGAAGGAGAGTGCTCCCCGTGGCTGGGGCCGCCGCCAGGAGCAAGAGGACGCGAAAATGGGGCAGATCGGACCCCCAGGGGCTGAGATATGGCCCCCGGAAGGTGAGCAACCTTTGACCCCTGGAGAAGCAGGGAAGCCGGGAGCGCCGTCGCGCTCCCCGCGAAGTGCCCTGCCTGGGGGCCAGGAGCCCACCCTGGCCCCCACCGAAAATGGAGGCGGGGGAACGCTGTCGCGCCCCCCGCGAGGAGATCCCCAGGGGGCCCGGGACCCCATCCCCCGAAGTAAAGCCGGGGGACGCCGTCGCACCCCCAGTGAAGCGGAGGAAGGCGGGGGAGCGCCGTCGCGCCCCGCGAGGAGATCCCCAGGGGCCCGGGACCCCATCCCCGGGCCCCGGAGTAAAGCCGGGGACGCCGTCGCGCCCCGTGAAGCGGAGGAAGGCGGGGGAGTCAGGAGCCCACCCTGGCCTCCGCGAGCAAATCCAGACGGGGAGCGCCGGCGCGCTCCCCGGGAAGAGGAGGAGGGGCCCGGGACCCCATCCCCGGGCCCCGAAGACTGGGAGGAGGCCGGGGGAGCGCCGCCGCACTTCCCCGGACCGGAGCAGGACGACGCGTCTGCCCGCTGGAGCGGGCAGACCAGAACTGATCGGCCGGCTCCCGCGGCAGCACACGAGGGTGCTGGCCGCGCGGGGAGCCGGCGGGGGCAGCCGGGGGTGGGCTCCCCAGGCTGCCCTCCTACCCGTCAGGCTGTCGTGGGTCCCGGGTGGGACTGGGACCCGCAAAAGGAGGAGCCAGGCATTGCGGGGCCCGGGTGGGACCGGGCCCCCAACACGTGGCCGGAGTGGCCGGGGGTGGGCTCCCCGAGCTGTCTCCCTTACCTGGGGGTCCGGGTGGGACCGGGCCCCCCACCCCGCGTGGGAGGCGGCGCGGAGCGCCAGATGGATCGCGGCTCTCCCCGGCACAGCGGGAGAGCCGCTCATCATATATGCATGCAGAGGAGCACGAAGCGCCCCATAATGCCTTGCAAGGCATTTGGAAATCTACCGTTTTTGTGCTTGGTGGCCCCCAGAGGAGGGGGTCACCCTCAAGAGTGAAAAAGGGTGCTGGGGGAGCTGCTGGAGAAGCGCAGTCCCCCCAGCACGAAGTTCAGTCCCACCCTAAGTTTCCTAGGGATTTGGAAAGGATAACCCCTCAAGGGCTCAACCTGCATTTATACACCTTCTAGGCTGGAACTTTTGTTCTACAGCTGAGGGTGTATTGCGATGGGCTTCATGGAGTGAAAGGCTGAGTTGGGGATGGCTCCAGAAGAGCATCCCCTGGAGGTGAAGAGGTGTAATTGCACCAGAACTGCATTTACTAACTGTTATTCTTTTTCTAGAGGGACTGGAGGTCACATATGTAATGTGAAGTACCTGTGTAAGGTGATGTCATAAGCAAAGTGGGTTATGTTGCCAGACATTCCTGCTAGGGTGTCTGGATGTATAGGCGTAATCCTGTGATTTCATCTGTGATGCCCTTAGGGGCTGTAATTGCAATGCATTCTAATGTCCAACAAAGGTGATGAGTACTGTCATTCTAAGGTGTGCGTAAACATGTATTCTTGCTGCTGCACTTAGGTGAAGACCCAGACTGCTAGCCCTTAAGATATAGAGGTGCATACTTTATGGTCAGTAGGAAATGCTCAGTCAGGGTTATGTGTCACCAAGGCAGGTGTACCCATTTTGAATGCGCGTTGAGGTAATGGGGTGGGTCGCCACTGGGATGGTGCCAGTGCGCAGGGCCCTCGCTCCAGGTTAGGCTCAACACACTGCATTAGGGGGCAAGATGATGTGCATACATGGGAGTGGTGGTACTAGACCCCACCCCCTTTTGGGAGGGGTGGAGATGTTACGTAATGTCACAAAGTAATTCCAACAGCTTATGTATATTTGTAAATTGGTGCATAGTATTGAGTAGTGTGTGTGTTTAATAAATGTACTCTTACTTTTATAAAGCAAAGTACAGACTGGACAATCAATTATTGAGTGTTATTTCTGCGCACCTGCAAATGGCGATTACTAGCCCACACCACCTCCCTTGAGTAAAGCCTCAGACTGCTCTGCAACGCTACCCTCTGAGAGTCAGGCGCTACAATTGGGTGTTTGGTTCCCAGTGAAGGACAAATGCAGTCATGTTATTTGTGCAGGCCTCACAGATACTGCCTCGTTTTCCAACAACATAGTATTACAAGAGGGGATAAAAACAGTGTACCATAAAATACATTTCTCAAAGAGTAGCCGATTATCCAACATTGTCTGCCCGAGGTATAGACGCTGAATTGGGACAGGCGACCGTATTGGATGGTCCTGCTGGTACAGCAAACTCAGGGGTGCGCGTTAAGGTCTTTGTTTAGTATTAGAGTTATGAGATTCCGTTTGAAACAAAACCTTATTGATGTTTTTTTTTTATAACTTTATTTTTCAATTTTCATTGCGCAATTACAACAAATTGATTCGGTGTACATAGCTATATCATTAACGTTATACATGACACGTAGCACAGATAGTAGCATCGGGGCCTTATTGATGTTTTTAATGTGTTTTCTGGCCTATGCTAAATAAGGCCACAGTTAGGCTTTCATTTTTAGAAAGATGGCTGCTGCTGTTTCATAATGTTCATTGTGTATTATATTTTCAATTAACATCATACACAGCAAGATGGGTACTGTTATTTTGTATTGATTTATTGTTCT
The DNA here is from genome assembly GCA_963921515.1 of Calotriton arnoldi. Classification (NCBI taxonomy): domain Eukaryota; kingdom Metazoa; phylum Chordata; class Amphibia; order Caudata; family Salamandridae; genus Calotriton; species Calotriton arnoldi. The sequence goes on from CAWUFW010005738.1 coordinate 144,741, forward strand.
CTAAGAAAATACTGAGGAAGCCTATTTATAACTTTCAAGGCTCTTCCTGCCTATTTGCTGAAGGCTGTTTGACTATGACTCTTTTCATTGTTCATGTAACAATTGTGTTTAGTCAGAAATTGTTATATATATATATATTCACTGAAAAAACCATAGGTTTCAGACACGTTATAGTTAGAAATTAGCATTTAAAAACCTTTGAAATTCACTGAAAAAACCATAGGTTTTAGGGACAGTTATAGTTAGTTGGACATTTCACTCAGTACAAAACCATAGAAATTCCCCGTTATAGTTAGTTCAGCTAACTATAACTCGCGCCCCGCAATGCACTGCTGATGACGTCACATATTACATCACTCATGACATGGTCAGTGACATCACTGATGACATCACTGATGACATCTCAAATGACATCACTGATGACATCATCCAGTGACTGTGTGTTTCTGTAAAGTTTAAATATGTTTAATATATATAGTGAAAGGCGTATTGAAGAATGAGTGGGTGTATAAGTGTCTGAATGGATGATTTAGTACGTGAGTGACTGACTCTACAAGTGAGTGATTAACTGTATCTTACTGAATGCATGGGTTAGTGACTAAACTGTGTGAATGTCTGTATCCGTCTGTCTGTTGGTTTGTAAGCGGCTGCATGGCTTTCTGAATAGCTACATGAGTGTCTACATGGGTTATTGATTGGTTGTCTGAGTATCTGTATGGGTGCCTGAGTGTTTGTGTGGGTGGGGTGTATGTGACTGTGCATAGATGTGTGAGTTGGTGATTCACTGGGTGCATGGTTTCAAGAGTGCATCTGTGATGGACTGTATGGGTGGATGAGTGTGTGTATGGGTGTGTTAGTGATTGAATGTATATCTCAGTGGTACATGTGTGAGTAACTACATATGTGAAAGGCAGTATATATGTGTGTTGGAGTATATAAATGGCTATAAGTGAGAGTGTGTGATTGTGAGAGTGGCTGTATGGATGAGTGTGTACTTGTATCAGTGATTGTATAAGAGCGTAAGAATGTGCTAGTATTTGTATGAGTAAGTGAGCTGGTGTGTGTATAACTGTATAGGTGAGTACATGGGTGTGTGATTAAGTTTTTGCATGACTGACTAGGTGTGTGAGTACCTCTATGGATGAGTGGCGGTGTGTGAGTGTTTATATAGGTGTATGAGTGCATATGATAGTCCTGTACTGAGTGACTAAGTATGAGTGACTGTACGGGTGAGTGAGTGGATGTGTGTGTAGACCTAAGAATCAGTGAGTGGGTATGTAGTTTTTGGTGTTGGTGGTGTTCGGGCAGTGTAGGGGGTCGTGCTGGGGCTGGTGTTTCAGGGTTTAGGGCAGTGCAGTGGTGTTCGGGCAGTGTAGGTGGTCGTGCTGGGGGTGGTGTTTCAGGGTTTAGGGCAGTGCATTGGTGTTCGGGCAGTGTAGGTGGTCTTGCTGGGGGTGGTCTTTCAGGGTTTAGGGCAGTGCAGTGGTGTTCGGGCAGTGTAGGGGGTTGTGCTGGGGCTGGTGTTTCAGGGTTTAGAGCAGTGCAGTGGTGTTCGGGCAGTGTAGGTGGTCGTGCTGGGGCTGGTGTTTCAGGGTTTAGGGCAGTGCAGTGGTGTTCGGGCAGTGTAGGGGGTCATGCTGGGGCTGGTGTTTCAGAGTCTAGGGCAGTGCAGTGGTGTTCGGACAGTGTAGGGGGTCTTGCTGGGGCTGGTGTTTCAGTCTAGGGCAGTGCAGTGGTGTTCGGGCAGTGTAGGGGGTCTTGCTGGGGCTGGTGTTTCAGGGTTTAGGGCAGTGCAGTGGTGTTCGGGCAGTGTAGGGGGTCGTGCTGGGGGTGGTGTTTCAGGGTTTAGGGCAGTGCAGTGGTGTTCGGGCAGTGTAGGGGGTCGTGCTGGGGCTAGTGTTTCAGGGTTTAGGGCAGAGCAATGGTGTTCAGGCAGTGTAGGGGGTTTTGCTGGAGGTGGTGTTTCAGGGTTTAGGGCAGTGCAGTGGTGTTCGTGCAGTGTAGGGGTGGTGTTTCAGGGTTTAGGGCAGTGGTGTTCAGGCAGTGTAGGGGGTCTTGCTGGGGTTGATGTTTCAGAGTTTAGGGCAGTGCAGTGGTGTTCGGGCAGTGTAGGGGGTCGTGCTGGGGGTGGTGTTTCAGAGTTTAGTGCAGTGGTGTTCCGGCAGTGTAGGAGGTCGTGCAGGGGGTGGTGTTTCAGGGTGTAGGGCAGTGCAGTGGTGTTCGGGCAGTGTAGGGGGTCGTGCTGGGTGTGGTGTTTCAGGGTTTAGGGCAGTGCAGTGGTGTTCGGGCTGTGTAGGGTGTCGTGCTGTGGGGTGGTGTTTCAGGGTTTAGGGCAGTGCAGTGGTGTTCAGGCAGTGTAGGGGGTGGTGCAGGGGTGGTGTTTCAGGGTTTAGGGCAGTGCAGTGGTGTTTGGGCAGTGTAGGGGGTCGTGCAGGGGGTGGTGTTTCAGGGTTTAGGGCAGTGCAGTGGTGTTCGGCCAGTGTAGGTGGTCTTGCTGGGGGTGGTGTTTCAGGGTTTAGTGCAGTGGTGTTCGGGCAGTGTAGGGGGTCTTGCTGGGGGTGGTGTTTCAGGGTTTAGGGCAGTGCAGTGGTGTTCGGGCAGTGTAGGGGGTCTTGCTGGGGCTGGTGTTTCAGGGTTTAGGGCAGTGCAGTGGTGTTCGGGCAGTGTAGGGGGTCGTGCTGGGGCTGGTGTTTCAGGGTTTAGGGCAGTGCAGTGGTGTTCGGGCAGTGTAGGGGGTTGTGCTGGGGCTGGTGTTTCAGGGTTTAGGGTAGTGCAGTGGTTTTCGGGCAGTGTACGGGGTTGTGCTGGGGCTGGTGTTTCAGGGTTTAGGGCAGTTCAGTGGTGTTCGGGCAGTGTATGGGGTCGTGCTGGGGGTGGTGTTTCAGGGTTTAGGGCAGTGCAGTGGTGTTCGGGCAGTGTAGGGGGTCGTGCTGGGGCTGGTGTTTCAGGGTTTAGGGCAGTGCAGTGGTGTTCGGGCAGTGTAGGGGGTCGTGCTGGGGCTGGTGTTTCAGGGTTTAGGGCAGTGCAGTGGTGTTCGGGCAGTGTAGGGGGTCGTGCTGGGGCTGGTGTTTCAGGGTTTTGGGCAGAGCAGAGGTGTTCGGGCAGTGTAGGGGGTCATGCTGGGGTGGTGTTTCAGGGTTTAGGGCAGTGCAGTGGTGTTCGGGCAGTGTAGGGGGTCTTGCTGGGGGTGGTGTTTCAGGGTTTAGTGCAGTGGTGTTCGGGCACTGTAGGGGGTCTTGCTGGGGGTGGTGTTTCAGGGTTTAGGGCAGTGCAGTGGTGTTCGGGCAGTGTAGGGGTCTTGCTGGGGCTGGTGTTTCAGGGTTTAGGGCAGTGCAGTGGTGTACGGGCAGTGTAGGGGGTCGTGCTGGGGCTAGTGTTTCAGGGTTTAGGGCAGAGCAATGGTGTTCAGGCAGTGTAGGGGGTCGTGCTGGGGGTGGTGTTTCAGGGTTTAGGGCAGTGCAGTGGTGTTCGGGCAGTGTAGGGGGTCATGCTGGGGCTCTGGTGTTTCAGGGTTTAGGGCAGTGCAGTGGTGTTCGGGCAGTGTAGGGGTCTTGCTGGGGCTGGTGTTTCAGAGTCTAGGGCAGTGCAGTGGTGTTCGGGCAGTGTAGGGGGTCGTGCTGGGGCTGGTGTTTCAGGGTTTAGGGCAGTGCAGTGGTGTTCGGGCAGTGTAGGGGGTCGTGCTGGGGCTGGTGTTTCAGGGTTTTGGGCAGAGCAGAGGTGTTCGGGCAGTGTAGGGGGTCATGCTGGGGTGGTGTTTCAGGGTTTAGGGCAGTGCAGTGGTGTTCGGGCAGTGTAGGGGGTCTTGCTGGGGGTGGTGTTTCAGGGTTTAGGGCAGTGGTGTTCAGGCAGTGCAGGGGGTCTTGCTGGGGGTGATGTTTCAGGGTTTAGGGCAGTGCAGTGGTGTTCGGGCAGTGTAGGAGGTCTTGCTGGGGGTAGTGTTTCAGGGTTTAGGGCAGTGCAGTGGTGTTCAGGCAGTGTAGGGGGTCGTGCAGGGGGTGGTGTTTCAGGGTTTAGGGCAGTGCAGTGGTGTTCGGGCAGTGTAGGGGGTCGTGCTGGGGGTGGCGTTTCAGGGTTTAGGGCAGTGCAGTGGTGTTCGGGCAGTGTAGGGGGTCATGCTGGGGCTGGTGTTTCAGGGTTTAGGGCAGTGCAGTGGTGTTCGGGCAGTGTAGGGGTCTTGCTGGGGCTGGTGTTTCAGAGTCTAGGGCAGTGCAGTGGTGTTCGGGCAGTGTAGGGGGTCTTGCTGGGGCTGGTGTTTCAGGGTTTAGGGCAGTGCAGTGGTGTTCGGGCAGTGTAGGGGGTCGTGCTGGGGGTGGTGTTTCAGGGTTTAGGGCAGTGCAGTGGTGTTCGGGCAGTGTAGGGGGTCGTGCTGGGGCTAGTGTTTCAGGGTTTAGGGCAGAGCAATGGTGTTCAGGCAGTGTAGGGGGTTTTGCTGGAGGTGGTGTTTCAGGGTTTAGGGCAGTGCAGTGGTGTTCGTGCAGTGTAGGGGTGGTGTTTCAGGGTTTAGGGCAGTGGTGTTCAGGCAGTGTAGGGGGTCTTGCTGGGGTTGATGTTTCAGGGTTTAGGGCAGTGCAGTGGTGTTCGGGCAGTGTAGGGGGTCGTGCTGGGGGTGGTGTTTCAGGGTTTAGGGCAGTGCAGTGGTGTTCGGGCAGTGTAGGAGGTCGTGCAGGGGTGGTGTTTCAGGGTTTAGGGCAGTGCAGTGGTGTTCGGGCAGTGTAGGGGTCGTGCTGGGTGTGGTGTTTCAGGGTTTAGGGCAGTGCAGTGGTGTTCGGGCAGTGTAGGGTGTCATGCTGAGGGGTGGTGTTTCAGGGTTTAGGGCAGTGCAGTGGTGTTCAGGCAGTGTAGGGGTGGTGCAGGGGGTGGTGTTTCAGGGTTTAGGGCAGTGCAGTGGTGTTTGGGCAGTGTAGGGGGTCGTGCAGGGGTGGTGTTTCAGGGTTTAGGGCAGTGCAGTGGTGTTCGGCCAGTGTAGGTGGTCTTGCTGGGGGTGGTGTTTCAGGGTTTAGTGCAGTGGTGTTCGGGCAGTGTAGGGGGTCTTGCTGGGGGTGGTGTTTCAGGGTTTAGGGCAGTGCAGTGGTGTTCGGGCAGTGTAGGGGGTCTTGCTGGGGCTGGTGTTTCAGGGTTTAGGGCAGTGCAGTGGTGTTTGGGCAGTGTAAGGGGTCGTGCTGGGGCTGGTGTTTGAGGGTTTAGGGCAGTGCAGTGGTGTTCGGGCAGTGTAGGGGGTCGTGCTGGGGCTGGTGTTTCAGGGTTTAGGGTAGTGCAGTGGTTTTCGGGCAGTGTAGGCGGTCGTGCTGGGGCTGGTGTTTCAGGGTTTAGGGCAGTGCAGTGGTGTTTGGGCAGTGTACGGGGTTGTGCTGGGGCTGGTGTTTCAGGGTTTAGGGCAGTTCAGTGGTGTTCGGGCAGTGTATGGGGTCGTGCTGGGGGTGGTGTTTCAGGGTTTAGGGCAGTGCAGTGGTGTTCGGGCAGTGTAGGGGGTCGTGCTGGGGCTGGTGTTTCAGGGTTTAGGGCAGTGTAGGGGTCGTGCTGGGGCTGGTGTTTCAGGGTTTTGGGCAGAGCAGTGGTGTTTGGGCAGTGTAGGGGGTCATGCTGGGGTGGTGTTTCAGTGTTTAGGGCAGTGCAGTGGTGTTCGGGCAGTGTAGGGGGTCTTGCATGGGGTGGTGTTTCAGGGTTTAGGGCAGTGGTGTTCGGGCAGTGTAGGGGGTCTTGCTGGGGGTAGTGTTTCAGCGTTTAGGGCAGTGCAGTGGTGTTCGTGCAGTGTAGGGGTCGTGCTGGCGGTGGTGTTTCAGGGTTTAGGGCAGTGCAGTGGTGTTCAGGCAGTGTAGGGGTCGTGCAGGGGTGGTGTTTCAGGGTTTAGGGCAGTGCAGTGGTGTTCGGGCAGTGTAGGGGTCGTGCTGAGGGTGGTGTTTCAGGGTTTAGGGCAGTGCAGTGGTGTTCGGGCAGTGTAGGGGGTCGTGCAGGGGTGGTGTTTCAGGGTTTAGGGCAGTGCAGTGGTGTTCGGGCAGTGTAGGGGGTCGTGCTGGGGCTGGTGTTTCAGGGTTTAGGGCAGTGCAGTGGTGTTCGGGCAGTGTAGGGGGTCTTGCTGGGGGTGGTGTTTCAGGGTTTAGGGCAGTGGTGTTCGGGCAGTGTAGGGGGTCTTGCTGGGGGTGATGTTTCAGGGTTTAGGGCAGTGCAGTGGTGTTCGGGCAGTGTAGGGGGTCTTGCTGGGGGTAGTGTTTCAGGGTTTAGGGCAGTGCAGTGGTGTTCATGCAGTGTAGGGGGTCGTGCTGGGGATGGTGTTTCAGGGTTTAGGGCAGTGCAGTAGGGTTCGGGCAGTGTAGGGGTCGTGCAGGGGTGGTGTTTCAGGGTTTAGGGCAGTGCAGTGGTGTTCGGGCAGTGTAGGGGGTCGTGCCGGGGGTGGTGTTTCAGGGTTTAGGGCAGTGCAGTGGTGTTCTGGCAGTGTAGGGGGTCGTGCTGGGGCTGGTGTTTCAGGGTTTAGGGCAGTGCAGTGGTGCTCGGGCAGTGTAGGGGGTCGTGCTGGGGGTGGTGTTTCAGGGTTTAGGGTAGTGCAGTGGTATTCGGGCAGTGTAGGGGGTCGTGCTGGGGCTGGTGTTTCAAGGTTTAGGGCAGTACAGTGGTGTTCGGGCAGTGTAGGGGATCGTGCTGGGGCTGGTGTTTCAGGGTTTTGGGCAGAGCAGTGGTGTTCGGGCAGTGTAGGGGGTCGTGCTGGGGGTGGTGTTTCAGGGTTTAGGGCAGTGCAGTGGTGTTCGGGCAGTGTAGGGGGTCGTGCTGGGGGTGGTGTTTCAGGGTTTAGGGCAGTGGTGTTCGGGCAGTGTAGGGGGTCGTGCTGGGGGTGATGTTTCAGGGTTTAGGGCAGTGCAGTGGTGTTCGGGCAGTGTAGGGGGTCTTGCTGGGGGTGATGTTTCAGGGTTTAGGGCAGTGCAGTGGTGTTCGGGCAGTGTAGGGGTCTTGCTGGGGGTAGTGTTTCAGGGTTTAGGGCAGTGCAGTGGTGTTCGGGCTGTGTGGGAGGCGTGCTGGGGGTGGTGTTTCAGGGTTTAGGCAGTGCAGTGGTTTTCGGGCAGTGTAGGGGGTCGTGAAGGGGGTGGTGTTTCAGGGTTTAGGGCAGTGCAGTGGTGTTCGGGCAGTGTAGGGGGTTGTGCTAGGGGTGGTGTTTCAGGGTTTAGGGCAGTGCAGTGGTGTTCGGGCCGTGTAGGCGGTCGTGCAGGGGGTGGTGTTTCAGGGTTTAGGGCAGTGCAGTGGTGTTCGGGCAGTGTAGGGGGTCGTGCTGGGGGTAGTGTTTTAGGGTTTAGGGTAGTGCAGTGGTGTTTGTGTAGTGTAGGGGGTCATGTTTTAGGGTAGTGCAGTGGTGTTTGGGTAGTGTAGGGGGTCGTGCTGGGGGTGGTGTTTCAGGGTTTAGGGCAGTGCAGTGGTGTTCAGGCAGTGTAGGGGGTGGTGCAGGGGTGGTGTTTCAGGGTTTAGGGCAGTGCAGTGGTGTTTGGGCAGTGTAGGGGGTCGTGCAGGGGGTGGTGTTTCAGGGTTTAGGGCAGTGCAGTGGTGTTCGGCCAGTGTAGGTGGTCTTGCTGGGGGTGGTGTTTCAGGGTTTAGTGCAGTGGTGTTCGGGCAGTGTAGGGGTCTTGCTGGGGGTGGTGTTTCAGGGTTTAGGGCAGTGCAGTGGTGTTCGGGCAGTGTAGGGGTCTTGCTGGGGCTGGTGTTTCAGGGTTTAGGGCAGTGCAGTGGTGTTCGGGCAGTGTAGGGGGTCGTGCTGGGGCTGGTGTTTCAGGGTTTAGGGCAGTGCAGTGGTGTTCGGGCAGTGTAGGGGGTTGTGCTGGGGCTGGTGTTTCAGGGTTTAGGGTAGTGCAGTGGTTTTCGGGCAGTGTACGGGGTTGTGCTGGGGCTGGTGTTTCAGGGTTTAGGGCAGTTCAGTGGTGTTCGGGCAGTGTATGGGGTCGTGCTGGGGGTGGTGTTTCAGGGTTTAGGGCAGTGCAGTGGTGTTCGGGCAGTGTAGGGGGTCGTGCTGGGGCTGGTGTTTCAGGGTTTAGGGCAGTGCAGTGGTGTTCGGGCAGTGTAGGGGGTCGTGCTGGGGCTGGTGTTTCAGGGTTTTGGGCAGAGCAGAGGTGTTCGGGCAGTGTAGGGGGTCATGCTGGGGTGGTGTTTCAGGGTTTAGGGCAGTGCAGTGGTGTTCGGGCAGTGTAGGGGTCTTGCTGGGGGTGGTGTTTCAGGGTTTAGTGCAGTGGTGTTCGGGCACTGTAGGGGGTCTTGCTGGGGGTGGTGTTTCAGGGTTTAGGGCAGTGCAGTGGTGTTCGGGCAGTGTAGGGGGTCTTGCTGGGGCTGGTGTTTCAGGGTTTAGGGCAGTGCAGTGGTGTACGGGCAGTGTAGGGGGTCGTGCTGGGGCTAGTGTTTCAGGGTTTAGGGCAGAGCAATGGTGTTCAGGCAGTGTAGGGGGTCGTGCTGGGGGTGGTGTTTCAGGGTTTAGGGCAGTGCAGTGGTGTTCGGGCAGTGTAGGGGGTCATGCTGGGGCTCTGGTGTTTCAGGGTTTAGGGCAGTGCAGTGGTGTTCGGGCAGTGTAGGGGGTCTTGCTGGGGCTGGTGTTTCAGAGTCTAGGGCAGTGCAGTGGTGTTCGGGCAGTGTAGGGGGTCGTGCTGGGGCTGGTGTTTCAGGGTTTAGGGCAGTGCAGTGGTGTTCGGGCAGTGTAGGGGGTCGTGCTGGGGCTGGTGTTTCAGGGTTTTGGGCAGAGCAGAGGTGTTCGGGCAGTGTAGGGGGTCATGCTGGGGTGGTGTTTCAGGGTTTAGGGCAGTGCAGTGGTGTTCGGGCAGTGTAGGGGTCTTGCTGGGGGTGGTGTTTCAGGGTTTAGGGCAGTGGTGTTCAGGCAGTGCAGGGGTCTTGCTGGGGGTGATGTTTCAGGGTTTAGGGCAGTGCAGTGGTGTTCGGGCAGTGTAGGAGGTCTTGCTGGGGGTAGTGTTTCAGGGTTTAGGGCAGTGCAGTGGTGTTCAGGCAGTGTAGGGGGTCGTGCAGGGGGTGGTGTTTCAGGGTTTAGGGCAGTGCAGTGGTGTTCGGGCAGAGTAGGGGGTCGTGCTGGGGTTGGCGTTTCAGGGTTTAGGGCAGTGCAGTGGTGTTCGGGCAGTGTAGGGGGTCATGCTGGGGCTGGTGTTTCAGGGTTTAGGGCAGTGCAGTGGTGTTCGGGCAGTGTAGGGGGTCTTGCTGGGGCTGGTGTTTCAGAGTCTAGGGCAGTGCAGTGGTGTTCGGGCAGTGTAGGGGGTCTTGCTGGGGCTGGTGTTTCAGGGTTTAGGGCAGTGCAGTGGTGTTCGGGCAGTGTAGGGGGTCGTGCTGGGGGTGGTGTTTCAGGGTTTAGGGCAGTGCAGTGGTGTTCGGGCAGTGTAGGGGGTCGTGCTGGGGCTAGTGTTTCAGGGTTTAGGGCAGAGCAATGGTGTTCAGGCAGTGTAGGGGGTTTTGCTGGAGGTGGTGTTTCAGGGTTTAGGGCAGTGCAGTGGTGTTCGTGCAGTGTAGGGGGTGGTGTTTCAGGGTTTAGGGCAGTGGTGTTCAGGCAGTGTAGGGGGTCTTGCTGGGGTTGATGTTTCAGGGTTTAGGGCAGTGCAGTGGTGTTCGGGCAGTGTAGGGGGTCGTGCTGGGGGTGGTGTTTCAGGGTTTAGGGCAGTGCAGTGGTGTTCGGGCAGTGTAGGAGGTCGTGCAGGGGGTGGTGTTTCAGGGTTTAGGGCAGTGCAGTGGTGTTCGGGCAGTGTAGGGGTCGTGCTGGGTGTGGTGTTTCAGGGTTTAGGGCAGTGCAGTGGTGTTCGGGCAGTGTAGGGTGTCATGCTGAGGGGTGGTGTTTCAGGGTTTAGGGCAGTGCAGTGGTGTTCAGGCAGTGTAGGGGGTGGTGCAGGGGTGGTGTTTCAGGGTTTAGGGCAGTGCAGTGGTGTTTGGGCAGTGTAGGGGGTCGTGCAGGGGTGGTGTTTCAGGGTTTAGGGCAGTGCAGTGGTGTTCGGCCAGTGTAGGTGGTCTTGCTGGGGGTGGTGTTTCAGGGTTTAGTGCAGTGGTGTTCGGGAAGTGTAGGGGGTCTTGCTGGGGGTGGTGTTTCAGGGTTTAGGGCAGTGCAGTGGTGTTCGGGCAGTGTAGGGGGTCTTGCTGGGGCTGGTGTTTCAGGGTTTAGGGCAGTGCAGTGGTGTTCGGGCAGTGTAGGGGGTCGTGCTGGGGCTGGTGTTTGAGGGTTTAGGGCAGTGCAGTGGTGTTCGGGCAGTGTAGGGGGTCGTGCTGGGGCTGGTGTTTCAGGGTTTAGGGTAGTGCAGTGGTTTTCGGGCAGTGTAGGCGGTCGTGCTGGGGCTGGTGTTTCAGGGTTTAGGGCAGTGCAGTGGTGTTTGGGCAGTGTACGGGGTTGTGCTGGGGCTGGTGTTTCAGGGTTTAGGGCAGTTCAGTGGTGTTCGGGCAGTGTATGGGGTCGTGCTGGGGGTGGTGTTTCAGGGTTTAGGGCAGTGCAGTGGTGTTCGGGCAGTGTAGGGGGTCGTGCTGGGGCTGGTGTTTCAGGGTTTAGGGCAGTGTAGGGGGTCGTGCTGGGGCTGGTGTTTCAGGGTTTTGGGCAGAGCAGTGGTGTTTGGGCAGTGTAGGGGGTCATGCTGGGGTGGTGTTTCAGTGTTTAGGGCAGTGCAGTGGTGTTCGGGCAGTGTAGGGGGTCTTGCATGGGGTGGTGTTTCAGGGTTTAGGGCAGTGGTGTTCGGGCAGTGTAGGGGGTCTTGCTGGGGGTAGTGTTTCAGCGTTTAGGGCAGTGCAGTGGTGTTCGTGCAGTGTAGGGGGTCGTGCTGGCGGTGGTGTTTCAGGGTTTAGGGCAGTGCAGTGGTGTTCAGGCAGTGTAGGGGGTCGTGCAGGGGGTGGTGTTTCAGGGTTTAGGGCAGTGCAGTGGTGTTCGGGCAGTGTAGGGGTCGTGCTGAGGGTGGTGTTTCAGGGTTTAGGGCAGTGCAGTGGTGTTCGGGCAGTGTAGGGGGTCGTGCAGGGGGTGGTGTTTCAGGGTTTAGGGCAGTGCAGTGGTGTTCGGGCAGTGTAGGGGTCGTGCTGGGGCTGGTGTTTCAGGGTTTAGGGCAGTGCAGTGGTGTTCGGGCAGTGTAGGGGGTCTTGCTGGGGGTGGTGTTTCAGGGTTTAGGGCAGTGGTGTTCGGGCAGTGTAGGGGGTCTTGCTGGGGGTGATGTTTCAGGGTTTAGGGCAGTGCAGTGGTGTTCGGGCAGTGTAGGGGTCTTGCTGGGGGTAGTGTTTCAGGGTTTAGGGCAGTGCAGTGGTGTTCATGCAGTGTAGGGGGTCGTGCTGGGGATGGTGTTTCAGGGTTTAGGGCAGTGCAGTAGGGTTCGGGCAGTGTAGGGGGTCGTGCTGGGGTGGTGTTTCAGGGTTTAGGGCAGTGCAGTGGTGTTCGGACAGTGTAGGGGGTTGTGCTGGGGCTGGTGTTTCAGGGTTTAGGGCAGTGCAGTGGTGTTCGGGCAGTGTAGGGGGTCGTGCTGGGGCTGGTGTTTCAGGGTTTAGGGCAGTGCAGTGGTGCTCGGGCAGTGTAGGGGGTCGTGCTGGGGGTGGTGTTTCAGGGTTTAGGGTAGTGCAGTGGTATTCGGGCAGTGTAGGGGTCGTGCTGGGGCTGGTGTTTCAAGGTTTAGGGCAGTACAGTGGTGTTCGGGCAGTGTAGGGGATCGTGCTGGGGCTGGTGTTTCAGGGTTTTGGGCAGAGCAGTGGTGTTCGGGCAGTGTAGGGGTCGTGCTGGGGGTGGTGTTTCAGGGTTTAGGGCAGTGCAGTGGTGTTCGGGCAGTGTAGGGGGTCGTGCTGGGGGTGGTGTTTCAGGGTTTAGGGCAGTGGTGTTCGGGCAGTGTAGGGGGTCGTGCTGGGGGTGATGTTTCAGGGTTTAGGGCAGTGCAGTGGTGTTCGGGCAGTGTAGGGGGTCTTGCTGGGGGTGATGTTTCAGGGTTTAGGGCAGTGCAGTGGTGTTCGGGCAGTGTAGGGGTCTTGCTGGGGGTAGTGTTTCAGGGTTTAGGGCAGTGCAGTGGTGTTCGGGCAGTGTGGGAGGCGTGCTGGGGGTGGTGTTTCAGGGTTTAGGCAGTGCAGTGGTTTTCGGGCAGTGTAGGGGGTCGTGAAGGGGTGGTGTTTCAGGGTTTAGGGCAGTGCAGTGGTGTTCGGGCAGTGTAGGGGGTTGTGCTAGGGGTGGTGTTTCAGGGTTTAGGGCAGTGCAGTGGTGTTCGGGCAGTGTAGGGGGTCGTGCAGGGGCTGGTGTTTCAGGGTTTAGGGCAGTGCAGTGGTGTTCGGGCAGTGTAGGGGGTCGTGCTGGGGGTAGTGTTTTAGGGTTTAGGGTAGTGCAGTGGTGTTTGTGTAGTGTAGGGGGTCATGTTTTAGGGTAGTGCAGTGGTGTTTGGGTAGTGTAGGGGGTCGTGCTGGGGGTAGTGTTTTAGGATTTAGGTTAGTGCTGTGGTGTTTGGGTAGTGTAGGGGTCGTGCTGGGGGTAGTGTTTTAGGGTTTAAGGTAGTGCAGTGGTGTTTGTGTAGTGTAGGGGGTCGTGCTGGGGGTAGTGTTTTAGGGTTTAGGGTAGTGCAGTGGTGCTTGTGTAGTGTAGGGGGTCGTGCTGGGGGTAGTGTTTTAGTGTTTAGGGTAGTGCAGTGTTGTTTGTGTAGTGTAAGGGGTCATGTTTTAGGGTAGTGCAGTGGTGTTTGGGTAGTGTAGGGGGTCGTGCTGGGGGTAGTGTTTTAGGATTTAGGTTAGTGCAGTGGTGTTGGGGTAGTGTTTTAGGGTTCAGGGTAGTGCAGTGGTGTTTGTGTAGTGTAGGGGGTCATCCTGGGGGTAGTGTTTTAGGGTTCAGGATAGTGCAGTGGTGCTTGTGTAGTGTAGGGGGTCGTGCTGGGGGTAGTGTTTTAGGGTTTAGGGTAGTGCAGTGGTGTTTTTGTAGTGTAGGGGGTCATGTTTTAATATGCAATGCTCCAATACCTGACCAGTCTGCACTACATAAAACTGCAAAAAACTAAAAATAAAAAGTGTTTTGCACACTTTTGTCATTGGGCTATATGTGGGCTACATCTGGGTAATATGTGTGCTACATTTGGGCTCTTTTTCACTGGTGGCCATCTTGGAAGACTTCTTTGTTATGAAGTTTCCTAATTTCCTCATTTACTGCAGTCTCCTCAGTAGGAAATGCTTTCAGTTTTTTACTTTGATTCCATCAAGAAGGCATTCAGATGTGTCTCACATTTGCCATAAATTCAGAATGTTAGCACTCTAGTTGCTCATTAGATCACTGTAGTAAAGCGTCTGCTCACCAGGGAGTTAACTGGAAGTCTGCTGCTGGTATTGAAAGTGATTGTTTTCAGAATTTTCTAATGAAATAGAAGAGGATTTGAGATCTCACTTAAAACATGCCCTAATTTTTCTTTCTGCAGCACTAACCATAATTTCTATTTCAAAAAGAACCCCTCATTTTGTTCCTTTTTAAATTAAATGTTTTAAGTGTTACCAGTTTATTCCAATCAAGATGGCTTCAGGTGTGCCATACTTTTGTCATAAGTAAGGCTGTTAGCACTCTAGTTGTTCATTAGAACACTCTGGGAAGCTGCAGTAGAACACAAAGGAATCAACTGACAGTCTAATGCCCTAGTTGGATGTACATGTTTTACTGAGAATGTCAGACTTCATTCTCACATGACTGAGAAAGATAATGTGAATTTACAGAAAATATGCTCTCATTTTAGCTTCTGGAGCACCTTCCAAAACTGTATGGGTCAAGCATGTGAAAATAGTTTTCTCTCAAACATGATTCATGATATCCCAGCAGAAGGTTTTTCACAGGGTAAAATCACCTTAGAACACACCACAATTCCTGAAATTAGTATGGTACCATCAACAAATGAATTCTATTGTAACTAAAGTCTGTTATCACCCTTTATAGTTCTCCTTTTGGTAACCCTCAAAATCTTTGATTCACTACAATGCATTTCAATGGGGTACTATCATTTATATTGGTCCCAAGATGGCTGCCAGCAATTCCAGGATGAAGTGCTGACAGCCAATCAGATCTCACGATGACATGTGTGGTTAGGCTCCGCCCAGATATATATGTGTTTTCTTTTTCAAATTTCTCAGGAACTACTGAACGGATTTACACCATTTAAGCAAAAGGCACGACACTGAACCAAGGGCTACCTCTTTGCCAAATTTGGTGTAATTCCGTTCAGCAGTTCAGGCTGTAGCTGCGATGAAAGGTTCCTATGGAAAAATGAATGGGGAAAACACGTTTTGGGACCCCCCTTTTTTCTCGGCCCCCGCTTGATGAATCACTCCGAGACTTTCAGGATAGGAGCGGACCGGAGCGCCCCAACAAGTTGGAAACTTTCGCGAAGATTCGTCAACCGGCGCCAACGTTATTTCAAATAGAATGTTGCGGATTTCCTATGGAAAATAGGTCCTAACTATAACTATCTACTGGCGACCGCCAGTAGATAATATATATATATATATATATATATATATATATAGGAATAGCGTTAGGATGGTGGGATTATTTGACGCTTTATAAAGCAGAGATGAGATTTGCTGAAATGTTGAAGTTGTTTTAAGGCGAAAGCATCAATTTTGGATAACACGTCTCAGTTCAGGATGTTCGGACATTCTGTAACTTGAACAGGCAATGCACTGTATCCTGTTGGAGTCAGCTGTACCAGTGTATCTTGCCTTGCCTAAAGTTGCAAATTTCATCCAGCATCACACTATGGCAATAGCCAGTGACGGTCAGAGGCAAGAACATGGCTCTTTCATCAGCTGAATTTCTTACAAAAACATTCACTTGGGAACCACAAACACGCTAATAACAGCTGTGAGCTGGAGATCGGCGGCAATACAAGACATCAGTAGATCGAGGTAAAGTGTGTGCTTGAAGACTACACTTCCTGACATGCCTGTGCATATATTTAGCACAGGAAAAGTCGAGATCTCAATCTGCTTTATCAAGACCCGATTCAATCTTTGTCTTGAAAGCAGAAGCCCTGTAGGGAGGAAGGATCAGAGCTAGGATGAGTTAGGGGCAGAACGCAATGCGATAACAGGGGTGGTAGTGATGTGAATCATTTTGTGCAAGCTCTGCAAAATAACGCAGCGTAGCAAAGCAGCCATATTTATATATACAAGACAAAGCCTGCCTCAAACAGTCACACATGTGGATTTTTAACCAGCCCACAGAACCTTCCGTACTGACAAACTGAGGCGGGGGACGGGGAGAGTACAGCAGCGTCTGTTGGGCCATCTTCACCTCAGTTACACCCTCCCCCTCACATGAGCCAGGCTGGGGGCTAGGTGTTGCTCTCGCCATTCGGCCATTTACACCTCGGCCCCCATGTGCCGGACTGGCCCAGCAGCAGTGTTTTCCCCCTGACCCCTCACACCAGGCCACCACATGCAGGGCAGTGTGGGTGTGGGAGGACATGGGCCTGTCTGGGAGCCAGGTATTTCTACCTCAGCTCCATTGTCTTTTAGGCCTCGCTGTGACCCAACTCCTTCCAAAGAGAACAAGCATTGGCATAGCCAATAGGTCTCGCCTTCTGGACCTCATAAGTGTTTAGCTAGAGCTATTGGCTTAGCCAATGTGTTTAAGCTATGGTGTAGAGCAGTGTGGCTGCTGGCAATTATGTCAGCCTCTTGAAACGAGAGACAAAGAAAGAAATTGCGTGTGTGTTTGTTGTTGATAGTGAGGTAATGTAAGGAAGAGTGAGAATTAGTGAAAGTGAAAGAGGGTGAATGGATAGTGTGTGTTATATTGAGAGTGAATGTAGGAGATATTAATTGAAATAGAGTATGAGTGTGTGGGTAAATGTGAGATATAGAAAGAGGGAAGGTAGAAGAGTAGACACTGAGACAACAAGCATTGGAAATGCAATAGGTCTCGCATTTTCTTAAGTTAGAGCTAATGGCGTTGTAAATGACAATGTCTTTTATCCATGTGTTACGGAGTGTATGTGGTGTGTAGTGAAGTTCCCGGTTTTAGATTTACTTGTAGAGCTGTGCAGTGTTAGAAATAATAGTTCTTTTTGCAGAGTTTTTTATTGGTTCTCCCAACAAAACTGTTACTGTCTCACTTCCCCAGACTGGCCTGCTGGTGTACAATTTGTGATGAAATTACACAATGTGGCGTTTGGAAAATATTTGCGTATTTTTATGTTGCAACAGAGCGCCATTGAAATCCCAGAACAATAAAAATTTATGTATGAAATATTATGATTATTTTAATATTATTCTTGTTGCTATTAACTACATTTTCTGTTATAATCATATATTTTAGGTATATGGAATTAAACAGAGGCAAGATGAATTCCACTTGTATTCTTTGCATTTGGGCTGACACAGTACTATAGGTTTCCCTGTTACTGAAATGCCGTATTTATCGTCGTGTCATTTTCCTTGTGTACAATTCATTTTTAACAACTTGGTGTTTTAATAAAGGCGTACCTCTTTGTATTTCTGGATACCCTTTTTGACCTTAAATATGAACTTTAATGGTATACTTATTTACGTCAAGTGCTATGTGTAAGTTTGCCATTTCCTTTGTAGAGGCAACGCTGTAGAGGTATAGCGAGGACAGCCATTTTTCTCGAAGCCTCTTGTGAGGATGTTTTCCAGAATGCACCTAAATCAGCCGATTTTCACTGTGTTGTCTAAATGCCGAATGCGGGTTTGTAGTTTCCCCATTTTTTCTTTGTAATCTGCGCAAAATGTACATTGAGGTGTAATTGAATTTAAAACAGAATAAACCCTAATATTGAACAGTTTTCCTGTTCTATGGACCTGTTATTTTGATCCATCACCCTCCCACCCCTGGAAAAACATTAGCCTACAGCTTATGCTCAAATTAAAGAATGTTTTCAAATTTTGTGGAGGGGATTATCATTGAAGTATTGTGTTTGTAAATGTTTTAACTACAACTGAGGAGATTGTGAAAGTAACCAACGTGTGTGGGCTAAGGGCTGCTTAACAATAAACAGACGTCCGTACATGTTTTCACTGTATGGCTGACTTCCTAAAGATGCATCTGTTTTATTATCCGTCCCAGCGTCACCCTGAAGTGAAATAAAGTTAAACCTGAAGAGAAAACACAGAAACTGCTGCCACGATCCAATTGCTGCAACGCTAGGCGCGAGACCTAAAAACAACAAGTGAACAACACAGACATTTGATGACTGCACCCAGGGTTTATAAACATTGGTGTCGGCTCCCACAAGGCAGGCATAATGTGGCGAATCTAAATAACGCATTGGAGCACCTGCAGGATACTCTGTTACAAAGGATCTCTCACACTGAGTTGCTGTAGAACCGGGGCTTTAAGTGGGCCGGGTCCTGTTGGTGCTCAGCACCGGCAGCTCTGAAAAGCAGGTGCTGAAACAGGTCCCTTTAGGGCTCTCCATTTTTGCCCTCACCCTCAATGTAAAAAAAAAAAAAAAAATTTAACTCCGCAGTAGAACCACCCTTCACTGGTGTTTGACGCAACTTGAAAGAGACTTGTTATAGTTATTTCTCACGCGAACAAATGATGGACGGAATGCTGAATGAATCATACATTCACCCCAGTCAAGAGACCTGGGTTAAATCCATCATTCTTTTGCTCACCATGTCACCACAATTCAGACCCAGCCATATGCAAATCAGTCTTGCCCCTGTTCCTCATGGGAACAGTCCAGCCAGAACTGCCAAGCAAGGTCCTCGATGGACAGGAAACAAGGATCCTAGGACCGGTTTCGGGGTATTACACCTCATCAGCCAGGCTAGCTTGAATCCAGTGGCACAGTGAGCAAGGGATTCATGTTTGGGTATACCCATCCCACTTATGGCAAAAAGTGTTACGCAAATAGTTATTGCTCAGTCTCATCATTTCATACTTGAAGTATTTTCAATATTATATACAACAAAGTAATTGTTGTCACTTATGTTATGCAACTAACAACCATTGACAAAGCCAATAGTCCTTTGAATATTTAGATGTAAGGCCAGTTGTTCATTTGTAACTGATGCATTAACAGAAAGAGGCAGCAACATACCAGAAGGGCAGCACACTGTGCTAAGAACAATTTAATTTTATTTACATGTTTAAGACACGCCCTTAATTAGCTAGACCACGCCCCGTTGAGCCTCAGCCCCTTCCCTCCCACCCCCAGTTTGTTCATCCCACTCAAAGCCCTGTCTAAAACGGTATATGATTGGGGTTGTCTAACTGTTCAAGATGCATGTCCTCATTGATTGAGAGTATTCACTATAAAGACGTTAAACGTATCAGAGAGTAGCATATCTTAATAATAAACCCTCGAAACATATTAAGATAACAAGAACATGTTTCAGACCATGAGTAACGAATGGTCTTCATGCATCATTCCTAAATTATTTTGAGGCAATTTAATCAGAACAGGAGGATAAGCTAGGAAGCATGGTGTCCCCAGTAGGAAATTCACCAGGACTCCAATGACAATGCATACCATGTCCACCCGAAGTTTTGAAAAGTGCAACAGAAAATGTAACAACAGAGGGCCTATATCTTAGTACGAAGGCGGGCCTACGGTTCAGAAATTCTGTTCACCGCACACGAACAAAGACTTTGTATGTGCCACATGCCAACTCGTTTTCGAGGGACTCCTGCACCTACATGCTCAGAAGATCTAATTCTTTATGACTCCTGTCTGATCGGATGTTCCAAACTGTTTTTAACAAAGGCCCGTCTCTACACTAGGATACAGGCTGAGGCCCTCTGATGTTACATTATCTGGTGCACCTTTCAGAACTTTGGATAACCAAAAAACCAATAAGCAGCATCAAACAATTGCTTATTCGATTCCTCACAAAAGAGTGCTCAAATGAATCAGGTGGTACAGTCCAGTAATGAGAACTGAAAGCACAAAGCAAACTATTAGCATAACCGCTTCACTGAAACCATAGAATGCGGTGGCCCTTCATTGGGTAATCAGCATTTTTTTTTACTGGAACGCACTATTGTCTCTACTTTTTAGCGGGGGTCCGAATGCGCTGTGCCCCTTCATCTGATTTCTTAAATATCTCCGGAGGCAGGCACTGCAATGTACCCAAGTAAACTACCACAAAATGGTGATATAAATCCCTCTGTGTTCTTTTATTGGGGCGTCAGAATGTGCGGGGTGTGGGCACAGCCTAAAAGATAGACACAAGACCTAAAAAGTCTTTTCTAAAGGTACCTGAACACACATCTCTTACTGGGATATGGCAGGGGTCTCTGCTTTCTATGGCATAACAGTTACACCGAACATGCGAACACCTCTCTCTCTCTCTCTCTCTCTCTCTCTCTCTCTCTCTCTCTCTCTCTCTCTCTCTCTCTCTCTCTCTCTCTCTCTCTCTCTCCACCTTCAAAGCATTAGCTTAGTCAAAGATATCCCATAACCACCTAATGTAAACTATTTGCAATAGAGAAAAATACTTATCTGGTTAATTTAAGACACTACACTACTAATCTGCATTCGCATGCCCTGGGTTGCTTTGGGAGTTAAGTCCGTGTGATTTGCTGAACAGACTAATATTCGCTCTAAACTTTCCCTGTATTAGCTTCCTTTTCCTCCTCACCTGCCGCTTGTTCATGCGCCGCACATCATCTAGAAAGTCAAATGATAGGAACATTGTGCCGCAGACAACGTAGCAGCACAGGGAACCGGGCAACAAGGGCCACAGGAGCAGGGAAGACAAACAGGGGAAAGGGAGGCAAGACACACACAGAGGATCAGTGGCACAGCCGATGCTCCTCCGGCTTTCTCACTTCCGGGATAAACGCTTCCGAGTCGAGCGCTAGCTTTTCAACAAACTTTATTGTTGAAACAAGAACAGTAACTGACTTGCGCCCAAGTTCAAGCAGTAGGTACTGACTTGCGGCAGCCATGTTGGTATGGGGCATTGTTCTATTCATAGCAACGGTGCCTTCAACGGGAATGGGCATATAGCATACAAGCCAACCCTCCGAGTCCTGATTCAGGCGGGAGACTACCGATTTCAAGGCTAGTCTTCCGCCTCCAAACCCTATTCCCGCATCGCGATCTGCTGGAAATCAGGCAAAAGCGAAATGGCGATTTCTGTCACGTACTTTTCCATCTGCCCTTCCAAGAATTCCCTCTGACATCCAAAGTTAACGCTTTGTAATTCATTCTTGGAGGGGGAGATTAGATCGTGTGACAAGCCTCGTCATTTTATTTTTGGCTAGGTTTACATAGCACATACAAACAGTGGTGCGCACGCACCACAGAGGAGCGGGGGCTAGGGAGCGCGGCAGCGAAGCGAACGCGCGCTGCTGCGCGTGCTGGCCACCGCCGGGAATGGGCGGAGCAAAGGCGGGACATGCGCCCGCCTTTGCCCAATTGCGTGCTGGATTTTTTTTAAAAAAGCACACGAAAGTCAATGGCAGCCGCGGAAAGCAAAACCACACGCACGAGCGTGTGGTTAGCTTTCAGAAGCCCTTTCTAGAGGTCTCGCGCTGCGCGAGCAGTGCTGCGCACTGCAACGCTAGGCGCGAGACCTAAAAAAGAGTAGCATACCGGAAATATAAAAGTCGAAATTATCGTAATTAGAGGCCTATATAAAATTTAAAAAAACTACACATAGCTTTTAATTGTTGTGCCTCGTTACAGCAGGGCTGTCTCCATCCTGTAGCTCTGAGTAAACATGTAAAAGAAGCGTAAAAGCCTGACATTGAAGTGAGATAAACAGAGACAAAATAAAGGCATCTGACGCACAAAGGTTAACTGAAACCTGTGTCTTCACCCCTCTACACCAAATGTAATCCCAGAATTTTTTGTTTTAATGTATGTAATAATTTTTCTCCCTAAAACAAAAAGCGTTTAGACTTTGTTCTTTTTAGGAGTTTTTATCATAACGAAGACTGAAGCCGAAGGTATTTGCACACTTTACATGAGCACCAGTTACTTTATAAACAAAAGCATTTATTTTTATGCACAGGGAGATTAAGTAATTTTCTAAAAAGCACAAAATATGGAGCCTCCCGCCAAGATTTAAACATGGGTTCCCAGTTTAAAATTCAGCGGACCCCCCCACCTCCCTCTGGTCTATAGAGACCAGTGTTGTATAACGACCTTATAAAGGGAGCCTGCTGTTTCACTGATCTGATGTCAGAGGAGAGAAAAAACTAAACTAATTTTTTCACTGCTTTGATATGAGGGCAGTGAATAAGTGGGACTCAAAAGGTGTTCACAATAATTTTTCTAAAGGAGAGCCTTACAGGTCAATGTTGTCATACATTACGTGCATGTGATTTAACGTCGTGCATGGAAAAGTGTAAAAAGGGCAGTGTTTGTGCAAATAAGCAAAGCCTGTCCAAATACCAAAGTGTGGTGCTCAGCTGCGGTCCAAAACTCATAGCAGGCACTGGATCATGGCCTGAAAACTACAGTCTTTTCTGCACATCTATGGGTGGAAGCAGAGAGAGTCCTCAAGAGGAATAGGTGATGTATACTCAGAGGCACTAGAATTATGCGGCAGGGGAGTAACAAATTATGCGGCAGGGTTCGCTAAATTTTGGAGGAACAAAAGGCTAATTATAGAACCTAAGGCTGCATATTTTGTGACAGTATTGATTCCTTATTTTGTTTTTTTACACCTTTAAACTGTCTGGGAAAACGTTTCACCTCATTAGTACAAGTTTTACACCCAAATACAGCAAGAAACATTAGAAAAGTGATCAGTCAACCTTTGAGAAAGGCCTTCCACTGCACAGCAACACGTGTTGCTGAGCTTTTTGTAACCTTTGATCCATTTGAGCTCGAAACTATTTTTTTTGTCAAAATCTGCAGATTATGCAGCAGATGATGAATTTTGTGGCAAATACAGCAAATCCATAATTATGCTGAAGAAGTAGCGCCCGCAGTATCTCATAATTCTGGTGGCCCTGTGTGTAGTCTATGATTCTGATGCCTCTTGACAATTGGAAACTGCGCTATCCTCTTCTCAGTGGCCATTCAAGCAGCTGTGAATGCGGATCTTTCACTTTGTGCACTCACAATCCTCCTCTTGTCTAAGTAATGGGACTAGAGCCTCGATGCACAAATCGATCACAAAGTCAATTCCACTTGCACTATGCAATTACACAAGAGCCGTGTACCCCTTCTGCACTACATCAAGTGAGGCTAGCACAAAAATGGTGAAAAATGCATATTCCATTTGTACTCTTTTGCTTCAATGTATTTCATGCAACGTGGCCCAATGTTTTCATAATTAAGTCAACTTGAAATGTTTGTTTGCATGTTAGGTATGGCACCATTAATGATAATATTCAAAGCTTGTTGGTGAATAGATGTCAATCGGACCCCTTGAATTCTATTTTTATAGGTAGAGTGAGTACGAGATCAGATGTTGACACGCCAAGAAACACACTGGCATCCAGGCTCTTTACAAGTAGACATGGTATGTTAAGACAGCTAAGTTCATCCAGCCTGACAATTATCTGCCTACCAATGAAACTCAGACGCCACGTGGACTCCAGCTTTACCTCATCCTTCTCAGTACGCTTATTATTCCCTTATTTCCATGAGGTAGAGATAGCGCTAAAACACCTTCCAGCGCGCACACAGAGTGACGTAGCGCTGTACAAAAATACTTTCAACAAAACATTCCTGACGAATGTGCACATGAGAGATCAGAGGGGATGTGTTTTTAAAAGGTAAGTTAACAAGGACTGTTTATAACATGCTTCCTGGTTTTTCATACATGAGAACATGCATTGCTTCATACATTTGTGAGCTGGATATGTAACACTTGAAATACATCATTGGAAAGAACTGGAACATTTTGACCGGTTCTTTAAAACATTGACATTGGTATTAGTGGTCTCAGTGAGTGACATTTTGCAAACAAATGGAACGGGTGTATACAGCTAATATATATTCATTCGAAAATCTGTGAGCGCGGTGGAATATTAATTGTACAGAACATACTTGGGTGGCGTAATTTTGTTGACTTGCTTTTCTGACAAGGCTGGGCAGGGGCGAAGCAAGGCCAGCGGAGTGCATGGTCATGAGCCCAGGAGACGCAATTGAGTGTAGTGCACTGGAAAGAATGATTGGGAGATTGCAAAGTGAATGGCACTTCACCTAAATATCATACCGTTTCTGCGTCTAAACAACCCTAACACGAATGCGGTCGTCTTTGACATCTCTTTAAATCGAAAGTAAAGCTGAAATACCAGAAAAAGCGAGCAAGAGAAGGCAAAGTCTGATCTCCTCAGCCTGCGAAGCGAGAGAGCCCTGCAAGCCTGGCATTCCCGGTTACCACAGGGCAGCGTTATACAAAACAAGCGCGGCCACGCGGCCGCGAAAGTGAAAGCGACCCACGGAAACATGATACAGAACAGATGGCACCCTGCGCGCCCCTGCTCGCTCCCGCAAGCTGGAGGCCGCCACACGCTCGAGTTGAAAGTCTGGAGTGATTCCAATAGGCCCTCCTAGAGCAGCGCATGCGCGCTGCGCTAGGCTTGACCTAAAAATTGAGGGGACGTAAACGACATAGTCCCAGCATCCGCTCAGCATCCTGTGATTCTGGGCAACTTACTAAATCTCCCACAGGCCTGTTATTGTAAATACAAACACTTTTTATATTCTATCGATATTCCTAAGGGTTATTGAATGTTTGTTGAACAACACTGTGCACCACTCTCCCACAAACGTTTGTGAGCCACAATTCATTAAGAAGGTGATTTCTTACAAAAGCATTCACTTGGGAACCACAAACATGCTAATAACAGCTGTGAGCTGGAGGTGGGCGGCAACACGAGACATCAGTAGATCGAGGTAAAGTGTGTGCTTGAAGACTACACTTCCTGACATGACTGTGCATATATTTAGCAAGGGAAAAGTCGAGATCTCAACCTGCTTTATTAAGACCCTATTAAATCTTTGTCTTGAAAGCAGAAGCCCTGTAGACAACCCTGTTCCTCATTTTGCAGCAACGATCGTGCTGCATATACAGTATTATCCTGATAGATTTAACAACAATAACTAATAAAGCCAATAGTTAATAATTTTATTTAGCGATTTTCAGAAACTTCTCTAATTCTCACTAGAGGTACAGCATGTGGGCCTGTTCAAGAAGATAGTAGGCATGCAGAAAGGTATGTAGGGAGGAAGGGTTAGAGCTAGGATGAGTTAGGGGCAGAACGCAATGCGATAACAGGGGTCGTAGTGATGTGAATCATTTTGTGCAAGCTCTGCAAAATAACACAGCGTAGCAAAGCAGTCATATTTATATAAACAAGACAAAGCCTGCCTCAAACAGTCACACAAGTGGATTTTTAACCAGCCCACAGAACCTTCCGTGCTGTCCTGTCCCACTCCCCTGCTCTGCTGACAAACTGAGGCGGGGGGCCGGGGAGAGTACAGTAGCGTCCGTTGGGCCATCTTCATCTCAGTTACACCCCCACCTGAGCCAGGCAAGGGACCAGGTGTTGCTCTGGCCCTTGGGCCATTTACACCTCGACCCCCCCATGTGCCGGACCGGCCCCGCAGCAGTATTTTCCTCCTGACCCCTCCCTGCCAGGCCACCACAGGCAGGCCAATGTTGGTGGGGGAGGAAGAAGTATACATGGGCCTCGCTGGGGGCCAGGCAAGGTGGAGACCTTTCAGGGCATTCGGGGGCAGGTAATTCCCTCACTATCTGGCAGCCCACAGGGTGCTCTGCAGATTTGCAGCCAGAGTGGATACACAGAGTGAGGGTTGTAAAAAGTGTAATAAAATGGGCTCCCTTGCAGAACTTACCTGCTGGGCCTTGGAGCACTGGCGGTTGTTGTCTCGTCGTTGTCGTCTGCAGTGTGGTGAGGTGTGTGGGGACAGACAAAGTCCAGACAGCAATTTCAATAGGACATGACACGGCCCACCAACCTTGCCAACCAATGTGTCTCCCTTAATTTAATGGGGGTGACTCACATTGTTCCAAGCTGTTTCCTTCTAGGGCCTAAATTGCTGTTCTGTTTTGTACTGCTTTGGCTCCCTCAAGTGGCCAAGAGGTGAGACAATGATGAAAAATCAGTGACACTCGGTTTAAACCGAGTCAGCTGATTTTCATCCGGAAGGGTACAATCCGGTTTAACCGATTTCCAGACAGCCTAATTATTTTAAAGGAAGTATTGCAGCTACCCTGGACATCGTGTTTGATGTTGAGACTCCCCTAAGTACATCAAATGGACAGAATAGCACTGGTCCATCCCATTTTAGGGCTTGGAATAAAATTGACACTGATCAATTAATGCATCAGTTGAAGCAGTCACAGCCAATTTTTAAACTAGATCCGGAGTTAGCCTCCAATGAATACACAGATTGGCTAAACACAGCCTTTACAAAGGTAGAGCCAGCTAAACAGGCATCGGAAAACAGGTTGACTCCTTCTGCTTCCTGGTTCTCTGAAGCTCTGAGGTTGGAAAAACAAAACTGTAGGAGACAAGAACGATGCTGGAGGTCCCACTATGACAATTTTGTAAAAGAAAGCTATAAATTGGCATTATCCAAATACAAAACCTTGGTAAGTAAAGAACAAAGGGCCAGAAGTACGAACAATTTTAGCATGCGCAAACGGGTTAGCGACCCGTTTGCGCATGCTAAAATTGCCATGGCCATGTACCAACACAACGGCCAATTCCTACACTTTAATGAACATACTTATAGAGAACGCAGAACACAAGGTGACCAAACTCCAGTTACAGATCGCATCTCTGGAAAGGGAAATTAGAGATCTAGATATAAAGGAAGCAACTGAAAAGAACTATGTCATTCTCAACGACATCTTACAGAAACACCAGAATGACATTAAGGAGAGAAAAGCAAGAAAGCTCAAAAGAGATGAGATTGATTATAAGGAGGGAAGAATCTTCACATTTGCCAAGAAATACGACCAACTTGTGCAGACAGGTCCACAGGGAGACAGATCTACCAGATCAGAAAACATCTCTATCTCCTCTAGCTCCACTTCCCTCAGTGCCCCCCAGACCAGTGATAGTGAGGCTGAAAACTACACAGGTGCAATGAGTGAGGCCAGAGAAACGAATTCTTATTTTTTAAGGGAGGTACAAAGAATACGAAATGGGATCAGAACACAACCCAAAAGGGGCGATCAAGACACAAGACCCGCAGAGGTAAAAGGTCAGGACAAAGAGGAGTACAGAAAAAAGTTGAGATCGGGAGACGGGAGGAACAAGTAGATAATACAGGGAGGGAGGTACAGGTTATTAATCTCTCCTCCAAAACACTCACTGATGACATGATTTCTTTACTCAGCAAGGGCTTGAGTTTCAATCCACGTGAACAAGGGGACATTTGTAGACTCAAAGTGGACTTATTAAGTTTGTAAGGGGCCTTAAGCTAAAGAAGCATTTCAGCTGTAACCCAACTGCAAATAAAAGCACTAAAAACATTCCTAGCGGCAAATTGTCTGATGTACTAAGTATAAGAGATGTTCATGACACACAACTTCTCTTGTCATTAACTTATCTAGAACAGACACCACTAAATATGGAGAGACTCTTAGAGGAACTTAATGTCGAAACAGACTACACTATAGCCAGTGGCTTAAAAAACAAATCAAAATGGACACCCACTCTCCTAGGTGGCAATTCCATTGACACCTTTTATAGATTGGTTCTTGAAGACCTAGACAAATACGACAACAGGAGGGCTAAGAATAGACACAAACATAAAGACAATCTGATCGGGGGGAACGTAAGGCCCTCAAAGCATTGAGCTCTGATGAAAACATTTTGATCAGGGAGGCAGACAAAGGAGGTAATGTCGTGATTATGAACCGTAACGATTATAACCAGGAGATTTTGACACAACTGAATGATGAAGCCTGTTATGAAAGGCTGTCGTACAACCCCATAGGGCCTTTAATCATGAAGATCAACAAACACTTGGAAGAATGGCACACGTTAGGCCTTATTGACAATGACGAACACGTACATGAAGGTTTTTAGACCAACCTTCCCATGCCTGTACACCTTACCCAAGGTACATAAACACCTGCCCTTTCCACCTGGCAGACCTATTGTCTCAGGCATAGGTGGTCCCACCGAAAGACTCGCGGAATATGTTGATCTATTCCTGGGACCGCTTGTACAAAATCTACCCTCTTTCATCCAGGATACTAAGCATATCTTAAGCATTCTGGCAGATTTACAATGGCAACCAGACATGATCCTAGCCACTCTGGACGTTGTGTCATTATACACAAGCATAAAACCAGACTTAGGCCTACGGGCCTGATCCAGCGCTAACAATAAAAATTCTTCTCCTATATGACTCGGTCATCCAGGTACAACTATCTCTCCAATACACAGACTATATCCATATGACGGTGGGGCCCATTAACACCGCATATACATTCACTTACTCATTTATTCCCTGGATTACCTCCGTCCTTAACCTAGGAGAAAAAACAGTAAAACGATTCGCTGGAAGGAGACGGGATACCTCTTTTTAACACGACATAATGTTTCTCATTGCTTTTAAGGTATTCCGCTCATTGGTCGATGGACCAACTAGTAGGAATTTGTTTAAAGACAATAAAGTTTATATAAAGTTTTAGAAACAATGCATAAGTTTTAAGTTTATCACTCAGATTATTACATTTATCATCATTATAAGAATAAATTGAAATTACAGTGCATACCTATTAGATGGAAAAATAAAGTTTGTCACAGCAAGAACTCCAAAAAGATCTATCTATCTGTCTTTGGAAAATCTAATAGCTCTAAATGAAGAATCTATCAGGAGTAAAAGGTTCTCCAAAAGCAGCATCTTATACTTAATGAAAATAGCAGCAGCAGCTTCGATCATCCGCAACAGCAACTCCGCACCCGCAACTCATCTATCAGCAATCTCAGCTCTCCCTTCTCCTAACAGTACGCTCGCTCATCATCATCAATAAAAATAAAACTAATAACAACTAACCCCTCCCGGAGTAGGTCTTCTTATACCCTAATTCTCGCTTACTAAATAAAATGTTGCCTCTTTATGGCGTGATTCTCTCTCATTGGTCCATTCAAGTCCATATACATTTTTATCAAACTTCCTTGTCTTAACCAGTTCTTTGTGGAATGTCCATGCTTGCATCGTTTCCCACAGTTCATGACATTACTCATCAGTTTCGATCAGTCCAATTTGTATCATTTTCTGATACTTTTTAGGTTCAACAGTTCCGTTTGTCCATTTATTCATTTTGACTTCTCACGCTTCTTGCTGATCATCTTGGCACACATTTGCTCAGTAAGGTCACAATAGCCTTGACCATACTTCCATCCTAGGCTCTCAGCACGAACACGTGATCATTCTTGTTCACAGCCTTTCTCCTTTTCCACACGGCTTCTCGCACATGCGTACTCTAGCTCATGGCGGCCATTTTATATCGCTGCTCAACAGGCCTAAGCGCACTATTTTCAAAGATAAACAAAATATTGTTAAAATAAAGAATATAAACCCTTTCGTTTCCCTCCCGTCTTTCTACGTACCCCAATTAGGTATTACCTAGCAAAAAGCAACATATAAAGCCATCCCTTACTTACCATCGCTTTATTTTGCCATCACACGTTTTATTTTTAAAGCACAAAATCATGCATTTCATTATTTTATTAGTACGCAAATATTACATTTATATTAGACACGTCAACAGTTATAAGTAGATTAATTTGCACACAAAATAGCGTGTTACCTTTACCCTTCACATGTAACATACATTGTTGGTTATTTACTTAAACGAACATGTTTATTAATTATTTTACGAAAATTATTAGGAGGTTAAAAGTTTTCATTTATCCTGCTCCATCAACTCCCCCTTTGGTGATTTTTAATATCACCACAAAACCCAAGTTATACAATTCTTTCAGACAGCATATTTCTTTTATCCGTTTGCTTTTGTTAGTTTACACAACTGTATCCCTTTCAACTTGTCTCTTGGTCTTATTGTACATGTTCTCTTTTATCTCTTCTAGCTCTATTTCACCCATTTCTCTCTCTCTCTCCTTGTTTATCATGTTTTCTTTTTCTTTTTATTCTGTTTTCTTCTTTTCTTTATACATGTAATTACAAGCTTCAGCACTAAAATTATTATTATTATCATGGTTGCTATTATTATAACTTTCCCTATTATTAATCCACTCATTCTTGTTAACCAATTTATTACTGAAGAAAACCCTTTACCAAGTTTTCCAAAAGCACTTTCAACCTCCAGTGGAACAAGTTCTTTGTGCAAACTTGTAATATTCTTTATATACTTTTGTATATTTTCACTTTTATCTGGAATGTAAGTGCAACAATGTTGGACTTTCAGCATTCCACAGACTCCACCCTCTTTTGCCAAAAGAATGTCAAGGGCAAGTCGATTTTGCATTACCATAGCTCTCATGGCAACCATCTCGGTATTTACCATCAAGAACCCTCCAGCAGTATCTGTAGATAACCGATCTACCACTGTGGATAATTTCCGAATTTTAAATGCATTCAAAGATATTCCCACTGCTGGTATCAATGCACCAAAAATATCACCTACTATTTCTGAAAAACTTTCCCTTTTTCTACGTGTAAAGGTATTTATCATTTTGTGTGTTCCTTTTTCTTTTCTATCCATATGAAAAATCTTTGGAAAGACCAGGCCTAAATAACATGACCCATACCAATGGTCCAGCAACCTGTAATAAGCCCTATTACCGCAAACATAATACATCCCTGGAAATATTGGATCTTTTCCCCCTTTGAATCCCCATCCGCCTAAAATTTGATAATTGTCATGGCAAATACTGGAACCCACAAAATAATTGTCATATCTTGTTCTATTTCTTCTAATGCACAACCTTCCCTGTTGGGGCCAATCCAGAGTCATAGCTGCATTTGTCTTTTTCTTGTCATGATTGTCTTCCTCAAACGCCCAAAGAGGTGTTTTTGTCTCTTCTATCACTTTTCTTTGAAATTTCACTCTTCTTTCTTCAACCATCTCTAAAAATACCTTTTCTTCTTTCTTTAACTCACAGGTAAGGTTGTTTTTAACTATATTATCTAATGTTAAAATCTTATCTTCTATGAAAAATTCACCAAACGTTTTTCCCTCTTTTATTTTGTTTAGTTCGGGAACTACAGAAACTTTCGCAAAAATCTTATCTATGTCAGTGTAATAATATTCTAATCTACCTGTTTTATAAAATAAACTTGCTAAAACACTACATGTTATTCCATACGTCAAAGGAAGGTGATGATAAGTCACACCCTCTGCTACAGACGCAGGCAATTGCATACAAACATAGCAATCTCTTACATCCATTGTTTCTACATACTCATATAATAATTTAGTAAAAACATTCTTTGAAAAATCTGTTATTGATTTGTCCTTATGTAATTCTGCACTACTTTTTAATATAACTGTTTCTTGAGTGTTAGCTCCTTTTTCTTTCTCTGTGTGATTAGACGTTTCTACTACAGCTAAACTAATTGGAATAGTGATTGCTAAAACCACCCATACTGTCATTAATAATCCTGTACAAAAGAAGCACATCTTACACCATCTACTTAAAAACTCACATCTACATTTTCTATCTCTAGTATCCTCCATTTTGTTTTATAACCTATTTATTTATTTTCAAGAAAATTGTGTCACTACACCTCAGAAATGACTTCTTAGCCACTCTGCACTCCAATGTTTCTGTCTTCGTTCGGTACTTTCTTTTAATTCTTTTCAGAATTCTTTCTTTATCAAATCCAGTATTTTGTCAAATCCGGTAGAAATTCGTCAGATCCAGTATTTTGTCAAGTCCGGTAGAAATTCGTTTAAATTTCTTCAAGTTTGTTGCACTTCACCTTCACCCATTAGGTTTCTTTGTTCTGGGTTCTCGTGAGTGTTCTTTTCTTCTTTGATATCAGTTAAAGCAAGGTACAACCATTCAGGCGATCTATACTTCGGATTTACCTTCTTTACTCTTTTCGTTTTCTGCAAGTGTTTTCCACCTTGTTTTTCTTGCTCTTTCTGACTTGTTATTTCATTCACTTGTTCAGCACTTTTTCCATCTAACCTTATGATCCTGTATCTTAATTTTCTTACTTCGTTGGGCCAATTGTCTCCTTTTCTTGGCCTTTTTGCCTTACTTCCTTTTTCCTCTCTTTCTGTTTTCCAAGTTCTTTTTCTTGACTCTAGTTTTTGGTTTCTTTCTTCTCCACTTTCTTCAGACTCTGTTTCAGTTTTCTCTTTATTGTCTCTTATTTTGAATCTTATAATTTCATTTTCTTCCTCTACTTGTGGTTCTTTTCTTATCTTCCTTCGTTCACCTACTTCTGTCCCTCCTCGAGGTTCTTCCGAATTTCTGTCAATCTCTCTATCTGCTTCTAAATTTCCCTGTTCTTTTGTTTGGCTATCTGTCCCTATTGCTCCTCGGGGATCTTCCGATTTTTCTAACTTTCTGTTTGAAACTCTCCCTTCTTTATCTATTAATATTATCTCCGAAGGATTTTACCACAACTTGTACTTGGTTGCTCACTGTTACTATCTTCGTGCTCGGTTTCTTCTCTTATGCTTTCAAATTTCCAATTTCTCTTCAGAATTTCCTCACAATCCGAAAGATCTGTATCAGATTCTGAACTGGTATCTGATATTTCCAGATGTCGATTCACATGTCGATCTTCAGGTTCTGGAACTTCCGCTATTTCCTCCACTTCTTCTGTCGTTGCACTTGTAGTTGGGTCTTCCAGATGTCGACTTACAGGTCGATCTTCAGATTCTGGCACCCTGCTCGTTTCTTCTTCCGCTTCTGATGCTGAACTGTTATCCAACACTTCCAGATGTCGACTCACATGTCGATCTTCAGGTTCTGGAACTCTGATGGTGTGACTGGCATGCACCCAGTGTTTTACTCCTGCACATTTGACTGCAGTGGTTGTCACCAGGATCACTTGTCGTGGTTCGTCCCAGCGAGGAACCAAACAGTTTCTTCTCCTGTGGACTTTTATGCGGACCCAATCTCCTGGATTCAAGTCGTGAGCTGGTTTTCTTTCAAGAGTAGTAGCATCCGGTCCAACCTGATGAAACACAGAACGCACCACATCAGCCAATCCTTTGCAATAATCCAGCACCAGATCATCAGTTATAGTCAGTAGTTTGTTGACAGGTACATGTGCTTGTCTCATTGCTCGTCCCATAATTATCTCATGGGGACTGAGTCCAGTTTTCCTTTCCGGAATACTTCTGATTGTCATTAAAACTAATGGCAAGGCATCTGGCCATTTGAGTCCTGTGGCTTGACACATTTTTCCTAACCTGTTCTTAATTGTTCCATTCACTTGCTCTACTATTCCAGAAGCCTCTGGTCTGTATGCACAATGCAGTTTCTGTTTAATACTAAGTGCTTCACAAATCAGTTTAATTAATTCGTTTTGAAAATGTGTTCCTCTATCTGTTTCAATCGTGACTGGAAAACCATACCTCGGAATGAATTCTCGCAGCATAAGTTTTGCTACCATGATTCCATCATTCCTTCTGGTCGGGTATGCTTCCACCCAACGGGAAAACAAACAGACGACTACGAGGACATACCTTAGTCTGTTGCTCGGGGGCATTTCTATAAAATCCATTTGCATTCTAGTGAACGGACCTCCTTCTCGTCCTATTGTTCCTAGACTCACTACTGTCTTCCTTCCTGGATTTAACTGTTGACAAATAAGACATCTTTGACAAAGACTCTCAGCTATGGCTCTGAATTTTGGATTATACCATGTTTGTCTAAAAAGTCTGATCATTGAATCTCTCCCAATATGGGCTTGTCCATGGTACATCCGTGCCATGTCAGAAATTATGCTATCAGGCATAACTGGTCTTTCATCTCTGTAAACCCAAACATCATTTTCCTCATGTTTTCTACATCCTGCTTTTGTCCATGTATCTTTTTCCTCATCATCTGCTGCTTCCTGTAACTGTCTCACCTCATCCCATGTCTCAACAGGGTTAGTAAAAAGCAAAGGACAAGAAATATGCTCTCTTTCTCGGTTCCTGTTCAAAGAAACCACATTCTTTGCACAGTACTGTGCAATCGCGTCAGCATACTTATTGCCGACAGTTATGTAGTCTTCCCCATTTTTATGTGCATTGCACTTCACAACAGCAATCTGTTTAGGCAGCTGTATCGCCTCAAGCAACTTTTTCACAAAATCTCCATTTCTAATTGGCGTTCCTGCAGACGTCAAGAAACCTCTTTGTGACCAAATCTGACCAAAATCATGCACCACTCCAAAACCGTATTGGCTATCTGTCACAATCGTAACCCGTACATTTCTTCCCAACTTGCAGGCTTGAATCAGAGCTACTAGTTCTGCGACTTGGGCAGAACGTATCCCTTTCAGACAAGATGCTTCCATTACAGTTGCTACTGTGCAAACTGCATACGCTGCACTTAGAACTCCATCATTTGTTCTCAAACATGAGCCATCCACGAACAGAATATAATCTGATTCCTTTAAGGGCTCATCTCGTATATCTGGTCTCGGTTTTGTACAGTATTCAAGCACATTCAGACAATCGTGATCTACTTCATCCATTTCAATCACACTTTCTTCATCTGGCAATGATGTCGAAGGATTCACATTCATACATCTGTCAATGGTCACATTATCTGCACTCAAAATTACTTTTTCATACCTAGTCAGCCGACTATGTGTCATGTATTGTGTTTTCGTTCTTGTCAAGAGAATTTCCACAGAATGGGGAACATATACTCTCAGTGGATATCCCATCACTATGCCTTCACTCTGTTCCAGACTCACACAAGTAGCAGCAACTGCTTTCAAACATCCAGGCAACGCTTTTGCTACAGGGTCTAAAACAGCTGAAAAATATGCAATGGGTCTTTTCATGGTTCCATGTCTCTGTACCAAGACTGAAAGTGCACATCCATCTCTTTCACTGCAATACAACTCAAAATCTTTCTCATAGTCAGGCATTCCTAATGCTGGAGCTTCACACAATTTCTTTTTCAGCTCTCTGAATGCTTTCATTTCCTCATCATTCATTTCAAAAGGATCTTTAACATCCTTCTTTGTCAGTTTTTGCAACGGTTTGGCGATCAACGAAAAACCGCTTATCCATTGTCGACAATATCCAACCATTCCCAGAAACATTCTTACCTCTCTTTGCGTCATTGGAGCTCTCATTCCTTGAATCATCTTTATTCTCTCAGTCGTTACCTTTCGCACTCCTTTCTCAATTTTATGCCCTAAATATTGGACTTCTTGTTGACAAAACTGCAATTTTGATGGGGGCACTTTATGTCCTCTTTTGGCTAAATGATTCAGCAAAGCAATTGTATCATTGACACATGCTTCCTTCGTTTTTGATGCCACCAGTAGGTCATCAATATACTGAACCATCACTGACTTTTCTGGCATTTTTAAATCTTCCAAGGATTTCTTTAAAATCTGATTAAAGATCTAGGGGCTTTCTGTGTACCCTTGAGGAATTCGGCACCATGCCAAAATACGCTCTCCGAACCTGAACGCAAATAATGGCTGGCTATCTGGATGCAATGGAATAGAGAAAAATGCATGACATAAATCAATTACTGTGTACCATTCTGCTTCACGTGGAATCTGGTATAGAATCACAGCAGGGTTCGGTACTATTGGGCAACAAGGCACTACAATTTTGTTTACCTTCCTCAAATCCTGTACAATTCTATATGTTCCGTTTGGCTTTTTCAGTCCCATTATTGGCGAATTACATGGACTGCTCATGATTTCTTTTAGAATCCCTTGTTCAACCATTTTATTTATTACTGGTGTTATTCCTTCAATTATTTCTGGTGTCAATTTATACTGGGGCGTATTGAGGTAACTCGTTCCCTCTTTTACGGAGATTTTAACGGGATCTACTTCTTTCATTAATCCTATATCTTCTCCTGTAAAGTCCCACACTTCCTCTTTCACTGTCTCTTTCAGTTCAATTGGGATTTTCTCTGCATCAAATACAGGAAACAAATCATTTACTTCTGGTTCTAAATTTACCAGTGTCATTTTATACAATACATCTTCATCTGGGGTCTGAAATGCAATTCCATCTGGAGTACAATAGATAGTGCAATTCATTTTGCACAATAGATCGCGTCCTAATAGGTTCACAGGACTACAATCGCACACCACAAATCGGTGCATTTCACTAAATGGACCAATCTTTACCTCCACTAATTTAGTAAGAGGCGTCTTAATTTGCTGATTCGATACTCCAACTACTTGGATATGTTCACCTGAGAGAGGAAGGTTTGGAATTTCCACTGACCTAACAGTAGAACGGGTAGCTCCAGTGTCCACAAGGAATGTTACATTTGCACCATTCACTTCTCCATCCACAAATGGACCAGACTGATCTACCTCTAGAGTTGCGCCAAGCACGCACTCTTCCCCCTCTCCTAGGCACCGTCAGAAGCTTTCATCCGTTTCATCCTCATCCTGTCGTAACCAATATTGAGAAATGGCAGCTGCACGCGGCAACTGTGTTACCTGCTCTCCTCCGTAGAATCCTGTTTCTGCACTGAATTTCTGTTGGTTAACACTCTTGGGAAGTGGTGGTTGTGGCACCTGACTCTGTTGAGTAACTACATCACTCTGCACCTGTGAATTTAATGATTGATTTTCCACATTAAGTTTAGGAGGAAATTTACACTCGTTTCTCCAATGCCATAGCTTACCGCAGTTGTGGCATGGCCACTTTTTCTTTGCCTCATCTATGCTCATTTGTCCTTTTCCTTTGCCTATATTTGGTCAAAATCTAGCCTGTCCTGCTTCATTACCTGTATTACTCAATTGAGCTTCTTGTTTCTCTGCAACTTTCACCTGTGCCCACATGGCTTTCTCTTTCAATTTACGCTGTCTACTCTCAATATCATCACTGCAATACTTGGCATATCTCAAAACTTCATCGACTGTGCTATTCTGCCAACAAATCTTATGCTGTTTAATCATCTCACTTATCTCTGGTTTCAACCCATATACAAATCTATATACAAAATGACTCATATCCTTCTCATTTAGTGTCTCATAACCACTATACTGTTTGAAAACTAACAACAGTCTCTCATAGTAAGCATGCACTGATTCTTTCTTTCCTGCGTGGTTCTGTCTATTTTTACCCAATCCGTTTCTTTAGGTGGAATCTTATTCTTCAAAAAGGTAATTACTTGATCGTACTTTCTCATCACTTCTGGTCCTGGCGCTCCTGTTTTAGCCTTCCCTTGGATATTCTACAGTTGGCCAATCAATAGTAATCTTACATTCTGTCCACAAATCAGCTGGCACTACTATATCAAACAATCCATCCAAGTCTATCCACAACACCTTTGAAACCTTAACAAATCTCTCCACTTGTCTGTACCATTCTACTGGCTTCTCTCTCAACTTGGGGAAATCATTTGTAAATGACAGTATATCCTGTCTAGACCATGGAACATGCACATAACTACCTCCTGGAGTTTCTCTCATTGGGTACTCCCTTACAATTGGTTCCTTATCTGTCACTGCAAAAGCCAAAGATGCTTTATCTGTTACTTTCTCATTCCTTTTCATCCATCTACTCCTCCATCTATCCACATCACCCCATTTTCTCAGTAAAACAATTAATTCTTTTATTTGGGTCAATCGTCCTGATGTGTTCAGATTCTCTATATCTTTCTCACAAAAATCTACTCTATATGGTTTCTGCAACGTTCTCACTTTTACAAATTCTACTCCTAGTTCATTCGCTGTCTCTTCTAATTTGTCATGTAAATTTCTAGCTCTCCATGTTAGACTTTTGCATAAAAACATAATCTCATCATCCTGATAATTTTTCAATTTTTCTGTACCAATCGTTCCTAAAATCAATTCTTCCATGTCTATTTTTAACCTAATTACATCTAATGGTTTTACTTCTGTCTCTTTCGTTTTTAGCGTTTTCATCCATTCATTTAACTCATCTGGAGTCGGACCTACAGGCGTACTATTTAATTCTATCCAATTGTTACTTCTTTCTGGTGTCCCTGATGCAGACTCCGTTACCATAGGTATTCTCCTGAACTCATTCTCATTTATCGTCAAAATAGTAGGTGGGCTTGGTCTTTAGGTACTAACCAAATGGTGTGCACCTTCATTGTCCAGTTCCATCCCTTCTCCTTTTCTTTGCAAATGTGAATTCATAGGAATCACTAAAGAACGTTCATCAATTTTCTGATTCTCAAAAACTGGCATTACTGGACCTATCGTTACTGGTACAGTTACAGCTTCCATATTCTTTGTCAATTCTCTTATTTTCTCAGTCAATTCTCTTGTGGTTTTTGCTAATTCAGTTGCATTGTCACTTTCTATCTCTTCATTTTGTGAAGTTTTTAATTGATCTTGTGACCTATTTATCTCACATCTTCGTTCGGGAATTTTATTCCTCCCAGTTTCCATTGGCGGTGCATTAGGTGTCACCACCGCAGAAGTCTGTTGGTATTGAGGTGGGTTTCTGTTTAAAATATCTTCCAGCAATTCATCTTCCGTTTCACTACCACCATACCCATACTTTTCCATAACCACATGTTTCTTTTTCTCTGTACACTTTTTCTTTGCTTCTTCCTCAACTGTAAAAGCTGGAAACAAACCTCCTGTCATATTAGCACATCTCCAATGCTTTATTCTGTCCTCATGATTTACTCCCCATAACCTTCCAGGCACAAACTCATGATTCTTTAATCCTCTGAATCTCTCTCGTTCATACATCTCATCTTCCCATTCACTTTAAGCTTCAAACTGTGTCGGTCTAGGTCTAGGTTCTAACATTGCCATCTTCTCTCTCAAATTCTGTAGTACAGCTACACTAAATGAACCATTCTCAGGGAAAGCCAATGCTCCATCATTCTTGGTATATTTTGTCCAATTTTCTAACCATATGCATGTATGATATACATATTTCAGCATCATGTGCGAAGCTGGTGATTTCGGCGGAGGAATTACTTGTCCCTCTCTAGTCACTACCTTTTTGTCTTTCTTAAAAAAGTTCTTAACTTTCGACATCCATGACGTTTTCTCTCTACCATACTCATAATAAGACATGATTCACAATCGCTTATTCTCCTCAAACGATCCGCAATTCAACACTGTTCTCTATGCGTTATTCCAACCAATACTAGCGCGACTCACACTAACACTCCAATCACAAACTTCCACGTCACTAGTCTATTCGACCAATACTAGCGCGACTCACACCAACACTCCAATTAGAGCGGTTTCTGTCTACAGCGCACTGTCCAATCCCAGCGCAGCTTTTGTCTACGTCAGCTCTGCTCCTGTCTCTGTATGACTAGCGCACTGTCCAATCCCAGCGCGGCTTTTGTCTACGTCAGTTCTGCTCCTGTCTCTGTATGTCTAGCGCACTGTCCAATCCCAGCGCGGCTTTTGTATACGTCAATTCTGCTCTTGACCCTCCTTTACAAAATTTATCGGCAATTTCTTTTTCAACAATTCTTTGTTAGTTACAACATTTAAAACACATTTCCATTGTCTGATTCGCTAAACCAAAGAGATAGCTTTGTCCATTTACACAAGAATTCTGTATTTTCCAGTAGGCAGCGCTTACCTCTACCCTACCACAGATTTTTCGGTTTCGCCGATAAAGTAGCACTTCCCTCTACCTTACCCCTTCTTTCAAGCAAGCGGTAAACCCGTTTCTCTGGGGATAAAACACATGTGGAGACTATACTGCTCCTGAGAATTAAGGCCAGAGTTTCACAAGAAAACCGGTCACTATTTCACTTATACACCTTTTATGCGGAAAATGTCCCTATCATAACACAACCTGTGTTATCACCAATATGAGCTCAGACAATGCACTATTCCATGTGACTTCTCTTGCCACACGTGTTCCACTTCCTACTTCCCGGAAGCGTGAAAACTTACATATAACATAACGCGACTCAACATAAAGTGTTAGACATTAATTTATCAATAATCAATAATCAATAATCAATAATCACCAAACTAATCTATAGTAACCATAACTCTGCTACCAAGAAATCTGATCCAGCGCTAACAATAAAAATTCTTCTCCTATATGACTCAGTCATCCAGGTACAACTATCTCTCCAATACACAGACTATATCCATATGACGGTGGGGCCCATTAACACCGCATATACATTCACTTACTCATTTATTCCCTGGATTACCTCCGTCCTTAACCTAGGAGAAAAAACAGTAAAACGATTCGCTGGAAGGAGACTGGATACCTCTTTTTAACACGACATAGTGTTTCTCATTGCTTTTAAGGTATTCCGCTCATTGGTCGATGGACCAACTAGTAGGAATCAGTTGATGGTGATTAAGACCAGCTCAATCACAATAAACTCTTTAACATTTTACCTTAATTATTGAGCTAAAGAATCACTGAGTCATTTGTTTAAAGACAATAAAGTTTATATAAAGTTTTAGAAACAAT
Organism: Calotriton arnoldi; assembly: GCA_963921515.1. Lineage (NCBI taxonomy): Eukaryota > Metazoa > Chordata > Amphibia > Caudata > Salamandridae > Calotriton > Calotriton arnoldi. Next base: position 184,161 of record CAWUFW010005738.1, read on the forward strand.
GCATAAGTTTTAAGTTTATTACTCAGATTATTACATTTATCATCATTATAAGAATAAATTGAAATTACAATGCATACCTATTAGATGGAAAAATAAAGTTTGTCACAGCAAGAACTCCAAAAAGATCTATCTATCTGTCTTTGGAAAATCTAATAGCTCTAAATGAAGAATCTATCAGGAGTAAAAAGGTTCTCCAAAAGCAGCATCTTATACTTAATGAAAATAGCAGCAGCAGCTTCGATCATCCGCAACAGCAACTCCGCACCCACAACTCATCTATCAGCAATCTCAGCTCTCCCTTCTCCTAACAGTACGCTCGCTCATCATCATCAATAAAAATAAAACTAATAACAACTAACCCCTCCCGGAGTAGGTCTTCTTATACCCTAATTCTCGCTTACTAAATAAAATGTTGCCTCTTTATGGCGTGATTCTCTCTCATTGGTCCATTCAAGTCCATATACATTTTTATCAAACTTCCTTGTCTTAACCAGTTCTTTGTGGAATGTCCATGCTTGCATCGTTTCCCACAGTTCATGACATTACTCATCAGTTTCGATCAGTCCAATTTGTATCATTTTCTGATACTTTTTAGGTTCAACAGTTCCGTTTGTCCATTTATTCATTTTGACTTCTCATGCTTCTTGCTGATCATCTTGGCACACATTTGCTCAGTAAGGTCACAATAGCCTTGACCATACTTCCATCCTAGGCTCTCAGCACGAACACGTGATCATTCACTGCCTTTCTCCTTTTCCACACGGCTTCTCGCACATGCGTACTCTAGCTCATGGCGGCCATTTTATATCGCTGCTCAACAGGCCTAAGCGCACTATTTTCAAAGATAAACAAAATATTGTTAAAATAAAGAATATAAACCCTTTCGTTTCCCTCCCGTCTTTCTACGTACCCCAATTAGGTATTACCTAGCAAAAAGCAACATATAAAGCCGTCCCTTACTTACCATCGCTTTATTTTGCCACCACACGTTTTATTTTTAAAGCACAAAATCATGCATTTCATTATTTTATTAGTACGCAAATATTACATTTATATTAGACACGTCAACAATTATAAGTAGATTAATTTGCACACAAAATAGCGTGTTACCTTTACCCTTCACATGTAACATACATTGTTGGTTATTTACTTAAACGAACATGTTTATTAATTATTTTACGAAAATTATTAGGAGGTTAAAATTTTTCATTTATCCTGCTCCATCAGGCCATAACACGACACACAGCAGGCCAGCGACACAATGGCAGCATACCAACATGCTTGTCACTATGATGGACTTAATCCTACAGAATCATTTTTTCATTTACGAAAAACAATGGTACAAGCAAACAAGAGGCGTAGCTATGGGCTCGAAATTTTCGCCCTCCTTTGCGAATTTATTTATGGGCAGTTTGGAGGAAGAGTTGATTTGGGGCCAGAAGGGGGCACCATGGATCGATTCCATCGTCTTTTGGGGTTGTTATATAGACGATTGCCTCTTACTCTGGTCCGGCACCCAGGACAGATTAGAACAATTCTGCATCTACCTGAATACCAACAATTTTGACATGAAATTCACTAAAGAATTTAGTAAATCCAGCATCACATTTTTGGACGTAGAACTCTACATCGAAGGTGACAGACTACACAGTCGACTCTACCGCAAAGAGACGTCATGCAACTCACTCCTACATGCAGGCAGCTCACACCCGGCACACCAGATTCAGGCTATCCCTTATGGGGAATTCATGAGGGCCAGAAGAAACTGCAGCGAAGAGACTGAGTTCCACAAATGTCTTACTGATATGAAGTCTAGATTCATGAAAAGAGGATATACATCACACACAATCAAGAGGGCAGAGAACAGGATTAGACGGATACAAAGAGATGACACACTTAATGACAAGGTTCACACACCACAACATAATCAACCCGTGAGACTGATAACTGATTTCAACGACATGAGCTATACTCTTGTCAGGGACTGTCCGGGACTATGTCAGGAACACAGTCAGGGACTTGGGCAAGGACTGGGAACGGGGTAGAAAACGTACACAGAGAGAGGAGTACAGCGCTGCCCAGGATCGCACAGGAAGTCAGAGGAGAAAAGGGATCCAAAGGGGAAGCCTGTACAAAGGAACAAGATGGCTAAGACTCAGAAAGGAAGGGCACTCACAAGGCAATTTAGCATTCAGACTAACTACACCCAGGACGGACGTGCAAGACATATATATAATACAACATTAACAATAAAGGGAATGTGGGGTAAAGCACTCAGGAGCTCCACACGGTAAGACTGAAGCTCAGTAAGTTCCTCACCCACAATTGCTGTTACAGATACTGACTTAAAATACCCACATATAGGATATGTGTGCAAAGGCAGGGTCTGTGGAGCTTATACCTATGGTGATGTTATAACTATAACTCAAAGACAATACTCACAGTGAACAAGAAACACCACCTAGGTAGTCAGCTGTGCCCACGGATCCTGGCGATCAAACAGGAACACGCAAGACAGTAACAGCAAAGGGGTAGAACTAAACACAAGCACAATAGACAAGGAGCTAGCAAGGAGGAGTGCTTAACAGGAAAGGAAGGAAATCACAGGGCACACTTGGCAGAAAGCAGGTAACAAACATACAAAGTAACAGAAGCAAGACAGCAGAAATAGAAAGACAGCAAACCAGAACTGTAACCAAGGAAATGGGAAGAAAGGCAGGGACTGGAAAAGGATATACAGAAGGGGAGGCTACAAGGGTATACTAGAATAGTGCAGGTTCAGGAATCAAGAAAACAAAGTAGCATATAAGGCAGTGCTGGGGCAGGAACAAGAATTGAGCAAAAGCTCAGGAGTCAAAGTAGCACTGCAGGTAGTGCTAGTTCAGGAGAAGGGAAACTGCTGCAGGTCAGGAACAAGGAATGCTAAGGCTCAGGAGTCAAGGTAGCACTGCAGGCAGTGCTAGTTCAGGAGAAGGGAACCTGCTGCAGGTCAGGAACAAGGAATGCTAAGGCTCAGGAGTCAAGGTAGCACTGCAGGCAGTGCTAGTTCAGGAACAAGGGAAACTGCTGCAGTTCAGGATCAAGGAATGCTAAGGCTCAGGAGTCAAGGTAGCACTGCAGGCAGTACTGGTTCAAGGAAACAGGAAATAGCTACAGCTCAGGAAACAAGGAGTCGAGAGAGCACTGGAAGCAGCGCAAATCAGGAACAAGGGATAGCTGAAGCCCAGGAACAGCAACAAAGAATAACTATAGCTCAGGAACTCAGGAAACAAGGTAGCACTGCAGGCAGTGCTAATTCAGGCACAAGGAATAGCTATAGCTCTGGAATCAAGGAACAAGGATTAACTATAGCTCAGGAATCAAGGAATAGCAAAAGCTCAGGAAACACGGGTATCAAAAGCTCAGGAAACACTGGAAACAAGGATCGGCCTCACCGGTATACAGCTACAATGACCAACACTGGGCTGAAGGGAGCTGGGGCTTAAAAGAGCTCACAGTAATCACATGCATCAGGTGTGAGCAGGCTAGCAGCAGCCAGCCACAGGTGAATTGAATTCCTCCACCCATCCTTGGCCTGCAGGGGTGGAGACAAAGCAGTGAGCAGGGGATTATAGGTAATGGAGTTTCCAGCATGAGCAGACTGGCTTCCACAAAACCCGGCATGAATTGGGAATGGATGTCAATTCCTAAATGATGTCCAAATGCCTGGAAGTCAGGATATGCATACAGGGGAGTGTCTGGAAGCTTATTAGAACACTGGAAAGCCCCACAATTCGGCCCCCTGGTGGTGGGAACGAGAGCACAGGGAGTGAATCGTGACAACTCTCAGGAAAAACCTTACCAAACATTGGGGATTCTGAGAGCAGATAGTTCACTAGACGACCACATTGCCTCTCAACCACAGATCACCTACAGGAGAGGTAGGACACTCAGAAATCGACTTAGCCCTACAGTTCCACTGGCTCGTGGTGACTCTACTTGGCTAACCCAGCGAACAATAGGATTTTACAAATGTGGCTCGTGTGGTATATGCAGATGGGCCAAACATAATACCAAGGAATTTACTGGATATGACAAAAGACGTTATAACATCAGATACAACATCAATTGCAACACTAGATTCGTAGTGTACATTATAGAATGCGCGTGCAAAAGGCAGTATGTGGGCAGCACCATTAGGCCCCTTAAAGACAGGATAGGAGAACATGTGCGGGCACTACACCAACAGGATGCCAGCTATCCGATGGCGCTATACGCCGCTGTCTGTCCGTCTCAAGGCCAACAAAAACGTCTTACATTTTATGGCATTGATTTTGTGGAATCAAGCCCACGAGGCGGCAACAGAGAACTGAAACTCAGACGCACGGAGGCAACATGGATTATGCGCCTTCGGACTGTGGAACAAGGCCTCAACAGTGACCATGAAATGCAGTACTTCTTGGGAGACTGACAATAATAAGATGGGATCCTGTATCATGTCCTATCTTCGTAATGTCGCCTCTTACTGTTTTTTTTTGTTTTTTTGTGTTTTTGTTTTTTTCTTTTTCCCCCTTCGCATTTTAATTATTATAGAGATGTATCTTAATAGATCAAGCAACAGCTGTATATTGATTATGTGCAAGTTACCATGCGCTGTACATATATGATGTTATAGGCTCACATTTTCTCTGCCATGTACTCTTAACGAAGTTAGGTACTGACACTTTAAATTTTAGACAATCGCACCCCCTGTTGGTTTTGACATGCATACCACCACCCGATATAACCTTTCCTCGCCTATTTAATGCCTTGTGCACAGCAGTACTTACAGTACATCTCGTCTTATGCCGACCAGCACGATGTGCGGTTTCTCGCCTTTTACACAGATTTTTCCTGTTCATCACACTACGATGTCATTTTCCTCACCACAACATAGATAACCATATTCTAACGCACCATAACCATCCAACTTGGCTACACAGGGACTTACACCTAGGGTCCACACGTACAATACATTTTATTTGGACGACTTTGACTCACTGCAGGACAATACAGTTTTAGGCCCTTCAACTTAGCCGCCATGTACGACGCGCTCTAGTCGTTTTCAGGAGAGTGACGGTATTTAAGGTCACTTCCGGGTACTTTCTCCGTCCACATCCGGAACAGAGAGCGCACCTGTCGCCGCCGCAGACCTTAGCGTACTCGCTGAAGGTAAGAGGTTCTTGGTGCCATTTCACTACGTGGCAATACCACGCTAGTTTGAACCGTTATTAGAAACCTTAACATGCTCTATCACTACGCCAATTTTTAACCGCTATTAGACTATTTTGTAACGTGTGCATGATCTACTTCCAGATCAAGGGAATCACGTTAGCGGTCTATTCACCCTTCCCTGGCAGTGCGGCACGGTCCTCGCAGGATCACCTTTATTTAGGTAAGAGTTGTGGGATTATTTGGCAGCCTCAACTCTTTTTTGGCAGTTATGAATGTACAACGAATATACGGGCTTTACACTAATCAGCCACGTTATTTATCTAGGTGCTTCCTTGATGCAAACCATTCAAACTTAATCACGGAGCCACTAGCTTTTGTCTTTTGACCGGCCGGGTCGGAATTATCACCGGCGGAGTGGTGAGGCCCCTTTCTTTACTAGCCTTAGGCACATTTATTGTATCAATTACTCTCTTTCTTTTTATAGTACGGTTTCCCCTAAATGATAGTTCTTCTTACCATCTCATGTTTCTAGATCTGTAATAATCTACACACACAACAGGAACACCCTCACTTAGGTAAGAATTGTGGGAAATTTTGGCATTCTCAATTCCTTTTTGGCAGCTATAATTGTACTACGAATTTAGAGTCATCAAACTAATCAGTCACGCTTTTATCTAGGTGCTTCTTTGATAATAACCATTCGAACCTAAACGCGGAGCCACTAGGCCTTTATTCAATTGACCAGCCGGGTCGGAATTATCACCGGCGGAGTGGTGAGGGCCTTTGTTACTACTATTTTTAGGCACTTTTATTGAGTTTTTCCTCCTTGCTCATTCCAGTATAGTTTCCCCTAATGAGGGTTCCTTTCACCATTCTCATTTTTCTAGATCTGTATAAATCCACACACACGAAGTACAGGTAGCACTCCGTCCACTTTAATACCTACCATACTGATTCATTGCTTTTGCAATATTGCGCAATGTTCTGTTTTCGCATTCTGTGTTTAAATCTAACAACAATGGCATGGCATATTATGATGCGGGTTATATGGTATTCACTACATTATATGTGTGGCACTTCACACATCACTTCTGCTAGAATACAGATGCCGTTTTTATCCTTGCACTTTCGGTCTGTCTTGCGATCGAACTGTCACGTACAGTGGTAATACTTGTTTAGGGTTTCCACGTAAAAGGTGACTTGCATTCACTCCATGTGATGAGAGGTGCAATTCCTCCCATTTTCCATACCATATAGTATTTTTTGTTTACACACAACTTATTGTATCATTCCCAGCCCTGAAGAAGTCGCTGGATATTTCCCATTGTGACGAAACACGTGTTGGCTGGTTGCTTTTTTGATGTTACATGGAATAAAAGACAAAGAACGGATCGTTTCGAACTTTAATGACTTTGATGCTCACATGATTTGATGAACTCTCATCAAGAACTCTTATACGTGTGCACAGGACTTTGGTTCGCAACTCTGTGAAGGATTCTTTCCTTCCCACACATAGGGGTTATAGGGTGTTTCCCCTACCTGTTGGCACCGTACTTACCAGACATCTAGCACACCATACGCAGAAACAGCAGGGCGCCATCACTTCCTATACCACCAACACCCCACATTGTAGTAATATACCAACACAATTTTGCGAGTCGCAAATGAATTGCGACTCGCAAAAAAGTGTTTAGAGACTCGCTATTTAGAAGGGGAGTTCCCTTTGCAAATGCATGCAAAATTATTTTTTAAGGGCAGGCAGTGCTCCCAAGGACCACTGCCTGCCCTTAAAAAATGAAACGAAAACGTTTAATTATTTTTTTTTTAAATGCGTCCAGTTTTCCTTTAAGGAAAACGGGATGCATTTTAAAAAAACTGCTTTATTTAAAGCAGTCCCAGACATGGTGGTCTGCTGAGCCCAGCAGGCCACCATCCCTGGGAGGGCCTGTCATTCCCAATGGGCGCGCAAATTGCGAGAGGCTCGTTAATATTAATGAGCCTCGCAATTTGCGACCCCATTAGGAATCGCACACAGTGTTAAACACACTGTTGTACATTTGATTTTGCGCCTCGCAATTTGCGACAAATTGCGAGGCGCAAAATCAAATGGTCGTACATCTGGCCCACAGTGTCTTCTTTACTAAACAAATCGAAGCTACCAAGAACTCAGCCAAATAGTTGTTCCGGGTAGTAACCAGACTCTCTAGCTTAGCTAGCAACAAAGTGACTAATAGTAGCCAAATCTTTTGAGACAGTATTGCGCATAGTTTCAGGGACAAAGTAAATAAAATCTATTCGAAGTTTGAGGCTTCAACAATTCCTGACACTACGGATGAAATCACACATGCTAACCTGACACACAACCCCTTTACAGAGTTCTCTCCAGACACTTCTGAACAGGTGGAAAACCTAATCTTAGCAGCAAAATCGGGTTCCAATCTTGACTCGTATCCTCCATCAGTTTTAAAAACTATCTCCAATATGATAGGTAGCAATCTCTCGGTAACTTTTAACGCTATGTTTACCTCAGGAGTCTTTCCCACTCAGTGGAAAAAAGCCTCCATTCTGCGACTCTTAAAGAAACCAGGTCTTGACGCAACAAACCCAAACAACTACAGCCCTTTATCTCGCCTGCCACTCTCAGCGAAAATAGTGGAGAAAGTTATGAACCAGCAGTTGGCCCAATACATTCAAGAAAACAGTTTGCTAGACCCTACACAATTTGGGTTCTGCTCGGAACACAGTACGGAGACAGCTTTGATTAAAGCCACCGAGGACATAAGAGCTGTGATAGACAGAGGCGGTGCAGCAGCCCTGATTCTCCTCAACTTATCAGCAGCATTTGATACAGTGGATCACAAGCTGCTCATCAAACTTCTGGGAGTACTAGGCATTAAGGACTCAGCCCTTGTGCTGCTTACTTCTTTTTTAGCAGACAGAGTGCAATCAGTGGCTCTGGAGCAATTTCAATCTGCCCCTTTCTCTCTGCCCTGTGGGGTTCCACAGGGATCTTCCCTCAGTCTGACTTTATTTACTATTTATGTGACTGAGTTAGCAGTGTGCCTTGATTCAAAATTTTGGTTTCACCTTGACTTCATACACTGATGGCACACAAATCGTTGTGTCAGCTTTCAAAAAATGAACCATCAACTTCATTACGTTTCCATGACTGGACTGGCTTATCTCTTTTCTGGAAGACAGATCTTATCAAGTTATGGAAAAAGACTGCTTCTCAGGCAGCCTGCCAATTAAATGTGGTGTGCTACAGGGGTCGTCACTCAGCCCTACGCTGTTTAACATCTACATTCAACAGCTTGCCTCCATAGTGTGTGAGTTTGGCATTTCGGCAGTCTCTTATGCAGATGACACCCAGCTGATTGTCTCTCTGTCTAATGGTCCCAATCAAGGAAACCAATAATTGGCCCCCTGCCTGAATAAAGTAGCCCACTGGATGTCGAACTGTTGCCTAAAACTAAACGGAGATAAGACAGAACTAATGATATTAGGTTACCTGGCCATACCCAGTCCACTGAATAGTTGGCTAACCTGTATGGGTAATCCTCCTGACCCCAAACCCGTTATAAAAAATCTAGGTATTTGGATGGATAGTACCCTTGCAATGGATTACTGAGCAAACAAACTGTCTGGAATCTGCTTCAAGCTACTAAGAATGATCAGAAAGATACTAGCACTGATCCCAGATCAGTTAAGAAAAACCGTCATTCAGTCCCTCATAGTCTTGCGCCTGGACTATGGCAATTCTCTTTACCTAGGTTCGCCTAAATATGTTATAAAGAGACTTCAGGTTGTGCAGAATGTGGCAGCAAGGCTCCTGCTAAAGGGCCCTAGCTACGTCTCCGTAAGAGAGTCCCTTAATCAGCTCCATTGGCTGCCGATTGCGTCAAGAATCAAGTTCAAATCCCTATGCATAACACACAGTGCCATAAATAATAAAGGTCCAGCAAAGCTTAGAAATCTGATATCTGCTTACGCTCCCACCAGACCATGTCCTTTCACTACACCTCCTCAGCACAACCAGAGTCAAAAGGACAAGATGGGGAGGAAGACCATTTGCACACCTGATATCGAATCTGTGGAATGAACTCCCACTTGTCCTGAAATCACTGCAAAATGAACTCTCCTTTAGGAAAAACCTGGCTGTTTCCTCTAGTTCACTAGTGGGCTCTGCTCTGACTACAGCACTCACCAGCGCGGCGAAGCTTTCGGGCAGCTATGCGCTCTACAAAACATAAACATAAACATGACTGCATGCAGGAGGTAAGTTTATGGATGAGCAAACATTGCATAAAGCTCAACTCTGAAAAAATTTGGTAATAATATTCGGTAGCCTTTCTCTAGCATGGGCCTCCCCTTGGTGGCCTGATGATTTAGGTGATCTGCCTAAACCTGTAACCAGAGCCAAGAATTTGGGCGTGCTGATTAATAATAGGCCGACTTATGCAAACCAAACTAATGCAATGGTCTCCTCCTCCTAATTCACGATAAGGAAAATAAAGGAAATCCTTTCTTTTCTGCAAGCTAACACTAGAAATACCGTTATGATGGTATTAGTGTTATCTAAATTAGATGATTGTAATGGTCTCTATATGATTATCCAAACTCAACATCTAAAAAAACTGCAGATGGTTCAAAATGCAGCCGCCAGAGTACTGTTAGGCTACCCAAATTCCAATCCATTTCAAATGAAATCCATAGACTGCATTGGCTTCCAGTCAGAAACCGCATCAAGTTGAAGGCTCTTTGCATTGCCTGCAAAGCTTTGAATAATTCTGGCCCTGACTTTTTCAGACATCTCTTTAAATGGTACCAGCCCACCAGACTCCTATGCTCCGGGAGGGCCAAACTAATTGTTACACCCAGAGTTCAAAAACTGAGCTGGGATTGAAGAAGTCTGATTACAGGAACAGCGAAGCTGTGGAACACTCTCTTTCCACATATTAGAACTTCACCCTCACTGATTTCCTTTAGGAAGGAGCTCAAAACTTGCCTGTTTCAAAACTAATATTACCTCCAGTTGTGTTCCTCTTGAGTTCAGCGCCAGGACACCTCAGGGTATACGTGCGCTCAATAAAATTTAATAACATATCATAACAACATAACATCTCCCGGGCCCGGCCTCTTCATCCTGGGTGCCCTGGAGCCCATCCAGTGCTCCCACACTGCAGCGTTGGGGGCCGCGGTGAGAGCCTCAATGCCCCCACGGTCCCTGTTGGCTTCCCACCTCCAGCGAGTGCCGGCATTGCTCCCACACATAGGGAACAGCAAAAAATGCTGTTCCCTGCGTATGGGAGCAATCCTTTCATCTGTTTTCCTGCCCGCTTGACAGCAGGCAGGAAAATAGATGAAAAGTCCGCTGTCAGCAAGCGGGAGTAGTTTTCCTGCTCCCATTCACTGGGAGTGGACTTACTGTTTGCTTTCTCTTGGCAGGAGCTGTCAAAGCTCCTACCAAGCAAGAGCAAACAGCTATATCCTGAGGGTGGGCACTCTGGGACATAGGGAGCCGGCCCTGGGGGGTGGCGGTCCCCAGGGCTAATAATGGCTCCAGGAGCAGGCCCCCTCCTTTGTTATTACAGGGCCTGCCCCGGAGAGGAGGTGGTCCCTGGGGCTGAAAATGGCCTGGGAGGGGGGGCCGTGTAATCCCCTCACCATTTTTGTGAGAGCGGCCTGGCCCCGGCGAGGTAGTGGTCTCCGGGGCCATAAAGGGCCCTGAAGGGGGGTCCGCACGGCCCCCCTCCATTCATTTATGTTTGTGGCCTTGCCCCGGGGAGGTGGCGGTCCCCAGGGGTGCAAACAGTCTGGGGAGGGGGGACCCTCCTCCATTTTACTATATTGGCCTGGCCCTGGGGTGGTGGGGGTCCCGTGCCGATATCAGCCATGGGGAAGGGAGCCGTGTGTGCCCCCTCCCCAATATATATAGCATAATATACCCCCGGGACCTGGCCCTCCCAGGGGTTGAAGAGAAACAACCATGGAAGACTGCGCCTGTTTTTTTTTTTTACATTTTTGCCACAAATTCATGAATCTGTTGCGATTTCCGCTGTGAAAATTATAAAAAAAATAATGGTTTTTGGGCCAGGCAGGGTCCCTAGGGGACCCCCGCACCAGGCCTTGGTAGTCAGGGTATTCCTACCCTGCCCCCTTCTCATTTTTTTAATGTTCTTGTTTGGGACTCGGCTATGGCAGAGTGCCAAGATGGCTGCCAACACTTCCTGGTCAAAGTGTTGGTAGCCAATCAAATCTCTGCACGAGATCGGGAGAATGTGCGGAGGATTCGGCCTCTAGATATAAAAATTTGTTTTTCCTTTAATATCTCAAAAACTACTTAAACTCTAACCCATTCCGAAAAAATTACAAACATCTATCATTACATATTTTGTCCTTTTATGACTTGCAATGAAATGACAATAAGATCTACAATTAAATTGTAGTCCACAAGGAAATGCCTAGAAGGAAATAGCATGGCAATTAAATGGATGCAAGCAGATTGTATGTCCCAAACAAGGTAGTTACTTTCAGCTTTCATAGGCACTGTATTGTATGGCCTTGTAGAGGCCGGATCCCAGCAATAATTCTTTTATGAGATTAAAGGTCAACTCTGGAGCTTTTACATTATTTATTGCAGCTAGATCTACCCGCAGGTAAGGGATCCCTCTACTGTGATTCAGGGAGGGCACAGGATAGGTGAATATATTTTTATGCATCTGATTCCTGAAAAACCATCTAAAGTGGTCAAATAGGGGGACTGTCATAGCTAAGGGGTGGGATAGAAGCCAGAGATTCTTAAATGGCAACACTTGCAGGCCATCTTTCATTCTGAACAATTACCCTATTTAAATGTACCAGCTTAGGGTAGAAAAGATTGGACAAGGAATTGCAGTTATCTAATAAAAACTCTATACATCATAGAAAGGTCTCCTCTGGGTACTTCCATGCCTTTCATTGTCTCGTTGTGGACATCAAGTCCATTGTCAAAAAATCCACCAAACTAAACATTTTCTACCACCCACCATACAGCATAAACAGCAATATACTGAACAAAGTAGGGACTTCATAACTTTGCATCTCATTACAACTAACAACAATCATATCTTTCTTAGCAACTCAACTTTCAATAGGGGAACCCTAGTGACACTTCTCACCAGACACTATCTTCTTTTCTGATGAACAACGACTTGATACAACACTCACTGAAACCTACCCACATCAAAGGTGATAATCTAGATCTTATCATTGCTAAAGCAGGCTTTCTACGAAGAGCCCTTTGCAGGGGACTAGTCTGGGCATTACTGTAGAAAATCCACCTTTTCTGTGTGGTTCTCTGTATTTTTCGGACAATATGGACACAATTGTTTTGCTGGCTTTGAAACTATGCACATTTTAAACCTGCTAATGAGTGGTAAAGTGCCTGTACTCGCCCTTTGAACATGTTTGAATTGGCATATTCCTAATTGGTATATTTAACTTACATATAAGTACCTAGTATATTATACAAATGTACTCAGGGCCTACAAGTTAAATGTCTCTAGTGGACTGCAGGACCTATTAAGCCATCCACTACAATGACAGTGTAATCATGGCTTCAGGCCTACCATTGTAGCCTGACTGTGGCAATTTACACACTGCAATTCGGCCTGTCAAAATAAACCCCTTTGATAGGTCAAAACTTCCCTTTTAAATGCAAATAAGTCACTCCTATGTAGGCCTTATCACCCACAAGGCAGAGTGCATGGTATTTAAAAGTAAGACATGTAGAAATGTAATGTGAACTTGTCCTTACAATGGCTAGCACCCAAAAGCTACTGTGGGAGGCCCAGCTGTCCTATATAGAAAACCAGAGTACAGATTAAGGCTCTAATAATGGATATCTGGAATGGGACTAGATAGATAAATAATTAAACAGTTATTTTAATAGTTATTAAAAATCCAATTCAATGGTGAAGTCTGAGTTTTAATAAATATTAGGGAAAAGTAACTTTTAGAAAGCTACGTTTCCCTTCCTGAAGACTAAATTTGCATTTGCTCTTCCACTTCTGCCAGACAGTAATTAACATTTCAATAGTTGTGAAAAAAATGTGAAATGCTTCCCAGGAGCAAAGGCTGACCTGAATGGGCAGAGGTGACTCTTCTAAACCTCCCAGAATATGCAGGGTGGCGGCTGTGAGCATCCTGTTTGACATAAGTGTCAAATCCTGCTTAAATGCAAATCCTACCTGACTGGTCTCCTAGATTTTTATATATAACACTGGAGGCACACTTGAAAGGAAGAGAAACAGGATGCCGAAACAATTCTTATGTATCAATAGTGTGGCTGCTGAAAGATCTGTGTTGTCCCACCAGACTTCTGCTTATGGGTTTATCCATATAACACTGGAGGCACCCTTGAACGGGAGGGAAAGAGGATGCCAAAACAATTCATGTGTATTCACTGTTTAGTTGTAGGAAAACACCGTTTTTTTATACCAGACTTCCGTCTCTGAGTTTACTGGGGGTACTGCTGTTGCTTCAAACTGAATTTTGGTTTAAGGTGTGGGAGGACACTAGGATTACCATAGTATGTTACCCATTCACACACACCCAGCCCTCAGAGTCCAATTTTAGTGTGGCCGAAGACTTTTGCCATCTTGAAAATGCCCAAATTGGGTATGGTTGGCCATGACAACTTTTAGCCTATTGGTTAGGGCATACCCAGGAGTTATTCCCATCCACTAGCTCATAAAAGGCATAAATGTGGCATCTCCTGGCACCCACTTCAGAACATTCCTGAACCTGAGGAAGATCAGAAGAGGACTTAACCTGTTGTTTGTGACCTGAGATGAGCCCCGGAGGACTGGACCTGCTCTTCTTTGTACCCACGACAAAGATGTGGGTCATACAGCAGATCTCATGTATTACATCATTATTTTGTCATGTTTACACTTCTGTCTGGGCTTAGGTTGCACCTCATTAGTAGCAGTCTAACACTCAAATTTAGCAAAAGGCAACAGAATGGTGACCAGTCAACCTTTGCAAAGGGCCTTCCACTGAGTGGGAACACTTGTTGCTATGTTTTTAGTAACTTTTGAACCATTTGAGCTAGAACAATTTTTGTGTTAAAAATCTGCAGATTATGCAGCAGATGATGGATAATGTGGAAATGCAGCAAATCTATAATTATGCGAAAAACACAGCAGCCGTACATTGCATAATTCCAGTGGCCCTACTTATAGGACTAATGTCAGAAAGATGAAATTGCTACATGTCTTTTACAATGTTTCCCAAACCTAGGCAGAAAGTAAAACATAGATAATGCAAACAACAATTTTAACAATACTTTGTCTGATACCCTCAACAACATTGCCACATCCACTCGATCAAATATAAAATTGACTACGCAGAAAATAGCTTAGAAAGGTCTTCGAAATTATCAAAGCCATGAACATCCCAATACAGAAATCTGTACTTAGTGATCCAGTTAAGAGATGTGTGGAATGTACCTGCTTCTTTGACACAAAGGTCAAAAAGATTGAAGCAACCTTCCCTCCAGGTACCAATTACTTTATTGCAGCCCTAAGTAGAAAATCAACAAACAACTGCTCTGAGCTCAAAAAAATATCACAAGTTGATCTTCTCACTATCATTTCCAAGCCAAACCCCTTCAAGCAGTTTCCTGACCTTTACCAGTCAGCTTGGCCAGGAAGCTGAGGCATCCCTTAGTTGCATTCTGGTCCAACCCTGTCAATATCTCACTTAAACTAGCATCTTTTCTAGACTGCCTAAATGTCAAGCAAGTCTCTCCTCTCCTAAAAAAAAAAATCTAGGTTGACCTTGAGGATCTAAACAACCTCTGCACAGTTCTCCCATTCCTAGCGAAAAGCATGGAAACCTGTGTCAACGCTCAGCTCAGTCACTTTGTAGAGGACGATAGTCAACATTTTCCAGTCTAGTTTTATCAAATCACCAATGGTGCAGTTAGAATGTTTGATAGAGGTGGCTCTTGCCTTCTAGTGATCTTACAGTGGCATTTGACACAGTCAAATATGGCGTCCTCGTCTCCACATGGCAAGACTACATGGGCTTTAAAGGAACAGTCCACTCACAACTCATAAAGCTGGAGCACTCTGTAGTAAGCTGTCCTCGTGCCCCCTCCGCGAGGACCTATTGTTATGTTATGGCTCGCGCTGGTCCCTGGCTCGCGCTGTGACACTGGGGGTTCTGACAGTTGGTTTGAACCGTTGAAGCATCCCGTTTGTGTCATGCGACATCTTTGCCTCGCACTCTGTGGGATCTGTGATGGTATTTAATAAAGTTATATGAAGAAACTACTTGGGCACTGCAGTCCTTACTACACACTCCTTGTCTAATACAACAGCTTTACCTCAGGTTGTCCCTCAAGGTTCCATTATATTTCCTGCTCTATTTAGTCTTTACTTGGAACCTCTGCATGACAACATAAGTAAATCTGGCATTTCCTGTTATCAGAATACTGATGACACCCAGCTCTATCTCAAAGTTTAATTTCCTGCTGATATCTCCCTTCTTGCTTCAACTCTTGCTAATATTAAGTCCTGGAAAATAAGACACCAGCTTATATTCAAAAACTGGCTAGATTCTACTCATGTACTAGACTGCTCTCCCTTCATGAATAATGACTCCAAGCCTCTTGGCTATATTATGGACAACAAACTCAACCTGCATAGCCATGTCAGTTCATTGCCAAAAAATGCAAAAGAACAAATCAAGCTAATCAGGGGCATCAAACCATAGTCTCTTTTAAACTAGACTATGGGAATGCAATAGTATCTGCTACCCATCAAATCCTCATTGCATGCACCAGCCTGTCTGACTTAAGGTGCTAGTTGATTCAATCACATCACTTTCATCCTAGGCTCTCTGAGGTGGCTTTTGATTGATGGTTGATCACTCTATAAACTGGACAACATAGTTCACAAGCCCCTGCATGTTGAGCACTCACAGTATCTAAGTAAGAAACTGAAGATCGGTGGAGGCTCCAGACAACTGCATAGCTCATATTCACTAATACTGCCCTGGCTGCATCCCAAACTCTAAAATTATTTACTGTTTCAGATGCACATGACTGTGTCACCAGAGGACTTCAAAAGACGACTGAAAGACTACTTCTTCAATAAGTTCGTTCCATGATCTTGACCAAATTTTGTTTAATCTCCAAATGAAATCCAGCTGAGGGTTCCAGGTACTACTGCCATGTATGTTATGAACCCACATGGACTACTATTTTGAATTAGAATTTCACTGACGACAACCCATTCTCACTACTTCTGAAAGATGGGAACCCACAATCTACCTCAGTGTAGGCCTCACCTTCAACACTTCCCTATTATCATATCACAAAGACATGACTCCTCTCTGTCCGTCTACATATTTGGCATCCAAGACTTTGCACGGTCAGATGTGACTTAACCACAGTACATAGCTGGAAGCAGTTAAATAGCTGAAACTGTAGACATGAATGTTAGAGATTAAACACTGTAAATGCATACTGTTCCTCCTATCTTTGTTGTCACTATTTTTATCATCATTAGTCTTTACTCTTGTCTACTGCCTTATTCACCACTGTATAGTATCTCATGTAAAACACTCTGATACTCTAAAGCCTTGTTCGCTCCATACAAAAAGCTCTACATAATTAAATATATAAACATAAAAACCAGCCAAACATCCGTCCTGCTCAAGACTTTGTTTGAGCTTATAAATCACTTGAAGTGAGAAATTGTTCAAATATCACTTAGTCTGTTAAAAGATGGATGTGATTTTACAGTAGATGTAACCACCTTTAAATATTCTTTTCACATTTAGATGTGTTTTAGCACGTCCTAAGATATTCATATAATTTACCTATCTTAATTACTTCCAATTTATATTTTTAGGACTTGTTCCCTGCTTTTATCGTAAAAGGGAGGCGGTTTGGGTGTCCAGTATTGGTTGGCTGGGACTATTGTGTAGTATACTGTGCATCCCCATTCCTTGGGTGTTGGTATCAAGGAAGCCGAAAGTGAATGGTGATATAATAGAATGTTAACATATATGTGCTGGGTGGAAGCCAGTTGGCAGTTACAGTTGGTGGGAGGATAAAGATCTGACTAGAGCTATGTACTTGATGCAGTACCTAAGAGCTTCTCTTATAAATAAAAAAGATACCATCCACTACATGACTGGGAACTTTCCAACCCTTGAAGAACCTTCCTCTGGACTTAACAAATTGGCGACTAGGATGGGAATGTTTTGATGCTACTGCTTTTAAGTACTTACTGTGACATAATTTTATGAAAATGGTTTAGATCTACATCGCAGAGGGTGGACTTGCCCCCCAGTATAAATTGTCTTAACTGAGAGAGCACTTCATCTGGTTTGCTGCTCTAGCATAAAATAGTGGCTCTCTTTTTTTCCTTCTATACCTTGTAAACCTTTCATGATTTATACGTAATATTTTTATTGATTTTGCTTTAGTACCTGTCATTTTGTGGGTAGCTTGCGGAGGTTTCCTCCCTGAAACTGACTGGTGAGGGACTGCCTTTATTCCAGTTCGCTGTCTGCATTTCAAAGAGGTCGAAGCAAGTCAAAAGTGCTATTGTTAGTGGCTGTAACGGTTTTAAAGAGATATTGTTAATTTTGCCTTAATATGCAGAGAGCAGGCGCTGAGTTGGTTGCGTTTACAGCGACCTCGCCTGTGTGACAAATCTCAGTTTCTCAACTGTCGCTCTCCTAGCTTGGCCCAGCCTTGAATCTGTGGCCTGCAGTTGATTCCGTAGAGAGTGAAGCACGTTTTTTCCTCAGATTGTCTCAATACTTTCGTTAAATATTTTAAAGGAAGAGGTTGTTTGTGCTCCTCTTTTTCCCTTTTTGTTTCCCTATTGTATCAAAACTATCTGTGGAGGGCACCTAGGGCCAAATGTACAACCATATTTTGCGGTCGCAAACAGGAAATCGGTCCGTTTGCGACGCAAAATTGGTCTGCCCCATGTACAAACCCTATTTTGCGAGTCCCATGGACCACTGCCTACTCTTAAATAAATGAAACAGAAATGTTTCCTTTTTCTTTTTTAAATGCATCCCATTTTCCTTTGAGGAAAACGTGCTGCATTTAAAAATAAAAAACTGCTTTATTTAAAAAGCAGTCACAGACATGGTGGTCTGCTGACCCCAGCAGGCCACCATCCCTGGGAGTGCTAGCCATTCCTAATAGGGTCACAAATTGCACCTGCTTAATGAATATTAATAAGGCAGGCAATTTGCCGCCCCATTAGGAATCGCTAACAGTGTCTGAGACACTGTTGTAATTTACATTTTGCGAGTCGCAAATTGCAAGTCGCAAAGCGACGCAATTTGAGACTCGCAAATTGTAAGGGTTGTACATCTGGGCCCTAGAGAATTGAGACTTCCAGCTTCTCCTGAGAGTCAGTAGGAAGATAAGCCAACTTCCTCAGTGGATGAGGCAGATCACAGCCTGTGACAGAAAAGCAGGAGCCTGCTAAGGAAGTCGGTAACCTCATGGTCCAAGATGTAGTAAATTCAGGAGTCGTGGGCGTGGTCTCGCCGTGCAGTGTAATGGCCGCTCTTTGAGTGAGCTCTGCCGGCCGAGACATGATCCGGCATTAATACATCCTCTACACCGCACCTGAGGTGAAAATATTGGCGATCTTCGATTGGCGATCTTCGCTCACCCGACCTGAAGCGGAGCAGATCGACACCGCTCTGGAGGCGAAGCGAGCTCTGCTTTGCCCCGTGACTCAACGTTACGCCTGACCCGACTCGGCACTCGCTTGGTGGTGGGCTGCATGTGTCGCACGTTGCCATAGCATACGCACCGGCGCCCGTGGCAATCCTCTGGGGCTGAGGCGCGGATGGGGGGTCGTAGAGCCCTGTCGGCGTAGCAGATTGAGAGCAGAGGCGGCGTACTGATCGTGACGGTGCGCCTCCGCCCATTGGCGTTAAAGAGGCCGCCATCTTGAGGTGCTGGACCGGGCAGCTGGGCCGATCTGACACGGACACCGGGCGAATCTCTGTGCAGCGGACTGCTGGTGAGCTGCCCGCCGAGTGAACATCTGTGCTGGTACAAGGTAACGGGGGGAGCCGCGGGGAGGGGAGTTCGTCCCACTCTGCCCGGTGCCCTGATGCCAGCACGGGCCTCCCTTTGTAGGCAAACCCCTGCAACGATCGCGGGACGGGCAGCAGTCTTCCCATCGGCCCTCAGTTGAAAACAGAGACACATACACGGGCATAAGAGCAGGCCCCACAGGAATCACGCGGCTGCACACCGGGACGCACCTCAGCTATTGCCAGCAGACAGGCAGTGAAAATAGAGGCAGCCCATGGGAATGTCCTGACACGGAAGCCCGGTCCCTGCATAAGATAACCATGGTGATGTGACCCTTCAATTGACGTGTTGCAAGATTATGGCCAATGAGATGGTCAGTGGTGTGAGTGCTAACCTCCTGCATTGACTCAAAGTTTGGGATTGCGCTCTCAACCGAACAAAGGTGCACACGCGTGTGCACCTGTATTGTTAGGGACTGCCTGAAGCCAGCTGTGTGAGCAGGATCCTTTCTCAACGACTGGGTGAGACTGCCTGTGACTGAGGTGCCCAGCTGCCCTGAGAAGAGTGCCCAGCAGTGAGTGACCTGGGGTGGCTGAATACTCATAGCACTCCTCCGGGGTGGTGTGTCAGTGTCAAGATGGGGAAGACAGATCCCAAACAGTCCAAGCTATCATTTGATAATAAAAGACACACGCGCCAAACAGACTCTGGAACTGAGGGTGACGGCGATAACCCTCCCCCAGGCCACGCTGATGACCGCAATGAAGATCTGCGCGCCCTACTGTTAGAAATGAGGTCTAGTCTTAAAACAATAGACACTAAACTAGACGTTCTTACCTCACAGCTAGACAGGGTCAAGAACGCGTTGATACACACGAAACCCGGCTGGATCAACTGGAGAACCGTTCCTCGGATGCACATGATTTTCAGGTGGAGGCCAAGGAGCAACTGCTTCAAATGGACAAAGTACTGAGCCTGATTAGAGCCAAAAATGACGATTTAGAAGCCAGGTCCAGACGTAACGTCCGCCTACTTGGTATCCCTGAAACTACAGCCATTACCAAAATGGAAACGTTTGTGGAGGAGTTATTGCGAGACCTATTTGGAGCTGACCTTTCACCGGTCTTCATTGTGGAATGTGCCCATCGCACATTGGGACCTAGGCCTCCTGTGGGCACCACTCCACGTCCGATCCTGGCCCGTTTGTTGAACTACCGGGACCGTGAGCTGGTGCTTCGCCTTGCCAGGGAGCGAGGTACCATTCAATACAAGGGCAACACGATCTCATTTTTCCCGGACTTCACTCCAACAGTCCAGGCGACGAGACGTGAATTTGTCCCAGTTAAACGCATACTGCAACAGGCGGAGATCCCCTACGCTCTGCTGTACCCCGCCAAACTGAAGGTCACGCACAATGGCACCCCCCATTTTTTCACGGACACTAAGTCAGCGTTGAAGTTTGCTAAACACGTGGGGGGGAAGAGACGCACCACTGGGGCCATAGGTCAGACGAGCCCCGAGAAGACTCTAAGTGACAATGATTGAACGATATTGTTGTTGGTGTTCGACATCCTGATACCATGTTTTCTAATATTTCAAATGCATAGGCGCTGCGACAAGGTTCACCTAGTTACTGATAAGATTTGTTATGCATAACGGCACACGTTGGGGTTAAAATTTAGCGATAATGAATGTCCACCACAGTGGCGGTACATATTCCTTGGCCACCCCGCCTTAAGGCTGGGTTGTTCGCCGGTAACTCCACGCCCCGAGGGAGAGTTCCCATGTACTACCACCAGGTTTCGACCTGGGCTTTCTTGTTGTTTTTGATTTGGGTGGGTGGGTCTAATGCACAACCTAATTGGGGGGTTGGTGTGGGTGGAGGGAGGGTTGGGTTTGTTATAGTTGCTAAGTTAGCTAGGAATGCAATCTACTGCTGTATACACAATGAGATTATACGTCACGCACAAAGGGCATATGGTTCAGAATGGCGGTGCGGGTCGAGTCACCACCACGGTGCACAGCTTTTGCTAGCACAGCAGTGGCAGGCAAGATTATATTACGGTTATTTGGAGTCTGTGATGTTATGACTACTGTCAGATTTTTAACCTGGAATGTCCGTGGGCTGAATGATTGCAGAAAGTCGAGACTTGTCCATGCATACCTAAATCGACACCGTATAGACATCTGTCTGTTGCAAGAAACCCATTTGAACAGCACGTCACATGTCAAATTACAACTTAAGCACTGGGGGCACACCTTCTCCTCTATATATTCAAACTATGCTAGAGGCGTGGCAATACTGATACGACAAGGGCTGAATTGGAAAACGATTGAATTGCAAACAGAACCTGAAAGCAGGTTCGTGATAATTTGTGGGCCTTGTGGGAGAAGTGAAAATTACAATAGTGGCCATAGATGGTCCTAACACAGACAGTCCAGAGTTCTTCCGACAGGTATGGGCCAGAATTTAACTTATCGGTTGTGACACACTAATATGGGGAGGGGACTTTAATACTGTTCTAAATGACACACTTGACAGAAAGGGCACGTCTCGCAGTCTACACCCCAACGCTAGTAAGGCCATAAGAGCACTGATACATGAGGGAGGTCTGACTGACACCTGGAGGGATAGGCACCCAGGGCTGCAGGAAGGTACGTATGGGGCCTGGTCGCAATTAGACTTTTGGCTGGTGTTCCGTGACGTAGCAGCCTGGACCTCAGATAGCACACACTACTCCAGGACGCTGTCCGATCATGCCCCTTGTCTGCTGCAGGTGACACTTCCAAACACCCCGCCACCTTTATATAGTTGGAGATTAGCCCCTAATGCTTTACTTGATCAGGCCTTTAGAGAAGAGATACACAAGGACATTGAAGAATGTTTTGAGATAAACTCTGGGTCCGTTTCCACATATGCGACACTATGGGAGGCTTTTAAGGTGGTGGTGAGGGGTAAGTGCATATCAAGGCATGCAGGAGTAGTCAAGGCTATTAGATGCACGCTGGCCTCTATGGAAACGCGTATCAGGGGGCTAGAGTCTGATTATTTCTAAACTGCTGACCCTACAGTTTTACCGAAAATTAGGGAGTTTATCTCTGAGTTTGAAGAAGAGGCGCAACGTGAGGTAAACTTTTTAGGCAAATATACACAAGCTAGGCGCTACGGGGAGGGTGATTGACCGGGAAAAACCCTGGCTAACTTGTTGAGACCATCACGCACAACTGCCTATATTCCTGAAGTTAACGGTGACAACTCCAGGGTCATTAGAGGCCCCAGCGAGGTACTTAGGGAATTTACAAAATACTACACAAACCTGTATACAGCCACGCATCGTGCGGAACCGGAAGAGCTTATGTCATTTCTTGAATCTATAGAACTGCTGTGGCTGGGCAGAGCTCATAGGGAATACCTGGATGAACCTTTCACCGTCCGTGACATTTTGCAGGTAATTAGCAGCCTACCGGCAGCAAAAGCCCCTGGTTCTGATGGGTTGACTACCGAGTTCTATAAGGCGTACGCAGATACCTTAGCACCTCACCTGCTGGCGCATTTTCAGGAAGCCCAAAATACTGGCGAACTCCCTCCATCAATGCGTGAGGCGATAATCCTAACACTGTTGAAACCAGGGAAACCTGGTCAGGAGATGGACTCATACAGGCCGCTCTCCTTAATTAATATAGATGCGAAGATTTATGCGTAATTACTGGCCAACAGGTTACAGCCTTTGCTTCCTATGATCGCAAGACCCGATCAGTCCGGGTTTATACCCGGCAGGTCTACTGCCCACAATCTTTGCACCTTCTTCACGGTGTTACATTATTTAAACCCAAACACCAAAGCGCTCGTGGCGTTTCTTGATGCCACGAAAGCGTTCGACGCTTTGGAATGGCCCTATCTGTTCACCGTCCTAGGAAGGATGGGTCTCAGTCCCAACTTCATAGCCCTAATCCGGTTTCTGTACACGAGACCGTCGGCAAGATTGCGCATGAACGGCTTGCTCTCCAGTCCTTTTGCCATAACTCACGGGACAAGACAAGGCTGCCCCCTATCCCCGCTTTTGTTTGCTATATCGATGGAACCTATTGCGGCCAGGATACGCCAACACCACGCTGCCAGGGGATTGGGATTTAGCTCTAGGGGGTTTTTGATTTCGTTATATGCAGACGACATGGCATTGTATATAAGCGAACCGGAGGTCAATCTCGCACCATTACTCAGGGAGCTCTCGAAATTTGGCGGCTTATCAGGTATATTCATAAATTGGTCCAAATCGACCCTGTTCCCCCTAACGCCGGCTACTACACCTTTTGATCAGGAGTTTCCACTCAGGTGGGCGGAGGGCCCGGTCAAATATTTAGGTATCTGGCTAAGCTGTGACGTGCAAGAAATATGGAATCTGAACTTCGGTCGTGCCGTTGCCTGGCTGGAGGAGAAAGTTAGGGTGTGGGCCAAGCTACCGCTCTCTCTCGCTGGCAGAATCGCCATAGCAAAGATGGTCGTTTTACCCAAGTTTCTGTATCTATTTATCAACATACCGCTACCACTGACCCAGTCGTTTTTTAACACCCTCCGTTCTTTCCTGATTTCCTTAGCCTGGGCCGGGAAGCAGGCACGTGTGAGCTGTTAGATACTTACCCTTCCCTTGACATAGGGAGGGCTGGGAGCTCCGGACATACCGCTGTACGCATATTGTGCACAAGCACAGTTTTTAAATTTTTGGTTACATCCTGTTCCGTTCCAGCCTCGCGTAGCGGTTGAAGAAGACATGGCAGCCCCCACTCCCCTTAAGGTAGCAGTATATAAAAAATACATCCGGCCTAGGGACGGTATAGACACTGTTGAGACCCTGAGGTGGGCCTGGGAACGTTTACGCATCAGAGCTGGACTGGAGACACTCTATGCCCCATCTGTCCCCCTGCCATATAATCCACAGATCCCGGCCATGTGTGATGGTGGAAATGTGGCACTAGCTTCATCAATGGGGCTCGAAACATTTGCAGATCTGTACCCCGCAGACGAGTTCTGCCCTCCACCGGAGGCTGGCATGGAGAACTCGAAGACTTTTTCGTCACTCTTCCTCTATTTCAAAATCAGAGCCACGTGTAGGCAAATGCATTCCTCATTCCCGAAACCTCCTGCACAGTTGCCAGCCCTTGAACAATTGATAAACACGGCCAGTTCCCGCAGACTCATAACACGGCTTTATTGTTCTGTACAAACTGCATCACCTGTAGTTGCGCCCAAAGCTCAACAAGAATGGAATACAGAACTAGATGGGCAGGTAACAGATGAGAAGTGGGTCTTCTGCTGCGGCCAACTCCAGGTACTTTCACCCAATTATAAATTGCAATTAATACACTTCAAATATTTACATAGGTTCTACAGAACCCCAAGTCATCTCTCCTGCATGGGATTATGAAATGAAGAGGCAGGTAAGTCTTCTTATTACTTTATTACGCACAAGACAGGAGCAACGAACAGCTAGACTTTCCAGGACCTTGACCACCGTTTTTCTCCCCGTCCTTCCGTTCTGGAACTCCACAGTAACGGACGTTCCCTAAGGTCACGAGAGGCACAGGGTAACAAACAATGCATATACAGTGTACCTTACAATACAACATATGTACAACCCAACACATCTTCCCCTATACAAATGAAAACAAAAGTGGAAACACAATTAAAAAAACATAAAAACAAAGGCTCATAATAAAGAAACAACACTGCAAAGATAAACAAGATGCAGAGAACACTAATGCATAACATAGTCATGAAACTTACTGGGTAATCTTGTTGCCCTGGAAGAAGGCACACGGGTATCAGAATCCTGACATGTACCACCTTGATTGGAGCGAGATACCCAACGACTAGGCGTCAAAACATGAGATCTTGCTTTTGTTCCACCATCTTCCGTCCTCCAATTGTACAGCACTCTTGTTCACTCTTACAACAGACTTGGGATCAGAGAACTTGGATGTACCCTTGGACAAAATCCGAGAACATTTGACCCTGACACGATCACCCACTTTTACAATAAGTTCCCTGGTGCTACGTTGAATGTACTTGTTTTGGGCTTCTGCTCTTTTCTTGCATACTTCTTGTATCTTAGCTGCTGGTAATTCAAACACACCCATCCACTTCCTTAACAACTTTGAAGATGGAAGACGGCCCCTTAGTAAAACGAACGGGGAAACTTCAGTATCAGAATTGGGAGTGGTGCGTACGGCCCACAACAAGTTTTTAAGTTCATTTTTGCAATTTAAACTACTGGCTTTAGACAATTGTATGTTATCCTTGATCACTCTATTGAATCTCTCAACGAGACCATTACTCCTAGGGTGGTAAAGTGAGGTTTTGGTGTGTTTAATATCCATGAAGACTAAAAACTTCTCAAATTCTGAAGAAGTAAATTGACAACCATTGTCCGAGACTATTTCATCTGGAACACCTTCCCTAGCAAAAAGAAATTCAAGAAATTCTATCACACAAGAAGTTGTGGGAACTTTAACAAATTTCAACTCTGGCCAACGACTGTGGTAATCCATAAGAACTATACCATATTCTGAAACACCACTGTCAGACAGAGTCAAAGGGCCAATAATGTCAATGGCCAGCTTGGACCAAGGCTTGGAAGGAACGCTCACAGCCTGAACAGGAGTGGGAACTGTCACTTGAGACTTATCACTTACAGCACAGTACAAACAGTCTCTCACAAAATGTTCCACTTGCTTGTCAAGTCCAGGCCACCAAAATTGCTCTCTAACTCTTCTTTTCATGGCACGCATGCCAATGTGGCCTTCATGAACTAGGGTAAGCACTTTATCTCTCATGCCCATGGGAACTACAAGTAAAGAAGAGCGATACAGAAGACCATTAACTATAGAGAGCTCATCAAAGACATGCTTGAATTTACTGATGGTTTCATCATGTGAACATTCTTTTGTCCACCCTGTGTGAATTACATCCATAAGCTTCTTAATGTCTGAGTCAGAATCATACACATCTCTCCTCTCCATTCACTCTCTAAAATGGCTCCATCAGATTTGGATACAGCGTAACAAAAAATGTCAGACTCAAATTTCATATCGTCATAATCATCCACATCATGTGTACTACTGGGCATCCTGGATAAACAATCCGCTAAGATGTTTCGTATCCCAGGAACATACTCGACATCAAAGTTATGTTCTAACAGCCTATATTGCCATTTGGCAATTCGAGGAGTAGCCTTGTCTCCCCCTTTGGTGGTAAAGAGCTGGACCAAAGGTTTATGATCCACTCTTACAGTAAACTTGGAGCCCCATAAATAGTGTTTAAAATGGACAATACCCCACCAGCAAGCCAACGCTTCACGCTCTATCACCGAGTATGTAGCTTCAGCACCCTTGAGACCTCTTGAAGCAAACGCTACTACTTCATCTCTACCATTCCTATGCTGCATAAGTACAGCACCAAGACCTTTCTGCCTGGCATCAGTCATGATTATAGTGTGGTCATTGATGTCAAAAGGCTTGAGGGGAATGGCGTGTGCAATTTCCTTCTTGATTAATTGGAATTCTTCAGCACATTCAGCACTCCACTTGAAAATGAAATTTTTCTTAAGGAGATTTCTCATATGAAATGTTTTGGCAGAACAATTAGGTACAAATCTAGCATAGAACTCGATGAGTCCCATGAAGGATCTCAACTGATCTTTATCACCAGGAGCATAAAAATCCTCTATAGCTTTAACTAGACTGGCTTTAGGCTCAACACCCTTAGCAGATATTCTGTACCCCAAATAATCCACAGAAGTCACATTCAATTTACATTTTTCAAGACTCAAAGTGACACCTTTTTCTTTTAGAATAGAAAAAACAGTACGCAATCTTTCATTGTGTTGAATCTGATCAAAACCATAAACTAACACATCATCTTGGAATGCCATCACCCCGGGGATGTCCTTAAACATGCTCTCCACAATCCTTTGAAAGACCGCGGATGCGGAAGCAAGCCCAAAAGGCATGCGTTTGTATTGGAACAAACCCTCTGGAGTGATGAACGCAGTGTAGTGCTGGGAATCGGGGTGTAAATCAATTTGATGGTAAGCTGATGTCATGTCAAGTAAACTGAACCATTTACCATTCTTAAGGGTAGTAGTCATCTCAGTGATGTTGGGCAATGGGTGTTGATCAATCCAGATATGGTGATTCAAATTGCGAAGGTCAACACACATGCGCAACGTTCCATTGGGCTTTCGGGCTAGGACAATGGGGGAAACCCAATCAGAAGATTCGATGGGTTCTATGACATCACTAGAGCATAGTTTTTCTAATTCTTTTTTAAGTGCATCACGTAAAGCCAAGGGTACTCTGCGAACTTTGTGCACTACTGGTTTAGCACTATCGAGCAATCTGATTTTGTGTTTGAATCCTTTAAATAGACCTAACTTGTCATTAAAAATTTCAGGATACACAGACTCCCATGTTTCTTCCTTGACAGTTTGTACATAAACTAAGTCTTTCTTCAATATAACTTGATGAGGATCATTTGGATCTAAAATGATCCCCAGTTTACCTTGGTCATGCCACCCCAACAAACAGGTATCATCCTTTGCAACATAAACAACACCTTGAGCATTACTACCTTTAAAACACAAATTGGCATGAAATTCACCTAGTACATCGATGGTTTTACCACCATAAGCAATGGGACGAACTGTTGAATGTTTTAAAACAAAACCTTGAGATTGAAACAGGTCTTCCCATATTTTATCACCTATAAGTGTGAATGGAGATTCCGAGTCAGCCAACATCTTGATATCCTTTCCGTTGACAGCCAGAGTACATAAAGGTCGTCTTGTTTCTTGCAAAACAGCAGAGACGACGTCAGTGCAGTGAAACTCTGTTATTAAGCAAATTTGGTCTTCTTCGCTTGAAGACGACTCGCCCGAGAGTTGTTCAACGTTGAGAACTTTCTTGGAAGATGAATCAGGATTAACAGATGATTTGCCACTAGATTTACAGACATTGGCAAAGTGACCTTTCTTAAAACATTTACTACAGGTTTTGTTCAAAGCAGGACAGAATCTAGCATTTCCAAGGTGAGAACTGCTACTGCAACGGTAACATTCACAACGTTTGTTAGAGAGTCTGGTGTTAGATCTTGCATATCCTCCAGTTCTTTCTTGGCATGGTTTTTCTTTTGAAGTTTTGTATTTATTTTTAACGGCTGAAACAATTTGTGTTGAAGAACTAGAACTGAAATCAACATTTGTTCCAGATAGGAGGTAGTGCTCTCAATCCTAGTGGCAATCTCCAATGCTTTTGTAGAGTTAACTCAGGCTTGGACAAAAGAGCCTCTTGAACTTTTTGTTATTGGTTTTCTCCACAAGCTGATCCCTAATCATTTCTTCCTCAAATGTTTTATAATCGCATGAAACTGCTAGGATACGTAAAGCACCTACATAGGTAGATGCGGACTCTCCAGGAAGTTGTGCTCTTTTGTAGAATTTGTGCCTTTCTAATGTAACATTCTTACAGGCTTTGAACCTAGTGTCAAGAGACTTAATTGCTGTGGCGTATTCGTCTTCAACTCCGTCACCTTCAATAAACAACACTAACACTTTAGGAGTGTGCTTAAGAATAGTGCGACCTTCTGAACCAAGGCAATGTCTTAGAATTGCGAATTTTTTCTTCTGTGTAAACGAGTCACCATCAAGGGCATCTAGATATGCTTGAAGCTTTCCTTCCATTTCTCCCAATCGGACTCAGGAGAAGCAGGATTGGGTGAAAATGAAGAAGGAGGTAATAAAGATTGTTGCATGACAGAGAAAATGACCAAACACAAGGACAAATAAATGGTATACAATACTGTAAGACTAAAATATGGATGAAAGGCACACGTGGTTGTGTCACTGAAATTGCAGGAATGACGCACTTTTGAAAAGGTGTGTGTGTCACCGCAGTATTAGGCACTTGAAATTACAGGAATGACACACTTTTGAAAAGGTGAGTGTGTCACCGCAGTATTAGGCACTTGGAATTGCAAGAATGACACACTTTTGAAAATGTGTGTGTCACCGCAGTATTAGGCACATTGAGTAATGAATGCGTTATAGTGAAAGGATGATGAAGAGGCACGGAACACAGGATCTTCAAATATTGAGCTGTGCGTGTCAGCGAAATGGTGAAGAACACGTGATGTACAATGATAAATAAGCTGTGCGCATCAGCGATTCATTGTATTAACTGTGCGCATGAAGATCAAAATGATAAAAGTATTCCTTTGCCCAGTGTATCAGTTGGCGTTGCTATGGTAGAGCAACGCGAAGGCAAAATGGCAGCACGTAGGCAGGGATGCAGCGTAGAGCGGCGCCAGGCAGACAGGCAAACCTTACGTTGCAAACGCGAGCACGTCACAGTAAGGATGCGGTGAGGTGCCCGGTGGTGGCGCGAGGAAGGATGCGTTGAATTAGCGCGAGGCAATTTTTTAAATAAAAAGTCTAAAATCAATAATTTCTCACCACAACATCCGTGGAAAATGCGGTTTCCGTCTGAGAGTGTTCATCAAAGTGGAGCAGAAACCTTCTCTCAATTTACAGCCGCGACGACTTCAAACAGGTCCGTTGCTCCGAGTCGACGGCTGGAGACAAGAAACGATATTGGAGGAGTTGCAGGCACACGTGGATGTCTTGAGGGCAACAGGAACTCGTCGCCAGTGAAATGAAGAGGCAGGTAAGTCTTCTTATTTCTTTATTACCCACAAGCCAGGAGCAACGAACAGCTAGACTTTCCAGGACCTTGACCACCGTTTTTCTCCCCGTCCTTCCGTTCTGGAACTCCACAGTAATGAACGTTCCCTAAGGTCACGAGAGGCACAGGGTAACAAGCAATGCATATACAGTGTACCTTACAATACAACATATGTACAACCCAACAGATTACGACCAGACTCTAAATGCTGGAGGTGTGGCCACAAACCTGCACCTTTTTACATATGTCCTGGAACTGTCCGCCCATCGCTGCCTTCTGGACCGCCATCTTTAATAAGATTCACGACATTCTAGGGACACCCCATGAGCCGCATCCGATAATAGGGCTTCTGGGTTATGTTACGGACACTAAGGCCGAGCACCGTAAATTGCACGCTTTATTACTCCTGATGGCTAAACGCAGGGTATCTATACACTGGGGGGAAAAGAGAGCTCCTACAGTAAAAGCTTGGATCACAGACGTCACATTCAGCCGAGAGATATATGGGAGCCATTCCTGGACTGGTTAAAGTCACTGCAGGTGGATGTATCCACCCCTTCCGACCAGGATGTAGCTAGAGATACAGTGCCACCAAGGTTGCATCCCGTCATCATTCAGACTAGTTTGTCTTTGACAGTTTGACAGGTATGTCTTTACACATGCAGATTTTGTAAGTGATGGGTGCCGAAGCACAGACAGCTGTAACTCTTGCTGTTGAATGCTCTGAGGAGGACCTAGCCCGATGTCCCTTACATATGGTATGTTGATAGACGTTGTATAGTAAGCCTAATATTCGTTTATCCAAATTGTAGATTGCTGGTTCCTTTTTGCGTTCTTTTTTATTTCATGATTGATTATTCACGTGCTCAGAATTATGCGATATTCATGCCGTCCTATTTCAATAAAGTGAGCTGTTTGTATTTTTGTAAAAATACTAATAAATGTAAAAAAAAAAAAATCAGCAGTCACTGCTGCGATGCAGTTTATGCATGAGATGGTGAGCTCAACAATTGGTGTCTCACAGCTTAATTTCTTGTTTACTCCCCCATCCTGCCCATCCCTTCCCATCTAAGGAAGGACACAAGGCTTTCACTGTTGCTGGGAAACCTTCCCAGGTGGGGAAAGAGAACAAAAAGTGCTTATCTAAACACAAGCACATCTCTGGGGCTTCTCAGAGTGAAGGAGCCCTAGCCCTCGATGTTTCTGATGGTTTACCTCAAAAGAAGGACCCCGCTAAGAAAGTGAGGGCAGTCAGCTTTATTGGGGATCCATTTTTGCGAAGGCAAGGATCTCTCATCCCTGAAGTAAATTGTCATTCTAGTAGCACTCCTCATCAGTCTCATAAGGTGGATTCTGATGTGGATTCTATTAGGGAACCATTTCATTTAGTAGGTGATAGTACTCCTGTTGGGGTCCAGGATGAGGAAGTATAGATGCTTTACATCAGTCTTA
Organism: Calotriton arnoldi; assembly: GCA_963921515.1. NCBI lineage: Eukaryota > Metazoa > Chordata > Amphibia > Caudata > Salamandridae > Calotriton > Calotriton arnoldi. Next base: position 215,614 of record CAWUFW010005738.1, read on the forward strand.
TTTTGTTCCTAGTTTCATCCTACATCCTAAGTCAGGGGAGTGGGTTCCATCTCTTTCTACTTCCAAGTTTGTTTACAGATGGATCAGATCCCCCATGGACAGAGAGAACTGTAACAAACGCCACTCAGCGTGTCATAGCCCTAATCTTCCCCACAAGCTGTCTGTAACTCCTGATCTCGAGCAAACAATGGCGGCCTTGTCAAAGAAGGGAAAGGACCCCAAAAAAAGGAACAGATAAGACTCATAGGCTAAGTCATGACAAACTTAAGGATATTTTGTGCCCTCTCACCCAGATTCTGGAACAGACAGAGGAGGCTGCTGCTTCCTGTGAACCTTCCGCTTCTTATTGGCTGGGTTTAAATGGTGATATGCAAATATTTCACTTTCTGCTGAATGTAGAAAATCCCTGCTTATGAGGATTGTCCCTAAACTAGCTGAGGCAGTGGATAAAGAGCTAGGAGTGGCTGCAGAAGGACACCTTTATTGGCGAGAGATTGGTCAAAGAGATTATGTCTTATGTTCAGACTCACCTCTTTAGACAATGCCTAGCAGAATTTAAAAACGGAGTTCACCTCGTGTTTTTGCCACTGCCAGATATAGGTACACTTCCAAAGTGCCTCCAGAACCAAATCCGTTAGATTGGATTTAACATGCCAAAACCAAGGTGAGTTACTTGCCCCACTAAGGACGCCCCATCTGCCATTGTCTTTCTGTACACCTGGTGTGAGATTTTTGTGTAATCATAACCAATAAAGTCCATGGCAAAATTAAATTACACCTTTTTCAGTCTTAAAAGTAAGTTTATTATGGATTAACAAGTTACAATAAGAAAATGCATTATAATCTACAATAACAATAGAATTGTAAATATAAACGTAAGACATATGCAAAAATAAGGAAAAGAAAAATACATGGCTCGCTTTGAGGACAGATTGGGTGGTACATAAAAAGGTGATAATACATGAGTATGGGTGAAGATATAAGCTAATATCATAAAGGTGGGAAGTCATGGAGGTCGGAGAACATCTTCTTGACGAGGTTGACGAATAAAGGAAGATTTTGCTGAGTTGTCCAAGAAGGAAGTGACTGGAGTCCATAAGGCAATATGTTTTAAAATAAGTGTGATGGGGTACATATATGCTGTGTCAAATCTATGATTATGACATAGTGAATACCACCAAGCTTGAAATTACAGTTGAGCTGAATTTTTCTATTTGTTTGTGATCTGCTGGTATTCCAGAGCCAATAACAGGTCTTGCATTTGTATATTATCATACAATAAACAGCTGTTATTCAGTGGCAAGATGCCTATGGGTGAACGTGCGCCTTATAAATGCACGTTATGTTATGTTATGTCTGCTGAAACGTTCCCAATCATCTGATAAACTTACTAAGAAAACATTAGTAATAGAAAAAGGAACATGCAACTTAAAAATGGCATTAATTTGATTCCAGAGCTGAACCCAAAAATCATGAACATAGGGACATGTGACTAGTAAATATTTGATGTCGGCGTGTTGTGAAGTGCATGACCAACATGTGTGAGGAAGGTCTATATAGATTTTGTGTAGATATAAAGGAGGAAATTAAAGTCTATTATATATCTGAAAAAGTGTTTGTGTGGTGTTCACTGCCCGAGAAGTTTTCCTAATTTTCATCCATAGTTTCCTCCACAATAGAACAGGCCAATCTGTACCTAAATCATGTTCCCAGGATAGTTATGTGTCTGTTTTGTCCCTATCAGCATAATAATGGTGTAAATGTGAGAACTAATAGAGGCCTTTGGGTGTGTAGGTAGGAGATCTGATAATTTATTATCAGGGGGGGGTAGTGAATCGAGTGTTGGACTGAAAAGGGGTATAAGAAACAGATATGGCCTTTTGTAACAACCTTAATTTATGTTGAAATGATGGAGGAAGTCCAAAGAGAGCCTGTACTTGTGTAAAGGATAACAATGGTCTTGAGAAAAAAGTTGTTTAACCCAAATTTGACCTGTTCTTCTCCATGTTTTCCAGTAAAGAGGTTTATTATTGAGAGTTATTGAAGTATTATGCCAAATAGTGGAATTAAGAAGAGAGTGAATATCTATGGGAGAAAATGATATGATAGGATCTAATAGTTTACATACAAATTTAAAAATACGAGTGCAAAGAGTTTGTGGTTTCCAAGTAAATGTCAAGTACTCTTGAAAGGTGAAAGCGGATAGGAAACTTTACTCCAGATCAACCCATAATGTGGGTTGATGAGGAAAATCCAAAATCCAGTTTGCAGATTGCTTCAATATAAAAGCTGTGTGATATTTGTAACAGTCAGGGAAATTTACACCACCCTCACATTTGTGACATTTTAGCTTGAGTAGAGACATACAGGGTTTTTTTTATTATTCCAAAGAAATGAAATGAGGATAGAATGAACATTCTTAAAAAATTTAAGAGGAATATTAGAATTAGTATACAGAACGACTGGAACTAGCATCCCCTTAATAGTAACAAGTGCCCCCACAACTTGGATACCCTCTCGGGCGATTAGCCACATTCTACAAATCCGAGTTGATTGATTTATTTATTGACCACAAGAGATGTAAGGGTTGCCAATGACTAGTTAAGGGAGTTATCTTTTGAATGTATTGTTCCATATTTAAGGAGGGGAATGCCTTGATGGAATTGGTATACTGTAGACCAAGGTATTTATTTTGGTGAGAATTCCATGAAAAGTTGGAAGCTGAAAAATCCTGCTTAAAAGTGATTTTATTTAAAGGGAGTATCTCACACTTCTCATTATTTAATTTATAGCCAGATATAGATGCATAAGAAGCAATTTCTTCTAAAAAAGCTGGGAGAGATGATAGGGGTTGTGAAATGGATAATAAAATATCACCAGCGTACGTCGCTAATTTAAGGTGTTGAGTGTTATAAGTTAAACCGTGCAGATCTTACCTATGTCTTAGGTGGTAAAAAAAAGGTTCCAGAGCCAAATTAAAAAGAAAGTGTGAAAGAGGACAGAGATATTAACTCAATAAGTTTGGGTCCAAAGCCAAACCATTTAAGAGAATGAAAAATCAAATGCCAATACACTCTGTAGAAAGCTTTTTCAGTGTCCAGAGTTATTGCTGCTAGAGAATAGGTACTATGAGTGGATTTAGATAAGACATCAAAAAATAAGCAAAGCCTGATTGTTTTTTACCTAACAAATCAGGGATAAAGAATTCTAACCTTAAAGCCAATGTTTTTGAGAAAATATTGTAATCAATATTAACAAGGACTATGGGTTGATAACGTTTGCAATACGGAGGATCTTTACTCTCTTTAGGTATTAAACAAATAAGGGCATTCAGGAAAGAACCAGCTGATTTTCTTGAGTGTGAGAAAGAAGTTCCGAGGGTGTGGAGTATGGGAAGAAGTAAGGAAGAAAAATATCTATAAAATTCGGCTGTGAACCTATAAGGTCCTGGAGCTTTATCCTTTTTGAGTGTAGTGAGTGCAAATTGGAGTTCAGTTTGAGTAATGTCAGTTTCCTGAGATGAGAGATCAATAGGAGTATCAAAAGGTTTGCGAGTACTGGATAGATAATTTAAAATTTTAGAGTCAGATGAAGATTCTTCTGCTGTGTGTATAATCCTTTATACAATTGAACAAATTCATGTAAAATTTAAGTATCCTTATATTTTTGGGCCTGGTGATTATCTATGATTGATTCAATCCTCCCTTTGTTTTGTTTAACCTAGCGGTAGTTAGCTAGTAAATTACCAGACTTACTTTGTCCTCCATAACATTTGGTGCTGGCTTTAAGAAGAATCATTGATGCATGCTCAGTAGATAATTTATTATATTGAAGTTTAGCTTTAATAAGATCATGTAGACAGTCTTTATATCTGGATGTATAGTGGGAAGGTTCCAGTTTCTTAATTCGTACAAGCATTCTTTTAGTGTGAGCAAGAGAATGTTTCCTCTTTTGAGACATGTAATTGATTATTAAACCACATGCTTTGAAGGCATCCCACATGGTGTGAAAGGAAATATCATCTGTATGATTAAGATGGAAATATTCATTGAAAAATTAGGTAAAAGCTGAGGTATAGGAAGTGTCTAGTAAAAATGAAACATTTAATCACCATCTTTTTGGTAATTGAGCTTTTGAGAGAGTATCCAACTTATAGAAACTGAAGCATGGTCTGAAATTAAAATGAAACCTATATCAGATCAGCAAAGTGTAGAGTTTGGGATAAATTAGGAGGGATAAAAATGTGGTCTATTTACGACTGAGTGTGATGGACTGGAAAAAAAGCATGTGTACTCTCATAGTGCAGGGTTGCACAATCTCCAAGCATCAAATGCTTCTGTTTAAGAGGGTGGACAAATAGTTTTTGTGATTTGTTTGGAATATACTGAGATGTAGGGCATTTTATAAGATAATGGGCAATGTCAGACCAAAATTGACAATTGGTAGCAGTAGGAACATATACCGTAAAAATGGAAAGTGGAACATTGTCAATCAACAATTTAAGAAACAACCATCTTCCATCTTTATCGTTATCCTGGGAAACCAAATGAATAGGGAGGGACTTATGGCACACAGCAATGACTCCATTCTTTTTTCCCATTTCCTGGAGAGAAGACTTCGCCAACCCAGTCTCTTTTCAGATTAACAGATTCATTTTCTGTAAGATGCGATTCCTGAATAAGTGCAATATCTGCTCTAAGCTTTGAAAGATGAGTCAAAACTCATTGCTGCTTAATTGGAGAATTAAGACCTCTGACATGCCAGGATATTATTTTCAAAGACATAGGAGAGAATTTAAATGAAATAAATAAGTCTAATATAGCAACACAAAGAATGAGCAAGAACCATGTAAAACTGAAAAAGTATAGTAATGAAAAGAAGAGACAAAGAAGAAACATTAAAAAAAAAGGTAATATTGTGAAAAGATAGAATAAAGGGTGAATAGAAAGAAGAGAAAAGAAAGATAATAGAGATCATAAATGCATGAAAATAAGAGCATGAGGATGAGAGTGAAAAGAAAGAAAAACATACCTACAAACATTTAAAAAAGGATTGGGTGGGTGAGGCCACATGGAAGGGATGACACATCCGGGCCCTGAGGGAAAGAGAGAAGGAGAGCTGTCGAACATGAAACGAAGAACGCGCACAAGCGTAAACATGAAGACAGTACCTGCAAGAGAAAAACATGTTAGCGGAAAAATCAAAAACTATTATAATTAATATGTAATTATTAATGTAACAATAAGGCAATATAACTATATAAATTCTATATAACTAAATCAGATTGCTAAATGGAGCCACTGTGGAGAAAACAAGCAATGCAATACAAGTAATTTAAGAGTGAGAAGGTCTCGAGGTGTCCATGTTTTTAACTCTATAAGTTGCTAGGAAATTCTTCAGTTTATTGAAGCCCTCATAAGTAGTTGTTTTGATTTTGTAAGTAACTTTAAATAGGCAAGGATGAAATAATCCAAAACGAGCACCCAAAGAATGAAGTATAGCCCTCATGTTGAGAAATTCTCTACATCTGTCTGCAGTAACCTTGGCATAATCTTGTGAAAAGTATATAGAGTTACCAGACCAAGAAATTTGTTTAATCAGCTCAGCTGCGGAGCGAACTCTGAGCAAGTCTGTATACTCCAAAAAGTAAAGAATCACTCCTTTGTGCCTTTTGGAAGTAAAAGCCACATTAGGTAAATGACCCAAACAGTGCGCTTGCTGGATGTTGAGCAGTGGTGATGTTGGAATATTTAACACTTTGGGAATAAAGGATTTGAAGAAAGTAATAGGATCGGCACCTTCTGAATCCTCAAGCAGACCATAAATTCTTAAGTTGTTTTTTCTCTTTCTGTTTTCTAGGTTTTCCACTTGTCTTTGTAAGGAAAAAACTTGTGACGGAAGAGTATAGACTTTGATGATAGTATCCGTAAAGACTGTAATGTGATATTCAGCTGATGAAAGGCGCTCCTCCATGTGAGACCATCTGTCACTGAGAGATTGTAGTTTTTGCATTTGTCTCTTCCATATAAGGACATAAGGACCTAATTTCTTCTAATAACAGATCCATAGAAGCAGGAGGAAGAGATTTTGTGGGAGATGGTGGGTCCTTTTTGAGTCTCTTAGTGGATGCGTTTCCGTGAACAGCGGCAGCTCCTTTATAGGAGCAGAGGAGTGTTGCCCCACTGGCTTGTGCTGCCAAATCCCCTGGAAAATAAAGTATCTTGAATTCTTTATATTATAAATTCATTTTTGGTGAGCTTTCGTTTTTGTTCTGTGCCACTTACTTTGATCATGATGTCACAGTCACATGCCAATAGAGAGGGAGAGCCCTGGAGGGAGCGTAGCTTTTGCAAGGAGACTAGAGGAGCTGTGTAATTAAACTGCGCATGTCAGGCTAGCCGGTCTCTGGACTCAGCCACCCTGACATGCATACTTAAGGCTTTGTGCTATAAATCTATTGTGTCTTGAGGGCAGGGGCTGGGCCAGCTAACGCACCCCACTGCATCTTCACTGGGGCGCTGTGTTGCCTTGTCCATCCAATCCCTGTGCAGCTCTCATGCTATTTAATATAATAAATATCATAAGAGCCACATCCGCATTGGCTCTTCAGCACAAAGCAAACTCTTCCTCAATGTCAGAAATCTAGAAATCTACTTATGAAGGGTGGTGGGTCACTCCTATGTTCCGAATGGTTTGGTTTTACTGCATTTTAGTGGCTCACAAGAATCCCAGCAGAAGTAAACCATCATCCCTTCACGCTGTATGTGAGTCTGTTCTTTCTTTGTTTTCTGAAAAAACAAATGCCCAAGCTGCCACTAGGACTGTCTGTGCCATACTGCCTGCTGCAGGAGGCAGGCACTGGGGAGGTGTGTCACAATATTTTTTTCAGCAGTCCAAGGGGAGGTACTACTTGTGTGTTTCTTCTAATGTTCAGAAAGTGTTCTAGAAATGGTCAGTGCGGAGTACATTCAGGCAAGTGTAATTTTGGTTTGTTTTGTTTTGTCTTCGCTTTCTCTCCACTTCCAAGGTTGCAGGAGTTGAATTTAAAATGTTACCCGGGTTCCTTGGTTTCCATCACAGAATCATAACAGAATTGCTGACAATGTAATTTGTCACTGTGAAAAGAGCAGAAACTGCAGCGTTTCAGCAGACAAATTCAAATACCACAGAAAGAACTCTGCCAGGAACTAGAGAATTGGCTTCAGTCGTAAAGAAAGTTCAATCCATAATGCATTCATAACTGCTTTAGTGTGCTATTAGCAGGGCCAAAAGAATTATGGGATATTGCAGCAGCAGCGTTTTCTGCTTGATTAGGGATTTACCACACTTGCCACATAATATGCCATCTGCTGTGTAATTATTTCAGCAAAATATTGTTTCTAGCTCAATCAAATAAAAACATTACTAAAATAAAGCAGTACACTTGGTGTGTTGCAGTGGCTGACCATTTACATAGGGTAACTAGTCAGCTTCTGGTTGCTGAGTTTTGTAGGCTGGTGTTAAACTAGTAACAATGAGGTGAATCTTTAGGACAGACAATATTATTGTATGTTAAATTTATAAAATAATGTCAAACATGCTGCATTACACTGCCTAATTACCTTTTCTCTCAACAATATTTCATAAACGCTGCCACCTAATTTGGTCCACTTTTGCCATATAATTGTAGGGGACCAAACAGTTGGTAACCATTCCATGGCCAGCGCTCACATTAATGTTTGCAGTTGGTGGATTGTCTTGTGGTTTGTTGCCTGCCTTGTTATGTTGGCCTAGGACTAGCTGCCATGCTGCTTTTCTTTGCGCACGTTACACTGAGCCAGGGCTCCCTCGCCCTTTGCTCTTGCCAAGTTCTTTTGCGCTGTCTGCACTTTCTGTCTTTCACCTTTTCTCTTGTTCGATTTGGGCTCAGACTGCACAACATGTACAAGGTCGCATAACAATGTATTTCGGTTCTTCCTGATATGGCCAGTCTCGCGCACCCAGACATAACATTAGGCGCAAATGACATGAAACTTTGTGTGCCTTTAATACTGAGGTTTTTACTGGCGCGGGACACACTTGGAGAAATCCTTTTCAGTGAGAAGAGCTATGATGTCCTGCTGATGTAATTCTGCATCTAGAGACTGAGGTATGGGGTTCGCTAGTCAAAGCCCAGAGGTCTTCTATTTTTATAATAAACTATCTTACTGCACGGGGAGGGTGGTAATGTTATTTAGACATTTATCCACTGAGTTATGAAATGCTTTCCCGTTTGTATTCTATGGAATTGTAACCATGCTGCTTATATTATTCATATGCATTATGCTATTAGTACTGACACGTGTACTGTACATTAGAGCACGTAAGTTGGAATAAACATTTTAACCTATCCAGTGTCTCTTCCTACGCACCTTGTGGACAAGTACGAGTGAGTGACGAAAGAGTGTTCTTGCTTCTGCAAGTCCTGAGATAAAGATACCGTGTTCTGGGTTGTCTAATCATTGGTACTTGGGTGCTAATGGGATGCTAAGCTAGTTGGGTTGGGGTTTTTGGGTGCTACGGTATATGGTAGGCAAACCACTGTATTCCGGGGTCCCATTATCCTGTGCATAGCTCTGTGTATGTGCAGAAACCTTATGACATGGCGCGACCACCGTGGGGCTGCTTATCTGCGAGACGCTTGAGTAGTACTTGTGCTTGTCCACAAACCCTCGCGTACGCTTCCGGAGGCGTATGTGACGGTAATACCTCCTATATTGAACGTTTTATAGGTTCTTTCAAGCTTGAAGTTATTAAAAGGTTACATAAAGAACCCATTTTGTGCTCCCTGTTAGGTTGTCGAATATAATTGTTTAGTCATGGCTGGTGTGGCGATAGCTGCACATAGTCGAGGAGCACTCCGAGACCACTTAGCTGTGTATGGAGTGCCCGATACAGGGGTCGAGTTGGTCTTTGTGGTTCAAGCCGATCCGGCTTATCACTTTGAAGTGTTTTACACTTGGATCACTTTTGAAGCGGTGGATGCAGGTGATAAGCTGTTTCATGAATATAAACCCACCGCTATTCCTGCTGCCTATCGACCCTATACTACTCTTGAAGTGCCTCTCACGGCTTGGCAGCACCGTGTTTGGTTTAATGGCGCCTCCCCCAACCAACTACCGCAGTTCGTTTAGGCCCCTTATCCATTCTGGGGGCCACTTGGCCTGTATTGGCCGGGTATACCCCGCATCCAAATTATCTGGCATTACCAATTGCGGAACTGCGCACTATGCATACCGAACTGGTGCGAGTGCATCGAGCCTTAGTGACATACGTTACAGGTAGCCTACATGGAGCTGCTCCTGTAGTCGCAGGCCAACCAGCTATTGCAGCTGGAGTGACCATAAGTCCTGTCATGGTAAATTCTGTGATGGGCAAACGTCCACAAAATAAGGACGATTATCCTTACTGGCTTGCAGAAAAGTTCGATCAGATAGAAGCAGTGTTTCCACATACATCCCCAGTAGATAAACACCGCATCCTAACGATAAGTTTGCCAAAAGACTTAATCCCCGATTTGACATCATGTGAAAATTGGGGTAAGGTATTCGCAGCAGTTTATTCAAAATGTTTTGGTACTCCTTCCATGACGGTTCTACCCTCTGTAATTAAAAAAGTACAGGACGAGCATGGCCCTGAAGCGGCTGTGGAATTAGGGATGAGACTAGTGGGAGTGTTTGATGTAGTAGCTGAACTGATCCTTGGAAATGTCAAGGGCGATGCTATGAACTTTCAAGTAGCGAATGCTTTGGCTTTGGTCCCAGAGTTGGACAGGCCTCGCGAATTACCGAAAATTATTGCCCGGGCTTATAAAACAATTGGAAGAAATAGCCTAGGCAACAAGCCTTTTGTAAAAATGCAAACTCAATCGCAAACACAAGTTACACAAACAAAAAGTACATCTGAGAAAGATGATAAACCAGTCTTCACTAAAAAGAGTTGGAGACAGAAAAAACAGGGTAAGCAACAAAAGAAGCCGGGGTCGAGAGGCGCTTCCCCAGTTTCAGTTTCTTCTGAACGTACTTATGATTTACGTGATAGGTCGAGAATTAAATCACCAGAAAGGTTTCAGAGCTCTGATACGCGTTCTCCTCGTTCTTCACAGGCCCAGACTTCGTCACAGGCTGGTGGAGGAGGACGGCAAGATAGAGGAAGGGGCCGAGAGGCTCCCCAGGAGCGAGACCAACCTCGACAACAAGTCAGAGGAAAGCAGAAGACTTTCACCTTCCTCGACCGCAATTTCAAAAGAAAAAAGTTGCCGCTGTAACAGCGAAATATGCCACAGACCGTGAGAACGAGACTCCTGAATTGGACGTGGGCAGTGACCCTCCTAGACAGCGCCGCGGAAGTTACCATAGTGCGGGAGGCGCTACGTCCTCATATGGAGGCGACAGCAACTGAAACATTCGTTACTGTAGAGACAGCTGACACGAGAGTGGCACCCCCTGACAGACTTTACAACATAGTCATCCAAATTGAAGGTGACATACCGCGTGAAATAAAAGGGATTTTTGGGAAAATCTAACCTCTTCATATGACATTTTGTTAGCAGAGGTGGATTGGCCACCCCATTCGTTTTAGCTGCACATAAAGGAGAGGAGGTAATCCTTCCAAGCTTTTCAAGGCATGTCCCAAAAGACAAAGCTGAAGCACTTGCAGCTGAGTGGGCTGTGTACCTGGCACCAGCGTTATACCGCAACCATGTGGGATGGGATGAAGAATCACCTCCCCATGCAATACCTTTGCGGTCACTACCGCAGCCACAACCCCAATATCCCATCAAACGGCAGGCAAAAGGCCCCGTCTCCGAAATTCTGACACAGTTGGAATATCAGGGAGTAATCGAACCATGCGTATCACCTATGAACAATCCCCTTTTCGTGGTTTCTAAACCCGATGGATCGTACCGCTTAGTTTTGGATTACCGGCATTTAAATTCCCATTGTCGGAACTTTGCGGTACAGAATACACATAGTTCTGCGCTTGTAGACAGTCTTGTTCGTAAAAATATAAAACGACACTTGACCTTTCAAACGGTTTTTACACGCACAACCTAGCCCCGGAGAGTGGTCAATGGACCGCATTCACTTCCGGTGGTAAATTATTCCAGTTCCGGCGTTTACCCATGGGCTACAAAAATAGTCCGGGTATATTCGCCGCCCGTGTTGTTTCTTTGTTAAATGACATTGATCAAGACGCATGTTCGTACGTAGATGACATCTATCTGACAGACGACGAGTTATATCAGCATCTGTCCCGTGTGGACCGCATTATTCTTGAATTTGCGGAGCAGGGTTACAAATTTAACTTTGCTAAGTCACACATTGCTGAATTTACCGTTCTGTTCTTGGGCTATGAGCTCAACAACGAAGGTAAGGGCTTAGCCCCCATTTCTTGGAAAAATGTGCACATTTGTGCCCCCAAATACTCTGAAGAAACTTCAGTCTTTGCTGGGTTTCCTGAATTTCGGGCGTACTTACATTCCCGAATATGCCCAGCGTATCAAGCCTTTGTATGCTTTGATACAACCTACTTATTCAAGGTCTTGCTGGCTGCCTGAGCATACCTCAATTCTGCAGTCTTTGCAGACAGACCTATTGGAGTCTAAATATCTTTTGACTCGTGATAACCACACAAACCTGGTGATTAGAATAATTCCGGGAGCGGTGGGATTCACATACTTAACCTTTAATGAAGGTGACACAGTACCCATCGCATACAAGTCACATCTGTACACTTCCGCTGAATTGCGCTTTACATCTGTTGAAAAAGTTCTAACTGCAGTGCAAATGGCGATTCTAAAAGAACGCGCACTGGCACAGGGAAAGCGAATTCTGGTGGTAACACCCTGTCCTGCCCTAGAGGCAGTAACAAAGGCAAGTGTACCGAACTCAAAAGCAATGCATCCCCGTTGGATACAATGGGCTACATCCTTGACGTCTTCGGACGTCACTTTTGTTTTTGATTCTTCTCTTCAGACTCAGGAGTATTTGCAGTATGAATTCGTTCATCCTCCTCCTTTGTTTTTACTACCTCTTGAGGATTACAAATGTGTGATCTACACCGATGGTTCGGCGCAACCGGCCACTGGGTCCAAGCACGCTTATTCAGCTGCATGTGCTATTGTTGCGGGTTCCTTTGTAGATGGAAAGTTTAAATCCTCTGCAGTACATACTACGCACACTTGGAGATAGTACCGCACAATTGGCCGAGCTGCATGCATTGCTACTTGCGCTTGAGTTCGCTTCTCAGGATGAGACCACTCTTATTGTATGTGATTCCTTCTACTGTGTACAATCTTACAATGACAATCTGTTTTTCTGGTCAAAAAATGACTACAAGGACGCAAAGGGAGCACAATTAAGCATAAAATGCTTTGGGTTCGAGTGGCAGAATTGCAACAACGTCTGCCCCTCACACAGGTGGTTCACACCTTAGGCCATCAGCGGGTGGGCGCACACGCTATTGGTAACGATATGGCAGATGAAGCTGCCCGTTCAGCAGTAGTCACGTGTTCAGTAGCAGCGGTTACCAGGTCCATGTCTAAAATTGACCCTGTTATTCTAGCAGCTATTGCTGCAACCAAGGAAGGTGATAATTACCCTACAGGTTTCCCTTCCAAGTATTCTTACAAATTAAGTCCCGATCAGGTTCCTTATGTAACAATACCTGACGTTGGAGATCGGCTGATCCCCAACGCGGACCGCAGGAGTGCCTTGATATCAGCTGCACACGAAGGCATGGCTTCGGCTCATGCAGGTGTGTCAGCTACAGTTTCCATCTTGCAGCAGCGTTATTGGTGGCGTGGATTATATAAAGACACCCGTGCTTTTGTGCTTTCTTGCGATGTTTGTCAACAGATTAAGCCTTCCACGGTAACACGCCCACCACAGACCCCGCTCTGCATTGCTAACAGACCCTTTGGGTGTGTTTACTTGGATCACTGCGGTCCATTCTCATCAGACACTGCCTATAAATACATCTTGGTAGCAGTGGACTCGTGCACACGGTTCCTCTGGGTCTGGCCACATCGTAGTGCTGACGCTCGAAATGTAATCAGGGATTTGCGTGTCTTTGTGGGAATTTTCGCATGTGGCACCTTCCATTCGGACCAAGGTCCAGCGTTTGCCTCTAGGGCTTACAAGGATGCAATGGCTTCGCTTGGGGTGCGGGTGAAATTTTCGTCTCCGTATAGGCCTGAGGGCAACTCTATCGTTGAACGAATGAACCGTGACTTAAAGCAATCCTTAACAGCTAGAGTTATAGGTACTGGCAGGAACTGGCTGGCCCACTTGTATACCGTTCAACGTGCACTTAATAATCTCCCTAGAAGACCTCTGGGTGGGCGGACCCCATACGAAATGCTCTTTGGCATAAGAATGTTTGTGCCTGACCTTGAGGGTCCAGACATCGCGGCGCAATCCGCCAAGTTTGATGTAGATAACCATTCTGCTATGTTACAGGACTTACAAGAAGCCCGAGACAAACTTGCAACTACACATTTGCCTTCAGCCACAGATCCTGCGTTGCAGATTCCGGTAGCCGGCTGGCTTCCAAAGGTTGGAGAACTGGTTCGAGAGAAGGTTGAAAACAAAAGAATTTGGCCCCTCTTTTCGTGCACCGGTTCCAGTTCTGGGCTTGAAGGGAACACGTACAGTCATCTTACCACCGCTTCCTGGTCGCAAGGAGAACAGATACATCTCAGTGGAAAATGTCAAGCTACAGCGCCTGGCCGATCCTGAATAGTGTCACACCAGCGGTCTCTTGTCCTGCCATTTATCGGACATATGTTCGTGACCCATCTACACGAACGGTCGCTGATGCTGTAATTGAGATGGTTGATTTGCCTGAAACTACAATTGATCCCCAACTCTCCACCAATATCGACGAGGACGAGTATACTTATCCTGCATCTGAATCGGTGGCACATCAACCAATAACGCCACTTGGCCCGACTCGTTATTCCTTTGATTCGGATTCCACCTCTTCAAAAGTCCCATCCAAGTTCAGTATTTTTGTATCCTGGTTTAGAGACAATTTTTTGATTCCACCCTGGACATACCTCTGGTTGGTACTTTTCTTGATTTTTCTGTTCATGTCCATTGGCTTTGTCACAGTGTTTTTCTACTAATCAATGGTCACTATTTACCTGAACGCTCTGCTGTAGACTATGTTTCTGGAACTTTGGCTCCTCATTCCTCGTCTCACATCATGAAGCGTGACCACACATTTGTGAACATTTCAGCCTTTCCAGTTGCTGATGGCATCGTATGGGATGCAGTGAACTATCAAATCCATGGTCCGACGGAAATTATTAATGTACCTAATGTCCTTCGTGTTTCAATGGGTGATGTAGTACAAAATAATATTCATTCTGATGATTGGGATGTGCATGCCGTTGAAGCATTGTTTGCCGATTTAAAATATTATGCATCTTTTAATGCTGAAGATTTATATATGAATTCTGCGAATTATGCCGATTTGTATTGTTACCAACATTGGGGTAATCATTTTCTCCATAAGCCAAGTGCCCTGCGTAGTTCTGTTAACTACACCCAATGGGAACATTGTCCAAACCCCTTGCCAGGTAGCTCACAAACTCTTCGAAATAAGTTTACCTATTTTACTGATTTTAATCGGTCGAACCCTGCATCCTATTATTTTAGACTTAATACCACATCAACTCAGAAAATTATGTTGACACACACCAAATTGCTTTATTCGGGTTCCTTTTTAAGTGCCCTAGCTGTGGGTGGTTATGAGTACTGGGAGGATACAATAGATTTGAAATCCATTTGGGGCTCCAAGCCATGGCAGGTACAGGGAACCGAGGCGTTGCATCGTGCTTGCCTCATCCCTACCCAAATTATGTTCCTAAATGCTTCCATCTATCAAACTACGTGTTGGGGCTTAGCTACCACTAAACAATTAAACTCGCCCTCAATTCCATCCCTTTCGAGTTTTCCCAATGATAGCTCACGGTTTAACCTGTCCCTGACGACCCTACAGGCTCTATTACAGAATAATTCATTTAATGTTTCCGAACTGGATCAGTCACCCTGGTTGGTATGGCCTATATCATCTAATGCATGTCAAATGCGTTTTCACGACTCAGGTACTAGATACACACAGGATAGGCCTGATCCGAGATTTACAGCTTCTCGTACTGTCACTACATATTCTGTTGGTAAATTATGCAAACAATGGCTGCAACATTCGTCCCTTGATTCTGTTAAACAACATTTGTCCCTCCTTTCAGGCAATATTGATCTGTCCGACTTTGTTTTGGGACCTCGTGGTCCCGACCTAAAAGATTCATTTATGAGACATATAATGAACTCTGGAAGCTATCACAAATGGAAGCTGCTTCCCGTCTTCGGAAATAGATCAAGCAAATTTGGAAAAGGTGCTTGCTGTTGTTGACAATTGTATTAATACCCTGTCTTCACGCATTTATACTTTAGAGAATATTGTGTCCTCTGTTGTTGATATTGTACAAGATGATGTTTCTGTGTTATATCATGGTCAGAATCAATTGCGTTCAGTTATGCAGTTTGCATGGACTTTGCAAACGCTCAAGTTAGAGTAAAGTTCCTTGGCATTTTTGAACACCTCTGCCTTGTTTCTACCTTTTAACTTAACTGACAAACAGCAATTTATGTCCATGAAAGATGCAACTTACACTCTATTACATATCGAAAAGATGGATCCTTTGCCGTTCTCTGTTGCAGAACTCGATTCTGCTGTGTGGCTAGTTCATGGGGTTATCGCTTTACCTTTTCCTTGTTTGAATTTGACTCGTGCATGAAACATTATCCTGTGGGCCGTTACCGGCCCTTGGGCAGTGCTTTCCTGCATGAACTCTGGTCCTTGCCTTTCATGTATAAATGCCTTCGGGACGGCAAGGAAGTCTTTCTCACGAGGGAGTACTGCGACTCGACTATGGGTCATTCGCTTATTTGTAAACACATTAAATTGCATGGCTCATGTAGCGTTTCCGCTCCTAATCTTGCTTGTGTGCTGAAAGGTATTCCTGCTCCTGTTATTTCTCCTACTTTCACTCTCCTTTCCAATGGTAGTTATTTACTTTTAAATAACGAAAACTGTTGTGGCCTGCAGGCTGGCATTCCTTACATTGTAACAGTTTCGCACAGGGTTGTCTGCTGCAAAAATGTGCTTTTTCCTCCCCCTCATGGCAAGGTTGATATCTCTATTTGGCCTTCCATCCCTACCATGGAGGCAGATTTCAATAGACTGAGCAGAATAAAGGCACTATTATTAAACGAGGAAGTTATGCTTACGTCCGCCCGGGAGACATTCATTCTCCAGGTGGCGAGTACCCACAGTGAAATACAGGCCCTTTTGAACACTAATCTCCCCAACATTTTGGGAGTTAATTCATCGTATTTTTAACGCATCTAACACAGAGGGTCTGGTACACTTTTTAAAGTCGTGGGGTCTGGTTTGGTGTCCTCCTTCCAAACTATTTTTGGTGTCATCCCGGCGTTTATTCATTCTATTTTTTCCAGCGTCTTTGGCGGTTTCCCGTTGATCATCGCCTTGGCGGCTGGTGTCCTGTTATTAATTTGTTTTATGCGCAATGGCTGCTCCCGATGGGACCTGCTCGATCCAGAACGCCTCCAGCTGCTTCGTGAGCGCCTTTTGGCTGGTTTTGGTGTCTTGCCATTGGCAACACTGAGTGTGTCATATACTCTTTCCTTTCGCTTTGCGTATTTCACTTGCGTGCAACCTGTAATGACTTGCATCCGCTGTCCTTTCACCTGGACCTTGGATTATTGCCTCTCCAATTCGTCATTGTCTGTTCC
The DNA here is from genome assembly GCA_963921515.1 of Calotriton arnoldi. Taxonomy (NCBI): domain Eukaryota; kingdom Metazoa; phylum Chordata; class Amphibia; order Caudata; family Salamandridae; genus Calotriton; species Calotriton arnoldi. Next base: position 232,458 of record CAWUFW010005738.1, read on the forward strand.
GGATTTTGTTCAGTTGATGGGTCCCTTAGAGGCCCATGAGCAGGACTGTTCCGTTGCCGGCTGTATGGCGCGTGCGGCTGCACTGGGGATTTTGGCGCAATGGGATATCTGGGCGGCTGCCCAGGATCTCCTACAACAAAGCTGTTTCGTTTATCACGCAAGTTGTCCCGCATTGCTTTTGGATGCTCCCTCTGCTGAGGAGCATTCCTGCTCTTTTGATCTCATGGATTGGATGGCATCTATGTTTTTGACGATTCCAATGATGCCCTTTTGGAGGGTATGGCTTTTTCTGCACTTACACTTTCATGGATTGACTTGTTTTTCGCCGTTTGGCGCTCCCTGTGCTCTACTGGATATATTTTTTTGCCCTCTGTCTTGGACGCTCGGACTGACCAGGGAGGGTGTCTTGTGGTTTGTTGCCTGCCTTGTTATGTTGGCCTAGGACTAGCTGCCATGCTGCTTTTCTTTGCGCACGTTACACTGAGCCAGGGCTCCTCGCCCTTTGCTCTTGCCAAGTTCTTTTGCGCTGTCTGCACTTTCTGTCTTTCACCTTTTCTCTTGTTCGATTTGGGCTCAGACTGCACAACATGTACAAGGTCGCATAACAATGTATTTCGGTTCTTCCTGATATGGCCAGTCTCGCGCACCCAGACATAACATTAGGCGCAAATGACATGAAACTTTGTGTGCCTTTAATACTGAGGTTTTTACTGGCGCGGGACACACTTGGAGAAATCCTTTTCAGTGAGAAGAGCTATGATGTCCTGCTGATGTAATTCTGCATCTAGAGACTGAGGTATGGGGGTTCGCTAGTCAAAGCCCAGAGGTCTTCTATTTTTATAATAAACTATCTTACTGCACGGGGAGGGTGGTAATGTTATTTAGACATTTACCCACTGAGTTATGAAATGCTTTCCCCGTTTGTATTCTATGGAATTGTAACCATGCTGCTTATATTATTCATATGCATTATGCTATTAGTACTGACACGTGTACTGTACATTAGAGCACGTAAGTTGGAATAAACATTTTAACCTATCCAGTGTCTCTTCCTACGCACCTTGTGGACAAGTACGAGTGAGTGACGAAAGAGTGTTCTTGCTTCTGCAAGTCCTGAGATAAAGATACCGTGTTCTGGGTTGTCTAATCATTGGTACTTGGGTGCTAATGGGATGCTAAGCTAGTTGGGTTGGGGTTTTTGGGTGCTACGGTATATGGTAGGCAAACCACTGTATTCCGGGGTCCCATTATCCTGTGCATAGCTCTGTGTATGTGCAGAAACCTTATGACTTGGGTGACTTCACATTAAGCCAGCGTCTTCTGCAGTGTTTAACATGCTTAAAGTGGGAGCAATCACCTTTTCAAAATAAGCATTTTCAGTACTGCGAACATAAGCTTAAAACATCTGCAGCTCAGATGCACGGACATGCAGCCGCTGTTTTAAAAACAGGAAGTGCTCAAAATGTAATATGTAAAGGCAAACACACTACTAGACAGGCAATGGAAGAGAAAAGGAGGTGCAGTTATTCCAGCCATGCAAGGTCTTGCTTGTCAGCTATGAGTCCTTACTTAAAATATTTGGACACAGCTGAAAATGAAATTATGGGACAGTTATGGGGTAGTTTTTAATGTGTTTAATATTTCAAGACTATATGTTCCCACTGCTTTATAAGTCTTCCATTATCACTAAATTAATTTACATCAAAATGCACCATTTGCCAATCTTTTTCATTTTTTTCTCAGGAGCGGGACCCACCCTGGACCCCACGTTTGTCCATTAAGCTTGGTCACGTCACTCGCTTCATAAAGGTCATACCCAGCTTTTACGCCCCACCACTTTCAAATGTCACCAGCCACTACTGTCCGTGAAGAAAGGCGATGGAGCTGCTGCGGAAGATGAAGTTGAAGAGGCTACGTTTTTGTTTAGGGGTGCACCAGAATTTTCCATCACTGGAACTTAAGACATTATGCAGGAGGACCTAGTGTATCTGTGCGAAGGAGATTTAAATGATGTATGATCATTTTCAACCTGTCCATTCATTAAGAAGAAAATTTGAGTATTGTACATTCATGTAGGAGCAAAGAAGGAAAAGGGAAACACAAACTTTGTACTATATCAAATGATTAGGCTTGGAAGGCGCAGGTAAGGGCTATCACATCACCACATGGTTAGCAGTGTGGTTGCTTTATATAATATACATCCATTTAGGAGAGAACAAGATGGAGACTGTTAAAGCTTCTTTCCTGTGAAATTTTATATAAAATAATGTGAAGATAGAAGAGCAGGCAGTCTATATTGAAATGGAGGCAAAAATCCTTAAGAGGGAGCAAACCTGGTGTTCTTTATACAGTGCAAATATATTTGGAGCATCAGCTCATCTCCCGCATTGTGCCGGTGTCATGAAATGGTGGGTGCTTTCGAGGAGAGGGAAGCACACTGCCAGTCAAAATGATAAAGCGTGACCTCCCCCGACACCCAGCCTGAAAAAAAAGCATGCCGTAATTGAAAGGACGTGCTGTGCCGTTCAAGAAACTTCATTGACGTTAAAGAACAGTCACAAACAGCTTCCCTCCTGCCCCGTCCAGCAGAGACTCACACGGGCGCGGCCATCTTCCTCGAGCACTTCAAAATGAAATTACTTGCTCTCCTAATCAAGCCTTACAACTCAAAACAGCAACTATAACCTGTCACAGATTTAGAATGATTTGTCTCTTTGCTTGCAATTTAAAATCCTACTTCACCATAAGCTGTAATTTTAAATTGTAAGTTCAGAGACACCAAACTCCAAATCTCTATCTTTTCCCAATTGGAAATTACACTTAAAAGATGTTTTAAGGCAATTCCAATGTTAACCTATAGGAGAGATAGACTTTGCAGTAGTAAAAAACAAATATAGCAATTTTTCACTACCAGGATATGTAAAACTCAAAAGTAAATGCTCTACACTTTAAATACACTGCAACGTGCTCATATGGCTGACTAGAGCCTACCCTAGGTGTGACATATGTAATAAAGGGGAAGGATTGGGCCTGGCAAGTAGGTTAACTTGCCAGGTTGGTCGAAATGGCAAATTAAAACTGCGCACACAGGCTCTGCAGTGGCAAGCCTGAGCCATGTTTACGGGCTACTGAAGTGGGCTGCACAATCGTTGATGCAGGCCCACTAGTATCATTTAGTTTACAGGCCCTGGGCATATATAGTGCACTTTACTAGGGACTTACAAGTAAATTTAAATATGCCAGTTGTGGATAAGCCAACGTTACCACATTTTAGGGCAAGAGCACTTGCGCATTGGTTAGCGGTGGTAAAGTGCCCAGAGTTCTAAAACCAACAAAAACAAGGGCAGAAAAAAGGGGAGGAGGAAGGCAATAAGTTTGGGGTGACCCTGCAGAAAGGGGCGTTTCCAACACTTACTCAAAGGAACAAGTGTAAAGCATTTAGAAGTATCAAAACAACAGGTAAGTAAGAGACACAACACACTCAAAAGTCAACACCAGTTTATAAAAATAGAGTGTATTTTTATCTTAAATTAGGTACCAAGATGAGAAAAATCTATAAAGTGGAACCAGAGATATGATTTTTGAACGGTAAGTTCAGTTTAAGTTCCAATGAATTTTTGTAATTCACATTTTGGTTCCAGAGCCAGCAGGCTTGTACGACCACCAATACTCTTTTGGAAAGGCCACAGGATTCTGAGGATACAGAGAAGGTGCTATGGATGCTGAAGATGCTGGAGGTGTGGAAGAGAAGCAGTGACTGTTCCTGGGACCATCCCAGGGTCCTCAAACTTCAGGGTTCCTCTCCAGCTTCATTACGCAATCTCCCACGATGCCTCAGTGAAGTCAAGTGCAGGTCCAGATGCCACTGGCTTGCTGGTCTCGGGTTACAGCGGTCTTCAGCAGTTGTCCACAGGTGAGTGTCTCTTTCTTGCAGGAGGACCAGGGTTTACTTCGACAACAACCATGGTTCCCACAGCCTTGGGGACACCTCAGGCAGGTCAGGACCTTGTCTCCCAGCAGGCACTTTGGCATCCAGTGGTGGGCAAGTGATCCTGGGCAGATGGGCTCTCAGAAAGGCAGGCCTCTTTCAGCTTTTGTGTCTGCTCCTGAACAGGGGGCCAAGCACCTAGTCCTTGGAGTCACTTCTTCTGGCACAAGTGGATCCTTTTTTTCACAAGTGCTCACTGACAGGACAGCACTTTGGCTAGTCCCTCAGGTTCAGCAGGTGCAGTCCGGTCTTTGGTGCAGCCTCTCTTTGTGCTGGGTCCAGAGAGCAGCAGGACAGTCTACATTGAGTTCTGGGCACAAGTGGAACTCTTCTTCCACATGTGGACACAGTCCTCTTTGCTAGTCCGTTGAGTTCAGCAGATACAGTCCTTCCTTAGTGCAGCCTCTCTTTGCTGACTTTCAAAATTACCTTTCTGTTAAAAGTTACCTTAAATCCGATCTCAGCTATGAGCTGTGTTTACTGTAATGATTAATTTGATACCTTGGAGTAATATTCTTGGTGGTCCTAAATGGAAGTTAGCACTAAATCCATGTTAGCCAAAGGGACCTCTGGGCTTCCTACAGCGAAAGTGGCAATTTTGAAGTTTTCACTATCAGGGTATGTTGAATATAAAAGGACCATGCCCTTCTTTTTATTTTAAGCACCCTGCCCGGTGGGCTACCAAGGCCTTCCCTAGGGATGGTTTTGACCTGGTAAAAGGGTTTATTTTTACCACTTTGAGGAAGCAGGCTTAAACTGCCTGACCAGGTCACAGTGGCAGGCCTAGAGTCACAGTTTCACTTTGCCACAGCAGTGTTGGCACAATTAAGTGCTGCAGTCTAATGGTGACATTTAACTTTTTAGCCTTGGATACCTCCTGTACCATATACTGGGGACTTATAAGTTAGTTGAATGAGTCAATTAGGTACTAGCCAATCGTACACGTACTTTGGGCGGCAGAGCACCTGTACTGGGGATGGGATAGCAGGGTCCAGTGCACCACTGAGTCGAAAAACCAGCAGCATCAGTCCAACAACTTAGAGGGAGTGATCATACACAAATAGGTTCTTTCTTATGCCCCCCCTCCAGATGAAAGGTGCTAAGTAATTAATCCGTCTCTAGATAGTTCTCACCTAAGTGATACACCTAGAAAGGCCATCTGCATTGGCATGGTCACGCCAAGGTCTGTGTTCCACTGTAAAGGCCATTCCCTCTAGATAAATAGACCACCTCAACAGACTGGGGTTTTCTCCTCCCATTAGCATGAGCCACCTGAAAGGCCTATGGTCGGTTTGAACTTTGAAGTGAGTCCCAAACAAGTAGGGTCTTGGCTTCTTCAGGGACCAGACCACAGCAAAGGCTACCCTCTCAATACCACTCCAAAGCTGTTCTACAGGGAGGAGTCACCTACCAACAAAGGCAACTGTTTTTTCCTGGTCCTCATCATTCACCTGTGACAACACTGCCACAATCTCATGTTCTGAAGCATCTGTCTGAGCTATGAACTCTCTGCTGTAGTCAGGTGCTTGTAAGTCAGATGCTGTGCACAATGCTTCCATCAGGGTGTTAACAGCCTGCTGACTCTCTGCAGACCAAATTACTTTCTTTGGCTGTTTCTTAGAAGTGGGTTCTGTCAGAGAGGGGGAACAATAGTGTTGTGCCTCTTCACAAACCTCATGTAATCCTCAGTCAGGCCCAAAAAGGCCTTGACTTGGGTCTGAATCTTGGTAAGTTCTCAAGCCAAAATTGTCTGGATATTCAGCTGGAGAGGCTGTACATGCCTTCCATTTACAAGGTGGCCTAGGTACACGACAGAACCCTGCACTATTTGGCATTGACTTTTAAAAAAACAAAAAAACATTTCTTTATTAGGTTTTTGTGTTATTATAGAACAACAGTAACAGAAAGTCATCAAATGTCCACAAGTGTCTACATTAATTTCAACAATAACAGTTTGGCGTAGCATGATGCATTAATACCCTTCTGAGTCCCTGCCATTACACAAGAAATTCAATGCAAATTATCAGAATGTCGGTCATTGTCCCAGCTCGTATTTGGCATTTACTTGCCTTAATAGTCAGGCCTGCCTGTTGCAGGGCCTGAAGCATTTCCTTCAAGTGGGTTAGGTGGTCTTCTCAGGTGGAGTTGAATAGAGCAATATAATCCAGATATGTTGTACTGAAAGCTTCCAACCCAGCTAGAACCCTGTTCACCAACCTGTGGAAGGTGGCAGATGGATTTTTCAGGCCAAAGGGCATCATGTTAAAATGAAAGTGGCCCTCTGGCTTTGAAAAAGCAGACCTCTCATTTGCTCCTGGAGTGAGGGCTATCTGCCAGTAACCTGAAGTCAATCAAAAATGCTCAGATACTTAGCAGCCTCCAACCTGTCAATTAACTCATCAGCTCTTGGGATGGGGTGAGCATCAGTCTTGGTGACTGCATTAAGTCCCCTGTAGCCCGCACAGAATCTCATCTCGGGCTACCCAACCTTTGGGTTGGGTTTAGGTAACGGCACTACTGGGCTAGCCCAAGGACTACTAGAAGGTTCAGCACCCCTAACTCTAGCATTTTGCAACCTCAGCTTTGATGCTAGACTTTACTTGGTCAGACAACCTGCATTTTTTTCCATAATCTTTATTAAAGTTTTGCGGTGTACAATGAGAGAAAAAAGAAATACGATCAGTGAAACAGTTAGTGGTTTCTCTCAACACATTAGTATACAGACATGTAATATTGATCATGGGATGGTGAGGTGGGTGACAATCCCAAAGGACCTCTTTAAGTCCACTTTAAATAGTGCAGACATTGGGTTTGTTAATGAGTTCAAGGGGAGATTTGCCCCATGGCCCTCAGCGGGGGTGGGCAGATGCAGGGAGTCCCCCCAGAGACCAGTCGTGCGGGGTGGACCCCCTGGCAAGATACAGGGGTCAACCCGCCCTGCCCATCCGCTGGGTTTTGGAAATGTACATTGCCCGCCTGGCGGCCCCACTGACATCAGCATGACCTCTCTCCCTCAGGGGGGTTGCCCATCCAGGTTCAGCTCTAGCGCGAACAGACTTGTGTCCCACCCCGTGATGTGGCTAGGGAGGCCCGCCTGCCTCCTGAGCCGTTGTAACACATCATCCTCCGCTTTCGCCCAGCTGCGCACATCGCCGTGCCATGCCATGAGCAGGGGCCCCGTGTCCGCCCTCCAATGTCTTGCTATTGCTCGCCTCGCCAGTGCCAAGTCTATAAACCTATTGCCTGCCTTGTACACCTTGGGCCGGGGCACAAGCCCCAGTAGGCATGTTTTGGGCGTGTGTATGTATTACCGACCTATGACTTGCGTGACGCATGCACACACCGCCGCCAAAAGGGCCGAAGCGCTGGGCATTGCCACATCATGTGATAAAAGTCAGCAGTGTTTGCCCCACACCTTGTGCTCCCATGTGTTTCATGCTGAACATCCGGTGGAGGCGCCACGGGGTGAGATATGTGCGGTGGACATAGTTAAACTGCAACAGCTTTAGTCGCATGTTCCGCGAGAACCCAAAGATGTGGCTCAGTCCGCCTCTGTTAGTTCGATCTGCAAATCCTGGCTACAGCACTCCCTCAGGCTATCAAGGGCCCTGCCGGTTGCCCGAATCAGTGCCCCATATATGTTAGTGATCCTATGCCACCTGGGGCTCCATGTCAGCAGTACTGCAGTACCGTGTCTTTGCCAGGTTCTTTGCAGGGATCTCCCCATGTCTCACTGATGACCCCCTTAAGTGCTGCGTGCGTCAAGAACTGTCCAGCCAGAGTGGGATATATCTCCTGTGGTTCAGCAAACATGCTGGAAGTCCCCTGCGAACACAGCTGGCCAAGGTCCATTATAGAAGCATGTTGCCACTGCGATGGCTGCAGCACTCGCCCGATCCTGGCGAATGCCGAAACATACCACAGGGGCAAATCCAGCAAGTAAGGCACACCCGTGCATTGGCGCCGCCTGTAGCAGGCCCAGCAGTGCTAAGCCACTCTTATCAGCACCGATATATGTGCCACACCGCGAACCCGGCCCAGCACATCACTGAGTAGAGTCTCCCTTGTCCTGCACAGCCACAGGCTGGCCGCCTTGGGCGACCGATTCGAGGCTATCCACATCATAAGCCATTGTAGTTGTACAGTTCATGGTCTGGCACACCCAGGCCACCCACTGCCATCGGTAAACATAGCTTCTCTAATGCCACGCAGTGGTGACCTGTGACCCAGATCAGCCCAGAGAACCAACTAATCATGTCTGTGAACACCTTGCGAGGCAACAGTAACGGTACTTTGGCGAACGTGTATAATAATCGAGGTAGGGCAACCATTTTTTGCCAGCGTGACGATGCCCAGGTGCGAGAGTGCCATCGTCCGTCAAAAGGCCGACATTCTGAGAAGTGAGGTGACCACTTTGCCCAGATTGTGCTCGCGGGCGTCCTTGAGGTCCCGATACACCTGGACCCCCAAATACCGAAAGGTGTGTGTGGCTATGGGTTCGCGTAGGGTCCGGAATTCGCCATCTGGGTTGCGTACCTGGCTGACAGTGAAAAAAGACATCCACAGTCCAGACAGTGAGCCGAATGTGTTTATCAGGTCCATTGTGGGCTTCAGACCTACATCTACATCGTACAGATACATTAAAATGTAATTTGCATACAGGGAAACCACGTGCAGTTTGCGATCCACCTGCAGCCCATGCCCCCTGTGCCCGCAGTCTGCTCGCTAGTGGTTCCATGGTGAGCGCAAACAGAAGTGGTGACAGTGGGCAGTCCTGACGAGTGTTCCTGTGTATTTGCCACTGGTCTGTCACGATTCACTCCCTGTGCTCTCGTGCCCACCACCTGGGGGCAAAATTGTGGGGCTTTCCAGTGTTCTAATATGCTTCCAGACACTCCCCTGCATGCATATCCTGACTTCCAGGCATTTGGACATCATTTAGGAATTGACATCCATTCCCAATCCATGCCGGGTTTTGTGGAAGCCAGTCTGCTCATGGTGGAAACTCCATTACCTATAATCCCCTGCTCACTGCTTTGTCTCCAACCCTGCTGGCCAAGGATGGGTGGAGGAATTCAGTTCACCTGTGGCTGGCTGCTGCTAGCCTGCTCACACCTGATGCATGTGATTACTGTGAGCTCTTTTAAGCCCCAGCTCCCTTTAGCCCAGTGTTGGTCATTGTAGCTGTATACCGGTGAGGCCGATCCTTGTTTCCAGTGTTTCCTGAGCTTTTGATACCTTTGTTTCCAGTGTTTCCTGAGCTTTTGATATTCCTTGACTCCTGAGCCTTAGCATTCCTTGTTCCTTGTTCCTGACCTGCAGCAGGTTCCCTTCTCCTGAACTAGCACTGCCTGCAGTGCTACTTTGACTCCTGAGCTTTTGCTCAATTCTTGTTCCTGCCCCAGCACTGCCTTCTATGCCACTTTGTTTTCTTGATTCCTGAACTTGCGCTATTCTAGTATACCCTTGTAGCCTCCCCTGCAGTATATCCTTTTCCAGCCCCTGCCTTTCTTCCCATTTCCTTGGTTCCAGTTCTAGTTTGCTGTCTTTCTATTTCTGCTGTCTTGCTTCTGTTACCTTGTATGTTTGTTACCTGCTTTCTGCCAAGTGTGCCCTGTGATTTCCTTCCTTTCCTGTTAAGCACTCCTCCTTGCTAGCTCCTTGTCTATTGTGCTTGTGTTTAGTTCTACCCCTTTGCTGTTACTGCCTTGCGTGTTCCTGTTTGATCGCCAGGATCCGTGGGCACAGCTGACTACCTAGGTGGTGTTTCTTGTTCACTGTGATTATTGTCTTTGAGTTACTGTTATAACATCACCGTAGGTATAAGCTCCACAGACCCTGCCTTTGCATACATATCCTATATGTGGGTATTTTCAGTCAGTATCTGTAACAGCAATTGTGGGTGAGGAACTTACTGAGCTTCAGTCTTACCGTGTGGAGCTCCTGAGTGCTTTACCCCACATTCCCTTTATTGTTAATGTTGTATTATATATATGTCTTGCACATTCGTCCTGGGTGTAGTTATACTGAATGCTAAATTGCCTCGTGAGTGCCCTTCCTTTCTGAGTCTTACCCATCTTGTTCACTTGTACAGGCTTCCTCTTTGGATCCCTTTTTCTCCTCTGACTCCCTGTATGATCCTGGGCAGCGCTGTACTCCTCTTTCTATGTACGTTTTGTACCCAGTTCCCAGTCCTTGCCCAAGTCCCTGACTGTGTTCCCGACATAGTCCCGGACAGTCCTTGACAGAATGACCAACCCACATATCCAGGGTCACTTGTGAGGTTTCTTTGTGTTCAGTTAGCTACCTTTTTATTAAAACCCACCCTGTCAGTTCTTGCCAAGATGTTTAGCAACAGATCCGGAAAGTCTGCGTATGTTGGCAGAAATCCATTGTCAAGGCAGCGCAGTTCTGTACACCCTATTAGAAAGTCCTTAAACTCTAGAGATCGATTCATGGAACAAAACAGACTTTTACGTGCTGAATATTATTCCCTGTGGTTGGCTGATCCTTCTATGGTAGATTTTCATTCCATCTGTAACCCTGATCCTCACCTGATGTCAGCCAGTGATCTACAGGATGAAAACGAATTTCTGCAAACCTTGTTAGCAGCAGAAATCTAAAATAGTAATTTAGAGAGTGGTACTATTAGGGGACATTTTTCTGAAGTTTGTAACTCAGAGACCCCCTGTCAAGACCATGTTTTCTTTGAAGACAATTTCCAGACACAGTTTTTATCGACACCTTACCAAACTAGTAGTTCAATGACACTAGTTAAAGCTTGTTTAACCACACAGCAGACAAAGAAAGAGCAGATGCATTATATAACCTCTGTTTTCCATACAAATGAAATACCTCAGTCTTGGACCCAGTAAAGATCACAGTCCCTGATACTAAAGAGACAATGTTTAATGCTACATTCAAAGCAAACAATCAGATTAACAAAATAGAGAAAACACCTTCTAGAACACAGACAGCTAAAAGCCAGTTTAAACAAAATCCAAGATTTAGTTCTGTTGCATGTTGTGAAGTTTCAAAGTCTACCGCTGTCCTTGTAGAAAAAGATCTACAAGCTTCACAGGATATATTGGAATCGAAGATTTTGGAATTACAACAAGAGAATAAAATGGTTCAGACTCTGTTAAAAAACTATAACCCAGAGTTCAAGTGGGAATCTAAAACCCTGGTACAAGACTACTTTTCAGCTTCTATGTTAGCCTCCTTAGAAATGGAGAATGAAACCTTGCGCACTATTTTGCGGTCCCCTCAGAGCTGGTCCAGTAATTGCGTAAATAATACAGTGGCAGATCCCTCAGATTCCATTCAGAAAAACCATAGTACCTTATCTCATAGTCCAGTTAATGAAAGTATTTGTTTGAATTCTGCAATTTCTACCTCCTCTGATGTGTTGTTTTCTATTGCTAAACTGTGTATAGGCACTACACCCGAGATGTGTCCCTCCATTTCTAAGGAACCCCAGATGCCAGGAAAGACACTAAATACTTGTTTGCTTTCTCTTCCTGGTAGTGAGGTCAGTTCCACCCCGGGGGTATCACATACACTGGCCATTGACAAACAGACAAAACCTGAACCAGTGCCCAACATAATCCCTGATTTGACAACACCCTCTGACTCAGTCTATGCTCTTGGTCTAACTTCTGCGACTGAAGCCAACCTCCTTACTGAGAAGGAACAAAATCCTGACCCCTTGTTTGCTCTCTCGCCTTCAAGCACGCCACATATTGAAAAGTCAGGACATAATATTACTCTATGCTCTGATGCATCTGTACCACCTTGTAATGCAGAAGGAATTGAACAAATCTCCCATGACCAAGAAGTCTCAGACCTATTTCCTCTGACTAAGACATGTGAACTGCCAAATGGTAAAGGGAGTCTGGTCATCAGACTCTAAGATAAGCAGTATTCTTAGCCATCCCGAAGAAAGCCCTTCAGTGTGTTTTTAATGTGCCAAGGAACTGTGAAGATTTCAATTTTGACAATAGGGAATCTACTGTTCACGGGTTATCGCCATTCCCAGAATTTACAGTACATCTTCCTTGTGCCTCTCTGTCAACAGCTTGTCTTTTTGCAAAGTCTCCAGAGTCCTCAGCCGGCCTGCTGCCTTCTGAACTTCAGCCTGCAGCCTGCCTGACATCTGAGCCCGAGCCTGCAGCCTGCCTGCCATCTGAGCCCGCAGCCTGCCTGCCATCTGAGCCCGCAGCCTGCCTGCCATCTGAGCCCGAGCCCGCAGCCTGCCTGCCATCTGAGCCCGAGCCCGCAGCCTGCCTGCCATCTGAGCACAAGCCGTCAGCTCACCTGCCTACTAAGTCAGTCTCCAGCCTGTCTGACTTCAGAGCCAGAGCTTCCAGCCTGTCTGACTTCAGAGCCAGAGCTTCCAGCCTGTCTGACTTCAGAGCCAGAGCTTCCAGCCTGTCTGACTTCAGAGCCAGAGCTTCCAGCCTGTCTGACTTCAGAGCCAGAGCTTCCAGCCTGTCTGACTTCAGAGCCAGAGCTTCCAGCCTGTCTCACTTCCGAGCCAGAGCTTCCAGCCTGTCTCACTTCCGAGCCAGAGCTTCCAGCCTGTCTGACTTCCGAACCAGAGCTTCCAGGCTCCCTGCCTTGAGCCTCTATCTTGCCTACTTTTTGACCCTGTGCTTCCAGTTTGCCAGCCTTCAGAGGTCTCAGTACGTATACATTCAGAGACTGAATCTCCAGCATCAAAGACAAAACTCTCAACATGTAAGCCTCAAGGGCCTGGGTCTCCTGCATACCTCCTTCCAGAGTCTCCTGCATGTGAGCCTTCTGTATGTTTTCATCCAGGGCCAGAGCCTCAGGTCTGCTTCTCGTTGTCTCCTTTGTCTTCAGCCAGTTTGCCGTTGACCTCTGTGCCTCCTGCCAATCCGTTATATGCTTTTGACCCTACAGTAAATGTTCCTTTGTTTTCAGAGTGCTACTCTAGCCTGCCATCATCAAGACTTCAAACACCTTTAATTCAGGCTTCTAAGCCCCCGTTACTGGATTTGGACTCTTCAGGTTCTGCCTTCAATACTGCTGTTAAATTACAGCCTAGTATCCTACCCTCCAGAACAACACATTTTTCCAGCAGTCCTCTGGTATCTTACACTACATCTCTGATGAAAATGGACTTATTTCATAGCAGCAAAGGCTTTAAGTCGAGTCCCAGATTCCGGGAGCCGGTCGTTGGAGGGGGTGTACTGTCACGATTCACTCCCTGTGCTCTCGTGCCCACCACCTGGGGGCAAAATTGTGGGGCTTTCCAGTGTTCTAATATGCTTCCAGACACTCCCCTGCATGCATATCCTGACTTCCTGGCATTTGGACATCATTTAGGGATTGACATCCATTCCCAATCCATGCCGGGTTTTGTGGAAGCCAGTCTGCTCATGGTGGAAACTCCATTACCTATAATCCCCTGCTCACTGCTTTGTCTCCACCCCTGCCGGCCAAGGATGGGTGGAGGAATTCAGTTCACCTGTGGCTGGCTGCTGCTAGCCTGCTCACACCTGATGCATGTGATTACTGTGAGCTCTTTTAAGCCCCAGCTCCCTTTAGCCCAGTGTTGGTCATTGTAGCTGTATACCGGTGAGGCCGATCTTTGTTTCCAGTGTTTCCTGAGCTTTTGATACCCTTGTTTCCAGTGTTTCCTGAGCTTTTGATATTCCTTGACTCCTGAGCCTTAGCATTCCTTGTTCCTGACCTGCAGCAGTTTCCCTTCTCCTGAACTAGCACTGCCTGCAGTGCTACTTTGACTCCTGAGCTTTTGCTCAATTCTTGTTCCTGCCCCAGCACTGCCTTCTATGCCACTTTGTTTTCTTGATTCCTGAACTTGCACTATTCTAGTATACCCTTGTAGCCTCCCCTTCAGTATATCCTTTTCCAGCCCCTGCCTTTCTTCCCATTTCCTTGGTTCCAGTTCTAGTTTGCTGTCTTTCTATTTCTGCTGTCTTGCTTCTGTTACCTTGTATGTTTGTTACCTGCTTTCTGCCAAGTGTGCCGTGATTTCCTTCCTTTCCTGTTAAGCACTCCTCCTTGCTAGCTCCTTGTCTATTGTGCTTGTGTTTAGTTCTACCCCTTTGCTGTTACTGCCTTGCGTGTTCCTGTTTGATCGCCAGGATCCGTGGGCACAGCTGACTACCTAGGTGGTGTTTCTTGTTCACTGTGAGTATTGTCTTTGAGTTACTGTTATAACATCACCATAGGTATAAGCTCCACAGACCCTGCCTTTGCATACATATCCTATATGTGGGTATTTTCAGTCAGTATCTGTAACAGCAATTGTGGGTGAGGAACTTACTGACCTTCAGTCTTACCGTGTGGAGCTCCTGAGTGCTATACCCCACATTCCCTTTATTGTTAATGTTGTATTATATATATGTCTTGCACATTCGTCCTGGGTGTAGTTATTCTGAATGCTAAATTGCCTCGTGAGTGCCCTTCCTTTCTGAGTCTTACCCATCTTGTTCACTTGTACAGGCTTCCCCTTTGGATCCCTTTTTCTCCTCTGACTCCCTGTATGATCCTGGGCAGCGCTGTACTCCTCTTTCTATGTACGTTTTCTACCCAGTTCCCAGTCCTTGCCCAAGTCCCTGACTGTGTTCCCCGACATAGTCCCGCACAGTCCCTGACATGGTCTGAGTATTTGTAACGCACCTGAACACGTGCTCCGGGGTCTGGGAATAACTCACGAATCCAGGCCAGCAATTCAGTGCCAAACCCCATGTGGTGGAGCACCCCAAAGAGGTAGATCCAGGAAAGGCTGTCAAAAACCTTCACCATGTCAACCGAGAAGGCAACCGGCTTTCGCAGCCTGTCAGGCAGGCAATCGATTAGGTGGTATAAGTTGTATATTCGGGCTTCTCTCGAGGAGCTGGATAATTTCCCTGCTTCCCGTGCTGCTGCATACATCACCGCGAGGGGCTTTATAAGGTGCACCTGGCACTTCTTATAGAATTCCAGGGGTAGCCCATCGCTGGGGGACTTTTGCCTGTCACTGATTGTTTGATTGCAAGGGCTATTTCGCCTTCCATAATGGGGCCCTCCACCTGCTGCCTGCTTTCTGGTGTGAAGGCAGCCATGCCAAGTACTCCCTATAGTCCTGCATGGCCAAGCAGACCCCCATCTCTGTGTGCTGTTGCCTCTGTCACACCCGCGTAGCTCATGCCGCCACCTTTGATACCGCACAAATCTCCAGGTGCCTAAGCTCGACCTCCGTATGGCTCAACTGGGCTTGCAGCATAGAGTGCACCCCAATTAGACGTTTTGATACAGATCCTGAATATACAGCCTGAAGGCATCCCACTACACCAGTGGTATTGTAGCCCGGTGTTAGAAATTGGATTTTTGGTAGGCTAGGGCATGTGCCAAAGCCAGGCAGAAACCACCACTCTAGTCAGGATAAGGGAGTTACACTCCTAAAATAACCCCTGCTCACCCCCTTGGTAGCTTGGCACGAGCAGTCAGGCTTATCTTAGAGGCAGTGTGTAAAGCATTTGCACATAACCAACAGTAATACAGTGTAAGCACTACAAATGGACACCACACCAGTTTAGAAAAATATCCAATATTTTTATATACTTAAGACAAGACCAAAACGATAAAAATCCACAATACAGTACTTAGAAATCTTCAGTTATCAAAATAACCCTGAAAAACAGTTCCTTCATGTTGATAGCTCCGTCTGGCGCTATCACGGCGTCGTGAACAACAAATCCAAACAGTTCTGGCTGACCGCAGCATCGCAGGCCAGCTACGGTGTCGGGAAGACCCGCAAAACAGTACCTTTAGAAATGCAGGGCGTTGGCGACTTCTCATTGAGCTTCCGAAAGCACGGCGTCCGCAGGCGTCAGTTCCGGAGGTCGGTGCAGGAGTTGTTGGGCCCTTGAAGTCACACGCATTGCAGATCGAACTCCTCTCTGTTTAAGTCAGGAGCGCTGGCGTCGGCGGGTGCTGCAGTGCGAAGTGCAGCGGTGCGGCGTGCGGTGCCCTCAGGTCGTGGTGCCAGCAGCGGCTCGATGGTGGCGTCAGATGGCGGCGTCAGTGAGACCAGAGTCGTGAATGCGGTGCTAGTCGCGGTGCTGGCAGGTCACGGTGCAAGCAGCGTCGTCGTCGTTGCTGAAGCGCTGTCGTCGGCTGACGAACTGGAGTCGATGGCGTCGGTAAGCCAAGGCTGCGGTGCGGGATGAGGGAGGTGCGGCGTGTAACTTTACGAGCGGTGCCCTCGAACCACGGTGGAGGCAGCGGCGTAGATTTTGGCGTGGAGCGGCGGCGTCGGGGATACCAAGGCATCGTTGTGAAGCGAGGCGGTGCGGAGTGCGGTGTCCACAGGTCGCGGTGCGAGCAGTGGCTTGGTAGTGGCATCAGCAGGCATCGTCGGTTAGACCAGGGTCACGGTGCGGCATTGCGGCGGTGCCCTCTGCGGTGCCGTCAAGACATGGAGTCGGCAGCGGCGTCGTCGACGTCATCGGGTTGCTTTTTCTTCTGTTGCAGCACAAAACACACAGCTCCCAGTGCTGAGGGCAGAAGAGCTTGAAGTCTTTGCTGTTCCTGAGACTTCTTGAACAGGGGGCAAGCTCTACTTCAAGCCCTTTGAGAAACTCACAAAAGTAGATTGCAGAAAGTTCAGTCCAGTCCTTTCACTGCCCAAGACAGAAGCAGCCACTGTAGGCCAACACAGCAAAGCACACAGCAATGTGGTAGTTCCTCCTCACAGCTTCTCCAGCTCTTCTTTATGGCAGTCTTCTTGGTCCAAAAGAGTTCTAAAGTTCAGGGGTCTGGGCCCCAATATTTATATCCCAAAATCCTTTGATCTCTTAGGCAGAGAGTGTCTGTGCGCAGCCAAAACCAGTTCTGCCTTCTCTGGTGTGGCTTTCTGGCAGGAGGTGGAGACGCCATTGTCAGAGGCAGACTAGGCCCATTCAGGTGCAAGGAAATCTCCTCCCCCTACTCTAAATGCTGCCCAGGTCTATTCAGCCCTTTCCTGACCCACCTAGACTATCCGGAGCCACTCCTGCTCCCCAGACCTCTGTCATCCAAAACCCAGTCAGTCAATCCACATTCTAGCAGAGGCACACTGGATGACTGAGCAAGAAAATACCTACTTTCTAAAAGTGGTATTTTCAAACACAGAATGTAAAAATCACCTTCACAAAAAGATGCATCTTTAGATTCTGAGTTCAGGCATACTAAACTTTATTTTCCTACCTGGTTCCCAGGGCCAGTTATGTTTATAAGATGTTATAAACAAACTCCCCATCCTGTCCTATGGGGAACAGGTAGCCTTGCAATAGTGAAAAACGAAATTGGCAGTAATTCACTATCAGGACATGCCACACACACCAGGGCATGTCCTACCTTTCACATACACTGCACCCTGCCCACACCGGTACCTTGGGCCTACCTTAGGGGTGACTCACATGTAAGAAAAGGGAAGGTTAGGGCCTGGCAAGTGGGTGCACTTGCCAAGTCGACATGGCAGTTACAAACTGCTCGCAGTCTCTGCAGTGTCAGGTCTGAGTTAACTTTTCTGGGCTACTCATGTGGGTGGCACAATCAGTGCTGCAGGCCCTCTAGTAGCATTCGATTTACAGGCCCCGGCACACTCTGTGCACTTTACTAGGGGCTGACAAGTAAATCAAATATGACAATAATGGAAACACCAATCCATAACACGATTTACACGGAGAGCATATGCACTTTAGCACTGATCAGCAGTGAAAAAGTGCCCAGAGTCCTAAAACCAACACAAACAGGTCAGGGAAAAATAGGAGGAAGAAGCAAAAAGTTTGGGGATAACCCTGCAAAAAGGGCCATTTCCAACACAACCCCCTTCCAGCCTAAAGCCAGGGTAGACCAATGCATACCTCGATGGGCTTCCCTGCTTGGGGCGATAGAACATGGAACCTGGCCCGCAACAGCAGGGTTTTCTTCCCGTTCTATGCCTTCCTGAACCTAGTTGGATCCCTCTATCCATACTCTCAGGGCCCACTAAGCTGACCCATGGGGAACCCTTCGACTCACCTGTGGACCCCATCTGTGCAGCACCTAAACTTACTTTGCTCACAGATGTGTCCCAACAGGCAGACAGTACCCACATGGCCAACACAATGGTGTGGCCCAGTCCACCCCCGGGGTGTGACTCCTGTCCCCCTCCCAGGGGCAACTCTGTCCACCAGGACAGCCAGCCACAGTGGCCACTGACAAATGTCAGTGATGAGAGCCAGGCCTTATGCCTTTCAGGCCACTCCAACCGCTGTGGCATCAGAGAGTGGGGGGCGGTAGCCCCAGGTGCCTGGCACCCTTTCTCCACTCTCCCTTCTGCCAAGTCAGGTATGGCATCCTGACACTGGCCCACTAGCCCAGGGCCTGTACCCTGCGGCTGGACAGGAGACTGGGGTGGGCTCTCCCACATCTTCTCCTTCTCCCTGGGGCTCTGTACCCTCCCACCTGGAGCGGTACCCCCCTCCAGAATTGTCAGGGCACCTGTGGCAGGTGTCCTGCACAATTCGCCCACCAGTTCAGGGGTGCTATCCTGCAACTGGTACACAAGCCCAGGGTCTGTACCCTGAGGCTGAACAAGGGACTGGGGTGGGCTCTCCCACAACTGGTCCTCCTCCCTGGGGCTCTGTACCCTCCCAGCTGGAGCGGCACCCCCAGAAGACAAACTGGTAGGGGCACTGTTAGCAGTCGCCCCTTCTCCCAGGTCAGGGGGGACACCCTGAACCTGGTCCTCCAACCCAGGGTCTGTACCCTCAGGCTGACCAGAGGTCTCGGGCGAGGCTCACCTCTCCTTCCGGGGTTCCACACTCTCCTCCCAGGAGAAGCACCCTCAGAACCAAAAACTATCAGGACACTGGAATCAGTCCTCCCAAACAATTCTCCCACCAGTTCAGGACCTCTCTCCAGCAACTGGTCTCCCAACCTAGGATCTAAACCCTCAGGTTGCACCGGGGTCAGAGGCGAGGACTCCCTCCCTCTGCACCCCCTTCCAGAGTTCTGCACCCTCCCACCCGGAGTGGTACCCTTGGAAGACAAACCGGTCAGGACACTGCTTACAGGCGTCCTGCCCTCCAGGTCAGGCAACACCTGAACCTGGCTTCCCAACCCAGGGACTAAACCCTGTGGCTGAGCACCCGCCTAGCACACCAGGACTTCCTGGGGAGCACGCATGCCCCCCGAGGGTAACACATGACTCATGTGTTGTGTGACAGTCTGCCTGGCGCAGATCTCCCGACCCCTGTCCATCTGACAGTGCGCGAAGATCCCCCAGGACAGCAGTGGTGTCACCATGGTCACTCCTAGGAGGCTCAGCCCTTCTGGTTGGCCCCTGACCCACTGGTTCTCCCACTGGGGAAGGCATCCCCCTCTCACCCCTCAATCTGGACTTCTGCACTCTCCACTTAGGAGCGGCACCGCCAGACACCAGAACCGCTGGAGCTCTGTTTACAGACACTCCACGTTCTCCTGACACTAGGAGATCCCCCTCAACGGACGGCCTACCAGTACAGCCTAGGCTCTTCACCTGGTGTTCCCTCCTGGAACCACCCAAGCTCTGGGACCGGGTTTTGGGCACCTTGGGCCGCAGCCCATTCCTACTCCTTCTCTGCGGAGACAGGACGTGAGTCCCTACACCCTTCCCACGACCCCGGGACCTATCTGGGCTACCACGAACCTTTCCCACCACCCTTGGTTGGGAAGTACCTAAGCCACTTCCTTCCGGGTCACCCCCAGATGCTTCTCCAGACCCTCTGGAATCCACCAAAAAGTCTGCCTCCAGTGCAAGCTCCCTGGGGTCAGAGAACTCATACTCCACTTGGTGTTGGCATAGCTCTAGAAAACAGGGACTTAAAATATGCTCTCCAACAATTGAATCACACAGCCCCACACAGGTGTTAACCAAACTACCCTTCACCCAACCATCCAGTGCCTCAGAAAAGTACCCCACATCATTCTCACAAGACTGGTGAGACAGTGTCTGACTGTTGCTGTCCCTCAACCCATACTCTTCTGGCTGGTCTCCATACTCACTTACCAGGGCTTCTATCATGGGGGAACCCCTCTCCCTGCACCTCTCATCTAGAGTCAGTAGAGTGTCCGTCCCACTACCAGGAAAATTATCCCCTGTGCCAGTTCCCCAATCCACCTCAGGGACACTGCGCACCACTGGAGTAACTTCACAATCCTGAACCCCCTGGTGTATGTCAACCCCCTCCTTGAAGCAGGGCCCCAAATCTGTGTGTGTGTGTGTACCTCATCCTCAGTACTGGACCTAACACTTTTGCTGCCACCATCTGGGCTGGGCCTAGCCCTACTGGCTTCCCAGTCCAGCTCTCTCATTTTAAACTCATGGTCTAACATCATCCTTTTCTCCTCCATGGCTAACTTAATCTTCTCCAGTTCCACATCAACTCTCCTTGCTTCCCGCCTGTCACCCAGCTCCTCTGGGGACAAGCCACTGCTGCTGCCTGGTTTAGAGGGTGCCCCCCCTCCCAAAAGCACATCCACCCTTGGAATAGGCTCCTCCACCTCCAGGCTAAGATCCCCAGACTGCTCACTAGCATGTCTGGCCGCTACCCAGGCCCTCAGCGCCTTTTGTAGCTCCTCTTTTCTGGTGAGGCCTCTGATTTGGATTTTGAGGTTTTTGCAGATTGCCTTCAACTCCTTAACATTGTAGGTTTCTAACCTCTCCTCCTCAAAGTCCACTTCCAAGGATGCAACAGATGATGCAATTGATTTAGGCATGTTGTACTAGAAAGTTCAAGTTCAAAACCAATGGAAAGGCAGAAATAGACCAAAAGAAAATAGTATGTGGTACGTAATGGTCTGCGATATGGTAGTAGTGCACACCAATCACTGTAAGTCAAGTGCAAACGCAAGTCCTAATCCCACCGCTGCCACCAATGTTAGAAATGGGATTTTTTGGTAGGCCAAAGCCAGGCAGAAACCACCACCCTAGTCAGGATAAGGGAGTTACACTCCTAAAATAACCCCTGCTCACCCCCTTGGTAGCTTGGCACGAGCAGTCAGGCTTATCTTAGAGGCAGTGTGTAAAGCATTTGCACATAACCAACAGTAATACAGTGTAAGCACTACAAAAGTACACCACACCAGTTTAGAAAAATATCCAATATTTTTATATACTTAAGACAAGACCAAAACGATAAAAATCCACAATACAGTACTTAGAAATCTTGAGTTATCAAAATAACCCTGAAAAACAGTTCCTTGATGTTGATAGCTCTGTCTGGGGCTATCACGGCGTCGTGAACAACAAATCCAAACAGTTCTGGCTGACCGCGGCGTCGCGGGCCAGCTACGGTGTTGGGAAGACCCGCAAAACAGTACCTTTAGAAATGCAGGGCGTCGGCGACCTCTCGTTGAGCTTCCGAAAGCACGGCGTCCGCAGGCGTCAGTTCCGGAGGTCGGTGCAGGAGTCGTCAGGCCCTTGAAGTCACACGCGTTGCAGATCGAACTCCTCTCTGTTGAAGTCAGGAGCACTGGCGTCGGCGGGCGTCGGATGCTGCGGTGCGAAGTGCAGCGGTGCGGCGTGCGGTGCCCTCAGGTCGCGGTGCAAGCAGCGGCTCGGTGGCAGTGTCAGATGGCGTCGTCGGTGAGACCAGGGTCACGGTGCGAAGTGAATGCGGTGCTCGTCGCGCTGCTGGCAGGTCACGGTGCAAGTAGCGGCGTCGTCGTTGCTGAAGCGCTGCGTCAGCTGACGAACTGGAGTCGATGGCGCTGGCGTCAGTAGGCCAAGGCTGGGGTGCGGGATGAGGCGGTGCGTCGTGTAACTTTACGAGCGGTGCCCTCAAACCACGGTGCAAGCAGCGGTGTATATTTCGGCGTGGAGCGGCGTCGTCGGGGATACCAAGGCGTCATTGTGAAGCGAGGCGGTGTCCACAGGTCGCAGTGCGAGCAGCAGCTCGGTGGCGGCGTCAGCAGGCGTCGTCGGTGAGACCAAGGTCGCGGTGCGGCGTTGCGGCGGTGCCCTCTGCGGTGCCGTCAGGACACGGAGTCGGCAGCGGCGTCGTCTACGTCATCGGGTTGCTTTTTCTTCTGTTGCAGCACAAAACACACAGTTCCCAGTGCTGAGGGCAGAAGAGCTTGAAGTCTTTGCTGTTCCTGAGACTTCTTGAACAGGGGGCAAGCTCTACCTCAAGCCCTTGGAGAAACTCACAAAAGAAGATTGCAGAAAGTTCAGTCCAGTCCTTTCACTGCCCAAGACAGAAGCAGCCACTGTAGGCCAACACAGCAAAGCACACAGCAATGTGGTAGTTCCTCCTCACAGCTTCTCCAGCTCTTCTTCTTCTTGGCAGTCTTCTTGGTCCAAAAGAGTTCTAAAGTTCAGGGGTCTGGGCCCCAATATTTATATCCCAAAATCCTTTGATCTCTTAGGCAGAGAGTGTCTGTGCCCAGCCAAAACCAGTTCTGCCTTCTCTGGTGTGACTTCCTGGCAGGAGGTGGAGACGCCATTGTCAGAGGCAGACTAGGACCATTCAGGTGCAAGGAAATCTCCTCCCCCTACTCTAAATGCTGCCCAGGTCTATTCAGCCCTTTCCTGACCCACCTAGACTATCCGGAGCCACTCCTGCTCCCCAGCCCTCTGTCATCCAAAACCCAGACAGTCAATCCACATTCTAGCAGAGGCACACTGGATGACTGAGCAAGAAAATACCTACTTTCTAAAAGTGGTATTTTCAAACACAGAATGTAAAAATCACCTTCACAAAAAGATGCATCTTTAGATTCTGAGTTCAGGCATACTAAACTTTATTTT
This sequence comes from Calotriton arnoldi, assembly GCA_963921515.1. Lineage (NCBI taxonomy): Eukaryota > Metazoa > Chordata > Amphibia > Caudata > Salamandridae > Calotriton > Calotriton arnoldi. The sequence goes on from CAWUFW010005738.1 coordinate 255,236, forward strand.
CCTACCTGGTTCCCAGGGCCAGTTATGTTTATAAGATGTTATATTTAAATCAAAAGGGACACTGTTCCAAATAGAGGGTGCGAAATGTCACCCAGTCAGTGAGAGAGAGTAAAAAGAATGGAATCGAAGGTCCGGAGAGAGGGAGAAGAAAGAGGCAGAGGTTCATCCCCGGTATCAAGGATCCAGTCCCGAAGGGGAGGGCCAAGTCTAGCCTCTTAATAGCCCTCACACACCCCGAAGGATGTCATGCTTCATCATCGGGCTTTTTTGCTCCTCGTCGGGCCGGCGCTGCAATGCCCGACGGTCCCCCGAAGGGTCACTTTCACGGAGATCTTTTAAGAGAAAAGCCGTAAGGTGAATGCGGGTGTGTGGGGTGGATCCAGTGAAAAAAGTGTAAAAGTGTGTGCAGAGGTGGTGGCTAAAAATACCTAGGGGTATCCACAAGGAAGTTCTTTAATAGCGTGGTGCCCCTGGTAGATTAAAAAACCCGAAGGTTAGTGAGTTACTATAAGGCCTAATGTGCCCGTGTAACTTGACAAAAGGTCGACATGTTTCACGCCTGGTAGTCTGAATGATCAATGGCGTTTCTTCAGGACCTAACTAGTGTGAAAGATGTGCACTAAAAGAAGGGTTCCAGAAATAGGAATGGTAACCCACATGAATCAAAGGTGGCTTGGGGTTCACCACAGGGAGAGTTTCCCTAATTAGTGGTATGGAAATCTCAGACAGTAGATTTACCCAAGCAATGGTAGTACCTGAATAGGGATGACAAAGAGAAACAAAAAGAAAAAGGAAAATCGTGTGTCAGAGGTGTCACGGTAAACATCCTGGTAAGTTCTGTGCACCTGACACGTGATAGCAAACCATACAATACGTCCAAACCAGAACACATTCATACGGCTATGGCCTCTGCTCATAAGTCATGCGCGGGCGACCTAGTCCCTGCCAACACCCAAAGGTTCCCGCCAGGAGACACATACGTGCGCCATGACGCATAGCGTAGAGGGTGGTCAAGGCACCCGTTGTGGTCCGCATGTCTCCCAGGGGTGAGGTGTTAATTGGTCACCCGAAAAAGGCAAATGAGTGTCCCGCTCAGGTACGCCTAGTGAACCACCTGATGCACTACCTCAGTGGGGGGGGGTGTCGATGTATCGATCCCCTTCCAACTGAGGAACGTGTCACCGGTGATGGTACAGCAGTAATGTGAGGTCTAGAGGAGGACGACCCCACTACATGGGCGGCTGGCTTAAAAATGCATAAAAACGCCAGTTGAACATTGATTATAGATGTGGGCAGTGCCCTGCTTACCCTCGCTTCAACCGGGAACAGTCTCCCTAGGCTATTGACCGCCGGGTGCCCGCACCCTATTAGCTAAATGGAGACAGACAGTAAGAGAACATTAAATTATTAAAACCGGGAAGATGCGGGGGGTTACACAGGTCGCATGGAGATGGACTGTCCATAGCGCTCTGTTGTACTCACGGTTACGTCGGGTGCCGGCTCTTCAGCACCTACCCTCTCCTAGCGGTCGCCTGCAATCACTGTGTGCGACGCGTCCGTGTAGTTGAAGTAGCTACTAGGGTGGCTGCTGAAGGCATGCCCTACTTCCTGACTGGTCTACGTGCGGTGACGCGTCAGAGTGCATACGCGCTTGCTCAGCGGGAAAGTGTCTCGGAAGAGAGCGCGAAAGCTCTGTGAACGCTACTCTCTCGCGCATGCGTGTAACGATGAGGTGCCCCGGTGCCCGATTACAATGAAGTGAAATACGTGAGGTATAGGGACTTGCTATTTTCGAGTGTGTCCAAAAGTGAGGCGGAGCACACGAGGTCCATAACATCGTACCAAGGATATGCAAGGCCATGATGACAGTACTGTAAACGGTCTAGAAAAAGATGGCATTATACGCCAGTCAATGTGTGTCCCTCAGTGTAAATGACCTGTATGTTGTACTAAGGGCGAATGTGTGTGACCTGGATATCTGAGAAAAGCCACATTTCTCCTGGGCTTTGGCAGCAACCATTTGCCTTCATGGGCGGATATAGAGTGATGTATCTGTCTCAGTGTACCCAGGGCTATAATTCCACCCAAGGAATGTCATCGTTCAGTCCCTGAGTTTGGGTATGCAGACGAAACACCCAGCATTGTTCTCGACGTAGGAGGGCCTGTGTACGCCACTTGGGTCTGAACTCTAAGACTGTCCAGGTTAGTTGTTCGCAGCTATGACCCACTTCCAGATAGTGGTTGGTCAATTTTGTTGCCGTCCTGCCACGCCGTATGGTGCTCTTATGTTCACTTATGCGTGTCTTAACCGGGCGTGTAGTCATGCCGACGTATCTCAGGTCGCATGGGCACGTGATGAGATAGATGCAGTTCTTGGTGTTGCAATTAGAGTATGCACTCTGACGCGTCACCCCACGTAGACCAGTCAGGAAGTAGGGCACGTCTTCAGCAGCCACCCTAGTAGCTACTTAAACTACACGGAGGCGTCGCACACAGTGATTGCAGGCGACCGCTAGGAGAGGGTAGGTGCTGAAGAGCCGGCACCCGACGTAACCGTGAGTACAACAGAGCGCTATGGACAGTCCGTCTCCATGCGACCTGTGTAACCCCCCGCATCTACCCGGTTTTAATAATTTAATGTTCTCTTACTGTCTGTCTCCATTTAGCTAATAGGGTGCGGGCACCCGGCGGTCAATAGCCTAGGGAGACTGTTCCCGGTTGAAGCGAGGGTAAGCAGGGCACTGCCCACATCTATAATCAATGTTCAACTGGCGTTTTTATGCATTTTTAAGCCAGCCGCCCATGTAGTGGGGTCGTCCTCCTCTAGACCTCACATTACTGCTGTACCATCACCGGTGACACGTTCCTCAGTTGGAAGGGGATCGATACATCGACACACCCCCCACTGAGGTAGCGCATCAGGTGGTTCACTAGGCGTACCTGAGCGGGACACTCATTTGCCTTTTTCGGGTGACCAATTAACGCCTCACCCCTGGGAGACATGCGGACCACAACGGGTGCCTTGACCACCCTCTACGCTATGCGTCATGGCATGGCGCACGTATGTGTCTCCTGGCGGGAACCTTTGGGTGTTGGCAGGGACTAGGTCGCCGGCGCATGACTTATGAGCAGTGGCCATAGCCGTATGAATGTGTTCTGGTTTGGACGTATTGTATGGTTTGCTATCACGTGTCAGGTGCACAGAACTTACCAGGATGTTTACCGTGACACCTCTGACACACGATTTTCCTTTTTCTTTTGTTTCTTTGTCATCCCTATTCAGGTACTACCATTGCTTGGGTAAATCTACTGTCTGAGATTTCCATACCACTAATTTGGGAAACTCTCCCTGTGGTGAACCCCAAGCCACCTTGATTCACGTGGGTTACCATTCCTATTTCTGGAACCCTTCTTTTAGTGCACATCTTTCACACTAGTTAGGTCCTGAAGAAACGCCATTGATCATTCAGACTACCAGGCGTGAAACATGTCGACCTTTTGTCAAGTTACACGGGCACATTAGGCCTTATAGTAACTCACCAACCTTCGGGTTTTTAATCTACCAGGGGCACCACGCTATTAAAGAACTTCCTTGTGGATACCCCTAGGTATTTTTAGCCACCACCTCTGCACGCACTTTTACACTTTTTCACTGGATCCACCCCACACACCCGCATTCACCTTACGGCTTTTCTCTTAAAAGATCTCCGTGAAAGTGACCCTTCGGGGGACAATCGGGCATTGCAGCGCCGGCCCGACGAGGCGCAAAAAAGCCCGATGATGAAGCATGACATCCTTCGGGGTGTGTGAGGGCTATTAAGAGGCTAGACTTGGCCCTCCCCTTCGGGACTGGATCCTTGATAGCGGGGATGAACCTCTGCCTCTTTCTCTTTCTTCTCCCTCTCTCCTGACCTTCGATTCCATTCTTTTTACTCTCTCTCACTGACTGGGTGACATTTCGCACCCTCTATTTGGAACAGTGTCCTTTTTTATTTAAATGGTCATTTGTGGAGCACGGACACTGGACCACAATAGGCTCCTGGTCCCCCCTCCTCTTTTGTAAACTTATAAGATGTTATAAACAAACTCCCCTTCTATGGGGAACAGGTAGCCTTGCAATAGTGAAAAACGAAATTGGCAGTAATTCACTATCAGGACATGCCACACACACCAGGGCATGTCCTACCTTTCACATACACTGCACCCTGCCCACAGGGGTACCTTGGGCCTACCTTTGGGGTGACTCGCATGTAAGAAAAGGGAAGGTTAGGGCGTGGCAAGTGGGTGCACTTGCCAAGTCGACATGGCAGTTACAAACTGCGCGCAGACTCTGCAGTGGCAGGTCTGAGTTAACTTTTCCGGGCTACTCATGTGGGTGGCACAATCAGTGCTGCAGGCCCACTAGTAGCATTCGATTTACAGGCCCCGGCACACTCGGTGCACTTTACTAGGGACTGACAAGTAAATCAAATATGACAATCATGGAAACACCAATCCATAACACAATTTACACGGAGAGCATATGCACTTTAGCACTGATCAGCAGTGAAAAAGTGCCCAGAGTCCTAAAACCAACACAAACCGGTCAGGGAAAAATAGGAGGAAGAAGCAAAAAGTTTGGGGATAACCCTGCAAAAAGGGCAATTCCAACACAACCCCCTTCCAGCCTAAAGCCAGGGTAGACCAATCCATACCTCGATGGGCTTCCCTGCTTGGGGCGATAGAACATGGAACCTGGCCCGCAACAGCAGAGTTTTCGTCCCGTTCTACGCCTTCCTGAACCTAGTTGGATCTCTCTATCCATACTCTCAGGGCCCACTAAGCCCATGGGGAACCCTTCTCCTCACCTGTGGACCCCATCTGTGCAGCACGTAAACTTACTTTGTTCACAGATGTGTCCCAACAGGCAGACAGTACCCTCATGGCCAACACAATGGTGTGGCCCAGTCCACCCTCGGGGTGTGACTCCTGTCCCCCTCCCAGGGGCAACTCTGTCCACCAGGACAGCCAGCCACAGTGGCCACTGACAAATGTCAGTGATGAGAGCCAGGCCTTATGCCTTTCAGGCCACTCCAACCGCTGTGGCGTCAGAGTGGGGGGCGGTAGCCCCAGGTGCCTGGCACCCTTTCTCCACTCTCCCCTCTGCCAAGTCAGGTATGGCATCCTGACACTGGCCCACTAGCCCAGGGCCTGTACCCTGCGGCTGGACTAGAGACTGGGGTGGGCTCTCCCACACCCTCTCCTTCTCCCTGGGGCTCTGTACCCTCCCACCTGGAGCGGTACCCCCCTCCAGAATTGTCAGGGCACCTGTGGCAGGTGTCCTGCACAATTCACCCACCAGTTCAGGGGTGCTATCCTGCAACTGGTACACCAGCCCAGGGTCTGTACCCTGAGGCTGAACAAGGGACTGGGGTGGGCTCTCGCACACCCGGTCCTCCTCCCTGGGGCTCTGTACCCTCCCAGCTGGAGCGGCACCCCCAGAAGACAAACTGGTAGGGGCACTGTTAGCAGTCGCCCCTTCTCCCAGGTCAGGGGGGACACCCTGAACCTGGTCCTCCAACCCAGGGTCTGCACCCTCAGGCTGACCAGAGGTCTCGGGCGAGGCTCTCTTCCCCTTACCTCTCCTTCCGGGGTTCCGCACTCTCCTCCCAGGAGAAGCACCCTCAGAACCAAAAACTGTCAGGACGCGGGAATCAGTCCTCCCAAACAATTCTCCCACCAGTTCAGCACCTCTCTCCAGCAACTGGTCTCCCAACCTAGGGTCTAAACCCTCAGGTTGCACCGGGGTCAGAGGCGAGGACTCCCTCCCTCTGCACCCCCTTCCAGAGTTCTGCACCCTCCCACCCGGAGAGGTACCCTTGGAAGACAAACCGGTCAGGACACTGCTTACAGGCGTCCTTCCCTCCAGGTCCGGCAACACCTGAACCTGGCTCCCCAACCCAGGGACTAAACCCTGCGGCTGAGCACCCGCCTGGCACACCAGGACTTCCTGGGGAGCACGCATGCCCCCGAGGGTAACACATGACTTAAGTGTTGTTTGACAGTCTGCCTGGCGCAGATCTGCCGACCCCTGTCCATCTGACAGTGCGCGAAGATCCCCAGGACAGAAGTGGTGTCAACATGGTCACTCCTAGGAGGCTCAGCCCTTCTGGCTGGCCCCTGACCCACTGGTTCTCCCACTGGGGAACGCATCGCCCTCTCACCCCTCAATCTGGACTTCTGCACCCTCCACTTAGGAGCGGCACCCCCAGACACCAGAACCGCTGGAGATCTGTTTACAGACACTCCACGTTCTCCTGACACTAGGAGATCCCCCTCAACGGACGGCCTACCAGTACAGCCTAGGCTCCTCACCTGGTGTTCCCTCCTGGAACCACCCAAGCTCTGGGACCGGGTTTCGGGCACCTTGGGCTGCAGCCCATTCCCACTCCTTCTCCGCGGAGACAGGACGTGAGTCCCTACACCCTTCCCACGACACCGGGACCTATCTGGGCTACCACGAACCTTTCCCACCACCCTTGGTTGGGAAGTACCTAAGCCACTTCCTTCCGGGTCACCCCCAGATGCTTCTCCAGACCTTTTGGAATCCACCAAAAGGTCTGCCTCCAGTGCAAGCTCCCTGGGGTCAGAGAACTCACACTCCACTTGGTGTTGGCATAGCTCTGGAAAACAGGGACTTAAAATATGCTCTCCAACAATTGAATCACACAGGTGTTAACCAAACTACCCTTCACCCAACCCACCAGTGCCTCAGAAAAGTACCCCCCATCATTCTCACAAGACTGGTGAGACAGTGTCTGACTGTTGCTGTCCCTCAACCCATACTCTTCTGGCTGGTCTCCATACTCACTTACCAGGGCTTCTATCATGGGGAACCCCTCTCCCTGTACCTCTCATCTAGAGTCAGTAGAGTGTCCGTCCCACTACCAGGAAAATGATCCCCTGTGCCAGTTCCCCAATCCACCTCAGGGACACTGCGCACCACTGGAGTAACGTCACAATCCTGAACCCCCTGGTGTATGTCAACCCCCTCCTTGAAGCAGGGCCCCAAAGCAGTGTGTGTGTGTGTACCTCATCCTCAGTACTGGACCTAACACTTTTGCTGCCACCATCTGGGCTGGGCCTAGCCCTACTGGCTTCCCAGTCCAGCTCTCTCATTTTAAACTCATGGTCTAACATCATCCTCTTCTCCTCCATGGCTAACTTAAGCTTCTCCAGTTCCACAGCAACTCTCCTTGCTTCCCGGCTGTCCCCCAGCTCCTCTGGGGACAAGGCACTGCTGCTGCCTGGTTTAGAGGGTGCCCCCCCTCCCAAAAGCACATCCACCCTTGGAATAGGCTCCTCCACCTCCAGGCTAAGATCCCCAGACTGCTCACTAGCATGTCTGGCCGCTACCCAGGCCCTCAGCGCCTTTTGTAGCTCCTCTTTTCTGGTGAGGCCTCTGATTTGGATTTTGAGGTTTTTGTAGATCGCCTTCAACTCCTTAACATTGTAGGTTTCTAACCTCTCCTCCTCAAAGGCCACTTCCAAGGATGCAACAGATGATGCAATTGATTCAGGCATGTTTTACTAGAAAGTTCAAGTTCAAAACCAATGGAAAGGCAAAAATAGACCAAAAGAAAATAGTATGTGGTACGTAATGGTCTGCGATATGGTAGTAGTGCACACCAATCACTGTAAGTCAAGTGCAAACGCAAGTCCTAATCCCACCGCTGCCACCAATGTTAGAAATTGGATTTTTGGTAGGCTAGGGCATGTGTCAAAGCCAGGCAGAAACCACCACTCTAGTCAGGATAAGGGAGTTACACTCCTAAAATAACCCCTGCTCACCCCCTTGGTAGCTTGGCACGAGCAGTCAGGCTTATCTTAGAGGCAGTGTGTAAAGCATTTGCACATAACCAACAGTAATACAGTGTAAGCACTACAAAAGTACACCACACCAGTTTAGAAAAATATCCAATATTTTTATATACTTAAGACAAGACCAAAACGATAAAAATCCACAATACAGTACTTGGAAATCTTCAGTTATCAAAATAACCCTGAAAAACAGTTCCTTGATGTTGATAGCTCCGTCTGGGGCTATCACGGCGTCGTGAACAACAAATCCAAACAGTTCTGGCTGACCGCAGCGTCGCGGGCCAGCTACGTTGTTGGGAAGACCTGCAAAACTGTACCTTTAGAAATGCAGGGCGTCGGCGACCTCTCATTGAGCTTCCGAAAGAACGGCGTCCGCAGGCGTCGGTTCCGGAGGTCGGTGCAGGAGTCGTCAGACCCCTGAAGTCAGACGCGTTGCAGATCGAACTCCTCTCTGTTGAAGTCAGGAGCGCTGGCGTCGGCGGGCGTCGGGTGCTGCGGTGCGAAGTGCAGCGGTGCGGTGTGCGGTGCCCTCAGGTCGCGGTGCGAGCAGCGGCTCGGCGTCGTCGTCGGTGAGACTAGGGTCGCGGTGCGAAGTGAATGCGGTGCTCGTCGCGGTGCTGGCAGGTCACGGTGCAAGCAGCGGCATCGTCGTTGCTGAAGCGCTGTCGGCTGACGAACTGGAGTCAATGGCGACGGCGTCGGTAGGCCAAGGCTGCGGTGCGGGATGAGGGCGGTGCGTCGTGTAACTTTACGAGCAGTGCCCTCGAACCACGGTGCAAGCAGCGGCATAGATTTCGGCGTGGAGCGGCGGTGTCGGGGATACCACGCCGTCGTCGTGAAGCGAGGCGGTGCAGAGTGCGGTGTCCACAGGTCGCGGTGCGAGCAGCGGCTCCGTGGCGGCATCAGCAGGCGTCGTCGGTGAGACCAAGGTCGCGGTGCGGCGTTGCGGCGGTGCCCTCTGCAGTGCCGTCAGGACACGGAGTCGGCAGCGGCGTCGACGTCGTCGGGTTGCTTTTTCTTCTGTTGCAGCACAAAACACACAGTTCCCAGTGCTGAGGGCAGAAGAGCTTGAAGTCTTTGCTGTTCCTGAGACTTCTTGAACAGGGGGCAAGCTCTACCTCAAGCCCTTGGAGAAACTCACAAAAGTAGATTGCAGAAAGTTCAGTCCAGTCCTTTCACTGCCCAAGATAGAAGCAGCCACTGTAGGCCAACACAGCAAAGCACACAGCAATGTGGTAGTTCCTCCTCACAGCTTCTCCAGCTCTTCTTCTTGGAGGTCTTCTTGGTCCAAAAGAGTTCTAAAGTTCAGGGGTCTGGGCCCCAATATTTATATCCCAAAATCCTTTGATCTCTTAGGCAGAGAGTGTCTGTGCCCAGCCAAAACCAGTTCTGCCTTCTCTGGTGTGGCTTCCTGGCAGGAGGTGGGGGACGCCATTATCCGAGGCAGACTAGGCCCATTCAGGTGCAAAGGAATCTCCTCCCCCTACTCTAAATGCTGCCCAGGTCTATTCAGCCCTTTCCTGACCCACCTAGACTATCCGGAGCCACTCCTGCTCCCCAGCCCTCTGTCATCCAAAACCCAGACAGTCAATCCACATTCTAGCAGAGGCACACTGGATGACTGAGCAAGAAATTACCTACTTTCTAAAAGTGGTATTTTCAAACACAGAATGGAAAAATCACCTTCACAAAAAGATGCATCTTTAGATTCTGAGTTCAGGCATACTAAACTTTATTTTCCTACCTGGTTCCCAGGGTCAGTTATGTTTATAAGATGTTATAAACAAACTCCCCTTCTATGGGGAACAGGTAGCCTTGCAATAGTGAAAAACGAAATTGGCAGTAATTCACTATCAGGACATGCCACACACACCAGGGCATGTCCTACCTTTCACATACACTGCATCCTGCCCGCAGGGGTACCTTGGGCCTACCTTAGGGGTGACTCACATGTAAGAAAAGGGAAGGTTAGGGCCTGGCAAGTGGGTGCACTTGCCAAGTCGACATGGCAGTTACAAACTGCGCGCAGACTCTGCAGTGGCAGGTCTGAGTTAACTTTTCCGGGCTACTCATGTGGGTGGCACAATCAGTGCTGCAGGCCCACTAGTAGCATTCGATTTACAGGCCCTGGCACACTCGGTGCACTTTACTAGGGACTGACAAGTAAATCAAATATGGCAATCATGGAAACACCAATCCATAACACAATTTACACGGAGAGCATATGCACTTTAGCACTGATCAGCAGTGAAAAAGTGCCCAGAGTCCTAAAACCAACACAAACAGGTCAGGGGAAAAATAGGAGGAAGAAGCAAAAAGTTTGGGGATAACCCTGCAAAAAGGGCCATTTCCAACACTTGGGTTATGCTCAAAGTAGGGTGTGATCTCTTCCTATACCGTATCACGAAATGCTGCATCCTCCTTTGCTGATGGCTGTCGTTGCCAAGAGGGGACCTGGGTACGCACAAGGCCCCATCTCAAAGTCAGTAGCAGGGGGCAGTTATCCAAGTAAGTCTTCACCTAGTATTCTGTGTTACGCCTTGCTCCTGCTAAGTGTTGTGAAGTAAGAAACAAGTCGATCCTTGTGTGCAGTGTATGTATAGGAGAAAAGGGGTATTCCCTCGTCAGGGGGGCACCCACCACCACGCACCCAACAGGTGCCAATTTGTCATCCAGTCATGAAGCTGTTCCGCTACCCTGCAATGGTGGGTGTGAGCGATCTAGCTCCACATCCACCATGCTATTAGAGGCCCCACCACGGCAGGCTCGTTGAGTGTACGTTCCATCAGCTTCCCAAGGGAATGCAAGTACGCTGTTTGCCCGACATTCAGGGAGTAGAGTTCCATTGTGTGTAGTGGGGAGCCATCTAGCTTGCCGCTGAAGACATATCTGCCTTCAGGATCCGCCCTCTGCCCCTCCCGCCGGAACGGCACTCCGGGCGCCACCCATATGAGGACCCCCCAGGAGTACGCAGAGTAGGTAGTGTAAAAGAGTTGGCCCTTCCATCTGGCTTGCAGGTGCCTCCCCTACTGCTCTACCAAGTGTTTCTCTTGTAAAATGGCTATATGAACCGCGCGCCTTGCCAGAAATGAGCGGATACGTGTCGCTTGGCCGGGGTCCCCATCCTGCGAACTTTCCAAGTAAGGAAGTTGAACGCTAAGTGTTGCGGTGCATCATTTACCATACAGGGTCATGAGTTAGGTGTTGGAGGTGCCTCGTCCGTGTCCCCTGGTCTTCCCAGGTTGGACTGTCCATCCCATGCAGTGTGTTATGGTGTGACGTTGCTGCTACTAAATCTCTTCGGGTGCATAAATGTCCAATGTTCCCAGCAATTGGTTTGTAAACCAAGAACTGAAAAGCCCGCAACTTCCACTCCCATCTCTGGGGTGAATCAAAAGGCAAACCCCGCCCACTATTATAACAAAGCAACCATGAAAACCATAGTAAAGAGCCCTCTAACAGAAGGGCAAAGTGTGTGAAATAAGAAAGCCATGGGCTGAGAGAGTAAGAAAAGAGAAAACAGCCTAAAGGGAAGGCAGGGAAACAGCACATCACATAAAGTACTAGGGGAGAATATAAGAACACATGACCAAACCAACTAAAGTTCCATGAGTATGGGCATTGAGGAATCGCTCCTGGTGTGGATGTCCAGAGTGAGGCCCTCTGTTCGGGCTGACTCGTTGATTCATCTATTGCCCGGTCATGTAGCCAAGAAGGGGGGGAGGGTGACCGCTTCGGCTGGAGGGTGCTGGGGCAAAGTCACACCAATTCCTCAGCTGACTGCGGAGAGATCTTCTGCAGGCCGCAGGTCTCATCGTCCAAGTTATGCAGAGAGTCTCCAGAGTCATTTCCACTGCTGGTGCCCAATGCAGGCAGAGAGGAGGGGTCTCTAATTGCTGCCGCCTGGCCCTGTTGCTGTCTGCCTGGGATTTATCAGGGGTTATGGTTGCTCAGCCCTTTGGCCACCTCCGTCTACGGCTTTCAGACTGCTGGGATCACTCCAGGGACACGCTGGACTGCGATTGCCCCCTGCATGTCTCCGCCCAATCCCACACCTCCTTCGAGTCCATGAAGAAGTGAGTTCTACCCTTGTGGGTAATGCAGAGGCGTGCCAAAAAGAGCAGGGCGTATTTCAGGCCTATCTCCTGGAGCCTCCTCTTCACTCCCAGAAATTATACCCTTTGCTTCTGGACAGCTAGTGTAGTCTGGGAAAATGAACACTCCGTGTAGTGGCCGGCTCTCCTGGCCACTTTGAGGATGATGTCACTGTCAGAAAAATGCAACAACTTGGCCACGACGAGTCGCGACAGTGTCCCCATTGGAGGCATCCACCTGGGGACCCGGTGTGCCCGCTCCAACAAGAAGAAAGTGGACAGTCCCTCAGGAGCAACGTCCCTTTGCAAGCACCCCTCTAGGTAAGCAGCCAAGTCCTGCTTTTCGGTCCCCTCCAGCAAGCCCACCACGTGGCTATTCCTGCAGTGGGACAAGTAAGTTAACAGAGTATGCAGTTCCTGATGTGAAAAACAGAGGAACGGGAGGAGGCTAGGAAGGTCTATTACTCTGACCCTATAGTGGAGACAGAGTGTCTCCCAATTTGGGAAATAGGGCCCTAACACACCCGGCTGGGTGTCATGCTTCATCATAGGTCATGCTCCTTGTCAGACCGGCGCTGCAATGCCTGACGGCCACCCTATGAGGGGCTCTTTATTGGAGATCTTTTTATCCCAAGCCGTCGGGTGCAGTGCGGGTAAAGGGCCTTATGGTGTAGATGTGTGTGAACGGATGTGCAACAGTAGTGTGGGGAGGGTTTTAAAAAAGGGGGAGTACAGTGGTGCTCCAAATTCAGTTTAATCAGAGAGCCCACTGGTCCCAGTTAACCCGTTTGCTGCTTCGAACGTTCCGCGCCAGTGCGGAACGTTCTATTAAGCGGGCGGGGCCGCGTCGGCCAACGGACGTGCGCAGCACTACCGAGGTAGTGCTCGCGACGGCCGTTGGCCGACAGCAGCAGCAAACGGGTTAAAAACGAGAAATGCAGGCCACTTCAGGAATAACATCCAGTAGTGGCTATAAGTTAAAGATTGACATGTTTCTTGCCTAGTGTGTCAATTAGATCACGTGGCAATTCTTCAGGACCAATCTATGTATACTATCTACACAATGGTTGGTTCACTATTAGTATCATCTGTGAACCAAGCAAACAAAACCTAGCAATGAGGTACCTTATGTATGTAGACCAACCTAAAAGAAAAAGTAAGATGCATAATTATATAGCCATGTCATGCATTTCTTCCCGTGCAGGAACAGGGGGTGCAAAAATACAGGGGAGCACAACATGTGCCCCCCTGCATGCATCCCATGCACAGAGTCAACAGGGGACCCTGTAAGGATCCCCTTACTTACCTCTCCGTCACCCTTTCCATGGTGGGCTCACCGCCATGGAAAGGATGGCAGGTAGGCAAGTCGTAATATGCTCAGGGGTGCCGCAGTGGCTGCGCCAGCATATTGCAGCCTCTGACCGCTGTGCCACTGCCGCGGGATTACAGATCCCCGGCAGTTGCAGCAGTCCTGTGGCGGTCAGACCACTGCACTCGTTATGTGGTGACCAGTGCCGCAGTGTGGCAGTGGTCCTTTGAACCGCTTTAGTCGTAATTAGGCTCCAAGTCAGAAGGTAATATCTTTGACTAGGACAAGCCTGGTTGGTGTATCCGACCCGTGCCCATTGCGTCAGCCTCAAATTATGCCTAGGTCCCGGTCTACTGCGACCATAGACTATCATTGGCTCTTGGTGCTTTTTGTCGCTAGTTTCCCTTAAATATTTAAGAATCATATATCTGGTTCCCCTTATTGGAGTTTTGTCATTTTTGTGTCATTTTGTGGATTCATTTTTACCTTCTTTTTCCAATTCAGTTTGAGATATTTATTGTTTTGCATTTTGACTTTCTTACTAGTTTATTATAGAGCTGGGCAAGCCACTGAAAGCTCGCGCCAGGCTCAAGCCTAAAGCCTGGCTCTGGCTCTGGCTCAGCTTGAGGTGCTGTTGGAACCTCAAGCCCATAATGGGCTGAGCTTTCATGTGGCTTCTGCCTGCCTCCCCCACTCTACTCATGATGTAGCATTACAGCCAGTGCATTCCAATTTTGGTACTGGGGAACCAGGTTTGAGTCTCTGCGTTGGCTCAAAATCCTGTGATTCTGGCCAAATCACTTAATCTCCCCATGAATGTAAGCAATGAATGTGTGACCTTGTGTAATGTAACTGGTGCTCACGTAAAGCGCTCCAATTGGGCCTGCGGGTTGAGTTCACGCAATATAAAAACTACAAAAAAATGCACAAAGAGGTAAAAACAAAACCTTAACATAAGGAAAGGCAAAGAGATACACATTTCCTTGCTGATTTGTACAAAGTGACAACAGAAAACCTGGATAAATCGCAGCTTCACCACTTAAATTGTGTGAACTTAGGCAAATAATTCATTTCACCATAACTCTTTTTTTCTTTATTATAGTGTATGAAAGCACTTTCGAATGTGAGTTCAGAATACCAGTTGTACAAAAACCTATTGTGCTTGATTTAATAGACCATAATGTTGCTCTATAATAATTCGGCCAAGTACAGTGTTTATATGACAATTGTCTTGCCTCTTAGTGTACTAGTGGTTTATATTAAAAAAGTATTACTTTTACTAAGTACTTCTGAATGCAGTGGTATAATGTGGCATAGTATTGCCGAAGCTTCACATGTTCAAGAAGTACACTTTTTTAAAATGTTGAAGCGACTTAATTATATTTTACTTCATGTTTGTTGTGTGATTTACATAGCAAACATTTTCAGGGCTCGGCTCGTGCACGGGCTCTAAGATCTGAGCTAGATCCTTGGCTCAGTTCTGGCTTGACTCTCCCTCTAAATTGTTGACTCTCCCTCCTCATTTTTGGCTTTGCATAAATAATTTACGTTGTCGTAAACTAAGCCATAATTACCAGGGATTGATCTCAGCTTAATTTAGTGACTTTGAGGGTTCGCCCTGACAACGATTGTGATTATTTCTTGAGGCGGATAGTCACACGCCAAATAACAATCCAAATTCTTGTACCACCCTAGGCATCTGGCCTCAAGAGAGCTGTTCTTATGATGTGTGATTGGGCTCCACCTGGAGCTTTGTGGAAATGTAAAATCTGATTCTTTCGTTTTTTAATTAAGCTGTGCTTCATCCATTTTCACCCCTGCCCTGCTTTCAGCCTGGTTTTATCCTTAACACCGCATCTGTATAAACATGAGTAAAGGATTTAGGTTGGGACATTGTAGGCTGTGTAAACATGCAGAGTCAGCGCAAAAGAACAGCTAGCAATTTGCTCGAGGGTTTTCAGGCAATGGTTAATCCACAAGTAAAGTCTACTCAGATAACATCTCTTGTTGTTCAGTCTTAGGACGTAGCAATTGCACAAGACACTGAGGCTGTCGATTCTTGCCTTACCTCATTTGTGTGTTTTTCCCAAAGCTCTATTTACCTCTGGGCGTCCCTTGTTTGTGATCTCTTGCTATAAAAACCCATGTAACCATCGTTCAGTGTGCTCTCTCCTTGGGTATCTTGATGGTACTTGTCGGATGGAGACCCATTCATGAATGCTTAATAAATAACCTATGGTTTGACTTCGCTCCAGTGTCGATTCCTCCTTACTTGTTAAGAACCCGTGGCGAAGTGGTGATCCCTGCACCAGCAGGTTATTAATTAATCTGCTCCACAAATTGGCGCCCGAACGTGGGGCCTCATCAAGGGCTTGCAGTTGGACCAGGAGAGGAGATCGGGTCGGTAAGATGAACTTCACTGAGGGGCGCCCCACCTGAAGAGACTAGTGTTGCTCATGGTCCAAGGTGATTTTTCAGCTCTCCGACTCTGATCTTCCTGGCGGCTGCTGGCCTTGACTGGGGCCTTCGGACGGTCATTTTTTTGGATCAGGGAGGATCGACAGGTGGGAGTTGAAGACTACACATAAGGTAAGTCTGTATTGAACTGGTTCATTCGGTTAGAAGTTGTTTTGGTATTTGGAATCTGTTTTGACTTGGTATTTGGAATCTGTTTTGACTTGGTATTTGGAATCTGTTTTGATTTGGTATTTGGAATCTGTTTTGAGGCTTGCTATTTTGACTAAACATTTTTTCCTTACAGGTAATGTGAGAATATTTTTTATTTCTCTCTGTTTATAAGTTTTTATATCTTATATAACATGCCTGTACTTAGTACGCTTTGGAAGTTTTGTTGTTGCTGCTGCGATAATCAGAGCATTTTGGAAGCAAGTCAGCTGGCGCCACCAGAAGGTACGCCGAATTTTGAGATGTACATCAAATATGGTATTTGTCCCATCATGTATAATGCATTCTGGAACAAATATACAAAAGGGGATCCCCAGTTGCAATGGCCACTAGAGGGAACCATGGACCCTCACAAACTCGAGTATCTAGAGAAACAATTGTGTTTTTTTTTTTAATAAAAAAAAAAAAAAAAAAAAAAATTAGGCCAGCTATGTTTGACAGTTTGCGTATGTGGAGGAAAGAAGTGAAGGAGCGGCAGCTCAAGGCAGAGAAGGTACAAAGGAAGCAGGAAAGGAAGACAGAGTATCAGAAGTATAAGGAATTGAAGGATAAGGAAGTTCAGGAGAAAAAGGAATGTTTAGATAGAGAGCATAGATTAGTAATATCTAAGGAATATATAGTTAGACCAACAGTAGCAGTTCAGGTCCACCAAGAAGATGTGGATTCAGATATTGATGGATTACTGATCAAACGACCCCCGCCCCCATATGTACCCTTAACACCTCTTCCCTCTGGACCACCAAATGTTGCCCCCTTGTACCCCCGGCCCCACCTCTTTTGCCCGCGGCTGCCCAGCTCCCTATTTTTCCAACCAGTACCGGTACATCCCTTACCCCCCCCCCCCCATCCCAGGCCACTGCACCTGAAAAAACTGATGATCCCGTACTTCCTGTATCTATCTCCACCCCTCGAATTCTTCATTCTACTGTACCTTAGTTTCATCAGGACGCAATAAGGTTGACAGTACTGAAGTGGTTAAGTGATTTAGAAATGGAAGTAGAAGAAATGATAGATCCGATACAGGATTTTTCAGAGGGCGAACTTCTTTGTCTGATAAATAAGCTTTCTCATCAACTTATGGTTCAATGGGAGATGACTACAGGACAGAATGGCCCTGATGATGTTAGCTATTAATCGACAGTGTCAGATAGGGGCCTTCCCTGTAAATAGAATTAATACTGCCATAGCAACGATAATTGGATACCATAATGAACTCTCTTCCTCTCCCCGAATAAGACCTATAAGGGAAGCTGCGCCACAGTTCATTCCTGGAAGAGGGAATGCAGACAATGATGACCCAAATAGCGCTGATGCCAGAGCCCATTTTCTGTATAATTGGATATATACGCCCTGGAAAAGGACGGATGTACTCACTCTAAAAGCCTCTTTACCAGACATACGGAAAAATCCTAGAGGATTTTATGATGATGTACAGGCAGCCATTGATTCCTGTATCATGACTTTAGCAGATATTGATATGTTTTTTTCTTTGGTATGATCCTGCCACCAGATATGTGGCGACTTACTCGGAAACAGGATCATGCTGTTAATTTGGGAGGAGACTGGGCTGCCATAATAGCAGCTGAAACTGATAGGAAGCCTGGTAAAAAAAAAAAAAAAAAACCAATCAGCTCATATTGGACCTCTCTGGCAACATACCAACTTATATAAAGACGATAATTCTGGCACGGAAAATATATTGGACACTCCTTACTGCTTGTAAGCAAAGACAGGGCGAGTCCGTCCCTGATTTCTTTACTCGCTTTGAGGAAGTTTCCTCTAATGTATGTAATAGCCCTATTATTCCTGTACTTAAAAGAAGGGATGGAATACAGGATAAAAGTTTATTGATTTATAATTGATTTGAGAGAAAGTAACAGGATAGTTCAATATCCTGTTGTTTCTCAGGTAAAGTTAATACACCTGTAGGATTTTCTGGCATCCCCGTTCAAAGCCCTATTTCACAACAACTGAATGTTAGTACAAGGGTCTCCAACATTTTCTGTAACAAAAGTCACCAGTGATGAAAAAGTGACCACCTCATCCAACAGTATCAGTAGTGATCACATTAGTGCATTAGCCAGGGTTTTCAGCAGTAAAAAAAAAAAAAAAAGGCTTTGACAATTTGAACTGAAATATTATATGGGTACTAGATACAAACAATAGCTGCAATACTCCCTTGCGCTAAGATATAATTATGAGTAATAAATATCTCCAACTGAAGTAATAGCTGGAAGTACATTTTCAAAATGTCAACTATTTTTCTATAGACATTAGTTTGAGTTGTGAAAATACAAAAGAAATGTTGTCTTGAATGTGTGAGTTTTTTTATTTTTAAAATACAGGTTGGACTGTACATAGGAGAGCTACTCACAGGTACCTGGTAATCTATTGGTAGCTCACGAGCCACTCATTGGAGACATAGCAATGCAGCAGAAGGTTGCAAACAGACTACAGTGAAATTATTGCATCACTTAGCCTCCTTGGGACAAAGTATCTTTTTTCCAATTACAGTATTGTCAACAGAAGGTTACCTATTTAGGTCTCCTCCTGTCAAAGGGGGGTAAGACGCTACACCAACATAGGATATAATTGGTGCAGAACTTGCAGAAACCACTGACTCAATCTAATATCTGTACGTTTATTACCAAATTTTTCACTAATTGCAAAACCCCTGCTTGCTTTAACATTAAAGCACGTATGCATGCCGCTTCCTTGGACTAATCAGTGTGAAGCTGTTTTTTTGCAATTGAAAAATGCTTTATGTAATGCTCCTGTTTTAGGTAAAACCTGATTATTACAAATTCGAGCATGCAAAAGATGGTTGTAGCTTGGCACGGTCCCATGTAGGACGGAATAGGTCATGCGCATATTTCTCCTCCACATTGGACCCCACTGCGATAAAGCAATTTGAAATGTATATTTAAGGTCACAATTTGACAGTTATGGTACCACATTTAGTGGATATCTAAAAAATAATAATAATTCAGACCCAGCACCTGACCAGTGCGATATTAACAGGGTATGAATTGACACTTTTTGCTCCAAACATCACTCTGAAATGCTGTAACATTTTGAATCCAGCCACTGTACTGCCCCTTTCTGAGTCCCAACAAGTTATTACTGAGAAGGAGACTAAGGGACGGGTAGACCTGACAGATACCCCTATATCTGACCCACTAGGGGAACTGTCCGTGGATGGTTCATGTTACAAACTACCTGATGGCTCTAGTACAGCGGCCTATACAGTTACTCCCTTGAAATCTGTGGTTGAGTTATGTAAAATACAACAAGTGTCAGTGCAATCTGTGGAGCTGACAGCTTTGACTAGAGCCTGTGAATTAAGTAAACATTTGACTTTAAATATCAATGTATATGCCTTTGGAGTTGCCCACTCATTCGGACGACTCTTAAAAAAAAAAAAAGAGGGGCTTTTTGACTTTGCATGGTGATGAGATACAGTATGTGGAATGAATAGTGAAGATACTGGATACCTTGATGTTACCAAAAAGAGTTGCTATTGTTAAATGTTTTGTCCACAAGAAAATTATAGATGAGGTAATACAGGGAAATACTTTTGCCAATGAAACAGCTAAACGAACAGCCTATTTAGAGTATAGTTTAATGTATATTGTAGGGACCGCTAGATGGACACCAGAAGTGCCTATGTTTAATCAGACTCTAGATTGCATTAGGGAAGTACAGGAAGAAGCTACGGAGGAAGAGCAGGAACAGTGTAAAAGATATGGGAGTCAGAATGCGACAGGATGTTAGATAGATCTGTAAGGAAAGCAAAGATGAATGCTTCCAAATTGTTATGTGAATGCTATTGTTACCATGGCCCACAGTTCAGCCCACATCAGTGCTAAAGGAATAGTGGCCACGTCAGATCATGTATGGTTCAATAATCTGATTCCCAGGGTGGCAGAGTTCTATGTCAAGAGGTGCATGATGTGCCATACTTGTAGCACAGGAAAAGGTACCCCGTTTCAACAGGATATTTTGCACCCCCAGATCTGCCCTTCGAGGTCTTGCAACCAGTTGAGGTGGTTATGGGGAGGCCAGCAAATGTATAGGGTGTACCAAGATCAAGGACAATCTGATATTGAATTTACCTTTCTTGTTGATTACTGTGTTGACTAAAGATTTGCATTTGATCCATTCACAGGTGAAGGCCAGTCTCTCTCCCAGTCTTAAAGGTCCAGGTCACAAGGTGAGGCCTAGAGACTGCGTCTTTACCCAACAGTTTCAGAGGTCAGTGCAAGTTCTCTTCACCACTCAGACTGCTGTTAAGTGCACAGGGCACAGACACTGGATTCATGCCAGTGATGTGGAGAAAGCAAGCACCACTCCCTTTGCCATATGATCAGTGGATAACAAGAGGAATACCTGATTTTGAATATGATCAGATCTCTCAGCAAGTGCCTTTTGGGGATGGTGATCTTTTTGAAACATGGTGAAGTGGTGTCATTGGAACAATAACTTGCTGCCATCATGCCTGACCCAGATGAACAGATTCTGTTTGAACATCCTGACATTGTTCAGCCCTGATACGAAATGCGGCCAAGGGCCGAAAAGAACTATAGACTTTGATTGAAGAAACTATCTCTGGAGAGGTAGCAACCCATGCCGGTGGTCAAGACCGCCAACGTCCGGACCGGTACATATGCTTGCCAGTGAGGCTTTGAAGCAAAAGACACTTGGGACTTAATGCTCTCTGATAGTGTAGTGAGGGAATTTTTGGGAGAATTGAGATTACATTGCTCTGTTTCTGGTTGATTGTTACGCTACTCTTTGTTACCTTGGCAATCAAACAACAAATACTACAGTAAGAGGAAGGAAGGTTAAGAAACATACAGGTTGAATATAAAAGATCAGTATAGGGAATAGTGTTAGGTGTTCTTCTAAAATAGGTATTTGTATATAGATTAGGTTGAAATGGGTAGAGTTGTCGATCTGCCATTAAGGCTCTTTGGGAAGGTGTCTTTTTGACCTATTAGAAGGAATAGAAGTACTTGCCTCGAATGCCCCCGCTAAAAGCTGACCGTTTTTGATTAAAAGGAGAAAAATAGGATATTTGTATGTTTTCTATTGTTAGTATTGGGATTTTTGGGTCTATTTTGGAGGCTTGAAACATATTACCCTATTCATAGCCTAGTGCCCCCTACTCCTACCGCATCTGAACATTATCACTTCACCTTGTCCTCTTTTAAGGATTCACACTGCCAAATATATAAGCACAATACATTTGTTCAATATTTACATAAAACGCCCTTAATATTAATTGAGCCACACAAAAGCTTCACCAAATAGCTGCAGAAATACACCTGGAAAAAGGAACATGGACTTGGTCAGAATGGTTTTGGGGTATGTTTTCTACTTTGGGCTGGAAAATATTGATGGGAATAGTAATTATAGGAGCCATCTTTATAACTTGCTTCTGCTGCATTCAATGTGCCCCTATGATATGCACCATCTGCATAAATATTTGTAGTAGTATTAAACCTTCCCCAGTCAATATTCATGAATTGAATAGAGAAATGAGGATGCATACTGAAATTCACGAATTTATGAATATTAATGTACACGATTAATACATGTACCTCTTACAATGGATTCAGCACAGCTGAAAAGGAAGGACTGTGGAAATCTAAAATCTGATTCTTTCGTTTTTTAATTAAGCTGTGCTTCATCCATTTTCACCCCTGCCCTACTCTCAGCCTATTTCTATCCTTAACACCGCATCTGTATAAACAGGAGTAAAGGATTTAGGTTGGGACATTGTAGGCTGTGTAAACATGCAGAGTCAGCGCAAAAGAACAGCTAGCAATTTGCTCGAGGGTTTTCAGGCAATGGTTAATCCACAAGTAAAGTCTACTCAGATAACATCTCTTGTTGTTCAGTCTTAGGACGTAGCAATTGCACAAGACACCGAGGCTGTCGATTCTTGCCTTACCTCATTTGTGTGTTTTTCCCAAAGCTCTATTTACCTCTGGGCGTCCCTTGTTTGTGATCTCTTGCTATAAAAACCCATGTAACCATCGTTCAGTGTGCTCTCTCCTTGGGTATCTTGATGGTACTTGTCGGATGGAGACCCATTCATGAATGCTTAATAAATAACCTATGGTTTGACTTCGCTTCAGTGTCGATTCCTCCTTACTTGTTAAAAACCTGTGGCGAAGTGGTGATCACTGCACCAGCAGGTTATTAATTAATCTGCTCCACAGCTTAGTGTTTCTGGCTCGGAGGCCAGCATTTTACTAAGCACCACCAATTTCAGCTCATAACAATAATATAAGTTGTCTTTGGTGTCGAGCTGACTTGCGCCTTGCTCAGAGAAAAATACCAGACATTTATACATGTTTCGACATTCTGGAAGGTCTAGGAGGTGATACTTTAAAAAATGTCTGCAGTTCTACCTCTGTTTGCTTTAAAATCATCTAGGAATACTTTACACAGCTCTGAAATACCTCTGATGTTTCTCGTGTACGTGTTGCTTCAAGTTTCTGTATCAGAGGGGAAAATACATGATTTTCTTTTTTTTTTTTTCTCAGCTGTCTTGGCATGACAAACCTGGCAAAGCTAGTAAAATACAGGTCAGTTGGGAACCCTATCTGAGACCAGGGTCACTGGTATAATGCAGAAGGGGAGGACCAAATTATGTGGCAGTGTTATCTAACTTATGTGGCAAGAAAAGGCAAATTATGAGGCGTATTGCTGCACATTTTGAGATAGCCTTATTTATTAATTTATGCATTTTTATATAGCGCAAACTTTACCCGAAGGTGTCAGAGCGCTTTGAACCAGTTACATTACATAAGGACTTCAGAGTACATGAATTACATAAAAGATACGAAACAGAAACTCTAAACTCACAAAGAATGGTAGTAAGTACATATGTCGACTACAGATACTAGCGGTTAGAGTTACATATGTACAAGTTGCAAATTCACTCAAGATTACATTTTAAGTAAAGTTGAAGCAATTATTGTTGTACAAATATATATTACATATTTACAGAGCATGATCTTCTCGCCATTTCTGGGGTTCTTACGGTGCTCGTTCAGCCAGGCCTTCAGGGTGTTGTTGCACTCCCAGGTGATGATCTTGGGCCAGGAGGGATCTCCGAGCTGGTGATAGCCAGATGTCCTCCACGCTTGTTGTCCCGGTTGCCTCAACATCTCCAAGGCAGCAGCAGAGATCCCGGCGGCCTGTAGGGTGTCGATGGGGGTACAGGAGTTTGCTTTTGTGTTGCACAACCCAGTACACCGACTGGGGTTCGAGATGGGGGTAGGGCAGGGATGATCTGAGTGGGATGATCTGCGGGGATGTCCAAGTCAGATGGGGACGCGAGCTCACCTTTGATGCCGAGTTGGTGCTTCCATGTCGGTTGCGGTAGTCTCCCTGCTACCAGTTGGCTGTGCACATCGGGGCACTGGCAGTGGACCCGGGGCCACATGGCAGAAGATTAGTGGCCATCTCCCGAACACTAGACAGCTGTGCACAGCTGAGCAGTACCCACAGCGGACCCAAGACCAAAACGTCGGACGAGACGGTGTTGGGCCGCAGAGTGCACATCGACCTTACCCCAGAGCAGGGCACTGGGCATTTCCCCGGTGGGCCGCCAGGATGGGGTCCTGTTTTGGGCCCCTGGGGGGCCGTTTTTGTTACCGGGGGCTTGCAATATCGGCCCCCTGTAACAAAACCGGATGAAACTGGCGCTAGCAAACAGCTCGGCCGCACCCCCTCTCGCCCCCCAGGGGGGCCGGCCGAGCAGTTTGCCAGGGCCGGTTTCGGTTTCCAGTCCGGCCCTGACCGAGAGCATGCCTTGTCATCAAAATGGTGTTCTCCGGCATCAACCCGTAACCCCTGGCACCCCGACCATCCACCTGCACTGTCCACGACAGATGGTGCATGGCAGTCTCCCGACCACCGGTCACTGGGCATGGCGGAGCACATCAGCGGACCCGGGACCACACGCCGGGCGTGCCTGGGCCAGGTCACAAAGCATACCACCCTCCTGTGGAGAGGGCTTCACCCCCAAGATGGTGGCCTCCTGCGTTTCCCTTCTTTGTTGTTGTTGTGCGGTTCTCGTTGTGTCACCCTGTTACACGATTTTGGACTCTATTGTCCCCTGCGGTAGATCGAGTGATCGTTTCTCTCGATTCCCGATATGAGGTGGCTAGATGGAGGGGCTTTGCTGGGATTTATGCCGAAACGGCGATCCCGAGCCCGCAAGCTCCCGAGTATAGCTCCTTATTCAGCCATCTTAATTAAAATTAACTAATTACTTCCGTACTTTGTAATTTTTACACATGCTAACACTGTCTGTAACTTTAGCT
This sequence comes from Calotriton arnoldi, assembly GCA_963921515.1. Lineage (NCBI taxonomy): Eukaryota > Metazoa > Chordata > Amphibia > Caudata > Salamandridae > Calotriton > Calotriton arnoldi. The sequence continues at coordinate 279,526 of CAWUFW010005738.1, forward strand.
CATTAGTGACTGTCCAACAAACAAATACAGCAACAAAAAAGTAACCAGTCAAACTTTGCGGAGGGCCTTCCACTGTGCTGCAACATGCGTTGCTGAGTTTTTATTAACATTTGATCCGTTCGAGCTGGAAACATTTTTTATTTTGTCACAATGACTAATTACAGCAGATGACGGATGGTGTGGCAAAGGCGGCAAATCCCTAAATATGCGGGAAAAGCCGCGGTCGCAAAATCGCATCATTTCAGTGGCCCTATCTGCGACTTGGGCTGCTTAGAATGAACACGTCCTAAGTACATTCTCTCGGTAGACTTCCATTGCAGAGCGAAAACTATTTGCACCGTTACTGCATCACACTCTCCTAGCGCACATGCCCAAAAGTGGATACACTATTACCGTGCGCGTGCTCACAGAAAGTAATAATACACCAGCAGCTACATCGGAAGTACTCTCTCCGACTCTGATGTGTTAATTTAGTGAAAGAGAAAGTAAAACAGAAGAATAAAATTATATTTTGGCGGAGTAAGCGATAAGGGCATATACAAATACAGCCTATTCTTTTACCCAGGAAAGCCCGGGCGCGCCCATCAACACAGTAGTGTCTCAGCAAGCAAAAAGTGCCTTCGGTTTCTGATTGAGCATGTACCAGAGTGCAGTGTCTCACTATGGAGCATTTTAAAACCTAGTTAATTGAGCAGCTTGCTTTAGACCTGTTTGGCCATTCTATGTCACCTTGGTTTTTGTACGATTTGCTATTGAAGGAGCGAATTATAGGTTTCTCGCTTGGCCGTTAAGAGAGGCAGCCGAAAGTCCCTGCGCTGTTCCTAGAGAGGAAGGCAGGCTTATGCAGTGTTCTTCCGAGAGGGGGCTCTGTATATGTCGGCTTTTTACAGAAATGAAGAACTGTGCGCCTTTATCACAGTGGTGCATTTGTATTTTTACATTTATCTAGCGCTTAATACAGACGACGAGCTATTTAAGCACTTAACGGTGAATAGCAGACTAATCCCGTACCCAAGATTAGTGGTTAATCCAGTGGTTATTGATCATTGTTGATTATTGGGTTTAGTTTTGTGCTCCCTAGGAAATCATTCCATGCATTTACTGCAGTTTCTGTGTTGGAGTTTGTTTATAGAGATGGTTGTGCATAACGAGGCAGTGAACTGTGAGTGAATCAGTGGTGTCTCTTCTACACATTCTTTGAGTGGGTCTTCTCTCTGTAAGAACGGCAAATCCCTCTCTTGCCGAGATTTAGCCACGACCCTCCCCCAAAACGTTTTCACCTGACAAGTTACAAGAAAGAACAGAAAAGATATGCCCCACCAGGATTCCAATACTGTGAGTATTGCTTTCTAAATGTGTTTTTATTTGATGACATAGATAGTTGGGTATGGTTTATTTACACTGCTGTGCTGCAACCAACTGGAGGTAAAATGTTGTCTCAGAATTTCTGTTCTGGTGGGTGTTTAACTCTGGGTGTGGCCCCTGATTACTAGTGATTGTACAGTTCCTCCTGGCCAGTTACCACCGTAAATACCTCTTAGTCCGGCTTCCTCGGCACCCTCCTCTTTGTGGCTTGTATCTGTGTCACAAAACTAGTTTACTAGCCTGAATATACCCAAACCTAAAACTGAAACCATTTTTAGTCAAATAATAGGAATGTGCATCACTAATACATGTACTAGAAAAGGTGGCGCTAGTATTTGCACTCCCTGGTTAGGTCTCGCATACAACACAGCTCAAGCTGTCTGGTTGCGAAAGCTCTATTGCTTACTAACCAAGAATTTACAGTGGGCTTAGAGCACGCCCATTGCTTACCACTGGTTGGATTTATTGTCACTCGCATTTGTTTGCTTCTTATTCAATGGCTTGCCTTGTCCCATCTTGTCCAACTTGTGTTCATCCCTCACCTGGAGCATGGCCTCTTTACCATCTTTCTGACCATCTGACTTGTATACTTTTACTGCTCACTTTTAGGGAATTACTTTTTTCTTTTTGGTTAAACACTCCACGAGAGTGCATGTGTTTACAAGCTCTCTCCCTCATGTGCTTCTCCTCCTCCATCAAATATCCCCCCTGCGCTACATGTTGTTCTGTCCCTTGTTTGCTGCTCGCGCTCTTGTGTGGTCTTCCCTCCCGGTGGCACTTTCTCTGTTCCCACTCACTGTAGTTTCCCCACTCAGCCTAGTCCCCTTTGCTTGTCTCCCACTCCCCATTGCATCCCTCCCTCACACACATTCCCTATTGCTTCCCTGCCTCTCCCACCCATTCCCCAATGCATCCCCCCACACACTCCCCGTTGCTTCCCTCTCTCCCATCCACTCCTCATTGCTTCCCTCCTTCACTTCTACTTCCCATTGCTTAACTGCCGTTGCTTTTCTCCCTCCCATCCACTCCCCATTGCTTCCCACCCAGTGCTTCTCCCCTGCCACCCACCCTCAGTGCTTTCCACTCCCACCCACCCACCCCAGCATTTCCCCCATCCAACCCACCCACCCCAAGTGCTTCCCCCTTACCAGTGTTTCCCCTTCTCACCCAGTCCCCGGTGCGTCCCTCATCCCATCCACTCCCTGTTGCTTTCTCCTCCTGCTCATTCTCCATTGCTCCTCCCCTCCTGCCCACTCTCCCTTGCTTACCCCCTCCCACACCCTCCCTGTTGCTTCCTCTTCCTACCCACTCCCCGTTGCTTCCTCCTCCTGCCCACTCCAAGTTGCTTCCAACCCTCCCTCCCACTCCCGTTTGCTTCCACCCCTGCTGCCCACTCCATTGGTTGGATTTATTGTCACTCGCATTTGTGTGCTTCTTATTCGATGGCTTGCCTTGTCCCATCTTGTCCACCTTGGGCTTATCCCTCACCTGGAGCATAGCCTCTATACTCCATCCTTCTGACCAGCTGACTTGTATACTTCCACTGCTCACTTTTAGGGAATTACTTTTTTCTTTTTGGTTAAACACTCCACAAGAGTGTATGTGCTGTCTCTCTCATGTGCTTCTCCGCCTCCATCAATTATCCCCCCTGCGCTACATGTTGTTCTGTCCCTTGTTTGCTGCTTGTGCTCTTGTCTGGTTTCCTGTTCGGGTGGCGCTTGCTCTGCTCCCACTCACTGTAGTTTCCCTACTCAGCCTAGTCCCCTTTGCTTTTCTCCCTGTCTCCCACTCCCCATTGCATCCCTGCCTCTCTCCCACCCATTCTCTAATGCATCCCTCCCTCCCACACACTTCCCATTGCTTAACTCCACATTGTTTCCCTCTCTCCCATCCACTCCCCATTGCTTCCCTCCCTTCCATCCACTCCCCATTGCTCCCCCCTCACTTCCACTTCCCATTGTTTAACTCCCTGTTGCTTTTCTCCCTCCCATCCACTCCCCATTGCTTCACACCCAGTGCTTCTCCCCTCCCACCCACCCCCAGTGCTTTCCACTCCCACACAGCCCAGTATTTCCCCCCTCCCACCCCCCAGTGCTTCCCCCTTAGCAGAGCTTCCCCTTCTCATCCAATCTCCTGTCTGTCCCACTTCCCGTCCACTCCCCATTGCTTCTTCCTCCTGCCCATTCCCCATTACTCCGCCCCTCCCGCCCACTCCCTGTTGCTTTCCCACTTCCGCACACTCCCTGTTGCTTCCTCCTCCTGCCACTTCCCGTTGCTTCCAACCCTCCCTCCCGCTCCCTTTTGCTCTCACCCCTCCTGCCCACTCCATGTTGCTCCCCCTCCCGCCAACTCACCGTTGCTTCCCTCCTACCACCCACTTTCTGTTGCTTCCCCCTACCTATTCCCCTTTGTTTCCCCTGCCCCCCACTTCCTATTGCTTCTCCCTCCCGTACACTCCTTGTTACTTCCACCCCTCCTGCTCACTCCCCGTTGCTTCCACCCCACCTGCTCAATCCCCGTTGATTCCACCCTTCCAGCTTACTCCACGTTGCTTCTACCCCTCCTGCCTACTCCCCGTTGCTTCCACCCTCCTGCCTACTACCAATTGCTTTCCTCCTAGTAAGTCGAGCACCACACATAACCAGCCACTGGTACTGCAACACCCTCTTTGAGAAAATAATGGAGGTAAGGACTTAAAATAAAACCCCATAGGAAATAATGTCAAATTTAATTATTTAAAATGGTAACAAATATAAATAAATATAATGTAATGTTAAATACACTATCTAAAAATAAAACATAATTGTTGTTTAAATGTAACATTAATTTTCATTAAAATGTAATTAAATATATTTATAATTTAATACATCACTTTTAATAATTATTAATGCATAAGAATACTTTAGGTGGGAATGTATTTTTTAGTTTAAATTTCAGAAAAATATTTGTAATTTAAATATTATAATATATCTTATTTGTTTAATATAATTTTATTAACCATTGTAATTTAAATATTTAATATAAATATATAAATTTATATAACATTATTTTACTGAAGTTTAAATTAAAAATAAGTTCCCACCTAAAGTGGTGCTGAATTTACTACTGTTTCTTTTGGGCAGTAGTAACTTACACTCATAAGTCATATAGCTGGTTTTGAGAACACTGTTATCCACTACCCGTGCTTGTTTATGCCTGTGGAAAATAACATTACAATTGTGATTTGATAGTGGAGGATGGATAGGAATTGTTTAGCGTTCACTGACGAACAGATCGCTTCAATACTATCTGGTCCTTCATTGTTCCCGGATTCCCCTCTAAATAGTACAACTTCAGCAAGGGAGGAATGGGATAAATTGAGCAATACAAAAAAGCGACAAGTGAGGGTGGCCTTACATGGGGCGTTGATGACAGAATACCTCCGAGCAGGTGCCGGCCCAGCTAGTCTTTTGGTTAGAATAGAACTGAGGATTTTTTTAGAAGATGGACAGTTCCGGGTAGACTGGAGTTACATCGCGAATAAATGCACCCGGGACTGGCTTATCTTAATTATAAATACAGCCAAGAGACTACGCGACGAATTGCTCAAAGATTTTAGAATTGGAAGAAACCATAAAAAGGGATACAACCATCACTGATACGAAGGAGCAGTTATTGCGGATCCAAGGAGATCTGGCAGATTATAAAAATGATATGGTGAATCAAAAAATAAAGGGACTTAAACGAAATCTGGAAAGGTATTCTCATGAGTGGGCATTCCCATACGTGGAGGATAAATATTATCAGCCAGGGAACGAAGAGGTACCACAAACAAATGTTCAGAGAGGTGGACGCCAACAGGCGAGAAGAACCCCTCAAAATTGGACTTTTGACAATACCTCTAGCGAGGAGGAAGAAGTTGCAGTCATCAAATCAAAGCAGGGTTAGATTTAATGCTCAAGCAAAGTCTAACGAAGATCTAGGTGCCCTCCTGCGGTCTTTTGTAGGGCAGAATCAGAGGGGGAGGACAGATAGGCAGAGGCCGTGCACGTCAAAATCAAGATCAGTCATGGCCAACCTACTCACCACGAGTAACCCGCAGTCGGTACAGGACCCCGTTATAAATTACATAGTGGTCAATTTATCTGACCACCATTTGACATCTAATGAGTTGCGGGTTTTGAATAAAGGATTAGGGTATGTTCCGACCCCCTGCCATGATTCTTTTAAATGCAGAATGGAGTTTCATGAGATAATGAGAAAGATCAAGATAAAAAAAATTTTTGCAAAGAAGGAGCCTGATCCACCCTCATTATTTTCAACTAATTTACACCGCCCTTCACAGTTCTGTCCACCTAGTTCATCAGTAGGACCAGAGGTGTTGTGTTTGAGCAAAGGGTTCTTGATGATATTACTGCACTAGAACAATCAGAGAGGCAGCGCACTTTCAGTAATATGAGTCGTGAGGACTGGCAGGCAATAAAAAGTTTGCAGGACAATGACGAAATAACTATAAAATCTGCAGACAAAGGCGGGGCAGTAGTTATAATGAACACAACTGACTATGAAGCAGGAGTCATGAGACTCCTTGGGGTGCGTGAAAATTATCAACCGCTCCCCAGAGACCCTGTCAGCGATCTTCAAGATCTGATTAAGACAATGGTCACACAGGCTAAGGACAAAAAATGGATTACAAATAAGGAGGCAGAGTTCTTAATGAACACCCAACCCAGGACACCGGCATTTTATATACTGCCAAAAATCCATAAGGCTCAACGACCGCCACCAGGGCGCCCGATAGTTTCGGGGATTTCATCTGTCCTTGAACCATTGTCCCAGTTCGCCGACTTTTTCTTGAGGGAGGCAGTATTAAAACAACCTTCCTATGTTCAGGACACGACTGACGTTTTAAACATCCTTGACGAACGAGAATTCGATTCCACACAGCAGTTTCTAGTAACTATAGACATTGAGTCTTTGTATACTAGCATACCCCAAGAGGCAACGCTGGTGGCAGCAGCGCGTGCCCTTGGGGCCCAGGAGTGGTTTTACGATACTCCTCAGTCAATCATGTTACAGTGCATAGAGTTGGCTCTGACACGAAATTACTTCAGCTATAAGAACAAGCTGTTTTTACAAGTGTCCGGAACATCTATGGGCGCAACTTTTGCGCCCAGACTGGCCTGCATTTATGTGGCCCAGTTTGAGGAACACTATATTCACCACTCGTCAAACCCCTTCCAGAGGAATATTAGCCTCTGGAAGAGGTATATAGACGATGTCTTGTGCATATGGTCCGGCTCTGAAAGCTATCTCCTTGAGTTCTTGGATTGGCTGAATGGCCTGGATACATGTCTTAAGTTCACGTGGACCATAAGTAACCAACAGGCGGTCTATCTTGACTTAGACATTTCAGTGGTTGACAATAAATTATGTACCACTGTGCATCAGAAACCCACAGATAGGAACTTGTTGCTGCATTACCAGTCATTCCACCCAAGAGCCTTGCGTGACAATCTTCCTGTGGGCCAGTTTTTACGGTACCGCAGGAATTGTTCCACTGCAAGTGCCTATATGCAGCAATCTGAAAATCTAGCTGACAAACTGGTACAGAGGGCCTATCCTAAGAGGGTAGTGAATAGAGCACGTAAGAGAGCCCGTAATACCCCTCGTGAAGCTCTTTTAGAAAGGAATGTGAAACAGACTAATGATTGCCTGTCAGTAGTCATTACTTTTGACCCCTTGTCTCCGAAAATTCATCAGGCTATAAGGAAACACTGGTCTATACTGTCCACGGCTAAATTCAAGATGCCACAGCCCAGGTTCGCGTTTAAACGCGCGCGTAATTTGAAGGATAAATTGGTACATACGCGGCCTGTGCAGCGCATTAAGAATACATTATTCCATCTGGACACTACCCTTGGAGTTGTTCAGTATGTGATTTGACTGAGAAGACTAGCAGTGTGCAGTTGCTGAGTGGGAAGACTTGGTATCTGAATAAATTCAGCAACTGCAACACCGTTAATGTAATATACAGACTCACGTGTCAATGCGGGTTACACTATATAGGTCTAACATCACGAAAGATCAAGGTTCGCATTCAAGAACATCTATCTGAGTACCATAAAATCAGGAAAATTAACTACGCGTTTGGTGCAGCACTTCCGTGAACAACATCATGACCATAGATCGTTGAAATGGGTAGTGCTGGAAAAAGTAGTAGGTGAGACAGGCAGTCTTGATAAGATACTTGCTATAAAAGAAGCTCGCTGGATTTTTTCCGAGGAGGCAGACCGGCTTGGTTTGAACGATTCAATTGAATGGAACAAAATCAGCAGATAATCAAACTGAGTACTGAGAATTGCTGCTATAAGTTTGTAAGTACCCCTGGATGAGTGCAGTTAATGCTACCTGGATATCAGTGATGGTTCGTTGACCAGATGTCTTTTTAAATGGACCCATGGAGATGCGTCCATTTTTGAGGAAAATAAAGCTCCTTGTGTTGTGTTTTTTATGAAATAACAATAGATTTGGTTGACGGGGGCTATTTAAATCCAACATTAGACCGTGTGAAATACACTGAAAAGTAGTCTCTATATATACACTGAGATTTTTTTAATTGAGATGACCTGTGTTGTAAATGGCCCTTTTTGCAGGGTTATCCCCAAACTTTTAGCTTTTTCCTCCTATTTTTCCCTGACCTGTTTGTGTTGGTTCTAGGACTCTGGGCACTTTACCACTGCTAATCAGTGCTAAAGTGCATATGCTCTCTGTGAAAATTGTGTTATGAATTGGTGTTTCCGTAATTGGATGCTTGATTTACTTGTTAGCCCCTAGTAAAGTGCACTGCGTGTGCCAGGGCCGGTGAATCAAATGCTACCCGGGGGCCTGCAGCACTGGTTGTGCCACCCCCGTGAGTAGCCCTGAAAACGGTAACTCAGACCTGCCATTGCAGAGTCTGCGCGCAGTTTGTAACTGCCATGTCGCCTTGGCCAGTGCACACACTGGCCGGTCCCTAACCTTCCCTTTTCTTACATGTCAGACATCCCTCAGGTAGGCCCAAGGTACCCCTGTGGGCAGGGTGCAATGTATGTGAAAGGTAGGACATGCCCTGGTGTGTGTGGCATGTCCTAATAGTGAATTACAGCCAATTTCGTTTTTCACTATTGCAAGGCTACCAATTCCCCATAGGACAGAATGGGAGGTTTGTTTATAACATCTTATAAACACAACTGGCCCAGGGAACTCGTTAAGAAAATAAAATTTAGTATGCCTGAACTCAGAATCTAAAAATGCATCTTTTAGTGAAGGTGATTTTTACATTCTGCGTTTGAAAATACCACTTTTAGAAAGTGGGTATTTTCTTGCTCAGTTATTGCCTCTGCTGGAATGTGGATTGCCAGTCTGGGTTTTGGATGACAGAAGGCTGGGGGGCTGGAGGGGCTCCAGATAGTCTAGGTAGGTCAGGAAAGGGCTGAATAGACCTGGGCTGTGATGGCGGAAAGGGGAGGAGATTTCCTTGCACCTCAAAGGGCCTGGTCTGCCTCTGACAATGCCGTCTCCACCTCCTGCCAGGAAATCACACCAGAGAAGGCAGAACTGGTTCTGGCCGGGCACAGACACCCTCTGCCTGAAAGATCAAAGGATTTTTAGATACAAATACTGGGTCCCAGACCCCTGAACTTCAGAACTCATCTGGAACAAGAAGACTGCCAAGAAGAAGCTGCGAAAAGGAACGACTGCTTTGCTGGGCTGACCTGCAGTGGCTGCTTCTGTCTTGGGCAGTGAAAGGCCTGGACTGGACTTTCTGCAACCTAATTTGTGAGTCTCTCCAAGGGCTTGAGGTAGAGCTTGCCCCCTGTTCACGAAGTCTCAGGAACAGCAAAGACTTCAAGTTCTTCGACCCGCAGCACTGGGGACTGTGTGTTTTGTGCTGCCACCCGAAGAACACCAAATCGACGACGTCTACGACGCCACTTCCGACTCCGTGTCCTGAAGGCACTGCAGAGGGCACCGCCGCAACGCAACCCTGGTCTCACTGACGACGCCTGTTGATGCCGCCACCGAGCCGCTGCTTGCACCGCGACCTGTGGGCACCGCACTCCGCACCGCCTCGCTTCACGCCAAAGCTTTGGCACCGCAGAGGGCACCACCGCAATGCCGCACCGCGACCCTGGTCTCACCGACGACGCCTGTAGATGCCGCCACCGAGCCGCTGCTTGCACCGCGACCTGTGGGCACCGCACTCCGCACCGCCTCGCTTCACGCCGAAGCTTTGGCACCGCAGAGGGCACCGCCACAATGCCGCACCGCGACCCTGGTCTCACCGACGACGCCTGTTGACGCCGCCACCGAGCCGCTGCTCGCACCGCGACCTGTGGGCACCGCACTCCGCACCGCCTTGCTTCATGAGGACGCTTTGGCCTGCCTGACGCCGCAACTTCCTGCCGAGATCGACGCCGCTGCTTGCACCGTGGTTCGGCGGCACCGTTTGTAAGTTACACGACGCACCGCCCTCATCCCACACCGCAGCCTTGGCCTACCGACGCCGGCGCCATCGACTCCAGTTCGTCAGCCGACGACAGCGCTTCAGCAACGACGACGCCGCTGCTTGCACCGTGACCTGCCAGCACCGTGACGAGCACCGCCTCCATCTCGCACCGCGACCCTGGTCTCACCGATGACGCCATCTGACACCGCCACCGAGCCGCTGCTCGCACCGCGACCTGAGGGCACCGCACGCCGCACCGCTGCACTTCGCACCGCAGCACCCGACGCCTGCCGACGCCAGCGCTCCTGACTCCATCAGAGAGGAGATCGACCTGCAAAGCGTGTGACTTCGAGGGCCCCGACGACTCCTGCACCGACCTCCGGAACCGACGCCTGCGGACGCCGTGTTTTCGGAAGCTCAACGAGAGGTCATCAACGCCCTGCATTTCTAAAAGGTACTGTTTGCGGGTCTTCCCAACACCGTAGCTGGCCCGCGACGCCACGGTCAGCCAGAACTGTTTGGATTTGTTTGCTCACGACGCCGTGATAGCCCCGGACGGAGCTATCGCCATCAAGGAACTGTGTTTCAAGCGTATTTTGATAATTGAAGATTTTTGAGTACTGTATTGTGGATTTTTATCGTTTTTGGTCTTGTCTTAAGTATATAAAAGTATTGGATATTTTTAGGTCTCGCCTAGCGTTGCAGCGCATGCGCTGCTCGCTCGGCGAGATTTATTGTTAACAAGGACTTTCAGAAGAGGGCTTTAAGCCCGCCCCTCATTTCCATTGGCTGGCGTCACCGTTTATGCTAAACTGTGGCCTGCCATTGGAAATGAGGGTTTTTGGTTCACGCCCTTTGGCCTCCGATCCGGACTCGGTGGCCTGCTTTGCTGCTGTCGCAAAGCACTTTCTTATCTTTATGGGGCCATGTGTTCCTAATTAGAAACACATGGCCCCATAAAGCTAAGAGATCGATGCTTGTTTGTTTCTGGCTTCGTCCCTCGTTCTAGCTTTTTGTACTTCTGTCGGAAAGCAAACTTGTAAACTAAATATACCCTTTTCTGCAGCCCAGTCAGACAGTGTTTCAAACATTGCAAAGACGTTGGTTATCTGCTGGCCCCTTTTATTATCTGGTCACTTGCTTTTTCATAGTTAAAAGTTACCAAAATTAAATAAAATGCTTTCACTATCAAGCAGAGGAAGTCGTTTTGTCATTGTTCAAGACCTGATGGTAATGAGGAAGGTGTGAAAAACTGAGTGGTAAGTGTGGATTTTTCAGTTTCACCACCAGTCATGTAGATTTGATTTGGTCTTTTGAGGAAAAGGAGACCTTTCATCATGCTGTATTTCCTCATATATGTAATGTTAAACTTCAAGTGCAGTAGACTTGTGTGTTTATAGTTGACGCGTTATGACAGAATCTTCTTCTGCTTATCCCCTTTCAGACGAGAACAGTTGTGATGTCTGAGGCTTCTGCTCTCAGTTGATTGAAAACAGTAATTTTAGGAGGCATTGTTGCCCTCTCTTCTTGGTGCTTTGACAGACTGATGAAAATGCTCTCAGAGCCAGTGGCACCAGTGCAGGCTTCCAGCTAAAGCCTCACATTGTGCTCCCCGCATTCCGTTCTCAGATGCGATGATCCCCTGGATCGCTGCTGACACACCACTGCTGACACATCGCTGCTGACACCACTGCTGACACACCACTGCTGACACACCACTGCTGACACGCCGCTGCTGACACTCCGCTGCTGACACGCCGCTGCTGACGCCGCTGCTGACGAATGCAGGACCCCAGAAGGAGAGGTGAGGGGAGGAGAGCCTTGGCTGAGACCTCTGGTCAGCCTGAGGGTACAGACCTTGGGTTGGAGGACCAGGTTCAGGGTGTCCTCCCTGACCTGGGGGAAGGGGAGACTGCTAACCGTGCCCCTACCAGTTTGTCTTCCGGGGGTGCCGCTCCAGGTGGGAGGGTACAGAGCCACAGGGGGGAGGACCGGGTGTGGGAGAGCCCACCCCAGTCCCTGGTTCAGCCCCAGGGTACAGACCCTGGGCTGGTGTACCATGGGCTGGTGTACCAGTTGCAGGATAGCACCCCTGAACTGGTGGGCGAATTGTGCAGGACACCTACCACTGGTGCCCTGACAATTCTGGAAGGGGGTACCGCTCCAGGTGGAAGGGTACAGAACCCCGGGGAGAAGGAGAGGGTGTGGGAGAGCCCACCCCAGTCTCCTGTCCAGCCACAGGGTACAGATCCTGGGCTGGTGGGCCAGTGTCAGGAGGCCGTACCTGACTTGGTGGGGGAGAGAGTGGAGAAAGGGTGCCAGGCACCTGGGGCTACCGCCCCCCACTCTGACGCCACAGCGGTTGGAGTGGCCTGAAAGGCATATGGCCTGCCTCTCATCACTGACATTTGTCAGTGGCCACTGTGGCTGGCTGTCCTGGTGGACAGAGTTACCCCTGGGAGGGGGACAGGAGTCACACCCCGGGGGTGGGCTGGGTCACACCATTGTGTTGGCCATGTGGGTACTGTCTGCCTGTTGGGACACATCTGTGAGCAAAGTAAGTTTAGGTGCTGCACAGATGGGGTCCACAGGTGAGGAGAAGGGGTCCCCATAGGTTAGCTTAGTGGGCCCTGAGAGTATGGATAGAGGGATCCAACTAGGTTCAGGAAGGCGTGGAACGGGAAGAAAACCCTGCTGTTGCGGGCCAGGTCCCATGTTCTATCGCCCCAAGCAGGGAAGTCCATCGAGGTATGGATTGGTCTCCCCTGGCTTAGGCTGGAAGGGGGTTGTGTTGGAAATGGCCCTTTTTGAAGGGTTATCCCCAAACTTTTTGCTTTTTCCTCCTATTTTTCCCTGACCTGTTTGTGTTTGTTCTAGGACTCTGGGCACTTTACCACTGCTAATCAGTGCTAAAGTGCATATGCTCTCTGTGTAAATTGTGTTATGAATTAGTGTTTCCGTAATTGGATGCTTGATTTACTTGTTAGCCCCTAGTAAAGTGCACTGCGTGTGCCAGGGCCGGTGAATCAAATGCTACCCGGGGCCTGCAGCACTGGTTGTGCCACTCCCGTGAGTAGCCCTGAAAACGGTAACTCAGACCTGCCATTGCAGAGTCTGCGCGCAGTTTGTAACTGCCATGTCGACTTGGCCAGTGCACACACTGGCCGGTCCCTAACCTTCCCTTTTCTTACATGTCAGACATCCCTCAGGTAGGCCCAAGGTACCCCTGTGGGCAGGGTGCAATGTATGTGAAAGGTAGGACATGCCCTGGTGTGTGTGGCATGTCCTAATAGTGAATTACAGCCAATTTCGTTTTTCACTATTGCAAGGCTACCAGTTCCCCATAGGACAGAATGGGAGGTTTGTTTATAACATCTTATAAACACAACTGGCCCAGGGAATTCGGTAAGGAAATAAAATTTAGTATGCCTGAACTCAGAATCTAAAGATGCATCTTTTAGTGAAGGTGATTTTTACATTCTGCGTTTGAAAATACCACTTTTAGAAAGTGGGTATTTTCTTGCTCAGTCATCCCGTGTGCCTCTGCTGGAATGTGGATTGCCTGTCTGGGTTTTGGATGACAGAATGCTGGGGGCCGGAGGGGCTCCAGATAGTCTAGGTAGGTCAGGAAAGGGCTGAATAGACCTGGGCTGCGATGGGGGAAGGGGGAGGAGATTTCCTTACACCTCAAAGGGCCTGGTCTGCCTCTGACAATGCCGTCTCCACCTTCTGCCAGGAAATCACACCAGAGAAGGCAGAACTGGTTCTGGCCGGGCACAGACACCCTCTGCCTGAAAGATCAAAGGATTCTTAGATACAAATACTGGGTCCCAGACCCCTGAACTTCAGAACTCATCTGGAACAAGAAGACTGCCAAGAAGAAAAGCCGGAGAAGCTGCGAAAAGGAACGACTGCTTTGCTGGGTGCTTTGCTGGGCTGACCTGCAGTGGCTGCTTCTGTCTTGGGCAGTGAAAGGCCTGGACTGGACTTTCTGCAACCTAATTTGTGAGTCTCTCCAAGGGCTTGAGGTACAGCTTGCCCCCTGTTCACGAAGTCTCAGGAACAGCAAAGACTTCAAGTACTTCGACCCGCAGCACTGAGGACTGTGTGTTTTGTGCTGCCACCCGCAGAACACCAACTCGACGACCTCTACGACGCCACTGCCGACTCCGTGTCCTGAAGGCACTGCAGAGGGCACCGCAACCCTGGTCTCACCGACGATGCCTGTTGATGCCGCCACCGAGCCGCTGCTTGCACCGCGACCTGTGGGCACCGCACTCCGCATCACCTCGCTTCACGCCGAAGCTTTGGCACCGCAGAGGGCACCGCCGCAACGCCGCACCGCAACCCTGGTCTCAACGACGACGCCTGTTGACGCCGCCACCGAGCCGCTGCTTGCACCGCGACCTGTGGGCAACGCACTCCGCACCGCCTCGCTTCATGCCGAAGCTTTGGCACTGCTGACACATCGCTGCTGACACATCGCTGCTGACACGCCGCTGCTGACACGCCTGCTGCTGACACGCCTGCTGCTGACACGCCGCTGCTGACACGCCTGCTGCTGACACGCCTGCTGCTGACACGCCGCTGCTGACACGCCGCTGCTGACACGCCGCTGCTGACACGCCGCTGCTGACACGCCGCTGCTGACACGCCGCTGCTGACACGCCGCTGCTGACACGCCGCTGCTGACACGCCGCTGCTGACACGCCGCTGCTGACACGCCGCCGCTGACACGCCGCTGCTGACACGCCGCCGCTGACACGCCGCCGCTGACACGCCGCCGCTGACACACCACTACTGACACACCACTACTGACCCCTTCTGTGCACCTCACTGCTGACACGCCACTGTTGTGCACCTCACTGCTGACACGCCACTGCTGACACGCCACTGCTGACACGCCACTGCTGACACGCCACTGCTGACACGCCACTGCTGTGCGCCTCACTGCTGACGCACCACTGCTGTGCACTTCACTGCTGTGCACTTCACTGCTGTGCACTTCACTGCTGTGCACTTCACTGCTGTGCACTTCACTGCTGACACACCACTGCTGACACACCACTGCTGACACACCACTGCTGACACACCACAGCTGTGCGCCCCAGTGATGAAGGCAGAATTGAATGCAGCCAAATTTGAAAGAGGTGGGCATGCACAGCACAGACCCACGTCATCTGAAGGAGTCAGGGCAAGGAGGAGGGTGCAAGAAGCTGCCAGCACAGCTACAATAGGAGGCACATTAGACAGGTGCATGAAAGACCAGGACAAAATCCATTTGATCCCAAAGCGGAGTCACGCGGGCGGGGGATAAGAAGGTGGGTGCAACTAAAAGAAGTGGAGTAGGAGGAGGCAAGAGCTCTGATGTAAAGAAACTAGCTCCGTAGAGCAGATGGACGACAAGGGGTGCTACCGGGTGGACGAGGCAGGTAGAAGTGATGTTTGACAAGGATTGTAGGTGGAGAGGACATGGGAGAGTTACACGAATAGAACAAGCATTGAAAATGCAATAGGTCTCGCCTTGGATTAAGTTAAAGCCATTTGCTTTGCTAATGGTATTGCATAGCAAAGCAAATGGCTTTAACTTAATGAAAGGCGAGACCTATTGCATTTTTAATGCTTGTTCTAAACTGGTGTGGTGTCCTTTTGTAGTGCTTACACTGTATTACTGTTGGTTATGTGCAAATGCTTTACACACTGCCTCTAAGATAAGCCTGACTGCTCGTGCCAAGCTACCAAGGGGGTGAGCAGGGGTTATTTTAGGAGTGTAACTCCCTTATCCTGACTAGAGTGGTGGTTTCTGCCTGGCTTTGGCACATGCCCTAGCCTGCCAAAAATCCAATTTCTAACATTGGTGGCAGCGGTGGGATAGGACTTGCGTTTGCACTTGACTTACAGTGATTGGTGTGCGCTACTACCATATCGCAGACCATTACGTACCACATACTGGGTTTTTTTGGGTCTATTTTTGCCTTTCCATTGGTTTTGAACTTGAACTTTGCAGTACAACATGCCTGAATCAATTGCATCATCTGTTGCATCCTTGGAAGTGGCCTTTGAGGAGGAGAGGTTAGAAACCTACAATGTTAAGGGATTGAAGGCGATCTGCAAAAACCTCAAAATCCAAATAAGGGACCTCACCAGAAAAGAGGAGCTACAAAAGGCGCTGAGGGCCTGGGTAGCAGCCAGACATGCGAGTGAACTGTCTGGGGATCTCGGCATGGAGGCAGAGGAGCCTATTCCAAGGGTGGGGGTGCTTTTGGGAAGGGGGCACCCTCTAAACCAGGCAGCAGCAGTTTGTCCCCAGAGGAGCTGGAGGACAGGCGGGAAGCAAGGAGAATTGCTGTGGAACTGGAGAAGCTTAAGTTAGCCTTGGAGGAAAAGGATGATGTTAGACCATGACATTAAAATGAGAGAGCTGGACTGGGAAGCCAGTAGGGCTAGGCCCAGCCCAGATGGTGGCAGCAAAAGTGTTAGGTCCAGTACTGAGGATGAGGTACACACGCACACAGATTTGGGGCCCTACTTCAAGGAGGGGGTTGACATACACCAGGGGGTTCAGGATTGTGAGGTTACTCCAGTGGTGCGCAGTGTCCCTGAGGTGGATTGGGGAACTGGCACAGGGGATCATTTTCCTAGTAGTGGGAGGGACACTCTACTGACTCTAGATGAGAGGTGCAGGGAGAGGGGTTCCCCCATGATAGAAGCCCTAGTAAGTGAGTATGGAGACCAGCCAGAAGAGTATGGGTTAAGAGACAGCAACAGTCAGACACTGTCTCACCAGTCTTGTGAGAATGATGTGGGGTACTTTTCTGAGGCACTGGATGGTTGGGTGAAGGGTAGTTTGATTAACACCTGTGTGGGGCTGTGTGATTCAATTGTTGGAGAGCATATTTTAAGTCCCTGTTTTCCATAGCTAGGCCAACACCCAGTGGATTGTGAGTTCTCTGACCCCAGGGAGCTAGCACTGGAGGCAGACCTTTTGGTGGATTCCAGAGGGTCAGGTGAAGCATCTGGGGATGACCCGGAAGGAAGTGGCTTAGGTATTTCCCAACCAAGGGTGGTGGGAAAGGTTCGTGGTAGCCCAGATAGGTCCCGGTGTCCTGGGAAGGGTGTAGGGACTCACGTCCTGTCTCTGCGGAGAAGGAGTGGGAATGGGCTGCGGCCCAAGGTGCCCGAAACCCGGTCCCAGAGCCTGGGTGGTTCCAGGAGGGAACATCCGGTGGGGAGCCTAGGCTGTACTGGTAGGCCGTCTGTCGAGGGGGATCTCCTAGTGGCAGGAGAACGTGGAGTGTCTGTAAACAGAGCTCCAGCGGTTCAGGTGTCTGGCGGTGCCGCTCCTAAGTGGAGGGTGCAGAAGTCCAGACTCGGGGATGAGAGGGGGATGCGTTCCCCAGTGGGAGAACCAGTGGGTCAGAGGCTAGCCAGAAGGGCTGAGCCTCCTAGGAGTGACCATGGTGATACCACTTCTGTCCTGGGGGACCTTCGCGCACTGTCAGATGGACAGGGGTCGGGAGATCTACGCCAGCAGACTGTCACACAACACATGAATCATGTGTTACCCTCAGGGGGGGCATGCGTGCTCCCAAGGAAGTCCTGGTGCGCCGGGCAGTTGCTCAGCCGCAGGGGTTAGTCCCTGGGTTGGGAAGCCAGGTTCAGGTCCTGCCTGACCTGGAGGGAAGGACGACTATAAGCAGTGTCCTGACCGGTTTATCTTCTAGGGGTACCACTCCAGATGGGAGGGTGCAGAACTCTGGAAGGGGGTGCAGAGGGAGGGAGTCCTCGCCTCTGACCCCGGTTCAACCTGAGGGTTTACATCCGAGGGTGGTGGATCAGTTGCAGGGTCAAGGCCCTGAACTGGTAGAAGAACTGTGTAGAAGGTCCGGTTTCAGCATCCTGATAGTTTTTGGTTCTGGGGGTGCTTCTCCGGGGAGGGGTACTTCTCCAGGGAGGAGAATGCAGGACCCCAGGAGGAGAGGTGAGGGGAGGAGAGCCTTGGCCGAGACCTCTGGTCAGCCTGAGGGTACAGACCTTGGGTTGGAGGACCAGTTTCAGGGTGTCCCCCTGACCTGGGGGAAGGGGAGACTGCTAACTGTGCCCCTACCAGTTTGTCTTCCGGGGGTGCCGCTCCAGGTGGGAGGGTACAGAGCCCCAGGGGGGAGGACCGGGTGTGGGAGAGCCCACCCCAGTCCCTGGTTCAGCCCCAGGGTACAGACCCTGGGCTGGTATACCAGTTGCAGAATAGCACCCCTGAACTGGTGGGCGAATTGTGCAGGACACCTACCACAGGTGCCCTGACAATTCTGGAAGGGGGTACCGCTCCAGGTGGAAGGGTACAGAACCCCGGGGAGAAGGAGAGGGTGTGGGAGAGCCCACCCCAGTCTCCTGTCCAGCCACAGGGTACAGATCCTGGGCTGGTGGGCCAGTGTCAGGAGGCCGTACCTGACTTGGCGGGGGAGAGAGTGGAGAAAGGGTGCCAGGCACATGGGGCTACCGCCCCCCACTCTGACGCCACAGCGGTTGGAGTGGCATGAAAGGCGTAAGGCCTGCCTCTCATCACTGACATTTGTCAGTGGCCACTGTGGCTGGCTGTCCTGGTGGACAGAGTTGCCCCTGGGAGGGGGACAGGAGTCACACCCCGGGGGTGGGCTGCGCCACACCATTGTGTTGGCCATGTGGGTACTGTCTGCCTGTTGGGACACATCTGTGAGCAAAGTAAGTTTAGGTGCTGCACATATGTGGTCCACAGGTGAGGAGAAGGGGTCCCCATGGGTCAGCTTAGTGGGCCCTGAGAGTAAGGATAGAGGGATCCAACTAGGTTCAGGAAGGCGTGGAACGGGAAGAAAACCCTGCTGTTGTGGCCCAGGTCCCATGTTCTATCGCCCCAAGCAGGGAAGTCCATCGAGGTATGGATTGGTCTCCCGTGGCTTTAGGCTGGAAGGGGGTTGTGTTGTAAATGGCCCTTTTTGCAGGGTTATCCCCAAACTTTTAGCTTTTTCCTCCTATTTTTCCCTGACCTGTTTGTGTTGGTTCTAGGACTCTGGGCACTTTACCACTGCTAATCAGTGCTAAAGTGCATATGCTCTCTGTGTAAATTGTGTTATGAATTGGTGTTTCCGTAATTGGATGCTTGATTTACTTGTTAGCCCTTACTAAAGTGCACTGCGTGTGCCAGGGCCGGTGAATCAAATGCTACCCGGGGGCCTGCAGCACTGGTTGTGCCACCCCCGTGAGTAGCCCTGAAAACGGTAACTCAGACCTGCCATTGCAGAGCCTGCGCGCAGTTTGTTACTGCCATGTCGACTTGGCCAGTGCACACACTGGCCGGTCCCTAACCTTCCCTTTTCTTACATGTCAGACATCCCTCAGGTAGGCCCAAGGTACCCCTGTGGGCAGGGTGCAATGTATGTGAAAGGTAGGACATGCCCTGGTGTGTGTGGCATGTCCTAATAGTGAATTACAGCCAATTTCTGTTTTTCACTATTGCAAGGCTACCAGTTCCCCATAGGACAGAATGGGAGGTTTGTTTATAACCTCTTATATACACAACTGGCCCAGGGAATTCGGTAAGAAAATAAAATTTAGTATGCCTGAACTCAGAATCTAAAGATGCATCTTTTAGTGAAGGTGATTTTTACATTCTGCGTTTGAAAATACCACTTTTAGAAAGTGGGTATTTTCTTGCTCAGTCATCCCGTGTGCCTCTGCTGGAATGTGGATTGCCTGTCTGGGTTTTGGATGACAGATGGCTGGGGGCCGGAGGGGCTCCAGATAGTCTAGGTAGGTCAGGAAAGGGCTGAATAGACCTGGGCTGCGATGGGGGAAGGGGGAGGAGATTTCCTTGCACCTCAAAGGGCCTGGTCTGCCTCTGACAATGCCGTCTCCACCTCCTGCCAGGAAATCACACCAGAGAAGGCAGAACTGGTTCTGGCCGGGCACAGACACCCTCTGCCTGAAAGATCAAAGGATTTTTAGATACAAATACTGGGTCCCAGACCCCTGAACTTCAGAACTCATCTGGAACAAGAAGACTGCCAAGAAGAAGAGCCGGAGAAGCTGCGAAAAGGAACGATTGCTTTGCTGGGTGCTTTGCTGGGCTGACCTGCAGTGGCTGCTTCTGTCTTGGGCAGTGAAAGGCCTGGACTGGACTTTCTGCAACCTAATTTGTAAGTCTCTCCAAGGGCTTGAGGTAGAGCTTGCCCCCTGTTCACGAAGTCTCAGGAACAGCAAAGACTTCAAGTTCTTCGACCCGCAGCACTGGGGACTGTGTGTTTTGTGCTGCCACCCGAATAACACCAACTCTACGACGCCACTGCCGACTCCGTGTCCTGAAGGCACTGCAGAGGGCACCGCCGCACCGCAACCCTGGTCTCACCAACGCCGCCTGTTGACGCCGCCACCGAGCCGCTGCTTGCACCGCAACCTGTGGGCACCGCACTCCGCACCGCCTCGCGCCAAAGCTTTGGCACCGCAGAGGGCACCGCCGCAACGCCGCACCGCAACCCTGGTCTCACCGCCGCCTGTTGAAGCTGCCACCAAGCCGCTGCTTGCACCGCGACCTGTGGGCACCGCACTCCGCACCGCCTCGCTTCACGCCGAAGCTTTGGCACCGCAGAGGACACCGCCGCACCGCGACCCTGGTCTCACCGACGCCTGTTGACGCCGCCACCGAGCCGCTGCTCGCACCGCGACCTGTGGGCACCGCACTCCGCACCGCCTTGCTTCACGAGGACGCCTTGGCCTGCCTGACGCCGCTACTTCCCGCCGAGATCGACGCCGCTGCTTGCACCGTGGTTCGGGGGCACCGCTCGTAAGTTACACGACGCACCGCCCTCGTCCCACACCGCAGCCATGGCCTACCGACGCCGGCGCCATCGACTCCAGTTCGTCAGCCGACGACAGCGCTTCAGCAACGGCGATGCCGCTGCTTGCACCTTGACTTGCCAGCACTGTGACGAGCACCACCTCCATCTCGCACCGCGACCCTGGTCTCACCGATGATGCCATCTGACGCCGCCACCGAGCCGCTGCTCGCACCGCGACCTGAGGGCACCGCACCGCTGCACTTCGCACCGCAGCACCCGACGCCTGCCGACGCCAGCGCTCCTGACTCCATCAGAGAGGAGATCGACCTGCAACCCATGTGACTTCGAGGGCCCCGACGACTCCTGCACTGACCTCCGGAACCGACGCCTGCGGATGCCGTGTTTTCGGAAGCTCAACGAGAGGTCATCGACACCCTGCATTTCTAAAATGTACTGTTTGCGGGTCTTCCCGACACCGTAGCTGGCCCGCGACGCCGCGGTCAGCCAGAACTGTTTGGATTTGTTTGCTCACGACGCCGTGATAGCCCCGGACAGAGCTATCGCCATCAAGGAACTGTGTTTCAAGCGTATTTTGATAATTGAAGATTTTTGAGTACTGTATTGTGGATTTTTATTGTTTTTGGTCTTGTCTTAAGTATATAAAAGTATTGGATATTTTTCTAAACTGGTGTGGTGTCCTTTTGTAGTGCTTACACTGTATTACTGTTGGTTATGTGCAAATGCTTTACACACTGCCTCTAAGATAAGCCTGACTGCTCGTGCCAAGCTACCAAGGGGGTGAGCAGGGTTTATTTTAGAAGTGTAACTCCCTTATCCTGACTAGAGTGGTGGTTTCTGCCTGGCTTTGGCACATGCCCTAGCCTGCCAAAAATCCCATTTCTAACAACCTGCATTCACATTTGATAAATATACATGATGTCTATTTATGGATCTGAATAGACTAGTGAATGCAGTGTAATAAATGGCACTACTTTTTGATAATTTGAAGTTAAAATGTGATGAAATGAACTATTTAAAGATGGCACTCACCGTATTGACATCTGTCCTAGGAGTGCATGTATACACTGAGTTGTTTTTGTAATTGATCAATAAAAATTATATCTTTTATAAGTGCACAAGCAGGTCGATTTGTACACTTGAAGGTATTTCTAAGTGCAGAAGAGGTATCTGAATACAATGCGATGCAATGCGGCTAACATTTAAAGATGGTGCCCGCATGAGCATCTGTTTTCTGATGATGTGAGAGAAGCGGAGTGAGGTCACATGACGCGTCCCTTCCGGTAGAGGGATTTTAAATGGCAGAACCCGACCCGCGTCTACACGCCAGAACGAGACAAAGCTCGAGACACGTGTGAACGCGGTAAGAGTATGTGTGCGTGTTTGGCTCGCTTGCTCGGTTTGACTCCCCTTGCAGGGACGCCGAATGGAGCAGGCAGTGTCGTCTATTGGAAATGGCTGGGAAACCTGTTTTTGTCTTGAAGGCAGTAAAGGGATATGCGGAGAGACTTGCGCAGTGTGCTGGTTTTAAAAAAAATAAAAATGTTCTCAATACTTTATTATCCGCGAGTTGGGTCGCGTTTCAGCAGTAGTTGTCATCAAAATTGGTTAATCCCTAAGAGTAGTAAAAGTGGCAAGTGTGGGGTGAGACATGTATCTTGATGGGTACAACTTGCGACACCAATGAGACATGATGGATAATGGTTGCCTTAATCCTAGGCAGAGAAATAGATTTTACAAAAACAACGGTTGGATTTCACATATATACCGTGGGTATGAGCGGTGAGACTTATGGGGCCGCTACACCGACACTACAAAATGAACTGGAATGTGTGATATAGACTCATGAATAATGTTGGGCTGATAATATTGCCCTTTTTGACACAATAAGATGGTATGTATATTTTCACGGGTACATTCAAAGCAACGGAGGTGCTAAAAAATAGGGGTTTGATTGTATAAGATATACACCCCCTAGCATGGTGGGAGCTGGTACGAGGGCCCATGGCTGCCACCTGGTAAATATAATTTTAAACTGACAATATCTGGGTCACTGACTCAGTCTGTGATTTGATATACCAGTACCTGCTTTGTAGGATGTCACAACTGGTTGGTGGTTTTTAATTAGAACACTTGTCTCTTTGTTTGTTTGTTTGTTTGTTTGTCAGTCACTCTATGCATAAAGTCAGATGTTCAGTGAGGTGATTGCCGACCTCGAGCTCTGACCAAATTGCCGCAACGAAGTACAGGCAATGAAACATGTTGGCCTACTTTGAATTGGTCTACAACATGCTGTGTTTTTACTGTTGAGTAAGCTCACAATTCTGATTAAAAAGGGTCAAGCCATATACGTGAGTCTTAACTCATTTTTAATTTTGAGATATATACTATCTCTCACGTACACGGGGTCTTCTTCTTGATACATAGATCACTGTTTTTCACCTTTTCATTATTTCTCTTTACACTGGACACAATTTCTTTTCTACAGGTGAGAAAGTTACCAATGATGATAAAACATGGGCAAGCTGGTGTAGCGCACGTGAGGTACTTTCTCACCTTCACACAATTTTTTTGTGGGTTACATACATCTGTTTCAGTCTAGGGTATGTATGTGCTGAGTGGTCTGACTTAAATTTTAAGTAAAATTAAGATATTGGGTAATTAGGACTGGATTAGACTGGAAATTGTTTAGACCAGCTGTTGGGTAGAGGTGGACATCCCCCAACACCAGCCCTATGTAAAAAAGTGGATGTTGCCCTGCATAGCCAGATCCTTTTGTTTCTTAAGTGCATAGAAGACAGGCCTGCACGAGGTCATCCGACTTCTCCTTAGTCGATCGTGTGTGATGCGTTGGGCTGTTGACATAGAAAGGGGACTCCACCTTAGTCTTCGCCCACCATTTTGAATTGGGTAGACTTGTTTTATTCCCTCACAGACCTTGTCATGGTGACGTCGTGTCAGTTTCTCACTCCTGGTTCGACTCATTTAAATTTAAAATGGATCCTATTTTTTCATGGGTCGATGTTTACACTTTTTCCTGATATCTTTTAAAAAATAGATATAGGTATTTTGTAGAATGTTTATTGTGTAGTTTTCTTGGAGAATGTCAGCTAGAAGGGAAGTCCTACCTCCTATGGAAATGAATGAATAATTATTTAGAAAATATTTTGAAGGGGTACTATGATCATCCATCAAAGAAGTAGTGGAGCCTTCTTTGATGAAGTAGGAATGGAGATAATCCTTCAGAGAAGGATTATTTTTTGCTTTCTGAGGATGAGGTTTCCGATTTTAACCAGAAAGGAGGTAAGGCGTTAAAAAAGACAAAGCATCTCACTAAACTTACTGACAATTTAGCTAGAGGAAGCTCTAAAAAGGGTGAGCAATCTTCCCGCTTAGTGCATGGTAGTCCAAGCTCTACAATATAAAGTGGTCTCCTTAGCGGCACAAAAAAGAGAGGTGTCCTTAGTGGCACAAAAGAGGGATAGGAGTCCAGTAGTTTGGATTGGGATCTAGATGGAAATGACAAGAGTATGTATTTGACCTAGAGGAGGGTTTTGACGCTCTGGAAAGTCTGGATGACAACTTACAACATCCTCCATCCTTGAAGGCTATTAAGGATCCTCTGTGTAAGGACATGTGTAATCCGAATTCAATAAGGCACCCTCGTAGCTCTGAAAGGTGGCCCATGGAGCATGTTGCCAAATTTATTAAGCATTGGTTGAGGTAGCCTCTAGACAGGGAATCTCGTAACCTTATGAGGGCTGAGTGTTCTAGATCCTTTTTTGAAAATAACATCTGGAATACTCCAAACTGGATCCAGAATAAATTAACTTTATTTTTAAGATAAGAAAAGATGCAAGGAAGAGTATTAAGCATTGCTTAAAGCAATGTCAGGATAGGTTATTGGATATTCTGGGTCCTCTTGCTCGTATTTTAGACATGGCTGAGGAAGCACATTTTAACGAAATTGATATTGTCATAGACTTGTTGAGGGGTTGGGGCCAATGCGCTATATATATGCTTAGTAATGCGAATGCATGTCTGATGGCAGGAAAAAGAGAGGCGGTCCTTATGAGAATGAACCCCAAGTTAGCTGACTTTTTCCTTTATAAGAACATTTATTGGTCCCAAGTTAGCTGATTTAGCCAATAAGGAAGCTGTTGGTGATCCAGGTGGTCTATTCTTTGGACAAGGCTTTGTTGTGTTAAGTCCTTGGGAAAGAATGTCCCAACTTTTACAGTCCTTAGCAAGGCTCACTCTAATATGAGACATGTTTTTGGTTCGAGAGTTTTTGTAGAGCTGACAGGAGGGGACTTACTGTCGGTAAAGCACTTTAAAGATCCCACTTTTACTCCTAAAATGTGTGAGGATATGAGCGCAATTTCCAACCCACCACTGGCTTCTTTTCTCAAAGAGGCGGCACTAGAGGAAGTAGATTAAGATCCCAAAGCACAGGAAGTCCAGGTGAGTCCAAATATTGCAACCAGGTTTTCCCAGTCAAAGGTGGATGGAAGACTAATTTTTTTAATTCACAATTGGCTGTCAATAACAAAAGACCCTTGGGATTTGAAGACGGTAAGAGGTTTTAAGATAGATTTCTGGGAAATTCCCTTTAAGGACAATGACAAATAGAATTAGGCTTGGACAAGGAACATATGTTTTTGGTGGATTTAGAGATTGCACAGAAGTTAGACAAAGGGGCAATTTGAGGAATCCCAGAGTCAGAGGACTGGTTTGTAAGCACTATTTTCTTGGTGAAGAAAGAAAGACAAAGAATGGTGCTCAGAAATGAACTTGAAGGACTTGAACACGTTTCAGGTCTACACACATTTCAAGATGGAAGGAATCCATCTTTTTGGGATATCGTACAGGAGAAGGATTGGCTAGTAAAGCTAGATTTAAAGGACGTCTACTGTACGATACCTATAGATATAAACTCACAAAAGTACTTGCAATTCAAATGAAAAGGGCTCTTATACCAGTTTAGTTGTCTTCCTTTTAGTTTATCTTCTGGTCCTTGGTGTTTTACCTAGATTTTACATCCAGTCGTTGTCTTTTCAAGAGAAAAGGGGTGTTGCCTGATTCTATACCTGGACCATAATCTGCTGATGTCTCAGGAAAGAGAACTACTGAAGCAGTTACAGTGGACAAAGGACCTTTTTGAGCACCCCAGTTTCTTGAAAATGCAGAAAAATCTGTTTTTTATATTTTGTTATAAATCTTTTTATTGTATCGAAGGTAAACAGAGAGCAGCAGTAAAACAGTGTATAAAGGTCAGTGTATAAATGTATATCTCAGACCGATTGACAGTCGGGAATCACAATTACATTTCACATTACACAATCACGTTTGTACGAATTGCATTGTCCATTGGGTAGAATAGGACCCTTGATCTCCGGCACTATATGTAGAGCCATGGCATCCCACAATCATTATGTATGTTATTACATTAGTCATCCCCATGTAAAATCACGTTATCAGGATCTAAAACATTCATTAATGTACGTCGTTCACGGCTTAATTCAACTGTCGGAGACAGGCATATGTCTCCTCTGCACCTGTTCCACCCACCCCATTTGCGATCCCATTTTTTGGGGCAGCCTCTATGTTTAAAAACATCTTTTTCAGCTATCATGGCTTTATCCATGTCGGCAGCCCAGTCGCGTAGAGTCGGAACCACTCCCACTCCCCACCTTTGAGCAATATTTCATTTTGCAATAGCCCATCCCAGTGAGGCCCATGTTTTCTCAGTCTGCGTAAGGTCCGTGGCATCCCAAATATTCAATAGACAAAGCTGGGGGGAAGCTGTCAATGTCTTACCTACTGCCCTTTCCATTTGCTTTGTAAGCTTGTCCCAGTATGTGCGCATTTTGGGGCAGTCCCAGAGAATATGGAAAAAGGTCCCCGTTTGATGACATTGTCTGAGACACAAAGGGTCTGTTCTCCTCCCCATCTTGACCAAGATCCCCGCATCTAAGTATATGTGATGGAGGATCTTCAGTTGGACCAGACGTAGTCTCATGGGGATGGCCACTTCCCTGGGAGAGGCAAGTGCGTCTCGCCAGTCCTCGTCTTCGAGATCTCCCAGGTCCGTCTCCCAGTATTGCCGCAGGCGTATTAAGGGGTCTGGGCGATTATTCAATAGCTTTTTACACGTGAACGATATGGCTTTTTTATTAATCGGATCAAGAATCAGTCTATCTTCTAGCGGGGAGGCCTCGGGTAGAGGGCTATGTTTGGGCAGCACTGCTTTGATTGCGTGGCTGATTTATAAATATCTAAATGTTTCGGCCTGTGCAAGGTGATATTTCTGTTGGAGATCAGCGAAGGTGGCCAATTTCCCCTCTATCCACATATCCCCAAACGTAGAGATACCTATAAGGTCCCATTTATCGAAGCCAGGGCATGTGCCAAGGTGGCCCAAGAGGTCTGGTTCCCATAGTGGTGTGGCACGCGTTAGTGTGTTGTGCCAGCCCATTTGTCTATTCACTCTGTGCCATATGTCTACTGTCCGTGCAGTGGGCCCTGTGAGGTTTAACTTTCGAGGGTTCGTGTAGAATGCCCTATTGTATCCCCCCTGTCCCATGAGCCAATGGTCAGTGCGGAAGTTTGGGTCATCGTGAGCCTCGTATACCCATCTGTTGATCGCGGCCAATTGGGACGCTTGGTAATAGAGTCTAATGTCAGGCAGTGCGATGCCCCCGTCATACCATCCGGAGGTTAATTTTTTCAGGGCTATTCGGGGGGGCTCGGCCGTCCCATAGCAACACACGCACAGTACTTTCAATGTTAGCGAAGTAAGTGTCAGGGATTTTATCAGGGGTGTTTTGCAGCACATAGAGAAAGCGTGGTAGTGCTAGCATCTTAAAAAGGGCTGCGCGTCCCAACAGAGTGAGGGGAAGCGAGCGCCAGTGTTTATGGTCAGCACGTAAACGTGTCAGGGGTTCGAGCAGATTGGCCTCATAGAAGAGGGCTGGGTCGAGTGTGATGTATATACCTAAATATTTAAAGCCCCTCAATGCCACTAGTATATCGTATCCCCTAGGACAGCACGGAGGCGACCCCCACAA
The DNA here is from genome assembly GCA_963921515.1 of Calotriton arnoldi. Lineage (NCBI taxonomy): Eukaryota > Metazoa > Chordata > Amphibia > Caudata > Salamandridae > Calotriton > Calotriton arnoldi. Next base: position 307,257 of record CAWUFW010005738.1, read on the forward strand.
CACATAAAGCTGGGACTTGGTCCAATTTATAGTGTAACCAGAATGAGTGCCAAAGATATGAAATATGTGTAGGACACGACGGAGGGACTGTGATGGGGAGGCCATATATAACAGGATATCATCAGCGTATAATGAAATGCGGTCTTCATTTCTCTCCGTCCACTTCAGGCCGCGTATCAGTGGGTCCCCCCTGACCCATGTTGCCAGTGGTTCGAGCACCAGGGAGAAAAGCAAGGGTGATAGAGGGCACCCCTGCCTGGTTCCTCTTCTCAATTGAAACTGCTCAGAGGTATGGTTATTTACCACGACTTGTGCGGTCGGGCGGGTATATAGCAATTGGGTCCACCTAATGAAGTTAGGGCCAAATCCCATCCGCCTCAATACGGCAAACAAAGTCCCATTCGATTGTATCGAATGCCATCGTGGCGTCTAAGGATAATAGGGTCGCGTCCTCTCTGATCGTGGCCTGTCTTCCCAGAACCCCATGTAAACACCGTAAGTTCAAGGCTGTATTTCTCCCCGGCATGAATCCGGACTAGTCTGGGTGTACCAGTCCAGTAATAAATGGGATTAGTCTATTGGCTAGTAGTTTAGCCAATATTTTCGCCTCGACTGTGAGGAGTGAGATGGGTCGGTAGGCCCCACACTCGTTTGGTGGTTTGCCGGGCTTATGAATAACCACTACAGAGGCTGTCTTGATATTTGCGGGTAGGACCCCTTTCTCAAAACTTTCAGTGTACATCTGGAGCAGGTAGGGAGCCAATTTGGAAGCCATTGGTTTGAAGAAATCTATTGGGAGCCCATTGGGTCCCATTGCCTTGCCCGAGCGAACACCTTGGATAGCCAATTGAAGTTCTTGTTCAGTGAGCTTGCCTTCTAGGGAGTCTCTATCCTCTGCGTACAAGCCCTTGATATTCATAGTCGAAAGCAGTTCTGTAGCTGCTGACGGCAGGGCGGCCGCTGCAGATGTATATACTGCTGAAAAGTGCGCAGCAAACGTGTCCGCTATCTGTTGAGGGTCTGTGATTGTATCCCCGTTAGGCCAGCACAGTTGATGAACCCATCTGGACAGCTGTTCCTTTTTTTCCAGCCAAGCAAGCAGTTTGCCCGTTCTCTCACCGTGTTCATATATCTTATGACACGTTGATTTATATCTTGCCTTGGCACCTTCCGTGAGGAGTTGGTGGTAGTCGAGACGCACGGCTGCCAATGATTGTTGCGCCTCTGGATCGGGGGCGAGAGCAAGGGCCCTTTCCCTAAGTAATATATCTGTCTCAAGGTCCTCTATACGTTTAGTAAGTCCTCTCTTGTGGCCGAATATCAACGCCAAGGCTCTACCTTTCATGACGGCCCCAAACGCACCCCATAGGGTTTGGGCTGAAGAGACCGTTCCAACGTTTTCTTGGAAGTATAGGTTAGTTTCTTTAATTAATGTCTCTTTAATGTGGGGTATCTTGAGTGCCCAGGGTTTTATGGTGAGGGTCGTTCGCCGCCTGGGCACCCCTACTGTAATCGTGGTGAGGATAGGTGAGTGATCCGAAATACCATGCGCCAGGCAGCGGGACTCAGTGAACTCCTGAATGTCTTGCGCATGGGTAAACATATAGTCAATCCGTGATTGGCTGTTGTGGGCCCCGGAGTGAAATGTAAATTGTATGGTGGTGGGGTTTAGCCGTCGCCAAATGTCAACGAGGCCCATGGCGGACAAGAATTCTGCGAGCTGGGATCCCCCCAGTGGGTCCCTGCGGGGCGGAAGGCGATCCCTGGCGCCGTCTACTGCCAGGTTGAAGTCCCCTCCCAGTACTAACGGGCCAAGCGGGAGGTCAAGAAGAAGTTTCCCAAGATCATGTAACGTGAGGCGCTGCAGCCCAGGGGGGGCATAGAGCGATACTATATTAAGAGTTTTCCCCTCCCAGGTGCCGGACAGCGCTACGTACCTGCCCTGTGCATCCACCCAGGTCTCGTGTATGATATATGGGCAGTTCCTACGCAGAAGCACCCCCCGTCCCCCGTGAACCCGAGGTGAACCCTACATGGACCACAAGGCGATACCCCCATCTGTTCAAGGCGCCGCAAGAGTTGCCAATTAGGTGTGTTTCTTGAAGGAGGACAACGTCCGGCGCCTGCCTCTTTAGATATTGAAGGACTATTCCCCATTTGATTTTGTCCCCCAGTCCGTTAACGTTCCACGTAAGGAACTTAAGATCTACGGACGGTCCCATGGGGGGGTAGATAGGTGGACTGTGTGTGGTCGAAGAAGAGAAAACACCTCGGTGGTTGCCCCCTCGAAGGCACTGATGTGAGTGGTTGTGAACTGTGACTGTGGGACAGTCTGGCCCCCATCGGTGTCTATGGATGGGCTAGCGTAGGTGTAACGGGGCGTCGCTTGCGATTCCCGCGACAGTGCAACTGAAGCGTAAATGGTGACCTGTGCTATGATAAGTGGGAAATGCTGCTGCAACAATTCAAAACATCCCAACAAGTAACCCCCTCCCCCAAAAATGAAATAAGCAAATTCCCCCCCAGAAAACCCCTCATCACCCCCTCCCTGCCTCCCTGCATGACGGGCAATGAACCTCCCGCCACCCCCAACTTGCAGAGTGCCTATCGCCCACCCTTAAAAAATAAGGTGTGTGAACCAACTCCACTCCCTAGAGCAACATTACAAAATTAAGACTTGCCCCTGACATAATTACATAAAGAAGAGGCTGAGTCAAGTCACATGCCATGGACAAGAGAGCTCCCAGTGCCCCACAATGTTTATATAGTTACGTCTCTGGATCCGCTGCGCCGTCTGCAGGTGGTCTCAAGATCCCACTGCAAAACAGTCCGGGCGTACATAAGCAAATGGCTGCAGCAACACAACAGTGTAGGCCGCTCGGGTCAAAGTTCCGGAGTTTCCACCTCAGTCTGCATTAGTCCGTTCCGACGAAGTGTCCGCCGCAGCGTCGCCCCCTCCCGGCGGTCCATGATGTGATGTAGTGTGACCTTGACGACCAATCCCTCGGCGGGCTTTGTTGTTCCGTTTCTCAACTGTGCGCCAGCCCTCGAGTCCGTCCCAGGCATCCTTGGGGCTGGAAAAGAACCATGTTTTACCTTCAGATTCCACTCGTAGTTTCGCAGGGAAAAGCATGGCATATTTGATCTCCTGTTCCCGCAATGCACGTTTCACCTCCAGGAAACTCTGCCGCTGGACCCTCAGCGTGAAATCAGGAAAGAAGGTGACTGCACTGTTGTCTATAGTGACCGGAGGAGCCACTCTCGCCTCATGCAGTATGACATCTCGGTCTCGATAGTTGAACACACGCGCCAAGAGAGGACGGGGCGGCGCACCCGGTTTAGGCCTGCCACCAGGCACCCTATGCGCCCTCTCGATGGAGAAATACTTGGATAGTCCCTTGGGCTGGAGGTGTTGCGATATAAGATTTTCAACGAAGAGGTCTGCTGCCTGCCTCTCGGCCCGCTCCGGCACTCCCAGTATGCGCACGTTGTTGCGGCGCATACGGCCCTCGTAGTCATCAAGTTGCCACACTAACAGGTCCTGGCTGACCTGAAGGTCAGCCACTTGGCGCTTGAGCAGAGCGGAGTCAGCACCGAGTTCCTTGGTAGTGGACTCCACTGCAGTGAGACGCTCAGCCGTCTTCTTCATGTCCGCTCTGATCAGGGAAACTTCTGTTGTGACGGTGTCGATGCGACCCTCGAGGGAAGTGCGCACCGTCGTGATGGCAGCTAGTATGTCTTGCAGCGTGGGTTCCGGTGGACTCCCGGTCTTTTTGGGAGTAGTTTGCGCCTCCTCCTGTCCCTTTTGCCATGCAAATTTTTCTAGCTTCGTTTGGAGCGCATTACGGCCGCTGCGACCGCTCGCCATTTTGGAAGCAGTTCCCTGGAGGCAGCAGTGGGGAAGTGGGACACCAGCTGGTTACTCACCGCCGCCTGCGTGGAGGGCGAAGCCCAAACCGGCCTGTCTGGTTTCACCAGCCGGGTCGTAGCAGGGATGGCGGAGTGCAGACCGTTCCTGGTCTAAAAGGTGAGTGAGGGGGGGCTCTGCTTAGCGGCCTATTAAAATGTCTCGGTTGAGTACCTCGCACCCCTGGCGGCAGCAGCGAGTCTGTTTTATTTTTTGTTTTTCCTTTGACGTGGCTCTGTAGTTTGTTACACAAATAGATTAGTTCAGCTGTGGCCCGTGTGCTGATTTATCTCTGGGTCTTGAAGGCGGAGTGCCGTGCAAATGCTCTCTATGTTAAAAGTGCGTTTTATGAGGGGCGGTGTTGATACCAGTACAGGGCACCCCCTTCACTTCCATCTCTGCTGCACTAAGATCGGGTGCTCCGTACCTGTTTCGTCGTGTTAACAATGACGGGGGGCAGTGCACACCCCCAGTGCCAGGCCGCTCGCAATGCGGCTGTGCGGTGTCGCTAGGTGGATTAGTTGCTGCTGTGGTGGGTATTGCCTGGCACTCAGGGCTGCCACGATCGTCGGTTGTTCAGCGCGGGCCGCTCCCGGCAGGAGGCCCCCCCCCACCGTCCGCCCACCGCCTTGTCTGTGCCGGTCGTGGTTGGCCGCCTCCGGGGGCCCTCGATGCTACGCCCAGCAGTGAGCGGGGCACGCTGTGTCCAGATCTGGAATAGGGTAGGCGGAGGCGGTGTGGATGCTTGAATGTAGCTTCCGGTAGGGGCCCACAGGTCAGCCAGGGCCGGCTTTGCAGAGTGTGTGCCGGAGCGGCCACGGGAGGGCCGCAGGGTACGTCCCCCGTCCGGGCGCCCCACTACAGGGGGCACAGCTTCAGCGGGTCAGCCCGGTGCGGGGCTGACTTTAGTTGTGAAGAGCCGACCCCTCGTGATACGGCAATCGGGGGACACACCGCTGCCGCCGTACCTACGCAGTTAGTTAGCACGTAGCTCGTAGGCCTCACCCCTCATCTCAGCGGGCGCGGCCCGGGTCCGGTACAATATCTTCTGCTGCCGGCGGTAGATCTGAACCGCAGGCTGTAGGGCAACGCACCACCTCACGAGAAGTAGCGGGACCTAATTTCAAGCACTTCTGCCTGGGGCAAGGCTGGAATTTACAGATAGATCAGTAGTGGAACGACGGAGCTCCGCTAACGTGCGGCCATCTCCCTCGGCAGTTGGTCACGCCCCCAGAAAAATCAGTTTTGGTTCCAACTCAGATAATAGAGTTTGTGGGCTTTCAGGTGGATACTTTATGAGCTCAGTTGCGTCTTGATCACAAAAAGATTAAAAAAACAATAAGAAAGGAGTTGAAGTTTATTTAAGAAAAAAATGTGCTAACTCTGAAGAATTTAGCGAGGACAATTGGTCTCATATCCTCCTCCAGTTAGGCAATTTCTCCAGGGCTTCTTCATTGCAGGGCTCTTTAGAGACTGAAGAGCTTGGGCCTAAGAAAAGGGTTGTGGTATGCAGATTCGATTTCCCTGCCCTTAGAGGCACGGAAGGACTTGGAGTTGTGACTGGACAATCTAAGGGGTTGGAATGGCAAAGCCATATTCGGGAACGTTCCGGAATTTACTTTGGATACAGATGACAGCAGTTTAGGTTGGGGAGCCCTTTTGAACAACCATGAGACTCGAGGCCAGGGCGGAATGATGCTTTCATTTAAATTGTTTGGAAATGCTTACGGGCCTGAATTCTTTGAGTTTCAAGGACGATCTGTCAAACAGTGTGTTGTTAATTCGTATAGACAATGTTTCAGCAGTTTCTTATGTAAATTGCCTTGGAGGTTCAAAGTCAAAGCATTTGGCAGATTTAGCCAAAGAGAGCTGGTATTTTTGTTGGGAGTACAAAAATCAGATTATATTCCAGTTTTGCAGAATCAGAAGGTAGATTGGAATTTGAGGTATCTCAGGGACTTCAGCCATTGGAAGTTGAATCCGATTCTTTTTGGGAGAATCCAGGATCTGTAGGGACCAATAGAGGTAGTTTTGCTTGCAAGCAGACTTACCTTTCAGGTAGAAAAATACTTCAGTTATAGACCAGATCCAGGAGCCTCAGCAGTAGATGCTTTGCTTCGGAATTGGACAGACAAGAGATACACAATCCCTCCGTTTGCAATGATTGAGAGTGCTGTTGAAGGTTCGGAGAGAGAGAGATGCAGGGTTATTCTTGTGACTCCTTTCTGGACTTCCCAAGTGTGATTGGCAGGAGTGATGGAACTTCCAATAGAGGAGCCCCGTTTGGTACTAGTTTAACAGGGTTTACTGATAGATCCAGAGGGAGAGGAACATCCCTTGGTAGTGGAAGTAAATTTGAACCTTCTTCTTTAGAAAAGCTCAGGGATTCTAACAGGCACACAGTTCTTTCAGGAAAAGCTTAGGATTTATTGGATGAATTTTGGGCACCAGGAACTAGGAGAAGGTACAAGGGAGTTTGGAGGTAATGGCGTAGTTGGTGCATGGAGAGCAATTTAGATCCTGTGACGGAGGTAACAAATTTAGCTGATCTGTGTCATTTGGGTTTTTCTTACAGGACCATTAATTGCTATAGGTCAGGTGTGTCAGCTGGTCATGCTTTGGTGAATGATTATGCTATAGGAAGTGATCCTTTGGTGTGTAGAGTCATGAAAGGAATTCATCTTAAAAGCCCACCCAGAGTTCAATACTATTCTTTATAGGATGTGAATTTGTTTTCAATCTGTTAGTTTCCTGGCAAGGTAACGCTTATCTTTTGTTAAAACAATTATCTCAGAAGTTGACAGCTCTTCTTTGTTTAATCTCATTTAGGAGGGTATCAGATGTTAAAGCCTTGTAGATGTGTAACGGGTTTTGCTCACCAGATGATGTACACTTTGACATTTGGAAAAGGACTAAGACTGTCTGAGTGTTTTTTTTATACATCATTTCAGAATTGCACAAAGCTGTGTGTGGTTAATTGTGTGAAACGTTATGAGCAAAGAATGTTGGAGGTTAGACCTGAATGGGAAGTACATTGTTGATTTCCTATGTGTAAACTTTAAAAAGAGGTTTCAACTGCTACAGTATCGAGGTGGGTAAGATCGGTAATGAGTGAGGCAGGTGTAGGCTTATCTATGTTTGCTGCACACTCATCTGGAGGGGCTATGGCTAGCAAGGTTTTTAGGCAGGAGAAACTCTTACTGAGATTCTGAAAGCGGCTGATTGGTGAAATTCTACTACTTTTGCAAAGTTCTATCTGAGACTAGTGGAGCATCTGAGTAATTTGACAGTGGAAATATTTAAACTAATGGTACTTTCGAAAAGGGGGAAGATAGAGGAAAAACAGGAGGGCTCGTCCTCCAAATCAACACGTACTAATCATAGAGAGCCCCTCTGTTAGAAGAAGGGTTCTTTTCTTTCCACTGTGATGTTTGTTGGAAAACGATGTGTTTTCCTTAGATAACCCTCACCCACCAGGGTTACCCCTTGGTGCATGCTTCATCATCGGGTTCTTCCCGTGCCGCTGCAGAACGGGGCGTGCTACGACCTACTGGTACGTGGGAGCACTTATAGTTGGTATTATGTGTTTGGATTAAGTGTTGAGGTGTGAGTGGGGGGGGGAAAATAAAATAAAAAATACCTGGCTAGTAGGAAAAGATTCTTTACTATTACCTCTATCCGGTATGGTTAAAATATGGGGAAAAAATTGAACTTTAAAGGAGACAATGTGCCTTAGTTCCACTGGTTAACATGTTTCTAGCCCTACCCCAAAGCTATTCTTCAGGACCAAAGATTGTGAGTTCCCTGGTACCACTCTTACATCTCCTAATAGTCAGGAGGATACAAATACTTGAAAAATAAATGTATACAGCACCCATTGGTGTTAATGTCACAATAGATATGTAGACTAGCCCTTATGGCTTTTTCCTTTCCCCGCCGACATACCAGGAAGTAGATCCACCAATGGTGGCCATCTTGAAAGTCAGCGTGCTAGTTTCCTCAAGCACGAGGATGCTGACGCTGCACTCACCACGAACCGGATTAAAAGAGCCTGCCACAGTGGGCTCTTTGTACCGACAGAGACAAAGGCGGGCGCTAACCCTTAAGCAAGGGAGTAGCCTTGAGGCAGTGAGTATGGCATAGCCGCTTCAGGACACGGACGATCGTTTGTCCTACGATCGTACCATTAGCAGTAACCCTTTTGTAAATTCTACTGAATACTTACTTTTTGGGGGCATTTTCTCATCATTTTCTCATCTGTACTTTATACAGAGTGTGACTACAGGCGTCCCTTCCCCCTGTACGGTCTCATGTTGCAATTAAGAGGCGACTAATATGTATGTGCTCTTTTATATTTTATATCATTATTGATCACTTCATGTTTTCTGTTTGTCTATCTTGTTAGTGCCTCGTGTGTCTTTTTAAAAGCAATGCACAGCTTTTGGCAGCACTAGAAGTGATCACCTTTATTGTGAGAAATATATCATGTTTTTCCACACGGGTGAATTTTGATTATATTGTGGGGCACGAAGATATGTGCTCATGAATTATTACCATAACCATGCTTTCTCTATTTTTTCTTTCCCATTTAGTTGATACATATGTATCGTGACATTAACACCAATGGGTGCTGTATACATTTATTCCATTTATTTTTCACGTATTTGTTTTCCTCCTGACTATTAGGTGATGTAAGAGTGGTACCAGGGAACTCACAATCTTTGGTCCTGAAGAATAGCCTTGGGATAGGGCTAGAAACATGTTGACAAGCGGAACTAAGGCACATTGTCACCTTTAAAGTTCTATTTGTTCCCCATATTGTAACCATACCGGATAGATGTAATAGTAAAGCATCTTTTCCTACTAGCCAGGTATTTTTAATCCCCCTCCCCACTCACACCTCAACACTTTATCCAAACACATGGTATCAACTATAAGTGCTCCCATGTACCCGTAGGTCGTAGCACGCCCCGTTCCGCAGCGGAACGGGAAAAACCCAATGATGAAGCATGCCACCAAGGAGTATCCCTGGTGGGTGAGGGTTGTCTAAGGAAAACATATTGTTTCCCAACAAACATCAAAGTGGAAAGAAAAAACCCTTCTTTTAACAGAGGGGCTCTCTATGATTAAACTAATGGTAGCCTCCAGTCTTGTAATGAAATGGCAATTCTCCAATTGACATGTAGAGAGAATCTTGATTTCATTAAAGACACAGAGGACAGCATTATCCCACCCACTTCTCCCTCTAGTGTTGTCTAAAAAAAGAAGGGATTTATGAGTAGAGAATGAGAGTATTAAATTTGTTTTATGAGTGGAGAGAGAGAGTATTAAATGTGTTTTTTAGATATTATTTACTTTTTGGAAATGTAATATTTATGATCTGCTTATTCTATATTCACTTGAAGCATAGTAGCCGATTCTTTTCTTTCTTTGCAGAAATCAATTTGTAATAGAAGAACGGCTATTGGGGGAATCAACTGAGAATTTGAGATGTTTTGTGTTTCAATGCAGCCTAAAGGGGAATGTAGTTGTGACAAGGGTTTATATACTCTTTTTGAATATTCCAGAATGGAACTAAATGTTTTGTGATATTTTTATGAAATTAAAGGACTGCAGTTGGGGGCACTAAATAAAAGGTATATGCATAATTCTAGCCTTTGTGTCTTTATTTAAATCAAGATACTCTTTACATGTCGATTGGAGAATGGCCATTCTCTGCTATGTTCCCTTTATTATCTAGTTTCCTGTGCCCCATTTTCATGTGGCATCTGGCCTCCAGTAGGGTCCTGTTGTATATGGAAACGGTGGTCCCCTCCTCCTCGAGGCATCCTGGGACCCTTCGACAATCTGGGGCCCGGGATGCCTTGGACCATAATTCAGAAGGCATGAAGGTGCAGGAGGCTAGTATATCTCTAGCAGCCTCTCAAATAAGTGCAAAAATGCCACAGTGGTTTCCATTTCTATGCTGCAAAAGTTGCCAATCCATGCTGCAGTACCCTGGAGGTGGGGAAGTTTAAATCAATCAATCAGGATTTATAAAGCGCAACAAATCTCTTGAGGGTTTCAACGCACTGGAGTTTCTAGCTGCTTGTGGTGATCTGTTCATTCGAACAGTCAAGTCTTGAGTCCTTTCTTGAATTCCTGGAGTGATGAGGCGGTCCTGAGGTGCAGGGGAAGGTCGTTCCAAGCTTTGGCCGGCAGGTGTGAGAAGGACCGCCCTCCTCTGTTGCCTCGGCGGATCCGGGAGGTGTCTGCGAGGAAGAGGGAGGCGGATTGTAAGGTGTCTGGTCGGTTGGTGGAAGGTCATGCATTTGTTGATGTATGCTGTTCCTTTGTTGTGCAGGGCTTTGTATGCGTGGGTCAGCATCTTGAACTGTCATCTCTTCTGGATCGGGAGCCATTGTAGCTTCTTGAGGTGGGGTGTGATGTAGGTCCGTCTGGGGAGGTCGATGATATGTAAATGAACATTTAGTATTTACTGAAAACTTATTTAAAGAGAAGTTATAGTTTTGTGTGGTTTTTTTTGTGTGTTTTTTTTTACAGAATAGTTTTTTAATTACTTTCTTTAAAGTTGTTTTGGCAATTTTTTTTATTTTTAAATGGAAAATCAATGATTCTTAATCAGTGTGTCTTCTGGTTCTTGTTGCTTGATATGTCCAAGTGCTTCAGGGAGTTTATTATAATTTGAGCTCAGTTACAACTTTAGGTTTGGTTATTGTTAAAAAGACGTAACACTGAGTAAACGAACAGAAATATTTATTGTGCCTTACACCACCATCAGGTTTCAGTCAGCTTGAGTCAGCTGTGGAACCTTCTTCAACCAACGGCAGGAACATTCCGATTAGAAGGTAGGGAAAGGGGGGAAACGGTAGGGGAATGAATCAAGGTAATTACAACAGTTATCATCCAAAGTTGTATCAATGAGGTTCTCGTGTTGTGGTTAGTTTCCCATCTAAAGTTAGCTTTGTCTTACAAGCTCCAAAATAATCTTACAAAAATACTCTTGCACAGCGAGGGGACATTGCAGGTTTGAAGTGAATAGGGTAGGAAGCCACGTCAGACGTAGGACTAATTTATACCATAATCTTGGACAACCTTCAACAAGATGGGTGTTATAGTCTGTCAGTCCCTGAGATGTATTTTCCCACATTATCACCTAACAAATGGGTCCTGGCTAGATGCATTGCCTTTGTGTGGTCTGCCTTACCCTGAGTTCTTGGAACCAACTCATAGACAAGCCACTTTCTCTCTTTGAAATAAAGGTGTTGGGCTTCTTGCCACACAAAGGAATATAGATGCCCCCTTTATATTTGAGTAGATTTGTACAAAACTGATCAGATTCATGATGTCGTTTACAGAGAATCCAATAGCAGCAGGAGTTGATAGTCTCCTGTTTTCTGTTTTGTGCTTTATTAGGATCTAGCAACCTTAACTAGTGACCGACTCATAAGTCTGTGGTGGGTATGGTATTCATTTGGCACTTGAATGGAAACAATAGGAGTTGCTTGTTTTGTTACTTTAGAGAAACAAAATTGTCTACCCACTTTATTGATGGGGTGCAGAAGGGTATATGGTTCTGCTTTGTTATGGGTGTATACATGGCTGTAACCTCTACTATAACCACAGTAATATTTTTAGACCAGAAGTGTTAAACCCAAAATCAAGTGAAAATATTATTTAATATTTCAAACGTTCTTTGTTCTATATTTTGTATGATCAGCACAAACTGCATGAGTGTCATTCATATATTTTGTGTCATTTCTTCTTCCAGGCACCAGTTACATTCCATGATGTTGCTGCTTATTTCTCTGACGAGGAGTGGACGCTTTTATACAACTGGCAGAATGAGCTTTACACAAATGTGATGAAAGAAATAAACCAAGCCTTGACTTCCTTGGGTAAGGTTAAACTGAATTTCATTCTGAGGTTTCAAATACAACAATTTGGGGCTCTAAAATTAAATGAATTTAAATACCCGTGGCTATGTATTTAAAATGAATTGTGTGTGTTGTAACGTTTTCAGGAATCTGAGGCGCACAGAGGTTACCAGACTCAAATTGTGATAATCTGAGAGTTTTACAGCTGACATTGTAGGGCTTAAATTTACTGTTAATGAGCACCAATTATGCTCCCATATCACTTTGCCCTCAGGGTAGCAAGGTCGATCAGTGTAAGGAATATTCTAGTAGGTGGTGTGGGATTAGAGAGTCAGAACTCAGTAGGCTATTATTACTCAGTATTGTCATAATACTGTCGGCATTGGGGAGACCGACCTAATCTGGGCCCGTACCAGTGAATACCACCCAGTACATATGGGCTTCTTCCCTCAGCCCTCTCTTTCAAGTATCTTCCCTGATTGCACAGTACCTTAGGGCCTGTTTTGATCTTGTGATGATTCAGACAGAGCATGCAGTGTTAATTGGTCAGCAGGACAGTGCTACTCCATGTGACGTGCCCACTGAGGGAAGATGGCAGTGTCCTTGCTCCTGCCCTACTGACTTGTTTGTAGTCAACCTCTTCGATGTCTGAGCACACTGATTCAGGTAAAGGGAGGCAGCGCCAGCAAAAGCTGAGGATGCTGCTTCTGGTTCACAGTGCTCGTGGTCCAGTGAATCTTGCAGCTTGCTTTTTCCTCAGGCCGAGGCACATAATTCACCGCCAAACAATCTAGGTGCTCACCCTTTGTCATAGCGGTGACTACATCGGTGAGAAATGAGTACATCATGCTTCTTCGCTGATGCGGGGTTTCCTTTTTCTTCTCGCAGGTTTCACCCCAGATTTAACAATATGTTGCTTCTTGGCTCTGGGTTTCTTCAGTGGAACTCAGGTAGAGTCCAGCTCCACAGTACATGGGGCTATAAGATTAAGTCGATGGTGCAGGACACTTTAGGCTTCACCATCACAGAGTGGTGCAGGTCCTTCCTTTGTCTTGCAGTGGATGGTTTCAGTTCAACTTTCCATGACTCCTTCGTGGCCCACTCCATCTGAGCAGTATCTTCCTAATGTAAGGGACCTCCATTCCCCTCCAGAGCAGTCCATCAGCACTCTTCCTAAACGCAGAGTCCAGGCAGCACCTCCTGGGAGTCTTGGTCGAAGCCTTAATGATTTTGGTCCAGGTCCTGACAATGGAAGTTTTCTATAGCTACCCCAACCCTGCAGTACAAAGAGTTTCTTGGTAGCCATTGGTCGGGGGACAATGGATTCTGGTGGAGTATTGTGGCACACCGGTTGAAGTTTCTGTCTACCCTTTATACCAAAGTTACAGATAGCAGTTGTGTATTCCTATAAGCAGCTCTGAGACAGGTTCTGGGCAGTTCCTGCCTTTAGCCTTTTCCATTCAGACTTTTCCAGCCATGGCCTTTGTTGTCAGATGTCAACATAAAGGTGGGGTGGAGCTGGGAGTCTCATATCAGGTGAGACCGAAAACAAGGGTACAAATGAGAGGGAGGGACATTAACCTCTTTAACTCCTTGTTAACATATGGGGTAGCCATTCCTGTGAACAATGGGGTTGGAAAGAGTTGGGCAAACTACCTAAGCTTCAAAGGGGCCTTCTGTTTCCTTTTCCCCAAACCTAAAAATCTGACCCACTTCGCAGGACCCTCTGGAATGTCCTGGAGGAGTTCTGCAACTCACATCTCATCTCCGGGCCCCATCACCCTCCGTCCTGGGTATCACTGTAATGTAAACAATGTGGATTATAGTGTGGCCATTCCCAACCGCCACCACTCTTCGCACGTATCTTTCACACACAGAAGTAAGATATGCACATGCAATCCCATATGGTTGGACAGAGGATCCACCTGCTATGATGAAGTTGGGCCATAGCCATGCAGGAGACCTATCTCCAATCCAATAGTGTGCAGACCCAAATACTGTGCATAAAGCGTAGAACAATGATTGGTGAATGTAATATATATGAGACCCCGGTCGAGTAACCTACTCTGTTTTGTTTGTTTTTAATTAAGTTTGTTCAGTTGAATGTTGGGATAGGGAGGGGGAGGGGGGTCAACGGAAAGGGAGAGCCTTGTGTTTGTTTTTTAGGAGGGAAGGGGAAAGCAACCACAAAAACAAACAAAACATGGAATATAAGCTGACGAGGCGGTAGCCACACTATAAGAGACTGTAATAGACAATAGCATACACAGATGAGTACTGGCTCCCATGCCATATATGTATGATGTAAAAGTTGGGAAAAATTACAATAAAAAGAACTATGATAAAAAAAAAATATGAGAGTGACAGACGTACACTCTATAAAGGTGTCACTCATTTCTGCTGAAATAGAACAGGGTATCCAAGTAAAGTTTGTACTGGGTACCTTATAATTTTCACCAGGAAATATCGAACAAAGTATCTTTCAACCCATGCACGCAAATATAGAACAGGGTGTCTTTCAAACCATGCAAGCAAACGCTGTATAGGGTAAATTACCTGTGTAGGAGAATCTTGAGCAGGGTATCTATCACGTGTAAGGAACATAACGAAATGTGCACACATCCTCTTTGCCAATGTTGGAAAGTTGTTTGGTGTGGAGACATGTAGATAAGTGCTATCTTTAAGAGAGGGTTTATTGAACAGAGGTAGATGGAAGTATAGACTAGGCCATAGCAAGATCTCAGTAGACCCCACCTGGATCAGATGTTTGTCCATGTTCTGCCAGGCTTAGTTTGTCAACTCTAATCTCAAGGAACCTTCATAAACGTGGCTTTATAGGATGTCATGCATACACCTACCTTGCAGGACAGCACAGGTGTGCTGTGACTTTCAAGTGTAGAGTAGAATTGCTATAGCTGGGGTTCACCAAATGCGAGGCTTACATTGGGGAGACATATATTGTAAAATGGTAGAAGTTGCTATATGCACTGATCTCTTCCTGGTTAGTGTCGCCAAGCCTGCACAACATTACTTGATTATCTGCGGTTTATTATGCGTGTACTTCAAGAATGTTTGTCCATTTTTTAGAATCCATTGATTTTTCTTTGAAATATACTGGTAATAAATCTGGTGAAAAATCTTTATTCAATTATGCATCATAATCATAAAAGGTAACATCATAAAAGCCACATAAAAACTTTAAAAACATTCAAATATTAAAATATACAGACCATCATATTGCGCCCAGACTGCACTATCTGTAAACATTAGTTACTAATTAGAGGAAAACAAGCCAGCCTGTCTATCAAATCACTGTGAATTAGACACACATGATTTTGTTCTTTGAAATATAAATTCACTCATCTAATCATTTCGCTTGAATCACTGACAATGCATCTCAGGCCTGACAATCCCTTCCTAAGGGGGCATCAATCATGAAATGGTGGAACTTTACAACTGTGGTCCGTGTAGAACAAAGCAAGGCATTTTCCCAAAGCACTTCTAGTAAAATTACAAAGTATTCTCAGTCATTGTACATGCACATGGTTAAGCAGCCATCTTGGATTTTTTTTTTTTTTTACAAAAGTAAAAGCCACTCAAAGATGGCCGCCCATGGATGTGCATATGTGCAGACACAAGTGGCCATCCTCCAATGGTTTTTGTTAAACTTTATTGCAAAATCCATTTCAACATTGCTGCCCAGGAAAGCACATGGATGTGCAAGCACAGATGCAATCGTTGAATGATTTTAATAATAAACCTTTATAAAAAACATTCACACGTGAAACAAGAAGTGGCAAAACCTCAAGGTCAACAGCCAAGCCCAGAACTATCTGACTTTCCAGCGTTTGTTTGATAATGCTGCTAAGTATTAACCAATAAATATTTGGTTCCCTAACCCTACTTCCTTTGCATACTTTTTTATACATACCTTTTTTGGAGTACTCTGTGCCATATAATTCCATAACATTAATGAGTAATGCAGATGTGGACCTGCTATTTGTGGGTGTTAGGTAAGAAACTGGTTAGTTGGGAGTTAAGAGTACACCTCTACCAGGATTCAACATATATTTGAAGATTTGTGGTAGTAGTGAGTTGGAGAGATTGAATATATGATGAACAGCTAATAAGGTTATGAAGAAAGAATATTGTGTTACATGTATTCCCACAGCGGCTGACAATTAGTTGAGCTAGATTAAGTGACTATTAGTTGAGCTAGATTAAGTGATTCTAGATTGGAAAGTAGGAATGCATTCTAGCATTATTTTGATTTATTATACTAGATGTTGAAGTTTTCTACAGTGAAAAGGTTGAGGTGTCTTAGTGTGATCTTGTAGATAATGGCATAGTAATGGTTTAGCAAATGCAGTTTTGCAAGGTGGAGGTCTGTAAACAAGAGAGAATGAGGATGTGTAGGATGGAGATGGAGAGCCTTGGTTCAGTAAAGATTTGTATGCCAGAGTAGTGTAATCTTGAAACGTTGTGGTAGGCAGATAGTTTTTGTAAGCATGGTTTTTTGTAACTTGGTTGTATGGTTTTGTGTATGATAAGAATGACATTATCCCTCAGACATATTTCAGTGAAGAAGAGCATGTCAGGGCTCCAGTCTGAGTTATGTGTTTCTGGGCACACACGCATGGGTGCTGGTAGAAGGTTAATGCTGTGGACAACAATAGCTATTTGGGCTAGGTGGGATGAAATGGAGAAGCATATGAGAGTTTTTCTTTGAAAAGGCTGAGGGGTAGGGTTTGTGATTTTGTCACTCCTAGCCTGGACTGTGCCAAACAGAGAAGATGCCACATGAAGGCGCACTTAATGTATTTTTTTTACCTGGATGTCCAAGCTAGACTCCCTGGGACAGAAGGTTAAATGTGGTAGGTGAGAGGTTGGCACATGGAACAGGGGAGGGTTCAGAGGTCTGTATTTACCCGCTTAGTTCTAAGATGGCCAGTAGCAATCTATGGTGGGGAGGAGGGATGAAAACCGAAGGCCTCACAGAAGGAAATTTAGGCAAGCCTGTAGAAAAGGCACAGAAATATCAGGCATGTTGGCTCGCACAAATGTAAGCTCCCAATCTAATGTAGACAGAACTTCAAATCTCTTTACTAATCAGTTGCACTAATAGAAAAGTAAAACAATGCAACAAAAATGATAGTAAAGATCAAATGAACCAAAGAAGGCTGTGATCCTTGGGAGCTTATGAGTGAGTCTCCTTTCGGCCACCCGCTTGTCCTCTTCTGGAGACTCGAGTGCCTCCTCTGTAGGTGTATGACTGTGGGTAGGATGCACGTGTTAAGGGTAATGCGACCGGAGCTTGGAGCCTGATAAGGTTCATCGCATTCCTTCTGCTGAATTACTGTGACACTCAGGAGCATGTCCTACATCTGAGCTGGTGTTGGCCCTTTTTAAACGCTCTTCTGTGTGAGAGGTAGAGAGTGGCTGGAAGGGCAATGGAAATGTGTGTGTGCCTAAGTGGAGTAGCGAGGAGCAATTTTCATGATCAAATCTCAAATCAGCAGATGACTTTCATTCGAATTTAATGGAGAAACAATTGCTATTGAGGCCAAGGTGCGGAGCACCATGGAAAAAGTGGCCAACTAACAGGCAAGGTTTTGACAATGGAGCATAAATAGGAGACAAGTGGAACCTATATGAGAATGCTGGATGGCTGGGTGACCAAAACTGCTGAGAAATTGAAGATTGTGCCCTTCCAGAGAAATGCAACTAATGCCCTGATTAAACTAGAGGACAAGTATGAAGCCCTTGATAATTTGCAAAGAATCACCCATGTCCAAGTACTGTGTATGCCTGCTGGCGTGACATCATACGCTATCCTTTGGTTTGTCATAAGGGCCTCAGATGACGTGATGGACTGGCAAGAAGATGTCTACTGTTAGGCAATTGTGAAAGTGTACAGTTTCCCCCCCTTGACCTGTGAATACTGCAGAGCTGACTAGTGACACAGTCATGGTGTTGCGATTAACAAATCTAAGATACAAAATTCTCTGAGCAGCCTTCTAGAAGAAAGCTGAGTTCTTTCAGGAGAACCATTTACTGTTTTTCCTGATTTGAAAAAGGATTGTTGGACACGAAAAGGACGTTGGTTGACATGCAGCGAGAACTTGTTGTGAAGGACTTGCAACACCTGCGGGTTACAAGTGTGGCTGAGAATGTAATACAAATGTAATGTTTCTCTTCTGCTAGTGCGATTCCACAAAATCCTTTTGTATAGTCTGAGTTTTGGTCAAGGTTGAATTTTGAAAGGTTGATTTGGGTTCCTTCTTGTGCACAGTAGGTTGGGGGCAAAGTGATTGCAAACTCCTCTTCTGACACAGGTTCAGGAAATGCCTCTCCAAGTTGGGGAGATATGTGGTGATGAGGGGATACTGTTAATCAGGGATAATGCATGAAAAATATTGTTCTCCCTCCATTGTCCTCTTCTCTCTATTTGACTCCTCTGAGGCATTTAAAATTTCATCACATTCTGGAAAGAGCCTAGTAATTACTTAAGAATTTTTTCCTTCTTTGATTAGTTAATTTTTGGCGAGTGCTTTGAGCTCTTTATTTCTAGGCTGCCGGGTCACAAATCTAAAACCAGCTTGCCAGGATTATTCTCAGTTTAAATATTAACTCTTCTGGAAATTGTAAATGTTTTTTTTATGTAGACTGGACTTGTTGCAAACTTGCTTACAGCAAATTAATCTAAAAGCCTGTGAAAGGTTATTTGCAATAGAGTTACAGTCTGGAGCATGGTTTGGTGAATCATTGTGTGCGGACATTACATCACCTGCCTACCAAATGTCTTATTGAAGTGTGACTATTTCCCTGGCTTTCATGACATCTGTCTGTACTGCTGCAGGCATTTGCTTATACACTGCACAAAACCACAAGTATAAAGACAGTGTGGTTCCTGAGCCCTTAACAAAATTTGTCACTGGTAATTGTTGTCATTCCACTACCCTTAGTTGCCTGCATGAAGCTTATATACCAACAGCCCTCCTGTGTGTAATCATACTGAACCTAGATTGAGGGAAAGAGAGGGTAGACCAACAGTGGATCAGTGGCTAACACTAATATCATACAAATTAAAATGGTGAATTTGCTCACTCCATATGTAAAATTAGTCACACAGACATCAAATACATTAAAATTTAAAACCCATTGTGCGTAGTCATCTCGTTTAAGTATTTTCTTTTACAATAAACCATTCAGCATCCTAAATCCCAGTAAGTCAAGATTTTCAAATTTTTAAAAATTGCCTAAAGGTAGGTGCTAATCAATTGCCAGCCTAATATCCATGGAATAATATATCTACAACATGAAAGCTTCTACACACTCTTGTTGTTAGATGATATTCTGTGGCATGTATTTTGTTTGAGTACTCCCTTGACTGTAATAAATGCAGTGTAGTACTTAATACATTTTTTCTAAGTAGCCATGGTTATGGCAAAACAAATCTGTTTCTTCCAACCAATCCAAAACACATTTGTAATATGTTAAGGGCTTGTTCATGTGGCGTCGAAGTGAACACTGAAGAGTTGAAACTAGGAAAACAATGGACAGCCTTTTTTTGTTTGGTTTGTTGACTTTTTCTGCAAGGATCCTGGCTGAGCTGGGTTGTCCCTGCTATGTCCTCTTTCTCCCCAATATAAATTAGCAAACTCTTTTCCTGGGATTTTAATCCTCTTGGTGAGTGGTACAAGTGGGATCTGATCTTCAGACATTGCAAGACTGACCCATGGACTGAGATGTGACATACAGAGGATATAGTTAAGGATTTATTTTCGTACAATTGAAGACATATGGATATAGTCACAGGTTTGACAGGATGCTTCTACGCAATCTGCTAATGTTGCAGAGTATCTTGCGAGAAGCCTGCATGCCTGCATTTCGGTATTTCTGGTTGGGACAATGAAGGTCTGAAATGCTATAGTCAAACAGTCTAGCGCTAGGCAAGTGGTAGCTCTTCATAATTTAGGATAGGACGGAAAATAACTGCTATGATAAATACTTCATACTTTCATTGACATGATGGAGTGCAAAATAATGCTAAAGGATTTTACGTTAGAAGGTCTTGATTGTGTGGCCACTTAATTCTGATGGGATTGGTAATGGCAGCTACCAGCTGCATTGGAATTATGGGATCTGTGGGAACACTGCAAACCTGGCTGCACTTAAAAAAAAAAAAAAAAAAGAAGGGTGTACACTTGTGCCAAAGTAAGCAACCCGGAAAGATGCAAAAGCTTTGACATCAAGACCAAAGGTGCTCAGAAAATGAAGTAAAACCAACAAAATCACGTCATCCTGATCTGCCTGCACTTTGATGCAAATGCAGACTCAGTGCTGGAACACCCACTTTACAAACAGCAAATATAACATAACTCCTCAAGAAGGTATGATGTATGCCAGTCAAGACCTTTTCGGTCCCACAGCTATGTTAGAAGACTACTACCCTATAGTGTGAGGTGCAACTCAAGGAACATCAACCAAGGCTAGACATTTTTCATTAGATTGAAACTAACCGGAGCAGGGAAACAAGCCTCATTGCCACAACACACTGTATCCCACTGCATCATCCTCATCCAATAACCACACGAAGTCGGCATCCAAGGACCAGCACTTCGCTGGATCTGCTGCTTCCTGACAGAGCGCACCCAATTAGTCAGCCTTATCTTCAAGGATCATTGCTCAGCCCCTCCCTGTTTAATGCTTATATAAAACCCCTCTTGCCAGCATCATCTGTGCCTATGGCATCAACATCATATCCCACACCGACGACATACAGATCATGCCCTACCTCTCTGACAAAATGCCATACATCTGGACCAACTTCTCCTCCTGCATGACCGAAGTCGCCAGATGGATGAGAACCACCTGCCTGAAGCTCAACACCGACAAGACGGAAGTTGTACTATTCGCTAGAAACACTTCACTGTGGAACTCCACCTGGTGGCCCTCGGAACTCAGACCCACACCCCTCCCGGCTACCCAAGCCAAGAACCTGGAAATAGTCATCGAGAGCCAACTCACTATGACCGACCAAGTGAAAACAGTCGCTGCATCCTGCTTCCACCCACTCCGGCTGCTAAGGAAGATCTTCAAATGGCTCCCCAGCAACAATTGCAGAACCGTGACCAGGCCCTCATTTCAAGCAAAACTGGACTGCTGCAGCGCTCCCTATACTGGAATCCATGTTGAACTGACCAGATGACTCCAGACCACAGAGGACGCTGCGGCCTGGGTGACCATCAACCTCCCACCTCACACTGACCTAACACTGCACCTCAAAGAGATTCACTGGCTCCCCATCCACAAAAGGGCAATCTTCAAACTCCTCTTGCAGACATTCAAAGCCTTATACAGTGTTGGCTCCACATACCTCAACAACCGCGTCAGCTTCCACAAACCAAACAGATACCTCCGCTCAGCGGGACTTCTACATGCACACAACCGGCAGTCGTGCTTTCCCGTACCTCACTCCTAAAGCCTAAGCCGACCTGCCCTTGCACACCAAAGCTGCCTCCTCAGTTCTTGGATTCCACAAGGAACTGAAGACATGGCTCTTCACTTTATGCAGCCTGTCTCTGGCCAGTTTCACCTACTTTTTTCAGAGCCAGGATACCCTCACCGATGAATTCCGTGCTTTACAAGCATGCATAAAATAACATTCATAATGGCAGTATTTGCAATTGGAAGCTAAGGGGCAAATGATATAGCGTGTGGCTTACAGCAGGTGTAATCCAGGCTTGTTTCAAAGAGTCAGAAAGTGAGGAAGAATGAATAGAGTAGTAAGGGGAATCTTAAAGGTGTCATGGTATGAACTGCCTTCCCGCAGATATTACTGACTATCTTATCTATTTGTCACACTCTGACTCCAATTATTAACAGCTAATGGAATTGCAAAACATAACATATTTGGAAACTTAGGGGCAGATGTAGGTAAAAAGATATTTGCGATTTCTTAATAGTGATTTTTACCGAATCGCTATTAAGAAATCGCAAACCGCCATGTAGATAAAAAATCACAAATAAATTGCGATTCCCTAAAACTCGCAAACCCCCATACCGAATCGGTATTACCGATTCGGTATTAGCGAAATCGCAATTTTAAAAAAATCGCAATTTTGCAAATCTGCCTTTCAGGTGCATTCTGATGACATCACACCCAGGAAGTGGCCACACCCATGCTGTTTCTGAGTGCCTGAGGCTGTGGTAGAGGCAGAGAGCAGAAGCACACACCCAGGAGCTGTACAGGAGTGTTCAGGCAGACACCAACTGACAGGATGGACACACGGGAGAAGGGAAAGGAGCCTGCAGAAAGGAAAAGGAAGCAGAAGTTTAGCGAAAAGGAGTTGGAGGTCCTCATTGAAGAGGTGGTGAAGACACATGACCAGTTATTTGGAAAGAAATCCCTGCATGTCCCGGAATCCCAGAAGAGAAAGATCTGGCTGGAGATACAAGGCAACATCAATGCCATTGGGGTCACCCAGCGCTCCATCGACGACCTGAAGAAGCGTTGGTATGACTTGCGCTCCAGGGCGAAGGAGAGGGTAGCAGACAGGCTGAAACAAGCAAAGAAGACAGGTGGCGGACCATCCACAGCGCCTGCAACCACACCCCTGGATGATTTGGTAAAGTCCACCCTCCAGCCTGAGACCATCAGTGGCATAGGAGACGTGGACAGCTCAGCCCGAGACAACACCAGACAAGGTAAGATGCATGCACAGCATGGCCTGAACCCACCCCCTCCCCAATTCCCCATGAGCAAGTTAGAATTCCACTCCAGTCCATATTTTGCAAACAACCAGCAATGCATCATGGGAGATGTAGTCCCAAAACCCATATAGCAATACAGTGAGATTTGTGAACACATTTGCAGGGGCCTCACATCAGTCAATTACCAAGCGGAGGACTGTTAGTGTGAATATCAACTCATGTAATTTAATGTTACACAAATGCTGCAAGGCAAGTCAGTAAATGGACATTCTGTCTCCACAGGCGAACCTGCGCCCCAGACAGAAGAGAGGGAGACACATGAGGCACCTGGGCAACAACATATTCAGGAGGAAGAGTCCCAGACACCAACAGATGACACACCTACACCACCACCCAGACCTAGGAGGTACACAGTGGAAACACTACAGGAGATGGAGGGGGAAGAGGAGGAGAGCACGGGTGCTCCACATACCATGCCCGAAGAGCCAGCACAGTCGCCCGAAACAGTCACCCATGCAGTGTAGCCACACCAGTGGTCTCCGACGCAGACCAAGGGCACACAGTCGGTCTGAGCAGGGTGATGAATCCAGTGTCTTCGCAGGTCTTGAGGGCACCATGGTGAAGGTGCAGCGGCTGCAAATGAAGACAATGCGATTAATGCAACGCCAGATGGTGTCCATGAACAAGAACATGAGGGACATTAAGGAGGGCATCAATGGACTGAACACCACTGTTGGTCAGGGCATGCGGGACATGACTGAGGCAGTTCGGCAGTTATGCAGCAAATCGGACAGTGAACGTGGCGCAAGGCGCAGGGAAAAACAGCGCATGGAGGGATACACAGAGGCGGTCAACCGCCTATGCAATGCCACATCTGTCCTGAGCAGACGCACAGTGGCCATGCAGTTGGAAATGGCCCACTGCAGCCAGGATGTTGCTAGGGGGTTGGTGCAGGTCACCACTGCTGTTGAACTGCTCCAGACAGCCAACATAGCTGCCACAGGGTCTGGGGATGGTGGAGACAGTGAGGAGGTCACCAGCCGCAGCAGCATTACTCCACCCGTAGCTGAGCCCAGACGGCGTAGTGCAAGGCAAGGGCCATCAGCAGAACTGTCGTCAAGGGAGGGAAGTGTGCACACTGAGCGAAGCACTGCTGGGCGTGGGCGCAGGAAATAAGTCCATGCTGTGGCTGACATTTGCTGATGGGTGAGGTAACCCATGTGACCCAATGACAGTGGATGACAATGTGCATGCAGTGTGGACATGCCATGATGGGCAACTCAAGGCACACAGAGGCCAGTATTGTGAGGCGGTGTGCATACATATTGCCTGATGTACGGACAATAAAACACCGTTATACAAATATCAGTATCGGCTTTGTGTCATTACTTACTTAGAAATAGTTGTGTGTGATCTCAGCACGTCTGTGTCTCCCATCTGCCGCTCCTACAACACCTGCTGCGCTGTGCATTGGCCGTGGACATTCCTCATCCTCTGAGTCTGAATCGGTGATTACAACGGGGGTTCCCTTCTTTGTGGCCAGGTTGTGTAGCATGGCACAGGTAGCTATGATTTTGCAGCATATCTCGGGGGGGTGGTACTGCCGTGCACCTCCACTTTTGTGGAGGCAGCGGAACCTGCTCTTCAGGAGTCCAAATGTCTGCTCCATCACATTCCGCGTAGACTTATGGGCAGCATTGTATCTCCTCTCACTTGGGGTAGATGGGTTGAGGAATGGGGTGAGTATGAATGCCCGCACTGCATATGCGCGGTCACCTAAATGAGAAAGGTAGAAACATCAATAACAGGCCACTTCCAATACATCCAAGGCGTACAACAGAGTGTGTCACATGCATTTACCTAGCAGGTATCCTTCTCCAAATTCTCCCGCAGCCAGATGTGTATAGATTCCACTGTGCCTGAAGATGTAGGAGTCATGCGTGCTTCCTGGGAATTTTGCTACAATATCAGTTATGATGTGTGACGCATCACAGATTACTTGGACGTTGATTGAGTGATATGATTTTCTGTTCCGATATATGTACTCAGTAGCAGAGGGTGGGCAGATTGCAATATGTGTCCCATCAATGCACCCAATGACATGTGGGAATTGTGCCATCTGATAGAAATCCATCTTGGTCTTATGCAGTTCCATTTGCGTTGTGGGAAACCGGATGTAATGGTGCATTCGTTGTAGCATGGCATCCAGGAAGGTGTTGAAGAAGCGTGACAGGCAACTTTGTGAGACCCTTCCAGCTACAGCTATCACCCCCTGGTAACTACCTGATGCAAGTAGGTGCAGGGAACAAAGGACCTGCACATGTGGTGAATTGCGTGCGCCCTGCTTGTCTGGTGCTCCAGGATTGGGTGCAGGTCACGTATCAGGTCTAGGATGGTAGTGGGGTGAAGCCTGTACCTCTCATGTATTTCTTCTTCTGTGATTTGGAAAAGGGTGATGCGCACTCTGTATATGCGTTCCTGTCGCCTCCTCATCCTCTGTGCTGCTGCTTGCATCCGCATCCGCCTTGCAATGACATAGAGGGCTGCCATTGTGTTGAAACTGTTGCATTCTGGGGCTGTTTATATGCAGTGCACCTGGTTACCACCTGCTTTGAGTTGGTGGTAATTTGCAACTCGCAAATAGCGGTTTTGCAAGAAATCGCTATTTGCGATTTTACTTACATTTCTTTGCGAATTTATTTTTGCGATTTCGCAAATTGCGAGGCGCAATTTGAGTCGGTGGGTCAAATTCGCAATATAAGGAGTCGCTAACTGACTTCTCTTGTTTTTAGCGATTCCTTATTTTGCGCTTGGCTTTTTACCTCTCTACATTTCACTGGGCTCTTTTGCGGTCGCAAACGTTGAAATTCTGTGAATTTCAGCGTTTGCGATCGGTATTTCGCTTCCTACATCTGGCCCTTAGAGTCTGCTTTTCTACATTCGCAAAGCCAGCGAGTCACAAAATCACAGACTTTGCAACCCCAAATAGGCACGCTGCAGTGTAGAAACAGAATCTTGTAATTCATAAAATTACTTTTCAACTAGCACACTCCTTTGCAACTGATTGTAAATCAGAAGGTGGAGGGATTCTGAAAATTGCACCTCCTTCCTGGTTGCAGTGGTATGCATCAACAGTTTGCAAACACAATTTCTGTTGCAAACCCTCTATGAAAAACTGTCCTTCCAAAGCTGCTCGCAAAGTGGAAGCTTTCAATGTCAGAACTCTTCCATTTTGTGAATCCCTGTGAATGCATCAGAGGGAGCAGTCGGGGGCTCTGGGGATCACTGCATGATGCCCCGAGGCCATTCACTAAAAGGCAACTTTTTATTTATAAAGCAACCACTGTCACTGTAAACGACAGTACCACTTTAAAAAAAAATAGTTGGCATACAGTTAATGCAAAAAGACTGATGGAGATCTGCTCGCGGGCCTCCATCAGGAGTGTTTGAGGCTCTTTGCCAATGAACATTTTGCACTGTCTGACTAGTACATTAGCTGCAGCGCAAAATGAAGCTAGGGTTGCAAAGCAGTGAGCAAAAAAGGTGACAGCTTTGCGACCCCAACTTTGTGCATCACAGAATTGGGCCGTTTGCGACTGGGACAATGCATTTTGATAGGTATCTTTCCAAAATTTCGATTCGGTAACATGTTACTAAATCGCAATTTGGAATTGGGTATACATACCAATTCGATATTATGAAGGGGCTTTCTTTAGAAGCAATCACAGACATGATGCTCTGCTGACCCCAGCAGACCACCATCCCTTTGATTTTAGCGTTTCCTAACAAGTCGCAAATTGCGACTTACCTCATTTAATATTCATGAGGCAGGTCGATTTGCGACTCGCTAGGAATCGCTAAATGAAACTCTGAGTTTCATACATTAGGAATAGCGATTTCCTAATTGCGATTCATAGAGATTCGCAATTAGGTAATCGCTATTCCTAATATTGCTCCATCAGCCACTAGATCTACTTTTACTTTCATGTTTGTGTTGATCATTTCACAGATTTTCATTTTGAATTTTTTTTATATCTTGGCTAGTGAATATGCTATATGCTTATACTTGAGAGATTAGTAGGCTTACTGTCCGACTGTAAATTACTCAAGACATTAGCACTTTCTCTTTACGTCTAGCCTTACAGCTTTAGCTGTCTGTTCCGAAGACTGATTATGAACAACACAATAATATATAGAGTGGGCTTTGGATCAGCCCCTTTCTTGTCTATCTCAGTTTAATACTCTTGATTGGATGGCTTTTCTCCCTGTTCTTGTGTTTGTCCTGCTGGTGGGGCATTTCTGAGTTACCATACTTTTGATAGGATGAGTTGCATCCTTCCAATTCGAACATTAGACAACTGCATATTAAATTGTCGTTCAAACTCCATGGAAGTGCATCGCTTTTCTGATTCTTTTTCATGTCCTCTAACAGCAGCCCCTCTACCCTCTGCCTTTTTATACATACATATATATCTAGTGTT
This sequence comes from Calotriton arnoldi, assembly GCA_963921515.1. Classification (NCBI taxonomy): domain Eukaryota; kingdom Metazoa; phylum Chordata; class Amphibia; order Caudata; family Salamandridae; genus Calotriton; species Calotriton arnoldi. The sequence goes on from CAWUFW010005738.1 coordinate 334,238, forward strand.
TTTTCCTTCCACAACTGGTTTTGCAAGCACCTGGTAGCTATACCCTGCTGCCAGGCAGCTCACTTCGCATTTTTCTCCACCAATACCCCTCGCGCTATCCGTTTTAGTTTATTTTTTTATTATTTCTGTGAGGCAACTGCACACTGGTACCATGCTATTCGTTCTTTCTTTTAGCGCTTAACATACTTTACATTTTTTAAATTTTATCTTTCGAAAGTGAGCATGGCCATCTTGGATCGGTGATTTAAAAAGCCCAACCGGCTGCTGATGCATCAGCATGCCTGCTTGCATATGCCTGGTGCCCATCTTCAAATAATTATTTTTTTGCTCTAAGAAAAAATTCAAAGCTGGCCACCATGCGTAGGTGCGCATGTACAGCGAACTTCTTAGTATATTTTTTTCTTAATGGATAAGAAAAAACATTCTAAGAAGGCCTCTGCGCGTGCATGCGCATGGTGGCTATTTTGTAATGATTTTTCTTTTGCTTTAAGAAAAATAAATCTTAGATGGCTTATATGTCTGCATTCACCTGCACAGCGGCCATATGGTAGACCAAAGCAGCATTGGTAGAGTCAATCCATTTAACAGGCAAAGCCCTATTGACTTTGCCAATGCTTGTTTAGCGTCTGTCTACAGACAACTTTATCTCTCTATTGCCGAGCACTAATGTCATCCATTATCCATAGAGGACCAGGCATATTTCGGATATTTACATGGTTACACTCTGTTCCATTAGCTTTACGTTATGGCTTTCACATGATATAAATTATTTAATATAATGTTGTATGCTTGGAATAACAGCACCACTGTGGGCCGTACTGTGTTTTTTACAGGCATACACTCCGACTGCAAGCCGTGTATGTTGGTATTTGCAAATAATTGTTTGTTGTTGACATTGAATGTAGTAGCAATGTTAGTGGATGGATTTTTTATTGATTCTTATTGTATGTATGTTAGCTTGTTTGGTTCTACTAAATGTACTTTTGGCACCGCGATCAATATTTACAGAATTTCTATTTTTATTTTAATTAGCAGAGAAACTACAGTGTAGCTCATTTCTGTGATCCCACACTATTCAGTATGTTGTGCTCTTTTTGCTCATAACACAAAGAGCTATAGAATATTTAAAAGCTTATTTTTTACTTCTTCATCAGGTCCTGTAATTGCTGCTTCAGTCTTTTCTTTAAGAGCCAAAGACCAGAAATGTCTATACTCTGCGGATGATCATGATTCTGAAAGAAGAGGCGATGATCACCATTCCCCAAGTGAGTGGAACTTGCATGTGTGTTTTATTAGTGAATATAAAAAAGACTTCAAAATTCATTTAGAGCCTTGGCTGCCACCCAGTCCCATCGGGGCACTTCTTCAAAATCCAGATTGCTAAATCATATTGTAATATATTGGCATTTATTGGCAGGTAGCACGCTACTACATGGGATACTTACAAAATAAGAGACAGTTGTGATTCATATTGAGTTACAGTTTGTCATTCTATGTATCACACAATTTGTAGTTAGCTTGCTTTGCAATTTTTCATGACATGCTCTTAGGAAGTTATGCAATCTGTCATGTAGTTGTTCATTCAGGTTGATTGGGCATGTGGCAGAGCAGTGATCAGGCGAGTGGACATGAGAGAAGTTATGTAAGTATACATCTACCTTCTGGAAATAGTGCTACCAGTGAACTACTACATGGAGTTGTCCCAGAAGCCACAGCATCTGAATCCTATTCATTACTTGGGATGTTTATGCATCAGGAGTGATTATGTTGTGGTGACTATATTGTCGGTACCATCACATTGCAGGTCATTATATCGGGAGTGCCTTTACTTCGCAGGTAAGGTTGTAATATTACGTTTACCTTTATATAAATGTATGTGTGTGTATGTCCTCACATACATACATACATAGTGAGAGAGAGATACACATTTAATTTTTACTACATTTAATGTAATATTTTAGACTACCAATCCCTGAACCATAAAAAACTCCTTGCTACCTATTCATCCCTGCTCCTTAAAACGTTCTTACTACTTTTATCCACTACCCATCCCAAAATCCAAATACTCCATACTATCCCCATACACTACCGATCCCAGAACCATAAAAACTCCATACTATCCCTGTACAGTACCCATCCCTGAACACTAAAATAAACCTGATTACCCCAATAAACTACCCATCCCTGAACCCTAAACACTCCTTACTACACCTATGTAACCTTATAAAATACAACTTTAAATCCATATATTAAATTATATATATTTTTTAATTAATTATGTATAATTTAAAACTTGAATTCTTAAAATTACATCATTTTTAACGTAATTATTTAATTTGAATTTAAGTTGAATTCAAATTACTAATACAATTTTAAGTGATTTCACCGTAACAATATATATGTATATTAGTGAATATAACTTTACACAAACTATAGATCCCAGCTCGATTAGATCATTTTAAGAATCCTATCGTCGACCTAGAGAGAAAAGAATCCTTTGTCCTTAAAGAACTCTCACCCACCAGGTGTACCCCTTGGCGGTAGGCTTTTCTAAGTGAAACAGCAGAAACATGCATATTTAATCAGTGAAAAGGGGAAGGGTGAGCAGGGAGATCCCAGCAGAGGATTGAAAGCACAAAACGGATGACGTGAATATCACTTATTTTTCCATTTAACAAGAAACTACGGGAAAGGTGCAGAATCTTTGGAAGGCCATAACAATGACATCAAGATGTGGATAGAAGGTAACTGTCTGGCCTTAAACAGTGACAAAATGGAACTCAGGAATTCGGGCACAAAAATGTTATGGGGCTTTCTTGCCAAAGTATAAATTCTTTCATTATCGAGTGCAGCATTTCAAATGTTTTAAACCATGAGACTAATCTTTGAACAGATTTAATTGATGTAAACATAGGTGAATGTTTAATCAAAAACAGCTTCTATTAATTGTGGCTGCAACCTTTTTTGGAACAGCCAGTCAGAGTAACATTGACAGCAGCAATAGAACACCCTACTGATAGCATTTCAAAACACCAAGGCTACTGAAGCCTTTTGAAGAGAAGTCACATTTTGCAAAGCTTAAGAATCAACTGACTGCCAGCAATGCAGCAGGTTATGCATGAAGCAGCCAAACTAGTACATATGTGTGCCTGTTCTTCTGCCATTTTTGCACCATAATAGCATATTTAATTGATTAATCCCTGGATAACATATGTTTGCTATAAAGAAAATAAGCTAGTTTTTCCCAAATTGAAAAGGTTTTAATGGGAGATAGATCCCTAGCTTCACCTGATGATAAATAATGGAATAACCTTCCATTGGCTTTTCACCTGTAACAACATCTTTTTTAACATTTGGAATTAAATGGAAACATTTGTTTACCGAGCACTGCCATATTTCTGTTGTGTTCTTTGTTATCATTGCAGTGCTTGGATACTTGTGTTGCTTTAGCTCTTTTCCATACAGTGTGACAAAGGGTCATCATCAAATATGCACAAACGTTTTCCTTTGCCACTCAGTTAATGTCTGCTTACTTATAAGGCTGAAGTAACGCTGAATTAATCTCCAATGGTGGTGCCGGAGATAGCGTCACAGGTGGTGCCAGGGGCACATGGTTCAGCATCTTAGCCAGGAGCTTTCTCAGAAGCTGCACGAAGGAGAGCCTGTGGAGGCACTAAGCCAGGTGCATTGTGATCAGAGCTGCTGGAATCAGCAAATTTGCAAGGATTGGGCCCACCATTTGGAGAGTAGACAAGAGGGTGACGGGCTTGTCCTTATAATGCACAACATGGCTAAACAAAAGGCCTCAACTTCAGAAGAGTCAGCAGAGCTTGAAACTCTGTTTTATCTTCTTCTGAATATGCTCAAACAACGAGGAAGAGACTAGCTTTGGAGAATGGCACCCCTGGTGCTCCAAACAGTCCTAGGAGTGGTACCATTTCTTCCAGGATGAAGAGGACCTCCCCTTCGTTTGATTTTTTTTTTTTTTTTTTGCCAATGGTTTTTTTTTTTTGCAGAAGGATCTCATTTGGACAATGACAAAATAGCATACAGACAATGAATGCGAAAGAAGGTATCGAGATGTAGAAAAGAAATCTTATAGTGGTAATTTAAAGGTCAAGTGTACAGATTCTTTCTAAACATGATAATGTGCAAAAAACATTGAAATTCATCAGTTATAGTTTACTGAGCTAACTGTAACTTGCACCTCCGCCATGTTCTGCTTATGACCTCACATATCACATCACTCATGACATGTTCAATGACGTCATTCTTGACATCACTCATGACATGCAACTTGCGTCTCATTGACTGCCCACAAAAGGTCAACTATATGTAAAAAGCTTTGCTAAAGAGCGAAGTTTGTACTGAGTAGGCGCTTACTCTGCATGAGAAGTTGTGTATAGGAGTGAAGACTGTATGCACCAAGTAGTTGCCCACCCATGTGTGCTTGATTGCCCACAAGAGGTCGGCTATGTGCAAAGTTTTGAGTACAGGGAGAAGGCTGCGCGTAGTAGAGACTTACTACCCAAAGGGCCTTGGGTGTGTAGAGAGTATGCTCTCCATGGAGTGGTTCTGCACAGGGCAAAAACTGTTCGTAATAGGTTCTTTTCCACCCATTTGTGGTTGATAGGGGGCACCCTGCACTCCTGTCCCACATAAGGGCCAGGGGTGCAGGGTAGCCCTACCCTGCCCCCTACTTCTTCATATTTTTTAGGTTTTAGGACACGGGAACCAAGTCCCTGTGCCCTGTAATGGCAGCCGCAACATTCTCTTTCACCTTGTAGCCAGCCAAAGCAATCGTTTGGTCCTGCAGGACTGGCAGATGGGAGGAAAAAAAGCCCTCGCGACCATTCAAAACCCTCTATTTTTTAGGTCGCAGCCTACCAGACAGCACAGCTGTCTAGTAAGCGAAAGACATCTTAGGGAGTTTCCGAAAGCTGACCTGGGAATCCATTCTACCCGTTGCTTGCCATTGGCTTTGTGGTTGGTAACTCACATTTTCTTTCCTGTCATTTGCTGGCTTAGGCTCTCCAGGTTCACTTCCTCCCTCCCAGGCCAAAACCTTATTTACCAGTATCCTTCTAAGAGGTACCTTTCTGTAAACGGGCCTGTAAATGTTCTTATCTCATCACATTTCCTATGCATTCAAAGACACAGGTCAAATGTCAAGCTGTGTTTTTGAGGGAGGTGGTGTTTACTTTCGGCTGGCTTCACAGTAAGAGCGTGTATAGGAAAGATAAATGCGGACTGCTCTCCCCATGGATTAGGGATGTCACGGTTCTTTTAATGGCTTTCCCGTTAGATAAGAACTTGTGATTCCGGACAGATCACTTTTATCCATCATCTGGTTTATTTAGTCTTGTTAATGTTATTCTAGCCAGTCTCTGAGGTTGCTTTCACAGCTTTTGTTCTGTCTAGTTTTTTTTATCGTTCCTGTGTTTTAACATCGCATCTCGGTCATGACAAGTAGTGTTGTCGCTCATATAGAGATTCAAGTGATACTTTTCTTAAGCAGACCTTGTTCTTTGGGACTCAGTGATCGCCACATGTTGCAATCTACATTATGTGGCTGTATGCCCTCGCTTTTCAAACCCTTCAGTTAAAACCTTGACATTTGTGAGTACTGCATAGGGATGTGGAAATACCCACCTAGCTCTTCATAGTAGCCCAAAGTCGTTGCAGCACATGGTAAGACTTGAAGGTATTGGAACACTTTCTGTTATCACCAGTTACAAGACAAGTTCACTTTAATTTTTTAATTTTTTTTTTAATAGGCACAACTCTTGGCCAAGATCCCATTAATCAGTGACTACGCTCCATTCTGCTGGTCCTATCCATCTGTGACTATGCACTGTAGCACATGATGGATTTGGTTGCAGTGTTTTAAAATATTATCATAAATAGCCTATTGAAGTGCTACTGAGACAGTGTCTTAAATAACACATTTTGGTGGCCAACGCTCGGCCTGTTTCAAACCTTGTTAGAGTGCGAGCAGTTATGTGCAAGAATGAAATATACGGCATGTGACTTGGGTGGGATTAACCAGTGTGCCTTTCTCGGCCAGCACAGGATCATGCTGAGAGCAACCATCACCGCACCCAGTTCAAGCAAACCTCCAGGTGTTCTCGTCGCTGTGTGAAAGGCCGACCAGTGCTTTGGTTAACTGGCGCTTGTACAGAAAACTGATATGTAGATGACTGAGGCCCTGTTAGCAGCTCTGGCATGCAAGGCTTTGAAGTAAAAAAAAACATTTTCTTCTTTTATTACTAAAAGCAAGGATAAGCGCCACCTGACCCCACTGGCCACATGCAGCTCTCCAACCCAGCTAATTTAGGGAGACACCATAGAGAACGATGACAGTTCGGTGTACACTTCCAGTAAGTTGTCATACGCATAAAAGAAGCCTATACATTTCTTACAGTCTTTAGCACTGAGGCTGTGCCAATCTCAATGCCAGCAGGATGACCTAATGAGTTAAATGTTCGCCGCTGAAACATGCAGTGATTTGCAACTCAAAAGTACACAGCACTAACTAAAAACGAGTTGTGATTGTAAAGATGGCAGATTACATTCTAGCCCAGACTGGTCTAGTCATTTCCTTTCCCTGATCTGGTTGACAGAATACCCCTTCCCACTCACATCCACGTCTAGTGATAAAACCTACTCATAACCAGAGCCACTGGAATTATGTGATTGTTGTGGCTGCTCTGTTTTTTGCATTGTTATAGATTTGTCGGATAATCCATCATCTGCTGCATATTCTGCTGATTTTATTAATATATATATATATATATATATATATATATATATATATATATATATATCCACCGAAGATTCCATCCACCAAAGAAAGAATATATATATATTTCTAGCTCAAACGGTTCAAAATGTACTAAAAACGCAGTGGCATGTGTTGCCGTGCAATGGAAAGCCCTTGGGCAGATTTCTGTTGCGTATTGCTATATTTGGGAGTTACACTGGTATTAATAAGCTATAACCAATGCCTAGAAGTGTTAACAAGTGTAAAAAGAATTAAGTAATACTATCAGAAAATGTGCCGCATTACGCTGCATAATTTGCCTTTTCTTGCCGCATATTTTACTCCACCCTGAAGCATAATTTTGCCTCCTCTGCCTCATAATTCGAGTGGCCCAGCCCATAGCTCTGTGGATTTAACACACTCACTTTTAGCCTCGAAAAGCCTTTTATACCTTATGTTCAGTGTCCTCAGACTTGTCATTTACAGGCATCGGTGCTGCAACCATTTTTAGGTCTCGCCTGAGCCAGCGCATGCGCTGCTCTGGTGAGAGTTTTAGTAAGCGGCTTTTGGAAGTGCAAACAGCAGTTTGCTGGCGACCAGGTTGCGTTCACGCGAGCGTGCACGCGCGATCAGGCGCCATATGGCTTCCCTCGCGATTACTTTCACTTTCGCGGCCGTGTCAGTTTCACGGCCGCGCGCCATTGCTTGTTATTTTAGTGCCCGAGCACCGCTGATACGGGACATTGAGGAACCATTCTTAGCCCGGCCACATCCTTAGAATCCGAAGGATTAAAACGCAAGCAGAGATGGCAGCAAAGATAGAAATTAGGTCCCAGTGAACTTGTGCCAGTGGAAACAGGATTCATTCTTGTTCTTTTTCCCACCAGTGCTCAAGCTGGATGTTTTAATGTTATGGAACTCATTTGTCTGTAATGGCAATCCTCTCTATTCTTCAAGCTGAGCTTTTGGTGTGACTCGTGACAGACAGGAAGTAGTCTTTCTAGGGCACCTCAAGCCTGGCACTCTGCTCTGGTGGATGAAGTACCGGGCACGGGGGAATTTCCAATGACGTAGGCTAGCTATGGAGATGTAGGCTAATTATGGAGATAAAAGCAACACCCATGGTATTGATTCGGGGCTAGAGGACTTATTGTGAATGTGTGTCTTTGCTCTTCCATTAAACAAAATGTCTAATTATAAGTCACAAGAATTTTATATCTAACAGTCAGTGTATGCATGACTTTACACATGTGCCACAACAGTGTTACATGTAGTTACAAATAAAATCAGACGAGTGAATGGAAAACATGTTTCTTTCTAATAAAATGTTGGTTGAAACGCGCAGAAAGAGCATGTAAACATTTTCAAAAATAATATTCAAATACTATTATGTTCACATTCCTCAGCTAGACCGACACCTGCTACATATGGTTAGGAATGTCATCTAGGATAATAACAAAATTTTAGTTGCACATTTGGCAAATAAACAAAGACAAAAGGACAAACTCAGGAAGAAAAAGCGAACTACAATGACCCAATTTAATTAGTGGCCAGAATAACACGGCACCCAGGTACCCTGAACATTCAATCTGCTCTACAATTCTATGTTTTGGAAACAGTAAAACACATTTCGGTTTTAGAAGAGTCGTTTAATTTCTTGACATCATGAACTCCTCAATGTATAAGCTATGGGCTGAATAAATAATGAAAGTATAAGGAAGCTGGGAAATATGGAGTCAACACAGTCGAACCATGAGACGAGGCTGCAACCTCGCACAGTAATCACAGTGAGTTGGATTCTGCAGAGATAAGTATGTGCATGACCAGGAGTCCAAACTCACAGGTCTCCCGAGAGTCACCATCCCGGGCAGAGATGAGCTCTCTGAGCAGAGTGTCGAACCACAGGCTCCTCACTCCGCTGTGACCGTGCTTGCAATGCTACTGTCTAGGAGCTAGAAACCTGCATGCTGAATGGGAGATCCCCCCAGAAAAGAGAAAGCTTATTATGCTTTCATTTACAACAGATAACCCACTTCAATAACTTCACTGTGCCAACATTCAATAAACGTCGGGAAGACCGAAATGGAAGGAAGCGAAGGAACACAACAGCTAGTGAGGATGGGTGTTATAAATGGAATTTGCAAAGCTCAAAAGCTTATACCTAATAATGAAAGATGTGCACTTTTAATCTTTCTTTTCCAGAATACCTGCACTCATGATACAGATTATCCTACCACAGGTTGCTCTTTGTTACCAACCTCACAAGCTGTTTCTGGGCTATGCTTTTTAAGAAGAATGCAAGGCACCTTCCAGGTTCCTAAAGCCTTGGAACAGTAGAAGAAGCTTCTGGTGTGGAAGGATGCACTACAGATGTGCGATGTGTATGCTGCTGTATGATGTACAGACTCTGATCTCTGAGTCCTAATATGTTATGTTAAAGGATTATTAAGCGCATAGCTGCCCTAAACAAGCATTGGCATACCCAATAGGTCTCGCCTTTGGAACCTTATAAGTGTTTAGCCATGATGCAACAGTTGATGTTGTTGCACCAAGGATATTGTGCTGCATAACTAAATACTTATAAGGTCCCAAAAGCGAGACCTATTGGCTATGCCAATGCTTGTTAGAATGGGGGTGCTGGCCGTCGACATCAGCCGATTTAAGTTCCTTGATTGTACTTTCCATTTTTCAGGCATTTATTCTGAGATATTTGTATTTTACTTTGTAAAGCAAGCACTATTGTATACATATCAGAAAACCTCTGCAATCCTGTGGCCTTCTCCTTCCAGCTGCATCACAGTAAGAGTATCAGTCACTAGTTAAAATGACAAAATATCCTAACCATGCTTTCAGAGAAAGGGATAGTAAACATAGCTCCCCATGTGAAACAAGCTTGAAATCTATTGACTTTGTCAATGTTTTTTTTAGCCATGTTGGACAGCAGCACAGCTGCTGTGCAGCACGGCTAAAAGTAAAGTAAGTAAAAGTAAAAAAAAGAAAGAAAATTGATATGGTACAGTCAACGCAGGCCTCATCATAGAGCTTTTTTTCCCACTTTCATCCCATGCTCTAGGACAGCCGCACAGTTTTACAACATGGCTTAAAAAACATTGAAAAGCCAAATAGTAGAGCTATTTGGCTCTGTCAATGTTATCTTTGCCATGTTGTACAGCTGCCTGGCTGCTGTGCAGCATGGTTGGAAGTAAAAACAGTGCTATGCAGCGGCCAGCATGACCGCATCATAGCTCTTATTTTTTTAAGCCACAACATGACTAAATAAACATTGACAAAACCAACAGAACTCGCATTGGCAAGACCTAGTGACTTTGCCATGCTTGTTTAATTTGTGGTCCCTTGGGACTATCGCAGGAGTCTCATGGGACCAACCATCCATATATCTCAATTTTTTTAAACCTTAATTTCTCCAAAACGGTGGAACAATTTTACACCACATCACAAAAATCACGCTTTCTGGTAAACCTCTTGCTTACTACCAAATTTGGTGTAATTATGTTCAGCAATTTACTCTGTAGCACTGTTCAAAAAACCCAATGTAATTGCATGAGAAAATAATATTTTGGGCTCCCCCTCCCCTTTTTATTGACCCCCCCCCGGTTGACAGATCACCCAAAACTTTCCAGGGAGAAGCTGAGACAGATGAACTTTAAAAAAAAAAAAAAAAAAGTTTTGCAAACATTCATCAAACAGTACCAACGTAATTAGGGAAAAATGCTTTCCCTATGGAAAGTCTGCCAGGTTAGACTAGGAGGGTGTGGTACACAGATCTCTTGAGCCTTAGCATTTGCCATCCGATTCCGGTACCCCATCAGGAGGTCCTCTTATCTCAGCAATGGAGTGTCCTACATCTGAATATCCAAAACCTACACCTCCATGCATGGAGATTTAACAGCAGCATTTTAGTAGTTTTGATTTGCCATCAGAAGGAGGAGACATAATCCTCTCAACAGGACTTCCTTTGACCAAGTTTAGTCTGGATCCTGGGAAAAGTTTGTGGCCTGGTGTAGGGACTGTAATCTTGATCATCTACAAGCAAAACCTTCTACGTGTTGATATTTATTTTATCTTTAGCGCAGTAAAGTTTTGCAGTAGGCACAGTTAAGCCTGTCGGCCATTCTCGCTTTTTATTTTTTGTTAGTCTAGCCTTCCGTTTCCAAGTCGCCTGTTGTGATGCCTGTCCTCAAAGGCCTGACACATATGTTCCACCCAAAACCCTTCATAAAGCTGCAGTGGGAACTTAATTTAGTTCTGACATTCTTAGTGTGCAGGCCATTTGAGCCTATGCACAATTGTTCCTTGCAGGTCTTGACTATTAAGATGGTATTCCTCATTGCAGTAACTTCTGCTGATCACTTTAGTGAGCTGCAGGTGCTTTCAGTTTAGTCTCTGTACACCACCTACTTTCCAGACAAATTGGTGATGAGGACCAGGGCCTCCTTTCTACTTCTAGAAGTATCACCCTTTCATGCAGGACAGTCGTTCCCTCTACCAGCTTTTTTTTCTCTGCTTCATTTATTGGCTCACATTAATCAGACAATGGGGCCTTGACAGCCAGGTCCACAGTGAGCCATTTTACTGGTTTGGTTCTGCAGGACTTTTTGGGTTGAGTCCACTCGTCAAACCCTCCACCTTTTGGGAGGTAAAGCATGGGGCACCTGCTCTTCAGGTGTGGAATCTGCATTTAGAAGCATCTATAACAACAAGTTACTTACCCTTAGTAACATTCTTTGTGGTGGATACTCTATCTAACTTTAGATTCGTCACTGTCCTTGCGCCATCACGTTCTGTGGAGTGTACATCTGCACATCCTAACAGTTTGTATTCGGCACCCCATCACCTGTAATTTCTCTCAACTGATCCGCATCTGTCACCGAAGAAGAACAATGCAGAAACTGACATCCACGTGCAAGAGTGATGCCTACATATGGGTCAGTACGGAGTCTCCAGAGAGCTATGGCACCACTCATTGGCGTGCAGAAGCTGTTGCTTGAAAATTTCTAGCTCCAAGAGCTGATTTATAGTGTGGCAGACAGAGGATATTCCAGTAGTACTCCATCAGGATTTCAGAGGACATTGCCCCCCCATCCCGAGGGACCTCCCCCACCAAATTCAGAGTTGACCACCAGCCCCACGGATAACTCGTAACATAGACAGGAACCGCTGTCACAGCAGTTCCTGTTAATGTTGTAAAAGTTAGATGAACGGCTCTGTGAAACAGGATGGCCACCTGTCCAACTTCTACACAGTTTTTCATTTATTAAAAAAACCTCCCAGAGCAGGAGTTAGTTTTTGAATAATGAAAAACTAATGAGCGAGCATGTCCGCTATTGTGGTATAATAATGCCACCTGTGGTGTAAATGCAAGGTGGGAATTTTTTCATCCAAATCATGAGATACGAGTCTGTCCCTACTTTTTTCCTTCGCTCTGTGTTCATTTTACTTTGTTATTTAGAATAAAGGTGGGTTGTATTGACATCTGATTTCACATTATATACCATGGGGTTTGGAGGTCCTACCTTGGCACAACTATAGGATGGTCAACAGTTGCGCTGTAGGCTCTCGGTCCTTCCAACCCAAACTGTTTCCTAGAATAAATGATGAGGGCTGGAAGGACATGCGTATGTCCCGCTTGAGTGAAAATATGAGAAATCCCAGACAGCACACAGAGAAACTCTGCACTTCCAGATCCAAGAAAGGAACATAGTTGTGCTTGAAGAATGAGGCACTAATCCCTGAAAGCTAGGCTATTGCTATATATATTCATTCATAAAACAATTGAGTAGATAAAGAAAATGACAAGCTGGTATTTGGTGGGCAACCCAAATCTTAAATTTACGTAGAATTAAAAGCTGGTTATTTGGTACAAAAAAAATAATTTAAAAAATAAGATTTATTTTAGTGGAAGTTAGTTAAAAGACCAAGGGCAAGATGGATGAATAACTGGTTGCACAATACAGCTTGCGAATTGCAACCAGTAAAGAGTTTTATGATCGACCTGTTTACTAATCAGTCAGTTCATAAAGTTCTGAATCATAGTGAGCGTAATCAGACCTGCCTCATTTATATTAATGAGGTAGATTGCAAAATGCGACTCACTATGATTGGTGGGCATCACAAGGATGGGGCTTGCAGGGGTCAGCAGACCGTCATGTCTGTGATTGCTTTTAAATAAAGCAGATTTTTTTTTTAATGCATCACATTTTCCTTATAGAAAACTGTGTTTTGCTTATAAAGTAAAATCATATTTATTTTTTTGTTTGAGTTGGCAGTGGTCCTGTGGACCATTGCTTATTCCTCAACAAATTTGTTTTTTGAAAAAATATTGAGAATGAGTTACTACCTTTCTGTGAATGGGTTACCACCTCATTTGAGGTCTCAGTATGTTTTCAATGTTTTGTGACTAAATTGCAGTTGCACAACATTGATGCATAGCATACCATTATTTGTAAAGAATGCCTACAACATGTCCTTTCCAGATACCGAATCCATATCCAATCGCAATCCCGTTTTAGGAGTTTGAAAAACTTTTCTGATACCTAAAATTTGATTAGTGCATCAGAAAGAGCATTGTATAGACACAAATGCCGAATCGGAGCACTTGCAATGGTAAAGATTCTTAGTGCATCTGGCCCCAAATTATTGCATTTGCAGAATATATTTAAATATACTACTTGAGTGTAAATTCATCCTGAGGTGGGGTCACGTATTGCAGATGTTAAATTCTTGGTGCAACAGAACACTTGCTGCTGTGGCTTTTATTTAATGACAAGTGTCAAAGAAATACATCATCTGTACTGATGATGCTTGTATGCCATTATCATCATTACTGCTGTATGAGGGAGCACCCTGTAAGATTGTTGTAAAATTATAGGTATGTCTGCTCTTTGAACATTTAAGATTAAGATTCCCAGAAAGAGTGGTACCTAAGGTGTCTGAGACTTTGAGGTCTGGCAATCTGAGGGACAGCACTACTTTTTACTGGCTAAGATCATGCCATCTATGTATTTTTTTCATGCCTCACCCAATTCACTCTAATTAGATTTGCCATGTGTTTCCTGCATGGTCAATTGTAGCTTTCTCTGTGTTGGCCTGGTTACGCACATTTTAGGCCGCACCTGAAGGCCGTGCAGGTAAGAGCGGTAGGGCAGTGGGGCCGGGGGTATTTCGGCAGACGACAACGAGGGAAAATGTATTTATTTAATTTTCCCTCTAGGTCGTCTGTCGAATCCCCCAACCCAGCCCCACTGCCCCACCGCTCTTACCTGCACAGGCCACGGCTGCTTTGCACACGTTACTATATAAACATACTTGCTTTGTGCCAGACTGTACTTTCACATGGAACCTGCATATGTTTACGCATTCTGTTATTTTCCTGGGATTTAGTCTGAACATCCTAGACAAGGTCAAACAACAATGCCCCTTGTTATTCTCTCTGGTCAGGCACTAGCACCTAGACATAACACGAGAACGCAGCTGCTGTTTATGAGCACATATGTCTTGTCATATAACTGAGTACAAGAGAGTAAGAAAACACATGGAGCGAGCGAGAGTTCTGAGACAAGAGCACTGCGACAGTTGAGATGTAGAACATCCATCTGTGTATGCTAAGGTATGGGGATCGCTACTAATCCCAGACATCTTTGATATATAATCATGTATCTTTAGTAGAATGTGGGGGTTAAGGTTAATCTGTCTTATACCATGACAAGCCTTTTTATAATATATGGTTCAATAGCCATGTTTACAGCATTTTTAATATGCATTTGTCTTCAAATTGTGGCACGACTACTGCATTTTAGGGCACAGTAGTTTAAATAAATATTCTAAACTTCCCTCGTGTCTCTTGTTTAGTTTATTGTGGATGAGTACGAGTAAGAGAGCGAAAGGGTGTATCCTGTTACCGCAATCCCTGAGAAGGTCTGGAGTGTTGTGTTCTGGGGTGCCAATTCACTTGTTTCTCTGGTAAGGGTAGGAGGGCAAGTGAGTCACTATAGCTAGTCAGACTTGGGCTCAAAGATACTGAGGTGGTATGGTATGCTGATGTTTTATGGTCCCAAGCATAGCTCTGTTCCTGAGCAGAATCCCTGCAACTCTCAGTTATAATATATGACTGAAGATCTATTCGAAAGAGGAAGAACTGTAAATTTAAAAGAGGTAGAAGTGCAGAAAGGTCAGAGATACCTCTTCAGAAATGATAGCCAGATTATCTGAATTTCTTGCAAAATACAGTACATTGATTTTTTTGTTCATTTTTACAGACATTGTACCTAGAAAAGCACCACATACCCTCTGTTTTTATCAGATTTTCTCATGGGGCTGAATGCCGTAATCACACTGATGATAATCCAGTCAGTTTGCTTTATCAGAACTACCTGAATTCAAAGCAAGATCCTGCTTCTGGCAGCCATGTTGTTCTTTTAGGAAGCCTTATAAGCAGTCAAAATTGAATCACAACAATGTTGTGTGCCAAGTCAGTATTTAAGAACTGATACATTCTAAATTCTACTAATACATCATGTGTCCATCTTCAACTTCGCTCCTTCGAAAGAAGTGGCAGCATGCAAAGTTGATACAAGAAGGAGACATCTGGTTATTCCTCATGGGATCATCCGTGTGCAGCTGTCCACAAACTGTCAAAAATGTGCCCCCTGTGTCTGTCTTATGGTGCTGTTACAAAGTCTGTAGTTATCAGGACTTAACAGGGGTCAGCATTGCGCATTAGGGGTGATTGCTAGGACTAAAGTTACTCCTTACTCAGCTCTGTTCACCCATTGCACAGCTCTGTTCTGAGCTCACAGAGTGGTAACGGACTGATGGTTTTCACTGGTTTTTCTTTGGTGAAGTTCTACAAAATGATAGCTGATTTCATACCAACCACACATTCCAACGTGAAGTGTCTGACTATAGCTGTGTGTGCAATCAATTTCTTGTGTCGTAGCTATAGCTTGCTTTACAGCAGTCTTTGATATCCACCAACGCAGAGCTACAGAGCACACTGTGCAGATTTACTTCAGAAGTGTGTGCTCTGAGCCTACAGTGCCAGCACACACATAGGACATTTTAGATCTTGAATCCCTAACTTACACAAAGGACAGAGTACACATGGATACTTACTTCCAAACCAGTTAGACAAATTGTACTTCAAAGGAAGCCCATTAGTTCTAAGTCTGATGATAAATGTGTACAGTTGATGGTCAATAAAAAAACAAGTATGGTTGCATCCTTATTTGGTTGACCGTTATCACTCATATACTCTTGAAGAGCATTATGTTTATAAAGAAATAATGTCCCCTGTAAACCCTGATTTTACTGTAAAATTAAACAAAATTGAAAAGGAAATTGAGGGCTTGGAGGTATAATTATAACTAATTTTCAGACCTGGTTTGCATAACATAGATGAAAAGTTCTTAAGTACAGTAAATCCTGGAGTTACATCCTTCCATAATTCAATCTTAATAACTTTCCAAAGCAAGTTGGGTGCAGCATTCCAAATTTTGTTACCCCTTACGTACGGATAGCACATAATGCTTTAAACTGACATGCTATTAACCCCAACTCCAGGTGGATGACTTTACTAGAGAGATGTGTCCCGGAGTTTAATAATGACTTTAAAATTCTTCCTTGAGCTATGTTTAAAAATTCATATTTTGAATAAGGTATTCATTCAATGCCATATGGAAGAGTTGAAGGAATCTTAGCCTTGTAGACTTTTAAAACGTGACTCAAATGCTTTTGCTCAGGATCTTTAACAGCTTATAAACAGAACCAATATCCAAAGCATGTGAAATTCCTTTTGCGATAAGGTGCTGTATGTGTAATTTTAGATTCTTGTTATATGTAAAAAATAACTCCCATATACTTATAAAATAGAACCCATTCCAATTTTGGAGATTTTAGCTTCTTCCCTAATGTCATAATCTTGGATTTCTCACCATTGATCTCTAAGTAGTGGGCATCTGCATATGAATACCCCTGTTGAAAACCAACCTGGGTCAGGTGCAGGATCAGAACGTCATCTGCATTGAGTAATAAATGTAAACCTTTATCTGCAATAATAGGTGGAAATTTGTGTGTACAACTGATTTTCTCAGGCAAATCATAGATATAGGAGGAGCATAATAAAGGGACAAGAAGACAACCTTGCTTTATACCATTAGAATTAGGTATTTCCTGGTCAATTGAGCTTATCATAACCTTCCTCATTAAGTTAATCATTTTAGTAATGGCTCTAAGGAGATGTTTGCTCCAGAAATCAGTGTTGGACATTGACTACCTGCCTAGCAACTACCTCTACATTGTTTCCTTCGTGGTAAGGAAGGAAAGAATCTTGTGCTTGTTCAGATTTGTCTTACAAAATAGTGGCAAAGCAGGGTTTTTTCTCATAGTAGAATAGACACTCAATTAGTGTGCTTTTAACAGTAATCACCACGGGGCATATAAATGTTTGTCAGTATTTAAGATACACAGAATGGATCCAACTGTAGCCAGTGTACAGTGCTCCACCAGAAAGATACACAGGATGAATCGTCACTGCCATAGTTGTTGAGGTCACACCGTTGGATAGAAAAAGAAATAATGTTCCTTGACCTCCTGGTAATACTCTCATGCACAAAACACACATGAAGACAAAAGGAAGAGAATGCCTATATTGAGGCAAGAAGAAGTGTGGAAATTATCCTGAAATGCTTGCAGCTATGAGGCTGCTATATCCATCTGAACTGTTACTAGTCAAACGGATACATTAAAGAGCTTGATTTAAAGACTTTGATCTAGAGTTGGATGTCAATTGGGTTGCAACAGGACATCCTCTGATTTGTGATAAAAGTACGAAATCATCTGTTGGAGAATTCTCAACAAGAGGAGATACTTTCAGGGGAATTACTTCTGCTGTACTATCCCTACGGCAAAGATAATTCCATCAGATAATTTCTTTTCTTTTTGAAAAAAAGGCAAGATAATAAGTAACTCCAAGATTGTTTTCAAGATGAACTCTGTCTTGTTTATTTATCTCACATAGACAATTGAAAATGTTGCCACTCTTAAGAGATGGCATCTTTTTAGACAGATCTAAGTAAATCCAGGAACATCAGCGCAACAAGTTGTCCACAGTTTGAAATACATAAGCAGTGTCTCAGGAAAGTTCACTGCCTATGTTAATGTCCCAACTACTCCATTCAAAAGCCTATTTAACTTTGTCTAGAGTGCTGTGTTATAGGATGTGATGTCTATGCAAATGGCAAGGACAGAGTAATAAATGGGTTGTATTGTACCAGTCTTATAAATTACTGAAAGAAGCAAACAATTCAGATTCTTTCTCCTCTAGCTTTGGCTTGTTACTGACAGGACACAACTGGCCAGCATTTATTAAGATGTAGTACTTACACACCACCGTGTCCTCAATGAATTTACCAGAACATAGCAATTTAGCATGTACCATTTAAACTTTTGCTCTACTTTGTTACTTGTAATAATATTTAATTTACACATTTCTCTTAACTTCTTTTGGTTATTATTGGGACTAGAATGTCTCCTGCATGCTAAACTGGTATGTACCCTTGCCGTTAGTGCCTGACTTGAAGTGAAACTGGTATCCTGGTGTTTTGTTTGTCCTTGGTATCATACTATTCTAATGTGTGCAGAGGCCTAGGACTGTCCCTAGTAATGTGCGACCCAAAACATGTTCTATGCGCACACCCCACTTGCCCTCATAGTGGGCATTGGTCCACTGTACATGCCCTGGGTGCATCAAATAAAATGGTGGAGACAGCATACTGTGTTTTGCGAATCAGTAGTATGACCAGAGGCTTCAGAGTCTAGGAGAGGCAAGCCTAAGGGCTCCTCTTGTGTAAACATCTGCTATTATGCTGTTATGTGAAAGCCAAAACCTTTCACAGACATTCCCTGTGCTTGTAGAGTGCATGTAGGTGGAGTGAGTGTGTAGCACATGTACGGTAGTAGAACTCTGTCGTAGGATACTTGAGTACTAGGACCAGTGGTTTCATTTTGGATACCCCTGGTTTAGTATGGCACAAGATGGAGGAGGGGCATAACTTCCCCAACATTGAAAATACACTACATGTATTCCAGTGGCTTGGAGGATATAGATTCTGATATTGTATGAAGACGGCTATCTGTAGAAAGTCGATGAAGACCTTGTTAGCAAAGGGTTGCAGATTAGTTATTCCTGATCACTGCTATTTTGTAGATGGTAGGTGTGAGAGGTGGGGCAGTTTCTGTTGCTCAAGGTGAGGAGGTTTCATGACGAGACCTGTCTTTTTTTTCTGTACCAGAATACTGCTTCAGGAGTGCTGGTGACAGCCAGGTGCAGAGATCTCAAACTTCATTGTGCCCTTGTTTTGGATACTCCTGGAATACTAAGAAAATGACATTTAAAAGAAAACCACCAAAATCAGTTCTGAAGCCATAGACAATGGAACCAAATCCTCCATTTGGAAAATATGTATAAAAGATGGATCCAAACCACCCCACTTTGTTCCAGTTCCAAATTCTTCTTGACCAAGGAAAGGAGCACTTCTCAGATGTCAGAACTGGTAAATATTGTTGGGTTCCTCAGGAGCAGTACCCTCAAGAAGCCCACCTTCCAGCAGCTTCGACTCAAGCTTAATTGCACTGAGGATCAAAGTGGCTAGACGGGGGGGAAGGGATTTGGGAAGGGTACTGCGGGGAGGGAGACCTGGAACGAGACGTCCTCAGTTAGCTTTCCTGATATACCGTGTGAACTCTTGAACTAAATCAGCATGGTTAAATAACAACAACATACCTGTGAAGAAAAGCAGGTTACTTATGAAACAGTTGTCACTCTAATACCTTCTTCACAAGGAATGGAATTGCTGTTCCTATAATCCTCAAAACAAAATATAACAATATAGATTCTATGATTAATCTAGTACTTGCATAAACACTATGCTCCAGAGCGAGTCACACTTTCATATAAGAGAGACTATTCGTTTTTGTTACACTGTCTCTTAAATTATGATTTGCATGTAACACTGTTAAGAATCACAGCGCTAATTCTAACAAGTGTTTTTATAATGTACAACAGGTTTCAAATGCAAGGTTCGTTTCAACTTGTAATGTGAATATTATCTATGCACATGCCCAAGAAAGCGCTTCAGCGCGATGTGCCACGTTCAAAATACAAATGTTCAAGAAAGCGCGTCAGCGCGTTGTGCCAAAGTCAATAAGCAAATGCCCAAGAAGCGCTCCTGCGCGATGTGCCATGTTCAATATGCAAATGTCCAAAAACGCGCTTCAGCGCGATGTGTCACATTCAAAGATGCAAATCCCCAAAAGGCGCTGCAGCGCGATGTGCCAATGTTCATTAAACAAATGCCCAATAAATTGCTTTGACAAAGAGAGCTCGAGTCAATATGCAAATATCAACAGGTTGCTCCTTTAAACAAAATGGAACGATCCTACCTGATGGTGATCAAGGGAAGGATCTACAACCTGCATTAAGTCGTCGGAGATCTTCTCACTGAAACCGGAGATCATCTGCTGCTCACGCTCAGAGTTCTCAATAGCCAGCAAAGAGAATAGGGTGTGGCTCCTATTTAAAGGCTTTCTCAAGAAGTTTCCAGATGACAGCTCTCAGGTAAACTACTGGAGCTGAGAAGGGCCAATAGACCTTGGGCAGCAGACTATAACAAGCATTGGTAAAAACAAGTGACAGTGCAAACAATAAACACTGGCAAAACCAATAAACTAGCACTGGTAAAAGCAATAGAAAATACAACAGTCTGTAACAAACATTGGTACAAACAAGTGACAGTGCAAACAATAAGCACTGGCAAAACCAATAAACAAGCACTGGTAAAAGCAATAGAAAATACAACAGTGTAACAAGCATTGGCACAAACAAGTGACAGTGCAAACAATAAGCATTGGCAAAACCAATAAACAAGCACTGGTAAAAGCAGTAGAAAATACAATAGGACACGTGATTGGCAGAATCATGACATCAGAGTACTCAAAGGACTACTGTGTGACCAGGGCTGGTGTCTAAATGACAGTCAGTTTCCAAGAGGTGGGAGGACATCACTTGAAGTCTGCACTTCCTGCTGGCGGGGCTGAGGGTTTGCCTGGTGCCTAGTATCCTGCCTCTCCAGGAAGCAGAGTACCTGCCTGGAGGTCAGGCTGATTGCAGGAGGAGAGACTGTGCAGGAGGGCCCAGCATGAGGAACACCCAGAGAAAGCTGACTGCCCTAGAGAGTGAAGTCCGGAGCATCCCATGCTATAAGAGAATCCCGTTTCCCTGAGCAGTTTCTTTGTGAACTGCGCAAGACTCTGTAAAAATGAGCCTCACCCTGTCATCTTGCAGCCTGTCATGGGACCGAGAACTGATGCAGCTGCTGCTGCCAATTCCAGGGAAAATGTTGTGTCGACGCTGAAATGTACATTTGTCCAGCCTGGAAGACTGCAACTGCTGAAGGCACATCACCACTATCGTATCTGCCCAGGGGACTCAGCTGCCGTTCCTGAGACCAGTGTGCACTTGGTCTGGAGGGCTGCAACTGCCAAAGATGCCATGCTACTACACAGGACCTGTAATGCTGACTCCATCTAGCGATTCCTTTTCAAAAGGGGAGTTGCGTTGAGGTCCCTGCAGGGGAAAAGCTTCTACTGCAAAGAGCGAGGACATGAGCTGCTCTGCCTCATCACTAGATCTGCAGCAATCTTGGGGCAGGTAAAAGGGGGCTGCAAATGGAACAAGTTACTAAAAGCAAGCACAAGAATATGGCGCAAGGACTTGAGACTTTTTGCCTGCATGAATGTGTGGGTGAGAACTAATGAACTAAGTTGGGCATTTAACCAGCGGGGTAAATAGAAGTGATCTGCACCTACACCCAGGGAGAAGATACCGACAGTGGGTGTACAACCTTACTGAAAATCATAACTAAGATTAGAACCCAGTAATTGCAATTCCTATTTAATTGTGTAGTATTTTGTTTGGGTGTGAGATTAAAGTTCTTCTTTTTTTAATTTATTTCATAAAAAGATAAGCACTGGGCTGGACAATACATTGTGTGCTTTGGTTGGCCACAGAGTTCTGGATTCTTGTCCATCACACTATCTCCTTGAGAAACCTTTAACTGCTCATACTCTCTACCCTGAGAGTCAAGTGCCATAAGGGGTGTACTTGGCCCAGTTAGCAGAGACATAGTAGGACGGACCCCATGACATCAGTGGCAAACAACCTCAACCACCATGGTTGTGGCCCAGTAGATCCTGTCTATCTTGTGCCCCCTCAGCGAACGGGTGCTGACATTTATGCTGTCTGCCCAGTAGCTCCTTCTGTGGCCCCCTGAACAGCGTCTCAGAGTTATGCTGCCTGAGGGTCATCCTCATATATTATGCCTGAATGTTTACTTGGTAACTCAAACCGCACCCCACTTCTCTTGTCAGTCTCTGCCTTTTATTTATGATTGCCTTTCATTTTTTGTTGCAGAATGATTAGTGGCTTGGAGTAAGCCCTTGGGCCTTAGCCTCATTTTTACTTGAAGTGACATCTTTACTGAGACACTGGTTGGGATTGGAAATTGCTAAAGTGTGATAATTTGAGACGTAATAAAAAAACTTGTAATCACACTTAGATGTTTCTGTTGATGCAGTACAAGAAACTACTGTGGCACTCACATCAGCCATTATTAAAGAAGAGGAAGAGACCTATTCCATGGATTACCAGGATAGCAGGCCAACACAAAACATCACTTGTCTTACAGGTAAGAAATTGTTGTTCCTTATAATAATCATAGAAATATAACACTCTGTTGCCATCCCCATGACACCGCTATCGACAGTCGACCCTGGGAATGGGACTTTAATAGGTGTTTTTCTATTTCTGCCTCAACAGCCTGTCAGGTGCTTTGTACTGATTGTACTGGTGCCCGCTATATTGTGCGCCTACCCATGATTCCTTTACGTCCTAGAGGCCTCAGAGGATGTTTCTCATTGATAATTTTCATTTATTTCTCTGAATTTATGATTGTTGTTGTATGACAACAGGTTTTATTTTAATTACTAGTTTTAATAGTGTGCTTTACGTTTTGATTTTCCTATACTCCTGTACTGGATATTGTTTTAATATTAGCATAGGGAAATGTACCTCATGAGTTTTCTTTCATGTTACATCACAAATGGCAAGGATATTTTTCTCATAGTGGTTCTGAAAATTACTATACCAGCAACATTTTAAGCCTCAGTGGGAGATAGGAATATTTAGCCTCCTGAGACACTCCTTGTCTTTCTATCTGAGCCACAGTCTGGAACCATTTTGGCTTTTCAGAAATATAAGTTATCCTTGCAGGCTTCTTTGGCCTGTTTGCCTTTAGTGTTAAGTTATAAAACAAACTGAAGCATTGAGCCCATTAAACCAGAAAAGCAAAATCGTAAGAAATCCGGCGCTGTGGCCGTGGCCTGAATGCCATCCAGACTGCCTGGAGACAGCCTGAAGCTGGAGGCGACTAGCTCAACCTGAGCTGGTTGGCCATCTTGGAGTGAGCGACAGGGATCAGCCTGATCGCACATGTGGGTTCCGTGCCGAAACTGACCCCTGGGGCGGCCTGGAGGCCGTGTGAAGTGGGCCCGACGTCATCCGAAAAGAGGAGGCGACGGCCCTCGGCCACAGGGGTGCTTTTGTGCTTCAGCACTAAAGCACAGAGTGTCAGTGCCCTTGGGAATGGAACTCCTCAGAACCGGAATGATGCACAAAGGGGTCCACCTCCTGACCTCCCCAACTCTGTAGTAACAAACACTACACAGAGTAGAGCGTGATCAAGCGAGGGATAGGGAATGTAAGGAAGGGAAAAGCAGGGATTTTGAATCTGTGGAATAAATAACGAAGATAATTAGTATATTACAAGAAACAAGTCTACTCTCAATAAGTCTCGCTAAAATCCGTAAATACCTTAGAGATACAGAAAGGTTCTCTCAATTTCTGTGCCAACAACCTTCTGTAAGAATCTCCCTGCGTGAGCCTGACAATATAAGAAACAAACAGAGTCAAGATCAAGTACACTTCTCAATCACTTTCCACCATAGAACGTATTGTGATCAAAGAGGAAAATTAGACACCATACGTACCACTAAAATGTGTAAGAAAATGAAAATAGTTAGGGGATCTATGCAATATTGTTGGTAATGCTTCTCAACTCAAGTCATATGCAGTTGTAAACCTCCTGTAATCACTTATAGTCATAAATCCTAGCTTCCTTACTGTAGAAAACAACGTCGAAAGAAATGTAAAGTGATTCCTTAAATATACAACCGGAACTTCACAGTCTTAAATGTGCTCCTCTTCACGTTCTCAATGAACGCTAATCCTTACATGGAAAAGAACATGGCCCAAAGTCACGACTCCAAAAGCGGTGAACAAGTATGCCAAAAATGAAACATTAGCATGTATAGCTCCACATACTAGGAAAAGAATACATGCCCCCTTTTGAATACTTCCTACCTGGAAGCCAAAATGAATCGGGTCTTTCCGGCACGTTGTTGATCCTCTGCCGGCCAGCAGGATGCAAGCCTGTTTCTCCCCCGCTACAATCACGAAGAGGAATACCCGTCTCTGAATCCTTGAGACGCCGGTATTCCACGCGGTAAAGACTCCTCGTCTTACCGCGTTTGGCAACCCCCGCAACTAAAACACTCCGGAGCGATAGAGGCACACTGCTCCTCAACCAGCACGGACCGTCACAGCAAATAACGGAAGGACAGGATGCCTAGCAACGAACGGACGAGAGACCTCGCAGAGCCGAAGCGAGCCTCCCGATCGAGAACAAAGTATCGAATTACGCACGTTGAGCGACGTGCGCGTTCCTTTTTTATCCCATGATTCTTAGGGCTGCAGGAATCATGGGAACTGTAGTTTTCTTGATGTGCCTACGGGTTACGCCGAGGTAGGCACCTCTGCACGCGAACCCTGACACAGAGGAGCTGTGCCGGGGAAACAGACACTGAAAGTAAGCGGTAAGGGGTTGTGGCTCCCCCTTTTTTAGGTCTCGTCTAGGCAGCGCTTGTGCTGTCTCTTTGAGACCTGCTGTATTGAGGTATGGACTTGAAGCTCCGCACCACTCTCCGCCCACATTTTTAATTGGCTGCTGTGGTTGCTCCTTGTAAATGTTGGCTTTTGATTTGTTAATATCAAAGTAAATAATTGTGCTTGCTTGTTTTTGGAAGCGTGTTGCGAGATCTATTACGGTGACATGCACACCTTACTGCCACAGTGACACGCACACTTGTGTGTAAACTTGCGGTACTTTCTTGCTGGCTATTAGTAGTCCTACTGCAATACTAAGTTCACATGCATAACCCTATTTTACAAAATTTCAATTTTCACCTTATTGGTGGTTTACGAGATTTTTATTGTAATAATCCCTGAGAGCATCATATAGGGTCTGTTAGTGCGTTAGTCCTGTTCCTCTTCTATATTTTGATACTGTGTTAACTTCCGTGTACCATGTGTGCGCAAACATTTTCCCTCACTCCGCCCTTGCTGTTCCTTCCAACTTGTGGTGAACCAGCTATGAAATGGCCAGATTGGAAGGAGTATTTCTTAAATTACATCAGTGCTTTTGAGGAAGAGGGGTCGGAAAAATTCTCACCTGAAAGGAAAAAACAAATTCTGATGCATAATTTGGGTCCTGAAGGATTGAGAGTCTTCAACCAAATGGAAAAGAAGGTTAGAACTAGTATTGGTCAAAACGTATTTTTGAATGCTCTGGAGGATCTGGATGATCATTATCAGCCTGCAGTTTGTGCGGCCATATACAGATTACATTTCTTTCAACGAAAACAAAGCAAGGCTGAACCAATTGATTACTATTTATCCGCACTTAAGAAATGAGCCATTTCTTGCAGGTTTGGCATTGATGAGTTAGTTCGTGATCAAATTATCATGCACACAAATGACTCGAACTTGCAGGAAAGACTGTGGGTGAATATTGATGCGCCTCTGAAGAAAATAATTGTATTAGCTAAAAACAGTGAATCGTCCAAAAGATGTGCTAAGGCAGTGGTGTCTTCGGCGCCTAACTCAGAAATAGGTAGTGGTTGTGGGGCAATTTGTAAAATTTCTAATTCAAGTAAGAGTAAAGGTAAAGAATGTGAGGCAACTAAAAGGAAGACAAAGGAATTTCCTCAGTATAAAAACTGGAGTTGTCATAGTTGTGGTAGCAAAGATCACCTGGCTAAAGACAAAGGTTTTCCCGCATTACAAGCAAAATGCCTTTATTGTTGTGTAGTAGGACACTTCGCTAAGGTGTGTAGAAGGAAAAACAAAAAATGTCGTATGGTGAAACTAATTTCCTCAAAAACAGATTCTGAACAATCTGAGGAAGACAATCTAGAATCTAAAGGAGTGTTATGCATTGATGCTCCTGTTCTTAATCTTGAGGGGAACTCCAGATCGAAACCTATGTGTTACATGTTGATTGGAGGTGTCGAAATAGCTATTGTGACGGACTCCGGTTCACCATATACTATCATAAATCAAAATGTATGGCAGAAAAAGTTTGTACCTGTTCTGGTAGGTCATTTAACTGAACTGATATTCATCCAGTCACTTTCTCTGGAAAGAAAATACCTATGTTGGGATATAGAGAATTACACTTTGAGTTCAAGGGCAGATGTACAGGGAGCAAACTTTATGTTGCTGAAGTGGGACCTTTCTGTCCTTGGTTGGGTGGACCAGAAAGCCCTTGACATCATACTGAATCCTAATGGTGTTGACCAAGTTTTATTATTAGATGTAGGTGATCAAAGATTTGTAGAGAAGTTAAAGAACACTTTTCTTGAAGTATTTTCAGGCGTTGTGGGCAGACTAAAGGACTTTGTACATCTCATTGTACTTAAGAAGGGTGTGAAACCTGTGTGTCACAAGGCACGGAATATACCTTTCGGTCTTAAAAATGAGGTTACTGAAGAGCTAGAGAAGTTATTGAGTAAAGGGTTTATCGAGCCTGTAGAGAGTGCGGAGTGGTTGGCCCCTTTTAGTTGTGGCCAGGAAAAGTAATGGCAAGGTTATGCTTTGCATTGATTTGAGGGATCTCAATAAAAGCATAGTAGTAGACAAGTTTCCCTTGCCCAAGGTCAATGAGCTCCTAAGCATGACCAAGGGTGTTAAATGGTTCTCGACCACAGACGTATCCTCTGCTTATCACCAAGTGGAATTGCACCCAGATAGCAAAAAACTAACTGCCTTTATTACTCCCACGGGATGTTTCAGATTTATTCTTATGCCTTTTGGGCTGGCATCAGCTGCGGCTGTTTTTCAAAGGTTAATGCATCGCCTCCTCAAAGACATTCCCAATGTAACTTACTTTCAGGATGATATTCTTATCATGGGTAAAAGTAAGGAAGAACATGATTCAACCTTGAATTCTGTTCTTGTGAAACTAAAGAACATGGGCTCACAGCTGAACTGGAGAAATGCAAGTTTTGCAGACACTCTGGGGCCGATTCCGATCTCGGTCGGAGGCGCACCCAATACCATTCGGTCTGGAAAAAAGTCATGCGAATGCCTGTTTCCCGACCGATCCGTACATCATTCCGAACGAGTAAGTACGATGCGCACAACAGCATAGAATCCGGCCGAGTCGTACTCACCCAATCCAGGTCCTGTCCTCCGACCGAGGCGAATCCGGAAACGCCGAATCGAGTCGCACGGAAGGGAAAATGCAGGCCCGTCCGGCCGGACAAGTACGATGCGCGTTCCGTACGCGCCGAACCCGTCGCTACGTCCGGCACGTCAAAGCTTCCGGGAGAGGCGCACATAAGCTACGATTCGCGCCACAACACGATCCACGGCTACGAGGCGAACACGCCAGCGACGAGGACGACGCGAAGCAACGAGAAAGACGAACGAGACGAACCAACCATGAATTCCTTCGTTCCGATCCTACCAATATTCTACATTTACTACCGGAACAGGCACGGACGCGTACGGCGCAGAAGGTAAGTCAGACACCAAACACAAAAACATACAACACGTACACGACACATCACACACACACAGAGGGATGCAGAATTTACTTACACCAGCAACAGCAGCACCATAGGGGCGGGATGCCCATCACCAATGCCACATATGCACACAGGGGCCTGGATGCGCACTACCACCCCTACCCAGGGGGGGCTGGATGCCAACCACTACTACCACCCTTAGCCATGGGGGTGCCAGATGCCCACCACTACTACCACCCTTACCCAGGGGGCGGGAAGCCAACCACTACTACCACCCTTAGCCAGGGGGGCTGGATGCCTACCACTACTACCACCCTTAGCCATGGGGGTGCCAGATGCCTACCACTACTACCACCCTTACCCATGGGGGTGCCAGATGCCTACCACTACTACCACCCTTACCCAGGGGGCTGGATGCCTACCACTACTACCACCCTTACCCAGGGGGCTGGATGCCTACCACTACTACCACCCTTAGCCATGGGGGTGCCAGATGCCTACCACTACTACCACCCTTAGCCAGGGGGCTGGATGCCCACCACAACTACCACCCTTACCCAGGGGGTGCCAGATGCCTACCACTACTACCACCCTTAGCCATGGGGGTGCCAGATGCCCACCACTACTACCACCCTTACCCAGGGGGGGCTGGATGCCTACCACTACTACCACCCTCAGCCAGGGGGGGCTGGATGCCTACCACTACTACCACCCTCAGCCAGGGGGGCTGGATGCCTACCACTACTACCACCCTTAGCCATGGGGGTGCCAGATGCCTACCACTACTACCACCCTTAGCCATGGGGGTGCCAGATGCCTACCACTACTACCACCCTAACCCAGGGGGCTGGATGCCTACCACTACTACCACCCTTACCCAGGGGGTGCCAGATGCCTACCACTACTACCACCCTTAGCCATGGGGGTGCCAGATGCCTACCACTACTACCACCCTTAGCCAGGGGGTGCCAGATGCCTACCACTACTACCACCCTTAGCCAGGGGGCTGGATGCCTACCACAACTACCACCCTTACCCAGGGGGGGCTGGATGCCTACCACCACTACCACCCTTAGCCAGGGGGGGCTGGATGCCTACCACTACTACCACCCTTAGCCATGGGGGTGCCAGATGCCTACCACTACTACCACCCTTAGCCATGGGGGTGCCAGATGCCCACCACTACTACCACCCTTAGCCAGGGGGGTGCCAGATGCCCACCACTACTACCACCCTTACCCAGGGGGTGCCAGATGCCTACCACCACTACCACCCTTACCCAGGGGGGCTGGATGCCTACCACTACTACCACCCTTAGCCAGGGGGGTGCCAGATGCCTACCACTACTACCACCCTTAGCCATGGGGGTGCCAGATGCCTACCACTACTACCACCCTTAGCCAGGGGGGTGCCAGATGCCTACCACTACTACCACCTCTACCCATGGGGGCTGGATGCCTGTCACTACTACCACCTCTACCCATGGGGGCTGGATGCCTACCACCAACACCACCCCCACTCATAGGATGGACAATGCATGACACAACCAGCACACCACAACCTAGGGAATGCAAGAAAAAGACATCCCCCAACACCATGACAAGCGTGTGTAGACTGTGTCAAATGCCTACAACACTGAACATGACTTTGAACATACAATGTGACCCCCTATCACATGTGCCACACATATGTGTGTGGCCCCCACAATGCAAGCAGGCCATGACCATTGTGGCAATGGGGTCCAAAACCCCATCATCACAGTGACCAAAATGTAAGTGTGGGGTCCATAGCTGAAGCACATTTTGCACATTGTGGCAATGGGGTCTAAGCCCCCATCATCACAGTGACCAAAAGGTAAGTGTGGGGTCCATAGCTGAAGCACATTTTGCACATTGTGGTAATGGGGTCTAAGCCCCCATCATCACAGTGACCAAAAGGTAAGTGTGGGGTCCATAGCTGAAGCACATTTTGAACATTGTGGCAATGGGGTCCAAACCCCCATCATCACAGTGACCAAAAGGTAAGTGTGGGGTCCATAGCTGAAGCACATTTTGAACATTGTGGCAATGGGGTCCAAACCCCCATCATCACAGTGACCAAAAGGTAAGTGTGGGGTCCATAGCTGAAGCACATTTTGAACATTGTGGCAATGGGGTCCAAACCCCCATCATCACAGTGACCAAAAGGTAAGTGTGGGGTCCATAGCTGAAGCACATTTTGAACATTGTGGCAATGGGGTCCAAACCCCCATCATCACAGTGACCAAAAGGTAAGTGTGGGGTCCATAGCTGAAGCACATTTTGAACATTGTGGCAATGGGGTCCAAACCCCCATCATCACTGTGACCAAAATGCAAGTGTTGACAAAGAAAAAGCTGCAACTGCCAAACTGCATGGATGATTCCTGGTCACAGAACATAAAACACATCAGTGGCAAAGTAGTGCATGTGTCCCATTGCAACATAGATTGGGGGAGGCAAATACTGCAGTGCAAATAAGACATACCTTTGGCCATGTGCAGACAAACAACACCCATGGGGGCTGACACTGTCAACATTCATCAATGACACAATGACAGAAGTGACCATCAGAATGCAGACCCACATATTTGCACCAATGGGCACACAAATGCAGATACCCTGTGGAGACTGTAGATGTGAGGTGAACAGATACCATACCATGGCAGCAATGGGACACACAAACCATGATCATTGTGCTGACCGATGACCTAGGAGTCCCAGGGACAGCAGGGGAAAGCCACCAAACAACATACAGCCAATGGCACACCTAAGATATGACAATGCAGTGGTGCAGATGCACAAACACAAACAGGCAGACCCACACTGCACATCAAACACAACAGGTGAGGGGGTGTGCCAGTGTCCCCAGGCAACCACACAACACATGAGGAGGCCTGAATACCAATTACACAGATGTGCATACAGTGCCACACAAAGGTAACTCATGGATCCAAATCCCCTATGTGGGCAATCAGGCATTGTCAGATGAGAGGGAGCACAAATCACACATGTCACACAAGCATGTAGGAACAGCAACTGACACAGCAAGACACAGACACACCACAGCACTACCCCGAGGGCCCCCACAATGTGGTGACCCTGGGCTGCATTACAATCCCACTGTGATGACAAAGCTAAATGTCGTACACACTGTGAACCACAGTCATGTGTCCTGAGCAACAAACTACCATCACACCTACACAAGCACAAATCAATCAGCACGGCCAGTAAGCCAAGGCCAACATGGAGGCAGGGGTGTAGCCGGGCAACAACTCTCATCTGCACACACTCAACACCACACACCTCGACCTCCAACAATGTGCAGCAGTGAAGCACACATGCACTGGTGACATTGCACATGCACCCATGACAATCCCAGGGTGGTGGGTGGGAACCAAGGTGCAGAAACACATCACACATGGCCACTCAACAAGACTCCTGAATGTCTGACACACTGCACACTACGCTGTACATGGACATGACGGCAATACCACACCAACCAATGGGATCCCAGCCACAGTCACACACCAATGAAGAAGCCAAGGTCACCCACAAAGAACACACATAGACAACTACCAACATTGCAGCCCGGACCCTGAGGAGTGCCAGCAGTCACACACACAACGTGTCACAATCACTGAAAGATAACACAAACTGGAAATCACATGACAGGTGTAAACAACAAGTGCCAAGGGGAATCCTGACTGTGACCCATCTGCGTCTGCACACAAACTCAGCCCTGACAGCAAACACACCTATGGGTGACACCCTGATGACCAGTAATGTGCCATGCACCCACACCACAGAGAACCCAGGGAGAAGACTTTGGGGGAACATAGGTCAACTCAGCAAGCATCACAAACAGGTACAACACTAGGGATCCCAGCATGCACAGCAAAACGGAAGTGAACACACAGACATGCTCATACAACACACACCTTGGGCGCAGGCAATGTCACAGGAGTACACACTGCCATGAGGGGACTCCACTCCTGTGTGAGGAAAGCTGTGCCATATGTTGCCTCAGTAGGGCCCCATCATGTCAGCTGAGCACTTGGTCACACAATCAACAATTAGCACCAAATGAAGGCTCCCGTCACATCAGCCTGGTCATGGGAGTGCCAACGAAATCATCAGCACAGATCCAACACACTTGTATAGCAATGTTGCACTGACAACACAGATGAGTCCTTCCCCATTGATGCCCAAACCTGCATGTCCAGTGGAGATGGCCACACGGTCAGGGAAGTAGACGAATTGAACAATGGCAGGCACAACAGATGTGCAGGGGTGGAAGCCACAGATGTGAAATTGCTAATGTAAGTAGGAAATCCCATTGCCAAATATTGAACACATGACACCCTCAGATGCTGCTAAGGATGACATGGATACACCACAGGATAGGACACATTCCCCTGGACCACATGTGTTCCTGCACAGTAACACTTCATTATCATGAGACCAAATATCACCATCACTGCAGCAAGGGCATGGTTAGCATCATCAACAACATGTACATCAGAAGCAAAAGCACTAGAGAACAGAAAGTTGCTTTATTCAGCATATGTGTGTCCAAAAACTCAGAGAACAGTAATGCTCCAACAAAGGCCAATGGCCAGTCCATCAAGTAAGTCAATACAGGGTGACAGTGGCAGATGTCACCCTACGCATGCCTGCACTGCACAAAACCAGGGACAATCCACTAGGAGGGGCAACCGGGGGGCAGGCCAGGCACCGCAGGGACAGGATCAGGGCTCACCAGGAGGAGGCAGGGAAGGGGTGGTGGGTGCTGGAGAGCCACTGACAACTGCAGTGGAGGTGTCTGACATGGTGTGTGCCGGCACAACTGGGGGCATGACTCAGATGTTGTGGGTGCCGGCACGACTGCAGTGGACCCTGCAGATGGAGTGGACAGGTCCGCCACTGCAGTGCCCAAGTCAGACAGGGTGGTAGTGGACTCCACTGCAGTGCCTACCTCCAGGGGAGGAGAATGGGGAACAGGCAAGGTGGGCTGGACAGAGGGGGAGGACACCCTCACCACATCAGTGGCACAGACAAGCGCAGCGGGGGTGTGGTGCCGGGAGAGCAAGTGGCAGGGGGAGAAGGCCGGATCCTCTTGGGGATGGTATATCTGTGGGTGGGGGAACCTGGGGCAGGGTGTGGTGGGGGCACCTGTGGAGTGGGGGCCTGAGGGATGGAGGAAGGAGACCTGGTGCCTGAGCTGCAGGGCGGCGGCGGGGTCTTGCTCTTACGACTCCGGGGGGACTTGCGGGTGGGGGCCTCAGTCTGTCTGCGCCTGGGGGAGGGTGTCCGGGGGCGAGGGGCACTCTGCTCCGTGTGGGTGGGCTTCCTCTTCCCCCTGGATGCTGGAGCAGCTGGATCGTAGGGGATGAGGCCGAGGTCACAGAGGAAGAGCCGCTGTGACTTTGGGGTTGCAGGTGAGGCAAGGGAGGGTGCTCTGGAAGGAGAGGCAACTGAGGACTGCGCAGTGCTTGTGGATGCGTGTGTGTGTTCCAGGGCCCCATCCCCTGTGAGTCTGGTTTCAGTCCCCTGACTGTGCGTGCGTGTGCGTTTTGTTTGTGGCGTGTGTGTCTGTGTGCTGGACGTGTGTGTGCTGGTGTGTGCCTGTGCCGGTGTGTGTGTGCTTGGGACGGGTAAGGTGCTGGGGAGTGTGGATGGAGCAGAGGCAGGAGGGGTGAGGGACTGTCTGAGGAGGGACACTGCTGCCGTCAGGGAGGAGTCCATGGACCTATTGCCCCTCTGTAGGTCAGACATGCCCGATGAGATGCCCTCCATGAACGACACCAGCTGAGTCAACAGAGCGGTGTGCGCATGGAGGACACTCAGCATGGCTGTCTGCCCTACATGGAGCTGGCGAAGGAGGTACACAGACTCCTCACTCAGGGCAGCAGGGGACACAGGGGCAGGGGGTGCGGTGCCTGGCCCGAAGGAGACACGCTCCCGAACATGGGAGCCTCCACGGACCTGGGGAATGGGAGCCGATGGGAGGGCGGTGGTGGTGCTGGTGGTGGCGGGGACAGCAACACTAGCTGGGGTGTGGTGGCTGCTGACACCCGCCTCCATAAGGGAGTCATCCTCCGAGCCGCTGTGGTCCTCAGCTGAGGTGGATGCTGCTGAGGACTCCTCGGTGTGGCTCCCCTCGCCCTCCGTGCCACTGGGTCCCTCCGACCACTCCTCGGCTGCTGACCCAGTCTGGCTCTCCGGCTCCTCCTGGTCCGTGGAGCTGTCCCCTTCCGTGGCCGTGGATGTATCTGCAATCAATGGGGAAACAGACAGACATCAGTCACCTGCACCAAACGCACACACCACTGTGAGCACAGCACATTACAGAGCAAGCCCTGGCATCATTAGTTGAACATTGCTAAAAGTGCCCTAACTGAACAGGAGAAGCCAATTGTCAGTCTGATGCCAACCATGGCACTCACATCCCACATGGCCTTGCACCCATCTGTCTGGTGTCTGTTGGATAGCAACACCCCAGTGTGGACACATGCACCACCTACACAGTAGTTGGACAGTGCAGAGGACACGGTGTAGCATGTGGACATGCACACATCACAACTCTTGCCACTGAGTCAGTACAGGTTTCCGGATGAAAGGGATGCCCAGAGTCAAATAGGAAATGCATGTGATGCATACCAGCGACAGACACCATGATGCACCCATGTCCTGATAGCCATCGCCACAATGGTGTGCATGTAGCACATGTCACTCCCCTGCAGGATCACCAATAAGTAGACACATGCCATGGCGGAGGCATGACTGCTAAGTCATACATCACTGTCTCAGTGATGTATGACTTGGCAGCCAGACAACAACACTCTGCACTGTGTCACAATAGTAGGTCATGGGGAATGCAAGTCCTGGAGCTGCACAAGTGCACATGTACATCCCCCACACAACACATCATCTTAACCCTCATCTGTCCAGGTCATACCGATTGGACATATGGGAGACCTGTGACACTACCCTCTGAACCTGAGCCCCTCACAATCTGCTGTGAATGGGAAACAGCTGCCTGAACTTCACATTCGCATACCCCAGTCTGCACGGGCAGCTGATCAAACACCTATGTGACACACAAGTATCGTCTCCTATGGTCACATCTCCAGTGGCATGCTGAGCCCCTACCGAGAAACACCCCAGCAGTCCTGGCAACAAATCCACAGCACACTGACACAGAGGCAGACACCTGAGGGGTCAAATCACTGCGCACAACGTGTCAGCTGATACACGGGAGTGGGAGTACAGGTGTATTGGATGGGCTGGAGTAGGCATGACTGTCCTGCCCCACATGAATGAGGGATGAGCCCTGGACAGTGGATAGCTGGCTATGTATGTGTGACACACGTAATCTGCACACTCCTGGGGCCCAAACATTGTTCCCACCCGCTGCATGGGTGTGTGCCAGATACCCCAGGCACATGTGGTGGCTCAGCTCAGCAAGTGGACCGCATATCAAAGCAACACGCAGATTACATGTCCAAACACAGGCATTGTGTGAACAATGGACCCACCCATGATGCCCACAACAGAGTTAGGGAAACAGATGCTGTCCCCCACCTTGAGTGAAGCAAACTGCAAGGACACAGTCCCAAGTGACACAATTCCCTGAATGTAAGGGCCACACCTGGGTATCAGATGAGGAGTGGGCAGTGCACAATAGAGGGACATGGCTCCTGGACAACATGACTGCTGTACTGTGGCAGTTTAACCAGGCCAGAGGAGGGCACATAGCATGTAATACAGAGTTCACAGTGCAGTCTTTGACTCACCCCCTCCTTGCTGCTGTCTGGCCTTCAGCTGCCCATCCAGGTCTGGAAACACCACCGCCAGGATCTGGAGCATGTGGGGGTCAGGGTCCGTGTTCCGCCCCTCCTGCGAGGAGGCGACAGCTTCAGCTGGACCCGTGCAATCCTCCGGGTCCAGCCCCGAAGGTCCTGCCACCTCTTCTGGCAGTTGCGGATCCGGCGCTTGTAGACCCCCACGGACCGGACAGCCCGGACGATGTCCTTCCAGATCTCCTGCTTCCGATGGGCATTAACCTGTGAGGATGACAAAGTGAAAAGGCCATTACTACACATGCAACATATCCGTGCATGACACAGTTGTATATACATGTCTCAATCACAGGGGCACATGATGTACACAGGCAGTGCAACGCTGCCCATGGACAGTTTGCCAGAAGTCACTACATGGTATCATTGCATGGGAAGTAAAACCTTGTTCAAATGCACTGTCACTGCACAATACCTGTCCAGTGCATGTCACTACACACTATGGGGGGTGACAACTACTCAGTGAGCCTGCTAGCCAGTGGCATGCAGACTTTCAGCCTTGCTAGTCAGACAAAATGCACATTCAGAAAGCCAGTGCACAGAACACTCACCTGCTCCCCTGGTGTCCCATACAGCTTGCTGTACTGTGGAAGTAGGCTGTCCAGCAGGGCCTGGTTCTCCTCAAGGCTGAAGGCTGGGGCTCTCTCCACAGTACGTGCCATTGCAGGGTCCAGAGGGGGCAGAGACAGCAGCAGTGCAGTGGCAGATGTCGTCCTGGAGCATGTAGTGCAGGCAAGTGAGCTCTCAGGGGAACAGCCAGCAATATATATGTGCTGCAGAGGCAGATACTGTCCCATGTGTCCAAAGTGATAGGTCCAAGTCGTTTGCATCTTCTGAATCTGGCCAATCCATGGAATAGCAGCACCAATACACGCCCACAGCATCCTTCAAATCTTCAACTCCATGACATACATGATTTTGAAACATTGTTGTGGGTGACCAACTGAATTTCCAGCAACCTACTCGTTCGAATTTCGAAAACGCGTCCGTTGCCAGGCTAGGCCTTTGACAATGGGTGCGCACCGATCGGTCCATTGCGGTTCAACGCGTACAGGGGTACAACGCGCACTCGACACATTGAATGCAATGGGCCGGACGGGTGCACCGATCGGTCCATTGCGGTTCAACGCGCACAGGGGTACAACGCGTATCCGCACACATTGAATGCAATGGGCCGGACGGGTGCACCGATCGGTCCATTGCGGTTCAACGCGCACAGGGGTACAACGCTGTACCCGCACACATTGAATGCAATGGGCCGGACGGGTGCACCGATCGGTCCATTGCGGTTCAACGCGCATAGGGTACAACGCGTACCCGCACACATTGAATGCAATGGGCCGGACGGGTGCACCGATCGGTCCATTGCGGTTCAACGCGTACAGGGGTACAACGCTGCACCCGCACACATTGAATGCAATGGGCCGGACGGGTGCACCGATCGGTCCATTGCGGTTCAACGCTGCATAGGGGTACAACGCTGTACTCGCGACAGATTGAATGCAATGGGCCGGACGGGTGCACCGATCGGTCCATTGCGGTTCAACGCGCATAGGGGTACAACGCGTACTCCGCACACATTGAATGCAATGGGCCGGCCGGGTGCACCGATCGGTCCATTGCGGATCAACGCGCACAGGGTACAACGCTGCACTCACGACACATTGAATGCAATGGGCCGGCCGGGTGCACCGATCGGTCCATTGCGTTCAACGCTGCATAGGGTACAACGCGCACTCAAGACACATTGAATGCAATGGGCCGCCGGGTGCACCGATCGGTCCATTGCGGTTCAACGCGCATAGGGGTACAACGCGCACTCGCACACATTGAATGCAATGGGCCGGCCGGGTGCACCGATCGGTCCATTGCAGTTCAACGCGCATAGGGTACAACGCGCACCCGCACACATTGAATGCAATGGGCCGGCCGGGTGCACCGATCGGTCCATTGCGGTTCAACGCGTACAGGGGTACAACGCGTACCCGCACACATTGAATGCATTGGGCCGGCCGGGTGCACCGATCGGTCCATTGCTGTTCAACGCATCCCTGTACAAGTGACTGGCATATGTCACCATGCCTGTCTCAGATGAACATATGCCAGCCACAAATAGCTCCCAGGGAGTGAGGGGCACACCTACAACACCACAGCCTGTCCAAACTGTATCATAAGGCATGTAAGGCTGCATTTCCTATTGTGTGTATGTTGGTGTACATGTTGTCCTGTGGGTGTCACCTGGGGGCAGCCACCCCAGGCTGTGCACGTGTTCATGGGGACAGGATCCTGGGTGTTACGTGTACATGACCACTGTGATGTGTAACTGTTCATATCTGAGCATGTGCCATGGTCACATTTCACGGTGGTGTATGTGTATGTCATGTCACATACCCCGTGAGTCCCATGTGGACGGTATGTTTGAGCCAGGGTGACCCAGTGGCACAATAGTGATGGTCCTCCACAGTCTGTGTGCATGTAGTGTTTACAATGTCTCTGATTTCATGTGCACAATGGGAGACAGTCTCCACATCCACGTTGTGTGTGCATGGACTCTGATGTTGTGCGTGTGTGTCACAGACGTCCATGTCTGTCCTGCAGAGGCAAGTGGATCCACTACCTGTGGGGGTCATGGTTGTTTTGCTGTGGTGTATACATGATACTCCATGTAATGCCAGTGTCCATGTGGCAATACAGGGTCCCTGGGAATGTACCTGTCGTTGAGCTGTGATGCCTGGGGCACATCTGTCCTCACATGTCACTGTGGGGGTGATTGTGACATGGCAGCAGGAGATGGGAACTGTGACACGGCCTCATGATATCCAATGGGCCAACCTGGGACTTATTGATGCCACTTGTTGAACCGTGATGACAGATGTTGGCCATGTATGTACCATACATGTCCTTACGGTACTGCACACTTCATGTAGTTGTGCCTCATAATGATGTATGATGTGATATTGAGTGTGTTCAATGCCGCATATGTGGGGTGACTGACAATCTTGCTTTCTTCTCCTCTGCACTGCAGGGCTCCTGCTGTCCATAGACCATTCCCAGACCTGGCAACGATGGTGGAACGGGACAGCATCCGACGGTACCGCTTCACCAGGCAGCTGATTGAGGATTTGGCAGTGCAGTTGGCCCCACATTTGCAGCCTGGCCGGCCGTATCCTACAGCGCTGACCCCAAGGTGAAGGTGATGGCAGCCCTACACTCTTGCCACCGGTACCTTTCAACATACTGTGGCGACTGCTGGTGGGATGTCACAGACCATGTTCAGCCATGTGCTCCGTGATGTTTTGGAGGCAATGTTGCTATACCTGAACCGGTACATCTATTTCCCTAGACTGCAACGACTCACTGACGTGAAGAGTGACTTCTATGCCCTGGGGAGGATGCCGCATGTCATTGGCTCCATTGATGGGACACATGTGGCTTTGGTACCACCACAGGCACATGAACAGGCCTATCAGAATCGCAAAACACTACCACTCGGTCAATGCACTGGTGGTGTGTCTTGCAGATATGACCATCTCACACGTGTGTGCCCATTTCCCTGGTTCAGCACACGATGCCTTTGTGATGAG
The DNA here is from genome assembly GCA_963921515.1 of Calotriton arnoldi. Classification (NCBI taxonomy): domain Eukaryota; kingdom Metazoa; phylum Chordata; class Amphibia; order Caudata; family Salamandridae; genus Calotriton; species Calotriton arnoldi. Next base: position 373,463 of record CAWUFW010005738.1, read on the forward strand.
GAGTAGTCGCATCCCCAGGATGATGGCACAGATGCAGAACCAGCGTGCCTGGCTTGTCGGTGTGTACTGACTTTGTGCCATTGTGTGTGATCTGATCTGTAGTATTCCGCCCACTTTTCCAAGTCAGCTAATGTGCACTTGTCTGTCCGTAGGTGACTCGGGATACCCCAACATGCCGTGGTTGCTGACACCCCTCAGGAACCCTGTGACACCAGCCCAGATGCGCTACAATGAGGCACATGGTCGGACCAGGAGAGTGATTGAGCGGACATTTGGTCTCCTGAAGAGCCGCTTCCGCTGCCTCGACAAGACAGGAGGGTCCCTCCCATATGCCCCAGCGAAGGTGTGCAAGATTATCATCGTCTGCTGCATGCTCCACAACCTGGCAGTGCGGAAGGAGTTGCCTCTCATCCAGGATGACAATGACCAACATCCGCCACCTGTGGAGGATCCTGGCCTGGACCACGATGCCAGTGATGATGATGATGATGGTGATGTCCGCACACAGCTCATCACCAACTTCTTTAGCTGAATGTGAGTATCCTGAGGTGTCATGTCAATGATGTGAGTTGGCATGATATGTGTAGGTGGTGCTCTGGTGCTGTTGGAGTGTGTCCATGGGCTACTTGACTGGATGTGTGTAGCGATGTGTGCTTACAGGTGGTCTGTACTCCCCAACAGTGTTGACATGCTAACTTGGTTCTGGGTGGGTATCTTGTAACATGTATTGTGCATGAGTTTTGCTGTTCTGTCCTGTTCTCCATTGCTTTTGACTGTGTGTCATTTCTGTCCTTCACAGGGTACTTTCAGATTCGTTTGGTCAACTGTGTCCACCGACGACGTGATTGTACTTCCAGGGTGGTAGCTGTTGTGTCCCTACAGGTGATGTGCGCCACACCCATGGACTTCCTTCCTTCTACAGTTGTTGACTGTGTGCCCGCTGCCAGGTGGGATTACCTTGCATCTGTAGTGGTTACGACATGTTGCAACTGTGTAATAAACCTGTGCTTCACTTTGTGATGTGCGTTGTCTGTGGTCACACATTTGACTGCCATTTGCTTACTGCACCTGTGAGCTACTTGACTACAACTGGGAATAGGTGTGGTGTCTGTGCATTGCAACCGTCTTTCCTGGCAACATCAGTGTAGGCAATGAGTCAGATGGCCTAGGTGTGTATGTGTTGTGTAGCCCTGGTGGTGTGTCTCCCTCATATGTGTCACATTGCCATTACTCACATGCCTGTGTTGTACTTGCTGTTGCAGTTCGCATACACAGTGTAATTTTGCAGTTCATCATCCCCATGACAGCACCCACGTTGGAATCACAACAGAGGCAAGTATGGTGTATTAGTGTGTTTATTGTGATACATTTGTGTGAATAGTGCATAGGATGGTTAGTGCTGTACATTTATATTGCAATCAGAAGTTCCTAGATGAATTGAAAGTCCTGGTAGACAAAATCCCCAGTATCGGGGCCACAGTTGTCTGAGACATTGGTCCAACTTGTACTCCCCATGTCATGTGTGGGAGTTGTGTTGCCGTCAACAGGGTGAACAGTTTGCGCACAAAGGTGAACATCCAGAACAGGTTCAGGCTTCCTGGGGTTGCACTTGGCCATCGGCCTCTCACTTGCCCCTCCTCGGACGACCCCTCTTCTTTGGGGGCCCTCAAGTACAGGCTGCTGCGGTGCAGGGGACTCTCCGCCAGAGTCATCCTCCCTCCCTGTGGCAGTTGCAGTTGTTTCAGCACCAGATGTTGTTGGCACACAGGGAGGTGTAGACTGGTTGCTGGTCATCTGGCGGAGGCATTGTAATATGTCCCTATGCACCGCCGTCATCTCTTGTAGTGTGTCCCACTTGGACTCCACGCGGGACATGTGTGAGTCCAAGCGGGCATGATGGGCAGCCTGCTGCTGTTTAATGTCCCTGAGGAGCCCCACTACCTGGCTGAGATCTCCGGGTGCTGGACTGGTACGCATCGGCTATGCGTGCCAGTTGTGGGTCATCATGCACACCAGACACCTCTGCAAGCAGCGACCTCTGTCTCCCACTCCTCCCACCACCCCTGCCGACATGTGCAGTGCGTGCAGTGGCACGCACAGATGACCCTGGTCCCCCTTGGGGTTGGTGGTGGTGGTGGTGTCCATGGCCCCACGTTGGTCCAGGGTCCCTGTGCTGGTGGTGCTCCTTGTTCTGTCCATGTCGGCAGGGATGGTATTTGTGGTGACAGTCGTTGGAGGGGTGGGTGCAGGGGTGCAGCTGGTGGTCCTGCTGGTGCTGCAGCTGGTGGTCCTGCTGGTGCTGCATGTTGACTTGCACCGGAGGTGCCAGGTTGGTCTTCTTCATCCGAGGAGGGCAGAGGCTGTTCGACACCAGTGAGCTCCGTATCCTCTTGAGCCTGGGACTGGGACTCCTCAGCGCCTGCTGCTGTGTCCCCATCATCACCTGTTTTTGGGAGACACACACAATGTATGTTATGTTTCTGCAGGCATCAATGGTTGACACACCTGACAGTTGTGACTGTGCCTCTGGGTGCGGGCCTGTACATTGCATTGTCCTAAGTTGTCACAGTCAGGGGTTGATATTGGTGTAGCACATTGTCCTGCATTATTTGGGCATTTCTATGTATTTGTTGGGGTGTGAACATGGTCTGCATTGGTTGTATTTGGTTGACAGCCGGCCCTCCTTCCCACCCAGCCAGTCAGTTATCCCACCATGGACTGTGCTTGCATTGCAGGGAGTGAAAGTTGTCTTTCAAGATGTCAGTCAGTGGTGTCCTGCTGTTGGTTGTTGCACAGTTGCCAGCAGGGCCTTGTGCTCCCCACAGCAGTTGCCAGTGTCAGCCATCTTGTCAGTTGTTTTCCACTCCCTGTGATGTGAGCATGGTTCAGGGTGGTGTTGATGGGACAGTTGTGGGGGTGAGCTATGTCTGTGACTATGACTCCCATCATGCTATTGCCTCCATCCCACTTCCCAGCATTCCCATACTTACTTGCTTTTGTGGGGAGTTCAGTGTGTGTGGGTGTGAGAGCAATGGCAAGATGGCTGACAGTGGTGTCCTGCTGTTGGTTGGTGTGCAGTTCCCAGCATGCCCTTGTGCTCCCCACAACACAGCACCAGTGTCAGACATCTTTGATGGGCCTTTCCACTCTCTGTGGGATGTGCATGCGTGAGTGTGAGCTTGCTGGGCCATGTGGGTGGGGGGATGTTGAGCTGTGACTATGACTCCCATCATGCTATTGCCTCCACCCCCTTCCCAGCATGCCCATGCTTCCTTCCTTTGACTCTGCTTCCCTGTGGGGTGGGCTGCCTCTGCTGACAGGATGGCTGGGAGTGTTGTCCTGGCAGTTGTTTGGCTAAAAGTCCCAAGAGTGTCCCTGTGCTTCACACAACATAACCCAGGGTGGTGGTTCTTTGTGGGATCTTGAGTTAGGATGTGAGGCATTGCATTCTCCCAGGTGGGTTATGTGGAGTTTGTGTTGAGGGGGTGTGTGAGGGGAGGTGCTTGTGACTATGGTCAGTGCTGCGAGTCCTCCTTCCCACCCAGCCAGATATCCCACCATGGAACGTGCTTGCATTGCAGGGAGTGCAAGTTGTCTCTCAGGATGTCAGTCAGTGGTGTCCTGCTGTTGGTTGCTGCACAGTTGCCAGCAGGGCCTTGTGCTCCCCACAGCAGTAGCCAGTGTCAGCCATCTTGTGAGTCCTTTTCCACTCCCTGTGATGTGCGCATGGTTCATGGTGGTGTTGATGGGACAGTTGTGGGGGTGAGCAATATCTGTGACTACGACTCCCATGATGCTATTGGCTACACTGACTTGCCCAGCATACACAGAATTCCTTTCTTTCAGTGGTCTTCACTGTGTGTTGGTGTTGTAGTGGTGGCTACATGTCTGGATGTGTTTGTTAGTTATATTTGTGCCACTGCCTAGCTGTAGTTGTAGTTGTGTTTGTACATGTGATGACACGGTTAAATGTAACTTTGAGATGGCATGTGTTGTGTTTATCTGACTGACATACACATTTTGGGATGATTCTGTTCTGGTTGCTGTGTAATTGCTAAGAGTGCATGGTTTGACTCTCCCCTTGACAGTGATGTGTGTGTGTATTGTGGCAGAATATTGTGTACATTTGTTGTGTACTCACCAGGCTCTGGGATGTTTTCTAGTCCATAGACGCTCACTGGCGGAAGGATGGCCCGCACCTTCTCCTCCCAGGGCCTGAGGTATACTGGCTTGGCAGGAGGGCCACTGCCGGTGTGTTGGCTCAGGAGGTAGTCCTTCTTCAGCAGCTCCCGCACTCTCCTGCGCACGTCATACCACCTGTTCTGGATGTCAGTCTTTGTGCGCAGACATGGTGATTGTGCGTTCACCCTGTTGATGATCCTCTCCCACATCTTTGTTTTCTGGGAGATGGGTGTCTGTTGGACCAGTGCGCCAAACAGCTGTGGCTCTACCCTGAGGATCTCGTCTACCAGGACTTCCAATTCACAATCTAGGAACTTGTGATTCTTCTTTGGGGGCATGGTGATGGGTGGTGATGGTGAGTGATGTGTGTGTTGGTGTGCAGGTGAAGGTGTGTGAGTGTGTGTTTTGCTGGGTGTATGTGAGGTAGCCATTTGTTGGTGTGCTGATGGTGTGTGGCTTGTGTGAGGGATGAGCTGTGGGTGTGTGGTTGCTGTCTGTTGAGTGCTGGCAGGTGAATAGCATTTGCAAAGGATCATGGTTGGGATTTGTGTCCTTTATATGGGTGGAGTTGTGGGTGTGTCTTTGTTCTCTGTCCCCACCCCCCAGTATTTATTGGCTTTGTAATTGCTTGTTTGGCCTTTTTTGTGTATTTTCCCTTAGTACTTTCTGTGCATGTTGGAAACGTTCTTGTGACCGAGTCGGACCCTGCAGTTGTCTCGTACGGTCTTCTCCGTTTCGTTCACGCTGTGTTTGTGCTATTTACTATGCTGCGTACGCGTCGGTCGCGGTGTTTTGTGTTACTTCGGCTCGCTGTTTTGTATGCGTGTCGGTCGTACGGCTTGTCCTCCGTACGACTCGGTCGTGGTTTTCGCGCCTTGCATCGTACTTTGCGGTTTGGAGTTCGCGGGTACGCTTTCGGTCGGATTTGTTCCGGGTGCGTGTCGGTCGGTTCGATTCGCGTGTTTTTCCGGCCGGATTGCTGTTTTCCGTGCGGCTCGGTCGTTCAGCTTGGGTTCTGTACGTGTCGGTCGGATTTTGCACGCTTTGCATCGTACTTGGCGGGTCGGGCGCCACAGGTACGTGTCGGTCGGAATTAATTCCGGCTCCGAGTCGGTCGGTGCTTTTTCCGGCCCGAATCGGAATCGACCCCTCTGTCTCCTATTTAGGGCATGAAGTAAGTGACAAAGGTGTGTTTCCCAAATGGGAGATAATTAAAGCTATCGAAAATGCTCCAGCTCCTACTACAAAGGATGAGGTGAGATCATTTTTAGGCTTAGCAGAATTCTATTCTAGGTTTGTGAAAGATTTTGCTGAGAAAACATTTGGCATTAGACAACTCTTGAAAGTTCATCAGGAGTTTGTGTGGGATGATAATTTGCAGAGGGAATATATCTGTGTCAAGAATGATATATGTAATGCTGTTACCTTGCAGGGGTTCGATATCAAACTCTCACCATTTTAACCACAGATACGAGCGGTAAAGAATTGGGGGCAGTGTTGTCCCAAGTATCTGAGGATGGAACAGAAAGTACTATCTCATTGCTTCACGGTCCTTGACTTTGCCTGAGACAAAATATTCAGTGATTGAGAGAGACATATTAGTATGTGTGTGGGCTACAAAAAAATGTATATATAAAAACAAAGAGAGGGACCCTTTGCACCCAAAGGACTAGGGTTCACTAAAACTGAAAAATAGTTCGTCCTCTGTCAACACAACCTATATATAACCAAAATCCACATTGTAAACACCATCCACTCACAAATACAACTGAGAATCTCACACTAAATTGTTCAGAGAATCTTAATTTTGTCCAATAGAAAATTATTGACACCAATAAAGTTACAAACATCAATAATGTGATTATTAAAAATTAATTTATTAATACATATATGCTCTTAAAATTTGTTTCTTATATTAAAAAGAAAACAGAGTAATTAAAACAACATCCTTTTCAACAGACCATACACATGAAACCATTACATCATACACCAATTAATTAAAACAATAATCCAAAATTTAGCAGCAAGAGAGAGAAAAAATATAGCAGCATGAGAGAAGACAAATTACATTAGAAGACATTCACATTTGTCATTTGAATTCCACATCCGTTTTATTATAACTATCTGGGGTCTCTGTTCATACGTGAATCATCTAAAATCAGCGCACCACCAGATTATACGGATTGCATGGATCTTAAAGCGTCAACGCGTTTCGATGGGTTCAATTGTAAAACCATCTTTTTCAAGACAATGAATAAAAAGTCTCTCTCATAGTTGATTCTAAAAAATACAATACATCAATACATTATTGTACCTACACAAAAACAACACAAAATTAATTGTACAGTCTCATAGTTATGTCTAAAAACATTACATTATGATTAAAACATCATTTATGAAAACTCATTCTAAAGAAAATCATAAAAACTACCAATTTCTCACATCTTTATATCTATTTGTATTTTATTGTTTATCAGTGCAAAAGTTTACCATTGGACAAACTCACCCTTTCATTTATAAACCATCCACACTTACACATTTTAAAAACTATATCAGATCCTCCAGGCAGATAACCTACCTATTCAATTGTCCTACGTTGTGTGCATCCACACTAACGTCTTCAAACCATCCACAGGGAGTCCTTATTTATATCACTGGATCTTACTATAGTGGTGGGAAAACCTTAATTTAAAATATTATAAAACGAATGATTCCATGGGTAAATCTAACCCCATCAATCCTTCTCTTTAATCCACACAAAGTGGTAAATCTAAACCGAAATTCTCACCTTTCAACACCCTTTGTTGAAAACAAACACGGCATGTCCTAAGCACTCTTCCTTATAGTGGTCCCTTGTACCGGAGCGGTAGCATATCCTAGTTGCTTCCGGATCAGAAAAAAGACCAAATTCGTGTTGGTAAGACCAATTTTCTCTGTTTCCACACAGGGATTGTGCCTTTTGTAATTTCGAACTAAATATAAAAGAAGGCGTTGAAAATGATGTTGTTTTAATTACTCTGTTTTCTTTTTAATATAAGAAACAAATTTTAAGAGCATATATGTATTAATAAATTAATTTTTAATAATCACATTATTGATGTTTGTAACTTTATTGGTGTCAATAATTTTCTATTGGACAAAATTAAGATTCTCTGAACAATTTAGTGTGAGATTCTCAGTTGTATTTGTGAGTGGATGGTGTTTACAATGTGGATTTTGGTTATATATAGGTTGTGTTGACAGAGGACGAACTATTTTTCAGTTTTCCCAAAAAATTTAGACAATACTTTGGGGGACTATGTTCACCATTCGTACTGACTATAAACCTTTAGTTAAGGTATTAACTTCTGAAGCAAGAATGTCTCTCAATTTATTAGATTATGCATATGAGGTTGTATACTTTCCTGGCAAAAAGAACAAGGTAGCGGATTACCTGAATAGAGATCACCAGTTCCGGATGGTGACACCCTTGTGAGTGGAGATGAATGGGATGACTACAGCGTAGCTTGGGTTTTCTGTGAGAACTCAGTTAATCCAGCAATTCCTGAAGAAGATTGGTAGTCTGGGTATGCTGAGGATGAATGTTTGATGGAAATCAAAGAGTATATCTTGAGAGGATGGCCTAATAAGTGCGATATCACTGAGGAGAGTAAAACATTTTGGGAGTTGAGAGAGGAATTGTCCGTTTCTGATTTGGAGTTTATTATGAGAGGCAATAAAGTTGTTCCACCTACTAAGTTACGCAAGAAGATTTTGGAACTTACTCATGAAGGGCATCTTGGTATTGTTAAGTCAAAGCAGAGAGTGAAGTCATTCTGTTGGTGGCCTGGAGTTGATTCTGAGATGTAAAAATGTGTGCGTAATTGTGGTCAGTGTGCTTCTTCTGACAAGTCCTGCAAAATGCTTAGACCTACCTTAGGGATCGTTGAGTTACCTTCAGAGCCTTGGTGTAATTTGTCTATTGATGTTCTAGGTCCCATTTTGGATAAGGATGGAGTTTCCAAGAGTGTTTTAGTACTTTTTGATCTGTTCTCCAAATGGCCTGAGCTAGAGGTGCAGGAGGAAGTTGATTCTGCGGGTGTGGTGAAGTTTTTAGAGAAAATGTTTTAGGAGAAGGGATCCCTAAGTCACTCTTAAGTGGCAATGGTCCACAATTCACTGCAAAGAAATGTTGTGATTTTTTTTGTATAGGAAAGGCATAAAGGAAAAGAAAACCCCTGTTTATCACCCAGCTTGCAATGGTGCAGTTGAACGTTTTAACAGGGTAATTATGGGTAGTGTTCAGAGTGCCATTAATTCGGGGAAGAATTGGGAAGTGGAGTTGGATAAGATGATTTGGGCCTACAAAATCACTCCTACTGTAACGGGGTACAGTCCTTTCAAAATCTTGAGAGGTAGAGAGCCTTACACCAAGGATAATGCTGTGTGGATGTCCCAGAAGTATCAGGTCACCTGTTGTGGTTAGGTGTAACTTGGAAAAGGCTCAGGGAATTTATAAATCATATTATGATGAGAGGAACAAAGTTAAGGAAATTGTCCTTAAAGAAGGAGATTTGGTATGCGTGAAACTCAGTGGTAAATTACACAAAGGTGATAGCCGGTTTTCCTCCCCTTACAAAGTCCTAGAGGTGTACAAATGTTCTGCAAAGTTAAGTGATGGAAGGATTTGGCATCTTAGTAAACTTTCCAAGTGTAACAGTATTTTGTCTTGGAAGAACAAGGAGGAAGTTTTATCCAAACGCTGGTTATGGGATGAATTATTCCAAATTGATTCAAATATTGCACCTTCTTTGTCCGCTGAATTGCCTGTAGTTTCTGGGAACTTACATCTGGTGGGTGGTTCAGAGGAGGTGGGAGTACCCATGGTAGTGAGAAATGTTAAGACTACTTAATCTGGGAGAATAGTTACCATGCCTGCGAAATTAAAGGATTTTGTTGTTGTGGATTAATCATTCGTATTGCAGTGGAGTAATCCTCCATTTAATTAAGTATCTTCTGTTTTACATTTTATGTTTTATGTCCTCTTTTAGAATTGGTGATTTTTGCTGTTGTTATAATCACTCTAATGTCATTATCTTGTTGTTTCAAATGTGTTAAGGGGGGAAGGTGTGTGATATCCTAGTGTCATAAGTATTATGATATGGATGGTACACAGTTGGGTTCGAGATTAGAATCCAATATAGTGGTCAGTTGGGGAAGACTGTCCTCTGCGTAGGACCTGCATCTGTGCTCTCCCTTGTACCAGCAACCTTAATAAAACCATCCTTACCTTAAACTGGAATGCCGTCCTCTCTACACTGGTCAGGCTCCATTCTCGTTTTAATGTACCTCTCGTCATCATCGTATTTTTGATGGGATTTCGTTTTTATATCACATGTAAAGGTGCTGAATTTGTTCTTCTTGTGAAGCGCACAAACGCCTCCTACTTCTGCGCTGGAGCCATTGGCTGTTCTGGCTAATCGGATGCCATAAATTCCAGTCTGTGTCCGCTTGGCTGCTCCCCCACCTCCTCAGTACTAGATTTCAGCGACACTATGCATCACTGATGCAGCATCGTTTTTTAGGTCGAGCCTCGACCTACTGTATCTCTTCTGTGGGCTTTTGGCAAACACACTGATTGCCATTGGTTACTATCTGTGGCATTCAGAAAAACTAGCTTGTCATTGGTGCATTTTTGTAAATGCCCCTCCTTTGCCTGCTTAGTTCCGTCCCTGACGATTTCACCAGTGGCGGCTCGCATAGGGCGTGCTGCGGGGCGGTGGGGCGGGCGGGTGAGGGGCAGGGTGGGGGTAGTAAACTGGACATACGATCGGAACGGGAGGAAAGTAATTTAATAAATAAATAAAACTATTTACCTTGCGCGCGCTGCATCCCCGAGTTGGCGATGCAGCGCGCGCAAGGTAAATAGTTTTATTTATTTATTAAATTACTTTCCTCTGTTCCGTCGTATGTCCGAGTTTACTACACCCTGCCCCTCCCCGCCCCGCCTCACCACCCGCAGCACGTCCTATGCGAGCCGCCACTGGATTTCACTCAGAGAAGGTTTTGTTTGGCCATCACACTGTACAGCGTGTGATGGCCCCTCCTCCTTGTTTTTGGTTTTCACTTCTCGGCTACTTTCATTTTGCTAGTGGCTTTTGGTTTCACATCCGCTTGTTCTGTTTGAAGTCGTCTGCTCGGCTGGTATTCTCTCACCACAAGCATAGAGCCAATCTCTAAAATTCTCGAACATGAGGCTGCTCGGAGAGAACTGCTGCCATTTTATTAGCTCTTGCACACGCAGAAATGCAATTGCAGTTCAGAATGAGAGCACCCCTGGAAAATCAGGCAAAACTTTAGCGGGGCTGCCAGGGGCTTGCGATGTTCCTTCTGCCTCCCCCTCTATATATATCCACTGCCTCGTCTTTCCCTGCCAGTGCCCCCTCCCTCCGGACATCATTTCTCAGCACGAGGGGCAGAGCGCCTCACCCCAGCAGAGGAGTTTCTGAGATGGGACTGAGGCAAGGATGCTGAAGAGGGATGCTCCGGTGTCTCCTCAGCGGATGCACATCTGAGCCCACAGGGAGCAGACTCTGCCGGACCACAGCCCTCTTTAACCCCCCTAACCCATGCCGCCATTTGGACCGGCTTTCGTCAGCACCTGGAGACTACTGACTGGGGAGGGGGTTCTGCACATCTAAAGGAAGGGAAGTTTCCTTGTGGCGACAGAGTCCGGCAACCAGGAGGCAGCGTGGGGGGATTCCCTGAACACCTCCCACTGCGTTCAACTGCTTTAAGGGTGGGAGTTATCGACATACAACTTGTTGACAATTGCGCGGAGATAAAGGTCTCGCTTTGCTTGGGGGCATTTTCTACCTGGGGGTCGTGCGTCTGAATATCAGTGGAAAGCCCCTGCGCACTAGCACACGCCTTAATCAGTAAAATGACATTGGCAATTCTGTTGACAACCAAATGGAAAAATATATGTAAATATGGTTTTCCAAATTAGTTTTAAGGTGTTTTTTCTGAATTGCTCTTTCCTCCCTTTCTTTGATTAAAGACAGTTTTCAACATTCTCTCCACCCCTTTACTCCTTCCCTTTCTCGTAACCCCCCCTCCGCCGTTCCCATTCTCCATTTCTTTGCCTTCCTTCTCCACCTTCTTTGCCCTTTCGCTGTTTCACTCATTCTCTTTGAACCCTTTCTGTTCCTATTGAGTCATATTTTGAATTCCTTCTAGAGTTACAATAATGGGGAAATCGGAAAGCCAGATGGATAATTGTAGAGAATTCGACTAAAGCTGGCAAGAAATCCTGGAGTTTGGCCGAGATCGGACTCTTGGTGCTGCTTCTTCTCATGACCTTTGCAGCCGAGGTAAATTGCATGCCTATGCCCAATCAATGCCCAAGAAATCGCAACACCTGCAGAAAACAAACCGTTTTATTGCATCCCAGAGAGAGCGCGTGCAGGTCGCTCACAGCAAGATGTTGGAGGTGAGCAGAGGGCGGTTTTATCTTCCCTCTGCAGAATGTGCCCCTCTGACCCCCCTCCTCCCTAGGGCCTGTTATTACAGGGTTGGATTGGGATTAAAAATCGGCCCGGGCACGCTAAAAAAAAGTGGCCCACATTTGCATATTGTCTTTACGCAAAACAGTGCTTCGGCAAAATGTTATTTAAAAAAGGGGGGGGTAAAAAAAAATGCACGGATTAGTTTACACTGGTGAAACACCTGAAAACAAGTGAGGCCACTTCTGCTCAGGCCCCCTGCCCCCGCTCAATATGCATATATTAATGGGCCGGCCCAGCGAGAGAAAGGGAGTGACACCTCTGCCCGTTGATAAAAGGGAAGTAATGGATGCTCATCTGCCTCCAGAATGACCACTCAGGCACCCACTAGGCTGCCGGCGGTATCCGAACAATGCAGAAACCACCCAAATCGGCCCCCTAGACTGCTCAAAAATGCAGCCCACAGCTGGAACTGGACACCGGCCCCTCGGGCATTGCCCAAGTGCCCGCGTTACCAATCCGACCCTGCTGCTATACCAGATGTTCAGCTGTCACTATGTCACTGACTTTCAGCCTGTCCTGATTTGTCCAGCATCCAGAAGCACCATGCATGCTGGATGAAAAATCTGCACTCTGAAGACTTAACCTGGTTTCCTAGGCCCAAAGTAGCAGCATGTCTCTGCTTTTTTTAGTGGTGGTTGGCATGGAGAGGGCACGCTGAAACTTGGAAAGTGGAGAACAGGGTTCAAGTCATTAGCTATAGATGTTATGCTACATGTTTTGCTGCTGTTATAATATGCAGCTACTTTCAAAACATTAACATGTAAAACAAATACCTAATTTAATCCTACACCTCCCAACTCTTCAAAAAACAATCAGGATATTTATTTTGGATATCGCTTTTGTCAGCAACTTTATCGCACGTCACATTAACAAAGCTTAGTGAGAGTTGTGGAAGCGCAAAGTCTTGTATACTGCCTCCCCATTGTATTAAAATGTACATTGATGATTCTTTTGTGCTACATAGGCTAAACACTTATAAGGTCCCAAAGGCGAGACCTATTGGCTCTGCCAATGCTTGTTTCCACTTGTGTGTCGGTTGGATTGAGCTCTTTGTGCGTGTATAATCTACTGAAAATGCCCTTTTCTTAAGTTTCAAAAGGTAAGTTTATTAACAGTATGTCAAAAAAAGGAACAAAAACACAATAGCAAGCAACAGAGCATCAAATATAAACATTACAGAGCATATTATTAATGGCAAATAAGCAAATGATTATATAATAGGAGAAAGGTCCATGGTAGGGAAAAAAAAGAAAGGTATAAAGAAAAGAAACCAGGTACGGGACTTAATAATTATGCAATTAAAGCAGAGTTACAATAGATCAAGTAAAAATTGGAAGAAATGAACAAAAACAAAGAGATCAAGGCGGTTGAGCAACCTCTTGAATACATGGTACTGGAGCAAAGGATCTTTTAGCACTATCATCCAAAAACGCCGTAACAGGAGACCATAAGTGTAATCTTTTGTGTTTCAGAGACATGGGAAATACAAAAGTTGTGTCAAGTCTATGATTATGGCAAACGGAGTACCACCAAGCTAAATATGAGAGTTTGGAGGCATCCTTCCAATTTTTGTTATCTGCTGAAAAGCAGCGGCTAATAATAGGTCAATAATTTGTGTTTGGGTTTTGGGTTTGTTCCAACTATTAGAGAGACTGCCTAGAAAGATATTTACAAATGTAAGGGTTTGTGTTCAAAATAGCATTCATTTGGGTCCAAACTGATTCCCAAAATCGCATAACTTGTGGACATGAAAAAAGTAAGTGATGAAGATTTGCCTGTGGACATGAGCAGGACCAGCAAGCGTGTGGGGTATCAGAATGCATTTTATGTAGGGAAGCTGGTGTGAACAATAGTCTGTTATAGATAAAGAAAAGAGTTTGTATGGCGCTGGCAGCTCTGGTAGACTTTCTAATTTTCAACCAAATTTTATCCCAAATAGATATGGGCCAGTGTTTATCTAAATTTGTTTCCCAATAAATTTCAATCTTTGTTTTAGCTCTTGGTAGGAGTGGGGATAGAAGACAAGTGTAAAGGGTGGATGCCGTAGGCGTTCTGCAAAGAATATTTGACCAGGTGTGATCAATTGGTAAGGAAGTGTGAGGTAGGGATTGAAAATATGAGTAAGAATCTAATATGGCAGAGCGTAGGATAAAAAATTTATATGAAAATGATGAAGGTAAGTGAAAAAGAGAACGAGCTTTTGAAAAAGTTAGAAAAGTTTCGTTCTCAAATAATTGATGTACCCATAAAATACCTCTATCTCTCCAAGTTCTCCAATAAATCGGTTTTTTCTTGACACAAATAAAGTTATTATGCCAAATAGTGGAGTTGAGAAATGTATTAAAATCATGTGGTTTAATATGAAGAAGTTTATTTAGACTACTACATGAGTGTTTAATAATTGGTGTATGTAGGTTTTGCGGTTTCCTCGTGAAAGATAAGTATTCTTGAAAAGAAAATGGGGAAAGGAAAGAATTCTCTAGATCAATCCATAGAGGTGAATCAGGAGAAGGAATAGACAACCACTTAGATACAAGTTTTAATAAAAAGGCTTTATGATATTTGGGAAAGTCAGGGAAACGAACACCGCCTTCGGATTTTGGACGTGACAGCTTTGATAAGGCCATTCTAGGTTTTTTGTTCAGCCAAAGAAAGGAAATAAGGATGGAATTAATTTTGTGAAACCATTTCGCAGGAATGGAAACTGGAATATTAGAGAGAAGATAAAGAATAATAGGTGTTAACATCATTTTAATGGTGTCAAGCCGTCCCCACCATGAGAGATATAAAGGATGCCATTTGGTCGTAAGGAGACTAAGCTTCTCAAGGCATTTATTGAAATTTAGAGAAATCGATGACTTAATGGAAGGAGTGAACCATATACCGAGATATTTTATGTGAAGGGGGTTCCAAGTAAAATTGGAAAGGGAAAAATCTTCTTTAAAAGTATATTTAGATAAAGGCAGAATTTCACACTTGTCATTATTTAATCTATAACCCGAAACTAAACAATATAATTTGACTTCCTCCAAGAAGGCCGGCATGGAATTTTGAGGTTGGGAAAGGAATAAAAGAACATAGTCAGCATACGCAGCTAATTTGATCTGTAAAGAATTAGAGGTGTAACCTGTGATTGTTGAATTCTGTCTTATTTTAGACAAGAAGGGTTCTAAAGCTAAATTAAAGAGGAAGGGAGATAGGGGACATCCTTGTCTTACTCCTCTGTGGGGAGAAAAGTAGTAAGAGGTAAGACCATTAGCAAAAATGGCGGCTTTAGGATTCGAATAAAGCAGAGAAATCAAAGAAATGATTTTTGGGCCAAAACCAAACCATTTTAGTGTTTGAAAAATAAAAGGCCAATATACTCTACCAAACGCCTTCTCGGCATCTAGAGCAATGGCAGCCAGGGGTTCTGATAGATTTGGCGATTTGGAGATGATGTCAAAAAATAGGCAGGTATTGTCATTAATAGATCGTCCTTTAACAAAGCCCGATTGTTCCTTCGCTAAGAGATGGGGTAGAAAAGATTCCAATCGAAGAGCTAATGACTTCGAGGAAATTTTATAGTCTGTTAACTAGGGAAATGGGTCGGTAATTTTTGCAATTGCGTAGATCCTTCCTCTCCTTTGGAATAAGACAAATTAAGGCATCCAGAAAAGTACCAGAGGAATTGCCAGAAGAAAGAAAAGAGGAAATTAATGTATGTAGTTTAGGTACGATTATTTGGGCAAAATGTAAAAAGAATTCAACAGTAAAACCGTCAGGGCCAGGGGCCTTATCTTTTTTAAGGGATTTAAAGCACTAAGTAAATCGGTCTGGGTCAAATCAGTTTCAAGGAGGTCAAGGCGTAGAGGCGGGGAAGGGGGTTTGTGGATTGAGGAGAGATAAAGAGAAATATCTTCCTCAGTCGGATATGAGTCAGGAGTATAGAGTTGTTCATAAAATTTAACAAATTCATGTAAGATATCAGCGTCTTTGTGTTTAGAAGTGTTTGTGTCTGATATTATGGATTCAATATGAAGCTTATTTTGTTTGGTCTTTAAATAATTGGCTAACAATTTGCCAGATTTATTCTGTCCGCCATAGAATTTAGCGCTAGTCTTTAAAAGAAACAAAGAGGCAGCATAAGTCATGTCTTTATTATATTGAATTTTGGCCTTAATGAGATCAGTTAAGCAATTTTTCGACTTGGAAGTGTAGTAAGTATGTTCCAAATTCTTTATTTTTGAAAGGAGTTCCTTATTTAAAGCCCGAGCTTTTTTCCGCTTAGTAGAAGTGTAGCGAATGATGAAGTCACGAGCAGAAGCTTTAAATGCGTCCCAAATTATATAAAAGGGCATATTATCTGTACTATTTAGAAGAAAGTATTCATTGAAGAAGGAAATAAAGGAAGTGTTGAAGTGAGGATCTAGAAGTAGGGAATTGTTAAAGCGCCATCTCCTGGGATGATCAGAATGAGGTAATCGGTTTAACAGGATGGAAACAGGGGCATGGTCAGAAATTAGTATAGGGCCTATATCTGCAGAAATGAGAGATTGGGAAACATTGTGTGATGTGAAGAAATAATCAATTCTTGATTGGGTCTGATGGGGTGGAGAGTAGAAAGTATATTCTTGTAAGGATGGATTACATAATCTCCAAGCATCAGATAAATGTAATTGTTTTATAGTTTGCGTGAACGTTTTATGTGCTTTTGAAGGAATAAAAGGGGCTGTGGATTTCCGATCTAAAAAAGGGTCAAAAACTTGATTGCAGTCTCCAGCTAGAATTACATTGCTGTCAAAAAGTTGAGAAATCAATTGATTTAAATGGGACCAGAAAGAAGCGTCTCCAGAGGTAGGGGCATAAACATTAAAGAGAGAGAGAGAGAGGGATACCATCAATCTCCAACTTGGTATATAGCCATCTGCCTTCCTCATCTCTTTCTTGCGAAATAAGGGAGGTCTTCAGTGATTTATGAATGAGAGTGATGACACCATTTCGTTTGCCGTCTCCAGGTGAGTAGAAGAGTTCGCCAACCCAATTTTTCTTAAGCTTTAAAGACTCAGACTCAGTAAGATGGGTTTCTTGTAACAGAACAATCTTAGCATCCAGTTTAGATAAATAAGATAATACCCGTTGTCTCTTAATAGGGGAATTTAAACCTTTAACATGCCAAGTAAATATCTTTAAAGCCGGGGCGTGGCTTGGCCGGCTGCAAGATGGCCGCACTCTGAGTGGGCTCTGCCGGCTAAGCCTATTATCCGTCAATTATCCTGCGAACACAGTGCCCATCGCCGCTTCCTGCCGCACCACTGCCACTCACCTGCTCCCGGGGCACAGATTGGTCGTGCTCCCGTCTTCCAGCGACGCTGTGGGGCTGGGATCCGCCGCCGTGTGGGCCCCGAGCCTGAGGCCCGCTGCCGGGCGCCGGCCGTCCCGGCCATCCCGAAGCTGTCTGTGGGCTCCCTCCTGGCCGCCAGATTCGGCTCCAACATCCGGACGCCGGCGTTCCTGGATTTCAGCCGGTAAGCGCCGTTGCTGTGGGGGCGCATTGCTGCGGGGCTCGCGGGTCGTACCGCCCGGCCTGGTCTGATTGCCTGCGGGCGCCACGCTCCTCACCTCGGCGCCCGCTGCTTAGGCCTCGCTCCAGTGGGCTGGGCAACGCGGACGGTGCGCCCCCCTTGGCTCCTCGCTGCATGCCGCCCCCCTCTCGCTGCGGCCTGCCGGATCCCTGGAGACTTCTGCTGCAAGGGCTCATTTGGCCGCTTTGCCCTTGCATCCCGGGCTGCGACGGCGGTCCGCAATACCCTGGGGGCGCGTCGCCTTCTGCTGCCCGGGGTGCTGGACGCCCGCCCTGCGACACATCGCCATTTGCCACCGCTGCGGTGAACCGCTGGCCTCCTTCGCCGCCACACCGGCGGGTGTGTGCTCCTGACCGCTTCACCCCTGCTGTGCACTAGCGCTTGGGTTTTCGGCTGGCGCTGGCCCCCTGCTTACTGCTGGGCCCTGCTCTGGGGGCCATCTGGTGCCCGTGGACCATCGCTCCTCCGGCTTGGGGCTTGCCGCCTCCTGGGGGGTTCCCCACCTGGGTGCTGCACGGTGAAGACCCCTCATCCTCCACCCTCTGCGCAGTTGCCCACGCTGGCCCTATGTCCTTCTACCAGCACCTGTGACCGGAGCGACGTTACTGCACTCTCCTTCTCCAGGGCGACCTGTGCATTGCTTGGCCGTTCGGCGGCCCGGCCTCTTGGCGTGGGCCAGTCCTCACTGCTCTCCTTCTAGTGCTGGCGTACCCGCTCCTCACCTGTTCCTGTCTCCTGGAGCTGGGTCTGCCACCGAGGGTCTACACAACCTGCTATAACCGGCTCAGCTGTACACGGCCTTTGCTGGCTGCCTCTGCCGCCTGCCGGTCCTGATCCTCCGCTTTGCCTGAAGCTGCTCCACCTCCAACGAGCGCAGCACTCACCTCCAGTCGCAGCGGCCCCCGGGTTGCTGCTAGCCTGCCACGCCAGAAATGGGGAGGACAGACCCCAAGCAGCCTAAAATCGCTTTCGATCAACGTCGCCAGACGCGCCAGGACGACACGGGCGCCGACGGGGGGGTCCCCCCGGTCTCTACCGACATGGCTGCGACTCGTGAGGACGACTTAAAGACCATCATGCTGGACGTCAAGTCCACGGTTACCAACATTGCGGCCCAATTGGATCAGCTGTCGACTCGCCTGGACACTGTGAAGGTTCGTGTCGATTCTCATGATGCCCGCCTCCTTCACGTGGAGACCAGGGTATCGGATGCGGAGGATGCCGCCACCCAGGATCGACAGAGACTGCTGCAGATGGACAAAATACTTGATATCATCCGGAGCAAAAACGAGGATTTGGAGGCGCGCTCCCGAAGGAGCAAACTCCGCATCACGGGAGTGCCTGAATACGCCAATATCTCCCGCATGGAGGACTATGTAGAACAGCTGGTCCGCGAGCTCTTTGGCGACATCCTCTCCCCAGTCTTCATTGTGGAGCGGGCCCACCGCTCTCTCGGCCCACGGCCGGGCCCTGGCCTGCCGGCCCGCCCTATCATAGCCAAAATTTTGAACTTTCGGGACCGTGACGCCATCCTGCGTGCAGCCAGAGAGAAGGGGGACATCCGCCATCAGGGTAACTCTCTGTCGTTCTACCCGGACTACACTACTGCGGTTCAGGCGGCCCGCCGCGAGTTCCTTCCAGCAAAACGACTCCTTCAGAAGCATGAGATCTCATACTCGCTGGCATACCCCGCCAAACTGCGCGTCAAGCAGGGAACCATGACCCTCATCTTTGCGGATCACAGAGAAGCGCTGGCGTTTGCCAAAAAATTGGACAGGTCACATCACTCTCCGCCCTCCAGCTCACAGACTGCCGCTGGGACCAACCTTAGTGATAATGACTGATCAGATGGACGGCCGTGCTGTATGGGTAGTGCTCTCTCGGACATTTTGCTCTTCGGCCTTTCTGGTCGCATGGTGCCTCCTGAACCAACGCTGACTCTTTGGCTATTTTGCTATACCTTCTTTGATGTTGGCATGGTGTGCTATATCTGTTAAGTATTTTTTGGTGTTTGCCATTTCCAACGGCTTAGCCACCCTGTCTTCTTTGGCAGGGGTGTACGCTGAGCGTTGCCATGCCCCCACGGGATAATTCCCATCTTGGACACAGACTTTTCCCTTCCTAGTTGTGGGTCCCCGGGGTGGGTAGGGGTGGTACCTCAGCCTGATTGGGGGGTTGGTGTGGGAGCGGGGTTGTGGGGATTCTTGGGGTTTTTTGTTTTGGGGTGGTCTTGGGTGGTTGGGGGATTGAGGCCTGTGCTTTACGCCCTCCTTCCGAGGCAATGCTACTCTTTGCAACACCGGCTCGCATACCGAGCCTTTACAGGCCATGCTTTCTCCCCTTACAATTCATCTCCTTGTTGGGGGTTTGTAATGTTGGGGTTGCCTCCTTCTGAGGCATTTGTTGTATTTTCGATTGCACTGTTTCAATGTGATTTCATTGCTACTGCACTATTATTTCTCTTTGTTGTTTATTGCAAGGCGCACGGCATTCACACACGGACTCTGCGCTTTCTCACACCTTTTTTCGCTTCTCTACCCCATGACGAAGCGCCATGACTGATACTACACTTTGGACGTGGAATGTCCGTGGGCTGAACGACCACCGTAAGGCACGACTAGTTCACGCCCATCTCATTCGGCACAAGGTGGACATCTGTTTTTTATAAGAGACCCACCTGTTACCGGCCACCTCCTCCAGACTCCTTTCCAGATACTGGGGTGAAATTCACTCTTCCTTTTATTCCAACTACTCTCGGGGGGTTTCCATTTTGTTACGTAAAGGGCTCCCATGGCAGACGTCTCAAGTGCACATTGATCCTGGGGGGCGTTTTGTTATCCTTCATGGCACCCTACGGGCCCAACCTTTGACGCTTGCTGCTTTATATGGCCCAAACTGCGATGACCCTGACTTTTTTGTGCAAGTTTGGCACCACATCTCATCATTCGGCTCTGCAGCGCTCCTCTGGGGGGGATTTTAACGTAACACTATCTGCCGCTTTGGACCGGTCCGGCACTCATGCTTCTCACCCGCGCGCAGCTTCACTCCTCAGCTCCTTGCTCTCGGATAACTCTCTGTACGACGTGTGGCGTCACGCTCACCCTGCTTTACAGGAGGGCACCTGTGTCTCTGGTTCTCGTGGCTGTTGGTCCTGTCTCAACTTGTGGATCACTACTCCGGATGCCTTGGTATGGCTCACCTCCGTTGACCATATGGCACGCACTCTCTCAGATCACGCCCCGTTCGCCTCTGCCTCCGTCTCCCACACTCTCCTCGCCGTGCTTTTTCCTGGCGGCTTCCCCCTAACGCGATACGTGACCCGGTCTTCAGTGACGAAATACAAACCGCAATTGTAAACTATTTTGAGCTCAATGTGGGTTCCGTGGACTCCCCGTCCACGCTCTGGGAGGGGTTTAAAACTGTTATCCGCGGGGAATGTATCTCCAAGCAATCTGGCGTTCTTCGCTCCATCCGCGGCACCCTTGACAGACGGGAGGGTGAAATTAAGGCGCTTGACGCCTCCCACGCCCTGGACCCTCGCCCTGACACGCTTGCCCAGTTGCGGGGGAAACTTACTGACTTCGCCGATGAGGCTGGCAGAGAGCTGCCGTTTCTCGGCAGGGAGGCGAGGGCACGCCGCTTCGGCGAGGGTGATCGTCCTGGCAAAACCCTTGCCAACATCCTTCGACAGCCACGGGCGGCATCCTACATCACCGCCCTTCGGGACAGCGGGCCCGATCGTACCACCTCTCCTGAGGAAATCAAGGCGCGTTTCACCACTTTCTACGCGCAACTCTACACGGCTGGATCAGTGCCTCCGCGTGAAGTACTTGACCAATATTTCGACACCCTTCAGCTTCTTTGGCTCGGTAATGATCATCGGGAATATCTTGACGGACCCTTCTCCAAAGAAGAGATCCTCGCAGCAATCAACAGCATGCCTGGTGACAAGGCCCCCGGCTCGGACGGCCTGCCGGCTTCCTTCTATAAAGCGTTTGCCCCGCTCTTGGTTCCCCATTTAGCCTCCATGTATAATGAATCTTTCGAAACAGGTTTGTTCCCCCCATCGCTGCGCGAGGCAATGTTAACTCTGCTCCTTAAACCGGATAAACCACCCGAGCAGCGAGACTCATACCGTCCCCTATCCCTCATCAATACAGATAATAAAATTTTCGCCAAATTGCTCGCTTCCCGTCTCCTACCCCTCATGCCGCTCGTTGTACGCCCAGACCAGTCTGGCTTCATTTCCGGTCGCGCGACCGCTCACAACCTCCGGACCATTTTTTCCGTTATTCATCAAATTAATCCTGCGCTTCCGGCAGCGGCCGCCCTTCTTGACGCCACCAAGGCCTTCGACACCTTGGAGTGGCCCTTCCTGTTTTATCTTCTCCCCCGGTTGGGCTTCAGCCAAGTTTTCTTACGCAAAGTACAGCTTCTTTATACTCTACCTACTGCCCGTCTTCGCATTAATGGTCAGGTCTCTGAGCCCATTCCCATTGGGCGCGGCACTCGGCAGGGTTGTCCACTGTCCCCCATGCTCTTTGCTATCGCCATGGAACCCCTCGCGGCTCGTCTCCGGCAACACCATACCCAGCGAGGCATTGGTTTTGCGGCTCGCGCTTTGTTAGTCTCCATGTATGCGGATGACGTCACTCTTTATGTCCGCCATCCCCAGGAGAACCTCAGCCCACTGGTCCGTGAGGTGATTCGCTCGGCGGTTATTCCGGAATCCAGATCAACTGGAGTAAGTCGGTACTATTTCCTCTTACGAATGCTACAACACCCTTTGTTCCTGACTATCCCTTTGTGTGGGCATCGGAGCCCACTAGATATTTGGGCATCTGGTTGAGCAGGGACGTTGATGAACTTTGGAAAGTTAACTTTGGGCGTGCTGTGGACTGGCTCGAGTCTAAGATTCCTCTCTGGAACCGGCTGCCACTGTCCCTGGCTGGGCGCATCGCTATCGCTAAAATGGTGGTGCTTCCGAAGTTTTTATACTTATTTGTCAATATCCCCATCCCTTTAACCGCTCACTTTTTTTGCAAGATTCGTTCTCTGCTCATCACCTTAATTTGGGCCGGTCAGCAACCTCGCATTGCCTACAGCATCCTCACTCTTCCCATGTCGCGTGGCGGGCTTGGCGCCCCAGATTTCAAGCTGTATGCTCTCAGTGCTCAAGCCAGTTTTCTTCACTTTTGGCTTCACCCCACTCCGTTTCAACCTCACGTCGCGGTAGAGGCTGACCTCGCTACCCCGTGGCCGCTCACGACTGCTCTATTCGCTCCTGCGAAACTCCTTCGCACTGAAATCGATACAGTTGGGACCCTGCGCTGGGCTTGGGACGGTCTTCGCAAATTTTCTGGCTCTGATATACTTTCCGCGAACAATATGCCACTCGCACATCACCCCGCCTTTCCTCCTCTTCATTCTTCCGGGATAATCAAGCACGCTACTCGTCTGGGCCTTTCCACAGTCTCGGATCTCTACCCTGGGGACACTTTCTTCTCCCTCATCGCTGACTCTGGCCCCATGGACACTCTGTTATATTATCAACTCAGAGCTATCTGTAGGAAGCTTCACCCCACTTTTCCCCAGCCTCCCCCTTCGATGGCCTCTCTTGATCTTCTTTACACATCTCCCTCTCCTAAAAAACTGGTCACAAAAATCTACGCTTATATGCTAGCAGCATCTCCCATCTCGACCGACCGGGCGCGCGTTGCATGGGGCAATGACCTGGGAGCCGAAATCTCCGAGGCCGATTGGTTATACTGTTGTAATCAAATCAAACGCCTTTCCCCAAACTATCGTCTGCGCCTTATCCATTTTAAGTACCTTCATCGGCTTTATCGGACTCCCGCTCAACTTCATAAGCTCGGACTGATTGCCGGGGATGGATGCCTGCGCTGCTCTGCGGCTGACTTTTCTCATCTCGCCTGGCTGTGCCCCCAGGTCTCGGCATATTGGCGCGAGGTATGCACTGCGATCTCTGCCATCACCTCATCTCCGATTCAGCCTGACCCTCTGCCCTGCCTCTTAGGCTTTGTTAAATTTTGCCCGGACGCCACTCGTCGCTTGACTGCCATGCTGCTGGTCCTCGCGAGGCGCAGGGTCTCCATGTGCTGGGGCCGCAGGCCGGCGCCCAAGGTTGCCCTCTGGCTTGGGTTCGCTTCTCGCTGCCAAACTCTACTGGCTGAGTTTTGGGACCTCCAGCCAGCCAGGTCACGTCCAATTGACATTTGGGGCCCGCTTGTAACCTACCTCTCGCGTCAGGACTCACAGCGCCCTGCGACCTCTCCCGCGCTCCCCGCCGGCGCGCCGCCCGCGGCGGCCGCCGGTGTAGGTCCATGAGCTGTCTCCCCGCTGTTCCCGCCCCCCTCCTCTACACCCCCTGCCTTTCTGCCCTACTGATGGCGCTCTCTTCTAATGTGTATTTCACTCCCTCTGTGCTGACCGGTTATTGTCTCTTAACATTGTCCCCAATGTGCCTTAAGTTTCTGATTGTCTTTACTGTATTACATTGTCATACTGTGCTTCATTCATTGCAATGGGAGAGTCTTGTAATTGTGCTGTGCAATATATTTTAAATAAAGGTTTTTAAAAACTTTTTAAAAAAAATATATATCTTTAAAGCCATAAGTCAAGGAAGTTGAATAAATAGTACAATGAACCATCCATATTGCAAAAACCATTAAAAAACAAGTAAAATGCAAATATATGCAAGTAAAACTTGAAACTTAAAAAGATGAAAAAGGAGGAGAAAGGAAGGGAGAAAGGGGGAGGAGAGTGTACGAATAGCAATTGAAGAGAATAATAGAAATGATAGCGATATGAAAAGTGATAAAAACAAGCGTAGAAGAGCGGACGCAAGTACAGAAAAAAGTTAAGGAAAGGAGGAGTGAAAAGAAAAAAGGTATCACTATGAAAATAGTGAATGTGACAATAGATATGACAACGAGAAGAAAGAAGAAAGGGAATAGAGGCAAAAAGAGGGAGAAAAAGAAGTAGAGCAAGATCCAATGAAGAAAACACAAACGACATACTTACAAAAAACCACATGGGAGAATGACGTATCCCGTCATCAAACAGGAAGCGGGAAGGAACGAGAACCGACGTGCAATACAACAAGAAGGGGTAGTACACGAAGGAACGAAACCTGCAAGAAATAAGAAAGAGGTTAACGAAACATTCTAAACAACCAAGCAAATAGAGAACATTATCATCAAACAAGTAAACATGAAGAGAGCCAACAACAGTATATGAGATAAAAGCAAGAACTTATGCACGATGAGAACAGAAACGATTATTTGTTGTGCATTGCGGAAGTTGAGGAAGTATCCATGGATTCCAAGTGACAAGAGTTGAGAACTTTTCAGCTTTATAGGATCCTCATAGGCAGTAGTCTTATTATTCATGGTCACCTTGAAGAGACATGGGTGGAAAAGTCCATAATGAGCACCAAGAGAGCGAAGCTGTGGTCTCAGTGCCAAAAAGTCTCTGCGTCTATCAGCTGTAGGCTTTGAATAGTCTTGAGAAAAAAATAGAGGGTTACCTGCCCAATTAACTCGGTTGGCTGCTTTAGC
Organism: Calotriton arnoldi; assembly: GCA_963921515.1. NCBI lineage: Eukaryota > Metazoa > Chordata > Amphibia > Caudata > Salamandridae > Calotriton > Calotriton arnoldi. The sequence goes on from CAWUFW010005738.1 coordinate 398,336, forward strand.
GGCTGAAAGAACCTTGAGTAGGTCAGTATATTCTAAAAAATATAAGATTACTCCTCTCGGTTTCCTCGCAGTAGATGAAATCGTAGCAGAAGCAGGGCCCAATCGATGCGCACGTTGGATGTTGAGCTGAGTATCCAGAGGCAAATTAAGTATTTTAGGCAGAAAAGATTTGAAGAAATTGATGGGGTCAGGACCCTCTGAGCCCTCTGATAATCCATATATGCGTAGATTGTTTCGCCTATTCCTGTTTTCCAAATTTTCGCCTTGCTTTTGAAGCGTCGAGACTTGAGAATGAAGGGAATCCATTTTACTGCTGGCAGAAGATAAAGATTCAATGTTCTGTTCCACTGTGGTAACTCTGTCCTCCAGATTTGACCATCTGTCCGTTAGAGTCTGAAGCTTAGAATTAGTTTCCTCAAGAAATGGACGAAGCACCCTAATTTCCTCTAGTAACAGATCCATAGAAACTGAGGATGATTGCTTGGGGGGGAGAGGGAGGATCCTTTTTTAGACGTTTACTAGGCCCTTTGTTTGTAACAGAGGAAACTCCAATGGATGAAGCAGTGGCGCCCTTAGGCGAGGAATTCGTAGACTTTTCCATTGAAGAACAGTGTAAACGGGATTTTGAGCGTGATGAAAGTTTGCGACTTGAAGGCGACGAATAAGATAGAACTTTAAGAAACTTGCCCATACGTACAGGTTAGAAGCATAGTGAAACAACTTAATACAGTCAGGGACAATCAGGGCATCGTTGTATCAGTTAGAAAACGTGTTGAAAGAAAGTCCCAAATCTCAGAACAACACTCCTTAATATGCTAAAATAAGAGGGCAGGAGGCAGCACTGAAATCATCCCATACAAAAATGAGGTTGAAACAACAATTTTCTCAAAGCTGATCACTGAGCTGTAGTGCGCCGAAAGAAGAAAGAAAAAGAAAAGCATGCATACTTTTGAGGTAAAACATTTCTCTCAGCAATAGTGCAGGTCAAAACTTACACACGAAGTGCATCGTTTCTACAATAATGTTGCAAAAAGAACTGCTAATAGAAGCCAAAAGAGAACATTAAAGTCCTTGTTTAACGGGCACCAAGTTGAAGGAATTTATTGAAGTCCATGACTGAAAAGTCACATAAAGGAGCGCTCGCGGGTAAAATACGCCGTAAATTTACCTCAGCAAGCGTGATTCAAGATGGCGGCCGCTTCTGAGGAAGAGCCGCGATGTTGCGCAAATGAAGAAAAGGACCGGTTGTATGCAACGGTTACACTTCAAAGGGCAACCATCCTGAGCAGAAAGACTTCCGACGCTCAGGCTTCCAAAGAGAAGTCCGTGCAGGCGTTGTGTATCATGCCAGGTTCGCCGTCCTTTCCGCCGTCCCGGGAGAGTCAGGGACCGGCCGCCATTTCCTTTGGGCGCTAGCCACCCCCCCCACCCCCCCCGAAAATGCCCTTTTCTATATCTCTGTATTTCTGCAGCAGCGCATTAACAGCTCACTTTCTCTATGCTGTACTTCTAATTCTCTCAGCTATTGCATATCCAATCCATGCCTGTCACAACTCACCCACATCCAACTCAGGCCCAGATCCCAGCGGTCGGTGACCGACATAATGGGAGGATCCTCCCCCTTTTAAATGGACTCGGCAAAAAATAAACTGTAGACTCGTTCTAGCTTCCAAGCATAAGACCTCTCCATGAGACCCACTCTGACGCCAGTCTCTGACAGGCCGCACTCGGCTAGAAACATTGTTTGACAGTCTGGAAAGTATAGTGGATACAAGCGGTTTATCTTCACTGAGCACGGCCGATGAAGAAAAACTGAAAGAAAAGCAAAGGCATCTGTAGTATTGGCTGAGAAATATCATTTTCTTTGGAGGCTCTCCCACACAATTCAAACAAGTAATATATTTCCAGAAACAGACTCCTGTCGTGATTTCACTTTAGTTACTCGACTTTTGATCGCCTGTCTCTTGTGCTGGGATGCACTGCACATGTTTGTATTTCCTGAGGCTCCTGTTACAAATCAGAATAACTACATACGGTTTGGGGTTTCCAGACTCAAAACTTCCGGGCCCAGAAATACTGGACACAGGTGTACTGTGTGCAGAGCCGCCCCTGGTAACACCATAGGTAGAGAAAGAGAGGGGATTGGGGCAGACGTACAGCCCAGCCTGACAATTCTCCCCCCCTCCCCCTCCATCCTTCCGCCCCTCCCACCCCCTGGACCACAGTCTCACCATCCCCTGGACAACCTAACCCTCCCTGCACCAAACCGACAATAGGAACCAGCCCATATTAACCACTGGTTTAGAGCTGGTGATAAAAATTTGCGTTAAACTCATTCGAATTGTTTAACACCAGTGTTAAATAAAGGACCTCCTAATTCCAGGCCCGTGGGTTGTTCCTGATTTCAGGGAGTTTAACTCGTCAGCCGTGTTAACTAAAAGACAGATACAGTCAAGAATTGTTATTTGTTATCTCCTGAGGCATTTAACAGGGAACTCGGAATTGTTGGGGGGGGCAAGGAGTTTTCATGCAACTTTTATTATTAAATTGGTGTTTTCATAGCCACGTTTGCCAAAGTGAAGAGAACGGCACATTCGTAACTTGCTGATATTGTCTGAATTCAGTTTTGTGATGATTTCCGCATTCACTTTTAATCACTGGTTTGCCATTTTTCATAGCAAAATGTTTATCGTATAAAAACATCAATAAACTGTCATTGTGCATAGCCCTCGAGGATATGACAGTCTAGCAGAAACTGCGGCCTTCATCTATAGAAAAATTCAGATTTTTTTTTTTTTTTTATAGTTCTTTTTATTAAACAAAAAGAATCGACAACACAAGGTACATTACAGTGTAGACAAATTACGTAATACATGACTATTACATTCAAATCAGTACATGAGCACTTACATAGCAGCTGCAACGACAATTACGGCGACGGTGGGTCATCATGTGAAGGTATGTTCGGGGGGTACAAATCTCACCTCGATAGAGGTTCCAATCGTTCCAGATATGTGACCATTTTTGGGGGCACCTCGAGCTACATATACTGTTTTCTCTCTAAACATGCACCAGTCCATGTCTCTTTCCCAGGCCTCTGTCGTTGGTGCGTGTACGGCCCCCACAATTGTGCGATATTTCTTTTTGCCACCATAAGGCCCAGTGTTACCCACATGGTGCGCTTGTTATTCAAATCTGTGGGTTCCCACACATTCAGGAGACACCTCTTGGCTTCTGGGCGGATAGTATGTGAGAGTACTTCACTGATGATCTCGTGTATTTTACGCCAGTATCGTTGGATGTGTTCGCACTCCCACAATATATGCATGAAGGTTCCTACACTACCGCAGTGTCTCCTACAAGTCCCATCGCCCACTGCTCCCATTTTCACTAGATTTGGTCCTGTTATATATACTCTGTGCAGTATCTTTAATTGGACAAGCTGCAATCTACCTGATATAGCCACCTCCTGCGGGGACGCTGTCACCACCACCCAGTCTTCATCATCCATGTCTATACCATCTCTTTCCCACTTCTCTCGTATGCCTCGGAGTGGGTCACTGGAGTAATTGATTAGCTTTTTATATGTCAGGGAGATGGCTTTTGACGGGAGGTAGCCGTCTAACAGTCTATCCTCGAGAGGCGAGGATTCCGGAGGAGTGATCCCTGCCGGAAGCATCGTCCGTAATGGGTGGTGGACCTGCATGTATCTGAAGTGTTCTGTAGTGGCCGAGTCATATTCTTGTTGCAGGGAGGCGAATGATTTGATGTCCCCCTTCACCCAGAGGTCTCCTATCTTAGAGATACCTATGAGGTCCCATTTGTTGAAACCTTTCGACTGCCACAGGTTCCCAAGCAGTTCTGAGTCCCATAGGGGAGTGGCCAGCGTCAACCTGCGGTCCCACCCCAAGCTTCTGTTGGCCGCTTGCCAGACTTGCACTGAGTGTTTGGTCGGTCCCGTCAGAAGAGGTCGTCCACATTTCGAGTACAACGCTCTGTTATAATTCCCCCCAGGTAGCAACCATCGATCCATGGCATAGCCTGGGTCGTCTGTCCTGCGGTAAATGCCATGGTTAATGGCGTCTAGGTGCGCTGCCCAATAATATTTTTTTAGGTCGGGGAGGCCAATACCTCCATCATACCAGCCGAGGTTGAGTTTGGTGAGGGCTATACGAGGTTTCCCATTCCACAGTAGGTTCCTTTGCAGGTTTTCAATTTCTCTAAAATAGCTGGCAGAAACTAGATCTGGGGAGTTTTGCAACACGTATAAAAAGCGGGGCAGGGACATCATTTTAAAAAGCGACGCCCTGCCTAGCAGTGAGAGCGGGAGTGCCCTCCAGCTTACCGTGTCCCGTTTCAGCCTTTGCAGGGGTGGCAGGAGGTTATGTTCAAAGCGGCGCGTAGGATCCGTTGTGATAAAAATGGCCAAATATTTAAAGCCTACCATCGTGACCTGGACCGGGCACCCTTTTGGGAGGCTAGGCGGGGGTCCTTTAAGGACGTATATGATAGATTTACCCCAATTGATCGAGTAGCCGGAGTATCTACCGAAGACTGCGAATATATCTAGTACTCTTATGAGTGACGCCTTAGGTGAGGCCAGGGAGAGGAGGATGTCATCTGCATACATTGAGATACGGTCTTCCCAGTTTTCTGCCCACCGCAGTTCCCGTATCACTGGATCTTTACGAATCCATGATGCCAATGGCTCCAATGTTAGCGCGAAGAGGAGGGGGGAGAGCGGTCAGCCCTGGCGAGTTCCCCTTCCGAGTTCGAATACTTCCGACTTTTTGTTTTTGACGACCACTTGGGCGAGGGGCTCTGAGTAGAGGAGCTTAATCCATTGGGTGAAACGCGGTCCAAAACCAATTATTGCGAGGACCGCAAAAAGGTATGGCCATTCGATAATGTCGAATGCCATTGTGGCATCAAGGGATACGATTATTGCAGCTTCTTGAATGGTGGCTGCCCTCCCCACCACCCCATGTACTCTACGTAGATTCAGTGCGGTGTTTCGCTGAGGCATGAAGCCCGATTGGTCCGGGTGAACCAGCCCACTGATCACTTTGACCAAACGGTTGGCAAGGAGTTTGGCTAAAATCTTGGGTTCCGCGTTAAGCAACGAGATTGGCCTATATGAGGCACAATCCGTCTTTGGCTTGCTCTCCTTATGTATCGTAACTAGCGTCGCAATCCGTTGGTCCCTCGGGAGTACTCCCTGGTCCCTACTTTCCTCGTACATCTCCCGCATGTATGGTGCAAGTCTATCTGGTCGAAGTTTATAGAGCTCGATTGGTAGGCCATTCGGGCCTAGGGCCTTCCCTGATCTGAGACTTCTAATTGCCTGGGCTATCTCGTCGTTAGTGAGTTCACTTTCCAGCAGTGCTAAGTCATCGGTCGAAAGGGTCGGGAGGGCAATGTCCCTGAGCAGTTGTTGGGAATCACTTGTCGTGTACGTTGTCTGCGAGCGGTATATGTCGCTGTAGTGTGCCGCGAATGTGTTCGCTATTGCCTGTGGGTCGGTAATTGTCTGGCCTGTCTTGTCGACTAACTCAGGCACCAGTCTACTTGCAAGTTCTTTCTTGTCCAGCCATGCAGTGAGTTTCCCCGCCTTGTCTCCCAGATCATATATTCGTCCCTGCGTCTCCCTTCCCATGACTTTGGCCCTGTCAGTCACTATCGCCTTATAGCTGTCTCTCTTGAGTTGCAGAACATGAAGCTTGTCTGGCGTTATCTCCCCGTCAAGGTCTCCCTCCAGCTGGAGGATTTCATCCTCCGCTGCGACCACATCTTTTAACTTTTCCTTCCGCACCCCGGCTATCTGGGAGAGTGCCTGTCCTCTTATTACAGTTTTAAACGCTTCCCACATTGTCTGGTGGGAGCGTACCGACCCCTCGTTTTCTCGGATATAGAGTTCCATTGCTTCATGCAATGCTTTTCGGACCTCTGGGTTACGGAGGTGCCAGGGGTTAATGGGGGCGACTCTACCCACCCTCTGCTGACCAATGACAAACTGGGCCCTTATTGGGGAGTGATCCGAGATGCCCCTTGCCATATGTCTTACTTCCTGAACATGCTCAGTTTTGGACGCTGGTATCAGTAGGTAATCAATGCGTGACAGGCTATGATGCGCCCCTGAATGATAGGTGTGTTGGATGCTATCAGGATGAAAAGACCGCCAGACATCAATCAATCCTAGGGTTTCTAAGAAGTCCGGCAACCACCGGTTCGAGGGACCCAGCTCCCGGGGCGGGTGACGATCCATCGTGCCCGAGACCACAGAGTTAAGATCTCCCCCCACAATCAGAAGGCCGTCCGGGATCGATAGTAGTATGGAGCCCAAGTCTTTGAACGCAAGCCCCTGTAGGCCCGGAGGCACATACACCGACATCAAAGTCAGCTTTTTCCCTTCCCATTGCCCCGTGATTCCTATGTATCTACCCCATGTGTCAGCCCACGTTGAAGCAACCACCATGGGGGAAGGAGTTTTTGAGCATTATTCCCGTACCCCTCGAACCCGTGGTGAAGCCTGAATGTGCAATCAGCCTGTTTCCCCACCTATTTAGGGCCTTACAAGTGTTACCCACCAAGTGTGTTTCTTGAAGCAATACCACGTCTGGGGCGTGCCGCTTTATATGTTGCAATACTGCACATCTTTTGACTTTATCCCCCAGACCATTGACATTCCAGCTCATTAATTTAATACTCTTCTCCCATTGCGTACTCATCAGGACCTACGTGTTCCCAGTCAAGTAAAGCGATAAATCTATGGCACCTTGTCGATTCAACACACACAAAAACAACAACTCAACAGCCCCACCCAACTACCCCCCTCCCTGCTTCCCTGCACTCTGGGCTCAAAACTGCCCATCGCTCACTTAATGCAGAGTGCCTGTCGCCCAACAATTAAACTAAAAGAAGAAAACTGGGGGAGAATATGGTGCCCCGTACCCCCCCTCCCAATTATATTGTTCATTGAGTTCCCCGGGCAGGCTCAGGCTGCAATTACAGTACATGTACTAGTCCGGAGCCCTCGAGTGTGCAACCGCCTCAACGGCGTTCTACCTGTTCCTGCGTATGGCAGGCAATGTTCAATAGTGAGTGAGCGTCGTCCCGGTCATCACTTCTGACTCCAACTGCAATTGTTCGGATAGGTTCAGTGGCCGCCGGAGTTGTGCTCTGCTGCGTCCCTCCAGCCGTCGAGCCACTCGGCTGCAGTTTCCGGGAAGTCGAAAAATCTGGTTCTCCCCTCGGCTTCCACTCGGAGCCGGGCCGGAAACAGCATCGCGTATTTCAGGCCTTTTTCTTGAAGTCTCTTTTTGACTGCCAGAAATGATCGCCGCTGTCGCTGTACCGCTTGCGTGAAATCCGGATAAAAGGTGATTTCCGAGTTCTCATATCGGAGTGGTGATGCTACTCTGGCGGCTTGTAGGATAGTGTCTCTGTCTCTGTAGTTCAAAAGCCTGGCCAGTATCGGACGAGGAGGGGCCCCAGGCTTTGGGCGGCCTCCAGGAACCCTATGGGCCCTTTCGATCACAGAGGTTCGATAGGCCTTTTGGTTGTAGGTGGGCAGTGATTAATTTTTCCACAAAGAGATCCGTAGCCGGCCCCTCCGCTTTTTCTGGTACCCCTAAAATGCGCACATTATTGCGCCTCGTGCGCCCTTCATAGTCGTCAAGCTTGCTTTCTGCGAATTTCCGAAATGCTTGTAGTTCCTGGACTTTGTTTTGTAGCTGTGTGGTATCGCTCACCAGGCTCGTCGTGGTGATTTCCAGTTGTTTAACCTTTTCTCTGTTAGTGGCAAGGTCGGCCCTGATGAGCATTAACTCAGAGCAGTGAATTCAGCGGGATGTGGAGGGGAGAGAAGTTATCACAGGCCACCGGTCATCTAGCAGGCCTACTTTCTCCGGATCGATGCCTGAGGTACGTGCTCCTCAGCTGCCCACCTCTCGTGCACCAGGATCAGTCACGTCAGGTCTGGTCTAAGTGGGGCGTGCCCCTCCGATCCTGCACCGTTCGATATTGGGCCCCCCTCTGGGTTCAGCGCGGCTCGAGGGCGCCACAGCCTCCCGGGGTCCTGTACTAAGTCGTAGTCTCCCCACCGCGGCGGTTCGCACCCCTCTGTCGTCGACGCCCCACCTACTAGTTCTGGCGCCGTCACTGTTCCTCCGGGGTCCGTTAATGGCAGGGCACCGTCGGGCACAGCCTCACTCTCCAGCGATTATGCTCTCGGCCACACAGCGCTGTGCACAAGAGCGCTGACTTGGGTGCCAGGGTCTGTGACAGAAACTTGCCGCCTGCCACTCGCGCACCACCAGGCGCGGCCGCCACTCCAGGTCCCGGCTTCCACCCTGGAGAAGGCCTCAGTCGGTTGCGTCACTAACTTCGGCTCCCGGGATCTGCCGAATCCGAGTTTGGGCTCGTTGCACTCAGCGGCACCTCCGGTTGCCGATTCTTACCTTGGGGGAACGGATTTGTGTAGCGGATTGATGCGTCCAGGGAGGGTGTAACGGAGCGACCCTAGTGGCCATCTTGTTACGCCGCTTAGCCACGCCCCCGAAAATTCAGATTTTAAAAAGACAATAGGTGTGCTGCTGGTTCACTAATTATGGTCTTGTGTTTTTCGTAATCGGTTACATGCATGCAATACGCCCTGGTGCAAAGAAACAGGCTTTTTGACTGCTTGCTGCTGGGTAGTAAAAAAACCAATCATTTTCAGGATTCAATGGCCCCACTAAGGCTGTGCGCCCTTGTGCCACTGCACCTATTGCATCAACGGTAGGTTCGGCCCTGTTTACAATATTGTTTCTGTTCTCAAAAAGAACAAAAATAATAAATCTCATGCAAGTTTCTCTATTGAGGTTAGTTTAGAGCAGTGCTTAAGGCCTATATAGTAAATGTATCCCTGCTACACTCATCCGATACCTTATTTTTCTCCCTCATCCACTGGCACAAATCATGCACCGCATTATTCATCACAAGCAGTGTCGGCATCGGACAGAACCAGCAACACTTCTCATCACACAGTGCAAACAGCACTGTGCATCCCGCAGTACAAACAGCACAGCCAATCCCATAATGCTGCCAATCACAGAATACAAACTACACTGAGCACCCTACAACAAACTGCACTATGTATCACACTCATTACTAACCTTGTGTATCAAATAGCACACACACACAACACGGTGCATCACACACGGCACTATCCAGCAGACACCACAGCTACCAATGCATATGTCACAACACAAACAGTATACATTTAATTGTACATTGCATCATATAATTAAAAAAATACTGTTCACTACAGACAACAAATCACACCGTGCCTCATACAATACAAGCAAACTGCATCACACTACAGAGTCAGCCCTGTATATAAATCAATACCACAGTGCATCACAACGCACAAACATCAGTGCTCATAACAAAGCACTAACTGTGTTGTCCATCACAATTACTAACAACGTCTGGACTCACAGCATGACCAGCACTGTGCAACACACGCACAAACGGCACCGAACATAAAAACGTCTGGGAACTGTTATCTAGGACACGAAAGTGCATTCAGGAGCAGTGACTTTACGGGTTTGGTCACTACGCCAGAGTCAAGGTGTGGCTAGAGAGCACAAGACCCCGGATTTAGAATTTGGTTGGCCATTCACAGAGCAGAAACTGCTTATAAAAATATTCAGAGCACATACATGTTCAACGCTTCACTTATCCTTAATAATCACATTTGTGTTCAAATAATTCAGTTCAGAATGTGTGTTGTGTTTGCTTTTTGCATTATGTAGTGCACCCTAGGTCTGCCTACAACTTCTTGCACCCCCAGCCACCAGGTATCTCACTCTGTCCTTGTGTATGTTGCCCAGGCGTGAGTGGAGACAAGAAATACATCTAGACCTGCTATGACAGAGAACCCTCATCTAGAGTTCTGGAAAAATGCAGGAACGCTATGGTTAATTGGAGTACCGCTCTAGCACCAACTTCAGCTGACTGATTGCACTTACAGCAACAAAAATGCAAAAATGTTACTGTTCTCTCCGGTCCTATGGAAAATTAGTAGTTAAAGTTATTTGAGCAAGTTCTTCTCAATCCATGTGTAGAGTACCTGTGAGAAGTTGGCCTGGTATATGATGTCCACTAATTAAAGTGGGCAACTTGCACCAGTCCAAACAACCCTTATGGTGATTTAAGAGGTCAAAGATAACCTTAGAAAGCTATCCAAGTGGTAGCTGTGGAGAGCAGCCTTCAGGCTTAGTCTTGAAGGAATGTTAAGCAGCTTGTTTTACCAGAATGCAACCTTATAGTATTGGTTAAATGAAAGGAGAACCACACAGTAGTTATAAAAATATGTATTTATTATTATAACACACCTTAAATACCTCACAGTATCTGCTACACGCAGGTAAACACAAAGCACACAATACTGTAGCACAGGGACAATTGTAAGTAGTACTAATACACAGTGGGCTCCAGGGGGAGACCATCCCATATACTAAAATAGTGGTATAAGAACCACGACTCGAGTCAAGACAGTGTCTAGAGGATGTAGAATCGCTGGGACCCCAAGGAACAACCCAAGGTGAGTAAGGAGGGACCCCACGGAGGACGGGTGCAGTGTGTGAACACGACCGCGTGCTACGTACAATTCAATGGGAGAGTCGCGGTTGCAGTTTTACTGTTTAAGGACCCTTCCCAGTGGATTACGAAGAAACCCTTTGGAACCTAGAAGGTTGGAGAGCCACCCCACCCGTGGATACCGAAGTACCAGAGTTACCTATCCCAGGGAAGGCGGGTGCATAGGGCTGAAGTGGCGTTGGAAACCGCCGTCGTTCTCAATGGGAGTCTTCAAAGAAATGCCAATCCTGGAAAGAAGAAAAGTGTCCGGTGGAACCCACAAGTGTATTCTTGAAGGAAGGAACCTGAAAGCAGAGGGGACAGAGTCTGGGTCACTCAGGAGTGACCAGGGGCTCGGTAGACGAATGCCCACTGATGTCGGGTGCTTCAGGTGAGATGATGGATACCTTGACTCTACAGCTGCAGGGACCAGGAGACGTCGAGGATAACCAGGAGCCGGATACGAGCTGTCCCACGAAGGCTGTTGAGTGCTGAGGGGTCGGTGTCCGGTGGGCGCACCAACAAGCCTTGGCAGCTGCAACCCACAAAGAAGGTCAAAGAAGGTTACGGTCTGGCCCAGCAGGGAACATAGTACTCACCACAGCAAGGGGAGTCGGGGCAGGCCTGGAGCAACCAGGGGAGCCCAAGTAAAGCAGTGTTGTCCCTCAAATGGACCCACTGGCCGAAGGCACAGGAGTCGCGAGGGGACCTCTTAGCAGTTTCACAAAGTCACAGCTTGCAGGGCACAGAGTGTGAGGAGGCTAGAGTCCTTTGTATAAAATGTGTGCAGAAGTTTGGGGAACACCAACAAGCATATGCAATTGCAAAAGTACGCGGTGCACAGGGGTTTGGATTATGCAGTTCCCACGAGGGATACTGGCCTCAAACTCGGTGAGAGGGCAGCTCGACCTCAAGGAATGTAGGAACCCACCTCCTGTGTTGCTGGAGCCTTCGGAGTCCACAGGAGCTCAGGATCAGCAGACCGGTCAGTTGCGTTACGGTGCCTGCGAATGCAGGGGAGTAACTCCTTCACTCCAAGGGAGATACTTCAGTTGTCCTTGATGCTCCACAGGTCCTGCACAGAGCCTGTATGGTGCACGGGCACAGACAAGGCTTTGGACAGAGAGGGAGACGAAGTCGGGCCCAGTCGAAGTTTAGTGAAGTCCAGAGTGTCCAGACGGTCGAAGGTCAGAGTTTTCTTGTTCAGAATCTTGTCCACGTCGAATCTAGGGTCCTACAGCCAGGTAAGCCCTTTTGTACCCACGGGAGAGGGTTGGACAGATTCAGGGGATCCTCCCAGGGGAGGGTCAGGACAGTGGGGAGGTTACTCCCATGTCCTTTGTCCAGTTTCGCGCAGGAGCCAACAACTCCTAGGACTGGTTTGAACTGGACTATGCACAGGGACACCAAATGTGCCCCTCGTGCAGACTTTCAGGCACTTTGGAAGTGCACCCACTCAGCTCCAATACCCTAAATGCTGTCTGGTAGGTGGTCACACCTCCCTGTGACAGGATGCCTATTGTGCTGCCTTCCCCTGCTCGAGCTTGGCTCAGCAGCAGGAGGGCAGAAATGTATCTCTGGTCGGCAGCAACCATTTTTTGCTGTCCGGGTCGAGAAGGCTGGTACCGGGAAGACCAGGGACCCCACGAAGCTCGCTTCTTAAGGGTGGAATCATACCTCCCACACCGGTTATCGGTGTGGGAGGTATGATTCCAAGATGTTTGATACCAAACACGACATGGTTTCTTGCAGCCATTTTCGAGATATCATTTTACACAAGCATATAATGCACCTCCACCTATATGTCTGGCTGCGTCACCGACAACCCGGGAGAATGGTCTCTGAAGGCTGCAGGGGTTCTCTGCTCATGCAGGGGCACCCTCTCACGTAAAACCCAGCCTTCAGTATTGGTAAGGCCTGCTATAGGGGTGACTTATAGGTTTTAAGTGTAGTGACCTATAGATATAGTAAACCTATATCTAAAGTAAGTGGTGAATGCACCATCTTACACAGGCTGCAATGGCAGGCCTGTAGTTTAATTTTGAATGGCCTCTCATGGGTGGCATAATACATGCTTCAGCCCATGGGAGGCCTCTGGGGTACCTATGCCCTGGGTACATGTGTACCATATACTAGGGACTGACCAGGGTACCCCAGTATCCAATCTGGAGTGTACCTAAGTACATGGCATAATATTTTAAGGAGAAAGCAGATAGACCGGGGTCTTGATTAGCAGGATCCCAGTCAGACTAGTCAAAAACTGTGTAACATCAAGCAAAAAGTGGGGGTAACCATAAGAAGCAGATCCTACTTTCCTACAGTACCCTAATTATTCGTAATACTGTGCGTCCTATTGTGGTCCTGTAAGCATCATACTGGGTATTACCACTTATTTAGAGCAGAAGTTTAAATGAGGCTTTAAGAGGCAGAGTCTCACCCGAGGCTGCTGTGCTTTTGTAAATACCATTTAACTGGTGATGCCACCCTGCTGCTTGATGTCACGGAGATCCGCCAACACACAAATCAACACCACCCAGCATATTTACCCTCCACATAATACCACTCAGCACTACATAATTCAACTCCACATAATAACACTCAACTCACTACCACATAATTACACACCACATACAAGCAAACTATACCACATAGCAAAAATCCACATAAAAACACTCTGTACCATATCACATAATTTCATCAGCATATTTTCACTCCACACCACACAGTTCCCCACCACACAATTCAACTCAACACATTTCCATTTCACACCACATAATTCAACAAACCACATAATTCCATTCAGCGACGCAATTACGTAACACGCCAAATACATCCAATACACACCACATAATCACACATCATACCACAAAATTCTACAAAACACCCATATTTAAACTCTACTACATAACACTCCACAACACAAAATAACATTCCACATAATTATATCCCATAACACACAATCCCACTAAGCATACCTCCAATACACTCAAATACACAATAATTACTATCCACATAATTCAACTGCACACCATGCCACATACCACTACACAAATCCACTCCACACCACACAATTCCATGCTGCACAATTCCACAACTAACAATTCCAAAACAACATAATTACACTACACACCACATACATCCACTACACTCCATAACACATAGGTAAAAGACATTTGCATTTAAAACGCCAATCAACTCCAAAAATTTCCAATCCACACCACATAATTTGACAGCAAACCACATAATACAACCCAGCAAAACAATTGCGCAACACACCACATACATCCAATCCACACCACACAATTCCACATTGTGCAACAAATTTCAACAGCACACCACATAATTAAACTCCACTCCATACCACTTTTACCACATAATTACTATCCACATTTTTGCACAGCATGCCACATAATTCCACTACACAAATCCACTGTACACCACACAATCCCTTTCCACACAATTACACACCTAACTAATCCAATCCAACCCACATAATTCCACTACACACCACATACATACACTCCATCACACATAGTTAAGAGACATAGCTATTTACAATGCCAACAGCTCTAACTCAAACATATGCTAGACTGATTGCATTTCCATGCTCTTATCTCGCAATTCCACTGTGAGCCTCTACCTCCCTCACACTCCCTGTCTCCTCTCTATAATGCATGCTCACATATACTACCTTCCTATACCTCCTCCCGCTATGCACTACTCCACCTCTCGGTTCTCCCCTACCCCCTGCGGGTTCTCCTCCCACGCACACCTCTCTCTTCCTCTCTCACGCACTCTTCCCGCCACTCTCATATGGTTCACTTCAGGTCTTCAAGCAGTTTCTTTCTCGTGCTTTTTCAAGATTTCCGTCCCTCAAACCCACGCTCTCCTCCTCTTCTTGGGGTGTCTTCTGTGTATACAGAAGCTCCCTCTTTATGCGTCTATGGTCTGCTCTCCCCTTATTTCTCTCTTTCTCACATACTCTTTCTGCTCCTCTGTCTGGAGTTCATTCACCACTCCATGCACAAACTACCTATCCCTTTTTATTTTTATTTCTATATATACTGTGTAGCCCTTACCCCTATCTATTCATAATTGCCGCATAATACCACTACACAAATACACTACACACCACACAATTCCACCCCACACAGTTCCACAACTAACAATTCCAATTCAACCCACATAATTCGACTCCACACCGCATACATCCACTCCACTTCAGACAAAAACACATGGGTAAAAGATATTTTTATTTACAACGCCAATAGCTCAAACTCTCGAAAATGTGAGACCTATAGCATTGCAAATGCTTGTTTTTTCTTCTTTCCTGTCTTGGTGTCTTGTGGTGCCAGGGGGCCGGCCCGGGCCCTGGATTGACGTCGAACTTGGACTGAAAGTGGATTCAGCGGTCTTGGGCGGGTGCCTAAGGGCCTGGAGTGGTGACCCTGACGCAGTGGCTTGTGGTGACCCCCTTAGTGATTTGTATGGCCTAAGGGAGTGCCGGTCCTCATGCAGGATGTTTGCCTGGTGATTGTTGACCCTGCACTCCATTGGCCCTGTTGGATCTGCCGACTGCTAGTGCTATAGTGCTACCCCCTCACCAAACGGGGGTAAGCGATCGGACCAGGGGGCTTCTATGGGGCTCTGGGCCTGCCAGCTGGACGATGGCCCCCCAGTTGACTTCACGTTTGGACCTGCCAGCTACGGTGGGGTTCCAGACTGCTTGGGGTGCCTGAAGGAGGTACCGGACCAGCACCTTGGCTAGAGGGGAAACAACTGCTCATGCTGCCCGGTGGACATTGTGTGGGACAAGTGGGTTGAAACCCTAGGAACATTAGTTTTCTTGGAGCGGTCTGGTGGGACCCCTCCCTTGGTTGTCTTTTCCCCTGTGTGGTGGGCAAAAGAATGCAGCTATGGGGCAGCCAAGAGACATGGGGAAGGACAGGGGAGCCGCAACCCAGTCGCAATTGAAACTAGACAGATTTACTACCCCTCTGGTTGTGGTGGGAGGGGCGTTATTGGAGCAGACCACGGGGCACCCCGCGCCTGACTCAAGGGACACTGGTACCATCCTACAGGCCATTCAGGCCTCACGAGAAACAGTGGAAACATGAATTGGAGAGGTGAGAATAGACATCAGTCTACTTAGACAAGACCGCAGAAATGTCACAAACTTGGTTACTGATGCTGAATGCTGAGTCTCCATGTTGGAAGAAGAGATATTCACACTAAAGGCCATGGTTTTGAAGTTGACCCTCTCGACTAAACACCTTGAGACCAGAGCAGATGATGCAGAAAACAGAGCCAGTGGAATAACCTCAGCTTTGTGGGGTTCCCAGAAGGCTCGGAAGGTACAGACTCCGAGAAATTCTTGGCAACTTGGCATTGTTCTTGGATCTCGGCTGAACTCCTCTCCCCCTGGTTCGTCTTGGAACGCACCCACAGATCGTTGGAGGAGGCCTGGGACTGGGCGACAGAGCAGAGGAATCTCACCCGAGTGGATGGAGAAAGAGGAGGTTGCAAGAGACCCAGGTAGACCGACCAGGCGCCTGCTAACCCCGACGCCGAAGGAGGACAGGGTTGCGCTGCCAGGATGGCTTGGCTTGTGGATTCCTCTGGGACCGAGATCAGGCAGCGAAATCCCTCACTCAGGATCTCCAAATAGACCACTCTGGGCGATCCCAGACTAACACGGCTGTGAGCTGCCTTATAGACATTCCCCTGCCACTGTGCCCTGTTTGGCTTGACACATTAGGTTGACCCCCCTACTTACGGACCTGGTCCTTGAGCGGGTGGCGCTGGCTCCGTTTTTGGTCTTGAGATGATAGGAGGTTCTCCATCGAGTCTCCCAACTACTAGACCGTATGAAGGGTTGCTAGGGTGGTTCATGGGTGGCAGATGCTTCTAGGGGGGATGTATGGGGTGGGGGAGAAGGAGGGAGTTGTTCCAGTTGGTTTGTGTGCAGTTATTAGTACCTGAACTCTCACAGGAGTTTCCAGTCTTGGAGGTCCCACACTAGACATTTCCTTCTGATGTAGTATGCAGCCCTTGTGGGCCCGGCCCTGTAATCAGTGCCCAGTTCATATCCGTGACCCATTGCAACTACGGACCCCAAAGTTAACTTTTCCATACTCCTGGAATTTCAGTGATCTACTGGACCATATCAAGGGGGCAGCCATACTCCGATATGCTAAGAGATGATTCCTGGCGGTCCTACCGCTCCAGGATATCAACTTGGTAGGCCCTCAGTGCCCCTTCTTACATTGTTTTGGGTACAACCGATAGTTCCATGCAGACTTCTCCAGAGGCACAATGGGGGTGGCCATACTTTTGCACAGATCCTTTTCTGTAATTCACACGAAAATACACGCAGACCCGCAGGGCAGAATTTCGGGACTGGAGGGGAGCCTGGAGGGATCCCACTATAATCTCCTCAGTGTTTATATCCCACCACAATATCCCAGAGGAGCTTTGGACGATTGCTGTACTCTGCTCCTGAGATTTTCACCTGGGTGACCATCATCGGGGGTGGCCTTAATGCGGTTCCTGATCCTGAGCATGATTCCACTGCCGGTTCAGCAGCGTACCAGAGAAGTGTTTCCAAATTACTGAAGTCCTGGATGACTCCATTAGGCCTCTTTAATGTGTGGAGGGTGTGGCATCTATGTCGGAGAGAATTTACACATTTGTCAGCAGCTCACAAAACCCTTGCCTGTATCGATCTGGTGCTGCTCCCAGCAGCTGATGTACTTCTTACCACGGCAGTGGAGATTCTCCCGCGAGGTATCTCCGATCATTCCCTGGTCTATCTTCACATAGGCACCCCACTAGTAACCCGAAGATCAACTTGGTTGCTTAATGCCTGGCTCCCAACTGATAACCAATACTCTGAGTGCTTTTGGGAGAAGGCCACAGCATATTTTGAATCCAATCAGGGGTCTGTCCCCTCAGTAGGCATGCTATGGGCAGCAGGCAAAGCTACAATACAGAGGTGGGCAAAATCTCTGATCCTTAACCAAGAATGGGAAAAACATCAAAATATAACAGTCCTAGAAACACAAATCCTACAACTTGAGAAACTGTGCATAGCAAGCACCCAATCCACCTACTCTCGACAGTTGAGGTGGCCAGATCTTCCCTTCAGCACCTTGTCTTGGAAGAGGCCGCCAGAGTTGGCACGTCTCCCTCCATGGGGTCTATGAGTTTGGAGATAAATCAAGGAAATTACTTTATTGGCTTGCCACCCATGATAGGCTCTCTGGGACAGGGCCTGCGGTCATAGACAGTAGGGGTGTGATGCACCATACAGCGGCAGCCATTGCTGAGGCCTTTGTCGATTATTATCAAACCTTGCATGCCCCTCCCGCAGTCCCATCCCACACCTGCTGCCCCGATAATGGTGGATATCACCCTGTCACTGAATTTTCTGCCCCAACGAGTGGATCTGGATGCTCCCCCTGATGCTACACAAGCTCTGGCTGTGCTGAACCCGGGCAAGACCACGGGCCCGATGTCTTCCCAGTGGAATCTTATTGTAAATATTGAGAGGTCCTCTTGCCCCGGGTATTAGATCTCTACTTGGAGACAGAGGACAAGGGAAGGTTCCCCCAGGACCTGGATCTTGCCACCATAGTGGTTTTACACAAGCCAGGATGCCCTCCGGAACTCTGTGGCCTCCTACAGGCCGATATCTCTTATTAATAACAAACTCAAAACTTGCAAAGGTGCTTGCCCGCAGACTCCTGAAAGTCACTACGGACCTTGTCCAACCCGATCAGTGTTGCTTTATGCCACACCCTAGCACGAGGCACTGGATTAGATGCCTGCATATGGCGCTGGCCCGACATACCGAGAATTAAGAGTCGCATGCCCTTTTGGTTATTGGTTTTGAGAAGGCCTTCAACTCGGTTGACTTTGCATTTTTACACCAAGTACTGCAACGCATGGGCTTCGGCCCGAGGTTTAGGCTCTATGTGACACTCTTATACTCCTCCCCTGCTGCACAGGTGCGAGCCAATCGGACTCTTTCAGATCCTTTCCCCATCCGCAGAGGAACTCAGCAGGGCTTCCCCTTGTCACTGTTGCTCTTCGCCCTTGTGATCAAGCCCCTAGCAAGATTTGTTAGATGTGACTCACCAGTGCGGGGTCGGGGAGACAGAATTGCGCTATATGCGGATGAAGTCCCCCTTTCTTTTACGGACCCACAGGAAACAGGTCCGCGAGTGGTGAGAATCTTGTCTCTTTATGGGGAGGCTTCAGGATTACACACTAACTGGGTCATGTCACTCTTAATCCCACTTACGAGGGTGGCAAAAACCACAAATTGGCAAAAACAGAGACCGGTCAAACGTCTTAGCTTCCTTTATCTTGGTATGCATATGTCAGTGGAACCCACCCAGACCTGGTCCAGCAACATTCCCTCACTTATGACCAAAATGAAACTGGACTTTAGGGCCTGTTTGCACCTCCCTCTCCCGATTCTGGGCAGAGTAGCCCTATTTAAAATTATTGTATTGCTTAGATTTTTGTATACTTTGCAGAATTTTCCACATTCTATCCCAGTGGCATGGTTCCGGGATCTTACAGCTACTATTAGATCCTTCCTCTGGGTGGGGCGCCCCCCGCATCGCCTGTGATAAATGTTGGCAATCGACATTTGACTGGGTGGGGGTAGGCATGGCTGACATTGGCCACTATTACTAGGTCTCACATTTGTTGGTTATCAACTATTGGAGGAATGGGAGCTGGGGAGATCTGGCTTATAAACTGGAGTTTTCCCTGAAGGGTCTGAAAAAAGTGCAGCATCTGCTTTACAGGGGACCCCTCCTGCACAACTTCCTGAATCCAGCAGGGCGGTGATCTCCACATGGTGCTTGGCTTTGAAACAACTGGGTTGTGAGAAGGAAATCAGCATTACCTACCTGGGTGACATGTGGAGTGGAAGGTCCATTATAACATTCCAAGATTTGCAAGCAAAGTTCTCATTTTCCATTACACAGTTCCACAAGTACTTGCACCTGCGTCAAGCCCTCTATTCCCATCGAGACGAACTCATGGATTCCCCCTCCCCGCCACGCCCCCGAATAGAGCCTGCTCAAAGCCAAACTGCTTCAGGGCCCGCTAGATAAACGTGGGATTTCACAGCAATATAAATCGCAGGTAGGCATGGGCACGTTGCTTGCCAAGTGTGACATAGAACGCTGCTGGATTGCCGCGCACCCCCCTAAGATTGCAGAGTGGCACTTGGCTATAGATTGGCGTTCCAAACTGGAAGAGCCCATTTAAAAAGCCAGGGCCTACCCACGTAAGCATGCCAAGATATGGGGTCCATGGTGGACTTACTTTGAACTCGGTGGTACTACCTTGGCTGGGTTTTACTGGTCGAACCAATCGCCGATACCTGATCCGTATACCTGAACCATATGCATGTTTGCACGTACAATATTGCATGCTCGTGCACCTCATAGTTTGGGCTTCGCGCAAGTGTCGTTTCACCTCAAACTGGCCATACTAACCACCTTTGACCATGTACCCGGGGAGGTTGCTAATTTTGCCTGGCGACAAACGTAACGACAATCTAAAATTTTTTATATCATACAATTTTATTGCGTAGTTTACGCTATTTTATAGTTTTTATATTTACTGTGCTTTTATGCTATCGTTTTTGTATAAGATTTTAAGTAATCATACAACAGATTCATTCATTCATACCTTGGATGGGTTAGGGGGCAGTTTTTTGTACTGTTTGTTTTGGTATGGAGGCCAGTGTGTGAATCGGGATGGGGTACAATTGTCATTAAAAAAGGACAATAAAACTTGGTTATTAAAAAAAAAAAAAAAAAAACGGAAAGCACTGTGACATTTAAAAGTGTGAAAGCAATATTCCACAATAGAATAAGATGGACTTGCATTCAGTTTGGCTGTGGAACAAATTTTGTGGGGGATAGTGCAATAGTGTTCATAATTGGATCAGACCATGAGCCTTCTGTGTATTTAATGGAAGTGACTTTAGCTTGATGAGGCTGATGTACAGATTATATGAATATAACGTAACTATGGTTCATATACGAGGTAGTAAAAAATGGGAGGGCAGGCTGACTTTCCAGATTTATTTTATTTTGTAAAGTCAGATTCCTTTATTCATTAGCAGGCAACATTGAATCTTCATTTTAGATAATTTTATGCCCAGTATTTGGAAGATTATTTCTTCTTCTTTCATCAGGAGTATTATGTTCTCTTTCTTTCAGCATATCCGGTTAATACATCTGTGTTTTCAGAAAGGCTTAAGAAAGAAAAAGAAGCACATTTTCAGGAGGTGCTGGACGTCTTGGGAGAAAGCACAGGTCAGTGCCATTAATGTATTGGGTTACGGATGTCCACAGTGTAGCTGAGAACGTATGTGTGTTCGTGTTATACTTTAGGGTATGTGTCAAATGTGTTATGACTGAATATTCTATGTTTTGCATTTTACTGTTGGTGTTCCTGGGCGATGTTGGTAGCTGGCGGGTGCTGCTACACCTCGCATAGTTGAATAAAAGGTGTTCTTTCTTCATCACTGTGGAGTATGTCTTCTTAACATAAGGCTAAGGGATAGAGAACACACCAAAGTCAGTGAAAATAAAGGTTATTCTTTTATATGACATTCTCCTCATCTAGCCCACGATTGAATTCTAAGCAGTCCATCCTAAACTCATCATTTCCTCTTCTCGAAAGTAAATACAGTCTGTGTATGTCTTTAAATGCTGGGATTGGTTATAGGGACCTCTGTTCGGGTCACTAAGACCACATTAGAAGAAGCTCATAGTTCCTTATGGTGGTAGTAACCCTGTTACCAGCCTGACCCGGAATTATGAAGTTCATGGAATTATGGTTGAACTGTTCCGTTTCATTTACTGAAAACAGGCAATTCTTGAGGTGAGGGAAACTGCAGGGGAGAATGAGGATTTACTGTGAAACTGGACCTGAAATTCCTGAATCCTCCAAAAAGTTCTCATTTAACTGAGTTTACGGAACCCCTGGTAACGTTAACATACTATATCTTGGACATCATAATAAAGCTCTGTGTATAATAAAAAGTACTGGAGTTGAACGAAGGGGCAACATTTCCAGGAGTTTTTTTTTTTTTTGTAAACAGATTTTATTGGTTTTGTTCAATCCACATTATATCATTGACATTATTCTGGTCAGGCCAGTTCAACAGGTGTTTGATTTTCACATGTACAAAATCTAAGCATTGCAATAGTACAGTCTCAAGACTAATTCAAAACAAGAAACTATTCCCCCCCCCCCCCCTATGTGTCAGTATTGTATAATATGTATGGGTTTGCTTTGTGATAGATGTAGCATATCTTTTTATATATCCAGGCGAGGGCTGAGGCAGTCATAAACCAATTTAGCAATCCGTTGGCCTTTTTTGTTTTTGAAGGTCTACATAGAAGGTCTGGCTCGTAAAGGTGTGCATTCTCCAGGAAGCGCTCATGTGGATTTCATGGGCGTACTCTCAGGGGTTCCCGGGTCAGGGTATGACAAGTCGTCTGTCTATGAGGGCTTCCCAGGCTCTGGCCACCTCTATGTTCCCTATCCCCCTCCTAGCTTCTCTCAACAATAGTCGTCCCTCACATCCTGCCCACTTCAGCAGTTGTCCCCCCTCCATATGTGCAGTCTAGGACCTCCCGATGCCTTCTAATTTCTGGCTATCTCGCGCTTAGCAAGGATGAACGCTAGATCTTGGAATTTGCTGGTGACTTTAGTCTTGGATGTGTGGGGGAACCATCCTATTAGGCAGTGGGCCCGGGGTATGTGGGACCTCTCTCTCGATAGTCTCCTCCACTACGTGCAAGACCCCTTCTCAAAACTAGCGCTGTCTTGAGCAGGTCCAGAACATATGTACCCTCTCCTCTCTACAACGAGGGCAGGCCGCCTCCGCTACCTGAAAGTATCGGCTTATGCGCTCTGGAGTCAGGTAGGATCTTTGTAGGATATAATAATTAATGAGTTTAAAGCGCACGTTTCCAGATACCTTGGGTATCCCAGTTAATATGTTATCACAGACCTTTGCTGAGATCTGGATGGCTAGAACTGCTTCCCACTGAGACCTTAGTTTCTCCAACGGAGGTTGCTGATCTGCATGTAGTGCTCTGTACAGACAAGACACTGCTTTTATGGTGCCTGCAGAAAGGGCCATATAAGAACAACTCTGCTGTGATGGGGGTTCGATAGTTCCCATACGCCAGTGTTTGCGTATTGCTTGCTCTGTGTAACAAGAAATGTCCGGCGGGTATGTCAAACTCTGCGCCGAATTCCTCGAAGGAGAGTAACTCTGTGTCTCCATAAAGATCCCCCATCTTCGTCGCTCCAGCCTCAACCCAAACATCTAAGTCTCGCCAGCTACCCCCATGGGGAAGCGCTCTCAGCATGTCTAGAGGTATTTCAGTGGAATATGGAACTTTAACCCGGATTTTTTGCATTTTCCAATCCTCGATGCCAGCATTTGGGTTGCACCTTGAATTTGTGTGAATCTTTCCCAGTCGGTCTGCCAACTCCAAGGAACACTCGCTGGAGATCGGGTAACGATGGTGCAACCAAGCGTGGGGCCCCATCTGGTTTCCGTCTCTGTGCCATGTCTCTAACCAGCCATTGCAACTGGACCGCTATATAATAGGACTCAAAGTCGGGAACCGCCAGTCCTCCCGCAGCCACCAGTCGCTGTATCGTTGTCAGCGCTACTCTGCGTCATCCCGACCCCCATATGAATGTCTGGATCACAGTGTCTAACTCTCTGAGAAATGCTGTTGGAATCCAAAGCAGAAGTGGGTTAAAGTAATATAAGAGCTGAGGGAACGCCACCATTTAAAGGAGTGCAATCCTACCAGCTACTGAGAGCACTAGGGTCCGCCAGAAAGCTGTGGATGTCCTCCCCCCCCACATTTCCCTCGAATAGGTCAGGCCAGTTGTGGTATATTCAGACCCCTAAATAGGATAAGCACCCCGGCTCCCATTGTAGTTGCGCCAAGTCAGTCGAAGGATGCCCCGTCTGCACCACAGGGAAGAGCCTGGACTTCTGCCAACTCACTTTCAGGCCAGAGAAGGAGCTAAACTCCTCTAGCAGGGAGCGGGCTCCTCTTAGATCTTCCTCCCCCTCTCAGGAAAAGTAGCAGATCATCAGCATAGAGTGCGATTTGATGATTAGTGCGCCCTACACTGAGTCCCCTGTAAAATTGCTCAGATCTAGCCGCGATCGCCAATGGCTCCATGGCAAGAGTGAACAATAGGGGGGAGAGTGGGTATCCCTGCCCGGTGCCGTGCTCCACTGGCCACCCCCTCCATATAATTCTTCCTGTGCGCGCTCTGGCCGTGGGTTTAGTGTATAATAGCTGAGTCCAGTCAATAAAGTCAGCTCCCAATCCCATCCGTCCCATGACTTCATATAAATATCCCTACTCCAGGCTATCAAATGCTTTTTCTAAGTCTACAGCAAAGATTGCTGCATCCCCTCGGTCCTCCTTGTCCGTCTCCATAATAGTCAATAATCATAGAATATTCCCTGCTATGCTACGGCTCGGGATAAACCCAGCTTGATCTGCGTGTATCAGTGTAGTCATGAAGGGCAACAATCAGGTGGCCAAATCCTGCTCAGAATTTTATAGTCGATGTTAAGCATCGACAATAGGCGGTACGCTGACCTGTCATGGGCCAGTTTATTTGTTTTCAGAATAGGGACTATTAACGCCTCCCTAGTAGTATCCGGGAGGGAGCCGGCCTCTTTAGCTGCCATATAGAGGTTTACCAGTCAAGGCGTCAGCTCATTAGAATATGCAGCATAGAACTCTACTGGGAGCCCATCTGTGCCCAAAGTTTTATTGCGCGTCATATGTTTGATGGCGGCTGCGATCTCCTGCGCTGTGATGTCCCCTCCCAGGTCCTTCGCTTCCTCCTCCGTCAGCCACGGGAGTGCCGCCAGATGTGCCCGCCTTCTCTTCCAGGTCTCGCCTGGGGGAGCTAGTAAATAGTGCTGAGTAGTAGTCAGCAAATATGCCATTGATCCCTTCCTGCGAATGCACCCTGGTACTCTCCCCGTCCTCTAGCTCCATAATCGGCAAGCCAAGTTTATCTGGGTTAGCCAGCCATGCCAATAGGGAACCAGATTTGTCCTGCTCAGCGTGTTTTTTTTCTGTGTATTGCTTATAATCAAAGCACTGTAGCCGTTCTATCTGTGTCGCCACTGCTTCTCTGGCTGCCAAAAGGTCGGGTTGGAGCTCAGGCCGGCGCGTCTCTACATCTCTCAGGAGCTCTTCAGCAACCTCCACATCTCTGAGCAGTGAGTGTCTAACTCCTTTTGGATTCGGTTATACAATATCCTCGCGTCACTGCCTACGTCCCACTCTACTTGAGGGGTAGACGCCATATCAGTGAAATATTGGAATATTTTAGACCTAATTGACTCACGGAAGACCTGATCTTCTAACGATTCCGGTTTAAGCTGCCATGTGGGTATCGAGGACCTGGGTTGGGCCCACCGCAGCTGCAGCAAGACGGGTTTATGATCTGAGATAGTGTGGGAGAGGTATTCCACTGTGGAAACTAAGCTATGTATATCAGGGGTAGAGAGAAAAAGGACTAATCGAACGTGTACTTCATGGATTCCCGAAAAAAAGGTATAGTCCTGTTCATGCGGGTTGAATCATCTCCAGGAGTCTACCAGGCCCCATTGCAGTTGCCAATCTTTGAACATTTTAGCTGTGCAGACAGTCTGGGAGTTGCGTAAGAGAGGGTGTAAGCAATCTAGTAAAACGTCAGACACACAATTAAAATCTCCCCCAAGTAGAGTCGCAGTAGTTAAGAACGGTGCTAATCATCGTGACAGGCTCGCAAAGAACCCACTCTGATCTACATTTGGGGCATATACATTCACTATAGTCGTCTCTCGGCCCTCCAGTCACCCCCGCACCGATACAAATCTATAGTCAGTGTCTATCATTGTGTCTATAAGCTGGAATGGGACTCCAGCTCGAATCCATATGAGGACTCCTCTGGCATACACCGAATATGCAGTATAATAAGTCTGGCCTCTCTAGCGTTGTCGCAGCGCTTCTCCCTCCTTGTCAATGAGGTGTGTCTCCTGCAATAGCGCTATGCGTACCCCTCTCCTGTGCAGATAAGAACACTTTATAGCATTTTGCCATGGAGTGCATGCCCTCGAATATTCCATGTTAAGCATTTGTAAGCTAAGTGACCAGCCATATTAGTTCTTGGAGGGAAAAGGGACTCCCTTCAGCCCCCATTATGATATCCTGCCCCGTCCTCTTGGTTTGTTCAATGTGAGCACAAACGTTGTGTGACTCAGTAATCCCCAACATAAAGAACAAAGTCCAAAAATCCCAACTCTCCCACCCCAGGATGAGTAGAGTTACGCCACCCAACCAACCCTAATATGCCCCGCAGTTTTTCAGGGCCCTCCCGCAGTTCTCTATCTGGCGATCAGGGGTGCACCATCCTCAGCCTCAAGCGCTTGCCTCTCGCACTTTAGGGATGTCCCCACTTCATGGTCCGACGCCTCCGCGCCTAATTCTTGCCGATCTCAGCAGCGGGAGACCTCGGGTGAGCGCTCCCTCTCACCCTGTTGTCTTTCCCCAGCGTGGGGTCGGGATCTACCGCTGTGCCGTCTTCTAGGGCCACTCACCCTCTTGTTCATTCTAGAGAAGCTGGAGGTAGGGGGAGTATCAGTCTGCCGTCCCGCTCAGCTAGCACCGCCTCCAGGATCGATGCTGGAGCTCTGGCACACCGACGCAGCTCTATGGTCTCCAAGGGCACTGTCTCAATGCCGGCCGCAGACTCCGGGGTCAACCATCAGCACTCGCCCAGGTTTCTAGGGGCTATCGCTGGTCACAGCCGCAAGTGAGGGCCACCCCGGGGGGGGGGTGACCCACTCTAGTGTCTCAGCTGAGCACTCTCCTCTGTTGCCGCACCCAGCTGCTCCTGCCCGGGCTGGGTGCCGCCATCTTGGCGCTCGGGTGCGCGGTTGTTCTTCGTTTTCACCCATAATGCGGGTCAAGCTGTCTTCGGACACCCCGCTGCGTTTCCACTATTGCAGGGCGAAGCACTATAAAGTTTTGGGTCGTTGGTCAGTCCTCAAGGGGTCAGGATGGCGCTGGATAAGGTCCGTCCGAGAGGAGCTCAGAGCAACTCTGCTCACTCCATCGGCGTCAGGTCACGCTCCATCCATCCAGGAGTTTATGATCTAGATTTGGGGTTCTTTGTAAGGCTGTATCCATTGTCAAGTAGATCTCTCCATATCCACAAAATACTGTTGATAGCATGTGAGGCTTTTGCCACAATGATGCTCTACTGATCACACCTCTGAATGTCACAGATCTTATTCGGCATATTGGTTCCAGCTAGCACTACAATAATAAAACATTTACCTTTTGTGCAGGCATGTTATTACATCCATCAGGACCTTTAGTTATATGCATGTAATATGCAGTGGTAATTTCTATATTTGCACTTCACAAAATCCCCTCAGATTATCATGCAGACTGAACTAATAACCTACCGGTAAGCATGTGATAAAAAGAAAAAAGGTAACTTACAATTTCAAATATGTATCAACAGCTACTATATCACCTTTGGATATATTTAAAACCATATGAGTTGATCTACGTTCTGATTAAATAAAGAACAGGAAAAAATCAGGAGGAGAAAAACAAATATAGAATTAAAGATTAAAATCTGACCATCCCTACATCCAAAGACATGGTGCTCAGAGTCCCGGTCTATAAGTCACTGATTCTCATTACTTTCACAAAGACTGTCCAGTAGAAGTTGATGTCTTCCAAAGTTCTGACAGTGACATTAGGCATTTTTAAACATTATCAAAAAATCGCAATCTGGGACTCACAGCTACAGTAGTATTTAACACGGGAAATAGAACTGAAAGAAAAATAATACTCCAGCTTCCCATAGTGCGCATGCTGCTATTCAAGACAGGGTACTTTTGTGTAGTAGTCGATTAACAAAGACATACTTAACAACTCAAATCAGCAGAATTAACTAAAGGAATTGAGAAGTAATAAGGCTTGGTGGTGAACCAAGATACTGTGGGCAACAATTTACTGCTGCTATAATAATCTAATATTACAGCATCTCTGGAGCACATCCCAAGTGCAGCAGGGACGGGGCAAACACTGTGTGCATACTTTTTTTTTAAATTCGTTTTTATTTCGGGATACACATGGCAACACTATACAGCATAAGCATATATCTCAGAGATACAATGTACAATTGTGTTTCTCTATTTTCGACTGCACTCTTGGCAGCGTTATGCTAAAAAAACATGTAACACAGGCATAATAGAAGAAAAGTTGCACATCCCAATTTTCTTTTTTCTGAATAACAGCAATTCAAATTATCGGTAACACACAACTGTCGAAAAGGGAAAAAAAAAACTGGGCAGCAATTAGCAAAGCAGCATTCCTGCATATCCCCTAGCGTCGGGGACTGATGTGGTGTTTACAGTTCGCTTCTAGTCTCATACTCCTTACAATGAACATATGAAGTACTAGGTAACAAAAGGAAATGTCGTGCCCCCACTCCCTGCGCACCCCCCCGGAAACTTAGTGTGATGGTGTTCTGGCTGTAAGAGGATCGATCGCCTGTTCCCTCCCAAGACCAAGACTCTGGGATTTCACCCATGGTGAGCGGTCTATCTCCCCAATCGCCCACAGGGTCCAGAGACTACTGTGTTAAGTGGTGTTACCTGGACTATTAGGAATACCTTCGCCAATTCTCGTCTGCGTGGCTGGGGTGCCAGTCTGTAGAGGGGTATCGGATCCCACTGCTACCTGTCCCGGGGGCTGTAAGTTACTCAGCAATAGTCCCCACATTTCCAAATCCTGTTCGGCATTTTCATCTGTACGGACTATCCATAAACGTCTCTCCTCTGCCACCCCCCATTCACGCATATCTGCTATCCAGCTGGGTAATTTAGGGGGCGCAGGTTGTGTCTAGTGTATCGCTATGCGGCGTCTAGCAAGTACCAGTCCTAAGTTCGCAAACTTATGCTGCATTCTATTACTCATCTTTGGGGTCAGCAATACTCCTAAAAGGCAGTGCTTAATGGTTTCCTCAATCCGAAGGCCAGTCGCCTCTCAGAGTCTCCAACACCCCCAACCAATAACGCTGGAGTCGAGGGCAATCCCACGTCATGTGAGTGAACGTGGCCAGCCCAATGCCTCAGCGGGGACACTCTGCAGAGCGAGTCGCAGTGATACGCGCTAGTCTGAGAGGGGTCATATAAGTGCGATGCAATAATGAATCTGTGCAAACTTGAAGCGGGCGTTGCTGGCCACCTCCCGTACCTGCGCAAACGCTCTTTTCCATTCACTATCTGTGAGGGGAGTCGGTAAAGATGTCGACCATCTGTTTCGAATGTGCAAGACATCAACACTACGGTCGGCCTTGAGTGCTCGGTATAGAAGGGAAATCAATCCCCTGTGGGTATCTGGGTCTAGAATTGCCATCAATGTGTGGGACTCCCTTGGTTCCTCAGGGAATGAGATCCATATCTCTTGCGTAGTGCAGGAGAGTTTTGCATATTGCAAAAAGTGCCCTTCTGGGATCCTGAAGCACTCCTGTGCTTCATCAAATGTGAGGAATGACGCATTACAATATAGGTCACCCTCAGTGAGGCACCCCCCCTTGAGCCATGTCGTCAAATCCATGACGTTTTGAATATGGCAAAAAATACGCAGCCATTGCAATGGTAGCGCTCGTGCATAAGGCGCCCTACGCAGCACCAATGTCACTGCCCGCTCCCATGCTTCCACGACCTGACGTACCACAAATGGGTATTCCGGGGGCATACGAGATCCCATCATGAGGCATCTCGGTAAGCTATTCTCCCGTCCCCAATCTGCCATAAGATCTCTACGCTTGGGCCCACCGCACACCAGAGTGCTGCATATTGGAGGAGGGCGGCAATGTAATAAAGCCACAGGTCAGGGAGGCCCAGCTCCCCCTGTTCGGTGTCCAATTTCAGAATCTCCAATTTAACCCTGCTGCGTTTTCCAGCCCAAACCAGCGATATCAAGAGGCTGTTAAGGGTCTCAAAGGTAGATCTAGGGATAATGCAGAAAGAATTCTGCAGGGTGTACAGGCAGCCTGGTAGAAGCACCATCCGGGTCAAGGCCACTCGACCCATGACAGATAGAGGGAGGCGATTCCAGAAGTTAATGAAGGACCGTAAACCCTTGAACACTACCTCCATATTCAATGCATGTGGCGCCTCTGTCGTATGTGCTACCTGGATCCCCAGATAGTAAAAGTGAGTACACTTCCATTGGAACTCCGTTGGGGGGAGGTCGGCCGTGTCCGTGTTTGTTAATGTGGCAAGTGGAAATAGGGTTGATTTTCGTTTATTGACTCTCAGTCCAGACACTGCGCCGAAACTCGATAGAATTTCCAGAAGAATGGGCATTGCCTCCTCTGGACGATTTAAATACAGCAAGGCGACGTCTGCATATAGGGACACAACGTGCACCCGGCCGTCCCCCTGAATACCCCAGCAGTTCATGTCTCTACGTAATCTAATTGCTAACGGTTCTATTGCCAGGGCGAACAGGAGCGGGGACAGCGGGCAGCCCTGCCTCATGTCCCGTTCAATTGTGAGCGTTTCAGAAATCACCCCATAGTTGCGCACTCGTGCAGATGGTAAATTGTATAGAAGACGAACCCAGGAGATATATTCCTGGCCAAGACCCATTCTCGATATCACTTCCCAGCGGTAGTTCCATCGTAAGGTGTTGAAGGCTTTTTCAATATCCAAAGCTAGCACTGCGGCTCTGAGGTCCATGTTAGCCGTGGTGTGTAGGACATGCAACAGTCTACGTAGATTTATATGAGTGCCGCGGCCCGGCATAAAACCGCATTGGTCTGTGTGGACTAGATCACTGTGTGCATACTTGTGGGCAAGACGCTTCATAGATTCCTCAAGTGGTTGAAGCCTTGGGCTACACCTGGTAGAGCATAAAATGAAGTAGCCGAGTGACAAAACTGCAGGGGAGAGCAGGATCTTTTCCCACTGGCCAGTTTGTTCAGTGCCCATTTAGAAGCACCTGAGCTCTCTGCTCCTTGGTACTAGGGATACACCCAGTAAAGCACCAACATAAATGGAGCATAAAAAGACTGAGCTCCAGCCAAGCAAAACTTGTCAGCAAATAAATTAGGAAACTCAGTTTATGACTTTGAAGATGTATGGGGATGGAGATAATTCACTTTTATGTAATATTCCCAATCAAAGAGATATATCTGTGTGTGTTACCAATAATCTGCTGAGTTATAATCTAGGAGATGTCTTGTGAGAAGATACAAAGGAATTGAGGAATTGGAAAAAATACTGGAATCTTGAACTTCAATGATAAAATCAGTTTTACAGGGATTTCATATAGTCAACAATACTTCTAATATTTTGACTATTTTTATTATAGCAACATCAGCCATACTACTACTATAACACATACAGAACATATAATCGCTTATATATTGATACATTATCATCAGAAACCAGGACATGATCAGTCATTCTCCTGGATCATGTCAATATTAAGCTTGTCAAAAAATATATTGAAAACTCTGATTCAGCAGTCCACTTGAAAGTTTCGCTTCTTAATTAGTCACAATTAAAAGACTGGACACACAGCTCAACATTCTACAACACAAATGGAGAAAATTAGGAGATGAAAATCAAATGTGAACAAGACATTTAGGAAATATAATAAAAAGTGGACCCTCAGGTGTACAGTAACAATATGTAAATAAACGATTATCATGAAGTATCAAAAATACATATTTTATTTATGCAAACAATATTTTTTATATTTGTTTTTTTATCTTTTTTGCTCAAGTGTAAATAAAAAGTATAAAAAAACAATTTTCACAATGTTTATAATGTAATTATACTGAATTGTATATCAATCACAATATGAGTCCATGATCCCTACTATAGATGTTCAGGCATACTCACTCATTCATACAGTGCCTATTTCTACACAGTTTTATTTTTTTAGTTTTTTTAAATTAGTGCGAATATCATACAAAATTTGTATGTGATTTCTAGCAAAACATGGACTGTACAATGGAGTCACTTCAATTCATCTTCTAATACATTGTTTCAATATTAAAAAACATTCATGTTTGTCATGGCTAACGAAATTCGTGTCCTACGCGCATTTCGGCGTTACGCCTTCATCAGGTAGCCATGTGGGTTTTATGGAACCTTGTCAGATACGATGAATCATCTGACCTTTGGAACTAGGGAATGACGGTTGCCGGGCTGGGATAAACAATGCACCCATGAATGGGGTATCTTGGTATATTCATCAAATTGGAGACCATGCGTAGGTGCATTAATTTTTAGAATATATATGGAAGTCCATAGATGCACCGTAATCACAGATCAAGGGGAGGAGGACGATGTCCCGCACTGCATAATAGATGGTTATGATAATCCTGATAACGAGCCACTCTAGCAGTTGGGAGGGAAGATGCACTGTAATCATAGATAAAAGAGAGGGGGGGGGCGATGTCCCGCACTATGTAATCGATGGTAGCCGTAGTCCGATAACGTGTCGCTCTAGCAGAGAGGAGGGGAGAAAAAGAAGGATAGCTATGTCGCACTCTTACGATCCTCAACGGAAAGCCTCAAGCTGCTTGCTGTGCTCCTACAATCCTCGATGGAATTCCTAGCAATGCTAACCACGCCGCACGCTGTGCATGCGCATAACATGTCTCCAAATGACCCGACAAATTAGGAGATGAAACAGGCAAAAGCACATTATGGCACTGCAACAGAACCTACAAAAGACTCATCAGAACCACAAAAAGACACCACGTATCCGCACGCATAGCTGAAGCAAACTACCCTTTCAAAGAACTCCATACATTTCTAACAGAATTCTGTAATCCAGAGTACCTAAACACAGAAACACCACAATTGCAAGACTTCAGTGAGCAAATATCCAAGGAATTGATCTAAAAAATGACAAAGATTAAAAATTACCTGAAGAAAACACACACAACACATCAACAATGTGTGACCTAAAAATCCACAGAAAGAGACAATAACCCTCCACCAATGTATACCTTCAATACCCTGTCACAAAAAGATTTCCGCGATATTATCATTGCAGACAGACCATCAGGATCACCATTAGACCCAGCACTGCCAAGAATCTTTCAAGATATCTTTTGCTCAACTTGTGCTGGAGATGTAGCCAGATGCCTAGTCAAGTCCCTGGAATAAGGTTGATTCCCACCTAAGCTCAAAACTTCCTACAACAGACTTCTCCTCAAAAAGAAGAACCTCGACCAATCTGATAGAGCAAATTACAGGCCCATATCAAATTGACCATTCTTAGGAAAACATTTTGAGAGAGCAGGGTTTACTCAGCTCTCTAATTTTACAAATCAAGAAGGCTTACTGTCAGACCAACAGTCTGGTTTCAGACCGGGAAGAGCCACAGAGTCAGCCTTTATATCCATCTGAGATGATCTAAAACTCACAGCGGACAAAAACGGAGTAGCAGCTGACTTATCACTTCTGGATTTATCAGCTGCATTTGACACTGTCCATCACCACACCCCACTGCAAAGACTTCACAATTTCGTAATACGTGAGAATGCATTAAAATTGATTGCTTCTTATATCACAGACAGACAAAGGGTAGTCTACCTACCCCATTTCACATCACCTCCTCACACACAACCCAGTGGCGTTCATCAGGGTCCACCATATCCCCTCTATTATTCGACATCTACCTAACCCCCTTACCAAATCTAATTAAATCTTACAACCTCACCTTTTACAACTATGCAGATGACACCCAAATCATTTTAAAAATGGATAGGCTCGAAGATCTCTATAATTCAAAACTCGAGGACTGCCCTCGAGCCATAAACACAAGGATGAACCATTAAAGCCCAGCTAAACAAAGACAGAGATTATGACATGCAGACAGTGGCACAACTACCAGCCTACTGCCATATGACCTAAAGAACCTGAAGCCCCTCCAACAACATTAAGAGAAGATAAAAACCTACGAGTAACCATTGATTCAGACTTATCCTTGTGACCTCATGCTAAAAACTTCACAAAGAGCGCCTTCTACCCAATAAAAGCAATACTTCGCATCTTCCCAGACCTTGCATACTAACATAAACTGCAAGCTTTCCTCACGCTCATAATTTTCAAACTTGACAATGGCAACAGCCTATACTTTGGTGCACCAGCATTCATTATATGTAAAATACAGCTTATCCAAAATGCTGCTATAAGGCTTCTTCTCTGCCTTCACTTAAGGGAACGCATGACCCCTGTCCTGCTCTCACTCCACTGGCTACGTATAGCTAGAAGGGCAATGTTCAAGGCACTCTGCATTGTCCACAGAACCTCAAGGAAAAGGACCAAAATACCTACAAGCTATATTCAAGCAGTACAAACCAAACTGAACACTGCGCTACAGTATTGCCCCACTTATCATTGTACCACCTTACCATAAGAAATCCGAAGGAGGCACTGCTTTCTCAGTAGAAGCTGCAAGCTCTAGACCTCACTTCCAGTCAGCATTAGAAGCATCCAGGAGAATATACACTTCCGAAGACAGTTGAAAATGTGGCCATTTCCTAGATAAAGGCACCAACTGCAGACAGGCAACAAAGTCCGGAAAACAGTCACACCCTCAAGCGCAATCCTCCGCTTACAACCCACGAATTGCAAACAACTCAACCACCAAACTGCTTTCATTATGCAAGTAAGCAAAAAAATGGAAGACAAATGGCTTGCTGTGATATCATATAGTTATGTACTTCCATATATAATTGTTATGGCCCACAATAATATCAAATACATAATATGCAGCGATCAGCAAAATGTTTTAACTTATTCTTATTAAATTCACATAATACATATCTGCTAAGAGGGTTGTCCATCACCAGCACTGTACATCCAAAAACCAATCCTCACCAAATGAACAGAATCTGAAGAGATCTGTCACACAGTACTGGACAGTTTTGGAGGACTTTAATATAGTCCATTCACTGCAGGTCCCAAATATCTATGCATTCTGACGGCTTCTTTACATCTCATATAGACACTCATATATGGGATGATAATAAAAATGCCATTCCCTAAAGAGCTCTCCACTTCCCTCTCCGTCCAACCACGCCAGTTCAAGACCACAACTATACACAAAATCTCGGAGATTGGAGAAACTGGACAGCCCAATGCATTAACTTGCTAAGCAAAATATATCATATGGAATAAGGTAACTGCAGAGCTGTTCAAAGCTAACAGCATACTGAAATCATAAAACTGAGTGTTTAACTCTTACACTTCATCATCCGATAGACTGCTACGCCCTGCGCCCCATAACACGATAACCGCACCTCAGTGGTCATCACGCACGAAATGGAAACACTTCCCACGTAACATTTAAAAAAAACAACATCCTTCCAACCACACACCCTACATAGTTTAGCATCTATTCATGTAGGCAAGCGTTTCAGCGCCCCAGAGAGATGTAGTAAGCACTAAATGCTACAATACAATACTAATTGGCAAACCTTTTACAGAGGTCTGGACCAAACATTCAAAAAGAAACTGTGATCCTCCTAATGTGTCATTTTTGCTAGTGCCCACCTCACAGTTATTGATGTTGAAGCATTTACCTCAAATTTCCAAATGAACAGTTAAGTAAATTCTTAATTTGGATTTTAGACAGTCAACCAAGAGATCAGGGCTTTTTATTACTCACTTTTGGTTGATTGTCTGGTATTTGGATGCAGTGTTGGCACAGTAGAAGAAACATCAGCATACAATCAACAACGAGTAAAGGAACAGCAAAAAAGTGTAAAAGTGCCTTACACTTAAAGTGATAATTTTAAGAATGAAGAGTGAAGGTACAATTTAAAATGATTTAGCATTCAGAAGAGTGTGGAGGGAACAAAACCTCAGCCACATGTTTCGAAGTTATTAGATGGAACCATTCCAGGGCATATCAAGGTCAGGTTATACTGAATCTCAGAGAACATAGTCTCAATACATTCTTCTAGGGTAAGTAATTACTGATAGATTCAATGTTGTAACTTGTTTGCCCCATAACCTGTAAGTATGGAGGTCGTCAATTTGTTTTTAAACTCGGGGCTTAGCTATGATGCTAATGGTACATGAAAAAACACATGAAAGATTTTCCCAACATTTCATCGAATCTTTGTAGGGCTCTGACAACAAGACCATGCAACTTTTAAGATAGTGGTTTAAGAAACCATACCATTCTCTTCATTAGCTGATGAAACATTTTGATAGAAAAGGCAGGAAAGTCTGAGAAAAATCACTATTTATTTTCACCCAAGTGTAGAAGATGTTTGACAAAGGCAGCCAAAATAAATTATCCTCTTTTGTCATAGTTAGAACTCCACTCTCGGTTAAAGAAGTTATTTATACACAAAGAATAGGGAGGCAAACAATATTTTACAGTTAGTTTGCACACAGAGAGTTTGAGAGGCTGATAGAGAACTCCAGTCCAGAGAAATCTATCTTTTCTATGTACCTGTCAGTATTTGTCATACATTTCTGTAATCCTCATAAACATAGTGCATGCATACTATAACTGTTTGGAAAAGGTGAGAGCTGTACACTGGGCACAGTGTCTGTATAGTTTTACTAACTGCAAAATGCAGTAGATGCAGAATCACATAATTCCTTAACCAGGATTATTTTGCATATTTTCTGTGTTGAATCATGTGTGAGTGAATGCTTTGCTTTAAAGAACTTTATGAAACCAACCTGTGCTGAGGCACTCGGTTACGTCATATTAGAATGTTGGGCTAGTGCTACTTGGGAAGTGAGTGTATACCTGTTGGGAGTTAGAAGTCAGATTGTGCAGTTCCTGCTTGCAACCATGCAGTGTGAGAGGTCAGGAGCTGTGTTTCTTCAGTTTCCGTAGGATGCCTTCCTACACATAGCCAAAAGGTCGGTAACTATTACATTTCAGAGCAACACTGCAGGCTCTCTCAAGCTTATCCTGCGAGAGGTCCAAGACACCACATGATAGGATTGTGCTGGTTAAGTTAAATCCATACCTCAGTGTAAGGGAAACTCTAAATAAGACCCTCTGAACAAAAGGTAAATGGCCCCACAAATACGGAGCCTTTTCCCAGCATGAGGAGGCCATTTAACATTTTCCCTGCCTGTTTCCGCCATGCAAGACATGAACTAGATCCAGTGATGGTAACCTCACTGACTCTAAATAG
The DNA here is from genome assembly GCA_963921515.1 of Calotriton arnoldi. NCBI lineage: Eukaryota > Metazoa > Chordata > Amphibia > Caudata > Salamandridae > Calotriton > Calotriton arnoldi. The sequence goes on from CAWUFW010005738.1 coordinate 435,266, forward strand.
AGTGGGGGAACTGTGCGTTTGGTGGGGCAAGCAGACCGCCAGTTTACAGCTTTCCTCCCGCTCTACCCAACTCTAAATAAGGCCCTAAGTTCTTAGTTTATTTAGGGGTTGGGTAAAAGGGTATGAGGTATTAGCAGTAAGCTTGCTCAAAGCATATAGCATTTTGATTTACTGGACACAGACATAGCCACAGAAGAAATTGTTTGTGCAATAACCCATCTCCATGTCAGGAAACATCCTGGCCCCAATGTCTTGGCAATTAAACTTTTCAAGAAATTGTCTAATCATATGGTGGACCATATGTTGGTTATGTTTAGATTGGTCCTTGAAAAAGGAAGCCTGCTAGTGGACCTCAGAATAGCAACACTAGTCCATATATACAAGGAGGAGAAACCAAACGAAAATGTAACCTCATGTTGTCCCACCTCATTAACAGCAAAACAAAAATATTGCTAATGGTTTGTGCCAATCAGTTGATCAGGGTTATTACTAAACTCATAAATGCAGATCAATCTGGCTTGATGCCGAATAGGTTTGCCAGGTTGAATCTCAGACTCCTGCATAAATGTTTGGACCTTTTCAGAAGAATCAAGGAGCCCATTGAATAATTGTTAGACGGAGAACAGGTGATTAACTCAGTCGAATGGCTTTATGTTGCTGATTCTGGAGCTGACGGGCTTTGAGCCCATTTTCCTGAAATGGATCAGACTACGATGTGATAATAGGGATAAGGTGAACAGAGTATTCTGTTGTTTTTTTCCACTATATTACGACAAAGTACAGGGCTGGCTTGTCTTGCCACTACTGTTCATCTTTATTATGGACCCTTTAGCCTGTTGGTTAAGGCATGATTCCTGGTTTGGGGGATGAACCTGGGCTAGATGATGGGATGACATGCTCTCATTGAATGCTGACAACACACTGCTGTATGCTGCAGAATCTGAGAATACCATAGGTAGCCTATTGAACTTATTTTTCAAACAAATGGGAAGTTTTCTGAATTTTGCATTAACTGGATACTGGCAGCAGGTACCACATGGTTAGGACAAGAAAATGCCAACTTTCTAAAAGTGGCATTTTCAGAATTGTGACTTAAAACCCCACCTTACCATTAAAGAGGATTTTAAATTACAATTCATGTGAGTCCAAACATGACATTTCTACCTGTTCCCAGTTAAAAGTTATCACATATTTAATGTATTAAAGTACCCTGATGTTATCCTATGGAAGACTTAGGCCTTACAGTAGTCCTAATGCCAACAAAAACAAATTTCAGAAAACAGGAGAGGTGAAAGCAAAACGTCTTGAGGAAGGCCACACCAAGGATGGCAGGTCTAACAGTGGCACTTTAATGGCACAGTTCCAGACAGACACTTTGCAAAAGATGAAAGAGGAAACTCCCACCTTCAATTCTAGGAAGAGCAGTCTTGTTTAAAATGATTATATTATCAAAATTTTTGTATATTCTCTAGAATGCACCATATGGATTTCCAATACCTTCTTTTGAAGGGTCAAAATGATCTTCATGTCTTTGCTATGGGATGGAGATCCTCCCAGCATTGAACTGGCATTTCCATAAAAAGGGGTGTTCATGGGAGGAATTTCCCTCCACATATTCAGAAATTTTATTTGGCCCCTGGGTGGGTCTTTCTCTCTGCAGATGGAATCCTCCCTGAGGATGGAACAAGTGCTCTTGTGTACGAAGGTCATTCATTGCCCAGGAGTTTATGTTAAGGACCTGCCAACTTGCAACTAATATGATGGCATGAAATGGATGGTAAATGTGAAAGAATTGAACAGTTGGGACATGATCAGAATAATAAAGATTGGTGATATATGGGGGCCTGAATCAATGAAATTGGACTAAGGGCCTGATTTAGAGCCTGGCTTACAGGTATTCTGTCACAAACGTGGTGGATATGCCATCTGCCTTATTACAAGTGCTATAGGATATATGGTGGAGTAACCCGTCCTCCATACTGTAAATCAAGCCCTAAGTTTAAAATGCTTAGAACGTTTTTTTTTTCTGTTTGCAGATCGAACACACTAACATTGTACTCTAGTGGAAAACTAAACGTAATCACATTAAATGTCAAAGAAAGCTGTGGCATAGATGTATAGATCATTAATAAATAACTCCTCTAATGCATTTGATAAGTTAAAGCTGAGATGGTAAGAGGATCTGTGGGTGCTAGAAGAATAAGATTGGGCAGAAACCCTTTTGTAGCTGAAAGAAGTGGCTATTAGAGCTAGTTTAAAGTTGATTCAACTGACAATCTTACACAGAATGCATTATAATCAGAATCAGATGCAGTTGTGTGGGAAATCTCTTATGTATACTTGTTTCAAAGGCAGTGGACTTAAAGGATTGGTTTGTCATATACGCTGACAATGTCAAAAATATGCCCCTTAGGTTAGGGCCAGATGTATTGTTATACTAGTTGCAAATTGGGCATCAATTTTTTGCAACCAGTATTTGATTCTGTGAAGTGACCTATGTGCTGTTAGGTCACTTTGCAAAATCACCAATTGCAGGGGGACGCAGAATTACCTTACTAATGAATATTAATTGGGCAGGTCATAACTTGCAACCCACTGTGATTGGCTATAAACACAGGGATGTTGGCCTTCAAGGAATAGAGGACCACCATCCATGTATTCCTTAAAGGAACCAGTGCTGCTTAAAAAAACTGTCTTTTCTTTGATACAACATCAGGGAAGACTGCAGCGGTCCTCTGGACTGCTGCCTACTCCCCTTAAGGCTGACAACACGATTTCCAGAGAACATCTCCTTCCGTGTGTGAGAAAATTACTACCTCCTTTGAGGTTTTGGTGACTATTCAATGGTTTGCAACCGGAATTGCTGTCTCAAACCATTTGTAACATTGCATAATGAATCAGGATTTGGAAGAAATGCCCATTTTAAGCTCCTTCCAAATTCAGTATGGGTTGTAAAACCCATATTACGAGTCAGAAAAACGTTTCCAACTCGTTAAAATAGGTGTATAAGAAACAGGTATTTTGTGGTTGCAAGGTGTAGGAAGCTGGCTCTCTATATAGTGCACCAAAACGAGGTACACTGTGCAGAGTCCAGGCAACCCTTATTGGTTTAGAGAGGCACAAGTAACAAACCGAGATGCTCTCTTCTGTGGTAGTGTGGGTGAGTGGTTTAGGCTTATCAGAGGGTAGTGCTAAGCATGTGTTGTACTCACAGAGGCAATATATGAGACACACGCTCAAGAATAAATCTGAGACCAATTTCGAAAAATAACACGTATTCTTATATAAATTTCAACACCAAGAATTTCAGGATCAAGTAAGTACTTTTCTAGATATTGATTTTTACAGGTAAGTAAAATTTTCACTTAAATGTGTCTTTACGCGGCAATGCTTTCCCATGGGGGAAAAAAGCATATACTGCACACAGTTACTTGCAATAGGTTCTCGGGGGTCCCGTTCAGGACTTAAGGTGTTAGGGCCCATGTCCAAAGAACCACCAGCAGTTACTCTTTTCCTGTCCTGGAGCGCCCAGATGTAGAGGTGCTGGTCGGGTTGGTAGCTTTGCGCACTACACCAAAGGAGTTGGGGGGGGGGGGGGCACCTAGAAACAGGATGTAGAGGGGGACTTGGGCACAAGTCTGGGAGCTCCCAACTCGGGGCTCGGTTCGTGAGGGCCCTGGGAGCAAGGAAGCACAATCAGCTCTCAGAAACCCAGGCTGCGGCGCTCAGGTGCAGAGTGGTTAGGTTGGCTGGGCTTGTGCTTAATTGGCACTCACGGTTGTCGGTCTTGCCGGTGGAGGGGACAAAACAGGACAGCTGGGCCACTCTTGAAGTTGTTCTCTGTGGTGCTGACGTCCCTTGAAGGCTGCTCGCTCTTAAAGTCCGGATTGGACTCCAACAGGCTTTGGTTACTGCAAGGGGTGCGTTACCCTGGGTATTGGTGCTGTGCTGCTCCGGTTGGTCCTGATGTCTTCTCACTTGGTGCAGAGACTGATCTGACCTTCTGGAGCATGTAGACATCCTCTTGGGCGGCTGTGGTGTCGGTAGAACCAGGAGATGGCAGAACCGTGGACCGGATTTTGCTGTTTGGTGCCTGCAAGCTGCAGGGAAGTAGCTCCTCTACTCCAAAGGAGATCGCTAAAAATTTGCAAAGTGCTGGCAGCCCACTAAGGTTCTTGACAGATGCACAGTGGCAGGAAGAGTCGTTTTGCTGCGATTAGGCAGTGTTTGACACCAAAACGTCCGCAGCTGATCCTCAGTTCTCGCTTCTTCACTCTTCTTTGTCCTCTTCTGCTTATGTCCGTTGAATATGAGGTCCTGGTGTCAGGAGTGCCACCTAAATACTAAATTTACGGGCGTTAAGGGGCTACTTATCTTTGGGGGGCCTACACCCCCTATATGACCACTTCCTGTAGGGAGTGGGTATAACCTGACCCAGTGTATCCAATTTCACAAAAACCCAAGATGGTGGGAGGATAATCAATGAATAAGCTCAGTGGTAGATGGGAGACTGGTGACAATGTGGTTACTGAGGCACCCCGACTGGTGAGTACGTACTTAAAATACATAAAGCTTGCACACTCTGAATTGTGCTTGTGAACCTTTATATAATGTCACCCTTTAAGTGCTATCAGTTGTTGAGCACAGGGAACTGAAGCACTGTGTCAAAAAGTGACTGGTCGAAAATGGCACCACGTCTGATGTAGAGAAGCTGTATTTAGTTTTTCCTTGGAACACCATAGTTTGAGTAACACCTTATTACCGCATTGAGCTGTTTTTAAACCTTGTTTACCTGTTTGCCTTTGAAAAGGCTAAGGAATATAAGGCCTCGCCCCAAAAATAATTCTACCCTATCCTGACCTGCCTGCAAGGACATTTATTGACAGACTCTTTTTCTTTTGATTTATTGGCCAGTGCCTAATATCCTCTCAGTGTGGTGCGATGGACTTCACAACTTCGTATCGCCGTCCAATCCCCTTTATATTCCAGACAGTAGATAAATCTGGCTTTCACAAGCTAAAACTGTTTCTGCCAATCGGTGTCAGCGGGTTTCTACTTGTCCAGCAACTTGAACAGCCACTGGCTGTGTCTTTAATCATGGCCTTGTACACTTTCCAACATGCAAGTAGTTCTTTGCAATGATATACAACACATTATTCTGCCATAATTGTTCAGTTTGTGACATTGTGAAATAGAAGATATCACTCACGCTCACTCATACACAATAAAACACATACAAATACCTACCTGCCTAGTGATCCAGACACCTAAGATTTGCCTTACAATCAACTATGGCTCTGCTACAAACATCACCCCGAAACTAGTGTACAATAGACAGTCCCCACATCACACATCCAGCACACTTTCAGTATGCCATAATCAGCTACTAAAAAGTACCTTCCACCCAAAAATATTTATTACACGCACCTTCCCAAATCTACTTAGAATGTGCCTTTCTCAAACAGAACACAGTACACAAATTCACTGACACCGTTACATAGATCCCTCTACACCCCTCAAATCACCTGCGCATTCAAACCTGCTTTTCACTATTTTATTTTGGGGTCAGTTTTATATAGCGCCAACATCACCCGAAGGTACTGGAGCGCTTTATATTACCACCAGTTACTTCATACAAGTACACAGGTAACTAATCGCCTACGCATTTAACCGTACTTTTCACAATTTTATTTCAGGATCAGTTTTATATAGCGTCAACATCACTCGAAGGTACAGGACCGCTTGATTTAACCTCTAGAAACTGCATAATATATTTCCTTTCTCAAAAAACCATTCATAACACTTTTACGAAGTTTCTTTAACTTATATTGCACACCTGCTCACCAACCTAAAACTTACAATAAAAAAATATATTATTAATCACATAGGTGAAACCTATTGGCTTTGCCAATGCTTGTTTGAGAGTGGTGGGGTGAGGGCAGAATAAATATGATGAGATCTGTTCTCTCCACAGGCCAGAGATACCCATGCTTTACTGGTGAGTGGTGAGGGCTGCTTCAGGCACCTGCAAAGTTTGAAATTGATCATGGAAAATGCATGCACAGTGCTGCTGTTTATGTTTTTTTCTTCTTCACTTTACAGGTGAAAGATTTGTGAAATCTGATATTTTATATGGGGCAAAAGTTGATGCAAGTCAGCCTGTGAAGGATCATCAGGATGCAAACAGAACGGATAGCAGTAATTGTCTCACTGCAGGTCAGGACATATAAATTAACATGTGCAATCTGTATGTGCAGATTAAGCCCCTAATCTACTCATGCTTCAGTAAATGGCAATATTTAGTTTAGATGAAACATTAAGTATGCATTTTATTTGTTTTTTAAGTATTTATGTTTCATGGAACAGGACAAATGCGAGTCTGAATGCTTCACAATTGAAGTCAAGGGGCACTTACAGAAGAAGCAATTCACTTGTTGAATTCTAGTAACAGAAGGTGGCTAGAGTAGCGGACTGTAAATGTGTAGAACATAATGGCTCACAGTTGACCAAATATCTGTGTATGACACAAATCTCTAGAGTACTGCATTCGATGCTTTATATCTCTGTTGAATGCATTATGGGCTACCTGACAACATTTTCCAAAAAAGGGAAAAAACGATTTTGCAAGAATTCTTGAAAGAAATTAGGATCACAGCATGTAGGAAAATACATAGTTTTACATGACGTCTATTGGGCTGCTGGCATTTAAACCGCTGGACAGTTAGATGCTGCTAGACAGCTCTCACTGCATGTGCTTTTTCCTAAACAAAATGGTTACCCTTTTCAATAGCTTAATTGCCATAGTTGACTTTTGTGTGCATCTCCTGTAAATGCTCCCAAACTGCGGAAGCGGTGTACAAGTGATACACCCCATTGTGGCCACAGCAAGGTGTTCACCACCCATATGTCGGACCCAAACCCAAGCTTATGGACTGAAAAGAAACGATAGTACTCTGCAGGCCAGGTTCCAGTGTTAAAGTGTCAAATGAATCCATTAGCCCTTCAAAAATAAATCTGATATTGTCAGTCAGCTGTTACAACTCTTTGTAGCACAAGGCCTAACGCATAAAGCTCAGATTTAAAACATGTAAGCTGTGCCTATGTGCATGTTCAAAATCTGAAACTGCAGCATGAACGACTTCATAAGTCTATCGGTTATCGAAAAGCGGCTTTTCAGGAAGTGCCTTGAAGTTCTATTCTTGCTGCATTTCACTATTACAGGAAAATAAAAACAATGTGTGAACCTAGATTCTTATTACATATTTCACATATTTGACTTTTGGAAATGTTGCCAACTTGATGGCTTTTGCAGAGCAACATACAACCTATTTCCCAGATGTTGCTGTTTGGCTGGCTTTTAAGGGGGGGGGGGGCAGTTTTTTGTCACACTTTCCCCAGCCATAGCATGAGATGCCAAAAGTGTAAATGGCCCAGCGATTAGAGGCTTCCATAAAAAATGAGGTCCCTGCTTTTCCAGCCACTTCTATGTGAAAGCTCTCAGTGAAGATAGATGGTGACTCATACAAGGAAAGGAATCCAAACTGGTGACAGATGAGACCTGCCTTATGTTTAGAAAACATTTGCAACAGGAAGGGGGCAGTTATCTAAAGCAAGCCCATACAAAGAACATCCTCCTTTCCCGTTGGCGTCTAGGTCGAAAGGTAGAGCAACTCCAAGGATGTTTTTGAAGCCATAGGAACCCAAGAACATCAAGGGACGTTACTCCATGGTGAGATGGTAGAAGGGTGACTGGAAGGGGGGCATTTCTCACTGATGAAGGGCTGGCAGGGAAAAGATAAGCAATTTCATCATCCTGGAAGGAGGGAAAGATCGCTTTAAGGGATCGATCATTCCATAAAGCCCAGGAAGAGATGAAAAAAGGATGGGTGGGATTTTGTAGGAAAATCATTATACCAAGTTTGGGGAAATGCATTAATCACCGCAGCATTATTCCTTGGTGCTCCCACCCCCTTTAGAGAGTTGCTGGAACCTCAGAAGAAAAAAAGGTGTGGTGAAGATTGCTGTTGGATGAATTCTGCCTCCTTATTAAAGGATTGAGGGCTAAGTCTGCTTTTCCTTGGAACGTGCAGCCTAAAGACTTCTCGGAGAAAGGCTTGCTAATCGCACAAGGAGAAAGAGGGTCCAGGATTTACCCAGGAATGGTTACATTTATGGATCACGTTTTTCATTGGGTGAAAAAATGGGAGAATCTAAGGAACAGAGTCAACTGCAACTGACTGTTCAGGTGGATTTATACTCTTGGCTGTGGTCCTAAAGAACGCATTGGAAAAACCTTTTTGCCTCTTAAACCCTTGGGTGGGTACCCAAGGAACGAACTCTGAATCCTTGGGACAACTGGCATATCAGAAAAGAAGACATTAAACTTTTCTCAAAGTTCCCTTCTTGAAAACTAGGACAAGGTGCCCAGTGCACCCAAGAAAGAGGTGACCTAACCAGCTTCAGATTCAGGTTTGTTCCGCTTGTAGTTTTTGAACGTGCAGTTCAAGATTTCTGCACAACTGCCAAAAGAAGGTAGCCAGCTTCCTTGTGGCTCACTTGACAAAGCATCAACCCTTGCCCTGACCCTCCTGGTCTTTCTCAATATCCTATTTCTAAATGCTAAAGTTGTATTCTATTTTTGTAAACATAACCATCCAAAATAAAGCTTCTTTTTACTAGGAGTAATTTAGACAAATGGATTCCAGCTCTTTGGCCCAAAGCTAATAGACCCCCCCCCTCCCAAACAATTTATGGTTGTGTGCAACTTGGCCTCTATATTGAACTCACTTATCCATTGAGCCCCAGGATCCTAAGAAATCCAGAACCTGATTTTGGCAGATCAGGCTTCTTAAAAAGATTCTACGCATAGTAGATCACCATATCCCTGTGGTTAATGTACTGATTCAGTCATGTCTCGACTATGCCAACTCCGTTATCTTGACCTTCTAGATAAAATGTTGAAAGGGCTGCAGGTAATTCAAAATTCAGCTTCAAGACTTATTAATGGAATGAGAAGTAATCCCTTCACTCTGATCTTGCCTTCCCTAAACTGGCTCCCGATCTGGAAATATGTTCCTTAAGGCACTTATCGTCATTCATCAGGTAATATGTAATGCTTCACCAGACTTTCTGACAGCTAAGTTAGCCTGTATTTGCTATATTGCCGTGTGCAGTCTGCCAAAACCAGGTTTATAACATTTGGTAACAGAGCTTTCTCCATCGCTTTCGAAAATGTCTGGAACAAGCTTCCATTGAATTACATGCCCTCCTTTATCTTCAGCTCTTTCACAAGATATTAGAAACCTTGCTTTTTAGCTATTTGTAGGCTTTGTCTTAGCTCTTTCTATCAGGGCCTGAAGTACCCTTCTAAGGTGAATCAGGTGATCCTGCCTAGTGGAGCTGTAGACAGCAATATAATCAAGATATGCTGCACTAAAAGACTCCAGCCAAGCCAGGACTTTGTTCAGCAGCCTTTGGAACGTTGCAGGGGAATTCTTTAGACCGAATGGCATCATAGTAAACTGGTAATGCCCATCAGGGGTCAAGCATGCAGATTTTTCTTTGGCTCCTGGGGTGAGACCAATCTGCCAGTACCCTGATGTTAAGTCAAAGGTACTGATAATCTTTGCTGCATCCAACCTGTCAATTAGTTCATCTGCTCTTGGGATAGGGTGAGCATCAGCCTTAAAACTGCATTGAGACCACTGTAGTCCACACAAAACCTCGGCTCTGGTTTACCTCCCTTGGAATGAGGTTTTGGGACTAAGGCCACTGGACTGGCCCAGGGACTCTCAGAGGGTTCAATCACCCTTAACTCCAGCATCTTGCTGACTTCAAATCTGACTTCGTCAGACTGCCTGTAAATTTAGTTTTTGACAGGAAGGCTGCACCATGTGTCCAATTCATGTGTGCCGCAGGTTGTCTGGCCAGGGGTTAGGAAACCGAGCTCAGTATAGTGCCTCAGAACTTGCCTGCAGTCAGTTTGCTGCCACTGGATTCAAGCTATCCTGGCTAATGAGGGGTGAAACCCCGAAACCGGTCCTAGGATGCTTTTTCCGGTCCAGGGAGGACCTGGCTAGGCAGTTCGGGCTGGACTGTTCCCATGAGGCGCAGGGTCAAGACTGATTTGCATATGGCCAGGTCTAAACTGGGGTGGCATGGTGAGCAAAAGAATGATGGATTTAACCCAGATCTCTTGACTGGGGTGAATGTTTTGATTTGTTCTGCATTCCGTCCATCAATTGTATTGTGTGTCTTTTGCGACAGTTTGCTGTTGGGCAGTGAGGGTGTCTGACAAGACAACTCCTTCAACAGACCGATCTTTAGGGTTGTTAGAGAGGAGGTCATGGAGAGGTTCACTTTCTCCTTCCTGATTCTCATCAGTGACCATTACCATGGTCACATCAGCCCTGTCATGAAAGGGTTTAAGGCGATTCACATGTATACCCTTAGGGGGCTCCTGGTAGTGCCATGGTTCACCAATTAGGTGACCTCCCCTTTTCTCTCAAGAATAGGGTAGGGTCCCCTCCATTTGTCCTGGACGGCCCTAAGTGCCACATGCTCCAATACGTAAACCTTTTGCCCTGGTTGAAACTCAGCCAGTGCAGCCTTTTTGTCAAACCATTGCTTTTGGAGCTCTTGGCTTGCCTCAAGATTGTGGCTTGCTTTCTCCATGTACCGTGGGTTGCTTTCTCCATATACCCAGCCGTCCTTGAATGAAGGGCAAGTACACAGTCAACTATGTCCAGCTGTGGCTCTTTGAGAGACTTCTCCCAGCCTTCCCTCATCAGACTTATAGGGCCTCTAACAGGATGGCCAAATAGAAGCTCAAAGGGACTAAAGGCCAGTCCTTTCTGCGGCACCTCTCTGTAGGCAAAAATCAGGCATGGTATTAGGACATCCCACCTCCTTCTGAGTTTGTCATCAAGTCCCATAATCATACCTTTCATGGTCTTGTTAAACTTTTCAACAAGGCGATTTGTTTGTGGATGACAGGGGGTGGTGAACTTATACGTCACCCCACAATCAGCCCACATTGCTTTCAGGTAAGCATACATGAAGTTACTACCTCTGTCTGAAACCACCTCCTTAGGGAAACCTACTCTAGTAAAAATACTTAAGAGGTCCCTGGCAACTGCAGGAGCAGTGACAGTCCAAAGGGGGATAGCCTCAGGATACCTGGTGGCATGAATCACTACCCAGTGGCGGTTTCTCTTAATTGTCACCCCACCTGCTGTGAGCGCAGCAGTATACACAGATTAATAAAATGGTCATTATCATTTAATTATTCTGTGTGTGCCGCTGGCCCACACTATAAAGTCTGAGGGTGAGGGTGGGGGTGGGGGTGGATCAGATTCTTGCCGATTGCAGGATGACTTATGACTTCTGCCAGACCCTTACTCAGTGTGCATGTCAGATTGGCTGGCTGTGTATAGTGCACTTCGGACACAACAATCCCAGGGCTGAGAAACAGCCGGGGTATTGCTTGCACAGGCCCCCAGCCTAAAAAATGAGCACTGGGTTAGCCTGCTCTAACCAATACTGGAGCTGCTCTCATACTGAAAACAGCATGAGAGCTGCTCCAGGATTTGTTGGATTTAAGTGCCGGAAGTGAACCACCTTCCTTCCCTTTCCTGGCTGCTCTTCTATCTGAACACTGGACAGGACAGCATCTTGAACTTGGTAAGTTCAAGACTTCGGGTGTGCCGACCAACCTTGTGTGTGAACATTTGTTATCTGTGGCTTTTCACCAGCCTCACTCTCACCTGTGAAAGCGTTGCCTTCTTGCTGTCAAAGGGTGCCTCCTGTGCAGCCTGTCTTTTATCCCCGCATTGAAGGGCCTGGAGAAAAAGTTCCTGGTGGCGAGCAGTGCCACAAAGTTGCACTCCAAGTCCTTAACGCAAAACAGGTAAGACGTTTTCTAAGAATTAACTGTCACTGCTTTTGATATTACCTTGTGAATAGAAACAAAACGAAGCATGGCTGCCCCTGGGAGAAAAAGAAGTCTTCTTCACTAGGAGAATCTTTGTCATAAATTTGCTCTGCTACATGTGCTTTTAAAGTAACATGTTGTTGATGACTTTAGTCAGTGTCCTGTTTTACATATTGTCTCGCTGTGTGCTATCCATCACGCTACGGGTAATTCAGTATTTCTTTCAATGAAAAGTTTTGTTTAACTAGCGCCTGTAAACATGTGAAACATGTGACCAGAGTACCCTTAAACCAGCTGAGGGTGGCCTTGCGTGATCTGCTAAGCACAGAATATTGGAGCATATCAAGACATCGCATCATATATGCCAGGGACCGCCCAGATTTTTACGTGTGACTGCACATTGGCCGGGTCACATGGAATTGCCCCGGGACAAGGGTGCAGCAAAATTTAGGGGTTTTACTGTTGTCTTGTGGTTTGTGGCCCCCTGGCCTCCCTTAATATGTTGTCTTAGGCCTGGTTGCCATGCTGCTTTTCTTTGCACACGCTACTCTGAGCCGTCGTTCTATCGACCTCTGCTCTTGCCAAGTTATTTTAGTGCTGTCTGCATTTTCTGTCTCTCACCTTTTCTCTTGTTCGATTTGGGCTCAGACTGCACAACATGTACAAGGTCGAATAACAGCGTCTTGTTCTTGCTGATTTGGCCAGTCCCTAGCACCTAGACATAACACTATGTACAGCTGCTTTTAATATTGTAGTTAGTCTACACTAGCACACAGATGGAGAGAACCTTTCCAGAGAGAAGAGCTATGATTGTCTGCTGATGTAGTTTTGCATCTAGAGACTGAGGTATGGGGGTTCGCTAGTCAAAGCCCAGAGGTCTTCTATATTTTATAATAAACTAGCTTCCAACACGGGGAGGGTGGTAATGTTAGATAGACATATATCCACTGCTTTATAAGATGCTTTCCCCGTTTGTATTCTATGGAGTTGTAACCATGCTGATTATGTTATTTCTATGCATTATGCTAATAGCACTGACACGTGTACTGTATCTTAGAGCACGTAAGTCGGAATAAACTTTTTGACCTATACAGTGTCTCTTCTTACGCACATTGTGGACAGGTATGAGTGTGACGAAAGAGTGTTCTTGCCTCGGCGAGTCCTGAGAGAGAGATACCGTGTTCTGGGTTGTCTAAGCATTAGCACATTGGTGCTGATGGGACGCTAAGGCTAGTTGGGTTGGGGTTTTGGGTGCTAAGGCATATGGTTGGCTCACCACTATATTCCGAGGTCCTATAATCCTGTGCATAGCTCTGTATGTACAGAAACCCTATGACATGGCGCCCAACGTGGGGCAGCTTATCTGCGAGACGCTTGAGTAGTACTTGTGTTTGTCCACAAAACCCTCACGTACGCTTCCGGAAGCGTGTGTGATGGCGATACCTCCTATATTGAAGTTTTTGTAGGTTCTTTCAAGCTTGAAGTTGTTAAAAAAGGTCTTAATCAAAACCCTTTTTGTGTTGCCTCGTGTTAGGTTGTCGTCCTATCCCGTTCATAATGACACTGTTACCATTACAATTGCACTGATGTGTGCTGACTGCCAAGTTCGACTGTCAAGTGCAATCGAGTGCCTCAAATGCCTGTGCAAAACTGTGCCGTCACCAGTGCAATCCCATGTAAATCCGAAATGTTGGTGTAATTTCCCACCGGTATCAGTGCATCATCACACATGCACTGTCACCTCATCACTTTCACACGACCCATTCGCACCATCACATCATTTATGCTCCTTGTGATTTGACAGTACACATTACACAGTAGTGACAAAAACCATAAACACATCTCCAGCAAGTGCTGCCACAATAGTGTTAAATCCCTTTCTACCAAGACGTGTGTTGCAGCCAAATCTAGAGGGCATTGTCAACCGCAACTGCCACTTGATAAAAGAGCACTCCTTCCAAACCTCTGTGCCTTCACCTTGAGGGTGCAGCCTGGGTCTCTGACGCACAAGTAGGAAGAGACCCCAAGACTAGCCCTTCCCGCATCCCACCATATATGGTGTGCAACACCTGCTGTGGCCAGAATACATTGTCTCTGGTGCACATGTGTGAAGTGGCCCTACGCAAGCCTCTCTGTGCAACCGTATCCAGTGTACAAGGCCGTCCTTTTGTGTATCTGTGACCTTGGTCCTGCATGCATCAGTTTCTATTGTTGAGAGACGTCTGACATCTTTGCTATCATACTTGACGCCATGGAAGAAAGACTCCCAGATGCCTTCTTGTGGCCGCCGTATCTGAACACACAGTTAATTTCTGGACTGCTCTCAAGGGACATGTGCAAGGCACGCACCCTGACCCTGGGTCTAGTGATGACAAAATTAATTCAGAAGTCTCAGTTTTTAAGAGCCCAGATGGAAGAATGCACTTGCGGAGTGTCAGATATACCAGTAAACCGTGGATAGCATGAGGAGACAGCAAAGGAATGGATAACAAGAAAACTATTTAAGAGGCAAAGAGATAGCGAAGGGATGGATGAGAAGATAACCAGGGAAGGGATAAGGTGACAGGAAAGGGTAAGTTAAGATTCACAAAACGAGTGAAGAAGCAACAAAAAACAGAGGAGGAGATAGCTAAGGAAAGGGTGAGGTGACAATCAGGAAAGGAGTTACAAAAGAATGAGGTTTTTACTAAAGAAGGACTGAAGTGGCAGGGTAGGACATAAATACAATCAAGGATGAGAAGAGGAGAAATTCAAGGAAAAGGCCACAAGCCCTCCTGCTTGGCAAAACAGGAATTCTCTGAAATATTTTAAGAAGTGTTCCATTAGAAATGCCTGAACAAAGGATTGCTTTTTTGCCAATTTATTCTAGAAATTTTGCTTGAAAATGAATTACTTTACTCCGTTTTTAAAAAAAACATTCTCAAGGGGAAGAATCCCAGAGCCTCTGTTAGTTACTCCATTGCTGCCCTTGCAAAAACAGGCAAATTCAGGATTTGGTATAACGTCTTACCACTTTTAAAGTCTACCAGCCGCCACTACCACCAGAATAAACCTGTTGCCTGAAGCTGTTTGAGGGGCCAGAGGGGAAACAATGTCAACCTCTACCCTTTCAAAGGGAACCAAACCATTGGTAGTGGAATTAAGGGGGCCTTTGGTTTGCTACCTGTCTTTCCACAGGCGTGACATCTAACTAACTAGTACACTTTTGAAATTTCTAAAAGCAATGGATTGGGGCACTTAACACAAGACCCTAAGAGTTCTAATTAGAAAATTTTGAGAAAAAATCTGAAAAATATTTTTGACTAACGTGAATTATGGATTTCTTTGTGGCATCACCTATTGACCAAGTGGTATCAGCAAATGCAAAGTCTTGATTCCCACCGCTGAACCACCAATGTAGGAAGCTGGCTTCTTATGTAGTGTGCCAATATAAGGGCACACCATGCAAAAAGTCCAGACAACTCTTATTGGTTTACAGGGGCTTACTTTAATAATCCCAAGTGCTTTATTTGTGGTAGTGTGGTCGAGCAGCTTACGCTTATCAGAGGGGAGTGTTAAGCATTTGTTGTTCACACAGAGTCAATAAATGGTACACACACTCAAGAAGAAATCCAAGACGAATTTATAAAAAATAACAGAGATTTATATATTTTTAGACACCAAGATCATCGGAATCAGGTTAGTACTTAAAGAGTTATGGATTTTACAAGAAAACAGTAAAATACATAAATAACGGTTTTTGAGATATGAGCCTCGAACTCGGTAATGTTATCCTAAGGGAGGAAAGACTTATACTGCAGACATACACGTGTATTCGAAGTTCGGGGGTGCCCTGTGGAACTTAAAGTGCTAGGGTGCCTAGGTCCAAAGAACCACCAGCAGTTTTAGTTTACCTGCCCTGGTGTGTCCGGGTGCAAAGGTGCTGTACAGGTTGGTAGCCTTGAGCACTACACCGTTGAAGTCAATGGGCATCTAGAAACAAAGGCTGCAAGAGGGGACTTGGGGACAAGTCTGGCAGAACCTAAAGGGGGCTCGGTTTGTGAGGATTTTTGAAGCAAGGGGGCACAGTTGGTTCTTGTGAAACCAAGCTGTGGGGCTCGCGTGCAGAGGTGTTTGGCTGGCTGGCCACTTGCGTTGGAGGCTCTCATGGTTCTCGGTTTGACCTGTAGAGGGGAAGAAAATAGAGATCAGGGCCACTCTCTTTGTGAGCCTCATTGGTCCTGAAGTCCCTTATTGGGCATGTCGGTTTTGGTGGCGACGGTGTCCGGACTAGGCAGTCAACAAGCCTTGGCTGCTGCAAGTGCTCCGGTACCCAGGGTATTGGTGCAGGGGCGCTCCTGGAGGGTCTAGCATCTCGAAACTCGGTGGAGAGACAGAGCTTACCCCTTGGAACCACAAAACCCTCTTCCTGTCATGATGCTCCCTTGGTTGGCCCAATGGCTAGCAAAACGTAGTACCATTCAAGTGCAGTTGATGCCTGCAGATACAGTGTTATGGCTCCTCCACTCCAAGGGAGATGCTAAGTGGTTGTTTAAGTGCTGGAGCGTCCTCCAAGGGTTTGGGGAGGATGCACACCTTTTGAACGAGTCGGTCTTTGTGATTGTCGAGGTACTAGCAGCCAGGCAGGGTTTGGCACCGAAGTTCAGGGCAGGTCGCCTGTTCTCACAATGTCGGCTCTTCTTAGTCCTTTGGTTCCCAAGTAGCCGAATCTGAAGCTCTGGGGGGGGGGCCTAAATACTGAATTTAGGGTTGTTTAGGGGAGTGAAGGGCAGTAGCCAGTAGGCTACCTACCTGGGGTGTCTTCACCCCCTAAATGACCACTTCCTGCAAGGAGTGGGCATAATCCTGACTCAGAGTTCCTAGTTTCACCAAAACCAAGATGGTGAAACCCTTCTTCAACTGTTCACTTCAGGTGGCCCACCTTAGGGGTGTGCCTAGCCTATAAGTGTGACGCGCCTTCTGACTATCTAATTTCCCATTCCCACCTGCTCTGTAGCCAAATGGGCCTCATGGCATGGGGTGGCATTCCCCAGGTCGGGGGGAAGCCGTGGTTGCATTTCAAAGGCGGTAGAGGCTTTGAAGCCTCTGGACTTGGGATGCTAATCTTCTAGCCATCCTGCTGGAGGAGGTGTGACCACCTTCTGTTGTACAGACATTTTTCTTGGCCCCTCTGAGCGTGGGCTCTCACCTGCAGGAGGTCAGAAACTCGTCTGTGGTGGGAGGCTGGAAGATACCAGTCAGCCAGACACAATGTGACTAGTAGGGTATCATGGGACACCAGTAAGGTGCTCTCTGGGTGCATGTCTTCATAATTCCGGTACTGGCATCAGTACGGATTTATTAAGACAAGATGTTTGATACCAAACATCGGTATTTTCAGTAAAGCCATTATGTAGCTGGGTAATTCGTAATGACCAGTGCCCAGTACATACCTTTAAGATGGCTTTCTGATCACTTGCAATACCTAGCAATGGAACTAGGCATTACAGGGACACATTTGCTCATGCAGATGTGTCCTTACATGTAAAATAATGCACCCTGCCTTAGGGCTCTATGGCCTGCTGTAGGGGTGACTTACATATAGTACATGTAATGTATAGGGGCATGGCCCACGGGTAGTGTGCCATGTCATGTTTTCAGAATGGTTTGCACCATTTCACGCATCCTGCAATGGCAGTCCGAATGCAGTTTGTGTGTGGCTCCTTTAGGATGGCATAATACATGCTGCAGAAAGAACAGTTGATGGACAGAATGCAGAACAAAGTCATACATTCACCCCAGTGCAGAGATCTGGGCCTAAATCCATCGTTTTTTTGCTCACCATGCCATTCCAGTTTGAACCCAGCCATATGCAAATCAGTCTTGACCCTGTGCCTCATGGGAACAGTCCAGCCTGAACTGCCAAACCAGGTCCTCCCTGGACTGGAAACAAGCATCCTAGGACCGGTTTCTGGGTTTCACCCCTCATCAGCCAGGATAGCTTGACTCCAGTGGCATGGAGAGCACGGGACCCACGTCTGGGCATACCCGTCCCACTCGGGGTGACAAATGCAAAAACAACAATTGATGGACAGAATGCAGAACAATGTCATACATTCACCCCAGTACAGAGATCTGGGCCTAAATCTATCGCTTTTTTGCTCCCCGTGCCATTCCAGTTTGAACCCAGCCATATGCAAATCAGTCTTGACCCTGTGCCCAATGGGAACAGTCCAGCCCGCACTGCCAGGCCAGGTCCTCCCTGGACTGGAAACAAGCATCCTAGGACCGGTTTCAGGGTTTCACCCCTCATCAGCCAGAATAGCTTGACTCCAGTGGCATGGAGAGCACGGGACCCATGTCTGGGCATACCCGTCACACTCGGGGTGACAAATGCAAAAACAACAATTGATGGACAGAATGCAGAACAATGTCATACATTCACCCCAGTACAGAGATCTGGGCTTAAATCCATCTTTTTTTGCTCCCCATGCCAATCAAGACTGATTTGCATATGGCTGGGTCCAAACTTTGGTGGCGTAGTGGGCAGATCTCTTGACTGGGGGAGAATGTTTGAATCATTCAGCATTCCGTCCATCATTTGTTGCAGTTACACATATATACTAATGTCATCATGGGTCCCCACTTGGCCCAAGACCTATTCATCGCCTCCTGGAGCCTGCATGTTACTGATTGCAGAGCTGCGCAGGGATTAAATACACCCTTGCATTCCATGGCTTGTCCAAACCGCCTTCCTGAAGAAAGACGGTCGAAACACTAGACCGTGCACTTCACATGATGGCTGCACGGGATGGAACCACTTCCTGGTTCCCGGGCTGGCCGCCATAATGTTATATGGTGTTAGAGGCATTGGTTAAAAACTGACAAAATAGCAGTTATCAGAGAGTCTGAAAGGTATATAAAATGCTAAAAACACTTAAAATGTAAAACCATTATAAAATGTTAGAAGTGCACAAAAACACTAAAATACATCAAACAAACCCAATTTCTGGAAGAGGAGAGGACACCTCGAGGTTTGGCTAAGTGGCAGATTAAAACTTCTGGCACTTAACTGGCAAATCAAAACGAATGCGGTTTGTTAAAAATGAGTGGATAAATTAATGGATAAAAATTAATAAAAACGTTTTATAACGAATAAAAACGTTGATGAGCAGAAATGTTTATGGTCTGGGGTGGCAATGCTGAGTATCTGAGGTGGTGAAAACAACTGTTGGTCCTGCTAGCTAAAGGAACTCCATGGGATCTCATCATTGAAACCCGTCTTATGTGTCTGTTGTCTATACACCCAGCTCTGTTTTCTTTCGAAGAGGATATTCTCTGAGTTGCTACTGTTCTCAAATTGTTCCAAAACAACCCAGTTCAAATTATTAGTTGTGTGAGGGTGTATAATGAAATGTGTAGCCAGTTTTGTGGTTTCTCTTTTACTTCTTATGTTACTGCGATATTAGCAGATTCTGATTCACCTTCCTACAGGTCATGCCAATGTAACGGAGTCCACATGGGCATTTAACCATGTACTACTCTCTCTGAATTGCAATTTGTCAGGCTACGTAATTCCCATTTGGAATGCAGACACAGATCTAGGTCTTTTGTTATTTTTGTCAAGTTACAAACACTGCATGACCCACAAGGGTAGTGTCCAGGAGGATTAGGTAGACCCCATAAGGTACCCTGATAGACTTGTGGCTGTGTCTTAGGGTGTGTGTGAACTAGACAGTCTCTGAGGCTTGGCACCCTTTTATTTGAAGAAAAAAAAAAAAATTCAACTTTCAATGCGGCTACAAAAATGCTACAAAGTGGATCTGTGCACGGATCTCATAATAAGTACTTCATCATAGTTATTTTACTGCGATCAGTAATCACTGTTTTAAATCCCAACCATGTAAAGGGATGTAAAGGGCGATCACCATCTTGTCTTTAGCTAGAGCATACCTAAGGTGATCGGTAACGCTATAATTGCGTGACTAATACATTTTAGTGCGGTGATGCAGATACCATCACTAAAATGTTATTTTCTCTCCTGATGCATGGTACTTGGCAGGGCTGAGTTAGCAATAATGTAGATACATTTTCCACCCAGCCCATCGCAGTGCTTAACAAGCATTTGCAATGCAATAGGTCTCGCATTTGCAGAGTTTACGCTATTGGCATTGTAGATGACAATGCCTTTATTTATGTGTTTTGAAACCAACACATAAATAAAAGGCATTGTCATTTATAATGGAAATAGCTGAAACTCTCCCAAATGCGAGACCACTTTAATGGTGGCCGCGCCCCTTTGTTTAGACGCTGCTCACCGTATTCAGCTTGCATCGAGCCATGACTAAAGAAAGGGGCGCGGCCGTCATTAAAGTGAAAGCAGGGCATGGGGCGGTTTTACAAAATAAAAAAAAACATTTGTTTGTGAAGTTCTGAAACAAATGTTTTTTGGTGTAAAAGCACCCAATGCCGTGCTTTCACTTTAATGACGGCTGCGCTTCTTTCTTTGGCTCGCTGTAAGCTGTATACGGCGAGCAGCGTATAAAGAATGGGACGCGGCCACCATTAAAGTAAAAAAGCACGGTATGGGGCGCTTTCACCACCCCAAAAAAAACTAAGGTTCCAGAGCGCGTCCACTATAGTTAAAGCGGACTGTGCTGGCATATAAAATAAATAAAGAAGCGAGGTCGCTATAGTTAAAGCAGCACGGCCGGCATTGCAAATAAAAATATAATAGAGGGCGGCGTCCTGCGTAGTAGGAATGCACGTCGTGGGTGGAATAGGGGAAAATCATTAAAGAAAATAGTGCTCAAAACTGTAGATAAAACAGACCGTGTAACAACAGAAGTAAAAAGTCCAGTCCTTATGGGAGGTTACAGATGTAGACACAACAGTACTAAGAAGGGACTACTAAGCCTATTCATTAATCAAAAGCAATGATTTCAAAAGGACAGTAACAGGAGCCAATTGGAAAGATGGACGCAAAATGGGCGGAGCTTCAAGTCCCTACCTGAATAGAGCATGCCTCGCAGAGCAGCACATGTGCTGCACAGGCCCGACCTAAAAAGAGGCCTAATGGCCCCTTAACTTCGGCCTTTGTTATGGGCCCAGCTTGCATTTGATAAGCCCCTTCCCCGCCTGCACATTACTACTGGGAACAAAAGCAGACCATGTGCAGGCACTGCTGAAAGTGTCCCGGTGTCATTTTGACACTGGGACGAGTTCAGCATATTTCTGTGAATTCCGGGGAACATGGCACTCGGTTGAAAGAGGCCAGCTGTGCAGCAGGGCAGACGGCGTCTACCCTCTGAAAATAGCGGGTAGACGACATCTACCCGCGTCTACCCTAGAATCGAGCCCTGGTATACATTTTTAATTCTTCACACAAAAACATACTGTAGCGGACCCATCCCTATGTCATTCTCAAGTGCCCGACTATGTCAAGGGTGAATGGTCAGATTTGACAAAAAGAATTAATGAAAAAAACTGCAGAGCTCACTGCTACCAAATCTTCGCCTGTCCTCTTTGGGAATACACACAGAGGTCTTAGCACAGTTACTTTTATTTAGACTTGAACTGATTATGATTCATAAATTTGCTGTTCTACCTTCTTATACAATAAAAAAATAAGATATGAACATACCAATTCCTATTAATGTATCATACAATTGCATGGCTTTCAGATTTTATAATTTCTACTGAAAAACATTCTATAAAACAAGTATTTCTGTATGACTATGAAAGCCAAACAGAAATGTTGAGTCACATGTGTTATAGACATTGAATAGATAACATTTTCGTGTGGCTGTATATGTTTCTTATGTGCTTCCTCTGGTATTTGTTGGGGTCTAAATGAATATTTCATATTAACATTTTTTTATTGTTATTTGGGTTTTGTAAGCCACTGTTCTCACATTGTGCTGAAAACGTCCTACGAAAAATGGGAGCCCAAATGTGTCATATGGATTGCTTTAAGGTGGTGGTGGTGTTGGGAGTCAGAAATTAAGGCTGTACATTGATTGTTGGCGATGGAGGAATGTTTTACCAGGAGCGTGGTTGGAGTGTAGTTGCCATTGTTTTTGGGATTACTCTGCCTGTGCGAGTGGGTTGATTGTTCTGTAGCGTTTTGTAAGAAGTGTGGAAAGTGAGGTGATTTCTGGTGCGTTGCTGTTCAGGTCTGTGTGCTGTGCAAGGCAAGGAGTTAGTTTATGGGATGTAACTGACAGACGGTATTACTTCCGTCTTCTTACCCATGACTTGGGGTTGGTTGATGTCTGACAGCAGTTGTGACTGGGTGAGTGAATTAGGGTTAATTAAGTGATTTGCCCAAAATCACAGGATGTTGAGCAGTCCCAGTGACTTGGACCTGGCTCTCCAGCTCCAAAGTCGGCAGCTCTGGTCGTTAGGCCACCTTTACTCCATGTGTGTACAGAGTGATGATCTGACCCGCACAGTATGTGGATAAATTGTTGCCACATGATTGTCGGAAGGGTGGGTGCCAAGGCAAGCCATCCAAGAACATGTATAAAATTACTTTTTTGTGTGACGTGTTTTCTTCACATAACGGTCAAATGTTCTACCGTTTTTACCCAACTTCACCGACTCCTGATATTATCACCTGTCTTCCAGTATAAATTGAAACCCTGTGTCGCAAAGAACTGTCTTACGAGCAGCGTCTGCGTTTGGTAAACTCGAATTGCTATTCACACCTAACAGTTGGCCATCGGAGCAAAATGTATGAATGAATTATAAAAATGTGTTTACGTTCAAAACGTAAAATTAGTATTAATGCAAGATAAATGAACATTTGATTCTGTCGGAGTTCTGAAACTCTGCTTGTCTGTGAGTAGACTCTTTTTTAAATAGAAATCAATTAAAATATAAAACATTAAGTATACCTTTTCCCCAGTGATGTGAGTGCGAGCACTTAAATAACGTCACTGTGACGTCAACCGACACAATGCAGTGCCGGTGAGGTGTGCAGAGGAGAGGTGTAGTGCGGTGGAAGAAAGAGGCGTGACGTGAAATCCAGACTAGGCATCTTGACATACGGCAGCCCCGGAGGCGGGCTCCAGAGAAAAACGTTGGACACCTGCACTTATTCATTTGTTTGCTTGTTTATTAATTCATCCATTTTTACACATTAAGGTGAAATAAAAGGGATGTTCAGTGATTAGCCCAGAGCTCAGTGTTCTCCGTAGCTTCTACTGTAAGGCCAAAGAGGACACAGACCGTCACCGTACAACGTAACCATGACAAGCCAATCTGGTGTTGGCCAAGAACAAAATGAAACGTTCCGAACCAGGCTCCTGCTGAAGACTACACGCACGCACACACACATTCATGTCTAACGCATCAGTCACGCTCGCAGAGAAATTACATTTAAAAATAAAAAGATATCAACTAAAACAGCGCTTACCTTGTAATTGAAAGGTTTCGAAAGTCTTGTGTACAATAGGAAATTCTCCATTTTTAAGCGAGTTTGCAGGCATAGAGCACAATGCTTTAATGGAACAGGGCCGAGCCCCAGATCGGATGCACGTGGTATGAAAATAACCCATTCCAGCATCAGACACCACATGACCACTGAAAGCGTGCTTCTAAATCAAACCAGTGGTGCGCGCGCACCACAGAGGAGCGGGGGGGGCGAGGGAGCCTGTCTGTGCCGCGCGCTGATGCGCGTCCTAGACACGGACGGGAATGGGCGGAGCAAAGGCGGAACATGCGCCCGCCTTTGCCCAATTGCGTGCCGTTTTTTTTTTTAAAAAAGCAAGCTACAGCCAATGTGGGCTTCCGAAAGCAAAACCACATGCACGAGAGTGTGGTTAGCTTTCTGAAGCCCATACAAGAGGTCTTGCGCTGCGCGAGCAGTGCTACGCACTGCAACGCTAGGCGCGAGACCTAAAAAGGGACTGTGCTTTTTGTTTTTTGTCACCAACAGAGCAGCAGATCACATCCAATTCCACTCTTCATACGGAGAACAAAATTGGCACATGTCCTGCTCTTTGGTTTCCATGTGGGAATTTCACCTATTTGCCCTGTAGAAGCCAGGTTGTCCCAACTACAAGAGGACCAGGGCAGCAAAAGTGCTCTCACTGGCTGTTAGTACAGCTCCTCATCTACACCAGTGCCCACCACCATCACTGTGGCTGGATCGTGTGCTTCAGCTGCAGCACCTAACATCCCTGTGACAATCTCCAAAACACCTTCTGGCTTGTCATTTACTGTAGCATCAGGATTCAAAAGGTCTACAGTTATACCGGCCATCATTGCACTGCCCCAGTCCGCCAGTTCCACATTACAAACCCCATTTGCCCCAATAGCACTGACTCCACCGTCACAACTTCCATGGCTGACCCTAATCACAACTGGTGCTTAATGTAAGCATGCAGGAAGAGGAGGATGGTGACATTCCAATAGTAGTTTTTGGGGCTGACATCGAAGAGTTATCCCCAGATGACGTAGACCAGTCACAGACAGCTGAGGAATGTGCTGCACAAAGCTGCGGTGAAAGCACAAAGACAGTCTTTGCAAATGTTGGCACAGCAGTTATCTGCAATGCAAACAGGTAACATCATCATCCTCATTAACTTAAGGGAATCAGCAGTGACTGTTGTTAGGGAGCAACTGGTGTCAGTGACAACATTGCACACCTTGTCGGTACAGCAACAAGAATGCAGGTCTGCTGTTATTTATGGGATCCAAATGCGTAACGACACAAAGTCTGCACAACAACAGCTTCTGCTGGACTTGGTAGAGGCACAAGCCAATAGGAGATTCCTTTGCCATATGACTGATGCTGCCCTGCAGTTCACAAGCCAGGTTACAGAGGGAGATGTTGCTATCTTGGCACTACTGGTGGACATACCTGTGCCCTACTACAGGGCAACATTTGGCAATTGCCCACCACATACACTTGGACTGGCCAGTCATACTGCCAGCCACCTTCCTCCACCTTTTCCCCATCCTCCCAGCAGGTCTTCCTAGTCAGGTCTCAGAGAAATCCTGTGCACACATTACTTGGGCAAACTATACCACTGCCAAAAACAGGGCAGTTGTGGGTTAAATACTTTCATTTGTTATTAGTATATTTTAGGGGTTAGTTTGGTAGCAGGTGCGGGAGGATGTACGTGCCAGGGACAAGAGGTAGTTGGGGATTTGGTGGAAGGTGGGACTGCGCAGAGTTATATACTTTCATTAGTTAAAGGTGTACTCTAGGGGCTGGTGGAGACCTAGTAGGTAGAATGGAGCTACCAGGCATTGCAGACAGAAGGGGACTGGATGAGAAGTAGGAAAAAGTAGTGGGGGGGGGTTTGAGATAATTTATTAAGCTTTATATGTATTTGAGGGAATAATTGGGTTACGTGAAAGGATAAACCGTAGCTGCAAAGGATGATAGATAGTTGGGGAGATGGTGGGAGTAAGGGTAGGGCAACTGGTGGTTACAGAGTTTGATTACTTTTAGGAGTTATTTGGGAATGGTTGGTAAGCAAATGGAGTTAAGAGTGTGAGGGAAGAAGGAGAGGCTGAGTTTTTTTAGCACTTTAAAGATTTGTACCTTTTAAAGTAGGATGTTGCTTTGATGAAGAGATAGGACGCATGAATAGTGTTTCGTTGAGAAGGGTATTCAAGTGAGGATGACCGTTCTACTTCCCGTGCTAGCTTTTCATACAGGTATGATGTTGGTGCATGTTGATGTCCATGTCTACATATGTTCCAAATGCAGGCTTGAGCGGATTTTGAGGAATTGATTTAGAGAAATCCTTATGACATTGATCATTATCATTTGTATAGGGGCTGACATGGCCATGTGGTGCTGGTCTATAATCTGCCATTGGACCAGGAGATTGTTCTACATAGTCACGGGTATTTTCTATTTGCTGCAGCCTACATTACCACAGCCACATATTTAGGCCTTGGTATTTCTCACACATGAGTCAATACCAGTGGTGCACTGTATTATGCCGATCAACAGTGGAACACCAGATCTCGTTATTGCAATGGTCCCATTAAAATCAGATACTAATTGGCCTGATCAAAATGACTGAGTGGTTGGTGTTGTCATAGTGCCAACCCATGGCTTGCATCTTGTATAATGGTTGTTGTGGCGCAGCAAGGCTTTCTTTCATTGTTTGTGTTCTAAATCACTAAATTTGTTTCTGTTGTAGTGAAACTAATTTGATATGGACCACATAGTACATTTTGTTGGTGTGAGATATTTACAGATGTGCTTTCCAATGGTAACCACTTGCTCTGGCAGGATGAGGATTTAGGTCGTGTTTCCTAATGTCCTTGTTTATCTGCATCTTGCAGCATTTCACCCAGCGCAAATGGCATGGAGAAAAAATTATATTCTGATTTTGATACTTTTAACTGCAGATTCTTCACCTTAAAATACTGCCGAGGAGCCAGACTGGATTTGGAAACTTTTCTCGAGCAATGCCCCTGCGTGAGCTAGGTGACTGTGCACTGACTTTATACCACCACGGAAATGATGGAGCAGAGCCACATATAAGCGCTATCCTGTTTGCTGATCTAAGTTCCTTTCTTTTGGCACCTTCCGATGCAGATCTAGAGATCCACTCCGAAATTCGTCAGTCTTCCAACGACTTTCAAACTAAATCTAATGTGTTAGGGAACAAAGTGCCTTCATAAAACAACAGGTTTTCAAACCATGCTGTGACTGTAGAAAGCAGATGTCGGTTAGGGACCCCCACGAGGTATGTCTCGGCTAGGCACATGACTGGAAGTTGTACGATAAATGCTCCCTCTTGCACCTGAAGGCGATCCAGGACCGAAAAGCAAAGTGGTACATCCCTGAAGATATGAAGAAGTTGTGGCCCTTGTGTAAATTCCACTTCAAGCTGCGGGCGCGGACTTGAGCCGTCTCCCCTGGCCATTCCAGCAGGAGGTCAACTTCACAGTTAAAGTCCTCTGTAAGTTAAACATTTTTAAAAAAGAACAAACACAAAAACTGAAGCAGGACTGTACCCCTTTCCGCCACTCTGTATCCAAAGAGAAAGAGCAAGGATGTCATGGTGTGAGTTGTTCTCCCACTGGGTCTCTGGTCATGGAGCCCATTCCCCAACTGATCCTGGTGTGCCGAGTTTCCCAGACCATTGGCAAGCTGCAGCAGATTACAGCCTTCCAGGAGGCCATACTGCAGATTTTTGGTGCCCTCCCAGTTCCCCTGGTGTGCCTTTGGCCCCAAGAAAACAAAGGGCCTTCAGATGGGTTGCAGATGGTTGAGTCATCCCTGGTGCTGCCTGATCCTATCATACCAACAGACTTCCAGTCCAGCTCCAAGACCTGTGCCAGGCCCCTCCATGTGAATGCCTGTACCAACGCACTGGTACTGGAAGAGGGTCTGGTGCTGATTCCGATGTCAGCTCATTCTCAACCGAGATCACGCTGTGAGATTTGCAAATAACAAGAAACAATCACTCTGTCGGGAGGTCGCAATTGCTTAGTATCACAAGATTAAATCATGACATTTTAACTTTTGCAACAATATACTCAATAGGTCAAGTAAACCTGCCGATAAAATAAATCAGTGCGCATAAGAGATAGTTTAAGAACACCCCAATATCAATAAATAACACAACTATATGTTTTGCTATTAGAATTTTTGTTATTGAATAATTTCATCAAGTATCACAAATAAACATGTTACAAGACTGTCCAAGTGATAATAGAATAAAAAGTGACAATTGTTTTAAAGTGACATGAGTGCTCAGTGATAGTGATAAAGTGTATATATACAATTGTGAAGCTATGTACAAATATATACAATTCTAAGAATGGTCAGGAAAACTATTGGCAGAGTCTCCCTGGTAATGGCAAAGTTGCTCTGTTCTAAAGACCAGAGATATCTAGTGGCTGAACCAACGTTATGCGTCGACGTTTCGACCCTACAATCGCATAATTGATATGTCGTGGCGGGTCTTCTTCAGGACAGAGGGACAGTCCCAGAGTTGTAATGGCGACCCGCAAAATTTGGGCCTGCCAGATGAATCTGCATATGACAGGGAAGACAGAAGTCAGCTCAAAAGAATTTAATACTTGGCAAACGTCCTGTGGTTTTACTAGCATCCAATTAATTTGGGTTATGTGGCCAGAGCCCTAGGGCTAGTAGACCAAATCGGGCAAATAATCACAGAATAATTCAAACGCATTCCAGGCAATACAGTCCTTGGAAAAAAAGGGGCAGCCGCTCTGAGATTTGCAAAAGCACTTTGGTCGTTATACAGCCCAACTATGAACCAGTGATTCTAACAGGGCAGACACACCAGCAGAGACTCCTTTATCTTTTTGGCTCTGACTCAGAACAAAGTACAACCCAGGACAGAGATGATGATGATGGTGAGGAGGGGGATGGTTTTCTTCCCCTTACTACACAGACAATGTAATAACAGGGCTATTGGTTGAGAGGGGTGGAAGCCCCACTCAGGCAACAACCACAATCCTTGTTAGGGTGAACCACAAAATTCACTAAATTAACCTGTGTTCAACCCTCTTGTAGCTTGGCACAAAGCAGTCAGGCTTAACCTAGGGGCAATGGGTAAAGTATTTATGCAGCACACAAACAGTAATAAAGTGAAAAATCCCAAACCAATTTAGACAAATAGAGTACATTTTAATAAATAAAATTATATGAGAACAACAAAGCTCCAATCAGTAGTTCTGTAATTTTAATGTTTTAGGTAGAAGTAGCCCTTAAAATCACAAAGCGCCATTCCTGGTCGTCTGGTCGTTGTAGACACGAGGGAAGTCACAAGCTCAGGCCGACTGTGATGAAGCGCGGGCTGGGTGCAGGCACCAGGTTTTGCTGAAAAAGTTACCATCTCAAGTCTGGCACAAAGAGTTCTGTTCTTAGTGAGGGAGGCTGTGAGGAGCAGGGAGAGTGTTGCAGATGGTTGTCGCAGTGGCGTGAAGAGCAGGCCAGGTGGAGCGGGCTGTCGTCGTGGTAGCTTGAAGAGCCGGTCTGGATTTGTGATCGATCTTTGCTGGAGCTTCGTTTGGGCAGTCACCATGGGATTCTGTTGCACGAAGTGCAGCTCCCGCGTTGTCAGTAGTCGCAGAAGCTTTGCGTTGGCTGTCACAGATGGCAGAGGCTTGGCGCGAACGGGCTCGTTCACAATCTCGAGGAGCCCAAACTTCAGAATTTTCACCTTTTCTTTAGGAGGAGTACACCCTGATGCCAACCAATAGTCCAGGACCTGGGAAGGCACCTCTTAGGATCAAGAAGTCACTTCAGCCAGGAGGGCTCAGGCAGGTCCAGTTGTAGGTCCAGTGCAGCAGGTCAGCTGGGCAGTTGCAGGGAGGCCTCTAGAGCTTCTTGTGTCCCTGTAGTTCAGTCCGGAGGTAAGTCAACTGACACTTGGCGTCACTCAGGTTAACCTTGGATGAAGGGAGCAGGTCCTGTCTTCCCTTTCAGAGAGCAAGGCAGTACTCAAGCAGCAGGGTAAGCCTCTGGTGGCAGGGCAGTCCTTCCTCTGTAATGTCCACAGGACCAGTAGTGTACTGATGAGTGGCTCAGGACGTCCAATATTTATACCTGGTACCAGCATTTGTGTGTGGGGAGACACCTTGCCCTATCCCCACATCTGATTCTGGAAAGTTCTCCCCTTACCAAGGCTCCAAGAAGTCTGTGGTCACAAAAGGCTGGTGTCAGGTTTCTTTGTGTTTGCTTGAGGCAAGCCTCTTTGAAGTGTAAATGGGGCAGGGTAAAATCCGCCCCCAGCCATCCTGACCGGGTGGCCCAGCCTGCTCACACCTAGTCCCTTTTGTGGTGCTGTCTGGGATGAAAGCATCTGGTTACTGATACATTGATATTGAAATTTTGAAGGTCCACTCCATATTGAATTTCCTAAAGATTTGTGCACACACGCTGTCTGGGATGAATACACAAACCCCAACAGCAGAGCCATTTATATTCATGTGACCCAGGACACTGGCAGAAGGCACCAAATGGTTAATACAAGAAAATCCCTCAGGCTCGTAGTCAGAGCCCTGTACATCCAAGACTGTGGGGACTGACGGCCATCTGAGTGGGGCTTCCCCTACACATACACCTGAAAAGAACGCCTCACAGACCTTGTTTAGGCTTTCTTTCATGCACCAGAGACTATATGTGCCATGGCTGTACCCATGACGACTGGGACTGACTTTTGGTAACTGTATACTACACCTATCTTGGCCTTCTCCGGTATAGTGTCCTTTGAGATTGGGGTCTGTTGAGCTTCCTGCACTCACTATATGCTTCACTTTCTGCTTTTCATTTCTTACTGTTTTGTCTTCTTACCTCCGTTGAGGTCCAGTTTGGGCGACAGATGCTTAAGGGGTGGAAGTATGGGGTGGGGGATTTCATGGGATCAAAGGGAATGGTTTGTTTGGGGGTTTTTTGTTCGCTTTTATTTACCACCGACTTTTTTCTGTGCCTGCATCACACTTCACATGTGACTCCTCAGTCTCACACCCTCCCCACTCTACACAGTTGTGTCTTTGCTTCGTGCCGGGTCATCCCTCGGCAATGTCTCAATTACTCATCTTTGACCACCATGCCCTCCTTTAAATTGATGTCGTGGAATGTAAATGGCCTCCTGGAACGCGTTAAGCACACAGCTGTCCTGAGATTTGCCAAACTCTTTCACCCTGTGGTTCTCATGCTTCAGGAGTCTTACCTGCTAGATCCCATTGTCCCTTTCTTATGAGGTATGGGTGTGACAGAGTGTTTCATGCAGGGTTCAGTCAGGATTTGCGTGGTGTGACTATTCTGCTTTATAGGGGCTTTCCCTTGATGGTCTACAACTCGCATGTTGATCCCCAGGGGCGTTATTTGGTGTTGGAGGGTCTTCTATTAGGCTGTCAATCCAATTTTATATCAGTTTACTTACCTAATCAAGCACCCACAGGGACATTTTCATTATTGACTACTCTGCTTGCGGGTCTCGGCTTGCTTGATGGGTGTCTCTACGTTGGCGGTGACTTTAACGCGGTACCTAATCCTGACCTTGATGCGTCTGGTCCCCTTTCTCAGGGGCGTGTTTCTCACATGCGCAAACTCTACGCTTGGATGGATGCGGTGGGTCTCTGTGATGTGTGGAGAATTTGGCATCCTTGGGATCGGGTATATACCCACACTTCAGCCACGCACAAAACGGACTCTCGCATTCATCTCTTCCTGCTGCCGGCCATTGATGTGTGCCAGGTGGACTGTGTGGCTGTCTTCCTGAGGGGGATAGCAGATCATGCTCCCCTTGCATGACCTTCGGCATTGCTGATCGGAATGTGAGGCCCGTGTAGCGTCTTAATGCCTGGTACCCCCCGGGAGCCTCAATTTGAGACTTCCCTAGCACCCGAGATACTATCATACTTTGACATTATCCAGGGTTCGGTTGCTTTTGCGGCCACCCTCTGTTCCAAGGCGTGGTAAAGGGGCTTGTGCGCAGGGGTGAGCAAGTGGAAGTGGCACAAATCATGGCCCTTGAGACCAGGATTCATGACCGGGAGGGCTTGGGACGTGGCCATCGCACCCCTGATCATGCACGGTAGCTTTCGGTGGCTCGGGACAGCTACAGCATATTACCCTTAAGAATGCCCATCAGTGCTGGCGGGCAAGAACGTGTACCATTTATAAACATGGCAAGAAGTCGGGGAATCTCCTTTATTGGCTCGCCACCCTTGACACTGTTTCTCGCACCGTGCCTCTGTTAATGGGTGTGGACGGTCGAACCTTGTCTTGGACTCCCGACATTCTGCAGACTTTTGCAAACTTCTTTTGGGATCTCTATGCTCGTAGACCCCCATCCCCACAGGAGATTCAGAATCTGCTGTTACGTGACATTCCACTTCCTTCTATCCCCCCCCCTTCCTTGCCCACGAATTGGAGTAGCCCATCACTGCACTATCTGACATGATGGCTGGCAAGACGCCGAGGCCAAATTGCTTCCCTGTCGAGTTCTACTGACAATTTTGTACTGAATTGACCCCTTTCCTGCTTAAACTCAATGCCAAAGTGGCAAAATGTGAGGCATTTGTCTCCGAGTTAGACCTTGCCACAATAGTAGTCTTATCCAAACCGGGACACCCGTCTGAGGAATGCTCCTCATACAGGATTACCACCGAAATTTGATTTTGATTTTAAATTTATAAAGCGCAGCAGTTACCCGAGGGCGTCAAGGCGCTATAGATCAACCGTCCAAGAGAAAAGTCAAATGGAGTTCTAAGTGAGGGGGCTGGCTACAAGCAAAATAGCCAGGTCTTAAGTACCTTCCTAAAGGGCAGGAGCTGAGATATGGCCTTTGTTTATTGGAAGATTATTCCAAAGTTTACTGGCAGCAGTAGAGAATGCTCTATCGCCCCATCTCTTTCTTATGGTTTTCGGTACATTGAGCTGTAGTTTAGACGCAGAGTGGAGAGATCTGCCCGGTGAGTACCAGCCAAACATAGTTTTTAGTCTTCAAGGGTAGGGGAGGTAGAGAGCCTTGTGTACCATACAAAGAGATTTGAAGCTGATTCGCTTGTTAATCGAGAGCCAATGAAGGGTTTCTAATCCCTTGGCAGCCGACTGCCCTCTGGGAATGTCCAGAACGAGTCTTGCCAGTGCGTTCTGTACCACCTGTAGTTTGTGCTGCGTACTTTTGTTTGAGTCTAGATACAGAGAGTTACAATAGTCGAGTCTGGACATTACCAGGGCAAGGGCAAGCTGCTTGCGTGCAGGCTGCTGAATGAGTGGAAAGATTTTTTTCAGCATCCTCATAATCCATGTGCAAGTTGTAATTGTACGATTACTTTGAGCATTAAAATTAAGTTCCCTGTCCATCAGTACACCTAGGTTCTTGACACTGTTTCCCGGAGTAGGGCAGATTCCTAAGGACTGGGGCCAACAGCTGCTATTCCAGCATGAAGCGCCTGGGCCAAAAATCATCACTTCTGTCTTATCCCCATTGAGTTTTAAGAAGTTGCCTGCCATCCATTCTTGCACCTTAGTCATGCAACAGGAAACATTTTCGGCTACTGAGCACGAGTTCTTAGGGACTGACACCAGGATCTGGGTGTCGTCTGCATACGACACTACCTCCATTCCGAAGGAGTGGATAATAGCCGCTAGGGTTGCCACATAAAGATTAAAGAGCGTAGGGCTCAAAGATGAGCCCTGAGGCACTCCACAGGGCAGAGAAAAGGCATTTGAATAAAAGTGCTGTAAATTCACCTTTTGCGATCTTTCCATCAGGAAGGAGGACAAGAGGGCTAATGCTTGATGCGAGATACCAAGACCCCGGTGTCTGTGTAGCAGCAGAGCGGGTGAGATGGTATCAAACGCTGCAGACAGATCCAGGAGTATCAGCACCACCCCCTGACCCTCATCCACCAGACGTCTGATATAGTCCGTCGTTGAGATCAGAGCAGTTTCTGTCCCATGATGTTTTCTAAAACCAAACTGGGAATCCTCGAGCCAATGTTGCTGTTCTGCAGTCTCCATCAGATGGGTATTCAAATGCATCTCTAGTATTTTTGCCGGCACTGGAAGCAAAGAGATCGGACGATAGTTTTTACAGTCCGTAATGTCCAGATTCGTTTTTTTTAGGAGGGGCCTGATAATGGCCTGCTTCCAGCTCTGCGGGTAGTGTCCAGATAAGATCACATTGTTAATTAGCTTACAAAGTGGGTTAGCTACCATGTGGAGAACTGCAGGAGGACAGGCTTCTAGAGGAGATCCTGCATGAGTTTTTAGGAGGTATTGTTCAGTCCGCTTAGGAGAGAGTATAGGAAATACAGAAAGGCCTTTTGTCCCCTGGCTGGAACAGGAAAGCAGCTCTTGGGATACAGATGGAGACTCACCGACAACAATAGGGGGGGTCGTTGTGATAGAGGCTGAGCCGAAGCCTGTGTGTATATCCATGATCTTAGAGTGAAAAAAGATTGCTAACTTGTTACAAAACATCTGAGAGCTCTCTGGTTCTACTCTAGGCTGGGAGGCTGAGAGCAGTTGTACTAGCTTGAAAAGTTCTTTAGTGGAGGTAGCACTATCAATTTTCTGGGTGCAGTACTTAGACTTTTCTTCGATTAGTGCACGTTTGCATTCTTTGATGTTTATTTTATATGAGATCCTATCTTGAGTCTTCCTCCACGCCCGCTTCTTGCGACGGCATGTTTGTTTAAGCATCCTAAGCCTGTCATTATACCAGGGGGCAGATGGAGAGCTCCTTTTATGTAAGGTTGCCTTCAGAGGGGCCAATATATTTGCTGCGCGCTCCAGCCAAGTCGCGAAGGCCTCTGCTCCGCTATCCGGGTCATCTGGCATTACATAGGATATGCTGTTTAGAGTTCTGGATAGTGCCTCAGCTGAGACCCTTTTCCAATTTCTGGATTTGTCCACCATGCGGGGAGTACTATTATTTCTAACCGCTGTAGTGGGTGAAAAAGCGAAGGCAACTACACTGTGATCGGACCAGCTGATAGGGATAGTTTTATGATAGACCAGTCTGGGATCATTAGTGAAGATCCCATCCAGAATATGGCCTGCCTTATGAGTGGGGGAGGAGACCAATTGTGATAGTCCAATATTAGCAAAGGCCTCTAAAAGGGTATTAGAGTCATGGTTGTCCTTCTCCTCTAGATGAAAATTAAAATCCCCCAGGATGGTCATCCGACTCTCTGTTAGCAAGGGTTCTAGAAGGAGTTTGAGGTCCCTGAGAAAAGTGTCTGGGGCCTATAAATCAGCAGCCCACCAAAGGAGCAGGTGGCAGAGATAATCAGTTTAAAGAGAAGAACTTAACAAGATGGTAAATTGAAGCCTGATTCAAACAGACATTAAAAATGGGACTTAAAGACAATGGCCAGACCTCCACCCACGCAAAAATATCTCTGTATAAATGAATTGTACCAACAATTGTGTTTCAATTGATGAAATGATATTGTGTTGATACCACCATACCATCATTTGGCTATTTGTGGCTTCCTATTGCTACCAACTTTGTTGTGGAGTGGGTGTTACTATTAATGTTAATTTGAGAGTTTGTAGGTTGTGTATGCTTTTTAGGACATATGTGAATGGATGAGTATGTATTGGTCTGACTGAATGGGTGTGTGTTGCCCAGGCGTGTCTGTTGCGCCTGGGCAATCTATGTATTTGTTATTATTTATCAGTCTCTATATATTCATGTCTTTCGTGATTTAATATAATAAATTAGATGTAATAACTTTGATATTTTTGTACTCTGTTCTGTGGGGGGCAGGGTTTTGGGTCTGTGTTCATATATTAGTGACGATTAGCACTGTAATCATAGCTTTCAGGCAGTGGGGTTTTCCTTGTTGGTATTACCTTGTTTTCCCTGTTCCCTCTGCCTACGCATCCTATCAGGGTCCCCCTTCTGTGTGATTGGTTGGTGAGAAACACTAGACCACTAACAGCGGGGCTCTCCCTCCCCGAGACCGGAAGTGCCTCGGCAACCTGCTTCCCTCCGCAACAATCGAGCCAAACTGCTTGTGGCGGACCGCAGATGCAGGAGACTCACTGAGAGATGCAGTTAAGTAAAACAATTAATACAGTAGTGTGCACAATCTAAAATCCGGCTAAAATGAGTTACCACATTACTATTGGCACGTTATCAAACGAAAAGGTTAAAATAGCAGAGCATAACATAGAACTGGAAGTTTAAATATAGCAGCGGGTTCAGTTTTAGCAGCAGGTTCCGAGCAGGTAATAAAATTAAAAACAAGCTGTCTGAGTGAACGGGACGGCAGAATCTACCCGCGCGTCCGCGTGCACATGTGGTTTTTATCAGCGTGTCTAGTGAGAAACACTAGACCGCTAACAGCGGGGCTCTCCCTCCCCGAGACCGCCAGTGCCTCAGGAAATTAAGTTATATACAAAAATTCTGGCCAACAGGCTCTTGCCTGTCTTGTCACACCTGATCCATCATGATCAATGTGGATTCATGCCTGGACGCAGCACACAACACTGCATCTGTAGGGTTCAAGTGGCACTATACAGATTGGGTGCATCCCATCCTCCAGTGGCGGTGCTTTTTTTTATCTTGAGAAGGCGTTCCACATGGTGGATGTTGGTCCTTTCTTGAGGCTGTCCTTGAGTGTGCTGGTCTTGGAACGTTCATGAGGTGCCTTATTGGAGCTCTTTACCATCAGCCTCATGCCCAGGTTCAGGTCAACGGCTCCTTTTCAGATCTTTTTCCCATTCGGCAAGGTATGTGTCAGGGTTGTTCCATGTCCCCATTGTTGTTCGCCCTCGCGATTGAGCCCATAGCGCACCTCTTCCACTGTCATGCTCAGCTTAGCGGGTGGTCGTGGGATGGGGGTCCGGAGGAGAGGATCACTCTCTATGCGGATGATGTTCTGTTGTTCCTGACAGACTCCCACACCTAAGGGCCTTGTTGTCTCCCACTCCTTACCTTATTTGGCGGGGCCTCCAGGTCAACGCCTCCAAGTCTTTATTGATCCTGATTGGGGGTGATGCCAGCACTTATCAGTGGCAGTTAGACATCCCGGTGCGATGTCGCTCCTTTGAATATCTGGGGTTTCATATCCCCTACTTCCTGAACTCACCGACACCTCAATTTAGACCCATTGGTGTACAAAATGAAAAGCAATATCCAGAAGTGGTGGCACCTTCCCCTGCATGTGATGGGCTGTGTTGGCCATTTCAAAATGATGATTCTCCCCCATGTTCTTTATATTTTCGAACATTTTCCACTCCCGATCCCCCCCTGAGTTCGCTTCACCCACTCAACTTTACCCTCCGTTCGTTTCTTTGGTTTGGTGGTTGCTCCCGAATAGCATTTTCCCATGGTTGACAGTCTCCATATGATGGTGGGTTGGGAATAGTGGACCTACAATGTTATTCCCTGGCCTCTCAGTTGATTGTAGTTAACGATTGTCTTAGCAGTTGGTGGGATGATCAAACGTACTGAAGGGAATTCTCCTTCCTGAGTTTTGACCATATTCTGGATATACTGTACGGCGCTCCACTGCCCAGATGCCTGTCTGAGATCACTTGCGTGATTTTCCTTTGCTGGTGCTCTGCATTGCGATTTCAGGGCTGGAATGGTACATTTACGGGGATAACTCCCCTGTGGAGGGCGCGCTGTCTCTGCCACTTCGTCGGTCTAAAGGGCTTTCATAAATGGTACATTATCTGCATCAGGGTCCTCGGGGATGTTTGGGCTGGGAAACATATGTTGTCCTTTCAAGATTTACAAGATCGTTATGAGCTTAAGCGCACAAAATTTCATAAATATCTACAACTTTGCCACACACTCTTGGCCCACAATCCCTCGGACACTGCCATACCAGAATTCAATCCCCTGGAGGCCAAGTTGCTGATGGGTCCTATTGGTAGAGGTGCAATAGCCCAGGTTTATAGAACACTCCACATGGTTTTGATAAGCTCCGATTCCGTTGGGAGGGTTGGGCGGGTGAACTTGATGAGGAAGATTGGAGGGAGGCCAGGATGGCCCGCGCACGTTGGCTATTTCCACACGCTTTCTGCTGATTCAATTGAAATTCTTGCATTCAACCTACCTTACCCCGATATGTTTGCACCGTGTTGTCTGGGCATGTCTGGTTATATCTACCTATTGGCAACATATATGCAGTGAGCTTTCGGGGTCCTGGAGCGCGTTCTTGATCTGACCCCCAGAGTGGCTCTGTTGGGCATGATCGATGAGGTGGGTGGGCCTCGGGCTGACCGCACATTTGTGGGTGTCGCCATACTGGTGGCTAAGGGGGACATTGCTATGCGCTGGAACTCCCCTGAATGCCCCGAACCTAGTGGAATGGAGGGCAGGAGTGGGCTGGTGCGCTCAACTTGGAAAAATCTATCTACATTGTCCGAGGATGTCCATTCTTAAAACGAATATAAATTTGTTATAAAAAAAAAGACAAGAAAATGGCAACTTTCTAAAAGTGGCATTTTCAGAATTGTGACTTATGATCCGACTGTAGCATTAAAGAGCGTTTTAAATTACAATTCATTTTTAAGTCCAAACAGCATATATCTATCTGCCCCCAATCGAAAGTTCACACTTATTAAATGAAATTAGGTACCTCAGTGTTAGCCAATGGGTAAGATAGTCCTTCCAATAGTGAAAATGAATATTAGGAGTTTTTTCACTACCAGGACATGTAAATCTTAAACCCAAATGTCCTACTTTTTAAATACCATGCATCCTGTCCCATGGGCTTTTAGGGCTTACCTTAGAGGTGACCTATAAGTATTAAAAGGAAGTTTAAAACTGCACTACGGGTTGCAATGGCAGGCTTGAGACATGTTTTAAAGTGCTATTTTAGTGGGTGGCACCAGTGCTGCAGCCCACTAGTAGCATTTGATTTACAGGCCCTGGGTATATGTGCTACTATATACTAGGGGCTTACAAGTAAATTCAATGTGTAAGTAAAGTCCGTTTTTATATAGCGCAGCTACTCACCCTTACGGGTCTCAAGGCGCTGGGGGCCGTAGTGGAAATTAAGTGAGTTATTGCCCAGAGTCACATGGTGCTGAGCTGAGCTGCCGCCGGAGCCGGGGATCGAACCGTGAACCCTGTGCTCCGAAGTCAGCTGCCCTGGCCGCTGCACCACACCTCTCCACAATGTGCTGATCAGGTGTAGCCATTCAAGCCATGACAGGAGCAAACACCTACCATGCTCAGCCTATTTCTACATACCTGCCCAAGGGGATCACCCTGTGGTGTTAAAAGGACTCTCACCCACTGGGTTTACAAGTGGCATGCTTCATCATAGAGTCCTCGTCCAGATACCTAGTGTATCTGGATGGGCTCAACTTTGGTAGCCAAGGGAGCTCCTTGGTTAGTGGATGGGATCCTAGATCTAAAATAGTATAGGGTGTCCTGAGGGTTAATTTTATTTTCAAAGGGCACCCTGACAGAGCTAAAAACAGGTGGGGAAAATAGTATCCTTTGTATCCCTGGGTCAGTTTCAGATATCACACCAATGTCGAGACTGGCCGGGAAGAGACCTTTGATGAAAGTTTGACTACAAGGTCCACCTGCCACCTTACTCTCATGGAGCTCTAAATGGGATACTACTAAAGAAATGCAAACATAGAGACCAAATGGTTCAGAATGTATGGCATGTATAAGAATGGTGAATGAAAGTTTCACAATTGAATGCACACAAATAGGATACTAATGGGATCCCTGTGAGGTCACAATGAAAACCAACTTGCCAGGTGAGGCATTGGTTTGTCTTCTGACAGTGGGAACCCTAGCTAGATTTTTTGCCACTGTCGAGAAATTGCAGTGTCAGAGGTTTTGTGTGTTGTAGTTTCTATGAGAACACTCACTAGAACATGCACTCCTGTAGCCTTGCCGCCTCTGAATCTCTTGCTGAGTTCTGAAAAAGATCAGAAATTATCAATCCCAAGTCATCCTAGTAAATATGGATTGGGCAAGGAGAATGTGGTATCCAGAGCTTCTGGGGATGAGCATTAATCTTTTAATAGGGTACCACTTCAGGAGGATCTTCAGTTGCAACAGCATGGAAAAGTCCTTCACCGAATCTCTGCAATCCACACCTCCATGCGTGGAGGTTGAGTGGCGTCAATTAACTGCATTTAAACTGCCTCTTGATGCATTGGATGCCATTGTTGCCGCCAGGCATTCTTCCATGAAGTCCGTTCATGGCAGGCGCTGGGATCGTTTTGTGGCCTGGTGAGGTATCTGCAAAACTGACCCTTTACAGGCAAAGCTGTCAGATGTTCTTTTGTTCATTTTGTCTTTGGCTCATCAGTGCCTCGCAGTGGGCACTAAAAAGTTATTTCTTGGTCATTTCTGCCTTTGTATGTTTACCGGATTAACTGTCCTTTTTTAAATCACCTGTTGTAATGAGCTTTATTAAAGGTTTGACACGTTTCCTTTAAAACCATTTGTGATGCCACAGTGGGACCTTAGCTTGGTCTTGGTATTTTTCAAGTGTACATCCTTCGAGCTGATGCACAGCTGCTTGCTGCGTGTCCTGATTTCGAAGGATATCTTCCTTATTGCCATTACTTCACCTTGTCGCATGAGGGAACTTTGGGTACTATATTGCCATTTTTCCAGACAAACTGGTGCTGAAAAATAGAGCCGCCATATTCCTTAAAGTTGTGACGACCTGCCAGATTGGGCAATCCATCACTCTCAATTTGCACCCCGCTCCCACTCCCACAGACCTAGAGAGGAGGAGAGGCTTCATTTCGTGGACCCCAAAAGGATTTGAAGCTTTTATATTGATCTGAGCAAGAAACACCATGTGGATGATCCACTTTTTGTGG
Organism: Calotriton arnoldi; assembly: GCA_963921515.1. NCBI lineage: Eukaryota > Metazoa > Chordata > Amphibia > Caudata > Salamandridae > Calotriton > Calotriton arnoldi. The sequence goes on from CAWUFW010005738.1 coordinate 475,468, forward strand.
GGTTCTCTGGGGCAAAAAAAGAGAAGGTTGTGCGGAACAGGACCCCGTCAAAGTGGACAATCCAGTTCATTAAGATGTGCTACGCACTGGCCAAGAAGCAGCCACTAGCAGGACTTGGAGCCAATTCCGCCCAGGCTGAAGCTGCTACCACTGCGTTGGCACGCACAGTGCCTGTCCTTGACATTTTTCAGGCTGCAATGTGGGCATCAGTGCCTTGCTGCCAGGTTCATCGGGAAAAGCATTTTTCCCACTCGGTCCTGCAATACTTTTTGGTCAACTCCGCAATCCATCCACAGGAGGATGTACTGCTTTGGTATCAATTCTAAGGTGAAGAATCTGCGGTTAGAGGTGTCCATCAGAATAACAAGTTACTTACCTTTGGTAACGTTCTTTGTGATGGATACTCCATCTCACCCCAAATTCCTCACCACCCCCACTTTCCCATTCTGTGCAGTGGACTCTTTTTAACATCTAACAAGGTCCCAAGTTAGGAATCAGCACACTGGTACCATCAATTGTTCATACTTCACATCTGATGGCAAGGAAAAGGAAAAATAAGAAACTGATGGCAGCAAACAGGGGTGGCACTTATGTGTGGCTTCTCTCCCTCACTTCCGGGGTGCTAGGGAGCCAGTGCGGAGCCACAAGGCAAGAGAATTGCAGGAGAAATATTCAGTCTGGCGCCTACGGAGCATTCTAAGGTGAAGAATCTGTGCTAGATAGAGTATCCACCTGAAAGAGTGTTACCATAGGTTAGTAACTTGTTCATCAGCGGGCAGAGCGGTATTAACACGTCAAACCATGTGGTAATTCTGCTTCACTTGTTTTGTAATGAGGGCCTAGGTTTATGGACTTTACAATTCACTGTGCCATGGTACATTCGGCTCTTGTTCTCGTCTTCATTTCATGCCTCAAATACTTCTCTCTCAACTGTTAGAAAGACTCCCGTCTTCATGTTCTGAAAGACCCCCGTCTTTGTGTTCTGAGAACATACTTAGCAATTATAACCTTATACATTTTCCATACTGTTTTAAAGATAAACTACTCTCATTCAATTACATTTTGTTCTTCATCTTGTACACTGTATATAAGGATATTTGCCCCTTTATGGGATTAAGAAGAATATTTGTTAGAAAAATATTTAACAAATAAAGAATGTATTCATACTTCAATGTTTCTATTGACACAGGTCATGAGATCAGCCTACCAATAACATTGGCCAGCTTTAAGGAAGAGAGAGAAACCTATGCTGCATGCTATCTGGAGCCTACGAAACGGCAAAACATAAATTTTCCTGCAGGTAAGAATTAGTGTTTTCAATTTACCATCACAAGAACCTGAGTACTATTCACAGTTGTTAACAGTGGGACTGCAGCTGGTGGTGGTGGAGAATGTTACAGGACTCACTCAATGTATGTAAAACATTTTGTTTCTGTTTCAACCATCTTTTGTGTGTGTATATGTGTATACACACACACACCACCCCGCCCCACCTAGGACTAATTAGGCATACCCACTGATGCTAACACAGTGAAAGCTGAAGTGCCTGTCAGTGCAGCCTTTTGCGATGTATTTTGTGGAAAATGAGAACAGAGCATTGTATGGCTATGTTCAAGATGCTTGAAACAGAAACAAATATATATATATATGTGTGTATGTGTAAGCCCAGATAAAAAACTGAAATATATATGTGTATATATATATATATATATATATATATATATATTCCAACACACTGTTGTGTGTACCGTTAACAACAACAACATCAAAGCCCTTCTCTTGATTCCAACGTGGCTTATTTCATGGCACCACCACCCAACGCGTTTCGGAGCTTTAACTCCTTGTTCACGTGAACAAGGAGTTAAGGCTCCGAAACGCGTTGGGGGGTGGTGCCATGAAATAACCCCCGTTGGAATCTAGAGAAGGGTTTTGGTGTTGTTGTTGTTAACGGTACACACAACAGTGTGTTGGAATTGTTAGGGGTTCGCGAACCCCGCCACGGCCCGCCGTCACAAAAAGAGGCTCGGATCTTTCGCGAGACTGTGTGTTGGATATATATATGTGTATGTGTGTGTATATATATATATATATATATATATGTATATATATATTTATTTTTTTCACTGAAAAAACCACAGGTTTCAGGGACGTTATAGTTAGTTGGACATTTCACTCGTACAAAACCAGGGAAATTTGGCCGCTATAGTTAATTCAGTTAACTATAACTCGCGCCCCCGCAATGCACTGCTGATGACGTCACATATTACATCACTCATGACATGGTCAGTGACATCACTGATGACATCATTGATGACATCACTGATGACATCATCCAGTGACTGTGTGTTTCTGTAAAGTCTAAATATGTTTAATATATATAGGCTAAGGTGTATTGAAGAATGAGTGGGTGTATGAGTGTCTGAATGGTTGATTTAGTAGGTGCGTGACTGACTCTATAAGTGAGTGATTAAACGTATCTTACTGAATGCATGGGTTAGTGACTAAACTGTGTGAATGTCTGTATCAGTCTGTCTGTTGGTGTGTAAGCGGCTGCATGGGTTGGTGAATAGCTACATGAGTGTGTATATGGGTTATTGATTGGTTGTCTGAGTATCTGTATGGGTGCCTGAGTGTTTGTGTGGGTGGGGGGTGTGTGACTTTGTGCATAGATGTGTGAGTGGGTGATTCACTGGGTGTATGGATTCAAGAGTGCATCTGTGATGGACTGTATGGGTGCCTGAGTGTGTGTATGGGTGTGTTGGTGAGGGAATGGATGTCTCAGTGGTACATGTGTGAGTAACTACATATGTGAAAGGCAGTATATGTGAGTGTTGGAGTATATAAATTACTATATGTGAGAGAGAGTGATTGTGAGAGTGGCTGTATGGATGAGTGTGTGCTTGTATCACTGATTGTATAAGAGCGTAAGTATGTGTTAGTATCTGAATGAGTAAGTGAGGTTATTTGTGTATAACTGTATAGGTGAGTAAATGGGAGTGTGATTAATTCTTTGCATGACTGACTAGGTGTGTGAGTAACTCTATGGATGAGTGGCAGTGTGTGAGTGTCTATATAGGTGTAGTGGGTATGTAGTTATTGGTGTTGGAGTGTCTATGGTTTTGAGAATGGCAGTCTGTAATTTAAAGTGGGTGTATCAAAGGTTATATTAGGGTGTGAGAAGATGCATCAAATTATCCCGTGGATGATGTCATCAGTGATGTCATCAGTGATGTCATTTGAGATATCATCAGTGATGTCACTGACCATGTCATGAGTGATGTAATATGTGACGTCATCAGCTGTGCATTGCGGGGGCGCGAGTTATAGTTAGCTGAACTAACTATAACGGCCGAATTTCCCTGGTTTTGTACGAGTGAAATGTCCAACTAACTATAACGTCCCTGAAACCTGTGCTTTTTTCAGTGAATTTCAAAGGTTTTTTAAATGCTAATTTCTAACTATGCCTACAGAGGTAGGACATGTGCAGAAAGAGGAAGAAAGGCGCAGAAAGAAGCAACAGAAATGCAGAAAGAGGCAACAGAAGTCCAGAAAGACGAAGAAAGGTGCAGAAAGAAGCAAGAGATGTGCACAAAGAACCGACAGAGGAGCAGAAAGAGGCCTTGTTGCAAAGTCATCCTGTGCCCCCAACATTTTGCTAACAGGTACTGGTGGTAACTGACTCTGACTAACCAGGCCTAGAGCCAGTGCTATGCTAAAAGACACTTAGAATACAGTGAAAACACCTACATACACTAGGGAACACTATGCGTTGGGGTACCCCTGTGATTGCCATGACCTCCTCTGTAAGGCCCTAGTACATAATAGGGCAGGGGGATTAAAACTACCTCTATGTCAGAGGTGCAGAAAGACGCTTCTTTAAGTAGTAGTCACATTTGCACAGTGGTTGAGAAAGGGTGCTGGGCCTCCGACCAGCGCTCAGGAATTCCACTGCATAGGACTTAGACGAGGTACCAAGAGGGCTTCTTGGCCCCCAAAGTCCCTCCGGAGTAAATTGGACTTCATCCTCCATCCCGTAGTCTGCCAGGAGGCGCGTTTGCAGAGTGTTCGAGAAAGGGGGGCATGTCCTCCTTAGACGTCTTAGCAATCCCACTGTGTGGGACTCACTGCAGGTAACAAGAGGGGTAGTTGGCCCCCAACGACAACCTTGGGGGCCAACTACCCCTCCTATTACCTCCAGTAAGTCCCACACAGCAGGATTGCTAAGTTCTCATAGCAGGCCACGCCCCCTTTGCCCACCACTCTGCAAACGCGTTCCCTGGCGCGCTCTTGGATGGGGATTGAAGTCCCCTTCGCTGCTGGGGGTCCTTTAGGGGCCAACTAGCCCACCTCTTACCTCCAGTAAGCCCCACACAGTGGGATTGCTGAGAGGTGGACAAAGGCCATGCCCCCTTTCCCCACCACTCTGCAAACGCGCCCCCTGGCGCGTTCTAAGTTGGGGTATTAAGTCCCCTTCATTCCTGAGGGTCCCTGGGGGCCAACTAGCCCACCAGGTACCTCTAGTATGCGCCACAGAGCTGCGTTGCAGAGAGGTGGTCCAAGGCTACGCCCCCTTTCTACACCACTCTGCAAACGCAGCTCCTGGCGCACTGCTGCTCGGGGGATGAAGTCCACTTGTGTCCTGAGGTCCTCAGGACACAAGAGCACCTCATCGCCCCACCACCAGTGCGCCAAGAGGTGCGTTTGCAGAGTGGTGTGTGGTAAACCTCCGAGCAAGATTTATTTGCGGCAGCCCAGCCGCAAGGAATGCACCACCCCAAGATCACTGGGGGCCGTGAGGTACGTGATATACTCACCTCACTGCGGGGCATCTGTGATGGATTGAGGACGGCGTTGCATGTGGGGGCTCATACAGAGCTTTAAATTATAATTGCAGTAAAGACAGTGCACCATCCATGGTATAAATGAACTCTAACTCCCATAATGCCACAGACATCGTGACCATCGAGGGGCGTGTCATTGCCAGTAACAGCGGTATGGGAGAGAGGCACGCATTCTTTCGTCAAAACCTCTGATGAAGAAGAAATTCGAAACGCGTAAGGCGAGACGAACTAACTGCTTTCCTGCATGTTACACTCCGCCCGAACCATGAATTAAAGGTTTAGAGGTGAACCTCCACAGCTGTTCGAGTGATTCCTAAGTGTGTGGTAAACCTCAGAGCAAGATATAGATATATATATATATATATATATATATATTACCTACTGGCGGTCGCCAGTAGGTAGTTATAGTTTGGACCTATTATCCATAGGAAAAGCGTTTTTTGATTTGCCAATATCTTTGGCGCCGTTTGACGAATCTTCGCGAAATTTTCAAAACTAATGGGGCACTCCGGTCAGCTCCTGTCTTGAAAGTTTCGGGATGATTCGTCAAGCGGGGGCCGAGAAAAAATGGGGGTCCCAAAACGCGTTTTCTCCATGTTAATTTCCATAGGAATTTTGAAACAGGTTACAGTCCGAACTGCTGAACGGAATTACACCAAATTTGGCAAAAAGGTAGGTCTTGGTCCAGAAAGCGACCTTTTTTAAATGGTGTAAATCCGCTCAGTAGTTCCTGAGAAATTAAAAAAGAAAAATATCAATATCTGAGCACCGAGGAGGAGTCGCGACTCCTTCCGAGCACGAGCTGACTTCTGATTGGCTGCCAACACTCCAAACCAGGAAGTGTTGGCAGCCATCTTGTGACTCGGAACCGAGTAACAAGAAAAAGGGGGGAAAAAAGTGAAAATGAAGAAAAGGGGGCAGGGTAGAAACACCCTGACCCCCTAGGCCTGCTCAGGGGGTCCCACAAGGACCCCCAGGGCCAAAAAAAGCATTTTTTTAAATTTTTTTTAAATGGCCGAATTTGCGCTGGGTGCGCGAATCCGGACTAAATGTTTTTTTTTTTTAAACGTAGCACGGACTCCCGCGCTTCGTTTCTTAAAGCCCCCGGGGGCAATGCCAAATTAATTTGCGGGGGCCCGCGGTGGCCCCCACAGCCTTGGGGACCGCTACCTCCCCAGGCCTTTCTTTAATTGTATGAGGGGGGCACTGGAGCAGGGCAGGACCCGGGCTTCCTCCCCAGCAGGCTCCGGGGAACGATAGGGACTGAGGTTACTTACTCTCTACCAGCCTGCAGCGCAGGACGGAAGCTGGGTTCACTCTCCACCAGGCACAGAGGAGAAGGAGCGGAGCTGGGAGTGAGTCTCTACCAGGAGCTGGGAGTCACTCTTCAGCAGCGTGCGGGGAGAGAAGGACCAGGGCTCCCTCACCAGCAGGACCGGGCCCCCAAACACCGCACACCTTGACCCACGTCTCCCGGACGAGGGTTTCTTCCATTGGATCGGGGGGGCCTCCGGGTCCAGGGACCTGCAGAGCTGGCGCCGGGACCCCGCTCTCTGCCCACCCCATGGGTCTGAGCTCCCACCCCTGGCAGGATTGCCCCTGGACATCTGGCTGCTGATCTCACTTCGCTTGTTTTTTTTTTAAGTGTGCTGTGTGCGGGACACCCCAGGACACACCGCAAGATGCTGCGCGCCTCCCTCTGGTTCCTGCTGCCCCTGATGGGTGAGTGACGGGCAGCGGCTTGCGCGAGCGGTGGGGGCTGAGGTGCGCTTCCGGTCCCTGTGAAGGTCCGCCTGCTGCCTTGTTATCCCACCTCGAAGCAACCATCGGGGACACATATGCGATGTAATGTCCGCTAGAGGCAGGGATCCCGCAGCAGCGAAACTTCTGTCATCTCTCGGCTCAGTCCCGCCCAGTGGTCGAAGTGGGGAAAAAAAAGTAGGGGAACTGTGGGCGGAGAGTCAGGGGGCGGGAATAAACAGAGGATTGGATCAGTGGGCGGAGTCAGAGGTGTGGCTAGAAATAGCAAAACATACCAATTTTTAGTACGTTTGGCATTTCACTGACCAGTTACAGCTTATAACGTTATTTAATTCAAACAATCGATAAACATGTTTATTTGAGGTTTAATATATAAGTTGTTTACATTTAATACATTTACAATGTGGGACATGTTTCCAATCACAAAATGTTCCAAATACACTTATAAGTGGAATCATAAGCCATTTGTCTCCGAGCCATGCAGTTTCTTTCATCGGCACTTCTCCTCCCTTTTTCTAACCATTTCTGAACATAAAATTCAGGTTTAAATTCTATGATTTTTATGAAGATTATAGAAGACAGACGATTGATTGATACTCTGTTCCGCAGTGGTGTGAGCACATCATTCATTACACTAAAGCCCTGTTCACATTCAGCAGTGGAGGTACAAAAGGTGTCTATAATGTGCACTAATGGTTTCAGGCTTTCAGGGATGCAATTTTTATTTTGTTTGTACTCTCTGAAACCAAGGATGTACTGCCTAGTATCAAATACATGCAACCTGCTACAAAGGTTTTGAAATTCTCCCTCACCGTATAAGATACAAATGTATCAATTCTGAAATTATGAGACTCAAACATTGGAAGGGTCAGAAATGGGTAGTGGTCCTCTGATTATCTCAATCAGTTATTTTCTCCCCTTCAAACTACTATCCTCTTCAGTCACTATTAGACACATTCATCCTTTGCCTCACCGCGAGCACAATAGGTGTCCAGAAATACCACCCAACAGAGACTGCATGAGAAGTTCAAACATGAATGGTAAAATATCCTAGTTTGCAGATGTTTTCCACATAATTATAGCTCTGCCGTATTTTCCACATGATACATCTGCCGCATAATCTGATGGTTTTAACAAAAAATTATTTGTAGCTCCAACGGATCAAAAGTTACTAAACAACGTGACTTATGTTGCTGTGAAGTGGAAGGCCGTGTGCAAAGGTTGACTGGTCACCTTTCTCACCGCTGCATTTGCATGTTACACTGGCATTAATGAGGCAAAAGCTTTGCAGAGACTGTTAGTATGTGTAAAAATGTCAAAATAATAAAGTATCAGAAAATGTACTACATAACACTGCAGTCTTTTTGCTGCATAATTTAGTCAACACTGCAACATAATTTTGTCCTCCATTGCTGCATAATTGCAGTGGCCCCAAAGCAGGCAGCACATGCTAAAAGTGCTTGTGTATGAAGCAGAGAGACAATGAAGTTTGTGAGCTTAGGGGCATATTTATGGGAATGGTGGCGCAGGGCAGGGCAGCGCAGCAAGTTGCTTTGCTGCACTGCCCTGTATCACAGGGAAGGGGCAAGAATGCACGGTATTTATCCAATATGGTGCATTCCTGTATTTTCCCCCTGCGCTGGCGCCATTTCAGCAGCCTAGCACCAACGCAGGCACACTTGCCCCATGGTGCAAGGGTGCCTCCGTTGATGCAGGATTAGTCTTTGTGCAGGAAGGGGCACCTTCCTGTACAAAAACAATCTTGAGAGGCTATTCCCTTTTCTATGTGTGCTGCAGAATAAAGCTCACTTTGAAAAGAAGAAAAAACAAGGAGAAATAAAGATATTTCTACTAGTTATGCCTCCCTAGGGAGGCGCAAGACTTTGACGCATTCCCAGGATTACAAGTCCTTGTAAATCTGTGAATGCGTCAAAACGTGGGAGTTGCGTGGGAGAATTTTATTGTTGCAGGAAAACTACTGGGTTTACAAGGAACTCTGCAGTGATTTATGCGTTTTAAGAGTGAGTCATTATGCTGCACAGTTCTGCTGGTTTTGTTACTGGGGGCAATTTTGAAGCATTGCTGCAAAACCAGTCCCCAGTTACAAAACCAGTCTCCCATGCAACACCTACCGCAACACCTCCCTCGCACAAAGTAAGGCAATGCAGCAGTTTGTGCTGCGTTGCATTACTCCATATCTATGAAGCCATTCAAAGACATGCAAAGTGGCTTTACGTGGCTTTTAAAATATGACTTGGAGCTTTGCGTTGTGCATGTACCACGTTGCAAGGTGCAAGCATGACACAAGGCCCTTGTAAACATGCCCCTTAGTCTGGTGTGCATGCAAATCACGCATTGCCAATCCCTGGTGAGTTGCATTAGTACTACTGGAACAAGGCCAATGGAGGCACCAATGGGTGAGGCGGACTGGCCTCAAGGGTCCTGTGACCTCAGTGACAAAGTCACTGCTGCTCTAGGGTGTGCTGCTTTGTAGGCCTGCCCGCAAGACTGGAGGTGAACTTCAGTATGGATTGTGGAGGACAGGGCTTCAAGGTTAACCAACACTGGCCACCGGTAGGGTTCACCTGTTGGTGCTAAGAGACCAGGGCTTCTAAGGTCTAGTAGGGCCTTCTAAGGTCTAGTAGGGGAATGCGCTCCCTCAGGAGAGTGGTCTTATGGACAAGTCATGGAGCCTGAACCAGGTTCCCCAGTTCCAAATTCGGTAGCTCTGGCCATAGTGCCACATCCTATCCCCTCCGAACACCCTTCTGCCCCACTGAGTGAAACTCGCACTGCCTGCAGCGCAGCTACAACCCAATTCTGCTTCATTATAAACACCTGGATGTGACTCAATTCAAATTATGCACTGCCTGGAAAAAAGTAACAACATTCTGGAAAAAGCAAACACTCATAGGGAATGCAGGATTATGTAAAGCATGCGAAATAGAAGCAGGAACTACATGTTACCTTAACGCTTTTACTCTCATTGTTCAGAAATCAATGAGTATTTTTTGTCTCAAACATTGAGGACATGAATACAGGGCTCCTCCTGTACACGTGTTAAGCAGGGCTCAGAAGAGAAAGGGACTCTTCAAGAGAATCTGATCTGACTCACGGAAACCCACAAGGGCTCCTTTATATTCATGTCAGCCAGCTAGCTGCTCAAGCATAGTATAGTACATATGTATTCAAGTGTCCTGCAAAGAAGAATGAGTGCGAGTAAGTAAATGATTAGGTGCCTGAATGTAACTGAGCATGAGTGAAAGAGTCTATGTGGATGAAAGTGAGAGAAAGTGAGTGAGAATGAGTCACGTAGAGTAAGTGAAACTGTAAGTTAGAATGAGGTAATCAGAGTAGGAGAAAGTGAGACTGAGTGAGAGTGAGAATGCGAAACCGAATGTTTAAGAGTGAGTGCAAGTGAGCAATTTTAAGTAAAAGGGAAATGAATGAGAATGAATAATGGGGGTAGTGAGCCTGAGTGAGAACATGTGAGCAAGCATTACAAAACACTGGCCTTGGCAAAGTGGAGGTAAATATTTACTTATGGGAGGAACATATTGTGCATCTTGGAAAAAAATGTGGTCAACTCCTGGGAGCATCAGGCTATGTTGGCTTGGCACAATAATGACTTTTGAGAGAATTTGTGTAAAAATGGGGTGTTAAAAATAAAATGCAGTATTTGACCCTATAGTTTTTTTTCAAAATGTTCTTAGGAGTAGCAACACCCAGACTGCAAATCCTCCTAAAAAGGCACGCTTACTCGCTTTGTACGCTCTAGTTCAGCTCTAGCATTACGCTGCACTACTCTCAAGCATCACCAGCCACGGTGAGAAAGGGTATTGTGCAAAACCTACACAGTTAAATAGTTTATACATTTTACTGTTCCATTGGCATAACACTCAGAAAAAGAAAACTGGTCGCAGTTCTTTATTGAGCCTTCACTTTAAAGTGGATCCGAGAAACTACTAATCTCTCCTTACCGGACTACCAATAAGTGATAATATATCTTTGGGCTCTCGCTACCGGCTTTCTCACTTTATCTGCTTTTTATGGTGTCATGTTTGAATAGGAATAAGACATTCATCAACTGAAACAGCTGCAGCATTACTGGGAGCTAAGAGAAACACATGACTGACTAGCAGAATTTTTTCTGATAGCGCTTTCATGCTCCTCTGTCTTGGATGACAGGCCAAGTTTAAAAGAGGCCATACTTTACTGTCATGCTTTCTGAGTTTATATTTCAGCGATAGCAGTAACTGGCACATACCTTTCAACATAATAATGACTGCCTCTTAGAATGTAATGGGACTGAAGCCAGTTGGATTGATTTCTCTGACATCATTAAAGTGAAAAATTCGCAAGAATTCTAATGAAAGTCGATAAAGCCAGCAGCAGTGTTACGCCATTTCTGCTAACGTTTAACCTCCGTATTATAGATAGAAAAAGGGATGCTCGGGACAAGAGAAGAATGCACAAACGAAAGATTAGCTTTGGCATTCTTTCACAGAACGTCCCGCTGTACTAGAGGCAGAGCAGGACTTCCTCATGCTAAATGTTCCCTTTGTTTTACGGTATTCCAGACGAGGAAAATGCAAGACAATCCAAGAAGAGAGGAGACCTATCCCATGGTGGCGTCCGTCATAGTGCCAATATCGGCAACACTCGCCACCCCACCATACAGCAATCTCCTATAGAAATAACCAAACAAGACACCTTCTTTGTGGAGAAAACTGCTGCAGGTTTATTAGCATTACAAATATGCCAACATGGTGGGTTATCTTACGGGCGATCCCAAGGCAGGCAGCCCCTCGCCGCCTGCCACCTGATGAGCCAAATTACACCGTGGCCTCCCCAACGGCGTCAGGGGAATGGGCCAAGAGGGCGCCCAGGGGGCGGGGAGAGGTATATGTACCTCGCCCCCTCCCCGGAAGTGACGCGGCACCTGGACCACTGAGGGTCCCAAACACTGGAAGGCTGCCTCCTGTGCCCTCCTGTGGCACTAAGGTGGCCGCCCTCTTAGCGGGTCTCCTTCGTGGACCCCGGGCAGCCTGCAGTCTGCGTGAGCCTGAAAATAAAGGGCAGGGGACACCAAAGTATCCTGATGTGACCATTGTATTGGTCACAGAGGGTGCGGGCAAGTAGCCTCCTCGCTAAATGAGGTGTGAATCACGGCTCACAGCAGCAGCAGGGCCATCAGAGGTAGCCGTTTTCGCGCTATCCTAAGACTGATGGCCCTTTCAGTGTTGCTTTGCAGGCCCCTAGACACAGGGGGAAGGGGAGGAGGTCGGGGGCACTGCAGAGGCCTTCCTCGATGTGCACCACACAGGCTGAAAGATAAAGTAATTTTAAAGTAGGGCTTTTCCTGCAGTCCCGGTACGCTTTTTTAAAACAAAGAAGTAGGGGAACGGACTGGAATAATTTTTAAAAGTAGGGGCACGCCGTGCCCTTCCGATCCCGCCCACTTCTAACACTGGTCCCGCCCCGTGCATAGACACTAGAGCTGGGTGCGGGGAGAGACGAGGCGCGCGAGAGAGCGAGAAACACAGACAGAAAGAATGCTCGAGAGGGGAAAAGTCAAAGAGAAGCAACCTGACGCACCGGCGCAGGGAAAGCACGAAGGGCACAGACCCGTGTGTGACGAGGCAGACATGGAGGGGTTGGCCTCGCAGAGGGGCGCACTGGAAAGAGACCGACCTGTAGGTGGAATCGGTTCACATTAGGTTACGAGATAGATAGACAGATAGATAGATAGATAGATAGATAGATAGATAGATAGATAGATAGATAGATAGATAGATCAGACACAGGGGAGCTAGATGGGAAGAAAAAGCAGCGACGGGTGAATGGATAGATGGATTGATGAGTAGTTACGAAGGAGAACGATTTCACATGGGTACACTGACAAACTCATAAAAACTTCTTATGACTTTATGCTTGGCCTGCAATGTGTGTGAATGGATTTCACTGCACTGTAAACACTAGATGGACGTTTTTGTGTGCGTGCACATGCGAGGGACCTATGCTTGGTCTGTGGCCACAGCCTGCCCCCCTCCAGGAGGTGTGCGCTACATTCTGTCTGGAACACTCCCAATAGATTCCTTTGCTCACTACAGCCATGTGTGCTCCTGCCTGTATCCCTATATGTGCACGTCGCTCATCTCATACTCGTATGTGTGCACGTCGCCTGTCTTATACTCGTGTTATCACCCATAGACTCCATGTGCGCGCGCCTTTCTTCTTTTGCACGTCGGACCTTTTACATGCGTACGTGTTCACATACCACTGCCTCTTACGTATATACATGCTCCTTATTCCTGTATTTCTCTGTGCTCTCGTCCCCACGCCCTATACTCCCATATGTACACATCACTAACTCCTACACTCCTGTATGTGCGCGTCAACACTTCTTATACTCTCATGTGTGCACCTCTTATATCGTTCTGTGTATACGTCACCTTTACGTGAACCGCTATATGACCACGCCACTTTCCACTATACATGCACATACCAGTGTCTCCTGTATGTGGACATGTTACTCCTGAGCGCACGTGTACCGACTTTTATATTTCTGTATGTTCATACGTTACTGTCCCACATATGTACACGCTCTGTCGCGCAGAAGGGTTGATATGGCCCATAATACAAAAAAGTAAATGGATCCCCTCTTCCTTGGTTTGGTATTAAAAACTAGTATAATTGGGGAGCGGTGGACCCATAACACCTACGTGCCTCGGTGCCACTGCACCTGCTGCACCATCGATAGCCACGCCCCTGATCATTTCCTGTTCGTTTGCATGTCACTGTTTCAGATATTCCTATGCGTGCACACGGCACTCCACTACTTCCTTTGCTACTATGTGTGTGCATGCTAGTGAGTCGCATGTCATATGTGTACACCTGCCAAACTTAGGTATATGTTTCCTTCTTATAGATGTTCACTTATCTTTGCTCCGTGTGCGTAGGTAACTATCTCCCAGAGGCATATGTGGGTACAGGTCAATGTCTCCTCTGAGAGTGCTGGCACTATCTGACCTGTGTGTGCATACGTCATTGTCTCTAGTCACAGATCCCCACGTGTCTGCATGCAGCCTCCCTTCACTGTGTGTGCACATCACCTAGGTCTACTGAACGGGCACGTGCATGTATGTGCAGGCCGCGTCTCCTTTATGTGTACTGTTCTCTGCCACCTATATGTATGTGTATTCATCAATATATTCTTTACCCCTGCGTATACCTGCATCTCCTGTGCGCATGGAAATGCCTCGTATTTCTACTCTCACCACCCGTGCTACCAGATCACACGCCACTGGCTCCTAAATATTTACACGTCAGAGTCTAGTGTCTTTGCATAAGAGTAGGACACAGTCTCTTTGCGTGTACCTGTCACCTGCTCCTACATTTGTACATGCCACTGTCATGTGCATGTCAGTGTGTCCTCTATTTCTGCCGCGCTGCCCACGTGCTCATCACCAAGTGCACAACTATACGTGCCCCCCAACCGTGAACATGCCAACACAACACCTATTAAGTTGCCATGTTACCGGTTTCTAAACGTGTACATGACAGGTTCCTGCCTGTGTGCGCATATCCGGTCGTGCCCTTAAGCCTCGCGCGTCTACCACCAGATCTGTTACCCGGTGGCGCTGGAATCATTTTTAGAGTGGGGGGGTGCCGGGCAGTAACGCCACCTCACTGCAACAATAGGGGACATGTGGCAGGCTGTCTTTGAAGACACAACAAAGGCTGGCCGAAGGAAAACATTAGAGTAGTGTCTTCATTGTTTATCCTCTAAACTCTTTCAAGTTTGATGGGGTGCTGCAGTACTTCCCGCACCCCTGCTGTCACCCATCGCCCCTTCCCTTCCAATGTCCTCACATTTCTGCACTCCCTGGAATCACCTCGCCAAGTTCCGGTCCCGTCTGTGTCTGCGGCGCGCGCCCTCCCGGATCTGCCTCCCCACCCCACCACACCAAGATATGTCCCCCGTGTTCTCTCACCCCCTCCAGTGTCTGCCTCCAGTGTCTGCCTCCAGGTTTACCCCTTCCGTTCAGCTCTCACCAAACCCATGGTCTCCAGGTGTGCCGACCACACCCCTCATCACCTCCACCCTCCCAGAGGTTACACTGTGCCCCCCTCTCCCAAGTGCGCTCAACAGCCCCTCATCACCTCCGCCGAGAGGTTACACTGTGTCTGTCCCTCCCTGCAGATGTGTCGACCACGCCCTGATCGCCTCCACCCAGAGGTTAGACTGTGACAAAGTGGGCAGGGAAGAGAAAGGAAGAGGAAATAATGAGAGAAGTTAGGAAGGAGAGGAGGATGAGTGAGAGACAGAAGAGGGGCCAGGGGGAGAGAGGAGAGCATGAAATGGATGGAGGATATGAGAGGCGGGGGAGATAGGGAGGCGAGAAGGAAAGACGAGTAGAATGAGGAACTCGGAGACCTGTAAATCACATTAGGGTAGCAGGTGCAGTGACACCGTGGTCCAGGGGGCAATGGGCATACTGCACCTCATATATACCAGTATTTTCATACCGACTGGGGGCCTAGTTTCACTGCTTGCACGAGGGCCCAACACCCCCCAGGCTACGACACTGCCCAGAGGTTGCACTGCGTATCTGGGGCTTTAAGTGGGTAGAGTGGGTCTCAGACCTGAATGCAATTAAAACAGACATTGTAACGGGCCCCTATCGGGCGCTATATTCATGTCCTTGGCTTTACTGGCAAAAACACTGGGCAAAAACACTGATCGATTTATGAATAATTAATGTAAAAAATGTTAAGGCAATCCATGTCTGTGAATTAGTTCCTGTTTGCTTTTCACAGGTTTTATGCACCCAGAAAGAGTGTCCGCTATTTCCAGGACGTTGTATTTCTTTCGTAGCATATTACTCTTGTATAGTGCATACTTTGAACCGAGCCCTCTATAGGTGTTTACAGCGGGTCATGACAGAGCTCTGGCTGGGGCGGAAGTGAGCACGCGTTTCTGACAGTTAACATTTCTGCCAGTGCATCAGTGGGTCAGACAGGTCTGCAGAATACATGGGCATCCAATCCTTGGCCTCTCTGACTAGCGCCCAGGGCAGGGGTCGGGTCACGTATTCCTGTTGCAATTTTGATTCTGTGCATATGTGTATATATTCTGTTGCTTCTTTCTGCACTTCTGACTTAGAGGTAGTTTTAATCCCCCTGCCCTATTATGTACTAGGGCCTTACAGGGGAGGTCATGCCAATCACACCAAGTACCCCCAACCCATAGTGCACCCTAGTGTATGTAGGTGCTTTCACTGTATTCTAAGTGTCTTTCAGGATAGCACTGGCTCCGGGCCTGGTTAGTCAGAGTCAGTTACCACCAGTACCAGTCAGCAAAAAGTTGGGGGCACAGGATGACTTTGCAACAAGGCCTCTTTCTGCACCTCTGTTGGTTCTTTCTGCATATCTCTTGCTTCTTTCTGCACCTTTCTTCGTCTTTCTGGACTTCTGTTGCCTCTTTCTGCATTTCTCTTGCTTCTTTCTGCACGTTTCTTCCTCTTTCTGCACATGTCCTACCTCTGTAGGAATAGTTAGAAATCCTCCTGGAGCCCGTGATGGCCCTGGGGACCGCCACCCCCAGGGCCGGCTCCTGCAGTGTCTCGGGGTGCCCACCCCCGGGACACTGCTTTTATGGCAGGGCGGGAGCCTCGCGGCTCCCGCCCTGCCATAGCAAACTTGCTTTGGATTTTGGAAGCGAGAGCAGGGAAACCTGCTCTTGCTTCCAAAATGCAAAGCAGATTGCTTTTCCACACGGGGAG
The DNA here is from genome assembly GCA_963921515.1 of Calotriton arnoldi. Classification (NCBI taxonomy): domain Eukaryota; kingdom Metazoa; phylum Chordata; class Amphibia; order Caudata; family Salamandridae; genus Calotriton; species Calotriton arnoldi. The sequence goes on from CAWUFW010005738.1 coordinate 491,858, forward strand.
CTGCATGTCAGCAGCTCCCCATGTGGAAAAGCAATGCCGGCTCCTGCAGGACGCGGGAGCCGGCGGGACCGTGGGGGCATTGGGGCTCCCCCACGGTCCCCAACGGATAGGGCCGGCCCCGGGGATGGGGTCCCCAGGGCCAATAGAGGCCTCAGGAGGGGGCCACGCAGCCCCACTCCTTAAAAACATAAATATATGTGGCCATGCCCCGGGGGATGGGGTCCCCGGGGCCGGAATTGGCCACGGGAGGGGGCCCACGCGGCCCCCTTCCCGTTCAGATTTTTTTTTTTTTTTGTAAGGGGTCAGGCCCTGGGGATGGGGTCCCCAGGGCTCAAAAAGGAAAGAAGGGGGCCACACAGCCCCCTTCTTAAAAAAAAACGCGATCGTGCCGGGAGTCCCCGCCCTCCCGGCAAAACTCTGCAAACGCGCCTATGGCGCTGCTTTAAATTGGGGAATTAATTCCCTTCAATACTGGGGGTCCTGGGGCCAACTAGCCCACCAGGTACCTCCAGTAAGTGCCACAGGGCTGCGTTGCAGAGAGGTGGTCCAGGCCACGCCCCTTTACACCTCTCTGCAATGCAGCTCTGTGGCGCTTACTGGAGGTACCTGGTGGGCTAGTTGGACCCCAGGGACCCTCAGGATTCAAGGGGACTTTATCCCCCAACTTAAAACGCGCCAAGGGGCACGTTTGCACAGTGGTGAAGGGAGGGGGCGGGGCCTGAGGTGACATGTGTGCAAACACGCCCTGTGGCGCGTTGTAAGTTGGGGAATTAATTCCCCTTCAATCCTGAGGGCCCCTGGGGGCCAACTAGCCCACCAGGTACCTCCAGTAAGCGCCACAGGTCTGCGTTGCAGAGAGGTGGTCCAGGCCACGCCCCTTTACACCTCTCTGCAAAGCAGCTCTGTGGCGCTTTACTGGAGGTACCTGGTGGGCTAGTTGGACCCCAGGGACCCTCAGGATTCAAGGGGACTTTATCCCCCAACTTAAAACGCGCCATGGGGCGCGCTTGCACAGTGGTGGAGAAAGGGGGCATGGCCTTTGTCTACCCTCTCACCAATCCCACTGTGTGGGGCTTACTGGAGGTAAAGGTAGGCTAGTTGGCCTCTAAAGGACCCCCAGCAGTGAAGGGACTTCAATCCCCATCCAAGAGCGTGCCAGGGAGCGCGTTTGTAGAGTGGTGGGCAAAGTGGGCATGGCCTGGCACGAGTGCTTACCAGTGCTGCTGTGTGGGACTGACTGGAGGTAATAGTTTGGGAAGTTGGCCCCCAAGGATGTCCTTGGGGGCCAACTACCCCTCTTGTTACCTCCAGTAAGTCCCACACAGCAGCACTGGTAAGTACTCGTACCGTGTTCGGAGGCCATGGCCCCCTTTCTCTACCACTCTGCAAACGTGCCTCGTGGCAAACTACGGTATGGGGATGAAGTCCAATTTAGTCCTGAGGGAGTTTGGGGCCAAGAATCCTCCTGGTACCTCCTGTAAGTCCTACGCAGCGGAATTACTGAGCGTTGGTTGGACGCCCAGCACCCTTTCTCCACCACTCTGCAAACGTGACTACTAGTTAAAGTAGCATATTTCTGCACCTCTGACTTAGAGGTAGTTTTAACCCCATGCCCTATTATGTACTAGGGCCTTACAGAGGAGGTCATGCTAATCACAGGGTACCCCAACGCATAGTGTTCCCTAGTGTATGTAGGTGTTTTCACTGTATTCTAAGTGTCTTTTAGCATAGCACTGGCTCTAGGCCTGGTTAGTCAGTCAGTCAGTTACCACCAGTACCCGTCTGAAAAAGTTGTGGGCACAGGATGATTTTGCAATAAGGCCTCTTTCTGCTCCTCTGTTGGTTCCTTTCTGCACGTCTTGCTTCTTCCTGCACTTTTGTTCGTCTTTGTGGACTTCTGTTGCTTCTTTCTGCATTTTTTTGCTTCTTTCTGTGCGTTTTTTCTTCTTTCTTCACGTCCTACCTCTGTAGGCATAGTTAGAAACTAGCATTTAAAAACCTTTGAAATTCACCTAAAAACCATAGGTTTCAGGCACGTTATAGTTAGAAATTAGCATTTAAAAACCTTTGAAATTCACTGAAAAAAACCATAGGTTTCAGACACGTTATAGTTAGAAATTAGCATTTAAAAAACCTTTGAAATTCACTGAAAAAACCATAGGTTTCAGGCACGTTATAGTTAGAAATTAGCATTTAAAAACCTTTGAAATTCACTGAAAAAACCATAGGTTTCAGGCACGTTATAGTTAGAAATTAGCATTTAAAAACCTTAGAAATTCACTGAAGAAACCATAGGTTTTAGGGAAAGTTATAGTTAGTTCGACATTTCACTCGTACAAAACCAGAGAAATTCCCCCTTTATAGTTAGTTCAGCTAACTATAACTCGCGCCCCCGCAATGCACTGTTGATGACGTCACATATTACATCACTCATGACATGGTCAGTGACATCACTGATGACATCACTGATGACATCTCAAATGACATCACTGATGACATCATCCATGTGATAATCTCATGCATCTTCTCACACCCTAATATAACCTTTGATACACCCACTCTAAATTACAGACTGCCATTCTCAAAACCATAGACACTCCAACACCAATAACTACATACCCACTCACTGATTCTTAGGTCTACACACACATCCACTCGCTCACCCGTATAGTCACTCATACTTACGGTCACTCAGTACAGGACTATCATATGCACTCATACACCTATATAGACACTCACACACCGCCACTCATCCATAGAGGTACTCACACACCTAGTTAGTCATGCAAATAATTAATCACACTGCCATTTACTCACCTATACAGTTATACACACACCAGCTCACTTACTCATACAAATAGTAGCACATTCTTACGCTCTTATACAATCACTGATACAAGCACACACTCATCCATACAGCCACTCTCACAATCACACACTCTCACTTATAGCCATTTATATACTCCAACACACATATATACTGCCTTTCACATATGTAGTTACTCACACATGTACCACTGAGATATACATTCACTCACTAACACACCCATACACACACACCCACCCATACAGTCCATCAGAGATGCACTCTTGAAACCATGCACCCAGTGAATCACCCACTCACACATCTATGCACAGAGTCACACACACCCCACCCACACAAACATTCCGGCATCCATACAGATACTCAGACAACCAATCAATAACCCATCTAGACACTCATGTAGCTATTCACAAACCCATGCAGCCGCTTACACACCAACAGACAGACGGATACAGACATTCACACAGTTTAGTCACTAACCCATGCATTCAGTAAGATACGTTTAATCACTCACTTATACAGTCAGTCACGCACCTACTAAATCATCCATTCAGACACTTATACACCCACTCATTCTTCAATACGCCTTTCCCTATATATATTAAACATATTTAAACTTTACAGAAACACACAGTCACTGGATGATGTCATCAGTGATGTCATTTGAGATGTCATCAGTGATGTCACTGACCATGTCATGAGTGATGTAATATGTGACGCCATCAGCAGTGCATTGCGGGGGCGCGAGTTATAGTTAGCTGAACTAACTATAACGGGGGAATTTCTCTGGTTTTGTACGAGTGAAATGTCCAACTAACTATAACTTTCCCTAAAACCTATGGTTTTTTCAGTGAATATATATATATATGCAGATCTGTGACTGGGGGTGAGTGTCTGAAAAGTTTCAGCGCTCCGTCCATCATCTCCTTGTGCTTGCTTTGTTCGCTCTAAGTTGGCAGGGTATGCCCAGATGTGGGTCCCTTGCTCACTTTGCCACTGGATGTAAGGTAACCTAGCTGATGAGGGGTGTTACCCCGAAACCGGTCCCAGGATGCTTGTTTCCGGTCCAGGGAAGACCTGGCTTGGCAGTTCGGGCTGGGCTGTTCCCATGAGGCACAGGGTCAATACTGATTTGCATATAGCTGGGTCTGAATTGGGGTGGCGAAGTGAGCTAAAGAACGATGATGGATTCAACCCAGATCTGTGACTGGGGTGAGTGTCTGAAAAGTTTCAGTGCTCCGTCCATCTCCTTGTGTTTGCTTTGTTTGCCCTAAGTTGGCAGGGTATGCCCAGACATGGGTCCCTTGCTCACTTTGCCACTGGATTCAAGCTAGCCTGGCTGATAAGGGGTGTTACCCAGAAACCAGTCCCAGGATGCTTGATTCCGGTCCAGGGAAGACCTGTGTAGTAATATTCCAAAGGAAGCAGTGATCATAGCAATAAGGGAGTTCATCCAACAACATCTTAGAGCTGCCCCCAATGATTTCATTCTAGAATGTCTTACAATTGTACTCACAGAGAATACATTTGAATTTGGAGGCACTATGTACCAATAAATCAAAGGCGCAAGCATTGGCGCTTCATGTGCACCTAGTGTGGCAAATATTTTTATGAACCATTTTGAGGACCAACATATCCACAACGAAATAGCGCCATTTTACGAAACAGTGAAGACTTGGTCACGCTACATAGATGATATTTTTTTCATTTGGGTGGGGGATGAAGAACGACGGACATTCTTCATAGAATGGCAGAATATATGTGACCCTAACCTTAAATTTACGGCTAACATTAGTAAAATTCAGGTAGAGTTCTTAGATATTTGGATTCTCCAGAGAGTAGGAAAGTTGGAAGTAGACCTCTTTGTCAAACGGACAGCTATGAATACTCTTTTACATTTCGGGTTAGACTGTTCCCATGAGGCACAGGGTCAAGACTGATTTGCATATAGCTGGGTCTGAACTGGGGTGGCGAAGTGAGCTAAAGAACGATGATGGATTCAACCCAGTTCTGTGACTGAGGGTGAGTGTCTGAAAAGTTTCAGCGCTCCATCCATCATCTCCTTGTGTTTGCTTTGTTTGCCCTAAGTTGGCAGGGTATGCCCAGACATGGGTCCCTGGCTCACTTTGCTACTGGATTCAAGTTAGCCTTGCTGATGAGGGGTGTTACCCCGAAACCGGTCCCAGGATCCGTCCATCTCCTTGTGTTTACTCAAGGAGAATAGACAATTGACGATCAAAAGTAGTGACAAGGGAGGAGGGACAGTGTTGGTAGACACTTAATAGATCAGCAAAATAGAATCCATGTTGAGTAATCCAGAGCATTACAAAAAGATCCTTATGGATACAATAAAGAGATTCACTAAGAGGATCCAGCAATTGACATTGAAGACACTGAATGCAGGCGGTATCTGCACAAAGTAATATGAATTTCTCAATGTGCAAAATCCACGGATGGCAAGTCTATATGGTGTCCTTAAAATCCATGAAGATCAGTATGACCCCCCAAATAGGCCAGTTGTCTCTACCATAGGTTCTGTGACTGAACCCCTTTCTAAATATGTGGAATCTTTTTTGCGCTTGATAGTCCCCCAGATCAAATCTTACATTAAAGACACCAGAGATATGATTACTACTGTGGAGGGCATGAACTTCAATGAACAGAGAGAATGGTTGGTCACACTTGATATTGAGGCCCTGTATAGTAATATTCCAAAGGAAGCAGTGATCATGGCAATAAGGGAGTTCATACAACAACATCTTAGAGCTGCCCCCAATGATTTCATTCTAGAATGTCTTACAATTGTACTCAGGGAGAATACATTTGAATTTGGAGGTACTATGTACCAACAAATCAAAGGCGTAAGCATTGGCGCTTCATGTGCACCTAGTGTGGCAAATATTTTTATGAACCATTTTGAGGACCAACATATCCACAACGAAATAGCGCCATTTTACGAATCAGTGAAGACTTGGTCACGCTACATAGATGATATTTTTTTCATTTGGGTGGGGGATGAAGAAGAACGGACATCCTTCATAGAATGGCAGAATATATGTGACCATAACCTTAAATTTACGGCTAACATTAGTAAAATTCAGGTAGAGTTCTTAGATATTTGGATTCGCCAGAGAGTAGGAAAGTTGGAAGTAGACCTCTTTGTCAAACGGACAGCTATGAATACTCTTGTACATTTCAGCAGCTTTCACCCTAGAAGTCAGAAGTGAAGAATTCCGTTTGGCCAATTCCTGAGGTTACGACTCAACTGTACAAATCTGAGGGACTATGATAAAAAATCAGCTGTAATGAAAGAAAAGTTAATAAGATGAGGATACCCACACAGATTAGTAAGAGAAGCTTACAAGCGAGCTAGATTCTTCGATAGGGACTACCTGCTACATAATCAACAGAGACAAAACAACCAGAAATTGGTATGCGTGATAAGACACTCAGTGTTAAACGAAAAGGTGCACCAGATAATAAATGCAAACATGCACATTCTAAACAGTGACCCAGAAAACACAATGAAACTGGAAAGACCTATGTTTGCACAGCGTAAGAATAAAAACCAAAAGCATAATATGGTGAGGTCATGATTATCAAGAGAGACTAGCTATACTCAAAGACAATGGATGGTATTCCACCCATCAAGATTAATCGTAAGTGTGGACAATGTTTAGCATGTCCAAATGCCATAGAAACGGAAAACTATACACACAATGGGTATAAGATTCACCTGAAGGTCCATACGAATTTCAAGATGAAGAACATCATTTATGTATTAGTGTGCCCACGAGGGTAAGGCTATGTAGGGGAGACAAGTCGAAGTCTTGTGACCCCACTTACAGAACATAGATCAGCAGTACGAATGGAAAAATTTAATGCCCCGATAGTAAGACACTTTTTGAGCAAAGACCACTCCCACGAGAAAGTTAGATGGCTAATTGTGGAAAGAATAATACAAAAGATGGCGCAGATATGGAGAACCTATGCAAACTAAGAGACGTTTTCTAGATTTTCACACTCAACACATATAATCGTGATTTCAACAGCTTAATACCCTGGGAGAATGCGATTAAGTATGCATAAAAGAATTACATTAAGTAGACATGTGCATAACATACGTATCACTCATGATATGATTTCGGACATGTATTAATCACTCTGCTGCAAGAGGGCCGCCATCTAAACTGTGACCAAACCACACAAACTAAGGGAAGTTTTCTGGATATGTTCATTAGACACATATAATCAAGGTCTGAGCAGCGCAATACCTGGGACAATGTGATTAAGTATGCATAAAGGAATCACACTAAGCATATATTTGCAAAACATATGTATTGCATAAGATATGATTTTCCATATGTATTAATCTCTGTTCCAAGATGGTCGCCATCTAAACTGAGAATTGAACCAAAGGAGGCCGATCTTATGTCACTCTCATTTGCGGGCTTCAAAACCACGAGGGAGTCAGCGTTTTGTATCATGGCGCTGCAGGTGAGGAGCGTACAGCATCCGAGGTTGGAGACTCATTGGTGAGTGTAGCGACGAGAATACTTAAGAATGGGGGGTACAGAGGAGACAGTGCAAACATCCCATTCTCAGAGAGCTGAGTTAGTACCCATAACCAGGAAATAATGTACAGCATGTTATGATGATATCACCTGTTTTGGCCATACCGTAGCTCCAGAGCAAGAAGGGCAGAGGCACACTGTGTTGGTGCCGGGAAAACCTTTTTTTTTAAACGACAGTAAAAATGCAAAATTTCCACAAACCAGGATGAAGGCGGTCAATCCGGTGCCATTGTAGATGTGCTCCCTCCTTTTTAGTGATAGCAGTGATAGGAATCTAGATATAAACAGCGCTGGTGCCGTTACTTGTAAGAAGACTATAGCAAGGGGATTATTCACAGCCTTCAAAGATACAGCAGGGCTTTATGCGCTTATAGATATATGGGATATGCAGTGATAATGGCGCGGGCTCTGGTTTCCCTTGAAAATCTTCAAACATCTAGGTATACATAATGGATGGGAGAACTTTGGAATATCTAATAAGAAGGTCACAATCACGCATCTAGTGGACTGAAGCCTCGTGCGAATGAGGATTGTCACTTTATAGGATAGATGTTAGGCAGATAGATCCTGCTGGTTTGTGAATATGGAGACAGAATGGAAGGGAACACTGGCTTCATAGCACTATTCACTTGGATGGCTTTATCTTTTAAATTTACAGCCTCTAATAAAATACGGAACAAAGAGTTTCGATAAGGATTCTGACTTGGCCCTAGAGAACAGAGAGATCATTTGGTATCGTTATATTACCATCCTATGTGGGAGACCCTCACTAGGTACACTTTGAGTTTATCTTACTTAGTAATACCTTAAGTTTACTATGTCTCATCTTAAAATGTATTCTCTTGGTCTAGGTATTTGGTTGGGATCCATTTGGCCTTAACTTATTTTGGAGCTTTTTGCCTACTCTGGGCTGAAATTTGGCAGACCACCAATTAGGGTAGGAACATATGTTTTGTTCCCACCTGACTGAGGGAATAGTAGGATACTAAATAAAATAAGACAAGAATGGGCTATATGGAAGAAGGATGGCATGCAACTAAAGATAAAAAGAAACTTGAGATGAGAGAGAACACTTCTATGGGATTTAAGGTATAATTGAAAACACTCACGGAAGTGGAATGACGAGTGAGCACTAGGGGTGGGCGGAATTTGCGTAGTCACGTTACGCAAAGTTCCGCGAAACGGTAAAAATCTCCGCGAGCACGCAAAGTTCCGCAAACACGCGGAATTGCTTGTTCCGCCCGTTCGCGATGCTTTTTTCCTGTTCGCGAACGCTGTTTGCGTGCTCGGGGGAAATATCTCGCGAACACGCACTTTGAAGCGTGAACAAGCAAAAAATTCCGCGGATCGCAGAATTTTTGGCAATTCCGCGTTCTCCGCGGAACGCGAAATTACCCAAATTCCGCAAGCGGAACGGAATTTACCGCCCAGGCCTAGTGAGCACCTGGTGTGGTTAACTATTGGAATTATGTTGACAGTATATGTAAGGCCTAGTAAGGTTTTGTTATTAATTTATAGGTTGAGACGTGTCAATGGGTCTCCTTCTGTGGCAATCCTGAAGAAGGCTTTGGTTTGTCGCCAAAACGCGCATAGATTTGATGTAAAGGCCACAGATTTGCTGCAAAAGCTATCAATTTGATTTGATGATTTTTTTTTAGATTTGTTGAAACAAGGCTATTATTGGACAGAAAATGCATCAAGAGATATTCATTGGATGTGATGAAAAGCCATAGATTCAATTTGATCTGATGTAAAAGCCACAGATTTGATTTGATGATAAAGCCATAGTCTGGTTGGAGGAAAAGAAGTGACTATAGAGTAGAAAATACACTAGGAGACATTCAATGTGACAGTTGAAGACCCAATTTGAAATTGTTATTGATCTCTGTTTTTAAGAAATGTGAATTTGAGGTATGTGTGTAAATGAAGTAATAAATGGTGGTTAGATGACAAAGTTGTGGATTAATGGATATGGTATGAGATGTTTTTAAGCGAAGAAAAAAAGATATACTTCTCGCATTCTTTTTTTTTTTTAAACGTATTTTATTCGTCAATTTGCATATATAACGCAGAGCTCTGCACACCAGAGGCATCTGCCGACTCAGACCATACTTAATCATGAAAGCAATCGACTTTTGTTTTGCCAAATCAACAATGCATAACAAGGGCACATTAATGATGTAGACCCCCCAACTCCCCCTCCCTCACCCCCTGAAGATCGCACTAAGTCCACATAATCTTATCCACAGCCTTGATGTAAAAATGAATAGTCCTAGCATAAGAACGCACACCCTCCCGGCTCCCCCCTCCCCTCCGCCTTCACAGACCCAGAAGCTTAGCCCGGTAAATGAGGCTCCACCATCGCTGGCGGCTCCAACCATAGGCCCCGATACTCTGCCCATCGCTTCCATATTTTATAATGCTTGCGCGGGCATCCCCTGGCAACAAAGATAGGTTGTTCCAGTCCCATGCAAAAATCTAATCCATGTTTCCAGGCAGCCACCGAGGGGGCCCGCGCCGCCTTCCACGCCTTAGCAATGTCTCGCTTCGCCAGTGTGAAGCCTAATAACATGAGATGCCGTTTATGGGCATTGCCACCTATCCCCGCCATAACATGAAGCAGGGCCAACTGCGGTGTGCGAGGAAGCTCCCATCCCAGGACCTCGGAAAGACATGCAAATACCCCCTCCAGTAGCTATCTAGCGATGTGCACTGCCAGACCGTGTGTATAAATGTACCCTCCTCCCGACCACAACGAAGACACTCCGGGAAGCGATCAGCCCTGCCCGCCACAACCGTGCCCTAGTAAAATAGACCCTGTGGAAGTATTTGAACTGGATCAGGCGGAGTCGCGTTGCTATAGCCGCCGCCGCTGGGCTGCCAAGGCCTCCGTCCAGTCCTCCTCCTCCTCCAGACTGCCCACGTCTCCCTCCCAGTCCCCCCGGAGCTTCTGAAGTGTGGGGGAGCAGTGAGTGACCAGGGACTGGTAAATTCAAGAAATCTTCTTTTCATTTAAATCCCCCATAAAAACTTTCGCTTCCAAAGGACTAAATTCAGGGAGGGACTTCAGACCCTGCAGGCTGGGGGACAGGGCGTGGCGGAACTGGAGGTATCGATAAAATTGTGACTGAGGCATGAGGAACTCCTTCTGGAGATCCCGGAATGGCTTTAGTGTTGTGCCCCTCAGGACATCTCCCAGCGTGGAGACACCAATGTTGTCCCATCCCCGAAGCCCGAAAGGGCCGCCAATTGGGGCAAGCGCCCATTATTCCACAAAGGTCTCCCGAGTCAGGACATTCCACCAACCCATACGCCGCAGCGCCTGTCTCCAAATCGAAAAGACCACCCGTGTGGCCGATGGCAACGCACCCCGCATCTGAGCCGAGTACAGAAGTGTGTGTAGTGTGTGGCGTCCCATAAGTTGTCGTTCTAGCGCATACGCCGGGTCTCCCCTATCACCGTACCACCATTCATTAAGGACCAGCAAGTGCGAGGCCTGATAGTATGAGAGAATATCCGAGGACGCGAGACCTCCACAGTAGGTAGACAAGAAGCATGTACGCAGAGCCACGCGCACCTTTCCCCCCCTCCCACAGAAACTGCCCAAGCACAGAATTCACCAGCCGGAACCATCGAGGCGGGATCGGGTGATTCTGTAGCTGGTAAAGAAGCTGGGGAAGCGCTACCATCTTGAATATTGCCGATCTACCGAACAATGTCAGGGGCATACGGGACCAAGACTTAATGTCTGCACGGACCCGCTCCCATACTGGTGCCAGGTTTCGCTCCCAGGCAATTGCCGGTACGTCCGTGAGAAACACCCCCAGATATTTCAAGCCTCCTGCTGCCGACTGGATCGAGGACGCCCATGCGCCCATTCTCGTCCGATCCCCCAGAGCCCACAATGTGGATTTGCGGGGATTCATGTACAGAGCCGACGTCTCCCCAAATATCTGCATGATACGCAGAAGCCGTGGCCCTGTCCTGTCAACTGCTGTAAGAAAGAAGAGGACATCGTCCGCGTATAGCGCGATCCTATCGGACAGACCCGGGGCCCATTCGAAGCCCCGCATCTGTGCATCCATGCGCACCCATGCTGCCAAAGGCTCCATGGCTAGGGCGAATAAATATGGAGACAGGGGACATCCCTGCCGTGCCCCTTTTAATAAAAAAGATGGAGGAGGTCGCGCCTGCAACCCGTACCGACGCCGTCAGATCCGTATACAGGAGTTTTATATAGGAGAGGAAGTGGGGGCCCAAATTGAGTCTGCTTAGCAATGTGAAGAGGTAGACCCAGCTCAGGGAGTCGAAGGCCCTATCCATATCTGCCAGGAGGAGTGCCGCCGGTTCCCCGGTCTGCTGAATAGCTGCTACCGCCACATGTGCCCTCCTAATGTTGTGTCTGGTTGCCCTCTGCGGCATAAACCCCGCCTGGTCAGGGTGTACAAGTGTAGTAATATGGGGCAAGAGGCGGTTGGCCAGCGCCTTTGCCAGAATTTTTGCCTCCACGTTTAGGAGAGAAATGGGGCGGTATGAGGCATGCTGCTCTGGGGGACGACCGGGCTTATGGAACACCACCACCTCCGCGTGTCTCCAGTCTGGGGGGGGGCAGGCCTTTTTCCAGGGCCTCTTCCACCACTGCCCAGTAATGCTGGGCCAACTGTACATTGTAGCGGTGGAAAAACTCACTGGGAAACCCATTGGGTCCAGGTGCTTTCCCGGGGTTGAGCTCTCCCAGGGCCACTCCCAGCTCCTCGGCTGTCAAGGGGGCCTCCAGCTGATCCCGCACCTCATCTGACACCGCTTTGGGTAGTAAGTCTGTCATAAACTTATCAATGGTGGACGCCGGCAGACATTCCCGGGGGGCATATAGATCCGCGTAGTATGTAGCGAAGCTCTCTGCTATGGCAGGAGGGTCTGTAATCGGTGTTCCCGCCGAGTCCAGAATTCCCGGGAGGGCCTGGGAGTGGAACGTGCCCTGACAAAGTTGATGCAACATCTTGCTGGACTTGTCCCCCCATTGGTATATCCTGCTACGCGTCGCCAGCCAGACCTGGCGTGCTTCGTCCATCAGTAGAGCGGCACAGGCCTGTTGGGCAAGAAGCAATTGTCGCACACCTTGGTTACTCCCTGCCTCACGATTCTGACGTTGGAGGGCCTCTATGTCCGCCTCTGCGCGAGTCAGTTCCTCCCTACGCTTCCTGCGAGCCGCCGCGCACCAGGATATGTCTGCCCCACGGAGAGTGGGCTTCAGCGCCTCCCACAGAGTGGCGGCGCTGGAAACGGACCCCTCATTTGTCATCAGGTACTGAGCAATTGCTTCACTCATGTGATTCCCATATTCTTCGTTCTGCAGGTGCCACACTGAGAGGCGCCACCGGAAGGGTTGCCTCCCCCTGCCCATATAGAGCTCAATGGATACCGGGGAGTGATCCGAGAGGCCCCGAGGCAAAATCTCCGCCGCCGCCACCCTACCAACCACCGCCCGGGGAACGAAAATATAGTCAAGTCTGGAGAAAGATTTGTGGACCGCTGAGAGGTAGGTATATCCCCGGGAATCACCGTGGGCGCGCCGCCATGTATCGGCCCAGTCCAGCCCCGTTACCAATGAATGTAGTTTCGTGGGAAGGCCGCTTCTGGGACTACCCCCAACCCCAGTCCTATCTTTGACCAAGTCCATAACGTCATTCCAGTCCCCACCCACTGCGGACAGTACGTCTGGCATATCGGCCCACAGGGACTGCAGCTTCTCTATCAGATTCCACTGTAGGGGGGGGGAGCGTATACACTGCCCAGCACCATGGGGTCCTCTCCAATCTTACCCCACATAAACAGATAGCGCCCCTGTGTGTCGGTCCACTGCTGTACATGTGTGTAACGGACCCTACGATGCACCAGGATCGCTACTCCCCGCGAACCCCTCATAAAGCCGGAGTGGAAGACCTGGTGGAACCCATAGCGTTGCAAGCAAAGGGCCTTCGTGCCCATAAGGTGCGTTTCTTGTAGCATGAGAACATCGGCCTTTACCCTCTTCGCCTGGTGGAGTATGGCCCCCCGTTTAATTTTATCCAGGACCCCGCGTACATTCCAGCTAATAATGCGGAGGCTGTCCTGGGTCACCCGACCTCTATCAGGTATCCTAGCCATGAGGGGGTGCATCCTCCTTCAACACTGATGGCGAGCTGTGGCAATGTATGTGTAGATTGTAACGGGCCTGAATTTGAAGTGCGATCTGTGAACTTAAACAACCCCCACCCAACAAACCCCCCACCCCATACCTCATGAACGCTGAAGTATCTGTCGCGGCAGGGCTAGTCCCCAATCCCCAACTGGGGGATGGACACTGCCCCAACCAATGGATCCCCAACTCACAGCCCATGTCCTCCTGGCATGTCTCCCACCAGCACAATCCTGGCGAAGAGACCAGCGCACTTCAGGACTTCCCGGACAACATTCAATATGTCTCTGCAACACCTCTCTGATACCACATGCTAGGATTCCAATGTCTGTCGCCCCGGTGTAGGACCCCCCCGAGAGGAGGTACCGCAGGACTGAGAGCGCCGCCGGGATCGTGATCGTCTATTACTCCTCTGCCGGTGGCCTCGGGGGGCCCCCCCGAGCCGCCTCACTCGAGGAGTCTGACTCTCTTCCAGGTGGCGTGTGTGGCCTCACCCGCACTGTTTCATCTGTCCACCTGAACACCTCCTCCGGGGTGTCGAAGAAGTGGGTGCGAGAGCGAAAGACCACCCGGAGGCGAGCCGGAAACAACAGGGCGTATGGAAGCTTAAGGTCTCTCAGGCGGGCCTTTGCTGCCATGAACGATTGACGCTGCTGCTGGACCTGCTCGTGTAATCAGGAAAGATAAGGATGCGTACAGCAAAGGTTCTTTAGCTCGGCCTGCTTCAGTACCGCATCCCTATCCAGATAGTTTAACAGTTTTGCTATAACTGGCCGTGGGCGAGCCCCCACCGGGGGTTTCTGCATAAGCGCCCTGTGGGCCCGCTCCACCACAAAGCATCGGGACATGGCCTCAGGGGGAAGCCAGCTCTCCAGCCACTTCGTAAGGAATCGTTCCATGTTACCCTCTTCGCAGCCCTCCGGAAACCCAACAAATCGGAGGTTGTTACGTCGGGCATGTCCCTCCGCATCCTCCACTCTGAGCGCAAGGCCCTTCTGGACAGTCTCCATCCTTGCAACCTTCTGTTTCAGCGCAGTGACATCATCTTCTACTCCCGAGATACGGGTCTCGGCCTCAGTGATACGGGACACTGCATTGCGCAGGTCTTGTCACAGCAGCATAACGTCCGAGCCTACTGCCCCTATTTTTGCATCCAACGTGTCCCTGGATTGGGTGATGGCCGCCATGAGGGCCGCGTTGTCCGGCATGGTCCCCGGCTGGCCCCCAGAGGCCCCCGCCGCCGCCCCCGAACCCGTAAACTTGTCTATGGGCCCCTGCTTGGTCGTGCCGCTGCCACCATTATCTCTCGTCATGACTGCCCCTTGAGCTCCCCCGCAGGCCCAGAACGATCCGGGTATGGCACAGGCACGTAGATCACCAGCTCCCACGGCCCGAGCCGACCGCCGAATGGGCACCGGCTAGCAGATGTCCCAATGCCCAGGCCACCAGGACACTCCGGGGACCTTACCCCACCGGGAGCCCGCAGACACGTGGAATCGGTCCGACCGACCGCCGAGGCGATGGTGCCGCAGAGCAGTAGGAGAGGCCCACCCGCCCCTCAGTCGAGCATCCCCACCACCGGCAGCAGCAATCACCAGCCCCAGGGGCCTAGCAGCTGCCCATGCGGTCCGATCCACCGCCGATGCGGGCGCTCTGGGGGAATAGACGAGGCCAAAATCCGGATGGCGGGTCTCACAGCACCTGCCCACGCGGGCCGGCTGCGCCGCCGGTTCCCCGCTACTGCGGCGGGAGAAGGGGGGGGGCTTTCCCAATGAGAATGGGCCAGCTGTATGCGGCCCGACCGCCGGCGTAAGCGCCCCCGTCAGCCCAAGGCCGCTCCAGAAGGTGGTGAAGGGATGGAGGCGAAGGGTAGGTCACTTGGGCACCTCCACGCGGCTCGATTATGCCGCCGACCCCCCTCTACAAAGCTGGGAAGTGAGGAAGCACCGTGAGATGCAGGCCCTCCCTCCGCGGCCCGACCGACCGCCGGCGTGGGAGCCCATGAGGGCCCGGAGCGTCTCTAATAGGGGGGCAGGGCAGCCGACGGGTCCCCCGGCCATGTCCCACGCGGCCCGATCGTGCCGCCGATCCCCACCACAATGCCAGAGGGGGGGGGGAAGGGGGGCACCGCGAAGAACCGGCCGGTCGCCCCTATCGCCAACCGCCGTCTCCACCAGGCACCCCCACCGCTAGGGGACCCAGCCCCGGACCGCAGCCCTCGCCCTCCAGTGCCCCGCCTCACCTTTGCGGCCCGGTCCGGCCGCCTGGTCTCTCCCCTCCGATCCGATGACGCCACACACCTCGGGCAGCTGGTGCAGCTCGCGGAGCACTGGAACACTCCCAGCCGCTGACCGCTCCGGCGGGCTGGCCAAGATCGTCACCCGTCTCCCAGTCGCCGCCGATAATGCTGTGCGCGATTCCCCGGCTCCACCGGCGACCGCTAGGCCTCTCCCTCGCCGCAGTCGAATCTCACCGCCACAATCGGCCCCCCGGCTCCCAAACTACACCGGGTGCTTTATGTGCCAGTACGGCGCTACAGAGACGTCGAGATGGGCAAGTATTGATCCGGGAAGTCAGGATGTAAGTCGGATATTTGGCGGGCTGGACGGAGCTGGCTCAGCACACGTCCGCCATGTTGGCTTGCCAAGCCACGCCCCCTACTTCTCGCATTCTTGACCTATTTGAAGTGTTTAAAAAAAATGGAGTGCTATGTGTTTTATGCTTTATGTAGATCGTTGAAATGAAACTTTGATAAGCAAATGTTACATGAATTTCTAATACATTGTATAAATTGAAATAATAAGACAAATAAACAATAACGGAAAACACAAAAAAATGGAATTAAACTTTGGTGCTCAGGCCGCATATATATTGGAGTGAGAGATTGATGATTTGTTGAGTAAATAGAAAGGTTGCCGGGGGACTCTTCTCTAATCAAAACCAAAAGACACCATGCTACTCACAACTCAGCTCACATACATTTGAAATCTATGTTCTTCTAGCTCCTCAAAGCCAAAAATACCTCATCTGTACCACTGACTAACACCATGCTCACTCATTACATTCTCTGCTACACTATCTGTACTGCTTCATTGTGCACCTGTAATTTCCTGCATCATAGACCTCATTATGTACCCTTTAAGTTCACTTTTGCTTTGCAGTCACTTTTATTGCTTTCCTAAGACCAAGTGGTCCATGTTGATGAGCTCTGAACTATGTCCACACGTGCTCCATACTGTAAATAAACCCACCAGAGTTCCAAGAAACGGATGTGGTGAATCATTTCTTTAGTAGACTATTGTCTCCATTAACCATTGTGCCTCTGCCTGACTAGCTGGCATTGAATTCTATGACAATATCTAGCAATTTTACAAGAATGCCTTTACTATTCCAGGCTTCCATGTGATTCAGACACTAGCTGAATTTCATCCTGTTGTCAACCAGAAAAACATTGAAAACCCCATAGCCTAGGTATTTTATCTTCAAGTGCTAAATAGTCCTGTAGTCCAATAACCTGGCAAAATAGCCCATAACAAAGGGGAGATGCCTTCAATGTGGCCAAGTATTCTGAGGAAAATATGTCCCTTCCTAGACATTTCTCCCTCTTGAGAAAGTATTCTGAGATGAAAATGTCAAAGAAGTTATCACCTTGCCCTTGAAAAACCCCGGATCTCCATCTGGTGACTCGTGGTCAGAGGAGGATTTCTCCTAATGTAGCAGAAAACTCAGACCCTGGTGGAGAGTTGTTACCATTTAAACTTGTCCCAAAGCCTATTCTCATCCTGCAACACGAAAATAATGTTGTTTTGATAGGTGGACATCCGTGCTCTGAAGTCTCATTCAATGGCGTAAGTAGCTTAGATAAATACCATTGGACAGATGACAGACCTGAGAGGAGACTGGAATATTTCCACACATTAACTGCCTACTTGAACTGTGGAAACCAGCAGTGAGAGCCCAATGTGTAGTGCATTAAGTGACAGTAAATATTTTCAAGCACCATTTCCATATGTATTTAGTAATCCGTTGAATGCTTGAAGGAGTAAGGTTACAAATAAGGTGTAATACCCATTGCCAGTGAAGATAAAGTGTGAGAGTGAAAGTAAAGAGAGGGAGAGATGGAAAAACAGGGAGGCAGAGAGGAAGCGTGAGAAACAGAGAGTGGGCTGGGATGGTTGTATTTTGATTTTTCAGAAGTTCAGCTCAGTACAATTGCATAATTCTAAGTTCTTTGGAAGTTTAGACACTTAACAGAAATTCTCTTGGTAGTGTCGATGAAGAGCTAGAAGGGTCGGGCTTCTGTGGCCTGTGTGCTGTAACCTGTTATGAATTAAAGGATTGGGAAAATATGTTTCGTGTCAACTGATCATTTGGGTGTATCACCATCTACTCAGTAACTTTATCCAT
Source organism: Calotriton arnoldi (assembly GCA_963921515.1). Classification (NCBI taxonomy): domain Eukaryota; kingdom Metazoa; phylum Chordata; class Amphibia; order Caudata; family Salamandridae; genus Calotriton; species Calotriton arnoldi. Next base: position 509,841 of record CAWUFW010005738.1, read on the forward strand.
TTGTTGTCCTCATAGCTTACAACTGGCCCACTGCAGCGCCAAGAGAAGAAACAAGTACCCTGAACTTTGGAAGGGTCTTAAAGGCTTTTCTTTTCTGAAAAAAAGTAATCCCAGTCACAATCTTCCCTCTTTGCTCAGTAAATAGAAACATGGATGGCATTAGATTCTGGGATTAAATAATGAGTTTTAATTTTTAATAATCTATCAAGTAATAGTTTGACACTTGCCTATCATTTGACTAACAGATAATATTTACCGGAGTGCTTGATACTTCTGCCTCACAGCTGCCTGCCAGTTGCCTTTGATGAAACTACTTGACAGTTGAGTAGATGATATTTCTTACTTACGAGAATACTTGTTACTTCCATATGACAGGGCTACCTCACAATTATGTTGCACATTGAACAGATAGCATACATTCTGTCTCTTGAATGCATTACACTTGCTTTTTACTAGGCTTCTAGATGAGTTCATTTTATAGGACACGGACATTAACCAATGACTTCACTCTCCCATGAACTTCCTGACGTGTCGCTGTCAACACTGGTTGATAGTATGTGAATATTAGAAGACTACCCAGTGTCACCATTTGAACTTGTGTCAAAGCGTATACTCATCCTGCAACATAAAATAATTGTGTGCTGGTAGGTAGATTGAATGGCTCCAAGAGTCGCTGCCTCTAGTTTCAGTAAAGAACATCTTGATATTCTGCCAACAATAGGTTGCAGAACCAGTGGTTGGCCGGGTGTGGTGTTCGGCTCACCCCATCTATGAGCTGGAGTAATTTACTACTTTTTTTGGATCATTTTTGGCCGTAGTAACTTTAGAAGTGTAGTTTGTGAATAGCAATGGGCTTACTCTTTTGTGGGTGGGTACATGCCCCTCCCTGAACTCCTCCTTACTCCTCCCTAAACCCATCCCATTTAGTAGTAAGTATGCCCCTTTTCCTAGCCACCCCCCCTGGTCTCTCCCACATTTACCACTAAGGGCCCGATTCCGATCTTGTTCGGAAGGGGTCCGAATTGGATTTGGAATTGCCTAAACCGATCTGGAGTCCTTGTTTCCGACCGAATCGTTCACAGTTCCGAACAACCAAGTACGATGCCTTGAAAGCCTTAGCGCTGACCGAATTGGTTTCGAAAGGCATTCAGAGACTAGGTTTTCCAAGCGGGCAAGTACGATGAACGATTTGGACAGCCTTCACGATTTGGTTTGCCCGGATCGAAAAGGCATCCGGAATCGGTTTTTGGGGGCCCATAGCAGGCCCACCTTCACCTAGGGCCCTCCGAATCGGGCCCGTGGGGGTACCCATGGGTCCCCCCTTTCAATGCATGCACAGTGTGGCGGGCACCAGGGTGCAGGCTTTTCCCCACCCACCCCTTTTTGCTATGGGAGCCTGTGTACGCGTTCGGTATACAGGCTTCCATTGAGTTCAATGGCAGTCCGAGCGAACCGAGTCAGTCACTATACGGATGCATCGGAATCGGTCGCTCGGACTCCAGGAGGGCGATTCGCTAGGAAAGCCCTCCGGATCCGAGTCGTACGGAGGGCTTTCCTAGGGAGATCAGAATCGGGCCCTAAGTAGTAAACTTACATGTGTGAGGATCCCCCTTCTATAAAAGATAAGAGAGGTGGAGGTTGAGTTTTACACTCCTAGGTTGGTGAGTAGCATTTCGTAGTACTTTTGTAGTACTACTAAACATACTACAAAATGCAGTTTGTGAGTAGGCCCCATTATCTTTAATTATATTCCTTATAAAGGGATCTATAAAAAAAAGGGATGATAAGGGGTACCCTATCTATTCCCAGGTCGAATTGAAATCATGCTAGTGTCTACATTTCCCTATGCAAATTCAGCAGACAGTCCCTTATAAAGTTCCATAATGATCTTTGTCAACTGGGTAGGAAAATGTATCACTTTCTGAACCCTACTCAAGCATATCCAGCTTACCAGGTCAAATCTCTTTTTGGCATCTAGTCACCATGCTGCTAAGGTTTTTTTTAAACCTTTGCTTATTAACTTGTGAAGGCTATGGTTATTATTGCAATAAAATATTTCCCATATACTAAATGTAACTTTTTTTATTTTGCAGCACACCAGTCGGAGGCAGCAAGTTTGGATGTATTTGAGTGCAAGAAGAATTTAACTCACAAGTACAGCCTTAAACAAGCGAGTGATAGACTCTTCTCCTGCTCTGAGTGTCAGAAGAGTTTTACACAAAAGACTTTCCTTCTACAGCACCAAAGAAACCATACTGAAATGAGAACATTTCCCTGCTCTGAGTGTGATAAAATATTTTCTGTAAAGCAGGAACTTCACTATCACCAGAGACTCCACAAAGGAGTGAGACCTTATTCATGCACTCTGTGTGAGAAGAGTTTTTTTCAGAAAGCATATCTCCTACAACACCTGAGGTTCCACACAGGAGTGAGACCTTTTCGGTGCACGGAATGTCAGAAAAGTTTTAAACTGAAGAATGATCTTCAACGTCACCAGCGTATTCACACAGGAGTTAGGCCCTTTTCATGCACCGATTGTGAGAAGCGTTTTACTCGAAAGGCAACTCTTCTACAGCACCAAAGAAAGCATACTGGAGTGAGGCCTCTTTCCTGCACTGAGTGTGAGAAGAGCTTTACTGTGAAGACAGATCTTCATCGTCATCAGATAGTCCATACGGGAGAAAAACCTTTTGAATGCACCGAATGCCAGAAGTGCTTTAAATTCAAGAATGATCTTCAGCGTCACCAGATTATTCACTCAGGCATTAGGCCTTTTCCCTGCACTGAATGTGAGAAGAGTTTTACTCGAAAGACGAATCTTCTACAGCATCAAAAGATACACACTGGAGTGAGACCCTTTCCTTGCACTGAGTGTAAGAAGAGCTTTACTCGAAACACAAATCTTCTAAGGCATCAGAGAACACATAGAAAAGTGAGGTCATATTCCAACTCCGAGCAGGAGAAGAGTTCTACCTTAGAATGAAAACTTGACCTTCATAAGAGAATCTACACTAGATTGTGGCACTTCAACTGCACAGAATGTGGGAACGTTGTTACTGAGAAGATAAGACTTTTACAGCACCTTCGAATCCCCACAGTAATTAGATACATTTAATGCACTAAGTGTCATAAGAGCTGCAGTGAAGAATTAAACCATATATAGCACTTTGGAACCAACACTGGTCTAATGCCTGTTACACCAAGTACAAAAATAATTTTCTCAAACGAATGTCATGGTGGAGGACATTCCATGTGGCATCTCCTCCAGAGTAAGAACTTGTTTCCAACATTAAAGGACTTTTCATTACCACACAATCTGGACCTTTGGACTACCATAGTCTTCACAAAGACAACCGTGGCAAAATGCAGAAAACAATTAGATGTGAAAGAGTCTGCTCATACTTGCCCATCCAAAACACTTGACACCGCTCAACTCTATTTTTGAGCCACATTCATACTGTGTTCTATCAGCCCACTCTCTAACATGGATAATTTGTTGACACATTGAAGGGTCGTGGATTATTTTAAAAACATCAACTATAGTTCTATACTGTGGAGGGGCATTCAGGATGCTAGAGATAGTAGAAAGTGGCATTGATGTAACATGTGGCTAGTCACATGAAAAAACAGATGGGGAGAATGCATAGAGTGATTTTTTTAAAGGTTTTAGTGAGGCCTTACATTGAAAAGATACGAGTTGAGAGTCGTTTTGAATGCTTGCATGGTGGAGGTAGCCCCGGATGAGGGTATTCCAACATAGGTAGGTGGAGTGAAAGTAAAAAGCGAAGCAGCACATGGGTGCATGGAAATAAGGTGGAGGTTAACAAAATGCAATGATTGCATCTGAGAGTATTGGTATAGAGAATTAACTAAGTATGGAAGGTTTATCGATTGCTTAAAGACCCAGGTTGAGGAGCTAGAACTGAACTCACAGACTGGTGGATAGGCAAACGGCCTGTCTTCTGAAGTGAGAGCTAGTTTGTACCAGTGGAAGATTATAGAATATGCATGTTTTAAAGCTGATCACTTTGTCAAGGAGGAGTATTTATAGAAGCCTACAAGCAGATTCTTGCAAAGGTTGAATTTGCTCACAACCAGTGTGTTATTTGGTGATTTAGCATATGGAAACGGAGGTGTGGCTAACTCTTTTTGACAATGAGCTGCTGGAATCTATGGCCGTTAAGGTTTTCTTTTTAAATCTTTAACATCCTTGAGCCGAAAAGTACACTAAGGCTTTAAGAGGATAAGTTTGTCCGCAGGAAATGAAACTGAGATAGGAAGGGACTTAGATACTGTTAAAGCAGGAAGGTAGAGCATTTACTTTTTGGGCTTGTTTGGCATAAGAAATTGTAGAGTGATTCAGTGTTAGATAGCTGTCAGACATTTGAGGAGCGAACAAAGGAAAGATAAATGTGTAGGTCACCAGCATATAGGTGGTGTAAATAACCAAAGTAGGAGAGTATGGCCCTAAGCGAAGAAGTATTGAGTTTGAAAAGTAGAGGGCTCTGAATGGAGCCTTAGAGTATGACCCCGAAAAAAAGGGGTGGGTGATTTTTGTGCACACCACCTGGGCGCAGAGAAGGAGCACTCAGACAGTTAAAAGGAAAATCATTTTGAAGCACTTATGGCTGTGCTAAGTTTTCCATAAGTGTTCTGTGAAATCTCATAATCAGTGCTTTCCAGTGCCGCAGACAGATCGAGAATGAGAAATGGATGAATGGTGATTGTGTTGAGCAGCTGTTACACAGTTCAAAACATTTGAGAGAGCAGTCTCAGTAGAGTGAAGAGCTCAGAATCTAGACTGGAGGAAGTCCTCTAGGTAGTGAGTCAGTTAAAGGCCTACTTTTTTAAAATAAGGGGAAAGAGATAGGACAGATGTTTGAAGGGGTAAAGGAATCTGGCATTGGTTTGTTTAAAAGTGACAGTACCATATCAAACATGAAGCACTGTGATAGACCGTAGCACTGATGGAGAGATTTAATAGAAGTAGGGTTGTGGAGGGGAGAGAAAATTATTTGACAGTTTAAGGTCAGAAAAGATCACTGAGTTCACAGGAGGGATTGACTGTTTTTATGATGGGAACAGTTTCGCTCATGGATTAATTAGAAAAGGCACGATCGGCTAAGTAAAGCACAATGGATGGAGGGTTCATGGCTGAAAGGGAGAGCCTGGGGATTTGGGGGGCTCACAGGCCATCACGGGTACTCCCTACTAGGTACAGAACAATTACTATGTTGGTTTTAATCACAAAATTTGCAACATAATGCCTGTATCAAGACCAAGAAAGAGAGAATGCATTTAATTTCTCATGCGCAGTACCCTCGCTATGGCTCTGGCCATAGTGTCAGTTTTCCAAAATTCTGCAGAGACTCCATTCAATTGCAATCAAACAGAAACACTTTTCTACCAGCATGCACTACATGGTCAGATTTTAATCTACAGTGAAGAACCTTGTCTGAGGAGCATCCTTTTAGGACAGCACACTCTAGAGCATAGAACATCTCCATCAGTACACAGTTGTACAGTCCTCAAAGCTTATTTGTGGAGAGTATGTGCACAGCATATGTTATCCTAATGAACTATTTTCACCACAAATTTTACATACATATTAGGTTTTAGGGAAGAAAAGATATTTGAAGTATCCACTTGATGTAATACATACCCCGACACATCAGACATGTAACTTTGTTAGTGTTCTCCTTGGTCATGGACAAGTGGTGAGTCACATACTCCCATCCTCACCATAACCGCCAATATTTACTTGCATGTAACCTCATGGCGATGGGCTGGCTAGTCGCTTTGTTATCCTGACGTCTCCAACTCTCTGCCAGAGAGGCAGAAGAAAATTTTAATATTTTGGAAAATATGAAATGCAATCTGTATGGAAAATTGGTTTATATAAGCTTTTACCGTGGGTGCCTTACTTGCATCCAGTATTGCAAGCCTATGCTTGGAGGATTTTGAATCAACTGTTATTCTTTCTTACACAAATCAATGAAAAGCAAACGTTATTAAAAAATGATGGATTAAGTTATATGTGCATGTGAAAAAAGGAAGATGAAATGAATATATGTACAAGTGAGACTAAAATGCAAAATCAGTCCCTGATGTTTACCTGTGTGTATCCCTAAACAACTTGAAGACTACCTGCTAAACCTGGGCGTTTGGTGAAAAGAATACTGAATACAGAAACCTACACTAAGGCCCAAATTTAAATCCCCATAGTTAATTGCTTCTATAAATCCACTCCTGGTAATACCAATAGCAAAGAGAGATTCTGGGCTTCCGACACATAATTTCGCATTGGGATCTTACCCTGTGGTATCGACATTACAGCATGAGGTAATACCATATTCGGTCCCTTGATTGGGTGTGCCAAGCATAGACTAAGACAGTGTGCCCATTACATAAATATGACCTGTCATTAGTGCAGGTGCAAACTCTATGATCTCCGGCCACCAATCTCAAACCACTGCTCCCCTTTCAATGCTTAGGCAGGCAGGGATGCTCTGTCAGCAGTTGCAAACCTAGTAGGTCCCTGTGTGGCCTTCCAACCCCTGTCAAAGGAGTACCGTCAGGGGTGCACTGTACACCCCTTCATATGTGGCACACCCCGTTGGCCTGTTTGCCTCTGCGACTAATTTACAGCATGGGTGTGGGGACGTAGGTGTTCCCCCTTTTGCATAGGTCCACGCACATATGCGAGACTGCCCCCTTCGGATCACACAGGCGTATAAATTGTGCCAGGGCAATCCATATTACAGAAGAGATCACAGAATCGTTTACGGCCTGTTTTGTCATGCCGCAGTGCCAAGGGGGCACAAAAGACATTCTCCAAAGCCCATTGCACCCTCAGGGAACTTTCTGTAATATGGATACTGTTATTGTTGCACATCAGTGGCAAACAGAGAAATTACTTACTGAAATGAAATGAGTCATCCAAAAATTTCTGAAAAGGAATTACTGACGAAGGAGGTGGTCAATACCCATTCCAGATTTTTGCAGTAACCCAGACCAGACCTAAGAGACATGCAACGCTTTGGTAGGACATTACAAATAACGCAAATGCAATGTCACTTCAACCCAGTGATGAGGAGGATGCTAAGAAACGCTTCAGTGGCCTAAGGTGGAGAGTGAGCAACCCGGTTCCCACAGCTCGATAGCTGTGAGAACCCGCTCACTGAAGGTAGCCCTCTAACTGAGGTCCACCTGGAGCGCTTGGATGAACTTGTGGTCGTTTTTGAAAATAAATCTTTTCATTGTATTTTTGGTAAACTAACACCTGAATAGCACATTCAGATCCAAAACCGCATGAAGGGCTCGACATAGCATATAGAAGACCTTAACATACAACCCAAATACTTCCTCTCCCCCTTCATATCAATCCTTTTGTGAGCACTATCTGTCCCATATGTTGTGAAATTTTCATGGACAGCCTCTTGACTTAGACTGTCCGTTCTACAGTTGCACAGATATCCAGTCCTTGTGCCCACTTATCGATGTCTGGGGCAGTCGAAGTAATCTAATACCAGGCAATGTCCCTCTTGGTGATTACAAAGCCCATTACAATCAAGCGTCTAGCACCAGTGGTGTTTGCCCTCTTCCCCTCAATCCCAAGGAGGGCATGCACAGGGTCAGGCACCAATGGGTATCCACTACTTAACCTGGAGTGTATTTCTAGCTAATATTGCTCAGCTCAATATAGGGAGAGCGCCAGGTCATGTAGATAAAGTCTGCTGGATACGCAGCGCATCATGGACATGACGGGGTCTTGCACCTGCCCTTGGTGGTCAGTTTTGAGCCTTGACAGAAGTGCTGACAGACTGGAAGTTCCACTCAGAGAAACTAATCAACCGACACCTCACAGACCACCTCAGCAGTACCCGGCTGCTCAACGCCATGCAGTCCGGTTTTAGGCCAAAGCACAGTATAGAAATCGCACTCTTCGCTGCCCCAGATGACATCTGCATGATCCTTGACAGAGGAGACATGGCAGCCCTCATTCACCTGGACCTCTCTGCAGCATTTGGCGTGGTCTCATACCCCATCCTCATCAGGCGGCTGCACGAGATTGACCCGTACACTGCTGGATCTGCTCTTTCTTAATAGAACACAAGCTGTCAGTCTGGCACCTTACTCCTCACAAGCTTGCAAATTCATCTGCGCAGTGCCTCAGTGTCGATTGCTTAACCCCACCCTCTTCAATGCATTCATGATCCCTTAGGTCAACGTCATCAGCACACACAACATTAATATCCTCTGCACACACAACATTAATATCCTCTCCTCTGCCGACACACAACTCATACTTTCCCTCTCAGACAAGACCCCCAACACATTAAACAAGTTCACCGCCTGCATGAATGAAGTTTCTAACTAGATGAAATCCAAGTAGTGATCTTTAGCAACAATACCTTGCAGTGGGACTACAACTCGTCGCCAGCTGGGCGAACCATAAAAGTCACTAAATGAACCTGTGCTTAACCCTCTGGGAGCTTGGCATAAAAGCAGTCAGGCTAACTTCGAGGCAATGCATAAGTATTTATGGAGCACACACACAGTTATAAAGTGAAAACACAACACAAAAAAATCCCAAACTAATTTAGAAATTTTTTAATGAATAAATAAATATCAGAACACCAAAAATCCAATCAGTAGAACAAGAGATATGCAATTTAAAGGTTTTTGGTGAAAATAGTGCCTACATTTTCAAAATGCCTCACGTGGTCATCTGATCGCGCTAGACAGGGGGAAAGTCACAAGGTCAGACCGACCGCGATGGAGGGTGGATCGGATACAGGGACCATGTTAGTCCCACTGAGAAGTGACCTGAGTCCGACGTGAACAGTTCCATTTAGTTGGAGGAGGCTAAGCGATGTGGATGGTCGTCGCTTTTTCGCGAACAGCAGGTCAGGCATCGTGGACAGTCGTCGCCGTAGTGGGAAGAGCCTGTCGGGCATTGTGGGCGGTTGTTGCTGTACCTTCGCATTGGCGCTCGTTGCAGACTGTCATTGCTCTTGTGCAAAGTGGGAGTCTCCCGTTGCTGGTCATCGCTGGCGGTCACTGTCGATGCGAAGAGCAGGTCTCCCCGGAGCTTTGCGCTGGCATTTGCGTGCGGCAGAGGCTTGGCGTGCATGGGCCCGTTCACTGTCGTGAGGAGCCCAAACTTCAGGATTTTCACCTTTTCTTTAGGAGCAGTACACTGTGTTGCCAGCCAAGGATCCAGGACCTGGGAGGCATCTCTTAGGATAAGGAACTCACTCCAGCAAAGGCCAGCAGAGCTCAGGCAGGTCCAGTTGTAGGTCCAGTGCAGCAGGTCAGCTGGGCTGTTGCAGGGAGGCCTCTAGAGCTTGTTGTGTCCCTGTAGTTTAGTAAGGAGGTAAGCCAACTGACCCTTGGAGTCCCTCAGGTTAGCCTGGGATGAAGGGAGCAGATCCAGTCTTCATTTTCAGTGAGCAAGGCAGTCCTCAAGCAGCAGGGTAGGCCTCTGGCAGCAGCCAAGTTTTCTTCTGTAATGTCCACAGGTAAAGGAGTGTTTGAAGAGTGTCTCGGAAGGTCCAATATTTTTACCGGGTGTCAGCTTTTCTGTGGGGGGACAACCTGTCCTACCCCCACCTTGTTCTGGAAAGTTCTTCCCCTGTCAAGGCTTCAAACTGTCTGGGGGTGACAAAAGGCAGGGCAGGCCTGGTGTTGGGTTCCTTTTTGATTGCAGGAGGCAAAGCCGTTTGAAGTGTAAGTGGGGCTGGATACAGCCCTTCCAGAGTCATCTTGCTGCAATGGCCCATCCTGTCGACACTAAACCCCACTTTGTGTTATTGTTGTTAAGTAATACAAAGCCCCCAATCGCAGGGCCATTCAGTCATGTGACCCAGGACACTGGCAGAAGGCACAAATGTTTGGGACAAGAAAAAGCCAACTTTCTAAAAGGGTCAGTGTCAGAATTGTAACTTAAAATCCAACTTCACCATTAAAGAGGATTTTAAATTAGTATTAATTTAAGCATAACCAGCATATCTCTATCTGCTCCCAATTTAAAGTTAGCACTTATTAAAAGTAATAAGGTAACCCAATGTTAGTCAATGGGAGAGAAAAGCCTTTCAAAAGTGAAAAACGATTTTAGCAGTTTTTCACTTCCACGACATGCACACCTTAAGTACACAACTTACTTTTTAAATACAATGCACCCTGCCCTATGAGCCTGTAGGACCTACCTTAGGGGTGACTTATAAGTATTATATAGTTATAAAGTTTATTTTGCCAGGTCAAAATGGCAGTTTAAAACTGCACTAAAGGAATGTAGTGGCAGGCCTGAGACATGTTTTAAAAGGCTACTTTAGTGGGTGGCACAAGTAGTGCTGCCACCCATAGTAACATTTGATTTTCAGGCCCGGGGTACATGCAGTACCCTAAGCTAGGGAGTTACAAGTAAATTAAATGCATCAATTAGGAGTATGCCAATTGTACCATGTTTTAGGGAATAGAGCACAAGCACTTTAGCACTGGCTGGCAGTGGGAAAGAGCATAGAGTCCTAAAGGCAACAAAAATGAATTCTGCAAAACGAGGGGTTAGGGTGTGAAGACAAATGATTTGGGGAAATACCACACCAAGGATGCCAGGTCTAACAGTCTCTCATGCCACTGTTTTGAATACCCATTCCATTGTATTCACAAAATCCTCAGCACACGTCTGTAGAGTGATATTAAATATCAATGCAAGTATACACAAATTAAAAACACAGTTTCAGAAATCTTCTCTTTTATTCTTTTCTTTCTGATCAGCCAACACGTGTTTCGTCGCACAAACTGGGAAATCGTCCCGCGACTTTCTCAAGGCTTCAATGTCATTGGTAGCAACTTTCCATGTGGTGTCTCCATCTCCTGGACAAAGTACAAGGATAACAGTGTTTAAAACATATGAACCGAATGGCTGGAATTAACGGTGCATTTAACAGGGGGTCGCATATGTCAAATGACATACCCAACTCATACATTTCTTATGTTAGTACAATACAGAGGCAACCAAAACAATATATGTGATGAAAACACAAAGCAAAGTGTTGCAAACGTATATGCAGGTGACTTAACCTGCACCTACCCTCTTTGGATCAGGCATGTTATAACGTACACATTATGATGAACACCATTTATCTCCCCAGAAAGTAATGAAGCTCCTGGTCAATATTGAGCCCTGCCTCTGTGCTGCGTAATCTGAGAATCCAAAAGGCCTCTCGCCTGCGTAAAGTCAATTCCCTGTTGCCCCCTCTAGGGTGCCTCAGGACTTGGTCAATGCCATAAAATGTAAATACCCTATTCCTGGTCTGTGTGGGGCACTGTGCTATGTGCGCAGCAATGGGCTACCTGATATCCCCTTGTTTAACCGCTCTCATGTGTTCCCCTATTCTCTCACGCAGAGTCCTTATGGTGCTGCCCACATACTTTTTGCCACATTTGCACTCGATCACGTATACAACATACTTCGTGTAGCAGTTAATATTGGACCTAATCTTATATGTTTTGTCACCTGGGCCCTTGAAAAGTGTCTTCTTACTGCTCGCCCACTTGCATGTACTGCAGTGTCCACACCCATAAAACCCAATCGTGCGAGGAGTCAGCTAACTCTCATTCGCTCTCATCCCAGGGTAACTTGGGCTCAATAAATTCCTAAGGGATACACCCCTTCGATAGGTAATGTCTGGCCTGTCCGAAATTGATCCACATAAGGATCTATCTGCTCTCAAAATATGCCAATGTCTGTTTAAACTGCGCATTAACACCCTGGACCAAGTATTATAATTGGTCACCATGTGTATCTTCTCATCTTTTTTGGCAGTCTTGATCCGCTCCCTCAGTGTATCCTGTCTTTTGATCTTGTTTATTCTCTGTTCAGACTGGAAAGCGTGTATTTGTTATAACCCCTTATTCGGAAGCGGGCCATCATTCCTTTCTTACACTCCTCAAATTCAGGGTCTTAACTGCAATTACGTCTTGCCCTGATCAATTCCCCAAACGGGATGGCCTTAATCTGGTGCGCAGGGTGCGCACTAGATGCATGTAGTATAGCATTGTAAGCAGTCTTTTTGCGAAAAAGTCTGCTGTGGATCTTGTTCTCCCTGACATAAAGCTCTACATCTAGGAAAGTAATCTTGATTGTACTGAATTCAAAAGTAAATCTGATGTTACATTCGTTGCAACAGCAACGAATGTAACATCAGATTTACTTTTGAATTCGTCATGGTGTTCGTCATAATGTGCACGTTATAACATGCCTGATTCAAAGAGAGTAGGTGCAGGTTACGTCACCTGCATATACGGGCCAGTGGGCCAAGAGTGCAGTGTCGGATGGGGCGGTGCCACTAACCACAGTGCATGCAGTGGCGGTGATGTCAGCTAGCAGCGGCATTGTCGGTGGGACCAGGGCAGCGGAGTGAAGCGAGGAGGTGCGGACTGCGGTGCCCACAGGTCGCAGTGCAAGCTGCGGCTTGCTGGAGGCGGTGGACGTCGTTGAGACCAGGGTTGCGGTGCAAAGTGCAGCGGTGCTCTCTACAGTGCCTTCAGGTCACGAAACAGCTGGCAGTCTCAGTGCCGGCGTTGGACTGCGATTTCCCTCTGTGGCCACTGAAACACACGGTCCCAGAGACGGTACCCAGAAGATGTTGAAGTCTTTGGTTTCCCTGAGATTTCCAACAGGAGGCAAGTGCTACATCAAGCCCTTGGAGATACTTAGGTTGCAGAAAGAACAGTTCAGTCCTTTCCCTGCTCAAGACAGTAGCAGCAACTGCAGGCCAAGCCAGCAAAGAACGCAGCAAAGTGGTAGTCTCTCCTCACAGCTCTTCTTCCTGGCAGGTTCCTTAGTCCAGCAGTCATCTAAAGTCCAGGGCACCAATATTTATTCCACATTTTCTCTTTGTTCTCTTTGTGGCAAGGGTCTCTGAGCCCAGCCCAAATCATATCTACCCTCTCTGGCCCAGCTTCACTACAGGTTGTGGAGACAGCATTGTGCAAAGGAGACACTGCCTATTCAGGTGCTAGTGAAAACTCCTCCCACCACTCTAAATGCAGACCAGGCCGATTCAGCCCCATTAGGAGTCACCCAGGAAAGGCAGGACACACCTCAACCCCACTTGTGGCTGTCTACAGTGAATGCACATCCCCAGCTCCTGTCACTCCAAAAGCAGACAGTCGATACACAAACCAGCAGAGGCACACTGAATGGTTAAACAAGAAAATGCTTTTCTTCGGTCTGTTTGGGCTGGACTGTTCCCATGGGGAACAGGGTCAAGACTGATTTGCATATGGCTGGGTCTAAACTGGAATGGCGTTGCGTGCAAAAAAACAGTGGATGTAACCCAGATCTGTGACTGGGGGTGAATGTTTGATTAATTCAGCATTCCGTCCATCATCTGTTCTTTTTGCATTTGTCGCCCTAAGTGGGGAGGGTATGCCCAGGTATTGGTCTCGTGCTCGCTACACCACCAGATTCAAGCTAGCCTGGCTGATGAGGGGTGTTACCCCGAAACCGGTCCGAGGATGCTTGTTTCTGGTCCAGTGAGGACCTGGCCTGTCAGTTTGGGCTGGACTGTTCCCATGGGGAACAGTGTCAAGACTGATTTGCATATGGCTGGGTCTAAACTGGAATGGCGTTTTGTGCAAAAAAAGATGGATTTGTGACTGGGAGTGAATGTTTGATTAATTCAGCATTCCATCTATCATGTGTTCTTTTTGCATTTGTTTCCCGAAGTGGAAGGGTATGCCCAGACTTGGGTCCTGTGCTCTCTACACCACCAGATTCAAGCCAGCCTGGCTGATGAGGGGTGTTACCCCGAAACCGGTCCCAGGATGCTTGTTTCTGGTCCAGGGAGGACCTGGCTTGGCAGTTCGGGCTGGACTGTTCCCATGGGGAACAGGGTCAAGACTGATTTGCATATGGCTGGGTCTAAACTGGAAAGACGTTTTGTGTAAAAAAAGATGGATTTAACCCGATGTGAGGAGGAGCCTGCCTTTACCCCCATCATGACCCCTAACCCAGACTCGCAGTCCAATCTGTCATCTGCCGTGAGGGACAGACTAGGAAAGCAAGGGTTAACTAACCCGGACTCCTCTCCTATACAGGAACAGGAACGCCCCGAGGAGGGAGAGAGCCAATGGGATAAGGACCCGGGAAACAGAGAGGCGGGGCATCCTCCACGAATAGAGAACCCGGAAGAGGCTGACGAGGAGGAGAAAGGTGAATGGATACCTGAAGAAGGAAGCCTGTCAAGGACCGTGACGGAAGAAGGGATTTCCTGCTCACCGGGACGCGAGGATGACGGATCCAGGGCCGGCGCCGTCATCGAGGAGGAAGCGGAGGACGTGCACGCGGACCCCGAGACCTGGTCGGAGGACTGGTGGACGCCCCCGGAGGACGCCTTCACGCCGCCGTAACTCTGGAGAGTTACGGCTCCCGCGGTACGTGGTACGGGAAAAAGGAGAGAGCGAAGGGAGGGGGAGGGTTTTTGTGGATACGGGCACTGTTTTCTTTGTTGTTTGGGGGAGGGCCACGGTGCATACCTTTACTTCCTTTGTTGGGGTCAAGAAAAAGGGGTCGTCTGACTTCGGGGCCTCGGAGGGCTAACGCAAACCCTAGATTGTGGTCTCTTACGTTGCCACCACTGATTGGGGTGCAAACCTCTTTTTCATTTGGGCTTTGCCTGTCAATACTAGTTTTATCCTCGCCACCTGAAGCTAAGGGGCAGGAATTGTGAGGAACCTACTTTCTTTAAGTCCCGTGCCTTTAAGTTCTTTCTGCCACCCCGCACTTTAACCCTGCTTAGTGCACACAGTGTTTCTTTTTCCTTCACTTCTGGAATTGGTGACTGTAATCTTCTCGTTTTATAAATCCAGCCGCATTCCGGAATGGCAAATTTACCGCCTTCTATTGTTTCTTTTCCCTCAGTACCCTGGGACGTCGCCACCACTTACCTGGAGGAGGAAGGAAGGAAGGAAGAAAGACGCCAACTACCCGGATAACCCCAAAGACACTTCTTTTTGTTTGATTTGTTCTCTGACAATAAAATCACGCCATCATTGATCCACGAATAAGACCTCCTCGATTCTTTTTCCACCCGTCCCTCTCACATCTGGTGTCAGAAGTGGGATCAGGGAAAATGGAGGCCGCGGTTCAGAAGATGGCGGAGGGTCAAGAGAAGCTGGGACGCATAATGGAGAAATTTCTAGCCGTCGCAGAGGAAGATATGGAAAAGCTTCACAGAACACACTCTGCACAGAGCCAAGCCCAGGAAACCGTCATTGGGAAGTTGGCGGACACCCTCAGTCAACCAAGGGGACATACAGGACTCCCCTCCGTGGTCCTACAAAAGTACGTAGAGGGAGAGGACCCTGATTTTTTTTTCTCTAATTTTGAACGGATGGCCAGAGCAGCAGGGTGTGCCTTGGATAAATGGGGACAATATCTGGGTCCACTCCTCTCAGGGGACCTGCAAGCAGCCTATCAGGCCGTCAACCCCCAAGGCCTTACCCCTTATGAGGAAGTGAAGAGGAATATATTGGAAAGATTAGGGATTGATGAAGACACTTATCGAATCAAGCTGAGACAAATTAAGGAAGGACCCCAAGAAACCCCCAGGGCTTTAGCCTATCGCATCAGGGACATGGCGGACAGATGGTTGAAACCCCAAACAGCAACCAAAGAAGAAATCATGGAGAAAATCTATCTAGAGCAGTATCTGTCCTCTTTGTATCCCCATGTACAGAAGTGGGTTCGCCAACATACAGGATTGAATCTAGATAGGGCCATTGACATAGCCAGTGCCTTCAATAGGGCACAAGAGCTTCAAAAAGGACGGGATGACCACCATTGGAAGCGCCTGGGGAGTAACCTAGTCCGGCCGGCACGACAACCCCCTCCTTCTAAACCCGGACTGTCACCCTCAAGCCCAGTCCATTCGGGCTCCTCCCCAGCAGGGACCCCAATGTTATAACTGTGGGGCCTTTGGACACATAGCCCGGGTATGCCCCCAGAAGGAGGAGCCCATGGAGGTCGGTCTGACCCGTAACTATTACTGTAGCCCTTCTGGCTCCAGCCTCCCCTATCATAAAGATGTGCTGGTCAACGGTGAGAAATGACAGGCCTTGGTTGACACCGGCTGCCTTCAGAGTGTAATGCGACCCCAGGAAATTCCCGGAGGAGTCACCCAGCCCACTGGATACGTCAACATCCAATGCGTACACGGGGATAATCGACAGTATCCCACCACTGATGTCCGAGTGCAACACGATCCTTCCGTTGATGCCCTTCCTCTACGAGTAGGCCTCATTCCAAGACTGCCAGAGCCCTCAGTGTTAGGGAACGACTATCCCTATATGCCCAGATTGGTGAGAGAAACATGGACAGAGGGCGAGGAGTGGAGGAAAACAGCCCCCTTCGCACAAGAGTCTGAACCAGAATTTCCAGAAAGCAAACAAAACAAAAGTGGAAAACCGAAAAAGCGGGAAAAAAGGAGTTGGACCAGAGTTGCTCTAACCCACAGCACGGAAGCACCTATATGGCAGTATGCCCGGGGTTTTTTTTCTGCACAAAGAGAGGATCCCACCTTACGAGAGGCATGGAACAAAGCCACTGAAGAAGACCCGAAGCAAGTAGGTTCCCAGTTCATCATTAGAAAGGGATTGCTATACCGGAAAGGCGGGAGGGGTATGCCGTCCCAACTACTGGTTCCCCGACAGTATAGGGAGAAAGTGTTGTTCTTGGCACACAGCCATCTACTGGGTGGTCATTTTGGGGAAGAGAAAACAGAGAAAACGATGCTAGAGAAGTTCTATTGGCCAGGTATCTACCAGCAGGTCCGTCAGTACTGCAAGGAATGCTCTATATGCCAAAAGAATAGCAGGGCCCTACCCATGAAAGTCCCTTTGCATCCCTTGCCCCTCATTCGGGAGCCTTTCTCAAGAGTAGGGATGGATAACATCGGGCCCTTACTCCCCTCCCGCAGTGGGTTCAGATTTGTTCTAGTACTGATGGATTACGCCACCCGCTTCCCAGAGGCTGTGGCACTACGCCAGCCGAATGCCGTGCAAATTGCCAAAGCAATGATCAATATATTCTCTAGGGTGGGGTTTCCACGGGAAATCATTACAGACCAGGGAACTCCCTTCATTTCCCGCCTAATGAAGCAGGTATGTCTGTTATTAAACATCAAACAAATCCGCACGGCAGCCTATCACCCCCACACCGATGGGTTGGTGGAGAGGTACAACGCCACCCTGAAAACAACATTAAAAAAACTGTTGGATCTCGAAACCCGCAAGTGGGAGGACATACTACCTCTGGCCCTCTTTGCCATTCGTTGTAAAACACAGAGAAGCACTGGGTATTTACCCTTCGAATTACTGTATGGTAGACAGCCCCGCACCCTGCTTGATATGTTAAGGGAGGAGTGGGAAGAAGAGCCAGAGGGGGCAAAACCCCTACCAGAGTATGTCCTCAATTTAAAAACTCATTTGGGACAGATCCGTAGCATAGTTACGTCCCATATGGAGCAGGCTCAAGCCACACAAAAAGCCCAATACGACAGAAAGGCAAAAGACCGCAGTCTAGAGGTGAATGATTTTGTCCTCCTGATGATGCCCTCCTCCGATCACAAATTATTAGGACAGTGGCAGGGTCCGTTCCGTGTCATAGAAAAGGTTACTCCTGTGACCTACCGTCTAGAGTTGGATCCCAAGAAAAAGACAAACACACAGATATACCACATCAATTTGTTAAAGAAGTGGGAGGGGGCCGTCCCTGCGCTATTAGGGCTCCCCAAAGAACCAACCCCTTTATTTCAACAGAGCATTGACAGCGATCTACCCGAGAGACAAAAACAATACCTAGAAACCTGGCTACGACCCCTACAGGAGGTTTTTTTCACAAGAACCCGGGAAAACCACCCTGATTGAGCATGACATTATCACTCCCCCAGGTAAACGAGTAAAGTTGCGCCCCTATCGCATCCCTGAGTCTCGGAGGCAAGCCATAGAGCAGGAAGTACAACAAATGTTGCGCATGGGTATAATCGAGCCCTCTAATAGCGAATGGAATTCACCCATAGTCCTGGTGCCCAAGCCTGATAGGTCCATCAGGTTTTGCATCGACTTTCGGGAGGTCAACAAGATTTCCCAATTTGATTCCTATCCCCTCCCGAGAGTCGATGAGATGGTAGAACGACTGGGCACGGCTCGCTACATCAGCACTTTAGACCTATGCAAAGGATACTGGCAGGTGCCCCTGAAGCTGCATGACCGGAAGAAAACAGCCTTTTCCACTCCCAGTGGCCTGTACCACTTTACCGTACTTCCTTTCGACCTTCATGGGGCCCCTGCCACTTTTCAAAGGCTGATGAACCAGGTACTAAGACCCTGTGCCGCTTTTGCGGCAGCTTACATTGATGACATCGTTATTCATAGCTCATCATGGAAAGAACATCTGACACACCTGACCAAAGTCATACAGGCCCTAAAAGACAGCAGGCTAACAATAAATCCCGCTAAGAGCAGACTAGCCGCACGTCGGTGAAATATCTGGGTTACCTCCTGGGGGAGGGGTATATAAAACCGCAAGAAGAGAAGATAGCGGCTATCACTTCCATCCCATTTCCCCAGACAAAGAAAGAGCTAAGAGCATTCCTTGGGGTTCTGGGGTACTATAGAAGGTTTATACCTAATTTTTCACAAATGGCCGCACCTAGGACGGATCTCCTCCAGAAGGATGTAAAAACCGAAAAAGAGTTGAAATACCCCTCACCACTCCTTAAACAGGCTTTTCACGAATTGAAGCACGCCCTTACTTCAAGGCCGGTCCTACTTAGTCCCGACTACTCTCGGCCTTTTGTTCTACAAACGGATGCTTCGGATGCAGGCCTAGGTGCCGTGTTGTCTCAAATCGACTCCCAAGGACAAGAAAAACCTACTCTTTACATAAGCAGAAAACTATTCCCCCGTGAAAAGAGATACGCAGTTATCGAAAAGGAGGCCCTCGCCATTAAGTGGGCAGTAGAGTCCCTCAGATACTACCTAGAACGGCGAGAGTTCACCCTATACACAGATCATGCTCCTCTAGAGTGGTTGTCCAGAAACAAAGGGCATAACAATAGGATATTAAGGTGGTTCCTCGCCCTCCAACCGTATCGGTTCCAGACCTGTCACAGAAAAGGGAAAGAACAAGCGAACGCCGATTACCTGTCCAGGTACCCGCTTGACCCTATTCTTGCTGGCAAAAAAGTTAGGGAAGGGGGATGCGAGGAGGAGCCTGCCTTTACCCCCATCATGACCCCTAACCCCGACTCGCAGTCCAATCTGTCATCTGCCGTGGGGGACAGACCAGGAAAGCAAGGGTTAACTAACCCGGACTCCTCTCCTATACAGGAACGCCCAGAGGAGGGAGAGAGCCAATGGGATAAGGACCCAGGAAACAGAGAGGCGGGGCATCCTCCACGAATAGAGAACCCGGAAGACGCTGACGAGGAGAAAGGTGAATGGTTACCTGAAGGAGGAAGCCTGTCAAGGACCATGACGGAAGAAGGGATTTCCTGCTCACCGAGACGCGAGGACGACGGATCCAGGGCCGGCGCCGTCATCGAGGAGGAAGCGGAGGACGTGCACGCGGACCCCGAGACCTGGTCGGAGGACTGGTGGATGCCCCCGGAGGACGCCTTCACGCCGCCGTAACTCTGGAGAGTTACGGCTCCCGCGGTACGTGGTCCGGGAAAAGGGAGAGAGCGAAGGGAGGAGGAGGGTTTTGGTGGATACGGGCACTGTTTTCTTTGTTGTTTGGGGGGGGGCACGGTGCACACCATTACTTCCTTTGTTGGGGTCAAGAAAAAGGGGTCGTCTGACTTCGGGGCCTCGGAGGGCAAATGCAAACCCTAGATTGTGGTCTCTTACGTGGCCACCACTGATTGGAGTGCAAACCTCTTTTTCATTTGGGCTTTGCCTGTCAATACTAGTTTTATCCTCGCCACCTGAAGCTAAGGGGCAGGAATTGTGAGGGACCTACTTTCTTTAAGTCCCGTGCCTTTAAGTTCTTTCTGCCACCCCGCACTTTAACCCTGCTTAGTGCACACAGTGTTTCTTTTTCCTTCACTTCTGGAATTGGTGACGGTAATCTTCTCCTTTTATAAATCCAGCCACATTCCGGACTGTCAAACTTACCGCCTTCTATTGTTTCTTTTCCCTCGGTACCCGGGGACGTCGCCACCACTTACCTGGAGGAGGAAGGAAGGAAGGACACCAACTACCCGGATAACCCCAAAGATACTTCTTTTTGTTTGATTTGTTCTCTGACAATAAAATCACGCCATCATTGATCCACGAATAAGACCTCCTCGATTCTTTTTCCGCCCGTCCCTCTCACACCCGGGTCTGTGACTGGGAGTGAATGTTTGATTAATTCAGCATTCCGTCCATCATCTGTTCATTTTACTTTCTAAAAGTGGCATTTTCAAACACACTATTAAAAAAACATTTCCCTAATAAGATGTATTTTATTCTGAGTTCAGAGAGCCTAAACTCCATTTCTCCATCTTGTCCCAATGTAAAGTAATGCTTGTAAGATGTTACAATGCAACTCCCATGTTAGCCTACGGGGCAGATAGCCTTTCAATAGTGAAAAACTAAATTGGCAGTATTTCACTATCAGGACATGTCACACACACCAGGACATGTCCTACCTTTCACATACACGGCACCCTGCCCATGGGGGGTACCTTGGGCCTACCTGAGGGGTGCCTTACATGTAAGAAAAGGGAAGGTTATGGTCTGGCAAGTGGGTGCACTTGCCAGGTCGACATGGCAGTTGAAAACTGCGTGCAGACACTGCAGTGGCAGGTCTGAGACACCTTTGGTAGTCTGATTGTGTTGGTGGCAAAACCAGTGACCTTTTGGAATGGAGGAGTCCAACTAAATATTACAGTGTGCATATGACTTGAATACACACCATATATGTTCAGTTCAGAAAACTTTATTTCAGCCAATATGACCATAAAAGTATATGTGCAATATAATACATTTCATTTGAGGATAAAATAATTAATAGGGAATCCATTCAACTCACAAGAGTGCATGTGCATCACATGAATATAGCATAAAAGCAGTCTGCGTTACGACCAGCCCAAACCCAGAAACCTCATTAAAGTGCATGTGCGATCTATATATATATATATATATATATATATATATATATATAACAGAAAACAATAACAAGCAGAGGTAAGCACGGTGTAACCCAAGCCCACTGGCCCTCCATTATGATAGCTTTTATAAAGTGCTTGTGCCCAACATATAATCTGATTGCATAGGCATACGCCCTAGCCCAGAAACCACCATTCAGCTTATTGGCGATTTTGTACAGTATTCATGACACCAAATATACATCAATAATGTAATAAAAAGAGCTCGTAAAAAAGTCATAAATGTTTAAATACAAGTTAAAAAAACATCCAAAAAATCAGCCAGAACCTATGGGGGTCAACTTCAAAAGAGCTCTACATATGCAGCACATAGAAAATAAAAAGCGCAATATCGAAAATACAATGGGGAGACGAGTATCATATTTCAATATCCTAAAAGCCTCGATGCAGTGCCTAGTTCCCAGGTTTCTACATAGCTGAATCAACCATCGTTGTCTCGCCTTCTTGTAACCTGGGCAGAAAAAAAGTACATGGTATTCCGTCTCCGCTGTGTTATTGCAAGCCGGACAACCCAAAATTTGTGAGCCCGCCCATTTGTTTGTAAAAGCATGCAGCGGGAGTACCCCATGCCTGAACTGGAGGTATAACTTCCTGGCAAGAGCCGGTTTGATGTCATCCAGTACGGGCTCTAATCTGTACTGATCTTGGATTTAAAAAAACACTGTGGTGAGCTTGCCTATTGTGGGGCTCCCCTGGAGGCGGGCAAGTTTGTTCTCCCGGTAGCTCCCTATCAGATCCTTCCTTGATACTGTAGGGCAAGTTACTTCTGGGTTGTGCCACAGATTGCCCCTTCCCATGGTCAAAAATGTGTCCCGGATGAAGGCCAACCACGGTAGTTTTCCCACACCTTGTATACTCAATACCTCTCTCAGCTCTTCCCTATACTTAACCAGTTGTGGGGTGACCCACAAACGCCGCCAGAATAGGAGGAGTCTGAGGGTGGCTTCGTCTATGATTGATCTAACCCCAAGGTCTAGACGAAGCGGTGTAAGGGGGGAGCTGGGAGGGAGGCCAAATAGTTGCCTGACAAAGGTGTTCTCGATTTTTGCTATGTTGCCAGATGGATGGTGGTCCCAGATTCAAGCCCCATACAGGGCAGCACCTCTAGCTTGTGCTTTGTATATTTCAACCACCGGGCCAACAGGTTTGTGGGTGGAATTTCGAAATACCTTTGTCAGGCCCCCCGTTGTCTGGGCCAGCTTCACACTGGCTTTCTAAATTTGGGCTCCCCAGTCCATTTTTTCTGTCAGCGTGATGCCAAGGTACTCAAATACAGACACCCTCTCCAGGGGTCTGCCTTCCAAACATGGATTTGGCCGGGTACTATTACCTGAGTTAAACACCATAAATTTAGTTTTCTGTGGGTTGATCTCAAGCCCCCTTTCCTTACGAAAGGTGTCAAACTTATCAAGGACCCTCTGTATACCCATGGGTGTTTTTGAAAGTAAGAGAGTGTTGTCAGCGAACATCACGGCCGGTACTTTGCGGCTCGCCAGCTTGGGGCATCTGTCCTTCCCTTCAGTTAGAGCCTCGACTGATCCATTTATAAAAAGACAAAAAAGAGTCGGGGCAAGGACACAGCCGCGACGAACACCTCTGTCTACGGGTATGGGCATAGTAAGTTCTCCGTGTTTGCCAAAAGTAATTTGGGCAAAATTGCCTTCGTGTAGTCGTTTCAGGAGTTGGCAAAGGTAAGCTGGAGCCCCCAGGTCCAGTAGTGTTGCCCACAATTTGTCTCTCGGCACCAGGTCAAAAGCAGATTTTAGGTCCACAAATATTAAGTAGAGACTGCCACCCTCTATACACACAGTTTTCCAGTGTAGTAATTGGAGCCTGAAAATTTGATCTAGTGTAGACATCTTTTCTCTAAACCCAGCTTGGAATGGGCTAAGAACATTGTGCTCCTCCATCCAACTCTGGAGTCGACCCAACAGCACTCAAGCGAATATTGTTTGACTGATATCGATGAGGCTTATAGGTCTACCGTTTGTAGGGAAGAGTGGTGAACCCTTTTTATAAACTGGTACGATTTCCACTCCTGCCCAAGTAGCAGGAATCGCCATTCCTTGTAGGATGGCGTTGAACAGGGTCCACAGATAGGGGGCCCAGATGGTAGGTTCACTGTGGAAGAGGTCCCCGGGAATCTTATCGTGCCCTGGAGCTTTAGATGGTGCTACTTTGCTCAGGGCTGCAGTGATCTCTTTGAAAGTTATCACAGGGGTGTCTGCTATCTTCTTAGAGGTTATCACGTGTGCCTCAATGCAGTTGGCCTGTGGGGGGGAGACTCATTACCTGTTACACTATCCACTGTCTCTACCCTTGAGTAGAGGGACTCGAAATGAGCCTTCCACACATCCGCCCCTATATTGGGTTCTATCGCCTGTTTGCCTTCAGGACAACCCGTGTTTACTAACCCTGGGCGTAGTTCGCGTAGTAGCGCTACGCGTAGCTACGCGAAGTGCACTACGCGAGCTACGCGTAGCACTACGCGAACTGCGTAGTGCGGTAGGAAATGCTGTTCGCAATGATTGCACAGTGCCGGATGCTTGTCCGCACTGTGCAATCATTGCAAACGGCATCTTGCACAGTGCAAGCGGTCGTTTTCTGCCGCTCGAGTAGATTTTTACTCGAGTGGCAGTTTTCTCAACACGGACTGGTAGTTTCTCATCGCGAGCAGTCGCGAGCATACGCGACCACTCGCAATGAGAAACCTGACCTCCCCGCGTTGAGAATCTCGCCGGGAGGTTTATTTTCCACGCTCGCGATCGGCAACTTGATGTTGCTGATCGCGAACGAGGAAAAAGTCTCGCCGGGATGTTATTTTGCTCGCTCGCGGTCGCCAACTTGACGTTGAGGACCGCGAGCAAGCAAAAAATGCCCGCTACGCGTTTTTGCACTGTGCTACGTGCAATTCGCATAGCGCGTAGTTGCGCAAACTACGCGAGCGTAGCGTAGTTTTCCGCCCAGGCCTAGTGTTTACCACGTTCCAGAAAGTCCTCATATCATGAGTGCACAGGGAACTTCTCAGGGTGTCCCACTTGTCACTTTCCCACCCTTTTTTGGCGTCATCCTTCTTGCTTCTGTAGGCCGCCCTTTTTTCTTTAATTAACGGCCTATCCTTGGCCTTAGAGGCAGAGATCAGAGCTGATTTAGCCATACGACAGCTTTCGCTGAACCAAGGGTGTCGAGATTTTTTATGTTCCCTTATTCTTTTGTTAGGGTAAAAGAAATTGGCCATAGTGGTTGTTAATGTTATATGATTCTCAGCAACTTTCAGGAGTGCGATTGAGGTGCCGTTAGCCA
This sequence comes from Calotriton arnoldi, assembly GCA_963921515.1. NCBI lineage: Eukaryota > Metazoa > Chordata > Amphibia > Caudata > Salamandridae > Calotriton > Calotriton arnoldi. The sequence continues at coordinate 534,368 of CAWUFW010005738.1, forward strand.
AAATAGATTGCTTCGCAATCATAAGGATCGGAATGATAGTTTGATATAAGGAGGACAACTTTTCTTGGGATTAGCATATGTCCAACCATCGGACTCTCTTCCTACAGTTATTGAGAATTAATCTATCATCAGCTGGGGATTCCGGGCCAGATGCGCTCTCAGGGCATGGCGTGACCATCTCTAGGATCAGGGCATTGTGGTCGCTATCGTGGCGGGGCACAATCTTAAAATCTATTACCCTGTGCCAGGATTTTGTATACATCAAGATATAGTCTAAAATGGAAGCATGCCCTATTCTGTTAAAGGTGTAATTCCCCGGTGCGTCCGATTTTGTTCAGCCATTGCATGCCCTTAGCGAATGTTTCAGTGTGAGAGAATTCATCTGAAGCACCAATGGGGGTCCAGGCCCTAGCTGACGGAATGTTAGTCTCTGGGATGGCCCAGTGTAGGACTTCTTCACTGGGATTGCCTCCGTTCAAGCCATCCAAGGGCTCGAACTGGCAATTAAAGTTACCGCCAAGTATCACCAGAAAGTTGTCGGGATGGTAGACAAAAAGGCTGTTAGCTCATCAAGAGTCCTTGACTCTTGGCTGTAGCTAACCGGTCTGGAGTAGACATTGACTTAGGCAATTTTTATCCTTGATGGAAAAGTGAGAAAAATGCATAGGATGTCACTTGAGAATGTCTCCATCTGTTTTGCTACACAGCCCAAGTGCACACCTACCCAAGTGCAAAGCCCCCCCTCAGGGCCTTCCCTTCCCCCCCGATGTGGCAGCTACACTAAACGATGCATAGCCTAATCTGAAGGTGTCCACCCTAGCCCAGGTTTCTTGGAACATGCAAACCTTGTGTTGTTCTATGAATACCCCCCCATTCAGGGTTGTCCATTTTGGAAGCGAGTCCGGCTACGTTCCAAGATAATACCCGCAACCTAGGTGGGCCCGAACAATTATCTATGCTAGTAAATTGGCCAGCCATCAATGATGAACCAGGCAATTCCTGAGGGAGGTTGGTCCTTTCCCCCACCAGAGTCATAGGTCCAATGTTAGCAGCGCTGTTATCAAATATGGGGGGTGATGATTGTGGAGCCTCCACTGTGATTGAGTCGGAAGCCTGCACAATCTCATTGGGCAGGTTTGGCAGAGGTCTGCTTGTTGTGGCCCTATGGCTCCTGTCAACTCCTTCCATTTTGTCAGCTCGCGCCTTCCCATTGACCCCACCTAGGTGACATGCCCTGTTGAGGGCTCTCCCCCTGTTGAAAAACTCTCCCCTGGGGCTCCCTCTGGCGATGGAATTTCTCTAACTGGTGCCATTCAGGTGCGAGTCAGTCAACTGACTCTAGGGCCCCATATCTATTTACTAGTGGTATGTTAAAGAGTAGCTGTCTGGGCTGTTCCTGGTCTAGATTAACAGATTAATAGTTCTGATTCCACATCCCCTCCTCTTATCCATTCTGCCATCTAGTTTGTGGGGTTCTCCCCAGAGAATAGAAATAGCCCAGCGGAAGAGACCTTATGTCCCCATCCTGCCTATGATCGTTCCTGCCTAAAAGGGCTCGGGCAACCGATGGATTTCTGAAATTGATCACAATACAATCCCCCTGTACATCTTTCGATCTCCAACCCACCCAACCAATTCTGCGTGTCAGGAGGATCTCACCCGCATCGTTATAAGAAAACTGCCTCTGTTTAGCAAGCCAAAACATGCATTTGTTTTTTAATTTATGGTGCGATTCCCTTTGCCCCCTCACAAGCTCTGGTACACCTGTTAGAACAATAACATATGGGGTTGAGGCGGGTGGAAGATTAATACATGGCAAAACTGGCCTTTCTTCACTTGCTTCTATACATCGGACGGATCCCTCCCCCTCCCGCTGGCTGTTCCCCTGGCGCTGCCTGTTGTCATGTGCTGGCGGCATAGTTGGTTTAGCACTACTTGCATTTGTGGAGCCCTGGTTGGCCTGGTTTGGGGCAATAGTGGGGGTTGATTTTTGTGCGGGTGGGGAATCAACCCTGATAGGACAGGGTGCGGCTTGTGCTGCCTGGCGTCTAGCATTCTCATTCCCCCTAGTTGTTACTCCATGATTGCCTACCCAAGCCTCAAACAGGGATGTCAACTTGTCCACCCGTGCCATCAGAGATTTGAGCTCATCCTTCACAATGTCCCTAACTTGTACCTGAAATCCACCACCAAGTTTGTCACCCATGCTGGGTGCTCCTTGTCTATTGCTGAGCAACCAGCTGTTCCCCCCTCCCCAGTGTCACTGGTGTCCGTTGTTTCTTCTACACCCGTCTTCCGTTTTGCCCCAGATCTCACAGCTAGCTTAGACTTCCCTTTTTTCGCGGGCCGTGGTGGAGCAACCCCCAGATGCGGATCAGCGTTTAGTGTTTCACATGTAGTCACACGACCCTTTGACAACCTTGGAGGAATTACTAGCCAAGGTTGCTGAAGTACGTGAGGCATCAAGGTCTGTCAAGGGAAAATCTAAGTTCGGGGTTAGCGATAGCCGCCTTTCGGTCAATTCAATTTCAGTGGCCACCACTCCTATAGCCCTCTGGAGCATGCTCTCAATAGAAGTTGGTTGCAATGAGGAAGTAGTTTGCAGGAGTGTCATTTGCTTTTTATCAGCATAGGTTCGCTTCCCCATTCTTCTGTTTGTTTGCAACACGTTAGGATGTGTGGGGCCACCTCTTACATTTAGTGCTCTAGCACTTAACAAATTACAGCTAGGGCCAGATGTTAGACAGAGCTTAAAGTAGACCACAAAGTTAAGAGAGGCAAAGGGGGCTAAACAGAAAAGTATATGCTCTGCAAGGGGGTTAAGCACTAACCTCAGTCCATACGATGTCTAAGCATCAGGTCCAGCTGACTCCGAAGGCAATCTCAGGGGGTGGCTCAGCCCATCCTCCTCCGGGCTCTGACAGGCACAGACGGGCACGCCCTTGGCCCGGGCTTCATCCGCACGCGTCCCGTGCTGCGGGAGCAAGCAGCCAGTCTTGTGGGCAGGGGAGGATGACTCCCCTCCCGCGCCACGTCACGCGCAGAGCAAGCTGGGGGACCGAGTCCCACCCCAGCGATAGAGAGGTTCCGGGCGGTTACCTTCCCGCCCGTGAGGAGGGCCTGCACAGCTGATGGTGTGGTGGTGTTGGGGCAAAGCCTGCCCGACCAGGTGAGAGCAATGTTGGGGCCAGAACAGCCTGTAAAGGTATATATGTCTGAGGGGGTTGTTGTTCCCTTGTGTGTGTATCGCTATTGGACAACCTTCCATATGGACTGCTATGGACTATTGAATATTGCAGTCATATACATTTAAAAAGTGATTGTGTGTGGGAGAGAAAACTTTTATGTATATTATATATATTGTGATGTTTTGTCGATGTATCGAAATGTTTGTTCACCCGATAAACAATATTGGAGACTTGGAATTGGTGTCTGCTCGTACGTTTGGAATTGAAGCAATACAGGTGGTTGGGATAATGATACCTAGCACTAGAAATTAATTAATGTTTTCTCTATGAGAATCGTTTTTGAGTTATTTCCCATACTTTACTTTGTTTATGCATGCTTTATCTGTGCCCAGATGTGGTGAGATTAAGAGGGCAAATCCCTAGATTTTGGAGCGCCGGCCCACTGGCAGCATTTGATTTACAGGCCCTGGCACACACAGTGCACTATACTAGGGATTTAGTAGTAAATCAAATAAGCCAAACATGGAAATATCAATCCATAAACACAATTTACATGGAGAGCATATGCAATTTAGCACTGAATAGCAGTGTTAAAGTGCACAGAGTCCTAAAACCAACAAAACCAAGGGCAGAAACAGGAGGCCAAAAAGCAAAAAGTCTGGGGGTGAACCCGCTGAAAAAGCCAAGTTTAACACAACCCCCTCCCAGCCTAAAGGCAGGGTAGACTAATCAATCCCTTGATGGACTTCCCTGCTTGGGGCGATATAACGTAGACCTGGCCCACAACAGAGTGGGCACATTCTGCTTCTATGCCTTGCTGAACCCAGTTGGATCCCTCTGTCCATACTCTCAGGGCCCACTAAGCTATCCCTTGGGGAACCCTCCCTCTCATCTGCGGACCCCTTCTGTGCAGCACCTAACCTTAGCTTGCTCACAGGGGTGTCCCAGCAGGCAGACAGTACTACATGGCCAACATAGTGGTGTGGCCCAGTCCACGGTGTGACTCCTGTCCCCCTCCCAGGTGCGCCACTGTGCACCAGGACAGCAAGCCAAAGTGGCCAGTGACAGCTGTCAGTGAGGAGAGCCAGGCCCCCAGCCTCTCAGGGCTCTCTAACCTCTGTGGCGCCTGGGAGTGGGGGGCGGTAGCCCTAAGTGCTTGGCACCCTTTGTCCACTCTCCCTCCTGCCAGTCCCGGGAGGGATGGCATCCTGATACTGGCCCACCAGCTCAGGGTCTGTACCCTGTGGTTGGTCAAGACACCGGGGTGGGCTGTCCCACACCCTGTCCTCCCCGCCAGGGTCTTGTACCCTCTACTGTAGAGAGGTACCCTCAGACTCCAGAACTGTCAGGGCACCTGTTGTAAGTGTCCTGCACAGTTCCTCTACCAGTTCAGGGGTGCTATCCTTCAACTGGTTACTCAGCTCTGGGTCTGTAACCTGAAGCTGACCAGGAGACTGGGTCTTGTACCCTCTACTGTGGAGAGGTACCCCCACACTCCAGAATTGTCTGGGCACCTATTGCAAGGGTCCTGCACAGTTCCTCTACAAGTTCAGGGGTTCTATCCTGCAACTGGTTACTCAGCTCAGGGTCTGTAACCTGGAGCTGACCAGGAGACTGGGGTAGGCTCTCCCACACCCAGTCCTCCCTCCTGGGGTCCTGTACCCTCCACTGTGGTGATGTACCCCCCCGGCTCTCGAATTGTCAGGGCCACTGAGTCAGCCATCCTGCACAATCCCCCCAACAGTTCAGGGGTGCTATCCTGCAACTGGTTTGCCAGCCTAGTGCTTGTACCCTGAGGCTCAACAATGGACTGGGTTGAGCTCTCCCAAACCCTGTCCTCCTCCCTGGGGCTCTGCACACTCCCACCAGGAGCGGTAGCCCCAGATTCCAGAATTGCCAGGGAACCTGTGGCAGGGGTCCTGCACAATTCGCTCACCAGTTCAGAGGTGCTATCCTGCAACTGGCACACCAGCCTAGGGTCTGTACCCTGAAGCTGGACAGGGATCAGGGGTGAGGCTGCCCTTTCCCTGCCCCCCTCCTGGGGCTCTGCACCCTCCCACCTGGAGCGGTACCAACAGAAGACAAACCAGTAGGGGCACTGTTAGCAGTTGCCCCTTCCTCCAGGTCAGGGGGGACACCCTGGACCTGGCCCTCCAACCCAAGGTCTGTACCCTTAGGCTGGACCTCTGCCTGGCAAGCCAGAACTTACGGGGAGTACACCCGCCCCCCCAAAGGAATTACACTCCTCATGAGTTGTGCGAGAGTCTGCCTGGCGCAGGTCTCCAGCCTCCTGTCCTTCCACTGGGGACTGTCTCCCCCCTCATCCCTTTCTCTGGACTCCTACACCCTCCCAACTGGAGTGGTGCTGCCAGAGTTGGTGGGACGCTTGTTACAGCAGTCCCCCACAGTTCACCTGACACTTTGGGATCCCCCTCAGGGGATGGCCTCCCGGTACAGACTAGGTCCCCCTCCTGGTGTTCCCTCATGGAACCAAGCAGGCCCTGGACTGGGTTTCGGGCACCTTGGGACACAGCCCCCTCCCACTCCCTCTCCTCTGAGACGCAACATGGGACCCTACACCCCTCCCACTACACTGGGACCTATCTGGGCTATCACAAACCTCCCCTACTTCACTTGGTTGGGGAAAACCTGAGCCGCTCCCTTCAGGATCACTCCCAAAAGCTCCTTCAGACCCTCTGGAATCCACCAAAAGGCCTGCCTCCAGCGCAAGCTCCCTGGGGTCAGAGAACTCGCACTCCACCGGGTGTTGGCATAGTTCTGGAAAACAGGGACTTAAAATATGCTCTCCAACAATTGAATCACACAGCCCCACATAGGTGTTAACCAAGCTACTCTTCGCCTCACCATCCAGTGCCTCGCACAAGTACCCCACATCACCCTCCTGAGACTGGCAAGACAGTGTCTGACTGTCTCTGTCACTCAGCATACAATCTTCTGGGCGGTCTACAAACACATGTACCAGGACTTCTACCATGTGGGAACCCCTCACCCTGCATATTTCCTTTAGAGTCAGTAGAGTGTGTCCCTCCAACCACTAGGAATATGATCCCCTGTGCCAGGTCCCCACTCCACCTCAGGGACACTGCGCACCACTTGTAGAAAGCTGGCTCTGTATATACTATACCAAAGTGTGGTATAGTGTGCACAGAGTCCAGTGGAACCCAAAAGGTAGGCAGAGGTAAAGTAGATGGTACCTCACTCGCTATTTGTGGTAGTGTGGTCGAGCAGTAAGGCTTTATCAGAGGACAGTGTTAAGTATTTGTTGTACCCACTCAGTCAGCAAATGAATTCACACACTCAAAGACTGAACTTCAGACCAATTGTTTTTGTATAAAAATATTCTTTTAGTTATTTTATTTCCTAGAACCAAGCAAGCCTGGCACAGGTAAGTGATAAATACTTTGCAGTGAATATACAGTTGTAATACAGTTTGGATTGTAATTGTATATGCACTTTGTTTTGACTTACAATATTGTTACTGAGAAATGCAATGCTTTGTAAATACAGTACATATACTTTGTATAGGATTTTTAGTAAAATTACAGGTAAGTTACTTTTGAGATTACTTTTCTTACACAGCGCAGTGTGCGTGGATACTGCACTGGGACATTTCCTGTAAACAGGTAAGTAAAAGCGTTTTTGTTAGTTAGTACAATTTTAAAGAATTTCTTTAGGTTTCCCAACTTCACACTTCGGGCCAGATGTATGGAAGACCAAATTTGCGATTCCTAAATAGCGATTTTTACCGAATCGCAAACCGCAATGTAGGAAAAAATTTGCTATTAATTAGCGATTCCCTAAAATTCGCTATCCCGAATACCGAATCGCAAATACCGATTCGGTATTTGCGAAATCGCTATTTTAAAAAAAATCGCAAATTAGCGGATCTGCCAACCAGGTGCTTTCTGATGACATCACATACAGGAAGTGACCCCACCCATGCTGTTTCTGAGTGCCTGAGGCTGTGGGAGAGGCAGAGAGCAGGAGCACACATCCAGGAGCTGCACAGGAGTGCTCAGGCAGACACCAACTGACAGGATGGACACACAGGAGAAGGGAAAGGAGCCTGCAGAAAGGAAAAGAAAGCACAAATTTAGTGAAAAGGAGTTGGAGGTCCTCCTCATTAAGGAAGTAGTGAAGACCCATGAGCTACTATTTGGAAAGAAATCACTGCATGTTCCTGAATCGCAGAAGAGGAAGATCTGGCTGGAAATACAAGCCAAGGTCAATGCTATTGGGGTCACACAGCGCTCCATCGACGACCTAAAGAAGCGCTGGTATGACTTGCGCTCCAGGGCGAAGGACAGGGTTGCAGACAGGCTGAAGCAAGCCAAAAAAACAGGTGGAGGACCATCCACAGAGCCTGCAACAACACCCCTGGAGGACATGGTGGAGTCCACCCTCCAGCCTGAGAGCATAAGTGGCATAGGAGAAGTGGACAGCTCAGCCCGAGACAACACCAGACAAGGTAAGATGCATGCACAGTTTGTCCTGAACTCTCACCCTCCCTAATCCCCAATAACACATGAGCAAGTTAGATTTCCACTCCAGTCCGAATTTTGTTGACAAACAGCAATGCATCATGGGAGATGTAGTCCCAAACATCATAGCAAAGCAGTGACACAGGTGAACACAATCGCAGGGGACTCATACCAGTCAATAACCAAGCGGAGAACTGTTAGTGTGAATACCAAGTCATGTAAATTTAATGTAATGCAAATGATTCAAGGAAAGACAGTAAATGGTCATCTTGTATCCACAGGCGAACCTGCGCCACAGGCAGAAGACAGGGAGACACATGAGGCACCTGGGCAACAACATGCAGGGGAGGAAGAGTCGCAGACAGGCACAGATAGCACACCTACACCAAGACCTAGGAGGTACACTGTGGAAACACTACAGGAGATGGAGGGAGGATTGGAGGAGACACCTGAAGATCCACAGACCATGCCCGAAGAGCCAGCACAGTCTCCAAACCAACAGTCACCAATGCAGCGTAGTCACACCAGTGGTCTCCGACGCAGACCAAGGCCACAACGTCTTGCTGAGCAGAGTGAGGAATCGAGTGTCTTTGCGGGTCTTGAGGGCACCATGGTCAAGGTGCAGCGGCTGCAAATGAAAACAATGAAGTTAATGCAACGGCAGCTGGTGTCCCTGAATAAGAACATGAGTGACATCAAGGAGGGCATTAATGAACTGAACACCACTGTTGCAGAGGGTCAGAGGGCCAATGCAGAGTGCATGAAGGACATGACTGTGGCAGTACAGCAGTTATGCACCACCATGCAGAGGGAACAGGGCTCAAGGCGCCGTGAAAAACAACGCATGGATGGGTACACGAAGGCGGTCAACCGCCTATGCAATGCTACAGCTGTCTTGAGCAGACGCACAGTTGCCATGCAGGTGGAAATGGCCCACTGCAGCCAAGATGTTGCAAGGGGGTTGGTGCAGGTCACCAGTGCTGTAGAACTGCTCCAGACAGCCAACATAGCTGCCACAGGGGCTGGGGATGGGGGGGGGGGACAGTGAGTAGGTCACCAGCCGCAGCAGCATCACTCCACCTGTCGCTGAGCCCAGACGGCAGAGTGCAAGGCAAGGGCCAGCAGCAGAACAGTCGTCAAGGGAGGGAAGTGTGAACACTGACCGTAGCAGTGCTGTGCGTGGGCGCAGGAAATAAGTTCATGCTGTGGCAGACATTTGCTGATGGGTGAGGTAACCCATGTGAGACAGTGAAAGGGTTGTCAATGTGCATGCAGTGTTGACATGCCATGATGTGCAACTCAAGGCACACAGAGGCCAGGATTGTGAGGCTGTGTGCAAACATATTGCCTGATGTAAGGACAATAAAACACCATTATTCAAAATTCATTATCAGCTTTGTGTCATTACTCACTTAGAAATAGTTGCGTGTGATCTCATCACGTCTGTGTCTCCCATCTGTGGCTCCTACACCACCTGCTGCTCTGTGATGTGGCCGTGGGCATTCCTCATCCTCAGAGTCCGAATCTATGATTTCCACTGGGGTTCCCTTCTTTGTGGCCAGGTTGTGTAGCATGGCACAGGTTGCAATGATTTTGCAGCATATCTCGGGGCGGTACTGCCGTGCACCTCCACTTTTGTGGAGGCAGCGGAACCTGCTCTTCAGCAGTCCAAATGTCCGCTCCACCACATTCCGCATAGACTTTTTGGCAGCATTGTATCTCCTCTCACTTTGGGTAGATGGGTTGAGAAATGGGGTGAGTATGAATGAACGCACTGCATATGCGCTGTCACCTAAATGGGAAAGGATGAAACATCAATCACAGGCCACTACAGATACATCCAAGGTGTACAACAGAGTGTGTCACATGCATTTACCTAGCAGGTATCCTTCTTCAAATTCTCCCCCAGTCAGACGTGTATAGATTCCACTATGCCTGAAGATGTAAGAGTCATGCGTACTTCCTGGAAATTTTGCTACTATATCAGTGATGATGTGTGATGCATCACAAATGACCTGGACGTTGATGGAATGATAGGATTTTCTGTTCCGATACACATACTCAGTAGCAGAGGGGGGACAAATTGCAATATGTGTCCCATCAATGCACCCAATGACATGTGGGAATTGAGCCATCTGATAGAAATCCATTTTGGTCTTATGCAGTTCCTGGTGGGAAACCGGACGTAATGGTGCATTCTTTGAAGCATGGCATCCAGGAAGGTGTTCAGGAAGCGTGACAGGCAACTTTGTGAGACCCCTCCGGCTACAGCTATCACCCCCTGGTAACTACCTGATCCAAGTAGGTGCAGTGAACACAGGACCTGCACATGTGTTGGAATTGCGTGGGTCCTGCGTGTCTGATGCTCCAGGATTGGATGCAGGTCACGTATCAGGTCTAGGATGGTAGTGGAGTCAAGCCTGTACCTCTTATGTATTTCTTCTTCTGTCAGTTGGAACAGGGTAATGCGCACTCTGTATATGCGTTCCTGTCGCCTCCTCCTCTGTGCTGCTGCTTGCATCCGCATCCTCCGTGCTATGACATACAGGGCTGCCATTGTGGAAAAAAAGATGCATTCTGGGGCTGTTTATATGCAGTGCACCTGGTTACCACCTGCTTTGAGTTGGTGGTAATTTGCGAGTCGCAAATAGCAATTTTCAATGAAATCGCTATTTGCGATTTTTTTTTATACATTTCTTTGCGACTTATTTGCGATTTCGCAATTAGCGAGTCGCAAATTGGGACTCGGTAGGTCAGATTCGCAAAATAAGGATTCGCAGACTGGTTGGTCTCGTTTTTTGCGAAACCTTATTTTGCGATTGGATTTTTTCTTCTCTACATTACACAAGGCTATTTTGCGATCGCAAACGCTGAAATTCGCGTTTGCGATCGCTATTTCGCTTGCTACATCTGGCCCATAGAAACTTTTCTTAGAAAAACAGTCAATGTTATCCTATGGAGGTAAATAATGTTTTCGGTTTAAAGGTAAGTACTTTGTTGTGGAAGTTGGTTTTCTGGGGTTAGACTCAGGGGTCCCACAGGGTCAAGGATGCACTCTTGTTACACCCTCAGCAGCACTAGGTCGGCCGGGTGCAGAGTGCTGAGGCCTAATGTTATCCAATTGGGGCCTCCGGATAGAGGGCCTCCGGTTGGTGGCTTCTGATGAGCAGGCCACTGGGTTGTGGGAGCAAAGCTCCTGGACTTAAGCGGAGGGCAAATGGGGGTTTAGGCCAGCACAAAAGATGCACCCTCAGCGGCACTGGGACGGCCGGGTGCAGAGTGCTGTTTTGGCGTCCGAAGCCCTGTAGCTTTCAATGGGGAGTCTCCGGTTTGCAAAAGCACTGCAGGCTCTGGGACAAAGGTCTTCTGGGTGCGTCTACCACTTGGAGAGGTAAGTTGGGATCTTGGGGGTTGGTTAGGCACCGTCGGTTGGGCCACCCAAGGCCGTGGGGCGTCGGGTACAGGGGTGCCTTTTAGGGTCGGTGTAGGAAAGTAGTATCTGCTTCTTATGGTTACCCCCACTTTTTGCTGATGTCACACTGTTTTTGACTAGTCTGACTGGGATCCTGCTATCCAGGACCCCAGTCTATCTGCTTTCTCCCTTAAATTGCTATGTATGTACTTTAGGTACACTCCAGATTGGATACTGGGGTACCCTTATCAGTCCCTAGTATATGGTACACCATGTACCCAGGGCATAGGTACCCCAGAGGCCTCCCATGGGCTGAAGCATGTATTATGCCACCCCTGAGAGACCATTCAAATTAACACGACCAGCCTGCTACCGCAGACTGTGTAAGCTGGTGCTTGCACCACTTACTTTAGATATAGGTTCACTATATCTATCTAAATCACTACACTTAAAAACCTATCAGTCACCCCTATGGCAGGCCTTATCAATCCTGAAGGCAGGGTGCTGGGTTTTACGTGAGAGGGTGCCACTGCATGAGCAGAGCCCCTCTGCAGCCTTCGGAGACCATTCTTCGTGGTTGTCTGTGATGCAGCCTGATATATATGTTTAAGTGCATTATAACCTCGCGGTAAATGCTAACTTTAAAACGGCTGCTTAGAAACATGTTGTGTTTGGTGTCAAACACCTTGGAATCATACCTCCACACCAGTAACTGGTGTGGGAGGTATGATTCCACCCTTCTAGAACCACTACTGTGGGTCACCGGTCTACTCGGTACCAGCTTTCACGACCTGGGCAGCACAAAATGGATGCTGCCAGCCATAGACACGCTTCTGCCCTCCTGCTGCTGAGCCAAGCTCGCGCAGAGGAAGGCATGACAATAGGTATCCTGTCACAGGGAGGTGTGACCACCTCCCAGACAGGGTTTAGTGTATTGGGGCTGGGTGGGTGCATTCTGAGGGTGCCAGAAAGTCTGTACTGGGGGCACATTTGGTGTCCCTGTGCATAGTCCAGCTCAAACCAGTTCTGGGAGCCATTGGCTCCTGCTCTGGCGCGAAACTGGACAAATCTTTCCAACCCCTTCCCATGGGTATAAAGTGGGCTACCTGGCTTCAGGACTTTAGATTTTACCTGGACAAGATTCTGCTAAGAAGAAACCAAGTACTTCGACTGCCTGCACGACGCTGGACGACTGAAGAATCTCCCTTGGGGTAAAGGAGTTACTCCCCTGCAAAAGCAGGCACCTAAACGCATATGACCGGTTTGCTTCTCCCGAGCTCCTGAGGACTCCGAAGATTTCAGCAACACAGGAGGTGGGTTCCCGAGGTCCTAGAGGTTGATCTGCCCTCTCAGCATTCTGAGACCAGTATCCCTCGTGGGGACCGTGCAACCCGATCCCCTGTGCACCGCGTACATTTGCAGTTGCATATGCTTAGTGACGATTCCCGAGCTTGTGCATTGGACTCCGTGTAGTCCCGACCCCGAGCAGTAATTGCACCGAAGATTTCCGGCCTCCACTCCACGAGTGTCTTGGTGCTTTGCAAACTTGCTTGAGGTTTCCTCGCGATCCCTGGTCCGTTGGCCTGTGGGTCCTGGCGAGGGTCACCTTGTTAATTCTTGGGCTTACCTGGTTGCTCCAGACGTGCCCTGACTCTCCATTGCTTGGAGAGTCCCCTGGACCTTGCTGGTCCTCACCGTAACCTGTTTCCTCTGACCCCATGGGTTGCAGTGGCCAAGGCTTGTTGGTGTTCCAGCCGGACATCGACCCCTCAGCTCTCGACATTCTTCATGGGACAGCTCACCTCCGGACTTTGGTCATCTTCGACGTCTCCTGGTCCCTGTGGCTGCAGAGTCAAACAACCCTTTTTCACTCCTGAAGCACTCGACATCGGTGGGCATTCGACTACCGAGCCCCTGGTCACCTGAAGTGACCCAGACTCTGTCCCCTCTGCTTTCAGGTTCCTCTCACCTCGAATCCAAGCTTGGATTCCACCGGACATTCTTCGCCCTCCTGGCAGCAGGACTTCTTTGCACTCCTCCATTGAAAACAACGAAGGTTTCCGACACCACTTGACCCCTATGCACCCTGCTCCTCTGGGATAGGTAACACTGGTACTTCGGTACTCACTGGTGGGTTGGCCTTAGAACCTCCTATGTTCCAAAGGGTTTGCTCGAAGTCCTCTTAGAAGTGTCCTTAACTTATAAATTTGCAACCGCGACTTTCCCATAGACTTGCACGGAACACGCAGTCGTGTTCCCACACTGCACCCGTCCTCCGTGGGCTCCCTGTGTCACTCCTCTGGGTGGTTCCTTGGGGTCCCAGCGATTCTACGTGCTCTAGGCACTGTGTCTAGTCAAGTCGTGATTGTTATACCATTTATTTAGTATATGGTTCGGTCTCCCCCTGAAGCCCGCTGTGTATTTTGCTACTTACAAATGTTCAATCGTTACAGTATTGTGTGCTTTATGTTCTAATCTCGTGTAGAGATTAGTAGAGAGTGTTATATTAATAAATACATATTTTTATATAACTACTGTGTGGATCTCCTTTCATTTGGTCATTCAGGAGGTGATATTCTGGTAAAACAAGCTGCTTTACATTCCTTCAAGATTAAGCCTGAAGGCTGCTCTCCACAGCTACCACTAGGATAGCTTTCTAAAGGTTATCTTTGACCTCATACATCCTAAGGGTCGTGTGGCCTGGTACAAGGTGCCCACTTTAACTAGTGGACAGCATATACCAACCCACCTTCTCACATTGGTGTGCAGCGGTTGGGATTCAAGCTTGCTATTGTTTTACCAGATAAATCTCATTGAATGATTAACTGAAAACCACTAAGTATTAGGCACATATAATACTTCAAGATTAGAATAAATAAGTTCTACTGAACTTGGAGTTGGGTAAGCCAAGGGTCTAGCACACCCTTTCTCCAACTCAAGAGAGTTTAGTCTCCACTAGGTTAGGTAGGTGCCTACGCCACACAACACTAGTATGTCTTTTAGAGAAGAAGCCAGTGGCTCTCTGCCAACTAGATACAATGGCATCTCATTCCCAGAATTGAGAGCCATGTGTGTATCTAGGAAGCTGAAGACTGGGAGAACAGCAAACACCCAACGTCAACAGGACATAGTGGACTATGTACTTGGTCTCTGCTCCAGGATGGCTGAGTATATGAAGAAGGCATCCAAAAACCTTGAGGCTAGCCAGGAATTGCAAAAAGCCTGGCATGACCAAAAGGCTGTTTTGACTGTATACCAGCCAGGACAGAAGGTATGGGTGTTGAAGCCTGTGGCCCCAGCAGCTCTCCAAGACAAGTGGAGTGGGCCCCATACCATTCTTGAGCGAAAGGGAGAGGTTACCTACCTGGTGGACCTTGGAACTCCCAGGAGCCCCCATAGGGTGCTCAATGTGAACAGGCTCAAGCAATATGTGGACAGGGCAGACATGGGCTTGCTCATGGCTACTGATGAGGGACAGGAGGAAGAGAGTGACCCACTCCCTGACCTCCTCTCACAGAACCCTGATGATGGTTCAGTTGATGGAGTAGCTGTTGCGTCTCACGCAAAGGGGAGCAAAAGAACATTGCAGATACATACAAAAAGGCGACATTAGGAACGAAAACTACAAGACCCATGAGCCTCCGCGTTTTGACGTCCGAGACGTCAGCACGTGTCTGAGGCGTTTCCTTCTAAGGACGCGCTGAGCATCGGAGAGACGCCGATTACTTTACCTTTGAGCCGCTGTGAAGAAGGAGGCGGGTAAGGGTGCTTCGCGCACCAAAAAACCTTTGAAATACTTCTTGTCATAGCAGTGGGCTCCTTTCCTTGTGGTGGCGACTGTGGGGGCAATCACGCTGTGGGGTCAGTTGCTTCGTTGGTGGAACCCGATTCAAGTTCCTTGCGGAGCAACTCTGCAGCCAAGCCCTCCCTTTGTCAGGTGTTGTGCATTCTGGAGATATTCCCGTTGGGGAAAACAGACACAGGAGGTTTTCTCGCGTTGGCGAACCATTCGGTTCATGCGGGGAAAACGATCCTAGTTCCAAGCCCTGAACAGGCGATTGAGAAATAAATCGTATTACTTTTACTTTGGTTTCCTGCCCGGAGCTGTGGGCTTTTCATCTAATTGTTCAGGTCGTTTCAAGAGTGGTGTTAACTCTTTCTTAGAAGAGGGCGCTTGCTAGCGAATGTGAGTGTGTGACGGTGCTGTGCACTTCTAGTACTTGGTGATTTCACTGGTGACCTTCACCTCTGCTCAAGACGTATTGAACAGAGGACAAGACTTTGAGCCCTGAACTCTATGGTGTGCTTCCTACTATGTCTAATTAGTTACACATGTTTTCTTTATGTGTCCAGAAGCAGGGGTACAGAGAGTGAGCAGGAGGACGGCTCTTCCACACCCCTGTCTCTGCAAAAAAGGAGTAGCTAAGGGGTATGTTGTCTTATGTTCTGTGAACCCTCAGTGATTGATGTTTTGCGCCTGCTAGTAATAATGTGGATTATTACGTTTCACCTCTAGATCTAGATGAAACCCATTACCTGACCTTAGTGAATCGCAGAATTGAAGAGGAGGCTTTTTTCTTTCTTTACAGGTATTACTATTCAGTGTTCTACACTACCATCCCAAAGGGTTAGAGTACAAGGGGAAGAAGCTATAGGTTATATCGTTAGTGATACCTATCTTGTTTTCTTCACAGGTCTCCCTCCCCGCTGTCCCCTTCCTTCCCTTCCCCGCTTGACCACTCCATGGAGTCTGTGTACATATAGTCATACCGTGGTGGTGTCGAGAGGTGGACCACATTTTTGCAACGTACGATCCTGAGGAGTTTCGGCCACGACAGAGTAATCGGCCCAAGGATTGTATTCCTCCCGGTCGAACGTTCAGGATGGCCACCCTAGACGATGTGATCGCTGCATTACAAGCAGTACAAGTTGAACTAGCAACCTCCAGGGCAGAAACCGCTACCCTACAGGCCGCGGTTGACAAACTGCAGAGAAATCCTTTTAGCGCAGGTATGCCTCTAGCGCCTCCTCCCCCCCCTCTGGTGGTGGAGATACCCACCCCTGTTCCTTTAGCCACCCCCGAGAGGTTCCATGGGGAGAGCAGTAAAGTACAGGTCTTCCTCACACAAGTACTCTTGCATTTCTCGTGTAAACCTAAAGCCTTTACCACTAACCATGCAAGGGTAGCCTTCCTGATTTCTTATTTAGCAGGGGAAGCAGCCCAATGGGCGGTACCTCTCGTAAAGAGGAACGATCCAATGCTTCATGATTGGGATTCCTTCCTCCAGGATTTTGAGAGAACGTTCAACCGTAGGATAGCTACACTCTCGGCAGACAAAGACCTGTTGGAGCTACGACAGGGGAACAGGGATCTCATAGCGTACCTCAACGACTTCCGTCGGTTGGTTGCCGAGACCGAATGGCCTGAGGCTAAACAGGCCGCCATCTTTCATAGGGGCCTTCGAGAAGAAATGAAAGATGTTTTGGCCCAAATAGAACCACAACCTGTGACTTGCGAAGATCTGATCAGATTGGTTCTTCGTTTGGATCATCGCCTCGGTGAGAGACGGGGGGAAAACAAACGAAGGGATCGATCTACCTGGCGAATGGACCAACCCAAAACCTAGGACAACCCGCCCGCACACAAACCCGAGCCGATGGAAATAGGAGCAGTTCGTTCCTCTCTTACCCATGAAGAAAGGGAATACAGGCGGAAGAAGGGCCTTTGTATTTACTGTGGTAAGAAAGGCCACTTCATCAAGGAGTGCTCCCTGAGAACGAGGTACCCACGCACGGAACCCCGCAAACAATTGGCAGCCACTTCTGAGGGTGCGGCGGGAAACGACTGGGCTTGAGGATAAGGGAAGGGAATCCTTCAAGCAAAACCTACATCCCTTCTTTGACGGGAGGCACCCCATGTACCAAACACTTCTTTATAGAACTTTCCCTGTTGGTAAAAGGAGAATGGTGTCCAGTCTCAGCCATGTTGGACTCTGGCGCCACTGGGTGCTTTATGGACAAGGAACAGGCCATATCCTTAGGGTTGGTTCTGCAAGAAAAAGACACGCCGGAAATCGTGTTTGCGGTAGATGGGAGATGCCTAGAAGCTGGTCCTATTCGGCTCCAAACCGAGGCCATGGAAGTACGTCAAGGCAGGAAGCACGAGGAAAGGCTCGTTTTCAACGTAATACACACGCCCCAATACAGGATCATCTTGGGGTTACCCTGGTTGAAGCTGCACAACCCCCAAGTGGATTGGGTGGAAAAAACCATACGTTTCACCTCTGTCTACTGTTCTACCCATTGCGTTCCTCCAGAACTCAACCCGGCTCAGGTGTTGGCAGAACGTCACCACATCGCCACTGCAGCAGAACATCCGGTCACGCTACCCCGAGAATATCAGGAGTTTGCCAATGTATTCAACGACGCCAAAGCCGAGGTACTCCCGCCTCATAGGCAGTACGACTGCCAGATTGAGCTGGTACCAGGGGCGGTTATTCCCACAGGAAGGGTATACGCTTTAACTGAACCAGAGAACATACACTTACAGGCTTATCTAGATAAATATTTAGCGCTGGGGTTCATCCGTAATTCCATGTCCCCCGCGGCTTCCCCACTGTTTTTTATTCCCAAAGCCAACGGCGACTTGCGTGCCTGCATAGACTTTAGGGCATTGAATGCCATCACAGTAAAGAACCGGTATCCCTTACCTCTGATACCGGTCTTATTGGAGCAGGTGAAAAAAGCTGTTATATACACACGGTTGGATTTAAAGGGGGCATACCATCTGGTGCGGATGCGCAAGGGAGATGAGTGGAAGACGGCTTTCAAGACGCGTTACGGCTTATATGAATATCTCGTCATGCCCTTTGGGTTGTGTAACGCGCCCGCTGCCTTCCAGTTCTTCCTGAACGACGTCCTGCGCGAATATCTGGATCACTTCGTCGTGGTGTATATCGATGACATTCTTATCTATTCACCCACCATTGAGAGCCACACCGATCATGTACGTACTATTCTAAGTACCCTGCAGGAACATCAGCTATACTGTAAAATCAGTAAATGCGAGTTTGGAGTTACCACGGTGGAATTTCTAGGTGTGATGCTAACCCCTAGGGGACAAGAAATGGCCGAAAGGAAAATAACAGCAGTAAAAGAATGGCCCACTCCAGCAAACGTCAGAGACATTCAGTGTTTTCTAGGCTTTGCCAATTTCTACCGCCGCTTCATCAGCCACTTTTCATCCCTGGCTTCTCCCTTAACACGTCTGCTACAGAAGAAGGTTCCCTTTGTATGGACTAAGGAGACTCAAAAGGGGTTTGAGGCTTTGAAGGAGGCGTTTGTTTCCGCTCCAGTCCTGGTGCACGCTGATCCTGATCATCCTTATATCGTGGAAGCGGATGCGTCTGACCACGCGGTGGGAGCAGTGTTATCACAACGCCATTCCGATACGGGACAGTTACATCCGGTGGCTTATCGGTCACGAAAACTCAACGCTGCTGAGCGCAACTACACGATAGCCGAAAAAGAGCTCCTGGCTATTAAAGACGCCTTCCAAGAGTGGCGGCATTTCCTCAAAGGAGCTAAACACATCATCACGGTTTACACGGACCATCGGAACCTCCAGTTCATGACGGCAGCACGTCATCTCTCCCCTAGGCAACTGAGATGGGCACTGTTCTTCGCTGAATACAACTTTCTGGTTACCTATCGACCCGGAAGAGACAACAAGAAAGCAGACGCGTTAACCCGTCAAACACACTCAACCTTTGGAGGAACAGGCAGAGAAGGCCATTATCGATCCTCAACACGTTCTATGCGCTTCTGTAACGGAGCCCTTTCTCAGAAGCATCGCGCAGAAGGTCCGTACCAAAGAATGGAAGATATGGTTGGCAAAACACCCAGAGTGGGAACTAAGAGAAGGCCTACCAATACGAGGAAAACAGCTGTTGGTCCCAATCCCTTCACTACGAAGACAGGTTTTCACCTGGTGTCATACCCTTCCCAGTGCTGGGCACAACGGCATGGAAAAAACCACTGAGAGTGTTGCGCCAGTTTTGGTGGCCCTCCCTAAAAACTGACGTCTGTACCTGGGTCATGGAGTGTGTAACATGTAACCAGATGAAGACCTCGCATGCCAGACAGGCAGGACTTCTCCAACCGTTACCCACCCCAGATCAGCCGTGGGAAAGCATATCCATGGACTTCATCGTGGGGATGCCATCGGACAAAGGCTACACGACAATCTTGGTTGTTGTGGACTACCTTACTAAAATGGCCCATTTCATCGCCTGTAAATCCTTGCCCACTGCAGGTCAGTTAGCTCAACTGCTGTTGGTACATGTGGTAAGGTTGCATGGGCTTCCGCAAGTGGTAGTTTCGGACCGTGGGTCTCAGTTTACAGCCAAGTTCTGGAAGGCTTGGTGTGCAGCCCTTAAGATAACACCCAATTTGTCCACAAGTTTTCACCCTCAAACGGACGGCCAAACAGAAAGGGTGAATCAGTCCTTAAAACAGTACCTGCGGTGTTATGTGGACAACACCACTGAAGCCTGGGTGGACATGCTATGGTTGGCTGAGATCGCCTACAACAGTGCCATACACAGTTCTACGAAACCCTCACCGTTCTTTTGCACTTATGGTTTCCACCCTAGGTTCAGTCCCCTTGTACATCCAGTGAAGACTGAGGCCCTACCAGGGGTTAGGGAGAGAGTGCTTCACATACAGAAAACACTGAAAGAATCACAAAAAAGGGTGGGGGAGGCCAAAGAACAGTACAAGGCTTACGCAGACAAACATAGGCGTCCGGGTCCAGTCTATAGAGTGGGGGATTATGTATGGCTTTCCACGAGAAACATTAGGTTCAAGAGACGTAGTATTTTTAATCCCAAATACATCGGTCCCTATAAGGTGGTGAAGCTCATCAATCCAGTCGCAGTCAGACTAGCATTACCCTCCTCCCTGAGGATACATCCGTCCTTTCATATTTCTCTTCTTAAACCCTCTCGTTCAGCTGCCAATCGGGATCCGTCTCCGGTGTTGGTGGACGAGGATCTAGAACATGAGGTGAGGGGTATCCTAGATTCCAAAATATACAGAACCAGGTTGTGGTACTTGCTTGCCTGGAAAGGATATGGGGACGAGGAGAACACCTGGGAACCAGCATCAGGGGTGCATGCTCCACGCTATGTCACTTCATTTCATAAGCGCTTCCCGGAGAAGCCATGTCTCTGTCAGTGTTCTTCGGGAGAGGGATGTTCTGTTGCGTCTCACGCAAAGGGGAGCAAAAGAACACTGCAGATACATACAAAAAGGCGACATTAGGAACGAAAACTACAAGACCCATGAGCCTCCGCGTTTTGACGTCCGAGACGTCAGCACGTGTCTGAGACGTTTCCTTCTAAGGACGCGCTGAGCATCGGAGAGACGCGGATTACTTTACCTTTGAGCCGACTTGAAGAAGGAGGCGGGTAAGGGTGCTTCGCGCACCAAAAAACCTTTGAAATACTTCTTGTCATAGCAGTGGGCTCCTTTCCTTGTGGTGGCGACTGTGGGGGCAATCACGCTGCTTCGGTCAGTTGCTTCGTTGGTGGAACCCGATTCAAGTTCCTTGCGGAGCAACTCTGCAGCCAAGCCCTCCCTTTGTCAGGTGTTGTGCATTCTGGAGATATTCCCGTTGGGGAAAACAGACACAGGAGGTTTTCTCGCGTTGGCGAACCATTCGGTTCATGCGGGGAAAACGATCCTAGTTCCAAGCCCTGAACAGGCGATTGAGAAATAAATCGTATTACTTTTACTTTGGTTTCCTGCCCGGAGCTGTGGGCTTTTCATCTAATTGTTCAGGTCGTTTCAAGAGTGGTGTTAACTCTTTCTTAGAAGAGGGCGCTTGCTAGCGAATGTGAGTGTGTGACGGTGCTGTGCACTTCTAGTACTTGGTGATTTCACTGGTGACCTTCACCTCTGCTCAAGACGTATTGAACAGAGGACAAGACTTTGAGCCCTGAACTCTATGGTGTGCTTCCTACTATGTCTAATTAGTTACACATGTTTTCTTTATGTGTCCAGAAGCAGGGGTACAGAGAGTGAGCAGGAGGACGGCTCTTCCACACCCCTGTCTCTGCAAAAAAAGGAGTAGCTAAGGGGTATGTTGTCTTATGTTCTGTGAACCCTCAGTGATTGATGTTTTGCGCCTGCTAGTAATAATGTGGATTATTACGTTTCACCTCTAGATCTAGATGAAACCCATTACCTGACCTTAGTGAATCGCAGAATTGAAGAGGAGGCTTTTTTCTTTCTTTACAGGTATTACTATTCAGTGTTCTACACTACCATCCCAAAGGGTTAGAGTACAAGGGGAAGAAGCTATAGGTTATATCGTTAGTGATACCTATCTTGTTTTCTTCACAGGTCTCCCTCCCCGCTGTCCCCTTCCTTCCCTTCCCCCGCTTGACCACTCCATGGAGTCTGTGTACATATAGTCAGACTGTGGTGGTGTCGAGAGGTGGACCAATTTTTGCAACGTACGATCCTGAGGAGTTTCGGCCACGACAGTAGCCTTGGCAGGCAGCCTCACTGAACAGCAACAGACTGATTGTAGGAAGGTCCTCAATCAGTATAGACAAATGTTTTCATTGACTCCAAGTCAGACTACCTGGTGCACCCATGAGGTGGACACAGGTGACAGTCTGCCTGTTAAAAATAAGATTTACAGGCAACCTGACCATGTCAGGGACTGTATCAGGACTGAAGTCCAGAAGATGATGGAACTGGGAGTAATTGAGCCCTCAGATAGCCCTTGGGCTAGTCCAGTAGTCTTAGTACCAAAACCTCACACCCAGGGTGGTAAGAGAGAGATGAGGTTCTGTGTTGACTACAGGGGACTCAATGCAGTCACTAGGACAGATGCTCATCCAATTCCCAGGGCAGATGAACTAATTGATACTTTGGCCTCAGCCAAGTTCTTAAGTACATTTGACCTTACAGATGGTTACTGGCAAATCAGATTAGCTGAGGATACTAAACCAAAAACAGCATTTTCAACCCCTAGTGGGCACTACCAATTTGTGGTGATGCCTTTTGGCTTGAAGAATGCACCTGCCACATTTCAAAGGCTGGTGAATAAAGTTCTCACAGGTCTGGAAGCCCATAATGCAGCTTACCTAGATGATATTGCGGTCTTTAGCTCCACCTGGGAGGATCACCTGGTCCACCTGAGAAATGTTCTAGAGGCCCTGCAAAAGGCAGGCCTCACTATCAAGGCCACCAAATGCCAGATAGGGCAGAGTAAGGTTGTATACCTAGGCCACCTTGTGGGTGGAGGACAGGTTCAACCATTGCAGAGCAAAATCCAAACCATCATGGATTGGGTTGCTCCAACTACCCAGACTCAGGTCAGAGCTTTCTTGGGCCTGACTGGGTACTACAGGAGGTTTGTCAAAGGATATGGCTCCATAGTGACCCCTTTGAATGACTTAACTTCCAAAAGAATGCCTAAGAAAGTTCAGTGGACAGTTAGCTGTCAAAAGGCATTTGATGACCTGAAGCAGGCCATGTGCACTGCTCCTATTCTGCAAAGTCCTGACTATTCCAAACAATTCATTGTTCAAACTGATGCATCTGAGTTGGGGGTAGGGGCTGTGTTATTACAACTGAATGAAGAGGGTCAGGATCAGCCAGTAGCTTTTATAAGCAGAAGGCTGACCCCCAGAGAGAAACGTTGGTCAGCTATTGAGAGGGAAGCCTTTTCTGTGGTTTGGGCTCTGAAGAAGTTGAGGCCATACTTGTTTGGCACTCACTTCATTGTTCAGATAGACCATAAGCCCCTCTTATGGCTAAAACAGATGAAGGGTGAAAACCCCAAACTTTTGAGGTGGTCCATTTCCCTACAGGGGATGGACTATACAGTGGAACATAGACCTGGGAGTAACCATGCCAATGCAGATGGACTCTCCAGATATTTCCACTTAGAACATGAAGACTCAACTGGTCAAGGTTAGTTTAATGTCCTTGCGTTTGGGGGGGGGGGGTTGTGTTGGAAAGTAGTATCTGCTTCTTATGGTTACCCCCACTTTTTGCTGATGTCACACTGTTTTTGAATAGTCTGACTGGGATCCTGCTATCCAGGACCCCAGTCTATCTGCTTTCTCCCTTAAATTGCTATGTATGTACTTTAGGTACACTCCAGATTGGATACTGGGGTACCCTTATCAGTCCCTAGTATATGGTACACCATGTACCCAGGGCATAGGTACCCCAGAGGCCTCCCATGGGCTGAAGCATGTATTATGCCACCCCTGAGAGGCCATTCAAATTGACACGACCAGCCTGCTACAGCAGACTGTGTAAGCTGGTGCTTGCACCACTTACTTAAGATATAGGTTCACTTTATCTATCTAAATCACTACACTTAAAAACCTATCAGTCACCCCTATGGCAGGCCTTATCAATCCTGAAGGCAGGGTGATGGGTTTTACGTGAGAGGGTGCCCCTGCATGAGCAGAGCCCCTCTGCAGCCTTCGGAGACCATTCTCCGGGGTTGTCTGTGATGCAGCCAGACATATATGTTTAAGTGCATTATAACCTTGCAGTAAATGCCAACTTTAAAACGGCTGCTTAGAAACATGTCGTGTTTGGTGTCAAACACCTTGGAAATATACCTCCACACCAGTAACTGGTGTGGGAGGTATGATTCCACCCTTCTAGAACCACTACTGTGGGTCACCGGTCTACCCGGTACCAGCTTTCACGACCTGGGCAGCGCAAAATGGATGCTGCCAGCCACAGACACGCTTCTGCCCTCCTGCTGCTGAGCCAAGCTTGCGCAGAGGAAGGCATGACAATAGGTATCCTGTCACAGGGAGGTGTGACCACCTCCCAGACAGGGTTTAGTGTTTTGGGGCTGGGTGGGTGCACTCTGAGTGCCAGAAAGTCTGCACTGGGGGCACATTTGGTGTCCCTGTGCATAGTCCAGCTCAAACCAGTTCTGGGAGCCATTGGCTCCTGCTCTGGTGCGAAACTGGACAAAGGACATGGGTGTAGCCACCCCTCTGTCCTGCCCCTCCCCTAGGAGGGTCCCCAGAATCTTTCCAACCCCTTCCCATGGGTATAAAGTGGGCTACCTGGCTACAGGACTTTAGATTTTACCTGGACAAGATTCTGCTAAGAAGAAACCAAGTACTTCGACTGCCTGCACGACGCTGGACGACTGAAGAATCTCCCTTGGAGTAAAGGAGTTACTCCCCTGCAAAAGCAGGCACCTAAAAGCATCTGACCGGTTTGCTTCTCCCAAGCTCCTGAGGACTCCGAAGATTTCAGCAACACAGGAGGTGGGTTCCCAAGGTCCTAGAGGTTGATCTGCCCTCTCAGCAATTCTGAGACCAGTATCCCTCGTGGGGACCGTGCAACCCAAACCCCTGTGCACCGCATACATTTGCAGTTGCATATGCTTAGTGACGATTCCCGAGCTTGTGCATTGGACTCTGTGTAGTCCCGACCCCGAGCAGTAATTGCACCGAAGATTTCCGGCCTCCACTCCACAAGTGTCCTGTGGGCTGGTGCTTTGCAAACTTGCTTGAGGTCTCCTCGCGATCCCTGGTCCGTTGGCCTGTGGGTCCTGGCGAGGGTCACCTTGTTCATTCTTGGGCTTACCTGGTTGCTCCAGACGTGTCCTGACTCTCCATTGCTTGGAGAGTCCCCTGGACCTTGCTGGTCCTCACCGTAACCTGTTCCTCTGACCGCGTGGGTTGCAGTGGCCAAGGCTTGCTGGTGCTCCAGCCGGACATCGACCCCTCAGCTCTCGACATCCTTCGTGGGACAGCTCACCTCCGGACTTTGGTCGTCCTCGACGTCTCTTGGTCCCCGTGGCTGCAGAGTCAAACAACCCTTCTTCACTCCTGAAGCACTCGACATCGGTGGGCATTCGACTACCGAGCCCCTGGTCACCTGAAGTGACCCAGACTCTGTCCCCTCTGCTTTCAGGTTCCTCTCACCTCGAATCCAGGCTTGGATTCCACCGGACATTCTTCGCCCTCCTGGCAGCAGGACTTCTTTGCACTCCTCCATTGAAAACGACGAAGGTTTCCGACACCACTTGACCCCTATGCACCCGGCTCCTCTGGGATAGGTAACACGGGTACTTCGGTACTCACTGGTGGGTTGGCCTTAGAACCTCCTATGTTGGTTTGCTCGAAGTCCTCTTAGAAGTGTCCTTAACTTATAAATTTGCAACCGCGACTTTCCCATAGAGTTGCACGGAACACGAGGTCGTGTTCCCACACTGCACCCGTCCTCTGTGGGCTCCATGCGTCACTCCTCTGGGTGGTTCCTTGGGGTCCCAGCGATTCTACGTGCTCTAGGCACTGTCTAGTCAAGTCGTGATTGTTATACCATTTTTTTAGTATATGGTTCGGTCTACCCCTGGAGCCCGCTGTGTATTTTGCTACTTACGAATCTTCTATCGTTACAGTATTGTGTGCTTTATGTTCTAATCTCGTGTAGAGATTAGTAGAGAGTGTTATATTATGTACGGAAGCTAGGTTTGACCCCTCATCCCTAACGGGACTTTTTCTAGAGCATAAATCTATGCCAAGACTTGAATATTATTGGGACTGCATTCCTAAACCCCTAGAGCGGAAACTGTATTTTCAGTTCAGGATAGGTACACTGCCTATAAGAGCGTTCACAAGAAAGTGGTCTAATGCACATATTGAGTTGTGCCCAGTCTGTCTGATTAAAAAGGAAACAATGGGCCATTTTTTGTTTGAATGCGCAGGTTACCAGGCCCCACGCCGGGCTTGGTTGCGCCCTATATGTAAGCTATTGGGTACAAGAGGTGCGAACCAAGCACTTAGAATATTAAGAAGTGATACCAAGGAAGCACTAGCCATAGCAATGGCCACATTTTTGGGGTGGGCTTGGATAATCAGGGCATGTTCGCAAGGAAAAACTAATGTGTGATTCTAGAAGGCTTAGAAAAAGACATTGAATTGATAGGCTGATTGGGTGTATTGTATAGTTTTATTGTGGGGGTCAATAATATTATGAACTTAAAGTCGGTTGCCACTAAAGCTATGAATTTTGGTAAATAATTTAATAATTGTAGCCTTTAAAAACAGGAAAAAGTTTTGGGTCTCGAATTTTATAGTATCTTCAGTGAGAGTTTCCCTTTGACATATATTGAAGAAATGTCATGAATTATAATTGTAATTAATGTTTTTATGGTATTTTATGCATTACCCAATGGTATTTTATTGTCTTTTAATGATTTGTGTATAATTGTGTGCTTTTATGACTGAAAACGTCGAATAAAGCTATTTGATGGTTATATTAATAAATACATATTTGTATATAACTACTGTGTGGATCTCCTTTCATTTGGTCATTCAGGAGGTGATATTCTGGTAAAACAAGCTGCTTTACATTCCTTCAAGATTAAGCCTGAAGGCTGCTCTCCACATCTACCACTAGGATAGCTTTCTAAAGGTTATCTTTGACCTCATACATCATAAGGGTCGTGTGGCCTGGTACAAGGTGCCCACTTTAACTAGTGGACAGCATATACCAACCCACCTTCTCACAGTCGGATCTTCTTACCAGCTCCTGGTCGCGGTTGGGGGGACCTTACAGTTTGAGGCTGCAAGCGTCGGCTGGAGGCTTGAGGCAGGTTAGGGATCACTGGATCTCAGGTCAGGATCGCCGGAGAGACCTCTTTGTGGTGTTGGACCACTCTAACTCGGGCCGTGGGCGTCGGGTGCAGAGTGGTGCAAACTCACGGATCCTTGCGGAGCTGGAGTCTGTTGTTTGAACAAATCCGGTGTTCACGGGAGACAGTCTTTGGGATTGAAGGCAGGCAGGTCCTCCGGGTTTCTTGAGGTTGCTGGCTGCAGAACACACCAGGATTTTGCTGGAGCAGGTTCGAGGTGGGGACAGGCCGGTAGGGCTGGGGCCAAGTCAGTGGACGTCCTCCTCTTGTTAGCTTCGGCACGGCTGTTCGGTCCTTCTTTTTCTTTTCTTCTTGCAGGTTCTTGTCTGAGGAAGCAAGATTCAGGGGTGCCCCTAAATACTAGATTTAGGGGTGTTACAGGTAGGTAAAAAGGTTGGGACCAATGGGTCCCTTCCCTGGGGTGGGTACACCCCCTATTAAGCCACCCTCCAGTGGGAAGGGGGGCATAATCCTTTCCCTGGTTGGCTGGGTCCCCCCATCTGCGAGATGGCGGGGACTGAGAGTTGTGCTTCACCTCGCCTCCCCCACCTGAGGGGTGGAGTTGGCAGAGGTGGTCACACCTCTCTTCCTCACTTGTTCGGGACCAGTTGTTGAAAGCAGCAAGTGGCCTGGGGAAGCTCACAAAGGCGGCAAGCCTTTGAAGCTTCCCCTTCGTGGACCCTGCCCATCCCGGGGGAGGAGGCTTGGCACCTCGTCCCAGGATGTGCATTGTTTCAAGCCCCCGAGAGCAGCAGGCTCTCGACCCAGGGGTCCAGAAACATGTCTGGTGGTGGCAGCTGAAAGCAGCCACTCAGCCTGGACACTAGTGCTAGGTCGTTTTTCAGGGGGCATCTCTAAGATGCCCTCTGAGTGCATTTTTCATTAAATCCCACACTGGCATCAGTGTGGGTTTAATGTGCTGAGAAGTTTGATACCAAACTTTCCAGTTTTCAGTAAAGCCATTATGGTGCTGTGGAGTTCGTAATGACAAACTCCCAGCACCATATACTCTTAATGGCAGCACTGTACTTACAATGTCTACGAATGGACTTAGACACTGTAGGGGTACAGGGCTCATGCACCTATACCCTCACCACTCGTATAGTGCACCCAGCTAGAGGGGTGACTGATCTATGCCAGGGCAGTGGGTTGTAGGCATGGCACACAGGGATGTGTGCCATGTCGACTCTTCACTTTGTTCTGCACCAAGACACGCAGCCTGCAAAGGCAGTGTGTGTGTAAAGGTACAGGGCCTCTAAGGGTGGCACAATAAGTGCTGCAGCCCTTAAAGGTCTTCCCTGGTCATAGTGCCCTGGGTACCTGTGGTACCATTTACCAGGGGCTGACCTGTGGCCAGAGATGCCACTTGGGTTTGGGTTAGTTTTGGGGGAAAAACACAGGCCCTGGGAACCTGATTGGCAGGGACCCAGGGCACATCAAGTCAAAAATGCATCAGTAGTCTGGCAACAAGTGGGGGGGTTACTGCAACAGAAACCCAGCTTCTCAGACCACTGGAGCTAGCTCATAAACCTGAACTCCCTGGTGTATGCTAAACCCCTCCTTAAAGTCAGGCGACATATCTGTGGGCGTGTGCGTACTTCTCCCTCAGCACTAAATAACACCTTTTTGCTGTCACCATCTGAGCTGGAATCAGTTCTCCTGGCTTCCACCTCCAGCCCAGCAAGGCTCAGTTCTTGAGCTACACACTTTTCTTTTTCTTGGGCAAAGGCCCTCTTGGCCTCAGCCCTCCTGAGTTCCCGGTCGAACTCTCTCAGTCTCCAATCAGGAGCTCAGATTCTACTCTTTTCTTCACAAGCCCATCTTTCCCCCCATGTTTCCTTCTCAGGGCCACTGCCCTCCTGGTAATCTGGCTGGGGATCCTTCCCCTCAGACTCATCTGGTAGTGCTGCTTCCCAATGTGTTTCTTCATAACAAAACAGGGCTGCCTCAAGATCCCTCCTCGTGGATCTCCTCTTCACAAGCAACCCCCTCTCCTTGCAAAAGACTTGTAGCTCCTTCGTCCTGTAGATGTACAAGTGCCAAAAGTTGATTTCCATTTTGTCAGGGCCTCACAGGTACAACAACTAACCACAGTTCCAATTCTCAACAATACATCCAGAAGGCAAACAAGGAAAAACAATATGTGGTACGGAATGGTCTGCGATATGGTAGTAATGTACACCAATCACTGTAGGTCAAGTGCAAACGCAAGTCCTATCCTCACCGCTGACAACCAATGTTAGAAATAGGTTTTCTGGCTGACTAGGGTATGCACCTAAGCCAGACATAATCCACCACTCTAGTCAGGATAAGGGGATTACACGACTAAGAAAAACCCTGCTCACCCCCTTGGTAGCTTGCCACGTGCAGTCAGGCTTATCCCAGAGGCAGTGTGTAAAGCATTTGCATATAACCAACAGTAATACAGTGAAAACACTACAAAACAACACCACACCAGTTTTTGAAAAATATCCAATATTTATCTGTGTAAAACAAGACCAAAACGATACAAATCTAACATACAGTGACCAAAATGTGAATAATGCAAAAACAGGCTTTATATACAGTTCCTTGAAGTTGATGGCTCTGTCTGGGGGCTATTGCTGTGTTGTGAATACCCAAATCCAACGGTTCCGGCCAACCGCGGCAGTATAAGTCGGCTGCGGTGTCGGTAGTTCCTTAAAACAGTACTTTCAGCGGCGTCAGTGAGACCAGGGCTGTGGTGCGAAGTGGGGTGGTGCTCGTCATGGTGCTCATAGGTCACGGTGCAAACCACGGTGCCAGTTGAGGATCTGGTGTCGTTGAGGCTGGCGTTGGTGGGTCAAGACTGCGGTGTGGAACGGTGCGGTGCGCCGTGTAACTTACGAGCAGTGTTCCCAAACCACAGTGGAGGCAGTGGCAGCAATGTCAGCTTGCAGCAGCGTTGTCGGTGAGACTAGGGCAGCGGAGTGAAGCAAGGCGGTGCGGAGCCCACAGGTCACGGTGCAAGCAGCCACTTGGTGGCAGCGGCGGACGTTGTCGTCAGTGAGATCAGGGTTGCGGTGCAAAGTGCAGTGGTGCCCTCTGCGGTGCCTTCAGGTCATGGAACCGCCGGCGGTCTCAGTGATGGCGTCGGACTGCGGTTTCCCTCTGTGGGCACTGAAACACTCTGTCCCAGAGGCGGTACTCAGAAGATGTTGAAGTCTTTGATTTCCCGGAGACTTCCAACAGGAGGCAAGCTCTACATCAAGCCCTTGGAGATACTTAGGTTGAAGAAAGAACAATCCAGCCCTTTCCCTGCCCATGACAGAAACAGCAACTGCAGGCCAACCCAGCAAAGCACGCAGCAAAGTGGTGGTCTCTCCTTACAGCTCGTCCAGTTCTTCTTCCTGGCAGGTTCCTTAGTCCAGCAGTAATCTAAAGTCGTGGGGTCAGGGCCCCAATATTTATACTGCATTTTCTGTTTGATCTTTTTGTGGCAAGAGTCTCTGAGCCCAGTCCAAACCAGTTCTACCATCTCTGGCCCAGCTTCACTACAGGAGGTGGAGACAGCATTGTGCAGAGGAAACACTGCCTATTCAGGTGCTAGTGAAAACTCCTCCCACCATTCTAAATGCAGACCAGGCCTATTCAGCCCCATTAGGAGTCACCCAGGAAAGGCAGGACACACCTCAACTCCCCCTTGTGGCTGTCTACAGTGAATGCACATCCCCAACTCCTGTCACTTCAAAACCAGACAGCCAGTACACAAATCAGCAGAGCCACACTGAATGGTTAAACAAGAAAATGCCTACTTTCTAAAAGTGGCATTTTCAAACAGATAATTTAAAAACCATCTCCCTAAGAAATGTGTTATTAAATTCTGAGTTCAGATAGCCTAAGCTCCATTTCCTCATCTTGTCCCAATGGAACGTTATGCTTGTGAGATGTTACAAAGCAACGCCCATGTTAGCCTATAGAGCAGATAGCCTTACAACAGTGAAAAACGAAATTGGCAGTATTTCACTATCAGGACATGTCACACACTTGTCCTACCTTTCACATACACTGCACCCTGCCCATGGGGGTACCTTGGGCCTACCTGAGGGGTGCCTTACATATAAGAAAAGGAAAGATTAGGGTCTGACAAGTGGGTGCACTTGCCAGGTCGACAGGGCAGTTGAAAACTGTATGCAGACACTGTAGTGGCAGGTCTGAGACACCTTTGGAAGGCTGCTTGTGTGGATGGCACAACCAGTGCTGCAGGCCCACTAGCAGCATTTGATTTACAGGCCCTGGGCACACACAGTTCAATATACTAGGGACTTAGTAGTAAATCAAATAAGCCAAACATGGAATCACCAATCCTTAAACACAATTTACATGGACAGCATATGCACTTTAGCACTGAATAGCAGTGATAAAGTGCCCAGAGTCGTAAAACCAACAAAAACAAGGTCAAAAACAGGAGGCCAAAAAGCAAAATGTCTGGGGGTGAACCAGCTGAAAAAGCCAAGTCTAACATGGTCCCCTTTAATTAAACAGTTCTTGATCTTTGTTAGTTACATTTCTGTTTATTGCTTACTTTGGAATATCATTTGACATAGTGATATGAAAGTCATAACATACCTAATAAGTACATTTCATAGTTGCTTTAAATTAGCTTCATCATTCTACAAGGATTATCTTTTATCAGTGGTCATTCCTGTACATCACCTCGATATGCCAAACCTTTATCACACATATTGCATGCTCTTTTACTCCTAATGGTCTTGTTCAATTTGATTAAGGGCAATGAGAAGTCTCAGCGTTCACAAAGTTGATACACTTCATCCTGTCTGCATGTAGTAGGGAGATCAAAATACTGTTTCAAGCCCATCATCAGTACATTTCTTAAGCAAACTGCATTTAATCACCTCCCTGATATGTGCCACCCTGTCATTAATTCATAATTTGCTTGGTGTTACAAGTTTTTTAGTTGTGGAGCATCTAGTTTTGATAGTGTAGAGGAAAGATAATTCTATCTAGTCCCAATGCCCGTCCTTATGCCCTGGTGACTTATCCATATGATCCCGTAGCCGAGATCTTTAATTGACCACGTCCTAGTTTCGCCTTGTTGTTCTGGTTTGATTAAAAAATAGCCAATGTCCTTTTTAGGTCTTGCCTAGCGTTGCAGCGCGCATGATCTTCTCGCTCTGCGAGGCTTCTTGTAATCAAGCCAATTTCAGAAGTGGAGTCTGGGCTCCGCCCCTTCTTTCCATCGGCTAGCATCATCGTGCATGCTAAACCCTGGCTTTCCATTGTTAGTGAGGCTTTTTAGTCCCTCCTTGTTACCGCCCTGTCTCCTTTTGGCCCCGCCCACCCGGACTGGATCTTTTACTTGCGGCGTTAGACTGTCTCCTTCAATTAGTTGGTAGGCACTTTCTTTTTGTCATTCGTCCACGAAGCACGATGCTGCAGCGCTATGCCCTCTAAATTGTATGTTTTTATTTCTTTAATGAGCGCGGCGCCCGCTAGGGACACCGCGCTCACTTTATTTATATTTTTGCTGCGTCTTTCGCGGCGTCCACTTCAGGGACACCGCGCTCTGTTTGGTTTTTGTTTTTTTACTTTAAAACTGAGCGCGGCGCCGCTTCAAGGACACCGCGCTCGGTTTATTTATATATTTTTTAACTTTAACAGTGAGCGCAGCGCCCGCTTCAAGGACACCGCGCTCAGTGTTAAAGTTAAAAAAAACGAGTGCAGTGTCCTTGAGCGGGGCCGCGCTCTGTTTTAAACTTAAGCAGTTACAATGCAATCGGACCTATTGCATTGCAAATGCTTGTTCTTACCATGCCCCCCTTGCGAGGGCATTTTGGTCCCAAAGCTTGTCCCATTTGAACCATCCTTAGACAGGCTTTCCACTGGAGGGACACGGCCGCGCGCCCATGCATAGGAGGGGTACAGCCGCGTGCCTATGCCTCTTTGCATGTTTTCCTGTCACTATCAGGCTGGTTTGTGCCAATCAATTTGCCTCTATCTGTCTCTGCCACTTTGCTTTACCTGTCACCGAGCTTGTCATCGTGTTATTCTTGTCAATGTGTGCATTTTTGCTCGGAGCTGAACTTGTATGTCACTGTGTGCGTGTGTCACAGTGTTTATTGTTGCTTTTGCTTGTCCCTTACTGTGCCTGCTACAACGTGTACCTTTGTCACGGCCTGTATGCCTGATTCGATGTGTGTTTTTTTAACTTGCCGTGTGTGCATCAACGTCTCCTTGTGTGTCTATCAATGCATACGGCTCTTTGGGTTTCCTCCTTCAGTGTGTACTTATCTCTGTATGTGCTCTATGCCTGTGTGGTTTTCAGTGTTTGCGCTTTTCCCGGTCGCTGTGCATGTGTGTCACGGTGTGTTCCTTAACATGGACGTGTAGATCCCTCACTGTCACTTTGTGTATGTGTCTCGGTCGCTGTGTGGGCCTGTCACCGTGTGGGCACTTGTATGTCAGCGCACGTCTCTACATGCCTGCCTCGGTGCGTTTGCATGTGTCACTGAATCAGTGCGTCCCTCTGTCGCTGCGTGTCTGCGCCTGTCAGTGTGTGCATGTTAGGTGAGCACTCTCTCCCCCCTCCATCCCCGCCTGCGCTGCTGGTGCTCCTTCGGAGTCACGTGGCCTCGCTGCTGACGTCAATGGCGGGGGATCGAGCTCTGCCCGCTTTCTTTGGAAGGAGGGTTTTGAGGATGGGCGGGCTCCGGGCCGGGCGCATGGGAGAGGTAGGCAGGAGAGCTGTAGGGTAGAACTTGCGAAGGGCTTGTTACAACCCGGATGTGGAAGGAAGGAGGTTATCTGTCTGAGGGAGAGGGTTCCGCGTAGAGGTGGGCTTAGATCCTGGCACCCCTGTCACCCGAGAGGACAGTCACGCACCAAGCCTGTTGAGGTGTGGGGTACAGCAGGGCCCGGGAGAGAACGTCACACTCGTAGTCCGCATGCGTGCAGCTGTACTGCGCATGACAGTCACCTAAGGATGTGCTGCGCAGACCCCGAGAGTGCAGCAGGACCAGAGACCTCGGGCCAGCGGTTGGAGCACAGGGCGCTAATAGTGCAGTGCTGCCAGGGGCCCTGCAGTGTGCAGCGCACGATCAACATGGAAACTATGCAGTATTGCCCAAGACTTGAGACTGCACTGTATCCATCGATCTGAGCGTGTGCCCATGGGCGCTGGCTCTCCGAAATGCCAGGGGTAGCAGAAAGTGAATTCATAGGACTTTTTAACCCGACTCTCAGGAAGTGACGCCACATGCCCTTAACCCTGATAACATCACACTCTTTTTTGTCACTGAAGCCTAGTGTATGTATAATTCAAAGATAAAAATGTATTGATAAATCACTGGAACATTCAGAACAAGCATTTGCAATGCAATAGGTCTCGCATTTACGCGAGTTTGAGCTATTGACATTGCAAATAACAATGCCTTTTGTTTTTAAAACATAAATAAAAGGCAGTGTCATTTACAATGCCAATAGCCAAAACTTGCGTAAATGCGAGACCTATTGCATTGCAAATGCTTGTTTAAAATTCTTACACATCATATGTACAGCGTTCTGGACGTCTTTCCTAGTGGTTGAAAAGATACTATTTAAACAGTGATATGCACCGTGTGTCATAATTTATGTAATGCACATCAGGCTCACAAAAATGTAATTTATTTTCAGGTTAATAATCTTTCTGTAAAGCAATTGTCTTGAGCTGAATACCATATTATGCCCTGTGTGTTCAGTGTATCAGATGTAGTTCCTCCCTCTGAAGAAAGAAATATGTTCTGCAACCAAATTGTGTACTCCATGTCTTTACTTTATAGTCCATATCAACTTCACCAAGGTATTTATTTATAATCATGATTCTTTTGTAAAAAGATAGCCATGGAGTAAACATTAATTGAATTAGATCGTATCATCTTGATTTAAGCAAGGTTAGACAATCATTACTTCGCTATGTCTTTTGGCAGTATTTGGTGCATGCATGATTTCTTCCACCGTTTTAATGAATAGCTCATGTCCACCTGTTCAGACTTGGTTTGGTGTTGTTTGGTGCTTTTAACTCACAGAAGGAATTTGGTCTTTTACAGGTTAAGCTTTGGGTAGGTGCTTGGCATACAATCCTAGATACTGGGCATATATCTCTGACTCTTAGACATTCATAGGTTTGGAATATATTGTGATGGGTCATATGAGGTTAAACTCAACCTTAGATTCAACAGAGGTCAACAGCCTTTAATTCTTAGGGGCAGATTTACAAGCCCCTTGCGACACTTTTGCGCCGCCGTTGCATCACTTTTGTGACGCAGCGGCGGCGTAAAAATTGCGGCCAATTTACAAGGTGACACATCTAGGGAGATACATTACGTTGTAAAGCCCTGCGTCACATTATACCTGCGTCAGGTAATGTGGGCCTTCCCACGCAGGAAAGCCTCGTAAAAGTGACACCGTGAAATCTACAAGATTTCACTGCGTCACTTCTAGGACACCACTGCATCAAAACCTTACGCCTGCTTGAAGAAGGCGAAAGGAGTGACGCAGTGTAGTGGGAATAGGCCTCAAAATGCATTGCTGGAGTTGCGTCGTGCTTGCGACACGACTCCAGCAATGCATAACTTTTGCCCCAACAGATGCGTCAGAATTTCTGACGCATCTGTCAATCCTTACGCCATGGTGCGCCGTACTGTAAATACCTCGCATCCATGGTGGCGCAAGGGTTCCTCAGAGTGGCGCAGGGAAAGTGACGCATTTCTACAGATGCGTCACTTTCTTGTAAATCTGCCACTACGTCTTTTCACAAATCCTGACATAATATTACAATATGAGCCATATGGCATTGCTAAATCTCACGTCCGCTTTTTATTAGCATATAATACTCTTAATAACATACTCTTGTTTTTCTTGTGTTCACTGAAATACAACTGTTTTATACTGTATGTCTTGGATCAGAGTTAGAGCTGCGTCAAACTTTATCTGGGTACAAATGGAAAGGTCACCGTGCTGATGAATAACATGAGCCAGTACTCGACTGAAGTATAGAAATAGCCTTTACTAAATCCAACGTAATCTTAGTCGGGAATTCCTTCTTACATTAATCTTGAACTTCTGAGGGAAAATGGAAATCTCTGGATTGTAATTCGAACTTTTTCTAGGCATACATCTGCCTTCCTGTACGCAACTCACACTGTTCTCTGTGTGTAAGGAAGTTAACTTACACAAAGTTTGCAACAACCCTTCTCTAGCTATTCAATGAATCTCTCATCTCAAACAGCCTCTCAAAGTCATCTCCTCATACATCTTGTTTTACCTGCTGATGTCTTGCCAGCCTCAGCTACCACCTCCTCCACCGTCACTCAAAAAGGAACCTGGTGTGTCACGTGTACCCCTGAGTACAGAGTCTGATTGTCAGCCTCAGAGCCAAGCTGTAATAAGGGTTTGGCCTCCCTTAAACTGGTTACAATTTTGTGAGCATGGGGCCGCTTACAGTGTAAGACTCAAGTGAGGCCCCAGATATTGCCCTAAAATATGAACTACCCTGTAGATTAAATGTCTGAATGCTTTTGCAGGAACTCTGGTGAGAAGCAACACCTGCCCTCTCAACCTCCTGGTTCACACACGTCTTGCCTACCAACTGTCACACACTCACTTCTCTCTTATCACCAGCCCTAATATTCTATGCTGACATCACAGGCTCTCCATAGTTCTGGAGGACACTAGCAACTTCCTTGCATGGCACGGTTTTCACAGATTGTCACACAGAGAACACAACAAACCCCCAGTTAAATGCACTCTCAGAGAAAACACAGACCGCTGCTCTGAAAACATTCAGACCGAGTTGAAACCAATAACCCTGCATCGAGGGCCCAGGTCCCACTTCGGCCATGCAGCTTCCAAATCAAATAGTCTTAAATGTAAGCCTGCCAGAAGTTACACCTCTCACATTAACTTTCATATGAGTGTGTATGCTTGTGGATCTATTCTCGAGATGTTACATTTAATTAATCAATTTTGCAGGTGCTTTAAGGTGGCATTTTGTTTGACTTATAACAAAAATTTATAAGATCCTTATTTAAGGTTAAGGTCCTGTCAGGCCTCACAATTTATTCCTGGACGTCCCATCATGGGAAATGTATCAAATCTGAATATGTCAGATGAATGCCAGTCAGTCAGTTGGAACCCTGTAGGAAATACTGACATTTTCACTCATTTGTGTATTTCCACTTAAAATTGTTGGAATCTGAACTAGAAAAATACTTAAAGAATATAGTACTGAGACTGTACAGAAGCATCGTTGGTTCATGTGGGAACAGATGTATTTTTAGTGGCAAAACCATTTAGCCTGAAAGAGATGTGATGCCCATCCTGAAAGAATAAGATAACTCCGTTTTATGCAAGGATTTTGTGCATCTTTTAAAAACTTTACATGAACAAGGATAAGTGGACTGAAGTTCATGCTTGTGAGGATGCAAAAGGTACATCAGTTGTTCATTTTTAATCTGAAACTGGTGGTCAGTCTCTGTTTCCATACTAAGGGGCATTATATGGCCCTGAAGCTAGTGGGTAGGCAGTGAGAATTATATGATTTTGAATATGGTGAACATAGAATGGGTGTAAAGTTTGTAGACATGGTATTATATCAGAACGGGTGCACTTTCAAGTAGCCAAAAACTGGAACATTTGCCTTGAGCTTGAATGAAAGGTTTGGACATTTCTGAGAAAGTCACAATTCTAAAACTGGTGGGCTAGTTATGGTTTCATAATCCTCTCAATATTCTATAATTTTCTGAGTTGTTTGGGAATTCTAAAACTAGTGTACATTCAATGATTTTGGAACTGGTGTATATGCCATGGTGAGTGACTGGGTGGGCATACCATGGTTCTGGTACTAGTAACATTTTATGATTGTTATAAAATAATCTCCCCCACTCAAACCCCCCCGCTTCCCTTCAAACAGGCATTGCTATTTGACATTTGTTGCGAGAAAGGCCAAACTGGGGTCTGTGTCAGCTGCATAACGCCAACGGTTAAGTGCTGCTGAGTTTTACTTTGGCCACGGGTCAAAACATATAATTAAAAACAAAAACTCAATGAGAAAACTTTATTGAAAATACATAATGGGATATCCAGCGATGAAAAATTGGCTTGTATTAATAAAAAACTAGAAAGGAAAAGTACAATTCCCTACAATATTTATGTTGGTCGAATATTATGGTTTTAATGTAAAAAACGTACAATTAAAAATAAACTGTAAACATGGGTAGCAACGAATGAGACTGGATCTGAAATCTGTTCTTTCCAAACTTTGGGATGGTGAATAACGTGCACTAGAATTTCCTCAATGCATTAGAATGGGATTATCTAAGAAGTAACTGGAGTATTTCAAGCTTTTTGGTTGGAATTACCTTCCTTTTTTCGTGGCACATTCCACAATTCATAAGAGGGTTAGTGGTGAATTTGGTAATTGAAGATAAAGGTGCCTTAGTCTGAAGGCATGCAACCCAGCTATTCCTGAGGTCACCAGGTCACCTTTGATAGGGATGTAGCTACTGCAGGGGGAGGTGTTTGGAATATCCACCCCCTAATGAATACATTTTCCCCTTGGTAGTTTGGTCCAGAAACACTCGGTTGGGTGTGGTAGAGTCTGTGCCATAATTCAGCTGGGCTCAGAAGCACTGGGGGTGGAGAATCTTGTCTCTCTGAACCTTTGAAGTGTTAACATGGGTATAACTGTACCACTTACTGGTATTGGAACCCTGTGACCTCAAGGTTACACACAGATCACTGAAAATGAGACTCACCCTTCTGAGCTATCTCATTGGATTGGTGTCTGTAACCTGTAGACCTTAATGTCTAGGCACAGGCATAAATCTCACTACCACTCTGCCATTCCTTCACCAAGGCCACCCATAGTAACCGCCTTCGTTTACAGAGGTAGCTGGCCCATGGTAGGAGAACGGCAGAGCAGGGGTCCACATCAGCATGACAGTTCAAGCACCACAATACGGATGGCATTGTTCTTTGCCGCAGCCATTATGGCTTGCCTGGTGAAATCAGCACCTAATGGATAGCCCCAGTCCCTGGAGAATCTCTGGCATGCGAGATAATGCAAAGGAAATCCTGGGAGTTCACCAGCGTCCAGGAGTCTCAAGGCACCATGTTAGCCCAAGGATTACTTTCCTTGAAGTGCGCAGGCACACCCCTTGACAAAAGAGAAATTGCCCCTCATTGATACCAATCATGCGCAGGTAGTCGAAAAGGAAGCGAGAATGTAATCATGCTATTATCACGGTGTCTTGGAGTGTCTGAGTGATGGTGCTGTACCTAAGAGAATCTGATTCTTGGGATGACCATGGTGTCAGGAATGATGGGGGCCGATTCCCCCTCCTGGGGGCTCAGAAATCCTGGGGATTCCACTGGCCTACAGTGCAGCGGGTGAGAAATGCGGTAGATGCAACCTCTGATCTGGGGTAGGTCCAACTGCCAACATTCTGCCTCACCAGACCATAAAAGAAATTGTATGACTAATACCGCCACATGATCCCTACATAGTGGATGTTGGTGGTGGTAGAGGCAAAGATATTGCTATCTGGTTTGTAATTCCTGTGCCTTTACGTTGTAATTGGTGTGTGGGTGGTGATGACTGGTACCTTGGTGGAGTTAGGCTGCTGCCACTCTACAGCAAACTTAAAACTTGGGCCAACGTTCCACTGCCAGATTTTGTCATTTCACAAGATCTTTTTCTATAATACATGGATGCCACTCAGTGCTAGGATAGGTCTGAAGGTCTTCAAGAGTGCAGCTGAATTTTCAAAATACTGTTTTTCCAACCACCGATACCTCTAAAGCGTCCACTCTGCTCCCATCCCCAATGCCTAATAAACCACCCTTCCCATTAAGTGTTGCATCGTATTTTTATTAAGGTACACCACAGTGTTGTTGGGAAATCAATAATTTACATGACAAAAATGATAGAACAGTAAGATTAATTCAAAGTTGATAAGG
The DNA here is from genome assembly GCA_963921515.1 of Calotriton arnoldi. NCBI lineage: Eukaryota > Metazoa > Chordata > Amphibia > Caudata > Salamandridae > Calotriton > Calotriton arnoldi. The sequence goes on from CAWUFW010005738.1 coordinate 574,145, forward strand.
TGTTCTCCATCTAGAGTTCAGTAACTCTTGCAAAGTGACCTTGGCAGAGCCACTGAGGGATTATTTCTTTTGGGGGGCGATAAATGAGTAAATACTTAATATTTCCTTTTGTTTCAATCCTACTGTCCACATCAATGGGTGAATTTAGGGGAACTTTGAAAATCATTTTCAGTATTTACATGCTCATTTGCTTCCAGTGTGGGCTTAGCCTGTGTGTTGCAGAGAATCATTCTATAACATGACTCGAGACAAGGATTATGCTTTCTCTTTGGAAAGATTTATTGATAGTAGTCTGTTAAAACATAAAATCACAGCTCCCAAGAGTAACACTGCCACCAACTCCAAATCATATGATCAAATACCACCAATTCACTATACAGTTCATAACACCCTTTGTTGCTGACAGTTCGTGTTTTCTTTGTTGCTTTGTGTTACTTAAGTACTGCTGCAACACACATATGATGTGGCTCATTAGACCCGTTTGAGGTCAAAGTGGAAATGACGCTCACCGATGGTGGTCTGTCTTTACTGTAGTTAATAGTGGCCATTTTAAGGTTGGTTCACCACCTAAGTGCGCTGCATTGAGAAGCGGATGCAGACCTGCTCATTTGTTTGCCCGCGAAACACCTAAACTGCCCCTATACCTACTACTTATTCCAGATAAACGGGTTGTAAACTTCTTCATCAGCCCTGCTACAGGGTATTGGTTGAAAGTACTCCTCCAAATAGGTGTGCCCAGTCAGCTCTCCCTCCACAGAGCTCCCTCGTTGGATTCCATAAAAAGTGTTTCTCTGGGAATACCCCTGTTGAGAAGGTGGGTTGTTGTGTACCCCTTAGAAATATCTTTAGCAGGGCAATATTGGCACAGCCAGAGGCCGTCCATTGTTTAACCTAAACCAATATAATAGCTTAACAAAGCGGTCCAGAATCAGAGGAGCCTGTTTTTTTCCTTGACTGGGGAGGCAGTCTGTCCTAGATAATTAATGCCACTGTCCAGGATACACTCCAACAAACAATGGTCTTGGCTCTACAACCCATAAAGAAGCTCTTAATAGAGGTTATGGAACCTGCATGGATATTGAGGACTCTGCGAGTAATGTACATAAGCAGAACCCCATCCCAAAAGGAAGGCCCCACTTTACCAAAGCCCTTTAGAAGATCATAAAGCAGCACTTCAAGCCAAAGCACAAGCGATAAGGACAAAGTCATGAGACCTCTTGTTCTCACCACCTGAGCCAGCTCCTGACTTCCTCCCTCTAATGAGAAAGAAACCAACCGATCCAGATGAGTCTTTGGACCCACTTTCCGACCACTTTTACACCAGAAAAAAAGGCTCTGTGTGGGAAGTTTTTCCCAGATCATCTTGTTCACCACAGATCAGCCAAATGGGTCGTACTCCCAGAACCTCTGCTTATGTCCAGACTATGTTATAAAAGCCATTGGAAAATTTTCAGTCAGGAATTTTTTTAAAGGCCCAGCCAGGACAGAGGCCAGGAAGCTGGCCACCTCAACTAGCAAGGCCCTGCGACTCAGAGAGATTCCGGACCTGACCCACTTTTCATCCTTCTTCCGCACAGAGGCTAGAGATAGCAGAAAATACAGAGGGGGATTCAGGGGAGCTGGTGTGTACCAGGCAGACTATCCGATAAGAATCATTCCAATATATCAGGTACCTCTGATGGGCCAGAACCATGAAATGAATCCCGGCCTGGAATGTAATCAAAGTGTGACTGATACACCAAACCATTCTGAGATTACAATTACAGTGTTATTCTACACCTGTTTAAGCAGCGCCACCATGATGCATAGTATTTTCACATTACGTAATAGAGCAATTGTCCTGCAAAATAGACCTGATAAAAAAGGGCCGTTGTGCCTGTCCAATTCCAGCACAATTGATTTATCCTCAATATTTAATTGAAAGAAAGACCAGGGGTTCCACCTAGTGGTACTAAACCTGAGGGAGCTGAATTCATTTTACTGCAAAGTGGAGGAAAGTCACCTTCCTGAAAGATATACGCAGGAGAGGTGTGGCGTAGCGGCCAGAGTGGCTGACTCCAGAGCGCGGGGGTCACTGTTCGATCCCTGGTGCCGGCGGCAGATCAGCTCAGCATCATGTGCCTCTGGGCAATAGCTCACTTAATCTCCCTGAAGGCCCCCAGTGCCTGGATACCCTTAATGGTGATAAGTCCTGCTTTACAAATCTGGGATTCCATACTGAGGCAAAGTGACTGGATGGTCCGATAGGTATCTTTCAAATACTATCTCACCATCCAATATTTGAGCCCCACTACAGATTCTACAATTGCTTTGGAGCGAACAGATGTACAAGTTCTTAGCCCTTAGCTTTGGCTTTTTCTTTGCGCCTTGGTGTTTTACTCAGGTATTGACACCTGTGTTGGACTAGCTGATATCTCAAGGAATCCTTCAGTTACTCTTGTACATTGACAACATGATTCTCATTCCACAGTCAAGACAGATGCTTCTTCAACATCAATAACGGTAGTCTTGTTACAAGATCTGGGATTTTTATTATCAACAAACTCAAATGAGCCCTTGTACACTCCCAGGACCTAGAGTTCTTCGGTTTCAAAACGGACTCAATGGCAGTTATGCTGATGCTGTAATCTCAAAGTTAAAGGCTATTAGGAGAGAATTATGAAGAATTCTGTCTCACAAGATTAGCTCACTCAAACATCAAGCGAGATTAGTGAGCCCGTTATTGGCTTCTATCCAAGATGCTTTCTCCAGACCTCTCCAAAAGCTGAAGATTATGCATCTGAAAGGACTTTTGTCATACGAACATCCAATAACTATCACCATATGCTAGGCTAGATTTGAAATGGTAGCTAACACACATGGATGCCTGAAACGACAGAGCTATATTTGGGTCTTCTCCAGATCTCATCATTGAGTCTGATGCCAGCAAGTCGAACGAAATTGATAACGAAATGGAGGCCTTGCAAGATAAAGCTTTTTGCCTCATGGCTAAACCACAAGTTGCCAAAATTCTTCACTTGGTGTCCAGATCCAGAGATTCTGGCCACTGATGCGTTTCTTCAGAACTGGTGGGAGCACCTTAGTTATAGTAACCACACTAGGGGGCTGGAGGAGTTTTAAGGACCTGCGTGGGCCAACTCCCCGCTAATTAATTAAATCACAGAAAAAGCCATGGGTCCGGAGTCAAAAGGAGGTTATATAACTGACTGGGTGTGCTCTACCACGTAAGGGGAGGGGTTTCCCTTTTCAGGACGGTTCCCCTCACACACCAGAGGTGTCATGCTTCATCATAGGGGTGCCTCCTCGCGTGAGAGACCTAGTCTCACGCGGGCTACAACCCCCTCGTTGCGAGGGAGGAGCTCAGGGATGTTTTTTGATGAGTCAAGGCGTTGTACTAAAACCCTATGTGAGTCTGGCTTGTGCGAAAAAGTGCAGTGCTGTGATGTGAATAGTTAAAACTGGCTACGGGGTTAGCTATGCTGTAACTTTATTCAGCTACCCAGTGTCAGGATTAAAAACAGTGAATAGCTGGTAACGCAGGTGCCGTCATTAGAGGCAACTTTGCGAATACTAGACCAACATGTTTCGGCCAAGGGACCTAAAGCAGTGTCACGGCCTTCTTCAGGGTCAATATTTCAGCTACTGGGGGTTGTAGCCCGCGTGAGACTAGGTCTCTCACGCGAGGAGGCACCCCTATGATGAAGCATGACACCTCTGGTGTGTGAGGGGAACCGTCCTGAAAAGGGAAACCCCTCCCCTTACGTGGTAGAGCACACCCAGTCAGTTATATAACCTCCTTTTGACTCCAAGCACCTTAGTTATACCTTCCCATCCTTTGTCATGGGCAACAGTCCAAATAAAACAACCACGAGCGGAACTGGTTCTAGTTGCCCGACTGTTGAGCTTCCAGGTTTGGTTTCCGGTGTTGTTGGAGATGACAGTGGCATGTTTGGTGCTTCTAGTGACATCAGAGCGACTGTTGACGTATTCTTGGAACCAACGACATCCACTTCTGGAATGAGGCTAACTGCGGTTGCTGGCTTGGAGAGTCTTTGGGAATAAGGGAAAATCAGTAGTGTGAACTACATAGTGCTGGAGAGGAGCAGTTACGTTCGCTCTCTCCACCCTCCTATCACCTTAATTTAAAGGTAGGAGGAGAACAGAGGGGGCTAAAGTACGATCTCTCTTCAACACCATGTTTTTGATACTGGGAAGCAAGACAGCAGGGTGGTGACAGAGAGAGAGAGCGCAGCTTTAACATTTAAATGTGCACTCTCTCTGGCACCAAACACTTACCTTTCCACCTCGATTATGCTATGCAGTGCTAGTTTGCTGGCCCTACATCTGGGCCACGATATTTGTGTGATGGGCACATTTTGTGCCCGTCACAAAAATACTGCAATTTTTGCTTTTTTGAGCCGCAAAATTGGTTAAAACAGACTGCAAAATCCTGAGGGGTCTGAATGTCAAGCTATGTCTTCTGACAAACTGCTACTTTATGTTTTTTAAACATGTGGTTTGGTGTTTACAAACTCCTCTCACTTTGCAATCAGAGAACGAAAAGTAAAGTGAATTATGTGACACTCTTGCTGGGGTACAAAGAGTGGGAAAGAAAATGGAGTAGGATGTCATTTTTTGTAATAACCAACAAAATGTAAATACCTGTACACATTCAGCAGTCATGAAAGCAAAAATGCATTTATTTTTGGTAATTCTGAAGTGTGATGGAAACAAAGATTTTAATAGGATCAAAACAAATCAAGGCACTTTACTTCATGATGCACAAATGATAAATATTCACTGAAACACTCTTTCCACACGTTATCATTTGTGTGTGATATAGTATGATTAGTAAAACTGTATGTCTGTGCAAATTTAGTGGCCATTTTAATGGAAAATGGGCTGTTTGTAAATGATAGTGAACTACCACACTATGTGTCAGGTACATAAAAAAAAAAACACCCAACTCATGTCCATTAAAGTTAGGTGGGTCTCAAAAGTTTGTCATTATAAAAATTGGGTCCTGGTGCTAAAATGTTTGGAAAGCACTGTCCTAAAGTAATTCTTTTACAGCACCAAGATTGACACATAGTTCACAATACAAAGTCCTCTGCTTTGCAGATTAAGAAAAGCAAATACCAGTCTCCATGTTAAAAGAATAAGCAGCAATTTGCTAGAACACATAACATGACATTTGACCTCTGCCTCTGAATGCACAGCAAATGTCTCAAGTTAAAAATATTTAAAGGGAACTTTATTGTTTATTCACCTTCTAAACTCCAGCATGGTTATCTTGGGGGTGCTCTAGTACCCGTACTTCCAACTCTTATGGACTGCGATCTTTTCTTACGGATTTGCGCTTCGCTTGGGCATCCGCTGGCTTTAGAAGTGTTTTGTATGGCTGGTTAGCTCAATCAACTCTGCCACGCCACGCCTTTACAATAAGAAACCTACGTAGGAACAGACAAAAACAGCTGCGCTCTGACCGCAGCAAGTCACCAAAACTAAGCTAGCACGGTAGCCGCCATCTTTGAACGGAGTTTGGTACAGAGCATTTACATTCGTTATTAAATATGGCGTTAATTTAATTGAGAAAACGAGTAAGAACGATGAAAATAGTGAATATATTCGTGTAAATGATGTGGGGACACCGGAGGTCACAAATAATGGTACTTTATGCCGTGAGATATAGGGATTTTGAACTGACAGTCTCGTTATTTTTTTATCAACTTCACTGAAGTTCTAGCTGGAAATAAATCATTTGTAATGCATTTTATTGCATAGCTTTCAAGCTAATACATGTTTTTTTTAATTTTCCAAAAATCAATTTTTGTGATTTGGAGGTCGGGCTTGTTTTTTATTTTTTCCAGAGGGGGTTGTGCACGTTTTCGATTTGAACCTGGCAACACTGTTTGGTTAGATACGAACGCCAAGCAGCGAGTCCCGGGTTTTTAAAACATCTCAGTCGGGAGGTGGGAGGTAAGGCACAACAAATTCGGGAACCTCTCGCATGTCTCGTCAGTATTTGCATGTTTCGCTTGCGTAAACTTGTTAATTTGTAACACAGAATAAAGGCTTTTGTAAGATATGATGTGTATGGACGTAGTTATTAAGACAGATATAAATAGTTGTAAAATACAGGTCCCAGGTGCATGATATATATTTAATAATTTCCGTTCGTATTAACCCCTTTTATTATTTTGCTTATGTATTAGTTTTTAGAAATATTTATTTTTTGTTCTGTGAAAACAAATTGCAACTAGTATATCTCTACACTCATTTGACCAATAAACGTGCGTTCACAATTGGATGCCTGTTGGGTTTTAGCCCTATGAGGAGCCATACATATTCCAACACTTCATTCAAAGATGGGCGTTATTGTATTGTAATTTTGATTTATACAGTGCTTACTACCCCTGATGAGGTGTTGAAGTGCTTTATATCGAGTAGCACGCTACTCCTGAACCCATGGTTAGTGGTTACTTTAGTGAATTATGGTATAGGCATCTGCACTTCTGCAGTTATTTATGAACATTTGACCCCTTTTTTGAGAAAATCCAGGTCCTATTAATTAGGCCTGGGTGGTGAACTCTGCTCCGTGCGCAGAGTTTTTGGCACTCCGCGGAGTATGCGGAATTGCGAAAAACTCCGCACCGCAAAGCAGGAGTCTTTTCCTCGGTCAAGCTCGCCGACATTATTTGGCGATCGCAAGCGAGGAAAATCCAATGCTAGACCACCTCCCAGCGAGATTTCCTAACGCGGGAGATGCGGGTGGTCACGACTGCTCGCGTTGAGAAATTATCCGTTGGCTTTGAGGAAGCTGCAGCTCGAGTAGAAAATCTAGTCAAGCTGCAGAAAGAAGCAGTGCCTTCCTGCGTGGACCATACACACAGCGCTAAAAATCAGCGCAGACGGTGAGACCTAACGTACGCCGCCGGTAGCAGAACTCCGCATAGCGCGGCAGAGATTTTTGGTCACTTCGCGGAGCTCCGCTACAGGGAACTCTGTGAAATCCGCCCAGGTCTACTATCAATACGGATAGACAGTGGCCTGAAAAATGGCTTACTTTATCCAACCACTAATTGTGGAATGGAAGTCTTACAGCCTTTGTGGCCTAGAGTAAAAGCAACAGAAACAGAATCTAATTTACCGTAAGATTCTGTACTAGAAATGTAAATCCAAACCACATGGCCCACATCTACAATGCAATTTTTACAATTACATACTAATGGACATGAGGCAGATAATTTTTTAATGTAACTAACGCATTGTGTGGTAGTCCATAGCAGTCAAATCAGAATCATCTGAAGGAAGAGTGTGAAACGCCAACTCCTGGACCAAAATAAAATATGATAAAATCTTAGGATGCAAAGGGGCAAAAAACCAAACCATCAGGAAGAAATCTCAGATAAGAAGCAGTACATAGACAGACTGTTAACTTACCCTAGCACCTTGCAGGAACGCCAACCTTAGGGTCAGAAATTTAAACCCTACTGATTACAAGGGTTCAATAGTAGCTGTTCTAAAGGCACCAAGGAGAAGGTGCAAATCTGAGGAGGAAAGAACAGAATGATCTCTATTCTAGCTGTTGGATCAACAGAAACCACATCTTGGGGGTAGGGGGGCGGACAAAATGGAGTAATTAGAATCACTGAGGCCACCACCTGATATATTTTTAGAGTAATCTTCAAAAGTAGAGGAAAGGGGGAATGCATACAAAAGACTTCTCAGCCGTGAGAAGGGCATGCCATCCACCTCCAGGCATCCTTTGACCTACTACTAGAGCAAAAAGCAGGAAGTAGAGAATACTGTGTGGTTCCAGAGAATCCATGTCAGTTCAAAAATAATGTATGAAACTAACAAAACCACTGAAATTCACCTGTTATAGTTATTGCAAGTAAACATAACTTGTGCCCTAACGTAACTATAACTCGCACACCCACTATTCAGTGTTATAAATGTAATTCAAGATGTTGCGATCATGTTATCAATGATGTCATAGAAGATATCTTGAGTGATGTAAAATGCAAGTGAGAATCACCTTAACAAAGTTGTCTCCATACAAATATCCTTTGGCTTTTTCTGCGAAATATTTCTCTGCCTCTTCAGTCTACGTTATGTCAATTCTCATAAGCAAAGACTTAAACTGCTCTGCTGAGATGGCTGCATTTGCATTGCCCAAAAGGCAAATGGCTAGTTGGTTCTGCCCTTATAAAACAGGTAAATTAACAGGCTCCTTTATCCTTGTGAGTTGCAGAATGTGAGTTAAACGATCAAAAGCATACCCACAAGTTTCTCTTGACAAGCTCATAGAGCCTTGTCTATCCCATTTCTTGAGATCTTTCCCCTTCTTAGATAGGAAAGTTATCATAAAGGTATCAATAGATGACATGTCAGACAACTTACTGGGAAAGATTGTCTTTTGCATTCACTTCAGTGTCTGGTCTTTGTATGTTTTTTCACCTGCAAGGTGTACTTCACTCTCCGCAGAGGACTCTCCGATCATTTCTTCCCCAATTAATGTAGACTAAGCCAGTCCGAACGTCTTCAAACCATTCTTATCTGTATCCCCTCTGAAGGTGAAATCAAATTAAAAAAAAAAATGGGCATCACTATAGAATCCCTTAACAGTAATCACTTTCAAACACCATTTTATGTACTAAAGATTGACAGGGATTAATTATTATGAAGAGCCATAAAAAAGTGAACAGCCTGCCCACAATCACTGGAACCTGCAAAGATGCCTTTATAGTATGCATGTGAATGAATAGAACAATTTAAAACAAAAGTTCCTCTTTTCCACTTTTTAAAACATACTAATAAATAAAAGGAAAAACCTCCAACAAAAGGAACCCAAAGTTAAAAACACCCTGACTTAGAAGGGTACAATGTATCCTAAGAGAAATAAAATTGTAAGAAACAATGTAGCATAGCGGATGCAATGTACCATTGAGGAAAGTATACATCTCACACCCAGCTCGGCCGCTGGCTGTAGAAAACAAGGGAAATATTACAAGCTACCCTCTGCAAAACTTAAAATTGAAACAACCAGGTTTGTGAGAGGATGATCAACAATGTGTCTATATACACACATATGTGCCCCCTTCCCATATTTAAAACACTGAATACAACACAAAGCTCCTGCTCTGGGCACAACCCTGCCAGTGCAGCGTCAGTTCTGAAGATGCTTTGCACCCCCTGTCCCGGCTGGATAAGTTGGCAGTGAGCTAAACACCGCTTACGCACCCATCACCAACCTAAACAGATATCCAGCCGTATCTCATTTGTGGAAGTATGGTTGTTTCATTTGTGAGACAAGATATTTGGCTGTCTAAAACACTAAAGAAGATGATGGCACAGGGAAGGCTAGAGCTTTTATGGAGGAGACTATTGCTGCAACAGGAATCAAGTTTCACTAACTCTGCTCACTATCACACAACCCGAGCTGATCCCCCCCGCTTGTTGAATTTCAGCACAGCCGGTCGATAGACCTTTGCCGTTGTAGCTGAAATAGTCAGGAGCTATAACAATACATGCAATAACATATACAATTTCTATTCTAAATTAAGTCAATAACGAGAGTTAATTTTTAATTCCAAAACCTTTTTTTCTAAATGTTATAAGATATACCTTATTAGGCATTAATTTAATCCTATTATCAAAATTAATCAATCTTACAGAATTCGTATGAAAAAATGGTAAAATCAAACATATAAAATGCATTCAACGTGTTCCATAAAGGAAAGAAATCCCTTTTCCTCGGAAAGGGACTGAAATAAGGCGTTAGTCAAACTCATAGAGTCAGAGTTGAAAGAGAGTGAGATCAAGCATAAAGCTCACATCGCAATATATTATTGTCGATCAAAATAGATACCCTGATAAAGAGAGTTCCAAGAAGCTCAGTAGAGCCTTTAAAAAGCAAAGGCACAAGGTATATCGAGAATGCAGCAGCAGTAGTAAACTGCAAAAACAGGACGGGTACAGGTCAGGGATATGGTGGATAAAGAAATGGCGATGGTGGAAATATTAAACTACTCTAGGAACATGTATACTTATAAACAACCAAAACCAAAATGTTGCAATCAATGTTGCATCTTCTTCTCCTCTGGTCCAATCATCATTCGTAGTCTTCCTGGGAAACAGCACTCCTCAGGTGTCTAGACAATATCCCTCCAGACTGTAATCTCCAAGAATGTAACTTTATCTGTTTTATATCGAACTACATATAAGCTTTATGTTGACGATGTCCTTTGTCATAGATGAGACTACAGCTTTAACTTTCTAAATAATACAATTGTATATAGCTAACAATGACTATTCAGAGAAATGAGGCCTGCAACAGCGTGAGAACATTAGTCAGTAATTGAATCCCCGTTCGAAATATTAAAACAAAATATGTTAAAAGGAGGTCAAATACAGGGTAATGCATCATTCTCTACATGGTTATCCTCCTTAGTTCTGTTAAACAATGAATTCCTATGCTGACTTTAGCTATTTTCCAAGCAAACAGAGAGATTCTGCAAAACAATATGTAACTTTCATTTAGTAAAACATGATCATAGAAAAATTAAAGTTAGGGATCTGTGCTTATTCATCTCTATTTGAACTATTCATAAACAATGCTGCATTAATATTTTAAGGCCTAGTACGTGTAGTTATCACTAATTTTTGCGTTATTTTCAGCCCTTTAACTATTCACTTGAATTACACGTTAAAGTTGCACATTCTTATATTCTCTAAGTTAAATTTGTAGTTTTTCTACAACTCCCTTTTAGTGTGAAGGTTTTCATGAGTGGCATCTTCATGTTCATTTATTGATGTACACTTATTGTAGCCATTCATGTGGAATGAGTGTTTGTATTTCTTTTGTGCTTGAGATTTTCAGTAAAGAAGGTAGTTGTAATTGAGACTGCAGTTTGAAAGTAATTCTTTCCACCTCTATGAAGTACACTGTTTTACATTGGAATCATCGCACCATATAATGTTGATAATATAAGTCTGAGTGACTGATTTCCTTGCCTGCATTTTACAGATATGCAATCACAGGACTTCAAAGGCTAGAGCAATCTAATGAAATAAAAAAAAACACACCCGGATGTATGATGAACCCCCCCAGGACACAATGCAATCAGGTGACTTGCTCAAGTTCTGGAAGAAAATCTAATACAAAACAGCAGATTAGAGTCAAAGTGCAAAGGCGAAAATGGGCAATGCAAAATAAAGTCTTCCACCGAACGAAGGTCTGATGCAATGCAGTGCATCTGGATGTTCACTTCCAAAGTCATTAGACATCAAAGAAGAAGCAGCAGCTGGGCCACCCCTTAATTTCAAGGACTGCCTCCCTTTCTTATGACCCCCTGAGGTCTGACCACCCTTTTGGTTTCCACCACTCAATTGAGCCTCTTCTGGAGTCTGTCCTGGAGCATGTCCTGTCCCCATGAAGTCGGTCGTCGCCAGGTTACTTCACACCTCAGTAGGGGATAAATTAGGGCCCTCAGTCCTCACACCATTGTGAGAGTCAAGCAGGCTTGGGTTTTTAGGACAGTTGTTTACGCCACAACACAATCTATGTTCAGCATGTTGAATTCTCGATCAAAGCCCCCCACTGCTGAGGTAATCTAAGAAATGATGGATGAGCACTTAATTGGGTTTCTTGAAATATCCACATCCGTGTTCTGGGATCTTGTTGGCTTTCTCTTGCTTATCACAGCGTCCTCTAAGCAAAATTAAGGGGGTTGGCCCTGCCTCTTTCTGGTGCTGTTGGACGCAAGGTTGGGCCCACCCTTTGTTCGGGCACGCCCCGCATGTTCTTGCGCAGCAGGACTGCCACGCGCTTAAGTATCGCTGATGAGCCACAGGTGATGATCCAGGAGGGGATTCTGGGATGTGTAGTCCCCTGCGGACGCTGTCCGCGACATCTCCCCTTTACTGTAGCAGGTGTCGAGATGGTCAAAGCAGCATCCCCCAGCGATGGCAAACAGGAGGAAAATGTAGTGGTCGCCCCAGCGGCAGGATGTGGCAAGATGAGAGACAGTAAGCACCAGCGCAGCCTTAGGATTTAACTTGATACACCATCTCCTGGCCTCACCTACTGGATGGGTAAAACCTGGTCTTAGGTTGCCCTGTGGTTGCGACAATAGGTCTCCGCAGGACACTTTACATTTTGTAATGTTCTGCAATTATTTTAGCAGACCTAGAAAGTAATTTGTAACCCCACTATTGAAATCCCTGAACTTCATTCAAGTACGCCCTGCTCTCATGTATCTGCAAATGCTCCCCAATTAACATATTTTATTTGCGGTTTCCTGTTTTTTAAAAGCAGCACTGATGTCCAGGCGATCGAGATCTGACTTATCATTGTATCGCTGCACACAGGGTGCTTCTTATCTGTTTTTACTGTTATCTGGCTTTTAATTTATATGTATTTTATATTCATGGGTTATATAAGTATGATTTTATGTAATGTTCTCTATGCTCTTTTTATGGTTGTTGTTGTCAACAGAATAAAGATTTTATGATGATGATAAAAACAAATTAGTCACAGATCCACTGCTATATCTTGATTAACCACAATATTATTCTAATTTGAAATTGCAGTCAGTTTGCTAAAGATGGGCAACCGTCAGAGCAACTGGGACGAATTCCATCATAAATGGAAAATGAAAAGCATTTTGACTCCCCAAATGTGCCTAGTGCACTAACAGTGACAAATAATAGAAGGAATGTCAGATGGGGCCATATACAACAGTCTCCCTCTAAGCTGGCTAAAGTCTACCAGCTAGCAATTCCACTCATAATTAAAATGCGGGAGGCAGCACAGGTGGAGGGTCCCTTCTTGGATATAGACATGGCAGGGAAAATACATTCAGAGCTTAGCTCAAAACTGGCGGATGTATTCTTCCCGCTGGTGCGCATCAGAGTAAACAGTCGAAATAAATGCGCTTGGTTCATTGGTAAGTGTCGCAAGGCCAAGCGGGACCTTTTGGAAGCGGTTAAGGCCAAGGATAGGCCACAAACCAAACTCGCCAGGGCTAACTATAAACGGACTACACAGCAGAAAAAAAAAAACTGGGAACTAGAGAGGTGGGAAATGCTCAGGACTGCCCTGAATGACAAAGATCTGAAAACTTTCTGGGCAATAGTGAGCTCGGGTGACAAGGAAGGGAGACCGGCCATTGAGCCCAACATAGCCCCTGAAGCCTGGGAGACTCACTTTGGGTCTCTGTATTTTTCCAGGGATGATGGACCTGTTAATTCAGTTAGCACTAGCATGGTATTGGAGTTCCACCAGGTGGGGGACATGGAGATCACCATGACCGAAGTGAGAAATGCTATTAATAAGCTCCATCGTAATAAAGCACCAGGTCTAGATAAATTACCGGGGGACCTTTTTCATGAAGAACCCACAATATGGGTTCCCTACTTGTGTGCCCTATTTAACGCCGTCTTAAAAGGCATGGATCCCCCTGACACCTGGCGCGGGGCTGAAATAGTTCCTATACTTAAAAAAGGTTGTCCCCTCTCACCCTCTAATTACAGGCCGATTAGTTTAATTGACATTTCCCAAAAACTCTTCGGCCTGTTGCTCCTAGACCGCCTTCAGGGTTGGCTGGAAGACGAACAAATATTAAGCCCCTACCAGGCCGGCTTCAGGTCAAAAATGTCAACCGTAGACCAGATATTTAGACTACAACTACTCTTCTGGAAAACGGTGACCATAGAGGGTGGCAGTCTCTATTTAATTTTTGTTGACCTGACGTCGGCTTTTGATCTCGTACTCAGGGAGAAACTTTGGAAGGTGTTGAGTGACCTTGGGATCCCTCCATATCTTTTAAATGTCATAGAGAGGCTCCACTCGGAGAATTTTGCACAAGTACATTGTGGAAAATATGGGAACCTTACTCCCCGTTTTCCTGTTCAAAAGGGGGTACGGCAGGGATGTGTTTTAGCCCCTACTTTATTTTGTCTTTTTATCAACGGTCTTATTGACCACCTTAAAACAATCGAGGACAATGATGCCCCCAAGCTAGTTTCGGGGAAGGTCCCTGCGCTGATGTTTGCAGATGATACCCTGCTACTCTCAAAAACACCAATGGGTATCCAGCGCACTCTAGATGGCTTTGCCAACTTCTGCAAATTACGAGGGCTAGAGATCAACCTAACAAAAACCAAATACATGGTCTTTAACCCCCCCTCGCACGACCCGTCCAAACCCTTCTTTAATGGTATTCCATTGGAAAGAGTGAAGATATTTGATTATCTGGGAGTTACCCTGTCAGAGCATTTTGAATGGGGTCCACAATTGGACAAAGCAAGACTCAGGCTAATCCAGACAGTGGGCGGTATAATGAAATTATATAGAACTTCAGTTTTTAAACCAGCCGCCCCTGTGGTGGAGATTTACAAAGCGCAAGCAAGGGGTGCCACATTATACGGGGTGGAGTTGTGGGGGCACTGCCCTACCACTAATCTGATGAAGGTGGAGAACAACTTTATGCGCCAGCTCATAGGCCTACCCCGTAGCACCCCTCTTATTCCCCTTCGCATGGACCTGGGCATTAGGCCCCTTGATGAAGAAATTGCCCTGAGACCTCTAACTTTCTGGTGGAGGATATGGGTGACCCCAGAGCTGTCTGCCTATAGGGCCGAGCTAATTGAGCTCTTATCTATTTGCACCGTCAAGAAAATTCCATGGCTGTGGCACATAAGGGAGCTTGCCTTTAAGCTAGGCAAGCCGGACCTCTGGAGAACACCCGAGATATCATGTGCCACGATTTCTAGGCTGGAACTAGTCAACTGCTATAGATTAGCCAAACTAGTGTCTATCCAAGAAAGTGCCTCATGTGGTCGTTTGACAGCAGAATTTTTGCAAGTAAAAGATGTATTCAGCAAAGAAAACTTTCTGGATTTTATTCAACCCCCACTGGCCAGGAAATTGTACGTGCAACTCAGATTAGGGACTCTCCCATTATTAGCGTACACCAGCAAATGGGTGAAAGATCAAACGGGTGAATGTCCTGCATGTAAATATAAGGAGGAGTCCGAATTGCATGTCCTGCTCCTCTGTCCTGCTTATCGGCTGCCGCGCAAGCGTTGGATAATCTAACTATGCAAGAATTTGGGATTTGTGCGCAGCATCGAGGCTTACAGAGTTTTAAAGTATGACCAGCACCCACCTATTGTTTTTGCTGTATCTCGATTCCTAAACTGTATGTGGCACATTCGGCGGGCCTGTTTAAAGTAGCTTCTACGGGGAATTTCAAATGTATTGAACTCGCGTAGGTCGAGCAATTCTGTCCCCATGCTCTGGGCTCCCCATCTTAGTCTTACAGTTGTATCTTTTGAAATTTTTTAGACTGCAGCTTATCCTAGGATGGTTGTTTTTATTCTCTTCTTAATGGGTTGATGATAGTATTATGTATAATTTCACATCCCTGTTGCACTTTTACGTACTGTGTGTTTTGTCCTTTTCATTTTTGAGATGATCACTGCATTAGAAGATGATTGTGCGCTACTCTAATTTTGAACTACAAGTGTATATCATTTGCTTTTACTGTTTGTACTTTTATGGCCCTAGAGGCCGAAACAAAGTTAATAAATGGAAATGGAAAAGCATTTTGAATTGAGCTCCTATTACTTTGCTTTAATATTGCTGGTTTTAACATTTATTTTTGAGGATTATCATTTCTGGGCAACTTAACAAAACATTGCCTTAATCTTTCCAGAAGTGACATGCAGATTGCCATCCCAAATTAGCTTCACAAAAGCTCTGGATCTGCCCCGCCCTCAATAAGAACAAGGGGTCTATTCAAGAATTTAATTTTGTAGTACGTAAAAGTAGTACTATAGTAGTATTACTCGTACTACAAAATACTGTCCACAAATCCATAGGTGGAGGCCTCAGCCTCTCCTATCTTTCTGTGTTGAGATCTCTATCAAGGTCGCAGAGATTTCCATACATGTAGATATACTATATAGTAGTAAATGTCATAGGGACCAGGGAAGTAATGGTAAAATGAGAAATAGCTACTGTTAAATGGGACGGGGTTTAGAGGAAATTAAGGAGGGGTTTATGTAGGGACATGTCAAGGGACCAAACAAATACACGTCCACAAAAGAGTAACAGCATGGTATTCACAAACTACCCTGCTAGAATTACTACAGCCTTAAAGGTGACAGAACAGACTGAAATGTACTCCAGCCTAACTTTGGAGTAAGTGAAGCACCACACATGGGCAACCACTGGTACTGCAACACATTTCCTTTAAAAAACAACGAAAGGGGGGGCGTGGCTAACCATCATGGCCGACCGGAAGTGAATCCGATCAGCTCCGCGCCAGGCCCTAAAAAACCAGTAGGTTCAGGGGCTCCACATGCCCCAAATTCGGCCTGAGAATTCATTTACCGCATCCGTGACCTGAGGGGCAGCCGCCAGAAAGAGAAAAATACCCCTGGTGCGGCGCGCGGAGCAGGAGACCTCATCCGATGGCACCCGAGGAGGAGCAAAATGGCGACTGTCACTCTGCTAGGTGGGGAGAGCCCGCTTCGGTGCGACGAGGTCTGCTGATGGCCCCGCACATAGGAGTGAGATCTTGAGAGCAGAAGCCCTTGCACGTTTGGCCCCGGGGGCTGCCCCCACAAGTAGACGGCGAGAGGATTACTGACGTCGGCTCCGGTGCGGTTACCAGCACCCACCAGCATCCCAGACGGCTGGAGATGGGTCCTCGAGAGTCTGGAGGGGAGAAGGGACCCCCCCGATGGTGTTAGCCGGTGAGGAGTGGGGGGGCCCACCTTCTAATTAAGCAGCCCGCTCGCGGAGGCAGCCAGGCGCTGACTCGGAACCCCTTGAGGAGGCTCTGACGGGAGATATCGATCCCCTGGTGACAGTCCGCGGCGGGGCAATGTCTCAGGGACCCCAGGGATGACAGCGCATATTACCTACAGATAACCGGAGCCACCTACGCACGCGCGGGGGGCCGTACCCCCCAGCCAGCAACACTGTAGGTTGGATCGGGTCCCCCGAGGGACCGGAGAAGAGCGGGGTCCCATCAAAAGCCAAACGATAACGCCGGTAACGAGCGGGGGGGGGGCCCCCTTTCACCTCAGCAGCCAGTTAATGGACACAGCAACAAGCGATGCCTGACCCTAAGATGGCCGCGACCAGCCCAGAGCCTCGTGAGGGGACCCAGACGTGGGGCTCTCTCGCACCTGATGAGGTGTTTACGCCCAGAGGGGGGTCCATACTGCAGACCCGCCTACCAGCCCAAGTATGTGAAGCCCAGCAGCAGCTAGGAGGGTAAAGATTGAGGCGCCGTCCCCACAAGCCCCCTACAGGACCAAAGAAGCGCTCCAACTGAAGACGAGCCCAAAGGCCCACTATATACCGCCATTCAAGCCCAACGCCTGAGAGGGGGTCTTGGGACCGCCTGATCACCTCAGCCCGGAGCCGATCTGGCGCGCCTGGAAAAGGGAAAGACCACTCTCTATACACCCCCCCCACTGCGAAGAGCCCTGGTCCCCGGGCCTTCTGGGTTCCACCCAGTTGATCCCCTGTTGCAGGGGATTGATGACTCGCCACAGTGTCAAGACCCCCACGGCCCTTCCGTGTCTGAGAAGGCCCGCGCAAGAGATGGGTGAAGGTCCCTATGCCACCCAAAAAGGCACAGCCTCCAAGGGTCTCCAACTTCTTCTCCCCCGCCACCAAGGGGGCAACTAGTGACGAAACCAAGCGAGCAATCGACAATATGGCGCTCACCAAAGAGGACCTGCTGACCACACTAAGGGAATTCAAGCAGGAGCTGCGGGACGACATTAAAACTGACATAGGGGCCTCCTTTGATGCATTCAAGTCAGAAATGGGAGGTCGGCTGGTGGCTCTGCAATCAGACGTGGATTCAGTCGGGGCTCGTGCTCTCGACCTTGAGGCCAGACAGCAAGACCTGGAGAATCGCTTGAGACCCCTAGAGACCCAATCCGAAGACCTTCGAGCGCAGTTGAAGGCCACAGTGCTCCGGTGTGAGGACCTGGAGAACCGCTCCTGTCGGGATAACATACGAGTGAGAGGCCTGGAGGAAGGTTGCAAGGGCCCAGACCTGGAAGCCTTTATGGTGGGGCTCTTCTCTACGGTGCTGGGGGACTCTGAGCCGGAGGTGCGTCTGGAGAGAGTACAAAGAGTGGGGTCCGGGAGATGCCAGAAAGCCCTGTGATGTGTTGGCAAAATTCAGTTCCTTTAAAACCAAGGAACGGGTCCTCCAGAAAGCACGAGCCATGGACAAGGTTTCCTTCCAAAACACGGAGTGCTCGCTCTTCCAAGACATGGCCCAAGCCACACTAGCCCGACGTCAGCGATTCCGACCCGTCACCGCAGCCTTAAGAGAACGTAAGGTGAGGTACCGCTGGACATACCCCTTTGGGCTGGCATTCACGTGGGACAATAAAAAATTATCACTGTATGGAGCTAGAGGAAGCGGCAACTATCCTGGGCGTCGAGGTGCCCGCCACAACACACGCGACAACCGAGAGGAGGCCCCTGGCTTCAACAGCGACGACCAAGCAAGAACTCTGAGGGTTGACGAACCAGGGTTTCCTAGCGACGGAAAAGGCATGCTCTGTCACTCACGCCAAAGCGATGCGGAGAAAGGCTTGAACTTATGATGCCGACCATAACAACCAAAGAGCCGGCGACCTACTGGTTTCCACTTCTTTCAACATCTACGATACTGAAAATGGGCCGCGGCAATGGAATTTGGTCCGCCCCAGTTTTTTTCTCGAAATGAGGTCCTCCTCCATGACCGAGGATCTTCGGGAGCAAGTTGTTGGACTAAGTTGGACACGGTTCACTTTTTTTCTTCTTTTTTCTTTTTGGTTTTTTAGTGTCACGGTCTACTTTTTTTTGCTGCTTTTCCCATTTGGTTGCTGATACAGGGGGGAGAGTGGGTGGGGGGACTTTTAGGCCAAGGTGCAGGGGGAGAGGAGAGAGCCTAGCTGTCCGGATATCGTCGACAAATGGCAGGTTTTAACTGTCTGACATGGAATGTTAAGGGGCTTAATTCCCCTAACAAGAGACAGCGGATCTGGAAATTTTTACACGATCACCAGATTAAAATTGCTGCCCTTCAGGAGACACACCTTCCCTGTAAAGAGGAACACCGATTGAAACACAGGGCATACCCCCAAATTTTTCGCTCTTCGGCACACACCAAACACAATGGGGTGGCGCTGCTCTTTCACACTTCAACCCCCTTTCTGCACCAAGACACTAAAACAGACAAGGAGGGGAGGTTTGTGATGGTGAGGGGTGAGTTACGGGGCAGATCCTGTACAGTTGCGACGCTTTATGCACCCAACACAGGACAGCATGATTTCTTCAACTCTTTTTTTTTTTTTATCTACCCTGGGAGGCTTCGCAAGAGGCGATGTTATACTATTAGGGGACTTCAACTTAATAGGGGACCCGACTCTTGATACCTCACACAGCCACAGGGCAGCAGGGGGGGTTTTCAGTAAATCGCTTCAGGCAACTTTACGGGGTCCGGGCTTGGTAGACGTCTGGAGGAATGCCCATCCCACGACACGAGATTACTCCTTCTTCTCCCACTCACATAGGACATACTCCAGAATAGATCACGCCTTCGTGAGTCAGTCCCTCCTCTATACGGTGCTGGGAACTCAGTTCCACCCGATCTGCCTCGTGGACCACGCGCCCTTAGAACTGACCCTAGATTGGCCTGCACCACGTTCCAAATTTGCCAGGTGGTACTTCCCCAATTACCTGGGCAGAGAGACTTCTCTGGGACGAACTGTGACAAGCAATTACGGACTTTTTTGATCTTAATGACCCGGAACACACTTCTCTAGCCAACAACTGGGACGCCTTCAAGGCAGTCATCAGGGGGAAGTGCATTGAACTAGAGGCCACGCTCAAGACGCAACGCAAGGGAGAACGCCTCCTTCTAGAGAGCAAACTTCGCTCCGCTGAAGAGGACCACAAGGCTTCCCCCTCGGTACAAACTCTCCGCAAGGTTACCCAGATTAAGGGGAAACTCCAAGCGATCTACACTAATGGGGCCGAAAAGACTCTTTTGCGCCTCCAAGCACGTAACTATGAGGGGGTAAACAAGGTAGGCGCGCTATTAGCACGCCAGCTACGGATCCGGCAGGAGAAGAACTTCATTCAGAAGGTAGAGGATGGGAAGGGGGTCCTTCACCAGAGCGAAGCGGGTAAGGCCAAGGCTTTTGGGGATTTCTATCACACTTTGTACACGGCGGACCAACCAGACTTGCGAGCCCAAGACCAATATTTAGAGGGACTTACCCTGCCTCAGGTACCCGCTTCCACCAACGAGGTGCTGAGTAGCCCCTTCTCTGCCGAGGAGGTTCAGAAGGCGATCGTTTTGCTTAAGCTTCAAAAAGCGCCTGGTCCGGATGGCCTTAACGCCCACTTCTATCGTACCTTCGCTCCGGATCTCGTCCCCCGCCTGGTAACGCTTTTTAATGATATCGCTTCTTCACAACAAGTGACCCCCTCGATGGGTGAAGCCCTGATCTCTGTCATCCCCAAACAGAAAGACCCCTCCCACTGCACCTCGTACAGGCCGATAGCGCTCCTCAACTTGGACGCCAAGCTCTATTAAAAAATCTTGGCCACTCGCCTGGAAAACATTATGCCGTTCTTGGTGCAGGCCGACCAAGCGGGCTTTATCAAGGGGAGACAAACCCATGATAACCTGCGAAGAATAGTCCATATAATTGAGAAAGCACAACCGAAGGCAATACCCACGGTCCTTCTCGCGCTGGACACGGAGAAGGCCTTTGATCGGGTGGACTGGGCCTTCCTGACTCGCACTCTGCGTCGCTTCGGCTTCGCCGAGACTTTTATCGGGATGATCAAAGCGAATTACCATGCGCCGCGCTCTAAGGTACTGGTGAATGGGGTGGCCTCGGCACCTTTCACTCTCTCACGGGGCACCCGTCAGGGCTGCCGCCTATCCCCCCTTCTATTTGCGCTCAGCATCAAACCCTTTGCGGAGCGCATTCGTTCCAACCCGGACATAGGGGGAGTCCCATTCGGCACAGATGAACACAAGATATCCCTCTTTGCAGACGATGTGCTCCTACCTGTCACGAGACCCCAATCCTCCTTCACGGCGATTCTGGCAGAGCTCGCCTTGTACAAGCGGGCCTCTGGCTTCAAGGTGAACCTCTCGAAATCCTTCCTCCTGAACCTCACTGTCCCTAAGGCAACTATGCGGGCCATAGAGGGCGAGACCCCCTTTCGTAGTGCACACAAAGACATCACCTACTTGGGCATAAAACTCACCCCCAAGGTGGAGCACCTCTACAGGGCAAACTTCCCCCCACTACTGCGACAACTTAAAGCGGACTTTGCCAGATGGCGTTCGGCCTACCTCTCGTGGATAGGAAGGATAAATGCTATAAAAATGAATGTTCTGCCGCGTTTATTATACCTTTTCTAGGGCCTTCTGATCCCGGTGAATAGGGCGCTCTTCTCCGAAGTAAAAACAATGGTCACCAAGTTCATATGGCAGGGGCAGAGGGCACGTCTCTCAAACCGCATGTTGACGAGGTCGAGGGAGGAGGGAGGGCTGGCCCTACCTGACTTCCTGAGCTATTATAGGGCGGCCCAACTGAGGGTGATCACTGAGTGGTCCCTCCGAGAATCGGAAAAACGCTGGCTCCATATGGACAGACAAATCACAGGGAGAACGATATGGGACCTCTTGTGGAAACACAAACAACACCGACCATGCAACGCCTATATCAGCACACCCACGGCGACCACCTTGAGGGTCTGGGATGTTGTGAACAGAACCACTCCTCTTACCACCTTTCCCTCCCCATACACGCCCATACACTTCAATCCTGAATTTCCCCCGGCATTGCAGGGAGGTCCCTTTAACGCCTGGCGGGAGGGGGGATGCCTTATGCTTTCCCATTTGTTCGAAGAGGGGCAACTGCTCTCCTTCCCAGAATGTTCTAGGGCATTTCAACTCCAACCTGCTGAAGAATTCCGTTATCTTCAGCTTAAACACTGGACTCTGCAACCACAGGTACAGCTGGCCGCTACCAGGGAGTTACTTCCCATTGAAAAATTTGCCCAGTCAGGGGTCTCCTCAAAGGGCACCATCTCCTTTCTCTACTCCCTTCTGCGGACGAGGAGCTCCCCGCACACCCCGAGACACCAAAGGCTCTGGGATACACTATTAGACACCCCACTACAGAAGAAACAATGGTCCTCACTCTATAGAGATATTCCCAAGTTTAACCGGTCTATGCACTTAAGAGAGGCCCACTACAAAATTATGAACGATTGGTATCTCCACCCTCAGAGGCTACACACCATCTTCCCCAACGCTTCAGACAGGTGCTGGAGGGGGTGCGGGCAGCTGGGTGACTTTAGACACATCTGGTGGGACTGCCCCCGCATCAAGCCTTTTTGGAAGGAGGTCCTCGCTCAAATCAAGCAGATCTTGGGTTACTCGATTCCAGACACTCTAGAACACACACTCCTAGGGATCCGGGACACCAAGTTGAAGCGCCAGACACAAGGGGACCGTTCAGTAATGTGGCTTTGCCTTGGGGCGGCCAAGATGGCAGTGGCCGCAGCTTGGAAGAAGTCAGAGGCCCCTTCCCTCACACAGTGGCACGCCAGATTGTGGTGGGCATTGGCGATGGAACGAATGGCAGACATCTTAGAGGACTCCCGTAAGGGTTTTGACTTTGTGTGGGCCCCACTGGTGGAATACCTATCCGAGGGACTGCCCCTGTTTGCTTGTGGACCGAGGATACGAGCCCTTCATCTCTTTCACATCTAGTACAGCCACTGGCACCTCCGAGAGGTCGAAGGGAAAGCTAGGACGGAAGAGCTCCTAGCTCCTCAGACAGTGACCTTATACAGCAATCTGTTTGGAATATTTCCTTTTTTATGTTTGACCGTGACACCTTAGTTTATGTTTTTATGTTCTAATGTTTGGGGGTGGGGGGGAAGCGAAAGTTGACCACTGAAGATACTTGTAAGACGCCGATTCCTAGTTCACAAACTGTATAAGATCTATTAGCACACAGTACGGTTCGGTTGAGATTATGCACTGGGGTCTCCTTCCCCTACATGTTATTTTTTGCATATCTGTGTACCTTGATATCTTTAAAACTAATAAAAAGATATTTGACAAAAACAACGAAAGCAGGGAAATACAATAACACCCCATAGGAACTAATGTTAAATTAGCTAAAATTATTTCAACATTTAAATTATAGATAGGCTATCCTGTTTTAGGTTTAAACCTATAATAACTGATAAAACCCCACTGAAAGGAAAATAGCCCTTACCAGTGTAAACATCTAAACTCTGAAGAAACACCTTTGTAACCAGAAACTAAATGCCATTCAAAGAAAGGTGAGTGAAAGAGTCATTTTTATTTCTTCCTGAAGTGGCCAGTACAATGTAACTTTGTTACACGAGGCAGCAGCAAGAAAGACTGGGCTAACATTATACTGCTTGAGTTTTGTTGTTTAGGGATGTCATAAAAATATTGTTTCTTCTTCCTTTTGCTTTATTCAGTTTTCTGGTGTTTGGTCTAAAGATGCAGGGGTTAGAAGCATGTTTTAGGTCTTATTTACTTATTGTATAAACTGTAGAGAAATGGTAAATATCAAAATCATCTTTGATATTTTGGCTACGTTTGATTCTTTCACTGATAGGTAAAATGGCTGATTCCATAAGAATCTTTCCCAATATGTACCATCACATTTACACACAGACAGAGAATGGGCGAAACCCTTTCATACATCAGCCCCCTTTTTCTAGCGAGTCAGTATTTATAGTAAGTGAATTGCCAAACACCCCAGCCTTTAAACATTCAATGCAAGGCACAGTGACAGCTATATGTGAAAAGAGTGCTGTCGGCAAGCATCTGAGATAGTGGTGAAAACATGACACCAGACATTTGGAAAACATGGAACGCAGTTTCACTTGGAAAGCTGCTGCAAAAATGTTCTTACCAAGTTTAACAAAGATTGGAGTGATATTGATATATGAAAAAGTTGTGTGATGACCTGTCAAAATTGATACCTGAGCTGAAGGGCTTCCTTCTAAGAGATCCTTGCCACTTGCTAGATGGTATGCTGAAATCATCTTTGCAATCTTCAGAGTTAATGAAGAATGCTATTGATTTTGTAGTCCATTCTGGTGCACTGTTTCGTTATGTGCAGGAACTTAAACGCAAATATTTTTCATTTTGTGCTTTGGGTGGCATCATAGAAAGAGTCATCCCAACTGTCCCATGTTCAGTCCTGGAGGCCGTGAATGCTATATTATCCATGTGGTGACAGTTTTCAGACTTTTTGCTTAGCCATGATGCCAAAGGCAAGAAATGTGATGGCCTTTGGTTGCATATTAATAGTGATGTGAAAAACAGAACACTCTACTGCATTCTTAGATTTTGACAGGAAAACATGACTGCTGTAGTGGACATAATCAAACATCTAGAGTCTGAAAACACCCTTGTCTACCAAATGTTCAGCCTAATTGGTGTAGATGTGAAACATCTCCTTGGGAGTAGGCTGGGCGACATTTTAGTGACTTTGGCACTGCAACATGTTCCACGTTAGAATTCTTGCTACTTGGTAAGCAAATAAATGTTGGGGAGCAATTCAGGAAATGTTATTTTACTGTGCACGAGAAATGGCTTGTAATGATGCATAGAAATGTCCCTTCTCCAACCATGCCATTCGAACTCAATGAAGCCTGACTGAGGTACTCTGCACAACTTCTAGATCCCTTCTGCGAAGGGGAATTTTCTCTGCACTTTGAAACGTACTGCTTCATTTTTTGACCGCTTCAATAACTGAGGGCATATGCGCCCAGTTCAACGCATATGTTGCAGAACCTGTCTCAGAGAATCACAGTCTTCAGGTGTACTAGTATTAGCATGGAAAGCTATATCAGTGGCCAGAGTTAGCAAATTGTGTACTGGCTGTTTTGGCGTTGCCCATCTCAAGTGCCAATGTTGAGAGGGCCTTTTTACAGATAAACGTTTACATGGGAAGGAAAGGGCAAGCGCTCATGACCAAGGACTCACTAAAGAAGTATTGTATGGTGTACTCCAATAAGTTTGATTTGTAAAAATGTATTTGGACCTCATATACCCTGTATGCACACTGTCTATACGCATGCACTATCAATGCAGAAAGCAAGTAAAAATTAAAAGCAAAACATTCCATAAACACCAGAAAAACACTGTTTCTGTTGTTTTTAATGGCGTGATAATGAGTAACCACTGATACCCACGTTTTTAGTAAGGTATTGAAAATACTGAAAAAACCCCACCAGAATTTACCAAACAATAGAAACTGAAAACAGGAAAGCCTAATTATATAATATATATTTTAGTGATACAATTATGTATAATTATGAATTATTTCATTTTTTAAATTTAGTAACCATAAAAATAAACATTTATTAAAAAAATAAATCATTTACATTAATTCAACAATTTTTTAAATCACAATTTAGTAAATATTAAAAATAATGGCTGAAGGGATTTTTTTAAATAAATTGTTGTATTTATAAATTAATTAATATACTTAAAATACTTAATTATTCAATACACATTTAATTTGGTGAGTTATTGTCCTGTAACGTTGTATTAGTTCTAGGTTAATATTTACAGTAAATTAATTTACATTTATTATACATTAAAATATTTGTAATATTTTTTTCTTAAAAAGAATAATATAATGTAACGCTTTCATCAGTTCTTTTCCCATAGGTTGATCTCCGTCATGGAGGCAGAGATCTCCATCAATGGGTGCAGATTTACTAGTAATATCTTTATACTCATAAATACTGTTGTACGAGACTCCACCTTCTCTGATTTGTTGGGGTGAAGACATGCAAGTCTACAGCTAGTTTTAAATCTATACTCGGAAAAGATACATTACAAACAAGTGTAGATTTACACGTGTGTAGTAGTAAATATTCACAAGAATAAATATACAGGTGTATATTTATCTTGTTGAACCTGGCCCAATATGTCTTCTGTCTGGGGAAGAAATGTAAATCGAATAATTAGTAATATCTACCTGTGTTTTAAATTATATAGTTGTCAGTAAGGTATTCTTAGCAATATACTCTAAATCATTTCTACATCAGTAATCAAAAGGTTTACTTCTAATGTATGCTTTTTAGGTCTCGCCTACGCAGCGCGCATGCGCTGCATAGGAGGGCCTTTAGCTGTCGCTCTGCTCATTTTCAAGCACTGCACTCGTGCTTGTGGCGGCATCCACCTTGCGGGAGCGAGCAGGGGCGCGCCACAAGCACGAGTGCAGTGCTTGAAAATGAGCAGACTGCTCTCCCAAGCGCGCGCGCCTCTCCTCGCCCACACGTCCCGGCCACTCACTCGCTCCGCCCTCTCCTTTTTGCTCGCGCTTCTTGTTTTCTGAGTCGCTGTACTCTATCTGGTCTTGAGGGTTTTCTTACGTTCTGTCCACCTTGCTAGATCGTCACAAAAAACGACACGAAAAAAAATAAACGGGCGAGGAGCATCGCGATAAAAAATAAAAAGCCACGCCTGCGTGTAGAAGAAAGCGTCTCTCGCCCGAGGATGAACCTGTCCCCTGTTTGTTTCTTGAAACAAACTCCTGGGAGAGGTAGGGATGCGCTTCTCTC
The DNA here is from genome assembly GCA_963921515.1 of Calotriton arnoldi. Taxonomy (NCBI): domain Eukaryota; kingdom Metazoa; phylum Chordata; class Amphibia; order Caudata; family Salamandridae; genus Calotriton; species Calotriton arnoldi. The sequence goes on from CAWUFW010005738.1 coordinate 600,834, forward strand.
CTCTCTCGTAGCTTTCGGTGAAATATAGCACACACCGAGATCCCAGGGCTTTCAGACAGCCTCAACTGATAGACAGACACATCGAGCTGCTTTTCCTGCTCACACCTCCTCCCCTTACAACGTCACCCTGACAATTACAAATAGGTCTCACACAAACCCCCGTGCCTGTCAATCTTTTTAATTGCTTTGTTTTAATTTCTTTCTCTCCCCTCTCTCTTTCCTTGTCAGGGCTAAATAATGTGTCAGAGGAGAGGTCTTCATACAGGATTGTACTTCTAAGGCACAGACACCAGATTTTTTGTTCATGCAATTCCCTTGCACGCGCACTTTGCGGAAGCATGTGCAATGTGTGTGCTTGGTTCTTGCGCCTTCGAACCTACCTGGCGAGTTCAAGTCGGGGGCACGACAGCGCTGCGGAGTCCACTGAAACGCATTAGGCACAAAGGACCTGAGGGGAACAAACGCAGGGGAGATGGACATTTTTAGTTCCCACAGGATGGACTGTCGTGCCCAAGACCGGCACTTGGAAGCCTGCGCTAACTTCAAGCCCAGGCATGGCATTTCTAGTGCGCAAAAACATCCGGTCAAGCTTACCTCAGTATGTACGGATGGCATTCTAGAGCCAGCGTTGGGGATTTTGCTGGAGGGTTCAAGCTCCCAGCTGCTGAAACGGGTGACTTTCCTTGCAGGTCAGTACTGACCAATAGAAAGAAATGAGGCAGAGCGCCTCCAAAGACGGACCACCTTATGTGTATGCGCAACCGTACCAACAACCAGGCTTGTGTTATTATCAATGAAGAAGTAAAATTAAAAGTATATGCATAAAAAACTCAAGGCTCTGAAAATGCATGTACTAAAGTGTTCAAGCGGGCAGTTTATATTTAGAGGATTTTTGCATGGCTACAGCGCATTATTCTAGAGTTCTCTTTAGTAGTCATATGGGCTATGTAACTGACCTACGTGTGCACAGTGTATGAGCTTGAAAAGAGGTGCCCAGTATAGGTTCAGGAGGTTCAGACCCAATCCAGATTTTCAAGTTCCCCATAAAATAAATGTACATACAATTAATCTAAATGAACTCATTTATCCTGCAAACCCTACTGACCATACACTGGACACCCCTGAACTAAATCATTCTAACATTGAAGCACCAGCAAGAGTCAGCATGTGCTGTGGCATGAGGGTCACTCCTCTATATCACTGCAATCTCAATATTACTTAGACATTAAGGGCACCTTGCTTGCTGTCTGTCCAGGGACCGACTGCTGTCTGACTTCCAGTGTTCCAATATCTCTGTAGCCTCTTACACCATCAGCTACGGGCAGGGCCCCTGCAGTTATGCAATTTTGTGCCATAGGCATTTTCCACATAATTATTGATTGCCGCTTTTGCCACGTAATCCATTATCTGCTGCATATTTCAGCAGAGCACAACAAAAAATGTTGTTTCTAGCTCAGACACATCAAAAGTTCCTGAAAATGCAGCAACACGTGTTTCCATACAGCGTCAAGCCTTTCGCACAGGTTGACTGCTCACCTTTCTGTTGCTCATGTCTGTATTTGGCTGTTAAAGTGGTGCTTAAGAGGTGAAACCTTTGCCCAGATAGAGTTAACATGTGTTAAATATCCTGAATAATGAGGTAATACTAACCGAAAATATGCCACATTGCGCTGCGTAATTTGCCTTTTCTTACCACATAATTTCGCCAACTCTACTATATAAGTTGTTCCTTCCCTGCTGCATAATTCCAGTGGCTCTGGCTATGGGGAACTTCTAAAGGAATCTGAGCAAAAGTTTTGTACAGGCTTCAACTCTTCCATCCGTATATAAACTCCATATTAGTTTTGAAGTGGTGTCTCAGGGCCCAGAACTCTCAACCATGTTATGTGCAACTTCTGGGCAAAATAATGATGTATCACAATCTGGCAAATGCAAAAACAACAGTTGATGGACAGAATGCAGAACAATGTCATACATTCACCCCAGTACAGAGATCTGGGCCTAAATCCATCCATCCAATCTGGCAAACATCAGTATCTTGAGGTTACTCAGACTGGCACACAAGTGATATTTTACCTATGCTTGAAAAGCTTCAAGACTTGCCTTGGGACACTAAATCATGAATGACTCCTTTCGCTAAAATACCCCTCGCCCCCAAAGACTGCATGGCAGGTACTCTGTAACTCGGATGGGAATCACAGACAGCAGACAAAGACTGAACAATGACAATTACGAGCCAATGCTGATATCCAAGGGAAAATACAGCCATTAATAAGTCACTGGCTACTGGCTCCCATGAGGGAGACTTCCTCCTTCACTGAAAAGAGCAGCCCTGCAATCCGTCCCACGATCCCACCACCAGAGATGTTAAATATTTCCACACAAACGCACACGCACTAGTGCCATATGTGTTCATTAGATTGACACACGCTCTTTTTTGAGGCTGTGCATGATATGTTCTCCAGGGTAGCGCAATACTGTGCTGCATACATGTAAGGACTCGGCTGCAAACCAGCTAGGGTTTAGAATGCTACCTTCTGTATGAAAATAACAGCCTGGAATATCCTGAGAACCTATATCTACTTACACTACAATTGCTATTTAACCATCCTTCAAACATCTTTGCCCCTCACTAGCACCAACAGGGCAATTAATGTCTGTGGTTGTTCACAGTTTTACAAAACTGCTTAGATTTTAAAGTTGACCCATGCATAATAATGTACTTCTTCCAGTTCTGTTATTTGTAACCAACAAAAGTAGTCCTCGTCTATTCACTTTTCTTCTTATAAGATTGGCCCTACTGGTCCCAGTGTACTATGTGTTGGAGTATATAAACATGTGAGTGGGGATAATGCGCTGCATAGCTAAACACTTATAAGGTCCCAAAGGCGAGACCTATTGGCTATGCCAATGCTTGTTATTTATTGATACCTCTTCACTGCCTGCCATCCAAGTTTCAAGTTAGGTCCTAAGTCATGTTTTGCAAATAATTCTTGAATAATCCTTTGGGAAAGCCTCGCCTGTGGATGGTCTAAGGACATCAGGTTTTAGAAGTAATGTTTCGCAATATAATTCCCTCTTCTCTTAGTTAACCCTACAAAATGTTTTACATTTAAAGTTTGGACCTGAAAGCCGAGGAGAATACAGTCCCATCTCCAGGCTAAGGGCTTCTATTCCCACTGTCTTGTATATTAAAAGCTCCTTTCTCAGACACTTGTCATTTATAATTTTTAACTCTGTAGTTTTTTATTCCAAGGCATGGACTACATCTCCATATAACAAAACTGGTGAATTCTTTGGTGCATAGGCTTTAAACAACATTTTTAAAGACATGACTCCACACAAGATTGAATCGGGTAATTCCGACCATCGCAGCTAGAGCATTGGCTGATACATTTTGCAGATGTGGTTTCTAATTCAAGCTACTAGGACTGTACTGTTGTTTAATATCATTTAGCCATCAAGTATAGCTAACATTCCATCTGCCAAATCTCATTATTTGTTTTCTTTCACTATTAATAAAGTTAATTTGGTTCAGAATATAAGCTCAGGGCATCTAGGTGACATTGTAGACCAGTCATAGAATGATCTACAGTGACTAAATCATCAGTGTGCAAAGAGACATGAGTTCACCCTCACTGTAGAGAGTACAATGTTTTTTATTTTTGTTAAATTTGTGATGTGATGGGTTAGATGGCAGTGCAAATTAAATTTACTTCTGCCCTGAGAGAAGCATGAACCACATAGGTTTTACTATTGTATACAGCACCGTGCAACCCTTTTTAATATGGGCTTATTTCACTATGGAGAAATATTTATGGAAAATTGTGTTATGAAGAAACTGCCAAGAAGTCAAGTAAAGAGAAGAAACTTGGTTTTATTCAGTTTAATAAAAATAAAATTAAAAACAGGTTGTATTGCCTATCCATAAAAAGTCTGCCAAAATGGGTTAAGGGTGTACAAAAGGGTAAAAGTTAGGTTTTAAGGGTTAAAGTTAGTGTGGGGCCCCAATTACAAGTCGGACAGGGCGATATCCCCTGGTGGGAAACCGCCCAAGATGATGACATCTGTCCCGGTATTCCTCATCTGATTTTGCAGCAGCAGGAACACTGGGTCAGATTTTATCAACATGAAAAATACAGTTGGTAAAATTGCAGGAGGATTGGACAGGGACTGCATGCACATGTCCATCCAGGCCCCTGCCCGACTTGCTCCTATGGAAGGGGGAGCATGGATAGCTCTGCCCTGCGTTGCTCCATCCTCCCTGCCCACTCTCCGCACCAACCAGCGCTTCCATTTACCACCTGCTCATAGCATTTACCATCTGCTGTTAGCAAACTCATTCCTATCACACTAACTACCTCTAAACAGAGGCTGCTTGGAGGTTACACGTACTTAATTGAATATTGGGCACGAGAAGACCCTGTTGCCCACAAACTGTGCTCCATACTCACAACAAGACATTTCCCTAAGCGCATTTATAGAAAAAGTAATAAAATCATCCAAAGGCAAGATGATATTAGCTGATGACATTAATTTTATTCTAAATCCAGCTTTTGACAGATCAAGTGGTAAAAAATAATTGAGTAATTACTGATAATACACACAAACATAAATTCAGACTCCTTGACTTGTAGTATATTTGGAAAGCACCAAGCGTTCACCTAATAAGCTTCTCTATTTTAATCCTATGCACATTGCACCTACCTGCAGAAATTGCATATCTATTGTATTTGTTTGGTTTGAAGCATTTGTATAGTGCTTTATGCCCCTGAAGATAATGCAGAGCTTTGCAATTCGCATTGAGCTCCTGGTGCTCTTTCGGAATAATAAGTTGTTGGATGTAGTTTAGCCTATGCAGGATGTGCTGGGTGAAGTGCTTGCTGTTCAAAGATATCTTTCAGACATGGTGTGGTGAATGTGGTTATGTATAACCATTAAGTGATGAGGAAAGTGTGAGAGTAAATGTGGTCACAATATACCTCCCATCTTTTTTGTTTGGTTATTTGTACCATGCAGTTATGTGGATTGGGGAGCCAGGTTTTGAGGGATCTTTGAAATTCTAGATAATGTTTCTTAATATTCTTGCAGGAAGTGGGTTCCAGGGCTTAGGTGTCTGAACAAACCATTAGGTGTTGAGGAGAGTGTGAGAGTAAATGCGGTCACATATACCTCCCATTTTTTTGTTTAGTTATTTGTACCATGCAGTTATGTGGATTGAAGAGCCAGGTTTTGAGTGATCTCTGAAATTATAGATAATTGCTTTTAATATTCATGCAGGAAGTGGATTCCAGAGCTTAGGTGGTCCTATCTAGCCACTGGTGTGGAGTTTGTTTATTTCAATGAAGAGTGGCCCCTTACTTTACTTTGCTCACTGTTCAATGCACCTTACTTTAAAGGTGACCAACAGTCTTTGCTAAAATGTGAGAGCTGGGGTGATGCGAGTCTGAACTAGTAGATTGAGGAACTCTTTGGTGGCTGCATTCTAAATGCTGTGTAGCTTGTGAAGTAGGAATGTAGGGACTCTAAGGTGTAACCTGTTGGCATATTATACGTGAGAGTGCACTAAGGCAATGGCCACTTGATATTTTTGTGGGATGCTTGGTTATGAGAAGATTCGGTGCAAGCACCTCATCACATAGAAGGTTGTTTTATTTGTGATCTAAGGGAAAGATTGGAGTCCATAATTATCCCAGAAATCCTTGCACCCTCTGATTGGAATGGTAGTGGACCTAGGTCTTGTGTCCAGATGGTCTAAGGATGATATTCAGTCTATTAATATCTCATTTTTCAACATGTTTACCTGAGTGTGATTCACTAGCATTCAGTGATCAACACTTGTAACCATTGTCTGGTGATACAGAAATTAAGATCTGAAGGATTATTTAACTTTGATATAATGAGGTCAGATAGAGGACTATGGTAAGCACTGATGAGGAGAAAGGTCCCATCTGTGAAAATGAATGGTGCCAAGTAGTAGGGACAGAGTAAACCGATGATGGATTTGTCAGTGAGGAAAGAGGCAATCCATTTCACAACAGTTCCATGAATTCCTCATTGAGAATCGAAAAGATCAGCGCAAACTGTACACTATTACATTATCGTCTTCCCTCCATCCCTTGACATAAAACAAATCTCTTATGCGAAAAATGGGGGAAGGTGAAGGTCTAGTGTCCACATATTAATAGAACCCTAGCACAGCAATGACCTGACATATAATAAACTTACACAAGAAATTACATCCTTGAAAAACAATATAATTTTAAAGACTCTATCTAGGCCAATGGCATGGAAAGGACAGCTGAATTAACAGACCACAACAAGAGCAGAAATGTTGTTTCTAAATAGCAAACAGAATTTCTTTGAGTAGCAGCCATGCAGTCCAGCTGCTACCCTTTATGTTATGGGTTAAAATAATACAGTATTAGATTAATGACTTCAAAAATGAACTGAGCAAAAGACTAAAAGAAGACAGTTTAAATGTCGCTATAGTGCTCTCTCTCTATCTTGAATCCACTGTATTACCCTACTACTACATTGGTTGTAGACACTCCATAGAAAACAATACTACTGAGAATGCATACGAGTTACGGTAAGGGGTCGGGTTAGATTTAGAATCAAGATTAGTGAAGGACTAGGTTTAAGGTTAAAGTGGTAGAGTTTGATTTAGGGATAGGTTAATGGTTAGGGCAGGAGTGCATTAGTGTTGGGGAAGGGGTAGACATTGGGTTAGGGTAAGAGATGACTTAAAAAATATACCATCTTACTGAGAGACTGGACAATCAGCTGCTGCCCAATGGGTACCATAGCATATTTTGTGGCGTACCTTCTCTGTAAGGATAGTCCATCTACTCGGTCTACCCAAGAGGCCTATCTTACAGAATTGACATGAAATCACTTGAATACCATGAGACAATAAAAGGCTTAAGATCTGTCATGATACACTACAGGCATGTTATAGAATCTTACTTCATCTCTTCGTAAAGTTGTCCGAAGGCAGCATTCCAAACTGCTAAAATACATGAATTAGACAGTTGGTTAAGCACCCAACCAATAGGGAGGAGGTACAGAAGCATTTGCCAACTTTGAAAAACAAATTGTTATCCTGGGACAAAAACTAGTGACTCATTTTGAATTGAAGTGTAAGAGTGAAATAAAATTTGGAGACAACAAGGGTGATTCTTACTACAATTTCAGACTGGCATTATACTCATGCAGATGGAACAAGATATACCTTAATGCATGCTGGAGAGATTGTGGGAAGAGAGGAAGCTCATTCCACATGTGCTGGCCTTGTTCCAATGTGAGATTTTTCTGGAAGGAGATGCCACGTGGTGTATGGGGGCTTATAGAGTTCTCCAGCTCTGAGGATCTGACTGTGTTGATGCTAGGCCTGAGGGACTTTAACTTGGTCAAAATGAGTAGAGCATGACAGAAGTTTGGTAGTCACTATAACACTTGCAGCTAAATTATTAATAGCAACAGCATCACCTGCATACCTGATGTCAGTACAGAAACCTTGGAACATCCTCATGATGGAACAGATTTTTGTACCTGTTCATAATTGATAGTTTGCTTAAACATGCAATTACTTAGTGGACGTTATCAATATGGTCCATAAACAGTTGTTATGCCAGCAGACTGCTTGGCACTCCATATTTTTGATCAATATTTGAACTACAGCAGGATTTTCTTTCTTAAGATACAAAGGAATTGTAATTGTAATATAGTATTGGGTATGAAGCTCTCAAGTTAGATATATCAAGTAGAGCACTAGGAAATACTTTGGGATGGGTTTGTTGTAAATGGGGGAGTTCGAGAGGATTAATGTTTGGACACTTCTTTTTGTTTTCTTCATTTCATATTAACAGGATCCTTCTGGTCCCTCCCTTAGGTTGAGTATCAGATCATTGACCCAGTGGGATACATTTTCAAGATCCTCACAATTTTCCATGATGATTTTTGTTTTAGCTTCAAGGTGGCAGGTTGTATTGGGTTTTAGTTGGTTCTCCTTGGACACAGCCTGCAGTTGTCTTTCAGCTGATTCAGGTTGAATGGTGATATTCTAGATATCTAACTTAATTTCCTCAAAGGTTTTGGTGATGTCATCTCTTAATTTGGCAAGGTAGTTTTCTCAAAGTCCGATTTTAGGTCCATGAGGCATATTTTTGAGTCTTCCTTTGTGGGGACACCCCTGTTGTTGTTACTCTCTCTTTAGCAGAAGAATGTTCCACTTGGCTTTGCTTCTTCACGGGCCTAAAGAAGGCACTGATATTACCTTTTTTTATTATTGGTCAGTGGTTGCTACATAGAGGGCAACTGCATAAAGCAGCCTCAGTCACACCTGATCTTCTCTCAGTTGTGGCATCTACAGGCCCATCCCTCTCACAGTTGACATATTTGTCTGCCTCCCCTGTAGTTCACTAACCATATGCACGCAGTTTGTACTATTTATGTTGATTACTGCTACCATCTGGGGCACATAGCCTACTGTGGGTCCCTGCAGAATATTAGGTTGACAGTCATATAACTTCTCCCTGCATTTAGTTAGGTTATTCAAGTTGGGGTCAGAGGTTACTTTATGATAGATAAGCTTATTTTGTACTGACCCAGCTGAGGGCAACTCCCAACTTCTCAGTGTTCACACGAAGTGCCCCACCAAATTAATGTATTTTCCCCATACCCATCACATGGGGCACCAAAGAAGTATACGTTGTTGCGTTGCGCCTTTTGTGGGTCTTTTCAGATCATCAACCGTCAGATCTTATCCAGTCTGTGGGTGAGGGCTTCCCTCCAGTTTCATTTAAGCTCAGCGTTCCATAAGCATATAAAGAAACTTAGACTTCGGCCTCATTCCTCCATATGGTAATTGAACGCTTTGGTGACTTGCAGTATTCTTATAATGTATGTCAGGGGGTACTTTATCCCATATATAATATGTGTCATAAAAATCACGTTGCTGTGCCCCTATGACTAGGCAGAAGAAACCCCTCAGCCAGTTATCATATTAGCCCCTGACTGAGAGAAATCTTTTGACCAGGTTGAGGGACATATATTTGGGTGGCTCTAGATGGCTTTGGTACACCCCCTACGTTTATCACCTGCATTATAGCACTCCATCAGTCTTCCCTGTCCACAACCTTTTCCGTTCAATGTGATATGCACCTGGGTGCTCAGTCTCTTGGGTTCTTTATGCTCTGTTTATGGAGTCTATTTTATTTCAGCAAACCTTAGCCATAAGCACAATACAGTTTGGAAATGTATGTCCTGGTTATGGGGACAGTTATGGATCTCTTCGTCTAACCCTAGCATCACCACAGGTGAGATTGAAACCTGCTTTTCAATTCAATCTATATACTGTGTTCAAACCCAGTCTGGCTAAAATTTAGTTTCTTTTAGTGGGAGACATGTACTTTCAGGATACAATGGCAATAGACCATTTTGGATATCTAGGGTTACAATAACAGACCATATGTTCATATATGTTGCTCTAAATATGACCTCCTTAAATGCATAAAAACTTTTAGACAGTGGGGTCACCTCTTGCTCTTTTCTGGGATGAGTCAACCTCATTGGAACTGTTAAGTTCTTAAGATTTAATATGTATAAAGGGCTCTCTTTTTCTATGTTCTTCCATCATTTGTTTGCTAAACTTAGCAGATTTATTTCCTGCTTTATCTGGGGACATTGCAAACCATGTTCAGCTGTATGTTTTTGGGAACTTCCATTGTCTTCAGGACGTTGGTCATGCTCTCATTTTCAACTTTACCATTTGGCTACTATGGTTCACAGGGTCATGCTTCTCGTATAACTAGCTTCTCTATTAGCCAAATTATGTGTAGCATCCACATTTGTTGATATCTTTTGCCATTTTAGTACCAACCAGAGTGGTCACATTTTCACCCTTCAATTTGCTTACCAGCTTTTTCGAGATAGGCAATGTTAAATCCTTCAGTGATCTTTAAGCCAAGTTTGCAGTTCAGTGACAACGAGTGTTTTGCTACCTACAGCTTAGGAACTACTTTATATAGATCTAAGCGAGTAACATGGTCGGAGAAACATAATAGTCTGTATTAGTTATTCTCTGGTGCTCCGAAGAGAGCTACCTTTTTATCAATTCTTTCCCCACTGTGCAGAGGATGGTATGGAAGACTTGGCAGCCAGATGGGCTGTATGGTTCAAAACCCAGATACCATACAGCATGTTTCTCTGATAAGTTTCCTTGATGTTTGAGTTTCATCTTCCATTCTATATCTCTCTTTTGAATTTTTAGGCATAGAGAGTACATCAGTGGCAAGTCAGGGTTGACCACTCATCAAGCTGTCCACAGTGAGGCTCTCTTGCGGTAGTGCTTAATGTTCTTTTCAATCCTGGAGGCACACATGGTAGAACCATGCCGCTTTAAGGATCATAATCCACTGACCCGAAAAGAATGTCACAGCCAGATTCTAGTCTTTTACCATATGAGAAATTAATGGGACCGGCACACACAACTTCACACTGTTTGTGATAAGTGTGGGTTAAGTTTGGCCTAGAGGTTCCCTGGGCACAGGAAAATGATGTTCTTTACCTATGCGTAAATAAAGACACATTTGGATTAATAGAAATATCTCGGTTTTGCATGCACTTGATCTTTATCAACGTAACAAAATTGAATCTTGTATCCATTATTTGACAATTGAACAAGTCTTCAATGATTGTATTGTTACATATTGTAACATAAATTCATTAGCAGCCTATCCTACTGGTAAAGTGAAACACATTATTTCTGTATATTCTAACAGAGTCACCATGTTTGGGGATCCACTTAGAACATGTATTGAAACTTCCACAATCAAACAAATACACTTTCTACCACAGACACCTAAAGAAAAGCAGACCCAGTAACACACCCACAGTGATATATGCACCAAAGATGCATGCTTTGCTTCGTTTAGCAATAAGCTATCACAAGTACCTGGTAAGGCCACGTGTCTGTTGTCTCTACTCCCAAGAGACTCGCCTATCCCAGTGGCATGTACTTGTGTGAAGGGCGCCAGACAGAAATAGCACTTTAAAAAACAAATTTCAGCCACAATACAGGAGCAAAAAGGTCTACCATCAACAGATTGATTAGGCGGAGTAGAAGAAATCAGAACATAGAAAAACAAATAAAACTTGCCACAGCACTACCATGAATAAACATGTATTCAATAATGGAGATTGCTAGCCACACAATATTATGCCATTAACTACATTGTCCACAGCAAAATGCTGGTAGAGACACTTGTTTACTTGTAGGCCAGTACCGGAATCTATATGGAAACTAAACATGTCTGGTATTCCTACAACGAAGAGACTCTAGAAATAAAAATGTGTCCCTACCCCCACCAATATATTCTTGAAAGAGAAGGGTCTTACAAGTGTCACCTGACTGAGCATTGCTTGATTAAATGTAGGAACTGCATTGCCCGTGTGGGATTATAAAAATCCAGCCAATAGGATTGTTATCTCACATTTAATAGTAGTTATTTATTAGACTACTGTCCTTGGATTGCGAGTGGCCATAAAAACAATGCCTGCTCTTCACAGTTGTGAGTATGCTGTGCTCTCTCACCAAGGAATACTTGCAGTAGTCTCCTGTGCTCTGAGAGCAAAAAAAACCATCCTGCTTGCTGTCGTACTGACATGACTAGGGGCCAGATGTATGAAGATACCATTTTGCGATTTCCTAATTGCGAATCACAAGGATTCGCAATTAGGAAATCGCAAAATGGCATGTATAAAGGTGTGTAGTACACTTTTTGCGATTCCTAGGGGGTCGCAAATGATCTACCTCATGAATATTAATGAGGTAGGTCGCAATTTGCGACCCCCTAGGAATCGCAAAAATCACAGGGATGGTGGCCTGCTGAGATCATCAGACCACCATGTCTGTGATTGCTTTTAAATAAAGCAATCTTTTTTTTTTGTAAAGCAGCCCGTTTTCCTTAAAGGAAAACGAGATGGTTTACAAAAAGAAAAATGGAAAGTTTTCTTTTCATTTTTTAAGAGCAGGCAGTGGTCCGTGGGACCACTGCCTGCTCTTAAAAATGCTTTTACAAACATTCACAAAGGGGAAGGGGTCCCTTGGGGACCCCTTCCTATTTGCGAATGGGTAAAATGCGAATGTTTTGCAACCGCATTTATGATCACAAAACATTCATAGATACCGATGCGATTCGGTATTAGGAAGGGACCCCCTAAACACGCCCCTTCCTAATACCAAATCGCAAACCCATTTTGTGATTCAGTAACAGGTTACCGAATCACAAAATTGGGTTTGCTACATCGGAAAAGCATTTTTTGCGTTTGCAAACGGGCAGATTCTGTGAATCTGCCCGTTTGCGAATGCAAAAAGGCTTGATACATCTGCCCCTAGATCCCTCACGAAAGATTTTCTGGAAATAGGGAGTGATATTACATCTCTGGGAATATGAATACTGTCATTTTAAGTTTGCAGGTCTTAAAGGTGTCCACTCATATTCCTAGTTCATGTTTTTTTTATACATCATCTTCGTGTTTCTTCCCATCTCTCCCTTGTTCTTTATAGTTATATTCCTTTATCATGTCTCATTCGGAGGCATTAACCTTGACCAAATCCTGTCCCTTGCCATACTGAATGTACCAATTTAGTTATACTAACACACCCCTCCCCCCCCCCCCCCGAATACCCCCTACCCTCCAGTCGTGTCTCGGTCTCGAAAATTGTGTTGACCTCTCAGCAGGCCATTCTGTTATTTACACAGTGCATTCCCTATCCTGTCTCTTCACCTGACTTCCCCTTCTTCATCTGTCTCATCCTTTCCCTCCCCATTCGCCTCTGCAGTGGGGGCGGATGGGTCCATTGCGTCCGCCATCATGAGTGAACAGGCTAGTGCATCTTCATCTATCTTTTCTTCTTTCCTGATCAGTTTCATTCGAACTAATTCTGCGGTTGCCCATTCACTGAGATCTTTCAGTCATCCCTCCATTGTCGGGGGATCGGAACTTAACCATCTGATCGCTATTCACCTCTTCACCAGCACTAGCCCCAGCAGCACGAACCTTCTGCAAAGTTTTTTAGATTTGGGCGTAGGGAGCAGTCCCAATATTACTACCCGTATTGTTTTGGGGAATTTTCCACCCTGTGGCAATTTACAGTTGGTCTACTATATTTTCCCAGTATTGCGCAAGTGCTGAACATTCCCATATCATGTGAATGAAATGTGCTTCTGCTTGACAGCATCTGGGGCATGAGTTTGTGCGTTCCGGGTAAATTTTGCTTATAGTCCGCAGAGTCAAATAAGTCTGGTGTATAATGTTGTATTGTATAAGTTTAAATCTCGCGTTGGAACTCACCCTTTTTAACTTCCTCGTGTATTTTCGTCCACTCCCGGTCTGTCAGGGGCTCGTCTATTGCCTCGTCCCATCTTGCCTGTACTGGGAGGGGCCCCATCGGAAGATCGTCCCGTAATGATATATATATATATATATTCGGCGGCCGCCAGTCATGCAAAGCATTACCTGCAGTATCGAGGTGCTGGGTGGCTCCTGTGGAAAAAAAAGCCACAGTTCGTGAGCCACCTCTGATATCTTTCCTTATTGTAAGAACTGTCCTCTTCCCAGTTCAAAGGTGTGTTCAGCCTCCTCTCGAGTTATAAATTGTCCATGGCTGTATAGGTCTCCCATTGTGTGGCAACCCCGCTTTGATAGACATTGAGTCTTCTATCTTTTTAAAGGGTTTCACTACCTACAATGGCATATCTGGGACATAGGGCGCATGTCGTACAACCTTCTTGACTGCTCACTCCCAAACCACCGCTACACGTTGAATGATATATGGGTAAGACCCGGGCACCCCGGCCCCAAGCATGAGGAGTTACAGTAGGGAGGCCTCTCCATGCGTACCCGCTAAAAGTAGTTTCTCCCAATTATCATCCTCATCCAGCCAGTGAACTGCATGCTGGAGTTGTTAGGCCATATAATACAGTTCTAGTCGTGGCACCTCCATTCCTCCCGCCTCCCATTTTCGTTTTACCCATTTTCGTTTGTTTCCCCATAACAGTTCAACCATCAGGCTATCTAACTTTGTGAATTACCAATTTGGAATTCAATATAGAGAGTGCTGGAGGGCATATAGACACCTCTGCAGAATAACCATTTTTATTAGTGCTATCCTTCCCCTCAGGGAAAGTGGGAGCTCCCTCCAGAATTTTATAGAATTACCAATACCCTCCACTACCTTCCCTATGTTATTCTCTAGATAGGTGGTGGATGTGTGTGTCAGACGGATTCCTAGGTACCTGACACCACCAGGCACTCATGGAAGGCCCACCTTGGGCAAGTCATTTTCCGGCTTCCCGCCAGCCTCCCCATAGGGAACAGTTTTGATTTCCCGGCGTTGAGATGTAGACCAGACAACGCCCCAAATTCCTTTAACTCTCTCAGGAGAACCGGGACTGCTCTATCTGGACGACGCATATACACCAGTGTATCGTCTGCATATAGTGAGACCACATGGTTGGTGTTCTCCAATTGAATTCCCCATCTCCCCAGCTTTTTCCTTAATGTTGTAGCCAAGGGCTCCATTGCGATCGTGGGACAGGGGGCAACCCTAGCGAGTGCCCCTAGTCAGTACAAATTGTCCCGATACCTGTTCACATAGTCTCACACGAGCTGTTGGATTGGTATACATTAATTGAACCCAAAGAATAAACCCGTCCCAAACCCATCTTTCTTAGGGTCGACCATATGTATTTCCACTCCACGAGTCGAACGCTTGTTCAATGTCCAACATTGCTTGTGACTAATCATCAAAGTAGGAGTAGCTCCTCATAAGCAATGGGGTCACAAGGTGGTGAAGCCACAAGGCTGGCCAATATCGTCGCAAGGGGACCAGAAGGTCAGATCTTAATGCCCTCACACACCTGTTGGGGTGTCATGCTTCATCATTGGGCGCTCCTCGTCTGGCCGGCGCTGCAATGCCTGACCGGCCTGGGGGCTCTTTGTCGGAGATCTTTTGATCCGAATACGCCGTTTGGGTGAATGCATGAGAGGGGACAGTGCAGAACTGTGTCTAGTGAAAAAGTGAAGTGTGTCTAAAATAGACTCTGGTTCCCTAAAGCAATTTTTTATGGGGTAAGGGTACCAGGACTAAATAAAAACAGTGGTACTATCATATGATCACAATGCACCTAGACAGCTATCAACAAAGTGAGGTCGACATGTTTCATGCCTTGATTGCCCAAAGGGTCAGTTGGCATTTCATCAGGACCAAAAAATGTTAGATTGTTGCCCCTTGAGGGGCAGGGGACCCCCTTTCTAGTAAAGGATGGCCACTCAGTAAGTACAAAACTGCACCTGAATTGTTGCAGCACAATGATTCCACCTAAGGGAGAAAGAAAAACACAGGTGGAAAAGAATATCCGTCAGAATTAGCATGGGAACCTATATCCTCAATGCAGTAGTACAGATTATTTTGTTCATTAACATGTGCACTCATCAATAATGGTGCGTCTTCACGATTAACAGGTGAGACGAAAGTTTAAATAATCTCAAAGCAAGCACTCGTGTTAAAACTCTGTGACACATGAAGGGGTAATGATAGGCGCAGATCAGCAATCAGACATATTCACGTGGTGTAATTTATAAACACGTCCAAATGTTGTATAAACTTAACCCAAGGTGAGTAGGAAATAACCCCTTAGGCAAGGCGGAGGGTCCCGGAGAAACTACGGGACACCTTAATGAGAAGGAAAGAGAGAGGCACAAACACAGTCGTATATATAAGAAGTCATAGATAACCACACACAGACATGTACTTGAGGACAACCCCTGTTGCTGAGATTCACAGCCCAAGAGTGCACATTAGTGAAGCTGGCACGCATTTACTTAACGGGGTCCGGGACATTTGTCAAAGATAAACACACACAGACGTGTACTTGAGGGTTTGAAACAACCCCCGTTGCTAAGATTCAGAGCCCAGGAGTGCGCATTAGTCAAACTGGCTCACACTTACTTCGCGGGGTCCAGGACATTGTTATGGATAAAAAAAAACACGTAAAAGTGTACATAAAGATTTTAGACTCGCCGCCCAAGAGTGAACATTGATAACGCTGGCGCGCACCTACTTATCGGAATACAGGACATTGTCATAGACACACACGGACGTGTACTAAAGGATTTAAAACCTACCCCTGATACTCAGACTCGTAGCCCAAGGATGCACACAGATCAAGCTGGCGCACACTTAGTGGGGTCCGGGACATTGCCGCTTGACCTACCCTCCTCCGAACTGCCTGGAAACGTCGGGGTAGCGTGAGTTGGCACGTAATGTAGTGCCGGTCACGTAACGCCTTGTGGACGGGTCTTCGTAAAGGTCAGAATAGTATGCGCGACAGGGAGTCGCCGTTTTCTCAAAGGCTCTGAGCCATATTGAGTGAGTCTAATTTGAGCGGACGGACCTCGTTCGAATGAACGGATCAGGCTCTCTAATCACTCGCAGTCTATTGTTAAATATAAAAGGCCATATGTACAGTGGAGAGGTATTTTATAAAGCGTGTAGAGAAAGACATAGATCCTCAGTGTGTAGTTGGGCACCATAGGTAGACATATTGCAAGTACTCTAAATTCAGAATTGGTTAATCAAGGGGACAGATCCAAAGAGTCACCGTGTAAAACGCTGAAAACTCATATGATGTATGAGGTATATAGTCCAATACCCCCGCTATAGCACCCGCTGTGAAGCTGGTAAAGCAGTGTCATTGCAGATCACACACCAGACAAGTCCAGTGTTAATGGGTATATCACACTGCGGACCTTCTAGATGGTTTACGGAAGATGTCTGTGAGTAGGGAAGATTATCAGAAGTGTTAGTTTACTGGATCAGTTCATGCCACTGAATTTCGTTGTTCAAGCCATTGGTCTGTGTAGAAAGACGAAAGATCCAACGTTGCTCAATTTCAAAAAGTCTTCTTTTATGCCATGAGGGGTTGGTTTCCAGAACGGTCCAACGCATGTCATCTGGCATATGGTGGTGTTCGATGAAGTGCGCGCTCATTTTGGTTGTATTTCTCTGGCATCAATTGTTGCTCCGGAGTTCGATTATCCGTGTTTTGACAGGTCTTGTAGTCATGCCAATGTATCTGAGTGGGCACTGACATTCACTGCGATATATGCAATTTCTTGTATTGCAGTTTGTATGGATTCTCTGAGTCCAAATCTAGTTGTTATTCAGGGTGACTTCTTTGGATGGGTCCGTCAAATGGCACACCCCGCACTTGCCACAAGGAAAGTGTCCTGTGATGGGTGTCATATTCCATAATGTTCTCTGAGATGGTCTGAATTTGGCTCTTGGACGTGTATAGACCAACATGTCGCGGAGGTTGCTAGTACGCTTGAAGGCAAATCGTGGCATAGGGATGTTGAAGGTTCCTGATTGTACAATCCGCCAGTGTTTACGTATCGCCTTCTGGATCCGATTGGAGTTAGGAGTAAATGTCGTAACGCATTTGATCAGATCTTCCTTTTCTTTGGTCCTCAGTTCGAGAAGAGCCTCTCTATTGTTATTTCTAGCTCTCTTCCGTGACTTATTAATCACAGGTGTTGGATAGTTCCGGTCCTTTAAGTTCCTGCTGAGAAGTTGGATGTTGAGCTGCAATTTCTACGTGGGCGTAAAAACTGGCCGAAGGGTAGGTTGTCCCGAAGGGCCTTAGGATGATGGCTGTCGTAGGGCAGCAAGTTGTTACAATCTGTAGGCTTCTTGAATGTGGTGGTTTAAAGTTGGCCGTTCCTTAGTGAGATCGTCAGGTCTAAGAAGTTGATCTCTTTGTTCGAGACAGTGCGTGTAAACTTCAGGAATGGGTTGAGTGAATTGATCCATTCGTAGAAGGAGTCACGGGTCTCTTTATCTCCATGCCAAAAGATGATGATGTCATTGATGTAACGACGCCATGTCTTGATGTTGGTCAAGTAGGGGTTTGTCGTTGTAGATGTAGAGGCGTTCAAATTCAGCCATGTACAGACATGCCAGGCTTGGGGCAAAGGTACTGCCCGTGGAAGTTCCCTGGATCTGGTGGTAGAGGGTATTCTGGAATAAGAAGACATTTTCTCGCATGGCTATTGTGGCAAATTCCATGATAAAACTCACAGGGGTTTGCGAGGTCCACTTCTCAGCCAACAGGCATGTCTCCACTACAGTTAAAGTGGCTTCCTGGGGGATGTTGGTGTATAAAGCCTCCACGTCTAAAGTGATCAGATGGGTAATCTCATTGTTTATGTCTCTGTCAACGATCAGATTGAGGACATCTCTCCTGTCCTATAGATAGGTTGGAATTTTCTTCACAAGAGGTTGAAGGAAGTGATTGCAGAATTTGCTCAGCGGTTCCAAGAGAGATCCTATGCCTGAAACGATGGGTCGACCCGGAGGCGGGAGGATCCCCTTATGAATTTTGGGTAAGTTGTAGAAGTAAAGAACCCTTGGATCTATATTGATCAGGAACCCCCCTTCGTTTGAAGATATCCAGCCCTGTGATTCGGCCGAATTCACAAGGGACTTTATCCTGGTCGAAAGAGGGTCAGGAGGGTCAGTAGCAAGGCGTCTGTTGTATCTGTCTTCAGACAGTTGGCGTAGTCATTCATTATTATAGTCTTTTGTCTGGAGAATCACAATGGCACCCCCTTTGTAGGCTGGTTTAATAATGATGGAAACCTCATCAGCCTATTCCCTGATGGCTAGTGCGCATCTCTCGGTCTCCAGACATGGGGCATGCCACACATGCGCCAGTCTCCGTAGGGTATGTGTAGTGTTCTGCCTTGGTATAAACCCGGCTTGGCCAGGGTGTGTAAGCTGGGACACGTATGGCATTAGCTGGGCAGCTATTATTCAACTTAATATTTTTGCATCTAAATTTAGGAGGAAAATCAGCCTATAGGAGTTTGGTAATATAGGATTCCTATCCGGTTTTAGAATCATAGTCACCACAGCCTCCTGCATAGTCGCAGGTAGGGACCCATTTTTAGTGCCTCGTTGTATACTTCCAATAGGAAGTCAGTCAGCAGTGGGGCAAACCTCTTGTAGAATTCCGCTGGAAGTCCGGCGCTTCCAGGGCGTTTCTCCGGTTTAAGTGTTCCAATAGCTGCCAGTATTTCTGTTTTGGCAATCGGCACCCCGAGGGCGTCCACGGCCTCCCGCTCTAATCTGGGTAGGCTTGAGTTATCCAAAAAGTTCCGTAATGCTTGTTCAGGTGGGGAGAGATTATTTTTGCATACCTACGCTAAGTGCCTGGCTAGTTCTCCTAGAAATGCCCTCTGTGCACACACTGTGTCTCCGTCTTTATTTTTTGATTGGAGTATAGGCGTAGCCTCACTCTCCGCTCTTATTAGCCTCGGAAGGAGGGCACTCATCCATTCCCCTTCCATATGGAGTCGTTGTCTGTATACTGTGTATGTAAATTTTTCTAACCTACGCCATGATTCTAGTAGTTCCTCCCAGGCTGTGTTCCATTTAGCCACATGTTGGGACGTGATGTGGACTGTCTCCTCCAGCTTCTTCAGCTGTCGTTCTTGAGTTTGTATATCCCTTTCTAATTGTTGTCGTACCCCGTATGTTGTCCTCATGCACACTCCCCGTATGACCACCTTCATAGCTCCCCACTCCATGGATCTGTTAGACGTAGTTTCCCAGTTATCCTCGTACTACTGCGGCATAGGGTAGGTCTGTGAGCGCCTCAGCCTGGAGGCGCCATAATGGTATCGCCGGATGGCCCTCACCACTATTTAAGGTCAGCAGGAGCAGCGAATGATCAGACGGATACCGGGGCAGATAAGACACTCCATCCACCTCAGCAGATAGTTCGGGTGTAAGACAACAGTGATCTATGCGGCTAAACTTGTTAGTTGATGGGGTGTGACAACTCTTCTCTTCTCTCTTTAATGGGGTGTGAGCCCTCCATTCATCTCGGAGATACATGCCCTGCATTATAGTCATCAACGATGCTAGCATTCGAGGTTTTGTGTTATTTCTAGGGGGTTCCCTATCCAGTGTACGGTGTCGCTGCTTTTATGAATGCCCGAAAGAAATCGGGGCAATCCCAATTCGGGGCATAGACATTTATAATGCATAATTCCCTTCCCTCCCATTTTCCATGTAAGATGACGTATCTCCCTTCTGGGTTAGAACGTGGTTTAGATGCTGAACTGGGGTCCCCGTGCCACCCATATAAGCGCCCCGTGCAAAACCAGAATACAAAGTGGCAAAGAGCTGTCCCCTTCATCTCTTACGCACACTAGTGATCGTGCCCCTCCAAATATGTGTCTCTTGCAAGCAGGCTATCGCCGCCCTGTCGCGTTTCAGGAAGGCATGTATCCGGCGTCTTTTTTCTAATCTTGCTAATCGTCGTACATTCCAAGTAATGATCTTCATTATTTATGTGGCCATTTGTCAAACATCTTCCACTGCACTCTACCCCCGCCCTCCTTGAGAATGCAAATATCCTCACACCAGTCCCTCTGGGTTTGATTTTGAGACCGGGGTCTTAGACACGACAATGAAAACTTCTCCCAACATTTTATAACGTAACCAACTAAACATTCCCTTCCTAACCCCTCCCCCTGGGCAGTAGTGCGAGTCCTGTTTCCGTTTTTGTAACCAAAACATTAACCAGCACATGCCGCCCCATTGCCCACCCCACCACCAAACATTTTCATCTTGAATCCGCATCATTAGTTGAGTGCTATGCTCATCACATATGACTAACTTAGGTTCTCTTGTCTGTGTCTCTGGAAGTTGGTGCTGTGCCAGTGGTCTGGTATTCGCCGGGGCGTGAGATAGCTCCTCAAGCTCCCCAATCGAAGCCCAGCCTCTGTTTGGGGAGGGGCACCTCCCCCCGGCAGCCCGACTTCCATTCTGAGGATACTATCTTGTGCACATAGTGAGCTCCTCAGTCCCACTCTATACTCATTCTCATACTGTTCCCACCCCTGTGAAGTCATAATCGTTGGTCACTTTTCTGTACTTTGTCTCTTTGCCCTTCCTCTCTCACTTCAATTATGTCTGCTCCCTGAGCCGCCAGGTTCAGTTGTGTGTTCCTGTGACACCTCTTCGGACTCAGGTACCGTCTCTGAGTCCTGTAATGTCCCATCTGGGCATACCCTGATCCGCCCTGGACTGCTGATTCTCCCTTGTTGCTGAGATCGCTTTGTTTTCCATTGTTCCTCTGTTCCTTCCCCGGTCGCCGATATTCTGGTGGATCCCTTGGATGGGACCAGAAAAGGTCCTCGCGTCGCCCCTAGTGTCCAGCCATTCACTTACTTTGTTTGCTGAGAAAAAGTACATGGTGCGCCCTGCACTCTTCACTCGCAGTTTTGCTGGAAACATCAGACTGTATTTTAAGTTCAACTCACGGAGCCTACGCTTGACCATTATAAACATTTTTCTTTGATTCTGGACTCGGGTATAATCCGGGTATATTGGGATGGGATGACCCTCGTACAGCATCTGGCCTCTTGTGCGTGTGGCTTGCAGGATCGCGTCGCGGTCCCTATAGTTGAAGAACCTGTCGATAATGGCCCGAGGAGGTGTGCCCGGTCTGGGCGGGGGGGCCAATGCCCTATGTGCTCTTTCCACATTGAAAAACTTGGATAGTCTCTTTGGGGCTAACTCCTTGACTATCCAGTCTTCCAAGAAGAGTTCCGTAGAGGGGCCCCCGCCTTTTCTGGAAAACCTATAAATCGCAGGTTATTCCATCGCGAACGCCCTTCGGAGTCCTCCGCCTTCTCATCCAGCTGTATTACTTTCTTTTTGAGATCAACTACAGTGGCACTGAGGTTCCGTATTTCCTTCTGTAATGCATCCACGTTATTCTCTGTGGTGGTTACTCGGACCGCCACCTTCCACAGGTCACATCGCAAGCAATAAGTTCACATCGATGGCTACTGCATCGATTCTATGGATCATGTCACCCCTTGTCTATTGGATCACTTGCATCACATCTGCCACCACGGGGGCGTTTTCATTTCCCCGGGCTTTAGGGCCCTCACACCCGTTTGTACACCTCCTCTCTGGCCTCTGGCCCTTGGGGAAGTGGTTGCGCATAATTAGATATTTTATTCGTTTGCAATTTGGGCGCTTTGTCTTTCACCATTGTGTTGGATTATGCCTCTCCCCGCGCCTGCAGGTTCGAAAATAGTGACTCTCCTCTTTGTCCCCTGTATTGCTGTTCTTTGTACAGTCTTTACGTTTTTTTTGTTGCTGTTTCCCTACTTCTGCTCATAGGGACTTCCCGGTGTCTTCCCTGGGCCTCACCTGAGTTCTTATTGTCCACATTCCAGCCCCAAGCTCTGAAAGGCCGAGTCGGATTTCCTCTACGGGCCCTCCGGATCCGCCTGTGTCATTCACAGCGTTCGGTCCAGGCCCCCACGTGCGGTACAAGCCACTCACCGTTGCTTTTGTGTGTATGTGCTTCTCTGTTGGGACCGTCTCCTGGAGACTTCTGTCCTGTTTACCGGCCTTCCTCCGGCACCTCGGTTATCTGGTAGGTTCCCATATGCCTCCGCCCCACCCATCTCATTTCCCGGGTTGGTTCTTTGGCCTTCAGGTACGTTCGACCCCCGGTCCTGCTCGTCGATTCCTCTCGTCGGTGTCTGCCATCTCTTTGGTTTTGTTCGGGCCCTTACGACATTCAAAGGCCACCCGCATGAGCCATAGGCGAGCCCCTCGAGTCCCGCAGCACCTCTCTGGATGCGTCCAGGCCGTGGCGTCGCCTCCCCCTGGCGTCCGGGCCTCAGGTCTGGATCGGCGTGTGTTCGCCCTCAGCCTCCTTGGTCTTGCACCAACTCTCTGGTCCGCATGCAATTCTGGGCCCCCGCAGAGTACCTCCGCTTCTCTTTTCCACTTGACCATTTCTCATTTGTCCTTTTTTGGGGGGGGGGGTTCTCCTTTTCTTGCCGTATCTACGGAACGCCGCAGTTTCCAAGATGGTCCCGCCTGTCTCCCCGAGGCGGCCTCGTATATCCTGCTGTTCTCCGTGTGGTTGGCACCTTTCTGGTATCTCTCCTTACCGGTGGGAGCAGGCGTTATTACCCTTCTCAGTCGGTCAGTTTTTTGGACCAGGATACTGTAGGATGCGGTCAGATTATCAGGCTGCCGAAGGGAGCTCCGACAAAAACGTCTACGCGGCCATCTTGTTAGGCCACGCCCCCCATTCCTAGTTCATGGTTGTTAAGGCTTCGAGTGGAAAGGAACCGCTAGCTGTTGCTTCATCAGCTCTCCAATTAAACTTTGGCTTCTCCCTAAAGGCTGCAAATGGCTGGGATGGTATTTTTCCTAACTTTGCCATGGAAGTGTTGTTGATTAAGAGAGGCAGAAAATGTAATATTTAAAAAAAAAAAATCAGAAGCACCATTTTCTATGATTTTTCCTGAACTGGCCAGCCAACAAGGAGATGGAATGTACCTAATGACAGACGGATCCCTTATAGCTTGTACAATCTACATTTTTTTGTTTTTGTTTTTCATTGATACTGGAGTTGTCGTCTGTCACCAAAGAAGTAACCAGTAGGTCCACCACTTTTCTTGTTCCGCCCACCCCCCTCCCAAGCTCCTTCTTGACTTGTGACAAACCCTCTCTCCACTACATGCCCATATATCATTAACTACTAAACGCACTCTGGCTCGTTTCGCCAAGGTGTTCCCTCGGACAGAGTTAAGCCATTTCTCTAGGTATTTTAACTATTAAGAGCATCACTCCCCCACCCCCTTTTTTTTTTTTTTTTTACGATCCTCTGTTTTTCCTTGCCCTCAAACCAGCCTCCCCCTCATACCATTATAAGGAATACTGATACGAAGGACCAAGCTACATTTTACCTTTTCTATTATTCAATCTAATACTTTTATTAAAAACAGTGCAATCCCTTTCGTCTATGCACCAAGACCTGATTTTCAGAGTGCATTCTACTCTTTAAATTTCCCTTTTACGTTTGCAGAGTCTCATGGAGTGTTTTCACTTGATTCGCACCAGTGTGCAGTGCACACCTATATTTTGTAAAACATTTACCCTATTCTCAAGACCATGTGATCCCCAATGGAATATTAATTGATTATTTTTCCTTTTTGCTCTTTTCTTTTGTTGGATTGGATGTAATTACATAATGCCACAGCCTTGAAAACACACCAGAGCTATGATCCACAATGGGTGATACACGTGTTATCTGTTACTCGTACACCTCCTCCATCAGAATAAGAAAAAAAATAAAGACAAGAAAAGAAAGGAGTTAATCTGATTCCGAGTATTAATTTTCTTTACCCTATTTGTGATCATTTTGAATCTACAAACTTTGTGATATATTTTATGGAATGTACTGACTTTTCCTGCATCATTCGTTAATAAAGAAATATATAATGTATGTTTAACTTCATCCAACCTTTATAATAATGGCAGCAAACAGTTGATAAGCCTAGAAAGAGTGCCATTGCCTTCATTGCTGTTTATTTAATTCTCTAGGCAAGGTTTGTGGTATTAACATCATTCACACTAAGAAAATGACCCCAAATGAAAACTATCACACAGAAGAAATAATAAAAGAATTGGTAAGTGTTCCGAAAATTGATTCTAATCATTATTGTTAATCAAAAGACTTCACTGTTAAGTGTAATTTTAAAATTCTGTCATAAATTTCGATTCTTCTTTAAAGATTTTTTTTTTTTTTTAAATGATCAAATTGAAAGATTAGAAATGTAGCCTGGAGCATTGATGAGCAACTCATATAAAGACTGGAAGGCAGCACATCTGTTTTCTTTCCTTTTGACCACAGGCTAACTTTTTAATTGAGATATAGTAAAGCATTTTCTTCAAACTGTGAAAAGCTGATACATTTGAAATTAAAATATGTGCTTATTTTGCCTGGTTTCCACACTGCACTGGCAACATAGGCCATGGGTAGGGCTGTTTTTTCCCCACTATACAAGTGCCTACTGAGCCTAGGGAACAAGGGGCTATAGCTGTTTAATGCTCACTGAGCATAAATAGGTGGTGTAGTAATGTCTCTGGGGAAATTATACAGATTAACTGAATGCTGATGTGGTTGATCTTGAACTGTGAATGTTTCTCCGCAGGAAACTGGAGTGACTGACACACAGGGCTAGATGCCTAAAGCAGTAGGTCTAGAAGTGTTGAGGGTTATTTTTTTTTATAACCAAATTTGATTATTTTAGTTAACGCACGTTATGCTGCAACTGTACATTGCACCACACAGCTTCCATGGCCTGGGTCCTCCCAACACAGAGCAACCCCTCACCATCATCATTAATTATCCCCGAAGAGTTCCATCAGCACCCCTATGTTTTGTCATGTTTACGGATGGGGGCACCCCTGGCTCTGTCTGTTTATGGCTTCTTCAGGCTTAGCACACTAGCCCTTTGCAGCACTCCATGACGAGATGTTGGGGGCTGCTTTAGCGTTCCAGTGGTGTGCTATATCTCTCTTAGCCAACAGTGTGGCGATGCCCACTGGGGCGTGGTCACGCCGGGAGCCACTCGGATCCTCCAGGTTTCCCAGTAATGACACCCTAGGGGAGAGCTCCACAGGCCTGTCCAGGACCTCAGTATAATCTCCATGGCTTTCCAGTATGTTATCACTGGGCACGCCTAGACCACGTGGTAGAAATTTGCATCAGGAGAGAAATAGCTGGGGCAGTTTGATGTGTCTCTCTTTCCCACTTTCCAAATCCCCTGATTGTAAGATAGGTTATGATAGTATAGCTGGCTTAGTCTGAGGCTGGCCGAAATTGGGGGCCATTGGTGCTTCTCTCCAGTCCGCCTCCTCACGCTGTCCTATCCAGGATTCCCACTTCTGCTTAAGGGAGTCAAATGTGTTTGTGGAGGATGAGTGACTTATATATTTGGAAGATACCCCCTGCCCTTGGGAGCCCTGAAGGAGTTTGGCCTGTAGGGGATTATATTCAGTTGGATCTATAATGCCCTCTTTACAGCAGGAGAGTACATGTCTCAGTTGCAGGTTTTTGTGAAATTGGGTGTAGGAAAGGGTGAAGTGGGACTGGAGGTCTTGGAATGATTTCATGGAAGTACCATGCCATACGTTCCCTAGGAGGGAGAGCCCAATTTTGTCCCATTTAGCAAACCCCTCTAGACATGAGACCTGGACAAGCCAGCATTCCGTTTGAAGCACAGTTTGTGGTGTGGGTCTCCTATCCCAGCCTGTCTTCCGCAGTGCAGCACACAACACCTAGACCACCACTCTTGTGGGCTTTGGGAGTTGGCGGGTGAGAGTGCCCCTGTACAGGACATGTAGGACGTTATCTAATCTAATCTGATATATTTCCAATCAATGTGGCTGGCCTCCCCAGCCACTTTTGAGCCAGTCATTAACTACCAGAAGCTTGGAAACCCAATAATAAAGGCAAATGTCTTTCATGCCCATGCCACCATCATAGGTCAGTTGGCAGCACTTGTTGAGAGCTATGCAGGGGGGAATGGGAGGGTGTCCAGCCTATAGGAAGGTTTGAATCAGGGTAGGGATGGTCTAGAATCAGGATGCAGGGACCCCCAGTGGGAAGTTCTGTAGGGTGTGTCGTGTAGCTCCTATAATATTTATACAAGATCAGCGCGTTTGGCCAGCATACACTGTACGATTGGTGACAGACTGACTCTGAACACCCCCACCGGGTATGTTGGCCTTTTGTATCATCTAGCTCACAGTGCCACTAGAATCTCCTCTTACCAAGGAGAGAATAGTTCTTGGCAACCATCGAACATGACAACCCTGATCCCTCAGGACCGTGGAAACAATATACTACTTTTCGCTCAGTCACTCGTGCCTACTTAGTTTCTTCTCAGAGAGATACACAGAATAAACAGGCTGGGCATTTTCAATAAGTATTTATTGAACAGTTGTTATTCGGGTGTAGAATAGATGAGCTGCAACAACCGTTAGACAGTATAAGATATAAATGATTAGCAGTACTATAAAGGTAAATGGATGGTATAGCTCTACCATCTTACAATAATCATGAATACATATGAATATATAAAACACATGATAAAAGATGCGTACTCCTACGATACCTTCCTAACTAGATGTACCTATATGTACCTAGCATGTGTATGGGTGTTAAGCCAAGAATCCCTCTAGGATTTAGTCAACCCCATTACCTGAAGTGAGAGACTGTGGGACCCTGTCTTGGTCTCGAGTTGGACAACCCGCGAGGGATGTTAGACCACTGCGAGCTGGAGTGTCTGCATGCAGGAACCTCAGCGTCTCTGGTCAGTGTGTCGGCTGGGAAGTCTCGGTCTCCTCTCCCTATCTTAGCAAGATGTGATGTATATATACCCATAGGTCTCCCCAGGGGTCCTACCTCGCTGTATTACTGTGTCGGCCTAAGAATTACGTCGGGCATGCACTTTATACATAGATATTATACAGGAGATGGTAGTCCTGCTGTGCTTCCGAGAATCCTCATGCATAATGTATGAGATTTCGAACTAGGGAAAACCCGCGTTCTGAATGCAGTGTCGTATCTAGGTAAAAGGTCAGTCCCTGTAAACCGTTACAAGTGTAATGTAGGGAAGAATATAGGTGAAGGGTAATTAAGTTACCGGGGCCTATATTATGGTACCTATATGGAATATAACACCCACTCCTCTTCCGAATGGACGACATAGTTAAATTCTAAACGTACTACTAGGCTGACTAGATACTGGTACGCAAATAGTTAAAACATTAGTTTCTTGTTATGCTAAAAACAATGTTTAAAAAGTTCTAACAAAAATCTTTAAAAATCTAAAAAGGAAATTGTCACTCAAGCCATAGTCCTAATGTGTCCGAAGGTATAGTTCGAACTACTATAAGCATTTGAAAGCCATGCATACTTAAAAGAATGTCAATTTTGTTATGGAGTTCCAATTTTTCAGTTTGTTTCTCAAAATAAAAGGTCGAATTTCTCCCAGCACACGACGGGCCGAATGAGTCAAATGTTTGTGTCCTGGCTGGTAGACGCAACATTCTCGTTGCCTGCCTCTGCAGACGACGGTCCCTGTAACACCTCGCAGATTATGTCAATTGAGCACAGATGATCTTTCGTACTGTCCACAACAGATGCTGTGGCAGCCTGTGCGCCATCCAAGGCCTGGGTGTCAGAGGAGGAGCCGATGTCCATACCAACAGGAGCTGATACTACCTGTGGTGGCTCTAGGAATGCCGCCATCAACATTGGAATACGCTGGGGACACTGCAGAACATGGGCCATTATCGGGTCCAGTAAAGCATCAACGTCCGGTTGCGCACATGATGGGAGTGTCGGACAGAGATCTAACACACATTCTTCTCCACAAAACAGGCATCGGAGGACAGGTAAGATGCAGTCCATCCAGACTGGTCTAAATGACAAGAACCAAGAAGCACTTAGTTCCCTTAGGCGAGGTGTGCCTAGATGTTGTACCATGCGATCACAGTATTTTCACTCCAGGAGTACTGTTTCCATCTCCTTGATGACTGGGACATCCATTGCGTAGCAGAAAAATGACAATCTGGATACCTGCTATTAGAAATAGGATCAGTGGCAGCCCTCCAAATATGCTTCCAAATACGGAGTGTATAAAGTTTGGTATAACTCCGAGGACCGTCTGAAAGGTGCTTAATAGTCCAGAACCTATGGTCTTAAATAGGTAGACGATGCCTGTCGTATCAGACATGTTAAAGATACGATTTACCATTTCTGTGAAATGGAAGGGGCAGTTTGTACGTATGAGTGCCTGTATCTCTGCCGAAGACCTTGCGATCTGGAGATCAAAAGTCTCTAGAGCGGAGGTTAAGGGCACGGATTTCTGTAAAAGCATGGCTTTCATTCTGCTCAAAGCATCAAACCGTATTAATGAAACATTCAGCGAAGGCCATAACGGCGCCTCCCTGACTGTATGTGTTGGTGGAAACAATACTTGCATACAGCAAGTAACCCTGGAGCTCACGGTTACCAGATATGCGATGCCCGGAAGCATCCCACAGCAACCTTGATCGTTCTGCATCAAGTAACTCCCATTTGAAAGTAGTCTGAACACTGGAGTGATCACGGCAGCTGGGGCACCCCTTAAGTGACAGGATAAGTTCGCTACTGAACCGTTACAGGCCCCATGAAGCATTATATCCTGGCATATAAGTGATCCACTTAAAGTATTCTCGCAGTTTGTACCGCTTAGAAACACTTCTTTTTCCCCACTCCGGCATCGAAATCTGTACGGTAATTCCCAAGATTCATTGATGAATTCCCTACCCATTTCTTCATATCTGCCTGCCTGCATTTGTTCAAGGCAATATTGGAATTGAAAAGTAGTGACCGGAAGAGTTATGTGGCCATGGATTAACCATTCCGTGGACGGTGATTCTGCCACTGTAAAAACTAATCTAACCAGTTTTTCAATATGCAGCATTGTATACTTTCCTCCCCTTTGTGCCATCTCTCTCTGTTTTTCCGTTAGATTGTATGAAGAAAACAGAGACGTGCTGTTTATGAAACGCCAAGGCACATAGCCTGTGCGCAAATATTGCAGCGTCCAGCTTAATAATATAATAGAACGCAATTGTGATTGCCCGTGTTGTAATATGGACAAATCCTGTTCTAGTACATCAATAGCAGAAGATACAATGTTGCCTAGTAAATATATCCTTGACGTTAGTGTAGTTAAACCATTGTCCACCACTGCTAGAGCTTTCTCTAGGTTTATACGATCTATTTCTCGTATTCTCTCAGCGGCCTCTTGTTGTGATATTTTCCAAATCTCATTATAGACAGCATAATAGAAACGTTTTTGACGTGGCTTCCTAGGACCTAATAAAAAATCCCGTAGGTCCACATCCTCTGTAAGTAAGGAGAAGTGTTGTTCACATGTGTAAGCGTTGAGGTCTTTAGCCAATCGAGGCATAACTTCCCAACACTGTATGATGTCACTACCCCTGGATGTTCTCTCTGTACATAGCGTGGATCTGGCCTGTGGATATTAAACCCTTTGGTTTTACCCATGAATCTTTCCTGACATCTATTGGTGTCTGTGGGCCAAATCAACCATCCCTTCCAATCAGGGTCTGATCTATTGTATTGCATGATCTTATCTAGCTAACCCCTTCTAGTGATGTTTTGTTACCCTCGGTGGGTGATGGTGTGGGCATCCGAGGTGTATTCAAGTCTTTGTTCTTGGCTTGTCCAAGACAAGTAGTTTGTTGCACTGTTTCATTCAAAAACATGATTTGCTGAGGAATAAGGCATGCTCTAAATAGTGCCTCTGTTCCCTGGACCTGCCACTCTCTAGTACACTAGACAGATTTTAAGTCTATGGTGTCTTTCCATAAGTCGAAACCTTGTTCAGACATTGGGCAATAAAGGAAGCAGAATAAATCTGTTTGGTGTTTGTCAACATATATATTTCTGTGCTGGTGTTGGTGCAACCCTATAATATTATGATGCTGGGTCTGACGTGTTAAACCCTGAAAAATATGGAAACTTTTGTGCAAATGTTTTTGAACTGCTTATCGGCGGTGTTGGGCAATGTTCCCATTGGTGGTATGTGAAAACATTTCTTGGATTAGCAGATTTATGCAGAAAATGATGACCATAATGTTGATAGCAATACATAGTTTCAAAATCTGATGTGTCTTCCAACATTTCACTATTAGAAAAGGCAGCAGATTTTTCTAAATCAGATAACATATTATTTACAGTTTCATAATCCCAATCATCGGAAAATGTACTGGAGGTAATGATATCACCCAATGAAATTTTAAATAAATGTGGTATTTTTAAAAGTTCGGTCGGGCCAAATATATTGTAATCAACCTTGTCCCACACTATACCGTCAGGCATAGAAAACTGTAATGTTCACTGATGATAGGTCTCTTTTTTCACGATGTGATGATAGATGTGGTTTCAGAATCACATTCACTTTTTGTGCTGCAGAGCTTTCTCAGAGATAAGTTCCATTTATAAGCATACTAAAGACAGTCACTAAGCCTATCCAGAAAAGAAAGAAAAGTATCCCTGTAATTACCCAGAGTTCCACCCAAGGTGATACCAGGTAAGTCTTTTTAAGAAATTTCAGAAAATCTTTAATTTGTTGTTGGCGAGTTTTTTGTGCTGGCATCGTTTCAGGTTCACTTGGATCCAATGAAAAAGTATCAAAGTCAATGAAATAGCCAGATGCAGTTCGATCAATTTTCGGTAATTCCGTAGGTTTTGTGGAAACTGTAGCTTGCTCTTGTTGGGGCATGTTGACGTAGATATCCATGTTTGGTCGAATTGAAATTTGTCTTTCATTTGAGTTCTGATTTTGAACTTCAGTTTCAAGAGGAACGAGTTCCATCGCATTGTTGCATAGTCCATCATTCCGTGCAGGTGACTCTTCAAACGTGATGAGTCTTTCTGTTTGGACTTCTTGTATAGTTGCGAGAGGAGGGTGTCTGTTACTCCGGAGTCCACACGTCCTACTACTCAGTATCGGCCACATAGTGTGGTTTGATTAGGTCTATTGAGACAAATCTTTTCTCATTTTTACTGGCAAGAGGCAGCAGAAGTACCGTTCTTGTTCCTTCAACTGCCAGGACAGGTATAGGCTTTCTGTATGATGGCCCAAATTCTTTTTTTGTCCGCTATTTTTTCTCTGACCAGGCCCCCGACTTTAGGGATCCAGACAGGTCTTGCCGTGACAGACTTGACTTCCCCAGTGGCAGTCCGTTTCACCTGGACGTTACTTTGCAGTGCCCTGGATTCATTTAGATCCTGTAAAACAGCCAAACGTTTATGGATGTCAAAAGGTTTCTCATCCGCCACTGTGCCTTCACAATCAAGATCAGGTACCCACATTCCCGTCCCAAATAGGACCTCATAAGGGGTGACACCCCCTAGAGAGCTTCTTGGCTGGTTTTTCAACGCCCTTTGAACTCCATACAGATGTTTCACCCAACTTCCACCCGAGCCTAATACTCTAGCTGTTAAAGACTGCTTTAAGTCCCGGTTTTTCCTCTCCACAACCGAATTTCGCTCGGGATGGTACGGAGAGGAGTACCGCAATGCTACACCCAAACTTCCCATGGCATCCTTGTAAGCCCTAGAGCTAAACGCGGGGCCACGGTCAGAATGTAATGTGCTTATTGTGTATGTCCCTATAAAGACTCGCAAATCTTTTATAACAGTTCGAGCATCAGCCGAGCGCTGGGGCCACACCCATAGGAATCTAGAGCAGGAATCCACTGCAACCATGATATACTTGTAAGCCCCATCTGTTTGTAAGGGGCTGCAGTGGTCCAAATAAACACACGCGAGTGGTTTGTCTGATATTAGTAATGGTGTCTGTACTGGACGTGTTCTGGTCGAGCCTTTCATCTGCTGACAGATGTCGCATTTCAAGACATAGTCCTTAGTCTGCTTTGTTAATCCAGGCCACCAGTAGCGTTGTTTCAGTAGAGAAACAGTCGCTGTAACTCCTGCGTGTGCATTCCTATACCCTCGTGTGCTGCTAGAATTGATCCTAACCTACGATCCATATTCAGTATTACTCTGTCCCCCACTACAGGAATCTGAGCAAATGGAACGTTGTTTGCATCTAACTTGTAGGAGTACTTGAGTGGAAATCTTTTCGGTACTGCCGATTTATTGCGTGTGGCAATAATCGCAACCATAATCTCACCGTCTATTCTCGTTTTTGAACGAGTGATTGCAGCTACGGAAGCTGTGCGTACAGCCCCCTTTGCGGCTTCGTCAGCCAATGAATTCCCTTCAACGTGAACGCCATCACGTTGATGACTCAGTGTGTGTATCACGTGAGCCCTTGGTAGTTCGTTTTTCAACTCCACTACCTGTTCCCATAGCGTTTTGTGCTTAATTTGCCACCTTTTGCATCCTTAAACCCATTCTGTCCCCAGTGATGTAAATATTCATTGTATGACTGTACACAGTAAAAGGAATCACACACGATTAGTGTGGGGAATTCTCGATCCGTATTTACCAGTGCCAGTAATAGTGCTTTTAATTCTGCCAGCTGCGCCGTGCAGTCTCCTAGAGACTGGGTTTTTGTACAACTCGGATGAAACTTTCCATCCTGCATGCGCCCTTTAACGATAGCACATGCGGCGCTGTATTGCTGTTTACTCCCTGTGTAAATTATATATTCATACTGATCTAGAGGCATTATTTCATTAGGTAGAGGATATTCTTGTTCGTATTGCAGAAATGCTTGTGTTTTTAGACTTGGCTCGTACCTGTATTCTACATCTGTCGCAGTAAGAGAATTAGCCCATTGTATCCATCTTGGATGTAAGGCTTTAGCGTTTGGAACGCTTGCCTTTGTCGCAGCCTCTAAGGCTGGAACTGGGGTAACAACAATTATACGCTTCCCTTGAGCCAGTGCTCTTTCTCTTACTACAGCAGTCTGTACTGCTGTTAGAATTTTCTCTGTTGATGCAAAGCGCATCTCGGCATTTGTGTTCAAATGTGATTTGTATGCTTTTGGTACTGTTTCACCTTCATTATATGTTAGGTAGGTGTACCCTGATTGACCCGCAACTATACGGATCACCAGGTTGCGTACGTTTACGCGTGTCTGTAAATGTTTTGAAGCTATCATATCGGCTTGTAGGGAACGAAGGATATCGGTGTGTTCCTGTGTCCATTGTCTAACTGAAAAGTCAGATTTTATTAAATCGTAGAAAGGTTTTACCCTTTCTGCGTAATCTAAAATGTATGCTCTGCCAAAGTTCAGGAATCCCAGGATCGATTTGTAAGTTTTTTAATGATTTTGGAGGTTGGATCAGCGCACATTTCTCTAAAAAGTTAGCTGCTAGGCTTTTCCCTTCACTTGAAAGCTCATATCCCAGGAAAAGGACATTGAGGTGGGCTAGCTTTGATTTTTTAAAATTAAATTTGTAGCCCTCAGAAGCAAATCCCAATATTATGGCATTTACTCTGGTCAAGTGTTCCTCCAGGTCATCATCCGTTTGATAAAGATCATCCACATAGGACAATGCTTCTTCATCCAAATTTTGAAGTAATTCAGTTACTCTGGCTGAAAACAAACCCTGGCTGTTCTTATACCCCTGGGGCAGTCTACAAAATTGTCGCTGGGAGCCTAACGCGGAGAATGCAGTTAAATACCTGCTCTCAGGTGCTATATTCTGGCAGGAAAATCCATTTGAGATATCCAGCGTCGTTTTGTATTTTTTCCGCACAATGTTATTCATTAATGCGGCACTGTGTGCATTTTGAACTGCAAATGTCTTGGTGCAAGGGTTTAAATGTCTGTAATCCAAAACTAAACGATATGAATTGTCCGGTTTTGATACGGGAAACAAAGGGTTATTCATTTGAGAGGTGCAAGTTTCAATCACCCCTTGGTATTCAAGTTGATCTAAGATCTCCCTGACCTGTTTTTTAGCTTCTTGCTTTATTGGATATTGCCTTTGTGCAGTCGGAGTGTTCTTTAATGGAATAATGTGGTGGGTTGAATCCTCATCCCATCCAACATGGTTTTTGTATAATGCCGGAGCTAGGGCTACCGCCCACTCCCGTGCATATGTATATTTTAGATATTTTGGAACAGGGTCGGAAAATGCTGGTAGAATATCGTTTCTCCCCTAGGGCAATCTATGACGAATGCTGGTGGCCAATCTTGTTCAGCTAACA
This sequence comes from Calotriton arnoldi, assembly GCA_963921515.1. Taxonomy (NCBI): domain Eukaryota; kingdom Metazoa; phylum Chordata; class Amphibia; order Caudata; family Salamandridae; genus Calotriton; species Calotriton arnoldi. Next base: position 635,507 of record CAWUFW010005738.1, read on the forward strand.
AAATGTCATAGCCAAACGTCCGGTTCTCCCAAAAGAGACCTTTAACTGTCCTGCATTTGTCCCCCTCCATCTGGAGTGTTATTTCATACAATTTATGTGGGACACTTACCCTAGTATCAGGTGTCTCCACCGTGATATAATCATTCAAGTCCGCTGTCACCCGAAATTCCATCAAGTTCTGGTGAGCTATTGTTACTTCTGCTGCACTGTCTAGCATCGTCAGAGCCCATTCCCCGTTCAGCAGTCGAGTCCTCAGAATTCTGGGCATGTCTGATCTTTAGACCTGCAACCTTCTTCTTTTTGAACTGTGTCTTTTGTTTTGGTTTATCTTCTTTTTTGGAAGTATATTCTTGAGCGTGCTGCTTGTCTCTGGACTTTGTACGCTCTTCTTGTCTGTCTGACCGTCCTTCCCTCTCGGAGTTTTTCGTTGAACCCTGAAAGGAACGAGAGGAACGTGCATCAGTATCCTGATACCTGTCAGGTTTCCTAATATTGTCCCTATTCCTAAGGTTATACCTCCTTTCGGAGGGCTCCCTTGGAGGAGATCTACCTCTGGATTGAGATCTGTTTTCTTTAACTTTTGTTTTTTGTTATTGTCCCACTTCTTTTTTGATGAAGCAGGTGTCTGCTTGATGGTCTTCTTTTCGGGACTACCCATCAGTTGTGGTTTTAATGCTTTTCCACCCAAACTGTCCCTGCCTAATTCTGCATGTGCAGTTTTAATTATTTTAGGTAGTTTGTGCTCCTGTTGTAAAGGACTGAATAACCTTAGTCGTTGGCGGATAGCCACTGATGCTGCCTCCCCTTTAATATTTGCTAATATTATGGCTGATACCTGGGCATAATTACCTAGTAATTTCATCCCTAAGTTCAGAGCAGGTTCTGTTCCATACTCATTTTGTATTTGTCTCAATAATACTGCTAATGACGGGCTACCATGAGTTCTGGTATATATGGCAGCAAAAACTGTACCCCAAGAGGTACAATCCTCTATCTGTGGTGTTATCCCCATGGGCAAGCAGATTGTCCGCATTCTGTGTTTTTCATATGGGCTAGTATTCAGAAATACTGCTTCTAGCTGTGTTATTTTCTGAGTTACCCAGAATGGCATTTGTTCACGTTTTGCGGGCATTTTACCCATTACTGCGTGTAACGTTTGTGGTGTTATTTTAGTTGCTGTATTTTGAATTGGAGTTGTATTTGTTGTAACCGTTGCCTGCTGGACTCTAGGTGTCCTCATGACAAACTGCGTCATGTTTCTGTAAATTTTAATTAATTCTTTGTGAAGTATAAGTAAGTCTCCTCCTGGCATTTTTTCAATGTCAGGATGTGGTGTATAGGCTGCTAATATTGGCCATGTCGCTCCTTGTCTTCCGAGCGGACTGAGCCTTACTCTATTTCTTGTATGGGGGAGGGCTCCTTTAAACCAGTAGAAGTGTTCCTGGTACGTGAGCGGAACTTCAATGTCCTCATACGGACAATATTCCGCTGGTGGTTCGTCTTCTGTGTAGAAATGAAATGTTTTTGTTCTTGCATTTGCTGCTGGGAATGTAACCCACGAATAAAATACCTCTGTTCTGTATGATTCGTATGCTTCAATCACGAAAGCTACTACGCCACCCATAGGTGTTAGACCATGCGCAAGCAGTTTCAGGGTGATCGCATTTCTAACATTTGCCGCAATATGTATTGCGTTTGCATCTTCCTCGTCTTCCGAGAGGGGTAATGGCTGTTCTAGTGGGTCTAAGACCTGGTTAGTCATTGTGTTTAAAAAACACGTAATAACTTTTCAAGGGAACCAAGATACGGTGTTTTGTAAAATTTTCAGGAACGCTGTGTCCTTCAAGCTTGATTAACCAACAGCCAATAAATAGTATTTTCGCCTACTCAGCAGTGGCAGAGTTTGTGCCCACCCACACCAGACGTCTCTGGTGTTGTTTGAGTAGGGATTTCTGAGAATAGCACGACTGAACTACTCAGATTCTACTGTTAAATAAGTACCCAACCAACGTTGGTGGCGCCATTTTGTGTATCTCCTATAATAGTTATACAGGATCTGCACGTTTGGACAGCATACACTGTAGGATTGGTGACAGACTGACTCTGAACATCCTCACCGGGTATGTTGGCCTTTTGTACCAACTAGCTCACAGTGCCACTAGAATCTCCTCTTACCAAGGAGAGAATAGTTCTTGGCAACCATCGAACATGACAACCCTGATCCCTCAGGACCGTGGAAACAATATACTACTTTTCACTCAGTCACTCGTGCCTACTTAGTTTCTTCTCAGAGAGATACACAGAATAAACAGGCTGGGCGTTTTCAATAAGTATTTATTGAACAGTTGTTATTTGGGTGTAGAATAGATGAGCTGCAACAACCGTTAGACAGTATAAGATATAAATGATTAGCAGTACTATAAAGGTAAATGGATGGTTTAGCTCTACCATCTTACAATAATCATGAATAAATATGAATATATAAAACACATGATAAAAGATGCGTACTCCTACGATGCCTTCCTAACTAGATGTACCTATATGTACTTAGCATGTGTATGGGTGTTAAGCCAAGAATCCCTCTAGGATTTAGTCAACCCCATTACCTGAAGTGAGAGACTGTGGGACCCCGTCTTGGTCTCGAGTTGGACACCCCGCGAGGGATGTTAGACCACTGCGAGCTGGATTGTCTGCATGCAGGAACCTCAGCGTCTCTGGTCAGTGTGTCGGCTGGGAAGTCTCGGTCTCCTCTCCCTATCTTAGCAAGATGTGATGTGTATATATACCCATAGGTCTCCCCAGGGGTCCTACCTCGCTGTATTATTGTGTCGGCCTAAGGATGACGTCAGGCATGAACTTTATACATAGATATTATACAGGAGATGGTAGTCCTGCTGTGCTTCAGAGAATCCTCATGCATAATGTATGAGATTTCGAACTAGGGAAAACCTGCGTTTTGAATGCAGTGTCGTATCTACGTAAAAGGTCAGTCCCTGTAAACCGTTACAAGTGTAATGTAGGGAAGAATATAGGTGAAGGGTATTGAAGTTACCAGGGCCTATATTATGGTACCTATATGGAATACAACAGGTGTAGAGGAAGCAAGGTAGGATCATCATCTTGAACAACGCTACCCTGCTCAGAATACGTAGTGAGAGCTGTGCCCAGGTATGGAAGTCCGGTTTTATGTGAGCCAATACTAGAGGCAAGTTGAGGGACCAGGTCAACTTGCACATCACCGAAATATGGATGCCTAAGTACTGGACGCTGAGCCGTCCGATGGTTTATCATTGATTGCTACTCTATGACTTCCAGGCCCCCAGTAAGAGGAACTAGAAGAGAGTAAGCCCAGGTGATGTGGAGGCCGTATGCCTCTTCATAAAGATTTAGTATCCCCCAGTATTCCGGACCCCAAATCTTGTGGATTGCGAATGTAGAGGAGTACATCATCAGCATACAGTGAGATCCGATGCTCCATGCCCTCTCCCCAGTGCCAACCCTCCTACAGTTGTGCGTCACACCAAATGAGCCTAGCTAGGGTCTAAAAGCCAAAGTGAAGAGTAGAGGCGATAGGGGGCAACCCTGCCTGGTGCCTCTGCCAATTTGGGAAGGGTTTTGAGAGCGTCCCATTAATGTGCACATGTGCTTCCTTTGAGGAACACAGGACCCTCACGTATCATTGAAATCGTAGGCCAAAGACCATGCGCTGCAATACCTCATCCAAAAAGGATCAGTCTATGGAATGTAATACTTTTTCTAAATCGATAAGGAATAGAGCGCAGGTGTCAATCTCCGACTGCCGAGCGAATGCCAGGTGTATACGAATAATGCAATGGCGTGCACTACGTCCTGGCATAAAGCCACATTGGTCGGGGTGAACCAGATCTGGCAGCAACCACAGGAGCCTTCGGGCAAGTGTCTTGCCAAAGAACTTTAGTTTGGCATTAATGAGGGAGATAGGTCTGTAGGACTGGCAGTGGCCAGGGAGAAGTCCTAGTTTGTGGATGATGCTTATGGGTCCCAGGTCTAATCCCTTAGGGAACTCTCCATTGGCCTAAGCCTGGTACAGGTCAAGCAGACATGGTGAGTGTATCTCCTGAAATTTCCGGTAGAATTTGCTGAAGTAGCCATCCAGGCAAAGTGTCTTGCCCTCATTAATTTCAGTTAAGGCTTCCCCAATTTCCTCTAATCCGAGGGGGGAGTCCAAGTCCTCTCTTTGGGCAGGAGATAGGGTTGACAGGGGGATGTCGGGTAATATGGGGTTGCCTTTTTGCATGTGAGGTCGTGTGCGAGGAGTATGTAGGGTGCGTAATAGTCAGCAAAGGTTTTGGCTGTGGCTGCGGCTGTGTGTGTCCCTTTGCCCGTGCGGTCCAGGACCTCAGACACTACTCTGGATGTCATGTCTCTGGTGGCTAGCCAATAGAGCAGCTTACTTTATGTATCTCCATGTTCATAGACCCGGCGAAGGGAGGCCAGCTAACACTGTCGAGATTTGTCCAGAGCCAGCTGACGGAGTGAGGTTTTGTCTAGGTTTAACTGACGTTTGAGGGCGGGTGGGGGGATCGCATATTGGGTCTCAAGTCAAAGGATGCCCAATTCTAATTCAGTTATCTGGTCCTGTTTCCTTTGCTCTTTGCGGTGGAGAAGTGATTTAGCAGAGCCTCTGATCATTGTTTTGCTTCTAGCCCCAGAGGGGATTGAGCCATATTGGTGTGAAAGTATGCCCTAATCTCCTTCTCCAGGTCATGTGTGGACTGGGAATCCGCTAAGTACCGGGCACTGAGCTGCCAGAGTGGCTGGCATGTGGTCCCGGGTTCCCTAGATGCAGGAGGATTGGTGAATGGTCAGAGATACCCCATGGGAGAATCTCCAACACAGTGGTATGTAAAGCCTCTGTCGCGAGGAGCAGGAGAAGGTCAATTCGGGATAAAGTCTTATGTGCGTCAGAAGTGTGGATAAATTGTTTCCCTTTCGGGTGCGACACTCCAAATATCGCAAAGTCTCAAAGAGGACATCCAAGACGTTAAAGATCAAAAGGTGGTCACTCAGCTTGCTGTTGGGATTCCCGTGGAGTCTCTCACCTGGCTAGGGACTGCATTAAAGTCACCTCCTACTACTGTGGCTCCGGGGGAAACCCCCTGAATAATCGGTCAGCAGGCTTGCAGAGCCAATTTGGGACAGGGCTCCTTCCAGTGTGCCCTCCAGTCCTACATATCTGCCCATAGGCTCTAAGGTCATGGTGGTGACTACGAAGAGGAAGCTTTTTGTAGGATTATGACAACACTCCTTGTACCCGTGGAGAAGCTGGCATGGACTATTCCGTCATACCCATAGCAATTAAGGAAGGGGCATCTTGTGCCCATAAGGTGGGTTTTTTGAAGCATCCGGACCGCTGGGAGCTTCATTTTGGCATACTGAAGGATAGCCGTCCTCTTATTCAATCCAAAAGGCGTTAACACTCTGGGTAAGTTTCATGAAATTAGTCATGGCAGTCTGGGTGGCTAAGCAGCGTTGAGGGTTAAATTGAGCCCTTCATTAGGGTATGCCACTTGTCCTGGCAATGGAGCCAATGGTGATAATATTTCATTGGGAAGGTAGACACAAGGGTCATGGTTAGTGGATATACCAAAGTTATCTCCTTATATGTGGACAGTGTGTTGACCTACCTCATGGATACAGAGAGGGACATAGGTCAATCATTGGGGGCCTTAAGGAGGTTTAAGAAGATATCATTACGGCCTAAAAGTCAGTCTTTGGGATTCCAAGGTCTACTGGCCAAGCGGAAATAAGACTGGAGGTTGGTCTCCAAAGACAATCCACGGTGGCGCAAGGGTAATTTTTTTTAAATGTATGTATTCCCTATTCCTGTCTGATCGTGACTCTTTAGCAAATTATTGTTGGCGTGAAATAGCCCATTCTACTTATGCATACGTTTGGCGTTCCCATATTTCATCATGCCTTCAGAGTTTTGATTTGCGGACAGGGCTTACTGGAATGACAATGCCCTGTTTTAAACATTTAAAAAAAAAAAAAAGATCAAAAGTCATTCACTTAGTGCGGATAAGGCAGCTTTAGTGGCAAAAGCTCATGCCTGGTCTGTGATTAATTCCTATCATTCCTTGCTAATTCTGCCATATTTAAATGCCGATTTTATGGCCCACCTGAAGGAAATGTTTTTAAAATTAAGACTTGGTATATACCCAACTAAAGAAGGCACACCGATATGGATACAACAATGGCCAAATATAGAATGTAGACTGTGCGGGGGGCAGTGTGAAACCTTGTTACATACTGTGTGTGTGTGTGTGTGTGTGTGTCCTAAACTGCTTAAAATACGCTGTGCATTATTGAAACCTCTATTCCTTAAAGCAGGGGTTAGATCAGCCCGCCAGGCTCTTATTTTATGTTTACTCAAACAGAGGGGGTCCCCTAAATCTAATGTAGGTAGAGAAAGGCAGGGGAAATCAGAAATACAATCAAAAAAAGTCTCTACCTGTACAAATCTATACGTGCAAAAAGTCACTGATAGACGGAACGCTAACAACTCGGGGCCAAAAAGTGATCAGAGAACACAAATAAATAGAAGTATCAAAAAGGTTTATTATAGTTAATAATCAATATATCCAATGAAATTTGCTAAGACACATATATGTATAAAGTGTTCAGAGAGCACATCCCACAAAAACATTCACTCAACCATGTCATGCAACTTGATTCATAAGCACACACACGACAAACAATATCAGACATCCACCAATAAAAATATTTATGTACAGATGAGCAGGTCCCCCCAAATTTTCAACAATTTGTACAGGAGATATTATCTTCTTTAATAGAGAAGTTGATGAAACAAGTTAACAAACGTGGATTTAAGAAAGTGAGTAGACAATCAATCAATCAAATGAGAAATACAATTTGTATAAGTAAACAGATGAAGGTGAGCCTACATAGGGGTCTAACACCGAAACGCGCGTCGGCGCTGGATGAGCAAGTCGGAACATTATGGTTAAAAAATCACCCAAATTACGAGAAATGTTCATCTGTTTACTTATACAAATTGTATTTCTCATTTGATTGATTGATTGTCTACTCACATTCTTAAATCCACGTTTGTTAACTTGTTTCATCAACTTCTCTGTTAAAGAAGATATCTCCTGTACAAATTGTTGAAAATTTTGGGGGACCTGCTCATCTGTACATAAATATTTTTATTGGTGGATGTCTGATATTGTTTGACGTGTGAGTGTGTGTGCTTATGAATCAAGTTGTATGACATGGTTGAGTGAATGTTTTTGTGGGATGTGCTCTCTGAACACTTTATACATATATGTGTCTTAGCAAATTTCATTGGATATATTGATTATTAACTATAATAAACCTTTTTGATACTTCTATTTATTTGTGTTCTCTGATCACTTTTTGGCCCTGAGTTGTTAGCGTTCCGTCTATCAGTGACTTTTTGCACGTATAGATTTGTACAGGTAGAGACTTTTTTTGATTGTATTTCTTATTTTGTTTATCAGGTGAATCAATTCCACTACTATGTCAGATGATACATTTTTTATAATTTGCAGAAAGATTGCTGGTACCAGCAGTGAGCAATTAAGGACGAGGTACATTTTAGAAAATATATGGATGCAGTTTCCAGGTTATTCTCACTTTGAATGCGTTTGCAGTTGGATTTTATGATTGGGTCTTAGGTAATTTTTGTGACTAGCACCTAAAGAGCATATGAAAGCACCTGTTTAACTTAATTTTTTTTATTGCTTATTTGCACAAGGACTTCTAATGTCTACAGTTTTTGCACTTTGACATTTCTATAGCGATTGCACTATGTCATATAATGTTTACAGTTTTTATTGCACATCCCTGGGAATCCGACTATCATATGTTATTTGACTTACGCATTTTTAACAATTGTGATAAAATAAGTGCAACTGTGGTATTAATGTTCCAGTGTGACATGTAACCATAGCAATAACCATCCTTTTATGTGTACACAGTTGTATATTAATTGGTGAATAATAGATCTGTTTTTACTCATGATCTTATTGTTTTTAATTGCAATGATTTTTTGATAACCGAGCAATAAAGAATTACACAACAACTCAAAAAAGTTATCTGGATTGAAAATAAATGAGGCGAAAGTCATGCTTGTACTCATGGAATCCAGTGCACGCTCTGTGGGTAAGGGACTTGGCACCCCTATCACTAAGGTGGTAAACTGTCACATTTAAATATCTAGACATCAATGAGTTGCACACAGATGCAGATCAGCTAGATCATAATTTGTCGAAATGTTTGTCATCTACTAGAGGTCTCATTAGATTTTGGAATATGCTGTTTCTTTCTGTCATGGGTAGATTCACCAAGGCTAAGATGGGACTCTTACTCAGATTTTTGTGCTTTTTTACCTCCAAGCCCATAAATCTTCCCAGGCCGGGAAAAACACAAAGTATCCCAGGGCAAACTGCAACTTCCTCCCCTTGAAGGAGGACATGGCACACTCAACCTAGAACATTACTACCTGGCTGCACAGCAGAGTGGGCAGCAAGAAGGGTCACAGACCCTCGTAGTGCTGAACTTTGATTCCTACAAGAAGAACATGGGAAGTCAGCAATGTCTTTCTTTTTTTTTTTTTTTTGCAACATTCAGAAAGACACCACAAACTCATACTACCACATACTGATGGATGCTGCTGGCACAGAATATTGTAAGTAATCATTACGTAGACAGCATACAAGTTTCAAGTTTTTTTTTTTTTTTTGCTCGACTAATTAAAGCCATCGCAAATTAATAAAACATATAAAACAGCACAATTAAGTATAGTTCCAAAGCATGCCATTAAAAATATAATTTGATGAGATTTTTAAAAATATTGTTATAAGTCCATATCACATGGAAAAATACTTACTTATGATAAAAGAGTTGACAATATAGTCACCTACCTTGCCATTGTGGTGCATACTATACTCTAAGTTACGCAATGTGATGGATCGACAACAGCGAACGGACTCAGGTTGGAGGTGTTTTTTTATATCAATTTTTATTGGCATTTTCAAGCTTCACATACATCATGTCGTGTACAAACACCAACTTATTTTCATATCTCCTGTTGATCACATTTGGGGCAACCAGCCCCCGCTAAAGGCTGCCAACAAAGATTATCCCACAACATTCTGTTAACTCCCTCCCCACCCCCGTCCCCCCCTTCTCCGTGTCATGTAGTAAGAGGGCGCTTTACTAATTCACATGGTCTTTTTATGTCACGTAGTATTCCCCATCTGTTACACTTCATTCGTGCTTATGAGAGGCTAGGCGGCTCGACATCAGCCTCACTGCTACCTGAGGTAGTTAGCATGTTCCTCCTTTATCTCTGCTATCATTTGAGACCAAGCCTGACGGTCATCCTCGATTTTTTTCATCTCTTCTTACAAACTTCATACGAACCAACTCCGCCGTGGCCCATTCGTGCATATCTTTCAACCAACTTCCACTCTGTGGGGGTCTGCGGCTGAGCCATGATATAGCAATTCGTCTTTTTACCAGGACCAGTCCCAGCATAAGAAACCGTCTGGTTAGCTTCTTGCCCTTAGGTGCGGGTATTAAACCTAACAGCACGGGACAGACCTCTCCAGGTATTGTCCACCCAGTAACTCTTTGAAGACAGGACAGCATGTCACCTTAGTAGGTGCGAAGCAACTGGCAGGCCCAGACCATATGTAGAAAATCTCCTGCCCTCTCCCTGCATCTCGGGCCCTCATCACCTTGATCAGGATATATTAAATGTAAGGTGCGAGGGCTGAGGTACGTCTGGTGGACCATATTATATTGAAGGAGTTTAAAGCGTGCATTGGAGCTAACTGTTCGCACCCCCTCGTGTATTTTTTCCCATTCCATATCGGTCAAGGTTCCCCTAAAATCTCGGCCCATTTTTTTGTATCGACAGTTCCCCTCCCAGCATATCATCCCTTATGGCTTTATACAGGTGCGATATCAGTCTTCTGCCCTGTGCCATATATAGAATCACTTTCAGCGTGTTAGTGGTGGGGGGCTCGCAGGGAATGTTGGCCAGATCTCTCTAGCCACAAACGAGATTTTTTTCGCATTGAAGGAATTGCCCTATTCCCAAATTAAAGGCGACTTCTGCCCATGTGATTAATCTGCCCTCTACATACATGTCGCCTAGCGTTTGACATCCCCCTTCCTTCCACTGTCTCACCAACATAGAGTCAGCTATAGCGGCGAAGGGACGCAGGCTCCACATGGGTTTATCCTGTGCAAAGGGTGCCCAGCGTATCACTCGACGCACAACCGTGTCCCATACCATGGCCACATGTCTCACAACATACGGGGCCGAGGCGGGAACATCCCGCCCAAGCATTAATAGGTCTGGCAGGGAGCGGGTCCCACATGTGCCCACCAACAGGCGTTGTTCCCAATTGTCGTCAGTGTCCAGCCAGTGGATTGTGTGTTGTAGCTGAGCAGCCATATAGTAAAATTCCAAGCAGGGCACCTCCAGCCCCCCCAGCCCATGTTCTTTACAGTGTTACTAATTTCACTCTTCTACGTCGATTACCCCATAACAAGTCCGAGACTATGGCATCCAATGTTTTAAAATAATGTCTTGGTACCATATATATAGAGTGTTGTAATGCATAGAGGCAGCGGGGTAGGATGATCATTTTCACCTGAGCAATTCGCCCCATCAATGAGAGTGGTAGCTCGTGCCAGAAGCGAATAGAACCTCTAATTCCCTCTATCACTCACCCAATATTTAAATCTTGGTAAGCTAGGGCTGTGTTTGCCAGCCTTATCCCCAGATAGCATGTTCCCTCTCCTGCCCAAGGCAGCTCCACCTGCGGCAACTCCACCTGTGCCAAGTTGGCCAGTCATCCTACAGGATCAATTTTGATTTGCCAGGGTTTATATGGAGACCCGAGGCCTCTCCAAACCTGCGTAACTCTTCAAGGAGGACCGGAACCGAGTGAGGTGGGTTTCGGAGATATATCAAGGTGTCATCTGCATATAGGGAGACAACCTGGTTCGTCTCCCCCAGACAAATTCCCCAAGGTTCCATTGTATTCCGAAGGGCGGCCACTAAGGGCTCCATAGCCACTGCAAATAGCAGCGGAGACAAAGGGCACCCCTGCCTGGTGCCTCGACACAGGGCGAGCTGATTGGATACGAACTTACCGAGTTTGACTCTCGCCATTGGGGTTGAATAGAGCAACTGGACCCACTTAAACTTCCCAACCACCCCTACCTTCCGGAGAGCCTGCCACATATATTGCCAGTCTACAGAGTCAAAGGCATGTTCTACATCTAATAGTGCCAGTGCACAGTCGTCCTCCGCCAGGTCCGGGGCGTGCCATATATGCGCAATTCGCCTTAAGTTATGGGCAGTGCTGTGTCTCGGTATAAACCTTGCCTGATCTATGTGAATGAGGTGGGGCATACTGGGAAGAAGGCGCGCTGCTAGTACACAGCTGAGTATTTTGACGTCCAGATTGAGTAATGAAATTGGTCTATATGAGTTAGAAAATGAGTGGTCTCTATCAGGTTTTAAAATCATGGTAACTAGCGCCTCCCGCATAGATGGGGGCAAGTTCCCCAGTTGAATTGCCTCATTATATACCTCTAGCAGTCGGTCGACCAATAGAGGGGCACATTTCTGATAAAATTCTACTGGTAGCCCATCGTTGCCCGGACTCTTGGACGGTTTAAGTTTTTGAATAGCTAGCATCAGCTCCTCTTTCGTTATTGGGGCATCCAGGGCATCAGCGGTCTCTGGGTCCAATTGGGGGAGTGTAACTGAGTCCAAGAAATCTTGAACTGTTTCCTGTCGTAGTGACGTTTTCCTCCCATATAGCTCTCCGAGGTGTCCCGCCAAGACCTCAGCAATCGCATTTTGGGAACACACCATCCTCCCACCCTTTTAAAAAAAAAAAATGTATTCGATTTTCATACAGCATACAGAGTTAAACAGTGTGCATGTCACTAAACCAAAGTAAAAAAAATCCAACAAAAAAATCTGTGATCGACCAGGTCAGTGATACTCTTGCCCACATATACGTTCATATTAACTGTTATACATGTTAAAGTACAGTTTATACATGAACAGAGTTATCAATCTTCACTTTCAGATGTTGTATCTTGATCCTTAGTCCGTAGATATTGCATTAGTGGTTCCCAAATGGCTCTTGGTCTAGATGATGTTGGTAGCTCCTCAGCATATAGTACAATATTCTCCCTGCAATACACGAAGTCCTTAATCCAGGTATCTGGGAGTGGATCAGCCGATCCCTCCCATGTCATCGCCACCCTTCTTTTCGCCAGTATCAGAGCCACTCTTATAAATTTACCAAGAGCTCCCTTCAGTTGTGGCGTAAAGCACAATAGGCACATCTGCGGGGTACGTTGTAGGGTAATAGTGGTCATGACCTGGAGCCTATTCAGCACCTCAACCCAGAAATTAGCCACCCTCCACACTCCCATGCCAGAAGTCTGCTCCAGAGGCCCCACATCTCTTGCATGCATCACTTTCACGAAGGCCGTATTTAAACAGTTTAGCTGGCGTATGGTATATTTGATGCAGATATTTGAAATGAATTATACGTAAATTACCATTTGATGTAAGCGCACTAGTGAGTTGACAGCAATATTCCCAATCCTTTTGCGTTAGCTGAGGGTGAAGCCTAGCATTCCATCTAGCAAGGCTCCTGTCTTCCGTTTTTACCTTCTCATCTCTGGCTGCCCTGTACAATTTAGTAATCAGCTTATGTCGCGTGGGATTAACCAAGAGCAGTTGAAGGGTTTGCAGTGTCTGTGGCTCAGCCAGAAAGGTATGATAGTGTGCTTGTATTGCCTTCTTGAGCCTATGAAATATAAATAGGAAGAGCGGTGTCGTGTTATGAACATGCCTCATCTCCTCTTCCGTAATGAAACTACCATTAGGAAACAAGTCCTGCATACTCTCTATACCTACTAATGCCAATGTGTGCATAGCGCCTGTTTCTTTTGTGACTGACAATACTGCATGATGTGCTAGCGGGAGCGAAGGGGCATACAGTGGGAGCTTCGCAGCCAGTCGGCCTATATCCTGCCAGGACGCAATTGTGGTTTCTATGGTGTTGATTTCTTGTATAGGAGTGCCTCTATGGGTGTGCGATAGCATACATTTTAGTGGTATCGGGTGAGCGTCCCCATCTTCGACCGCAACGTGCGGTATGAATTTGTGATGATTGTACCAGTAGTATGCATATTGCGCTTGTGCACAGAGATAATATAAATGCATGTCAGGCTCGCTGAAACCGCCCTTACTGTAATCTAATGTCAGTGTGTCCCAGCTCACGCAGGGCTGTTTCCCTCCCCAGACTAGCCTCACCAACAGTGATCGCACGGTTTTAAAAAAAATGCTGAGTCAACTTTATTGGTATATTACTGAACAAGTACAGAAATCGAGGCAAAACGATCATCTTAATGAGGGCTATGCGGTCAGCCAAGGACAACGGCATCGCTGTCCAGTGGGCGACATGTTGCTCCAGTGTGGCGCATGCGGCGCCGTAGTTCTCTCATATAACTATGTCTGGATCGCGGTGAACCCACACCCCAAAGTTTTTAACAGGGTCAGATGACCATACAATAGGAAAGTCCAGAGCATGGGCGGTTGTGTTCTAGGTCAGTGGGACTATCAGTGACTTACTCCAATTAATGCTGATCCCGAGAAAAACCCAAATCTTATATATTCAAGCAGTATGGGCGCCAGATATATCTGCGGTTCTCTAACAAAGAGCAGCATATCATCGGCATATAATGGTATGCCCACAGGCCTGTGTGCAAACCGCAGAGCCGCCTCTCTGTGCCTCTGCATAATAATACAGGCTAATGGTTCCAGCATTAGAGAGAAGAGGAGCGGCGAGAGAGGACACCCCTGTCCGGTGCCCCTTCTGATCCGAATTGGGTCTGACGTGATCCCGCCCACTCGAATACGTGGTGTGGGGTTCGTATACAGTAATTGCACCAATCTGCTGTAGCCCACAGGGATTCCTATACGCTGTAGGATTTGAAACAAGTATCCCCATTCTATAGAATCGAATGCTTTGGCAGCATCCAGCATAACTGCCGCCGCTTGGAGATCAGGGTCAAGTATATGAAACATCGCGAAAATTGTGCGCACATTGTGCGATGTGGATCTATCTGGTATGAACCCAGGTTGGTCCGGTAGGACCAGATTCGGCATTAGCAGTTGAAGTCTGGTGGCTAAGATTTTTGCCAGGATTTTTGCATCTATGTTAATGAGTGACAGGGGGCGGTACAACTCACAGCACGATGGTTCCTTGTCTTTTTTTAATAGAGTTATTATCAACGCTTCCCTAAGGGTTGGCGGCAGGTTCCCCGTTTCGTAGGCCTCCGCGTACATGTCCAGCATGTACGGTATTACCTCATCAGCGAATTCCTTATAAAATTCGCACGCGAGGCCGTCCGGCCCTGGTGCTTTCCCGTTTGGCAGTGAACAGATTGCCTCACGTATATCAGCAGCTTCAAACGGTTGATATAAATACTCCTGCTGCCTGGAAGACAGCCAAGCCATGGCGATGTCTGCCAGATAGTCATCCAGTTCCAATGGCTCAGTCTCCCCTTTAGATGCGTACATCTCAGTATAGCAACTACGGAACTGCTCCGCGATTGCCTGCGAGGAGTAGTGGTCCCGCCCAGCCTTATCCGTGATTTTTGTTATTACGTTATTTTCGGTCCTGGACCTGATCTTAGCAGCCAGATTATGTCCCGGCTTGCCCCCTTCCCCATACGTGTGAGCTACATGCCTTTTAGAGAGATATCGTACCTCCCCAATCGCCAGCTCATTATATTCCAGAATGAGTTCCTTGATTCGAGCTAGCATAGCCGCATCCGGGGAGACCGCATAGTCTCGTTCCATCTTTGATAATTCAGATTCCACTCTGAATAGCTGACCTCGAATGTCTTTGAGGATACCTGATGTTGTGCTTATACATGTACCGCTTATAGTGGCCTTGAAGGCCTCCCAGAGAGTAGCGGCGCTGTTCACCGTTCCCTTATTTAAGTCAAAGTATTGTACTATGGCCTCTCTGATTGTGTTGGTGTACAGCAGATCGAGTAGTGCCTCTGATCTGAAGCGCCAGGTAAACTGACGTGGGACGCTCAACGGGATGTGTAGGGTAAGCCTGACTGGGTTGTGATCGGAGAGTGTTCTGGGCAACGCAGCTATCGAGTGGATCCATGTATTCGCTTCATCGCTTACCAACCAATAAAACAGCCTCGACCAGCTGCCGTGTGCCGTAGAGGTGTGTGTGCCTTCCAGCCTGTCTATGTTACGGAGTCTCCATGCGTCTATAAGTCCCATTTCAGCCATCCCATTATTTATGACCAGAGTCGCCTTGGGTGATTGCCCTCCCCGTTTGCTCGATTTGTCTCTACTGGGGTCTAAATGTGTGTTCATGTCGCCTCCCCATATAATCTTCGCTTCAGACCAATCCCTCAAGATATTGAATATTCCCTCAAAAAGTGCAGGTCTGTCAGTGTTAGGCCCATAGACATTCACTATAGTGAAGAGCGAGCCAGAAAGTTTCCCATGTAGAATAGTGTACCGCCCTTCACCGTCTGTGCAGGATTTTATGACAGTAAACGGGAGACCTCTCTTCACTAATGTAGTTACCCCTCTTGCAGACGATGAGTACGAAGATGCCAAGCGATACCCAGCCCATCGTGATCCCACCCTGGCCTCAGTCTGCTTGGTCAGATGTGTATCCTGAAGCAAAGCAATTTTGACATCATGCCTGTCTAAATAGGCTAGTACTTGCCTGATTTTTTTTGGGGAGTTCAATCCACGGACGTTCCACGTCATGCATGTAATACTATCTTTATCTAACTTTGTCATGTAAGCTTTCTTGCAATATACCGGGAGCATCTGTGCAATAAGGCAATACAGGTAATCTCATACATATTCTTGACATCTGGTCGGCCACATATAACAATCTTATAGTTCCCCGCCACCCGCTTCCTCCCCCCACCCACTTCAGCACCCCCAACTTTGCTAAAGCCATCCTAAGAACAGCAAACAAACCCCCAATGCAAAACATAGTCACAAACAAATTCGGGGTACACCCACGGGGGAAACGCCGGAGCACATTTAGCCTCCCAGGTGAAAAGGGAGGTGGCTGAATATATATAAATATCTCTCCCTAAGTTTAGAGATCTCTAGGCAACGAGGGATATACATGACATGTGAACTAGTCGTAATATCATATAATACATATAGCAGTAGCGGCCCGTGGAGGGTGTTCCGTGGGGCGGTGAGGCGGGGCAGGGGAGGGGCAGGGTGGGGGGGTAGTAAACACCGGAATATGGATGAACGGAGGTAAGTAAACAATTAAATAAAATGAATTTCGTTGCGCGCGCTGCATCGCATTTTACGATGCAGCGCGCGCAACGAAATTCGTTTTATTTATTTAATTGTTTACTTACCTCCGTTCATCCATATTCCGGTGTTTACTACCCCCCACCCTGCCCCTCCCCCCCCCCCGCCTCACCGTCCCACGGAACTCCCTCCACGGGCTGCTACTGACATATAGTATGGTATTGTAGCGGATGGCTCGGCAGGAGAGGCCCGATCCAATAAAACTGCATAGCCCTCCCCCCACCACTCCCCGAGAGCAGCCATACCACATATCTCTAGAGCCATCGCAAGATAGAGCTGTTACAGTTGGTAAATACATCACCGCGTATATTATGGCAGTTTTCAGTCCTCTTCATCTGGTGCGTCGGATGTACCTCGGGCCTTTCGTTTAAAGTTTTTGCATATTCCATAGCAGATTTAGAGTTTGTGAATATTTTTGATTTGCCTTCTGCTCCGATGAGCAGACGAGCTGGGTATAGCATGGCGTATGGGACGTTCTCCGCTATCAGTAGTTTCTTTACCGCTTGATATTCCCTTCTTGCGCCTGCACCGCCATTGTGAAGTCCGGATAGAACGCCAATTCGTTTCCTTGGTAGGTTGTGTTACCTTTTTCACGGGCCATACGTAGTATTGAATCGCGGTCTCTATAATTCAGGAGATGGGCAATGATCGGCCTCAGCGGGGCGCCCGGAGAGGGACGAGCGGCCAGCGAGCGGTGGGCTCTCTCAACTATTAGTACCTGGGACAGGTGTTCCGGTCCAAATAGCTAACGTAGCATCGCCTCCACATACGTTTCCAGTCTTCCGGTATTGGTCGACTCCGGCAGGCCAGTAATTCTTATATTATTTCGCCGGGACCTGGCTTCCAGGTCTTCGTTTTTCGCTTGTATGACGGCGAGCACCTTCTCCATGTCGAGCGTCTTGGAGGTCACCTACTGCAGATTGTCCTCCGTGTCTGATATGTGCTTCTCCGCCTCCCCCAGCCTGCTAGCATGTTTATCTAATTTCGCAGACATATGGTCTATCCGTATATTTAGAGCGTCTATTTTGCCATCTATGGACTGCAAACTGTTCTGCATGGCAATGAGTGTCACCTCCAAGGATGGCGGGCTCTCAGAGGGGGCGTCAAGTTCCGAGTCTGATGTGGCACGTTGTCTCGATTTTCCTGGCGTGCGGGGCTAAAAAGTGAGGCGAGGCTGAGTTTTATCAGATTTGCCCATATCTGCTTTAGTATTTAATCCAGTTGTGTTTAGCAATTTTAATTGGGCTTCTGAGTTGTTGTTCTGCTGGCTTGTTTTCAATTACAGTCACTATCTTCAGCCCGCGCACTACCAGGGGGGGCAACAACACTCAGTTTCAGGCTGTGCACCCTCGGGGTACAGTGTCTCCAACTAAAGTAGTCTCCGTCTTAGAAGAACCGCTGAAGGAGCAAGCGCACCAGCCTCAGCTCCACGTCTGTACAGACTCAGCAGCGTTATCTGACACCCCTAGATGTGAGGTCGGAGTTTCAGCACCATACAGAAGTCCTGCCTCAGCCCTGAGCCGTGTGGCCGTCTATGCGTTATACTGTTGGGCCGCAAAAACACCCGCTTGTGCCCCTGAGTTGTGGGCGGCCCAATTAGCTGGCCAGGCAGGGTTGGCTCATCAGGGATGCCGTATCATTCTGCGCGGTGTTCCCAAGCCAGCCCGATCATAGCACCGCCCGCATAAAGTCAAATAGTTAAGGCCACACGCCCAGGCCTCCTCAACCAGGGCCTATCGTGGAGTGCGGCTCCCGGTCTGCGATCCTCCCACCGCAGTGATGGCGCCTCAATTAACGCTCGTCGGGATCTTTTCTCCTTGTCAGCCCACTATTATTCACGCTCTAGAGCACCAGGGCGCACCAGGCAGGTTCCCCGGCGGTCTCGCGCACATCAGCAGAGAGGGAAGGGCCACGTCTCCGCCTGATGCCACGTACGGGGGCGCGCGCAGGTCCCCCCACCGACTCCAACTGACCTCAGAGTCCGCCACAGGGATCCGACGACAAGCGCTGGCCCCCACACCGCGGCCAGCGGGCTCGGCGTCACCAAGGCGGCGACGCGGTGTTCGGGCGCTGTATGCCTCTCCAGCCGCTCACACGGTCGCCATGTTGTGCGAGTAGGCCGCCAGCACGTTAATACTCCGTTCGAGGCCGCCAGATCAATTTGTCTTCCGCAAACCGCCTCTGGACCAGCCGCCTCGATTCCGCTGCACTTCCCTCTGATTCTATGCTTCGGATTGCCCCTGGAGAGCAGGATTACTGCCGGATTGTTGATTCAGCCGGCAGAGCTGCCCTACGGCGCAGCCATCTTGCTGCACGCTCACTAGCGCCCCCCCATCCTCCCACTCTTATCCCGGATCTGAATAATAGGGTCAGTAGAAGTCTCTTGGCGTACCAAGCATGCCAATAAGGCTCCTGTTTTATCGCCCTCTCTATGTAGTCTTTGGTGATAATTTGTATAAATGTGCTTCTCTAACCTGTGTAAGTCAGTCAAGAGGGCTTCCTTTGTATTGCATCACTCTGCCATCTTATGGGGGGCTGTGGGAATCTCTCCTTCCAACCTGCCCAATTTTACTTCTTGTGTAGCTACATCTTTTTCCAATTGCTGGCGGACACCATACGATGTTTTAATACAGACCCCTCGAAGGACCACCTTCATGGCTTCACATTCCACCGCTCGCGATGAGGCAGTGCCCCAGTTCTCCTCAAAGTACCTCTGTATAGCCGCTGTCACCTCAGCCACAAACGGGGGGTCCGTCAATGCCTTGGCTCTCCGGCGCCACAAGGGAATCCGCGAACGAACCGTGGATCCCTCAAGACTAAGTAGTACCGGGGAATGATCAGAAAGGTATCTGGGTAAATATGTTATCTCCTTCACCTCGGGCCCAATTTCCGCGGGTATGAACCAATCATCTAAGCGGCTATAGGTACCGGAGGCTGGAGAATGGCATGAGAACCTTTGAGCGTTCGGGTGTCGCTCTCTCGCCATATATCACGCTGCCGTATTCCCTTTAGTATGTCTTGTAATGCTCTTGTCATTTGGGGCTTGGTGTTCTGTCGTGGGGGGGTCCCAATCTAAAAGGTCATTCAGCACACAATTAACATCACCCGCCAATATCAGTGGAGCCCCCAAGTACGGTGATGCTGCTTCCATTAGAGCAAAGAAAAACAGGGGACAATCATCGTTAGGGGCATATACATTAATGATGCATATTTCCTCGCCATCTAATTTACCATGAAGGATAATGTATCTTCCGTCCGGGTCAATATTATGATGTACATGTTAAAATGGGAGTCCCGGGGCCACCCAGATGAGAACCCCCCTAGCATAACCGGAACATGAGGTGGCATATAACTGACCTCTCCAGCGTTTTGGAAGAAACAGTAGTGAGTTTTCCCATACATGTGTCCCTTGGAGGCATGCCACAGCAACATTATACCTCTTCAGATAAGCAAACACTCCTTCGTTTTTCAAAGGCGGCCATACCACAGACATTCCACGCAAGCATTTTAATCATGGTGGCTGCCATGATATTCCAACACCATGCAGGCCGACAGTCACTGGCCACATTTTCTCAGGCATCAGAGACACTGCCACCCCCTCTAGCTTCATTTCAATCGATGACGCATGACATGCATACGGAGAACCCCACCCTACTCTTCCTAAAACCAGATCCACCGCTCCCCTCCCTCTGGGCAATGATGACCCCCCCCACACCCGCCATCAGAGCCAAGGAAAGGGATTGGATTGACTGTCTCGCCCCATTTTCCAATGAATTCCCTACCTCAACAAAACAAAAAACCAAGCACTCATGACTGAACATGCACTTGCTCAAGTGGCCGGCCAGCCAGTGGGATGCGAGGACATGCCTCCAGCCTCCCACCTGGGTTCCAGCCTCTCTGGGGCGCTACCCTCCCGTCAACTGATTAACTGGAGCGTAAAGACGACCCCCCCCTTTGTTCCACCCAGTTTCCTGGATTTTCAAGAGGGGTAAAGCCCAGGAAACTAAGTTATTTCTACATGACCTCCCTTCGGAGTCCTCCGCTCTCTCATCCAGCAACACCACACGTTTTTGAAGGGCGACGACCGTGTCTCTTAGTGTATGCACCTCCGTTTGTAGAGTATTCGTCGTTTTCTCCGTGGCTCAGACTCTATCCGAGACCTTACGCAAATCACAGCGGAGCAGATTGACGTAGAGAGCTATAGAGTCAATTTTATGAATCATTTCATCCCGAGTGGTGTGGATCGCCGCCAGTACATCTGCTATGTATGGGGTCTGATCAGTCTGTTGATGTGCCCCCTTTTCATGCTCACTCGCATTATCTTCTGATGGGGCTTGGTGAACTTGTAGGGGTTGTGCATAATTGAGTATTTTGTTGGCTTGTGCAGCATGAGTTCGTTTATCCTTCACCATTATGTCTGCCTGTGTTGCCCCCAAGAGCCTAGGGGGAGCTGCGTGTGCTCCTTAGCAGATGCACCTCAGCTATCCCTCTGATTGTACCTGTTACAGGGCTTTGCTTGGTTCAGTGACCAGCCCCAGGTCCAAACACCCTTGTGGAGCCGCCTGCTGGATCAACGGCTCCCCGCAGCAGAGGAAAGAAAACCACTCCTAGTATACCGCTTCTCCGTGAGTCAGGACTATGTCTGCACAGCTGCTGGTCTTTAAGGCTGCTTAATTCAGACCCCGCTGTGGTGCGTGCATTAACCCCATACCGGGGCCTCCTCGCGTGTATTCCTCCCTCGACCACTGTCGTTTAACCCGACCCGGTCATGGGTTCCTCCGCAGGCTGCCTCCGTCCTCCGTGTCACCCCCGCAGCTCTGGCCAAGAAATTATGTTGCGGCCCGCTGTCACCACTCCGCACATTGCATCCCCGAGTTAGCGCTGCCTGTTAGGCCGGCTCGTGCCGCCGTGCCCCCGCTCACTCACCGCGCAGACAGCCACTGGTCTGGGTGTGGGAGGCCTCACCGTGTCCCAAGTCTCGGCACCTGGTGATTGCCTCTTTTATTCGTATAGAGTGGCAGTCCGTCCCACCAGCCCAGGTCCAGAAGGGAGTCAGGAGAATCGTCTCATCACTTCGCGCTGTGCGCGGAGGCCAGGCAGCATGCCACTGCTTTTCGACGCAGCCTCATCTGCCCTCCAGCCGCTGATCGGGGCTCGCCGCACACAATCGACCTCGGATCACCCACCGGGGAAGGACGCCCCTCAGAAGATGCCCCGTGTGTGTCTGTTTGGCCACTCCGCCTCTCCGGCAGACAGCCACTATGCTCCGGACCGGGAAGTCTCAAGGGAAAATGGTGGACATCCCCCACGCGGGGCATCACCTCCAGGCAAGTGTAGCTCGCCGATCCAGAGCTTTTTCAACTTGGCCGCCGTCAGGGGATTACAGGATAGTCGCCTTCGCGTTTTTGTCGGGGTTATCTCTTCCAGGATACATAGGATGATGCTGGATTATTGTAGTTGATGGGAGCTTCAGCAAAATGCGACTACTCGGCCATTTTGTCAGGCCACGCCCCCCAGGTTGGAGGTGTTGGGGGACCTTTACGACAGTGATACACTCTACACTTTCCAATCTTTTCAGTAGATGTACCCTATCTCTTGAGGCCAATTCCTGACGAACAATGCACTAATCAGAAAGGTGCAGGAGAACTGGACTGATGGGAGAGATGCACCGCTGACGCACCAAGTATTAGAGGTAGTATGGCGGCTGGGCGTGGATAGGAGGGCCATTACATGAACTTACAAAGCATGGAGAGGGATGACTGGGCATAGTTTCCATTCCTAGTGAGATGTCTGGACTAGGGACCTACGCACCAACCTAACAGACACAGAATGGTGGAACATTGTTGGATACCCAACAAACATATCCAGTATTTCTAGATTTAAACTGATTTAGGCTGATTCAATTCAATATTTGTTATATATTGCACCACACATATTCGACACCAAACTAGTTACATAGGATGTTTCATCAATCCTATACAAATGCTCCAGTGCCGCTCTGGGCAGGCAGATCTGATGCACATATTATGGAGTTGAACGGGTATTTCAGAGTACTGGAGTCGAATCATTTGCGCTATACATCAGTTGACAGGAAAGATGCTTGACACATGCCTTAGGGTATGTCCATTGTGTTTACAGAAGCACAAGAAGAAAAACAAAATTGAATGTAGATTTGCTAATCTCATCTTGCTTTTAGCCAAAAGACAACTGACTGTGTCTTGGAAATCGACTGGGGCACCCTAGATCACCGGTTGAAGAGGTTAACTGCTCAGGTGGACAGATATGGAGAACATGGTATTGACTGCACAGCAAAACATGGGCAGTTGACAAGCATCTTGACGATGGAGTGCAATACTCATAAAACATACTGAAAATCATTTAGACCTGATGGGCAACACAAAACAGACCACCCATTATCCAACTGAGCCCTGTTCATTGTGTTACATAACCCACGATGACCTACACACATGCATGGCATCTACTCTTCTGCAGATCCCAGGCGCTTGATGACCACAAACAAACAATAAGTACTTGGGTAAGGACACTAAACACGGTTACATGATAAGTACCAGCCAATAACCTGGTAGATGTTGAACTTGCCACAGAGAGTTAAAAGAAGCAAGGCATGTCAAACGTCTGAATGTTTTATTGTTTTTAAAGTTTTCACTTTAAGTGAAAAAAAGTCATAAAATAGTACAAAACAATGAGGGCAATTGAAGAGGATATGTATTTCCCACAAATTGTAAATAAACATGTCAGAAAAAATTTGCAGTACCCCACATTAGCCAACAAGAGATGTCCAGGAATATTTTCCAGAAAGAAATACCACCTATTGGTTTGGGATTCATTATGGTTTAATGACCAGAAGTCTAGAGTAGACGTATGACTGCATCAGGGTTTTATGCACTTCCTATGAAAGCAGATATGCATCAGGAAGCCCCACTTATCACCCTGTCTGGGGGAGACTGCTACAATAAGGGATAAGCTAGCCTCATGAGTCGGTGCTAAGGAATAGTGATGACAATAAGAAGCTCCTAGTTGTGTGGGTTCCTCATGCTCGTGTTGAATGTGTGTGTAGGGAAGTGCCTTGTTTTGGGGCTCAGAACATTTGTGAGATAAGAGAGTAGCATAGGGACTTGGGCAAACCTGCCAACCAACACAGAATACCTAGGCATACTGTGACGAAATGCAAATAATTCCTGAATAAATACTTAGTGAAAAAGGTTAGCACAACCTAACAGATAACTCTGGACAGTGTCACAATATTGCCTAATAATTTAGTCTGACCCTGGAGAGTACTCCAATTCATTACCTTATACCTTTTTTTTTTAAACTTCTTTTTATTAAACATTCGTCAGTCTCAATATACAGCATTCCAATAGGCGATATTCGTTAATACATCGTCATCTCCACATTATACTTCTGTGACATATAAATGTTTTTAACATATGCAGTTATTCAGTCAGGTATCCAGCCCGAGACACTCCCTGTCCCCCCCCCCCCTCTCCCGTCCTGATCATGCGGGCATCTCCCAGTTACCCCTGTACACTTCCCATTGCTGCCACACTTTTTCCTATTTCTTGGGGCATCCCCTGCTCTCATATACTGTCTTTTCAGCCGCACAGCACCAGTCCATATCTCTCTTCCATCTTTTCACTGTCGGCGGTTGCATGGCTCCCCAGGCCCGTGCAATATTTCTTTTGGCCACCATTGCCGTCACTAGCAGCCACATTTGTTGGTATTTAGGCCACGCCTGTTCCCCCGATATACACAACACATGCCACCTGGCATCAATAGGAACTTCCTGTCCCACAACTTCTGACATTATCCGAGTCACCCCCCGCCAATACCGCTGTATGATCGGGCATTCCCAGATAATATGAAAGAAGGTACCCCTCAGGTTACACCCCCTCTGACAGTTTTCGGTGGGTATGCGCCCCAGCTTGAACATGAGCACACTTGTGGAGTAAGACCTGTGAAGGATTCTCAGTTGGACAAGCCGGAACCTTGCCCTAATCGCCACCTCTCTAGGGCTCTGTATCACTTCCACCCAGTCATCATCCTCCAGCAGGCCTACATCAGATTCCCAAGTCTCCCTTAACTTCACGAGGAGGTCCGGGGCATTATTAATAATCTTCTTATACGTGCATGATAGCGCTTTTTCCGAGATTGGATCCAGGATTAGTCTATCCTCAAGCGGGATGTATTCGGGTATCCCCTCCCCCTCCTTGAGGTGCCCGCCCAGTGCGTGTTTCATCTGCAAGTACCTATAGTGTACTGTGTCTGCTAATTGATATTCTTTCTGTAGTTCAGGGAACGTAAGCATGGCCTGTCTCCGCCACACATCTCCTAAGCGCACAATATCTATCAGTTTCCATTTACTGAAACCCTGTAGACTGCCTACTTCCTGAAGTACATCGCTGTTCCATAAGGGGGTCTGTTCTGTCAGTCTATTAGCCCAACCCAGAAATCGATTGGCTTTCGTCCACACGTTTATTACTATCTGTGTATGGGATGGCAAGCCTTCTTTTTCCCTCGACTATATAGCGCTCGTAGGTATCCTCCGGCCCCCATTGCCCAGTGATTCACTCTGTATGCCGGGTCGTTCCTATCCGTAAACACCCAGTCATTGATTACCATTAGATGCGAGGCCCAGTAGTACTTTTGTAGATCTGGAATGGCCAGACCACCCTCATAGACTCCTTTCTGTAGTTTGGCCAGTGCAATTCTCGCACCCCGCCATCCCATAGTAGTGTTCTTAGTTCACTGTTCACATCTTTAAAGAATTTGTCAGGTATCGGACAGGGGGTGTTTTGCACAACGTATAGTATTCTTGGTAGCGACATCATCTTGAAGAGCACAGCTCTTCCCATGAGAGATATCAGCAGTTTTCTCCAATGGGCGACGTCTATCCGCAAGCGTTCCAGTTGAGGTTGTAAATTCCCCGTCAGAAATCCCGCGTCTGTTCTGGCTATTTGTATACCCAAATATTTAAAACTATCTTTGACCTACAACTTATTTTCAGCACCGAGTATTGGGGGTGGGCCGTCCGATAGCATGCACAGGAGTGACTTATCCCAATTAATCTGGTATCCCAAGTACCCTTCAAAGAGCTTGAAAATCTGCAGTAGCCTGTTTATTGTGAACCTTGGTCTCGTCGCGTATAGAAGGACATGGTCCGCATATAGCGATATCCTCTCCTCCCAGTGTTTCCCCCCGTAGATGCCGGTGATTATCGGGTCCCCTCTCACCCATGCCGCCAGTGGCTCGAGCGCCAATGCGAATAGAATCGGTGAAAGAGGGCACCCCTGGCGTGTGCCCTTATGGAGAGCGAAGGCGCGGTTCACCGCTCCATTCACTCGGACTCTAGCTAGAGGATGTGTGTACAGTAACTTAACCCATGACTGGAATTGTGGGCCAAACCCGAACCGCTTTAGGACCTCAAATAAGTAGTGCCACTCTATACTATCAAACGCCATACGGGCGTCCAGGAGACAGAAGTGCTGCCTCCTCCCTTGGGTTGGTCTTTACCAGGTGCATCACCCCGTAGAGTCGTCGAAGATTGAGCCTGGTACTTCTGTGGGGCATAAAGCCCGATTGGTCTGGATGGATCAGGGTCATGATTGGATTGAGGAGTCGATTCACCAGGACCTTGGCCAGTTTTTTAACCTCCATGTTTAACAAGGATATCGGTCAGTACGAGGTACACTGGTCTGCTGGTTTGCCCACCTTGGGGATTACCACAATGGTGGCTGTCCGCTCATCCACTGGAAGCATCCCCGCTCTCTCGCTTCATTAAACATACCTAATAGATATGGGGCCACTGTATTTGCCGTGCATTTGAAGAGCTCCACCGGTAAACCGTTTGGTCCTGGTGCCTTCCCTGCCTGTAGGTCTTGTATGGCTCCTACTATTTCCTCGGTGGTTATGTCCCTATCAATACTTTCTCTGTCTTCGTCCGCAGTGCCGGCAGCCTCATTTCTTCTAGTAGTTCGCAGCAATCTGTGGCTGACCTAACTGGGTTGGACTCATATAGTTCCTCATAGTAATCAGCAAAGATCCGAGTCATATCCTCTCCAGTAGAGTGCACCTGACCATTTTTGTCGCGTATTTCTGCTATCCAGCTGCTTTCCCTGTCTCTCTTTTCTAACCAGGCAATCATCTTGTTGGCTTTGTCTCCCAGATCATATATTCGCAAGCGCTGCCGATCTTGTGGCGTTATTCGCCATGTCCTGCAATTCCTGCCTCTTAAGTTCTAATCGATGCGCTAATTCGGTGTCAGTTCTCCCACCCTCCAGGTAGGTAGCCTCCATCTCCATTATCTTTGCCTCTAGTATATCCCATTGCAGTCTCTTTTCTTTATTATTACCTCCTATGCAGGCCTGGACATGACCCCTCATGACTGGTTTAAATGCCTCCCACAAGGTACACGCCTCTTCAACCGTCCCCTCATTTTCCTGGAAGTAGAGTTGTGCCTGTTGCCGGACCTTTTGAGCATTTTCTTTGTTCTTGAAGAACCAGGAATTCAGCCTGGGTGGCAGGGCATAGGTTCGAATCGGTCCCCTCACCAGTACTTCTACTGGCGAATGGTCCGAAATACCCCATGGACCAATTCTAGTGTTAGAGAACCATGGCTCCCCACCTCTGTGTGTTAGAATATGGTCAAGTCTAGAGTAGCTACTATGTGCGGCTGAATAAAAGGTGTATTGGCGAGTGTTTGGGTTATGCAGTCGCCAGAGGTCTATCAGACCCATCGCTTCCACGAACGCGCTTAGTGGTTCCGCCCTCTATCTCTAGCTGATGTGGTTTCTCTGTCCAGCCCCGGGTGTATGGTGGAGTTCATGTCCCCGCCCAATACCAGGAGTCTCTGTGGAAGGTCGACCAGTACGGTCCCCAGCGCAGTCAACGCCTCGGACTCCATTGCCGGCGGTATGTAACAGGAGACAATATTAACCGTTTGTCCTTCCCACGTCCCTGAGAGAGCCACATACCTCCCAAGGGGATCGTGCCAAATTTCCCCAACTACCAAGGGGAGACCCGTTTTAACCAGTATCCCCACTCCGCGCGAGCCGGTCGTGTAACCCGCATGTGCAACCAGTTTGTATCCGTATCTATCTAGTGCACGATATCTGTGGCCCTTAAGGTGCGTTTCCTGTAGCAACACCACTCCCGGGGAGTGCCTATGTAGATGTTGTAAAACTATGCTTCTTTTAATACGACTCCCTAGGCCATTAACATTCCACGACAAAAATTTTAGGCTAGCAGCCCCTTGTTTCCCCTCCCTGTGACCCCTTTCTAATGCCTGGCTTATTCCCTGCAATGCTACCCGCCCATGTGTCCCCATACGTGTATTGGGTGTCTCATCCTATGACTAGCAAGCTGTATCAACCCAGTACCTTGACCGTGCAATGTTGTGAAACTAACGCTGAAATGATAAAAACCTACAAAACATAACATTCCCAAAGTAACCTAGCCCCCTCCCTGCTGCCCTGCTGGTGGGTATTACAACTCCCACCTCCCCAACGTGCAGAGTGCCTGTCGCCCCTAACAAGAAACCAAGATGGGGTTGGTCGGTGCCGGGCTGTAGTAGCCCCTTCTCCAAGATCCCATCCCCCGCAAAATACGTATATTGAAATACAATAGCAACCTCGTTGATATGTCAGTAAAGCGAAAGTCTCGAAAGTGGATAATTCGCGTCCTCTGCACTTCTCCCCCACCCCCCACCATCCCAACAACAAAACCTGGTGTTCACAGTTGTCGACTCAGCGTCACATCGAGGTCCCATCCTCCAGATCCTCCGTCGTTCTCTGGTCCGGCTACTGTCTATTCGCTCTCTGTCTGATTCATCTCTTGCCGTCCTGTGCTGCTCCCACCATCTTCCTCGCTGAGCTTTTGGGCCTACGTTACGCCATCCCTCCAACCATTCCCTGGTCTCCTCCGGGGAGTTGAAGAACCATGTTTTCCCTTCGGCCTCAACTCTCAATTTAGCTGGGAACATCATAGAGTACTTAAGTTCTTTGGCTCGCAGGTCTTTTTTCACAGCTTCGAAGGCACGCCTTTGCAGTTGTACATTTAATGTAAAATCGGGGAAGAATCGGATCACTGCATTCCCATGGTGGAGGTCCCCATTTTGACGTGCCGTTTGTAGAATGGCATCTCAATCTCGGAAATTGAGAATCCTAGCAATGATCGTTCTTGGTGGAGCGCCGGGTTTGGGCTTAGGGATGGGTGACCTATGCGCACATTCAATGGTAAAGTACGTGGAGAGACGCTTCGGTTTAAGATGGTTCAAAATCAAGTCCTCCAGAAAGAGGTCGACACTAGGTCCCTCCATACCCTCTGGCACTCCCACCACTCTAATATTGTTCCTGCGAGCCCGCCCTTCTGATCCTCTAACTTAGCAGCCATGGCGTCTTGTTGTTTCGTGAGGGTCTGGACTCTTTCCTCCAGGCTCTTCGTACTGGTCTGCAATTGGGCCACCTCTTGCTCTGTAACGGCTACTTTGTCCGACATCTTCCTGAAGTCTGCTCTCAGGAGGTTAACGTCCACTGTTACCGCGCCTATTTTAGGCTCGATCGTGCCTTTGAGGTCCGCAATCGCCGCCATGATCGCACTTAGCGAAGTTTCTGTCTGGTCGTCTGGCTGTTGAGCCTGCGGTGTCGCAGTCTGGAGCGGCACTGCGTATTTATCCATTTTATTTGACTGTGCCCCTGCTTGTCCTTTAGGCTTCATTCGCTTGGTCGCCTCAAACTCTTGATGCTCTGATGCTTGAGTTCTGTGGGTTCTAACCCTTCGTCACGTCTCCTGTCACGGTAACCACGGCCTCTTTCCCCTTGTATTTTCTGGAGTTCCGTCACTGTCTCGCGGTCTCTCAGGACGCAAGCCCGCTCAGGTGGGCCTACGCGGTCACATCCGACGTGTTACATTCATGCTCCTTGGGCCTCCTCGGGCCCTGTCCTTCCGCCGCTCACCCACTGATTCTGCATTGACGCCCCTCTGTAAATGACCGTTTATTATGTTTTCTGAACTGTGGAGCTCTCTTAGTCCCACTGTCTGATCCAATGTGCCAGGATGACTCCTTCCAGCCCGGAAGTGCCGCGCACTCCTGTTTATCATGCCCAGTAGGCCTCCTTATGCCGCTCGTGCACTCTCTGCCGGGGCGGTGTTCCGTCGATGCTTCAGGCTATGGTACCTTCGTCTGAGCCCCCCGCTTAATCCCTCGGGCACCTCTGGCTGTCGCTATGCCCCCTCGGGCCTCAGGATCCAGAACAGGGCCCTCGCGCTGCAGGTGACGGGTGGCAGGAGGAGTCGCGGCCCGGTCTCTCGTAAGGCCGTCCGTCTGACCACTTTTTGATGGTGGGCGGCGTCGGGCGGATGGAGGAGCCCCCGCCGATCCCCCGGTCTCCCTCCGGCCTCTGGTATAACTCACCAGGCTCCAGTATGCAATCGCTGTGTTCTCTCGGATGGTCGCCGGCCCGGCCGCGCTTCGATGGCGGGTGCTGCCAGGCAGGGGGAGGAGCCGCGTCTCAGGTCCCTCCGCGAGTCCCGCTAGTGATAGCTCTCGCCGTGGGGCCTCGGTAGTATGTGGCACGTTCCCGTTGAGGATCTCGGGCTGGCTGCAACACAGCCGCAGCCGACTTCGCCAGCGGTTCGCAACGCAGTCTCTCCGCTCCTCTCACTCCGGCGTTCCAATAATGGCCGCGCCCTGTGCACTGCGCTCGGCGCCCCGGTCGCCGAAGGTGTCTTCAAATCGGGGAGTCCTCCGGCGCGGACCTTATTCTAACTTGCTCCCGGTTGAGCCTCCGGCATTCATGTGTAACACGAACATTTAAGTTGCCATTGTCCGGCTGGAAGTGCGGATTTTCCAGGCTTTAGGGACCTGGGAGCTGGAGCTCTCTTAAAGCGCCGCCATTTCCCTCGGCTCCGAAGCCACACCCCTCTACCTTATACCTTTTGACACAGTTACAGTGGTAGAATTATCCTGGGTAATTCTGGAACCTATGGCACTTGTGGAAGTAGGTTTTGGATTAGGTATTTTGAAGGATGAATTGTTTGATATGTATATGTTAGTGGGTGTTTGTGAATAAACATGTTGTTTAATTAGCTAGTGGCAACCAAATGTACCATGGAGGTATTGTGAGAGGTCTTTACATGTAAGGAACTATCATTGGAATTAGTCACTGATAATGTTCTCTAGTTGGCTTTCTTGAACAAGCGTGCTTTCAAGCACATTAAGATGTTATTATATAATCCCTGGTTAAATGACCAAGTGGGACGCCGGAATCAGTTGACTAAAGACAGCTCTCAAAAGTCTGTGGTTAAAAAAGTCAGGTGTCTGGAAAGTTGTACAGGGGATGGTGTGGAAGCATCACACTACAGAAAACACAAATACAAGAAACTCCATTTGACGTGATGAGATGTTGACTGGCTTGGACCAAACTCCTACTGTCTTTGTTGCTGCTCAAGAAATAGGGAAGGGTGGCTGAGAGATGGCCTTGGAAGGTCACTGAGGAGATTCAGAAGGAACAGGTGGTTCCTGGAGATTGGGTCAAGGTGCCGGTAGGTAGAAGTGAAGATAGTGTTTCAAAATTCCTTGGCCTGTCGAAGGTGAGGGAAGTTAAGGGTAGCTTTGTCATTTTAGTTGATGATACACAACTCTATTTGAGAGTCTTTTCTACTTCAGATATCCAGTGCCTCAAATACGGTCTGCACATTATCCAGACCTGGATGTCCAGTGTCTTCCAGAAATTCAACCCAACCAAGATAGAATGCCTGTTATTTCCCAAGAATAACAAACAGGAAACCGTACAAAGCTGGCTTAATCACATGAACCCTGTGGCTTCATACACCAATTTTAACCACATGCCAAGTCACTTGGATTTGTACATCTACCTCGCCCCCAAGGACCATATTTCCAAAAAACAAAGATGGCCTGGTACCAGCTCTCTTTTCTAAAGAAAGTGACACAGTTTCTTCCAAAAAGCTACTTCAGAACTTCTGTTCAAGCCCTCATACTTTTGCATCTGGATGGTGATAATACCCTACTACATGGCCTTCCAGAGTCCACACTGGCACCCTTTAAGGGCATTATACACATGCGCAAGCTGCAGCACATCTTATCCAGGACCAGAATATGTGCAAGCTACAGCACATCTCATCCAGGTCTTGAAGAAATATGATCACTTCACCCCCATCCTGATGGAACTCAAATGGCTCTCCTTGCCAGCCCACACCATCTTCAAAACCAACTACATCACTTACAAAGGCATCACAACCCTCACCCCCTCTCATATTGGAGACAAGTTCACAGTCTCTTTTGTTTCTCGGCACACCCACAGCCATGGCTCAATCAGACTGCAGACTAAGAAATGAAAGAAAAAAAAATTGAGACAGCAGGGCTATTCCTTCTATACGTCCAGGATCTGGAACAACATCCCTATATCCATTGGGACTGGCCCAACACATTTCTGTTCTCTGCAGTTTGCAGCAGTATTATATTACAAGATACTCAAGCTCCCTCTGTTTGCTAAAAGATCACTTGTGTGATGTGCAACTAGTCCATCATTCTAGGAGACCTCCATCAACCAGAATGAGTCTCACCTTATCCTATATCAGAGACTTAATTTCATAACGTGGTGACAGATTCATTAGGGGGGGGTTGACCGTTTCAACTCCGGAGAGTATACTATCCCGAAAGCAGGCAGCCAGACACGTCTGTGCCATCAGTATGGTGGTTTCAGAGACTCTTGCATCTCATGGCCTCCTGCATTTATATGGTCCACTTGGGAGATGACCTTCATTTTGGTAGGTTGGACAATTTCCACTATTTTCTCTACTTTATAAGATTCTATTGATGCTCAAAAACCCTTGCATAACTTGCTTACTTCTGATATCTCCACCTTGACATCAACAAATATGTTCAAAGGAAATCCTTAAGAGCAAAGATCAACTTAATGTTGTGTCCTTTCATCCCATATCTTCTGGTTCATCTGTAAGAAAAGTTCTTTTACCTCTCCATTTCATTTTGAATCGGAGACCCTGGTACCAAATAAACTAGGCTATGTGCCTTTGGTCTCATCAAAAAAGAATATAATGATTGTCTGCTGCTAAAAAAGGTTCAAGCAGGTAGCTAAGATTTTCTCAATGGTCGTCAGAAGTATCTCTAAGTTATTTGATGGCATAATTAAATTATATTATGTTTTGATTTATTTTTTGGCCTCTCCAGGTATAAATGTAGAGTTCTGTTAAAACCTCTTCTGAAATATGTTCTTACACAATCATTCATAAGCCTTTGGAGTCCATGTGTTGTGACATAGACATGCTTTTTCTTAAGACAACCGCTGCTAGTGGCAGCTATAACATCTTCCAGAAGAATTAGTGAACTTCAGGCTGTTTTTCCTGAAAAGCCTTCCAGTGTCGTTCCCAAGGAAAGAAATTGTCCTCTTAACACAATTTCATTTAATCCGAGAAGTTTATCTCCTGACCTTTAAGCATAAATCCTGTACTCTTTTGACTCACGAAACTTTGCACAGTCTTGATGTATCAAACTCTAATATTTGACCTGGAATGGGCAAAACCCTTCAGATTCTCTGAGCATGTGTTTGCCATGTATGATGGTTTTACTCCAATAAAAAATGCTGCTGAACCCAATATAGTCAATGGATAGTCTCCTATATTTTTATAACTTGGAACACAAGGGGAGTTGAAGTTCTTCTAAGACTTAATGTGCATTCCACTAAGCACAGGCATCCATAAGTGACTTTCAAGAACATGTGCTAGTTGCAGATATTTGTAGGGTAACAATACAGTATTCCTTTTGAAATCATTAATTTATAGTCCCATTATTAAGGAATGGGTCTGCCTTCTCCCAGGGAGTTTTGAGAAACTTATTTAAACTACAGCCTGATGAGGAACTGCTGCTTTTCTCCCTTCAATCATCTTCAGTGTAGTCAGATTTCCAACAAGCTGGAAATGAAGGCGAGCAGGATGACACTGTAAGTCGAAATTGGTTTCTCTGTGATTCCGATACCTGTAGGTCCTTGCTCTTCCTTATTTACAAATATCCCACGCAGTAATCCTCTCAAACAGCAAATTCTGTGTTACAACCCTGTATGTCTCAGAAACAGATGTAGGACCTGCGTGTGGCAAATACTTAAGCTCTTATGTACGCAGGTAGGGCACATGCGTGTGGAGAGACGCTCATGCATGACTCTGCAGTTCCCACCAAACTATGGAGGTAGAGCAAGAGTGAAAACCACCAGAGTCATCATGAAGGTAATTGTTTTTATTGTCCTTGCTAAAGAACTTGGTCAGTTAGTAGATCTACATCCTTGGCTGTTGACCAGACTAAACATCACAATGGGCAAGTATCCTAGAACGTGTGATAGAGTAGATTCACACAGAAACAACTTGGCTTAGCATTTCAAGCACATGACGTGTGTAATCTTGAAGTATCCAACTCTCATTAGTTTCTTTGGGTTCACTGAGATTCGGGGCCTTTATATGTCAAAATGCTATGGTCTGAAAATTGTTAATGAAATGTGATTAAATGTAGAGAATTAAAGCAATACAGCCACGGCAGTGCCAATGTGAGCATCTCTTCTTTTATATTGGTAAGGAACTCATAGATTAATGGCGCCAATGTTAGGGCCACATTACACTTGTTGGAACTACTGTCTGCTCACTCTTATATTTCTCATGCAGTTGCTTACCAATTTTTTTTTCTCCTTTCTATGGGTAACTATAACATAGTTGTTATATGCGAGGGAAGAGATAAGTTTTTAGTGCTTTACAGATTTCAAGATGGGTGCAAATTACTGTTATATTTGAAGGCAGTGAGTTCCATGCCTCTACTGTTTAGACTGAGAAGGGGTTCTTCCAATACAAGATTTATTGAAGGAAAGGACAGATAGGAGCGGAGCAAGCCTAAATCGAATAATTTTCGATTAGTGGTAGTTACGAAGTTTTAATGAAGCAAGTGGAGACCTGAGCAATACGATTTGTCTTGCCACAGGTACCCAGTGTAGAAATTGAAGTATTAAGGAATTTTCTTGCAGCTATGTGTTGGATGATCTGTACTTCAGAATTGTTTGGTGGGATACTCCGAAGTAATCACTGTTGGTGTAATTAACAGAGAAAAGTATATCATACATGGTAGCTTGTATGTTATGGTGGAATCCTAGGGAAGGGAAGATTCAATGTAGGCCTTTCATTATGTAATAGGATCTCGTTATAAATCGATCCCACTGAAAAATCAGGGAGAGGTTTGCATCTGTGATCATACCAAGATGCCTTATTTGAAGTGATGGGTTAGGTGGTGTACCAAGCTATTTTGGCTGGATGGTGAACCGGTGGAAGGTGCTCCATTTACCACAGGCTAGCATTTCAGTTTGTGAAGTGTATAGATGTCGTCTGTTCATATCCAATGATCTGCTAATTAGAGGAATATAACTCAGGACTTTGAAGTTGTGGTCTAATTTGTGTCATCTGTATAATTTTAGCAGTTGAGCATGAAGGAGGAGATCAGTTCCAGTAGTGTTCTAAGAAACATGTTAAAGAGGAGGGAGTGATGGTGGAACCATAAAGGATTCCTTTAGTCGAG
The DNA here is from genome assembly GCA_963921515.1 of Calotriton arnoldi. Classification (NCBI taxonomy): domain Eukaryota; kingdom Metazoa; phylum Chordata; class Amphibia; order Caudata; family Salamandridae; genus Calotriton; species Calotriton arnoldi. Next base: position 670,564 of record CAWUFW010005738.1, read on the forward strand.
GGAAAAGTATCAGAGTAGAAGACAAGCAAAGTTAGGATGTTGAATCTTTTAGTCAGGATGGAAGCATGTCTGCGAAGGACAGTGTTGTATCCGTATAGCGATGATTCTTTGGAGCAGAGTGGCATGATAGACCATATCAAAAGCAGTGGCAAGGTCAGTCCTATACCAGAAGTACCACAGTTCCATTAGCATGCATTGTAGTCTTAATGTTGTCCCTTGTAGCAATAGAAGTCGATTCTGTGCTCCTACCTGGGCACAATCCTGTTTGGGTGACAGAGAAGATTGTTGTTTTCCATGAGCGTCAATAATGGTCCATAGGCAGCTCTCGTTAACAGTTTGCCTAGGAAAGGACCATTGTAGAATGAATGTTTCAGCTCCTCGCCCTTATGATTTCTTGCAAGACTGGAGTGGCCTCATCGATTAGCCAAGATTTAGTGATGAAAAGTAAGCCACTGTCCGAGTCCGACAAGATATGTTGGATGTTAGTGGACATTTTCCGCAGAGAACCTCAGTTAAGGAGGACATTGCAGCGTTGGTGAGTTGTCCTCAATTTTTTGTAAAAATATCTTTATTGAGTTTTACAGCGTTACAAAACATGAGTTATACTACGATTGGAAACATTGAACAGTATTGCAACAGATACTCAGCAAGCAGTATATATATATATATATATATATATATATATATATATATATATATATATATATATATATATATATATATATATATATCTTTACGGAATAAGAACTCAGGGACTTTGTAACAGTCTGAAAACACAGCAACAAAGAAACAACAAAGTTGAGCCTATGCCCCTGATGTGGGTTAATGCATTGTGGGAGTTTATTTTGATCTGTGGTGACCCAGGCGAGTGCACCATGTCCTCGATGAGGGTGTTGGACTGCTGCCTAGGGGAAGTTAATGTCTCACACAACACTGTAGTCCACACCGTGCCGGAGGCCTCACCAGTGGCTATGGTGGTCTGGAATCATTGTCCAGGTCAGCTTGGAGCACATGAATGAGCTAGTCCCAAGCTGCCGCTACGGGGCGTCTGCATAAACCACGCATTTTCTCTTGTGTCAACACCACAGATTCCACCATTGCCCATTTAGTCAAAATGGCATCCCAATAAGAAGCCCCGGGGAGTATCTCCGCTTTCCACCACATGTTGATCACGTGCCAAGCCAAACACAGCACCAAATCAGTTAAATGGGTTTTGGCCCCTCTCTTTTGTTGCCACTTGTAAAGACCCAAGACACAACTGTCTACGTTGTTTAGGTTCTGCTGACACGCTACTCGTAGGAGTGTCGAGCAAACTGTGTCCCAAAGGGCTCTTGCAACTCGACAGTCCCAAAACCTATGTAAAATGTCAGCATGAGGAGCTGGGCAACGAGGGCAGGTGGGTGATCCCGCAGGATAAATCCTCTGGAGCCTGGATGGTGTCAGATATGCTCTATGGAGGATATTATGTTGAATATATTGAAATTGACCATTGCGTGAGACCTTTCGTGGATGTATGAGTGCCCTTTGCCATTCCTTGGGAGTCAGTGATGCCCCTGGTCCTGCCCCCATTTGCGCCGCAAGCCAGCAAAGGGTCAGAGGTCCTGTCTGTGATGGCTCTTACTATCCAGAATACAAGCCGCTTTCCGGTGCCTAGTGAAAAAAGTGTTTGTGTTAGCAGGTGTATGGGGGTTCGCTTTCTATGACTTCCCAAACTCGTTTTAGTTCAAGGACAAGGTGTCTGTGTGTTAAAAACTGTCCTGCTGGAAGGCCGCTCCATTCTGACAATAAGTGAAAAGGGGTTTGTTTACCTTCTTGAAATTAGTCCCCCAGTGTACCCAGACACAGCGATTCCCACATCTTCACTCCCTCCCTGCCCGCCGCTTCTCGAAACGCGGTCAGAGACCACAGTGGTATTTCTGGCATAAAAGGTGTCACCCCTGGTGAGACTCGCTATGGTTGCTGGTAGCTGGCATGCACCACCCATAAAGTGTTTGAGGTTGCAGGCAATGATGTTTTAGGAACGAACAGCACTTGGATTTTATTCAGCATATCCCCACTGACAACAGTTGAAACTTCAGTCGGATTGAGTCCTCCTAGCTAACGAGCCACCCATTAGAGCTAGGCTGCACGATAGTAATGCTTGAAAATCGGTGCCCCCAGTCCTCCGCTGTCTATAGGTAATTGTAACCTGCACAGAACCACTCTGTGTCTGCCAGCACTCCATATCAGATCGCCCAGCATTCGGTCCAACATTGAGAACACTTTACGAGGGATGGGGGTGGGTAGGTTTGCGAAACAATATAGTAACATCAGAAGCATCATCATCTTAGACAGCGCGACCCGGCCCTGTACTGTGATGAGGAGCGATTTGCAAAGTGCGATTTGAGGTCGGAGGGCATAGATAGATCTTATCAAATTGTCCTCTAGGAGATCAGGAGTTGAGTGGTATATAGTAATGCCTAACTATTGGAACGCTCAAGGTTACCACTGAATCCAGCGGCCGTCCACCATGATTTTGAGAACCGGGCAAACCTGATGCAGTGGGAATAAGCAGATTTTCGACCAATTAACCCTCAGACCTGAGGCAACCTTAAAGGTACTCAGCTCATGTGCTATAGCATCCACACCGTTTCAGACATCTCAAATATATATGAGTATGTCATTGGTGTACAATGATTCCGCATAGGTTGCACCTCATAACTGGATACAACACACCACAATGAAGTGAGAGGAAAAAACATTTGGCGCAACACATGTAGAGAACCAGTTTTCAAAAAAGGCAGTGGGGTTATTGACTTCTACGCCCTCTGGGAAGCCTATGATTCGGACGTTGTTGCATCTAGCCCTCCAGATCATCCAACTTCCTCTCCAAAAGTTTAATTGTGTTGGCAAGAGTTTCGACCAGAGTGCTGAGAGCTTGAGTTTAGGGTTGCAAATCATGTAGAACAGACTCAGTGTGTTTTACATTGTCTGAAAGCTTGTTGATCCTCCCTTAGGAGACCCATTTCCAAGGGCACCACATCTATTCTGCGTCCAAAGTCTAACCTGATATCTGTAATGGATTGCAGAATGATGTCCAATTTCATGGCCATGGGGTCGGTCTCCATTCGAAGCAGAGCCGGGGGGGCTTCGGGGGATGATGCAGTGGGGGTGGAGGGGGGATAGAAGCAGACACCATCTCAGAGCGTGCCCCCTCCAAGGTCTGTGCCGCACTTGAAAGCTTTCCATCTATATGCCAAATCATTCCCGGTAACGTCTGGAGTTTCAATATTATCACTAATTTTGCTTAAGGCTGGCAGAAAGTAAATATCGATAACAGAGGCCCGCAATCCCCCAACTCTACTCGCCGGGTCTGCATGAGATGAGGAGGCACGAGCAGCCCTGCGGCGTATATTGTGCTCTGCAGGTCTCCAGGGACAGCCACATTTGTTGGTATTTAGGCCACGCCTGTTCCCCCGATATACACAACACATGCCACCTGGCATCAATAGGAACTTCCTGTCCCACAACTTCTGACATTATCCGAGTCACCCCCCGCCAATACCGCTGTATGATCGGGCATTCCCAGATAATATGAAAGAAGGTACCCCTCAGGTTACACCCCCTCTGACAGTTTTCGGTGGGTATGAGCCCCAGCTTGAACATGAGCACACTTGTGGAGTAAGACCTGTGAAGGATTCTCAGTTGGACAAGCCGGAACCTTGCCCTAATCGCCACCTCTCTAGGGCTCTGTATCACTTCCACCCAGTCATCATCCTCCAGCAGGCCTACATCAGATTCCCAAGTCTCCCTAAACTTCACGAGGAGGTCCGGGGCATTATTAATAATCTTCTTATACGTGCATGATAGCGCTTTTTCCGAGTTTGGATCCAGGATTAGTCTATCCTCAAGCGGGATGTATTCGGGTATCCCCTCCCCCTCCTTGAGGTGCCCGCCCAGTGCGTGTTTCATCTGCAAGTACCTATAGTGTACTGTGTCTGCTAATTGATATTCTTTCTGTAGTTCAGGGAACGTAAGCATAGCCTGTCTCCGCCACACATCTCCTAAGCGCACAATATCTATCAGTTTCCATTTACTGAAACCCTGTAGACTGCCTACTTCCTGAAGTACATCGCTGTTCCATAAGGGGGTCTGTTCTGTCAGTCTATTAGCCCAACCCAGAAATCGATTGGCTTTCGTCCACACGTTTATTACTATCTGTGTATGGGATGGCAAGCCTTCTTTTTCCCTCGACTATATAGCGCTCGTAGGTATCCTCCGGCCCCCATTGCCCAGTGATTCACTCTGTATGCCGGGTCGTTCCTATCCGTAAACACCCAGTCATTGATTACCATTAGATGCGAGGCCCAGTAGTACTTTTGTAGATCTGGAATGGCCAGACCACCCTCATAGACTCCTTTCTGTAGTTTGGCCAGTGCAATTCTCGCACCCCGCCATCCCATAGTAGTGTTCTTAGTTCACTGTTCACATCTTTAAAGAATTTGTCAGGTATCGGACAGGGGGTGTTTTGCACAACGTATAGTATTCTTGGTAGCGACATCATCTTGAAGAGCACAGCTCTTCCCATGAGAGATATCAGCAGTTTTCTCCAATGGGCGACGTCTATCCGCAAGCGTTCCAGTTGAGGTTGTAAATTCCCGTCAGAAATCCCGCGTCTGTTCTGGCTATTTGTATACCCAAATATTTAAAACTATCTTTGACCTACAACTTATTTTCAGCACCGAGTATTGGGGGTGGGCCGTCCGATAGCATGCACAGGAGTGACTTATCCCAATTAATCTGGTATCCCAAGTACCCTTCAAAGAGCTTGAAAATCTGCAGTAGCCTGTTTATTGTGAACCTTGGTCTCGTCGCGTATAGAAGGACATGGTCCGCATATAGCGATATCCTCTCCTTCCAGTGTTTCCCCCCGTAGATGCCGGTGATTATCGGGTCCCCTCTCACCCATGCCGCCAGTGGCTCGAGCGCCAATGCGAATAGAATCGGTGAAAGAGGGCACCCCTGGCGTGTGCCCTTATGGAGAGCGAAGGCGCGGTACACCGCTCCATTCACTCGGACTCTAGCTAGAGGATGTGTGTACAGTAACTTAACCCATGACTGGAATTGTGGGCCAAACCCGAACCGCTTTAGGACCTCAAATAAGTAGTGCCACTCTATACTATCAAACGCCATACGGGCGTCCAGAGACAGAAGTGCTGCCTCCTCCCTTGGGTTGGTCTTTACCAGGTGCATCACCCCGTAGAGTCGTCGAAGATTGAGCCTGGTACTTCTGTGGGGCATAAAGCCCGATTGGTCTGGATGGATCAGGGTCATGATTGGAATGAGGAGTCGATTCACCAGGACCTTGGCCAGTTTTTTAACCTCCATGTTTAACAAGGATATCGGTCAGTACGAGGTACACTGGTCTGCTGGTTTGCCCACCTTGGGGATTACCACAATGGTGGCTGTCCGCTCATCCACTGGAAGCATCCCCGCTCTCTCGCTTCATTAAACATACCTAATAGATATGGGGCCACTGTATTTGCCGTGCATTTGAAGAGCTCCACCGGTAAACCGTTTGGTCCTGGTGCCTTCCCTGCCTGTAGGTCTTGTATGGCTCCTACTATTTCCTCGGTGGTTATGTCCCTATCAATACTTTCTCTGTCTTCGTCCGCAGTGCCGGCAGCCTCATTTCTTCTAGTAGTTCGCAGCAATCTGTGGCTGACCTAACTGGGTTGGACTCATATAGTTCCTCATAGTAATCAGCAAAGATCCGAGTCATATCCTCTCCAGTAGAGTGCACCTGACCATTTTTGTCGCGTATTTCTGCTATCCAGCTGCTTTCCCTGTCTCTCTTTTCTAACCAGGCAATCATCTTGTTGGCTTTGTCTCCCAGATCATATATTCGCAAGCGCTGCCGATCTTGTGGCGTTATTCGCCATGTCCTGCAATTCCTGCCTCTTAAGTTCTAATCGATGCGCTAATTCGGTGTCAGTTCTCCCACCCTCCAGGTAGGTAGCCTCCATCTCCATTATCTTTGCCTCTAGTATATCCCATTGCAGTCTCTTTTCTTTATTATTACCTCCTATGCAGGCCTGGACATGACCCCTCATGACTGGTTTAAATGCCTCCCACAAGGTACACGCCTCTTCAACCGTCCCCTCATTTTCCTGGAAGTAGAGTTGTGCCTGTTGCCGGACCTTTTGAGCATTTTCTTTGTTCTTGAAGAACCAGGAATTCAGCCTGGGTGGCAGGGCATAGGTTCGAATCGGTCCCCTCACCAGTACTTCTACTGGCGAATGGTCCGAAATACCCCATGGACCAATTCTAGTGTTAGAGAACCATGGCTCCCCACCTCTGTGTGTTAGAATATGGTCAAGTCTAGAGTAGCTACTATGTGCGGCTGAATAAAAGGTGTATTGGCGAGTGTTTGGGTTATGCAGTCGCCAGAGGTCTATCAGACCCATCGCTTCCACGAACGCGCTTAGTGGTTCCGCCCCTCTATCTCTAGCTGATGTGGTTTCTCTGTCCAGCCCCGGGTGTATGGTGGAGTTCATGTCCCCGCCCAATACCAGGAGTCTCTGTGGAAGGTCGACCAGTACGGTCCCCAGCGCAGTCAACGCCTCGGACTCCATTGCCGGCGGTATGTAACAGGAGACAATATTAACCGTTTGTCCTTCCCACGTCCCTGAGAGAGCCACATACCTCCCAAGGGGATCGTGCCAAATTTCCCCAACTACCAAGGGGAGACCCGTTTTAACCAGTATCCCCACTCCGCGCGAGCCGGTCGTGTAACCCGCATGTGCAACCAGTTTGTATCCGTATCTATCTAGTGCACGATATCTGTGGCCCTTAAGGTGCGTTTCCTGTAGCAACACCACTCCCGGGAGTGCCTATGTAGATGTTGTAAACTATGCTTCTTTTAATACGACTCCCTAGGCCATTAACATTCCACGACAAAAATTTTAGGCTAGCAGCCCCTTGTTTCCCCTCCCTGTGACCCCTTTCTAATGCCTGGCTTATTCCCTGCAATGCTACCCGCCCATGTGTCCCCATACGTGTATTGGGTGTCTCATCCTATGACTAGCAAGCTGTATCAACCCAGTACCTTGACCGTGCAATGTTGTGAAACTAACGCTGAAATGATAAAAACCTACAAAACATAACATTCCCAAAGTAACCTAGCCCCCTCCCTGCTGCCCTGCTGGTGGGTATTACAACTCCCACCTCCCCAACGTGCAGAGTGCCTGTCGCCCCTAACAAGAAACCAAGATGGGGTTGGTCGGTGCCGGGCTGTAGTAGCCCCTTCTCCAAGATCCCATCCCCGCAAAATACGTATATTGAAATACAATAGCAACCTCGTTGATATGTCAGTAAAGCGAAAGTCTCGAAAGTGGATAATTCGCGTCCTCTGCACTTCTCCCCCACCCCCACCATCCCAACAACAAAACCTGGTGTTCACAGTTGTCGACTCAGCGTCACATCGAGGTCCCATCCTCCAGATCCTCCGTCGTTCTCTGGTCCGGCTACTGTCTATTCGCTCTCTGTCTGATTCATCTCTTGCCGTCCTGTGCTGCTCCCACCATCTTCCTCGCTGAGCTTTTGGGCCTACGTTACGCCATCCCTCCAACCATTCCCTGGTCTCCTCCGGGGAGTTGAAGAACCATGTTTTCCCTTCGGCCTAAACTCTCAATTTAGCTGGGAACATCATAGAGTACTTAAGTTCTTTGGCTCGCAGGTCTTTTTTCACAGCTTCGAAGGCACGCCTTTGCAGTTGTACATTTAATGTAAAATCGGGGAAGAATCGGATCACTGCATTCCCATGGTGGAGGTCCCCATTTTGACGTGCCGTTTGTAGAATGGCATCTCAATCTCGGAAATTGAGAATCCTAGCAATGATCGTTCTTGGTGGAGCGCCGGGTTTGGGCTTAGGGATGGGTGACCTATGCGCACATTCAATGGTAAAGTACGTGGAGAGACGCTTCGGTTTAAGATGGTTCAAAATCAAGTCCTCCAGAAAGAGGTCGACACTAGGTCCCTCCATACCCTCTGGCACTCCCACCACTCTAATATTGTTCCTGCGAGCCCGCCCCTTCTGATCCTCTAACTTAGCAGCCATGGCGTCTTGTTGTTTCGTGAGGGTCTGGACTCTTTCCTCCAGGCTCTTCGTACTGGTCTGCAATTGGGCCACCTCTTGCTCTGTAACGGCTACTTTGTCCGACATCTTCCTGAAGTCTGCTCTCAGGAGGTTAACGTCCACTGTTACCGCGCCTATTTTAGGCTCGATCGTGCCTTTGAGGTCCGCAATCGCCGCCATGATCGCACTTAGCGAAGTTTCTGTCTGGTCGTCTGGCTGTTGAGCCTGCGGTGTCGCAGTCTGGAGCGGCACTGCGTATTTATCCATTTTATTTGACTGTGCCCCTGCTTGTCCTTTAGGCTTCATTCGCTTGGTCGCCTCAAACTCTTGATGCTCTGATGCTTGAGTTCTGTGGGTTCTAACCCTTCGTCACGTCTCCTGTCACGGTAACCACGGCCTCTTTCCCCTTGTATTTTCTGGAGTTCCGTCACTGTCTCGCGGTCTCTCAGGACGCAAGCCCGCTCAGGTGGGCCTACGCGGTCACATCCGACGTGTTACATTCATGCTCCTTGGGCCTCCTCGGGCCCTGTCCTTCCGCCGCTCACCCACTGATTCTGCATTGACGCCCCTCTGTAAATGACCGTTTATTATGTTTTCTGAACTGTGGAGCTCTCTTAGTCCCACTGTCTGATCCAATGTGCCAGGATGACTCCTTCCAGCCCGGAAGTGCCGCGCACTCCTGTTTATCATGCCCAGTAGGCCTCCTTATGCCGCTCGTGCACTCTCTGCCGGGGCGGTGTTCCGTCGATGCTTCAGGCTATGGTACCTTCGTCTGAGCCCCCCGCTTAATCCCTCGGGCACCTCTGGCTGTCGCTATGCCCCCTCGGGCCTCAGGATCCAGAACAGGGCCCTCGCGCTGCAGGTGACGGGTGGCAGGAGGAGTCGCGGCCCGGTCTCTCGTAAGGCCATCCGTCTGACCACTTTTCGATGGTGGGCGGCGTCGGGCGGATGGAGGAGCCCCCGCCGATCCCCCGGTCTCCCTCCGGCCTCTGGTATAACTCACCAGGCTCCAGTATGCAATCGCTGTGTTCTCTCGGATGGTCGCCGGCCCGGCCGCGCTTCGATGGCGGGTGCTGCCAGGCAGGGGGAGGAGTTGCGTCTCAGGTCCCTCCGCGAGTCCCGCTAGTGATAGCTCTCGCCGTGGGGCCTCGGTAGTATGTGGCACGTTCCCGTTGAGGATCTCGGGCTGGCTGCAACACAGCCGCAGCCGACTTCGCCAGCGGTTCGCAACGCAGTCTCTCCGCTCCTCTCACTCCGGCGTTCCAATAATGGCCGCGCCCTGTGCACTGCGCTCGGCGCCCCGGTCGCCGAAGGTGTCTTCAAATCGGGGAGTCCTCCGGCGCGGACCTTATTCTAACTTGCTCCCGGTTGAGCCTCCGGCATTCATGTGTAACACGAACATTTAAGTTGCCATTGTCCGGCTGGAAGTGCGGATTTTCCAGGCTTTAGGGACCTGGGAGCTGGAGCTCTCTTAAAGCGCCGCCATTTCCCTCGGCTCCGAAGCCACACCCCCTCTACCTTATACCTTTTGACACAGTTACAGTGGTAGAATTATCCTGGGTAATTCTGGAACCTATGGCACTTGTGGAAGTAGGTTTTGGATTAGGTATTTTGAAGGATGAATTGTTTGATATGTATATGTTAGTGGGTGTTTGTGAATAAACATGTTGTTTAATTAGCTAGTGGCAACCAAATGTACCATGGAGGTATTGTGAGAGGTCTTTACATGTAAGGAACTATCATTGGAATTAGTCACTGATAATGTTCTCTAGTTGGCTTTCTTGAACAAGCGTGCTTTCAAGCACATTAAGATGTTATTATATAATCCCGGGTTAAATGACCAAGTGGGACGCCGGAATCAGTTGACTAAAGACAGCTCTCAAAAGTCTGTGGTTAAAAAAGTCAGGTGTCTGGAAAGTTGTACAGGGGATGGTGTGGAAGCATCACACTACAGAAAACACAAATACAAGAAACTCCATTTGACGTGATGAGATGTTGACTGGCTTGGACCAAACTCCTACTGTCTTTGTTGCTGCTCAAGAAATAGGGAAGGGTGGCTGAGAGATGGCCTTGGAAGGTCACTGAGGAGATTCAGAAGGAACAGGTGGTTCCTGGAGATTGGGTCAAGGTGCCGGTAGGTAGAAGTGAAGATAGTGTTTCAAAATTCCTTGGCCTGTCGAAGGTGAGGGAAGTTAAGGGTAGCTTTGTCATTTTAGTTGATGATACACAACTCTATTTGAGAGTCTTTTCTACTTCAGATATCCAGTGCCTCAAATACGGTCTGCACATTATCCAGACCTGGATGTCCAGTGTCTTCCAGAAATTCAACCCAACCAAGATAGAATGCCTGTTATTTCCCAAGAATAACAAACAGGAAACCGTACAAAGCTGGCTTAATCACATGAACCTTGTGGCTTCATACACCAATTTTAACCACATGCCAAGTCACTTGGATTTGTACATCTACCTCGCCCCCAAGGATCATATTTCCAAAAAACAAAGATGGCCTGGTACCAGCTCTCTTTTCTAAAGAAAGTGACACAGTTTCTTCCAAAAAGCTACTTCAGAACTTCTGTTCAAGCCCTCATACTTTTGCATCTGGATGGTGATAATACCCTACTACATGGCCTTCCAGAGTCCACACTGGCACCCTTTAAGGGCATTATACACATGCGCAAGCTGCAGCACATCTTATCCAGGACCAGAATATGTGCAAGCTACAGCACATCTCATCCAGGTCTTGAAGAAATATGATCACTTCACCCCCATCCTGATGGAACTCAAATGGCTCTCCTTGCCAGCCCACACCATCTTCAAAACCAACTACATCACTTACAAAGGCATCACAACCCTCACCCCCTCTCATATTGGAGACAAGTTCACAGTCTCTTTTGTTTCTCGGCACACCCACAGCCATGGCTCAATCAGACTGCAGACTAAGAAATGAAAGAAAAAAAAATTGAGACAGCAGGGCTATTCCTTCTATACATCCAGGATCTGGAACAACATCCCTATATCCATTGGGACTGGCCCAACACATTTCTGTTCTCTGCAGTTTGCAGCAGTATTATATTACAAGATACTCAAGCTCCCTCTGTTTGCTAAAAGATCACTTGTGTGATGTGCAACTAGTCCATCATTCTAGGAGACCTCCATCAACCAGAATGAGTCTCACCTTATCCTATATCAGAGACTTAATTTCATAACGTGGTGACAGATTCATTAGGGGGGGGTTGACCTTTTCAACTCCGGAGAGTATACTATCCCGAAAGCAGGCAGCCAGACACGTCTGTGCCATCAGTATGGTGGTTTCAGAGACTCTTGCATCTCATGGCCTCCTGCATTTATATGGTCCACTTGGGAGATGACCTTCATTTTGGTAGGTTGGACAATTTCCACTATTTTCTCTACTTTATAAGATTCTATTGATGCTCAAAAACCCTTGCATAACTTGCTTACTTCTGATATCTCCACCTTGACATCAACAAATATGTTCAAAGGAAATCCTTAAGAGCAAAGATCAACTTAATGTTGTGTCCTTTCATCCCATATCTTCTGGTTCATCTGTAAGAAAAGTTCTTTTACCTCTCCATTTCATTTTGAATCGGAGACCCTGGTACCAAATAAACTAGGCTATGTGCCTTTGGTCTCATCAAAAAGAATATAATGATTGTCTGCTGCTAAAAAGGTTCAAGCAGGTAGCTAAGATTTTCTCAATGGTCGTCAGAAGTATCTCTAAGTTATTTGATGGCATAATTAAATTATATTATGTTTTGATTTATTTTTTGGCCTCTCCAGGTATAAATGTAGAGTTCTGTTAAAACCTCTTCTGAAATATGTTCTTACACAATCATTCATAAGCCTTTGGAGTCCATGTGTTGTGACATAGACATGCTTTTTCTTAAGACAACCGCTGCTAGTGGCAGCTATAACATCTTCCAGAAGAATTAGTGAACTTCAGGCTGTTTTTCCTGAAAAGCCTTCCAGTGTCGTTCCCAAGGAAAGAAATTGTCCTCTTAACACAATTTCATTTAATCCGAGAAGTTTATCTCCTGACCTTTAAGCATAAATCCTGTACTCTTTTGACTCACGAAACTTTGCACAGTCTTGATGTATCAAACTCTAATATTTGACCTGGAATGGGCAAAACCCTTCAGATTCTCTGAGCATGTGTTTGCCATGTATGATGGTTTTACTCCAATAAAAAATGCTGCTGAACCCAATATAGTCAATGGATAGTCTCCTATATTTTTATAACTTGGAACACAAGGGGAGTTGAAGTTCTTCTAAGACTTAATGTGCATTCCACTAAGCACAGGCATCCATAAGTGACTTTCAAGAACATGTGCTAGTTGCAGATATTTGTAGGGTAACAATACAGTATTCCTTTTGAAATCATTAATTTATAGTCCCATTATTAAGGAATGGGTCTGCCTTCTCCCAGGGAGTTTTGAGAAACTTATTTAAACTACAGCCTGATGAGGAACTGCTGCTTTTCTCCCTTCAATCATCTTCAGTGTAGTCAGATTTCCAACAAGCTGGAAATGAAGGTGAGCAGGATGACACTGTAAGTCGAAATTGGTTTCTCTGTGATTCCGATACCTGTAGGTCCTTGCTCTTCCTTATTTACAAATATCCCACGCAGTAATCCTCTCAAACAGCAAATTCTGTGTTACAACCCTGTATGTCTCAGAAACAGATGTAGGACCTGCGTGTGGCAAATACTTAAGCTCTTATGTACGCAGGTAGGGCACATGCGTGTGGAGAGACGCTCATGCATGACTCTGCAGTTCCCACCAAACTATGGAGGTAGAGCAAGAGTGAAAACCACCAGAGTCATCATGAAGGTAATTGTTTTTATTGTCCTTGCTAAAGAACTTGGTCAGTTAGTAGATCTACATCCTTGGCTGTTGACCAGACTAAACATCACAATGGGCAAGTATCCTAGAACGTGTGATAGAGTAGATTCACACAGAAACAACTTGGCTTAGCATTTCAAGCACATGATGTGTGTAATCTTGAAGTATCCAACTCTCATTAGTTTCTTTGGGTTCACTGAGATTCGGGGCCTTTATATGTCAAAATGCTATGGTCTGAAAATTGTTAATGAAATGTGATTAAATGTAGAGAATTAAAGCAATACAGCCACGGCAGTGCCAATGTGAGCATCTCTTCTTTTATATTGGTAAGGAACTCATAGATTAATGGCACCAATGTTAGGGCCACATTACACTTGTTGGAACTACTGTCTGCTCACTCTTATATTTCTCATGCAGTTGCTTACCAATTTTTTTTTCTCCTTTCTATGGGTAACTATAACATAGTTGTTATATGCGAGGGAAGAGATAAGTTTTTAGTGCTTTACAGATTTCAAGATGGGTGCAAATTACTGTTATATTTGAAGGCAGTGAGTTCCATGCCTCTACTGTTTAGACTGAGAAGGGGGTTCTTCCAATACAAGATTTATTGAAGGAAAGGACAGATAGGAGCGGAGCAAGCCTAAATCGAATAATTTTCGATTAGTGGTAGTTACGAAGTTTTAATGAAGCAAGTGGAGACCTGAGCAATACGATTTGTCTTGCCACAGGTACCCAGTGTAGAAATTGAAGTATTAAGGAATTTTCTTGCAGCTATGTGTTGGATGATCTGTACTTCAGAATTGTTTGGTGGGATACTCCGAAGTAATCACTGTTGGTGTAATTAACAGAGAAAAGTATATCATACATGGTAGCTTGTATGTTATGGTGGAATCCTAGGGAAGGGAAGATTCAATGTAGGCCTTTCATTATGTAATAGGATCTCGTTATAAATCGATCCCACTGAAAAATCAGGGAGAGGTTTGCATCTGTGATCATACCAAGATGCCTTATTTGAAGTGATGGGTTAGGTGGTGTACCAAGCTATTTTGGCTGGATGGTGAACCGGTGGAAGGTGCTCCATTTACCACAGGCTAGCATTTCAGTTTGTGAAGTGTATAGATGTCGTCTGTTCATATCCAATGATCTGCTAATTAGAGGAATATAACTCAGGACTTTGAAGTTGTGGTCTAATTTGTGTCATCTGTATAATTTTAGCAGTTGAGCATGAAGGAGGAGATCAGTTCCAGTAGTGTTCTAAGAAACATGTTAAAGAGGAGGGAGTGATGGTGGAACCATAAAGGATTCCTTTAGTCGAGGGAAAAGTATCAGAGTAGAAGACAAGCAAAGTTAGGATGTTGAATCTTTTAGTCAGGATGGAAGCATGTCTGCGAAGGACAGTGTTGTATCCGTATAGCGATGATTCTTTGGAGCAGTGGCATGATAGACCATATCAAAAGCAGTGGCAAGGTCAGTCCTATACCAGAAGTACCACAGTTCCATTAGCATGCATTGTAGTCTTAATGTTGTCCCTTGTAGCAATAGAAGTCGATTCTGTGCTCCTACCTGGGCACAATCCTGTTTGGGTGACAGAGAAGATTGTTGTTTTCCATGAGCGTCAATAATGGTCCATAGGCAGCTCTCGTTAACAGTTTGCCTAGGAAAGGACCATTGTAGAATGAATGTTTCAGCTCCTCGCCCTTATGATTTCTTGCAAGACTGGAGTGGCCTCATCGATTAGCCAAGATTTAGTGATGAAAAGTAAGCCACTGTCCGAGTCCGACAAGATATGTTGGATGTTAGTGGACATTTTCCGCAGAGAACCTCAGTTAAGGAGGACATTGCAGCGTTGGTGAGTTGTCCTCAATTTTTTGTAAAAATATCTTTATTGAGTTTTACAGCGTTACAAAACATGAGTTATACTGCGATTGGAAACATTGAACAGTATTGCAACAGATACTCAGCAAGCAGTATATATATATATATATATATATATATATATATATATATATATATATATCTTTACGGAATAAGAACTCAGGGACTTTGTAACAGTCTGAAAACACAGCAACAAAGAAACAACAAAGTTGAGCCTATGCCCCTGATGTGGGTTAATGCATTGTGGGAGTTTATTTTGATCTGTGGTGACCCAGGCGAGTGCACCATGTCCTCGATGAGGGTGTTGGACTGCTGCCTAGGGGAAGTTAATGTCTCACACAACACTGTAGTCCACACCGTGCCGGAGGCCTCACCAGTGGCTATGGTGGTCTGGAATCATTGTCCAGGTCAGCTTGGAGCACATGAATGAGCTAGTCCCAAGCTGCCGCTATGGGGCGTCTGCATAAACCACGCATTTTCTCTTGTGTCAACACCACAGATTCCACCATTGCCCATTTAGTCAAAATGGCATCCCAATAAGAAGCCCCGGGGAGTATCTCCGCTTTCCACCACATGTTGATCACGTGCCAAGCCAAACACAGCACCAAATCAGTTAAATGGGTTTTGGCCCCTCTCTTTTGTTGCCACTTGTAAAGACCCAAGACACAACTGTCTACGTTGTTTAGGTTCTGCTGACACGCTACTCGCAGGAGTGTCGAGCAAACTGTGTCCCAAAGGGCTCTTGCAACTCGACAGTCCCAAAACCTATGTAAAATGTCAGCATGAGGAGCTGGGCAACGAGGGCAGGTGGGTGATCCCGCAGGATAAATCCTCTGGAGCCTGGATGGTGTCAGATATGCTCTATGGAGGATATTATGTTGAATATATTGAAATTGACCATTGCGTGAGACCTTTCGTGGATGTATGAGTGCCCTTTGCCATTCCTTGGGAGTCAGTGATGCCCCTGGTCCTGCCCCCATTTGCGCCGCAAGCCAGCAAAGGGTCAGAGGTCCTGTCTGTGATGGCTCTTACTATCCAGAATACAAGCCGCTTTCCGGTGCCTAGTGAAAAAAGTGTTTGTGTTAGCAGGTGTATGGGGGTTCGCTTTCTATGACTTCCCAAACTCGTTTTAGTTCAAGGACAAGGTGTCTGTGTGTTAAAAACTGTCCTGCTGGAAGGCCGCTCCATTCTGACAATAAGTGAAAAGGGGTTTGTTTACCTTCTTGAAATTAGTCCCCCAGTGTACCCAGACACAGCGATTCCCACATCTTCACTCCCTCCCTGCCCGCCGCTTCTCGAAACGCGGTCAGAGACCACAGTGGTATTTCTGGCATAAAAGGTGTCACCCCTGGTGAGACTCGCTATGGTTGCTGGTAGCTGGCATGCACCACCCATAAAGTGTTTGAGGTTGCAGGCAATGATGTTTTAGGAACGAACAGCACTTGGATTTTATTCAGCATATCCCCACTGACAACAGTTGAAACTTCAGTCGGATTGAGTCCTCCTAGCTAACGAGCCACCCATTAGAGCTAGGCTGCACGATAGTAATGCTTGAAAATCGGTGCCCCCAGTCCTCCGCTGTCTATAGGTAATTGTAACCTGCACAGAACCACTCTGTGTCTGCCAGCACTCCATATCAGATCGCCCAGCATTCGGTCCAACATTGAGAACACTTTACGAGGGATGGGGGTGGGTAGGTTTGCGAAACAATATAGTAACATCAGAAGCATCATCATCTTAGACAGCGCGACCCGGCCCTGTACTGTGATGAGGAGCGATTTGCAAAGTGCGATTTGAGGTCGGAGGGCATAGATAGATCTTATCAAATTGTCCTCTAGGAGATCAGGAGTTGAGTGGTATATAGTAATGCCTAACTATTGGAACGCTCAAGGTTACCACTGAATCCAGCGGCCGTCCACCATGATTTTGAGAACCGGGCAAACCTGATGCAGTGGGAATAAGCAGATTTTCGACCAATTAACCCTCAGACCTGAGGCAACCTTAAAGGTACTCAGCTCATGTGCTATAGCATCCACACCGTTTCAGACATCTCAAATATATATGAGTATGTCATTGGTGTACAATGATTCCGCATAGGTTGCACCTCATAACTGGATACAACACACCACAATGAAGTGAGAGGAAAAAACATTTGGCGCAACACATGTAGAGAACCAGTTTTCAAAAAGGCAGTGGGGTTATTGACTTCTACGCCCTCTGGGAAGCCTATGATTCGGACGTTGTTGCATCTAGCCCTCCAGATCATCCAACTTCCTCTCCAAAAGTTTAATTGTGTTGGCAAGAGTTTCGACCAGAGTGCTGAGAGCTTGAGTTTAGGGTTGCAAATCATGTAGAACAGACTCAGTGTGTTTTACATTGTCTGAAAGCTTGTTGATCCTCCTTAGGAGACCCATTTCCAAGGGCACCACATCTATTCTGCGTCCAAAGTCTAACCTGATATCTGTAATGGATTGCAGAATGATGTCCAATTTCATGGCCATGGGGTCGGTCTCCATTCGAAGCGGAGCCGGGGGGGCTTCGGGGGATGATGCAGTGGGGGTGGAGGGGGGATAGAAGCAGACACCATCTCAGAGCGTGCCCCCTCCAAGGTCTGTGCCGCACTTGAAAGCTTTCCATCTATATGCCAAATCATTCCCGGTAACGTCTGGAGTTTCAATATTATCACTAATTTTGCTTAAGGCTGGCAGAAAGTAAATATCGATAACAGAGGCCCGCAATCCCCCAACTCTACTCGCCGGGTCTGCATGAGATGAGGAGGCACGAGCAGCCCTGCGGCGTATATTGTGCTCTGCAGGTCTCCAGGGACAAAGGGCACTGGAGGGTGCCCAAAGGGGGTCCTTAATGGACGTGGGTCCACGGCATTGCCGTGATCTCTTGCTGCAGCCTCAGTTCCCACTTCTTACTGATGGGGCAGGGGGGCTCCCTCCGAGCCTCTGAGCCCACCTGATGTGTCCGGCCCTCCCGCAGCTGCAATGACTACAGTTGGCCCATCGTCCCCCAGCACCATCCACTCCTCCCAATGGGGTTGGGGAGGCACGAGCAGCCTTATGTCAGGTCCTTTATATCATCCTGTACACTAATTGCCCCAGTGGAGGTAAGGGGGTGATACAGAAGAAATTCTCGTAGTTTGTGGTATCCCTAATTCATGCCCCTCTTCAGCTGTGGGTGCCTAGGGCTCTTTGCATTTCAGTGCCCCCACCACGGAGGCAGCCCCAGGGCCAGTCTTACCCTTGCCGCCCGGGTCCCAGCAAACAAGCAGGCAGGCCCCCGATCCATCCTGCCCTCCTCTGGCCTCAAGTCCAAGTGGTAACCAAATACCACCTACTGGCCGGTGCAAGACTCACTACTCTGCAGGAGGGAGAGGAAAGCATCCGTAGGTCCGCCAGGCTGACCACGAATTTCTGAGTAGGAGGACGGGCCGCTGCACCAGCCATCCTGCCGATGCCAGCGCTTGCCCGACCGCACACTCACGCGGTTCAACCATCGCAGGAGTCGGCCCGACAGTTCTCCACCAGTGCGTCCCCGTCAAGCAAAATGGGGCCCGCTGCAAGCCTCCAGGAAAAAGGGGGGAGGAGCAGGTCTGCTCCAGTCATCCAACCGCGACCGCTTCTGGAGGCACTAGGCGGCAGCCTCCCTCGGCACGTCCTCTCTCTGCAGGGGTTAGTTCAGCAGCTCACCTGTTCTTCGCCAGAGCTGCCCCATTAAGCGCAGCCACTCCTTTGTCTCCTACTCAAAGATGCTGCCTGCAGCCGCCTGAATGAAGTGGATTTCAGCCCTGTGTTGTGGAGCCCTAAGCGAGCACGTCCGCCATCTTGCTGCGCCAGGCCACGCCCCGTAAGTGGTTTTCAATGGTATTCGAACAATAGTCTTAGGGTAGGTAGTTAGTTGGGATTAAAGGGAAACTATGGTATGGTCATTCTCAGAGTCAACCAAGCGAAGGATTGACATTTCACGTTTAGTAGGGGTGGGAAGGAGGAGGAAGAGAGACCGAGAGGAAGGAAGGGTTGAAAGATTGTTGTTTGAGAGAGAGAGAGGATATGTGTGGTCCAGTACTGAAGCAAAGAGGATGGGGTTGAAAGATAAGATAGGAGTTAGAGGGACAAATAAAATGGAAGTGAGATGGACCTGATACAAGATCTAAAGACTACAGAGGTGTAAAAGGAGAAAGAAAGATTGTATTATAAAGCTTGAGAAAGGATTTACAAGCAAGAAAAGAGTGAATGCCAGAGAGGTGGGTAGATGAAGAGAAAATAAGAGGAGTGATTGTTTGAAAGTGAGCAGTAGTCGGATGGAGAATGAGGTCTCATGTGACTGTATGGACAGGTAACTCAAAGGAAGTTAGGCGTAGAGGAAACTGGTGAGGTGAAGGAGAGGAGGGAGATGGGTAGAGGTGAGAAGTATGTATGGCTTTAGGTAAGGATGGCTGTTAAAGGGATAGCTGAGTGGAATGCTATAGGAGGTGGATATAAGCAGGAAGTTTTGAAGTTGGTAGGAAAACGTTTTAATGTTCCCAGCGTAGTAGGGGGGAAAGCTGGAATGTGTTAGCATATTTTAGTCTGGATGGTGGCGTGGTTTCCAGTATACTCCATTTTCCACGGATAAGCATTGTCCAATCGGAAATAAGTGCCACTAGTAACTGTGGGTCAGTAACCTATCCAATATACACAGGTGAAAGAGTGAATTACAAGTATAAAAATTAAACTCTCCAAAATTGTAAAACAGAGTAAACAACATAAGAGATGGAAATCAGGCTGATAAGCTGATAGCATGGCATAATATTACAACAGGGCAAAGCAGGCCACCCAAGTGAGATATAGGTCCACTCAGAGGCCTTTACAGAAAATTTCATATAGTTATTTAATTTTATTTTGCAACTTTCATAATGTTTTTCCAACCTTTACCCTTGACAAAGAGCAATGGGTTGGGAGCATGTTATCACTTTGATGCTGGGCGGCTCATGGCAGAGGGGAGTTTCAGTTGCATTTTAGCCTGACTTTTTGAGTGCACTTATTTCTACTTTTCCATATAAGAAATGAGTGGATTGTTAGGCAAGAGTTATCCAAGAGATTAAGGGGGTACATATTAAGGTTCTTGTTCTCCAACAAGATCCTACAGAAGATCAAAATGATACAAATCTCAGACACCAACTTGTAGATGACACCCATCATAAATTGTATCAAGAAAATCTAAAGTTCTATATCCTTGTACAGCATGACCAGCCGTGAATTATTCCAGAAGTCATAAAAGATGGGAACAAAGCGATTATTGAAAGCTATGTTGACACTATTGATGCTGAGATCGAATGAATTAGATGGCAGTATGTGTTTTTAATGGTGGAACATTGGAGTGAAAATTATTAGTTGGATACGTTTGATGTGCAAGATCATTGAAGATGAGGGCTTGTATGCTAATTGGGGGCAGTTAAGAAGTATTCTGCGCTGACTGATTCAATTAGTTACCTTCACATAGACCTCTTGGATTGTGTATTATGTGAAAACCTTATAGAAAAATATATATCGTTTTCAAGTATGGTCCATGTGGTTATTCATTTGATAACCATTCTTTTGTGTCTGATTGTGTACAAGGATAAATAACTGGCACATTACTTTATAACTGTTTCATTATATCTTTGACTGCATTATAATTATACTGTGCCAGACACTAATAAGACAGAGAAACAGAGGCAGAAAGAAAGAGGGGGAGAACAAAAACATTGCACCGATTGGACTCCAGAGAGAGCTAAAACTACATAAAACTCTACTTGTCCCTACATGATATAAAATACCTGGATTCCACTACTATAGAAACTAACATTGTTTTGCTTTTTTTCCAGTGCATGGGCAATGGCTTATGTTTTGAGAAAATAGAACAAGAAGGACCCAAAACTGCAGTGCTGGAAATGTTCTTCTCAGGATATCCTGGAATGGTTGGACTGTCATTCTTCCCAAATCTAACATCACTCATTCTTGTTGGGCAAAACATTCAGAAGATTGCCAGCCTGGAAGCATGCCCATCGCTGAGAGAGCTGTGGATTGCAGAATGCCACTTAACAGTAAGTCAACACGTAACTTCAGGTTTTTATGCATTTCCTTCATAAATTCATTACTGTAGTATCAGATTGTACACTGCATGTGTGCCCTATAGAGGATACAGTTTGTTTAGAAGTTCATTCTTGGGAAGTGGAGGCCCAGTTACGTGTTGGTGAATTCATCATCATAAATACTTTATTTTGGCATAACTTGCCATAAAAGTTTTCACATCTTCAATATCCATGCAATGGTTAAAACACATAACAATTAAAATAGCTGCTGTTCAAATAAGGGCTTCAGTGATCAACCTGGGAGAGGAACTGCAGGGACTTTGGATGCTTTTTTAACAAGGGCAGAGTTGGTCCTTACACATGAGATCGAGTTAGCGGAAAGACGACTTTCACTGGGATCTCTTATCTCTCAAAAGCGCTCTTCCCTTGGCAGTATTGCTGTGGCGGGTGAAATTTTAAACACCTCCCAAATCTCGCCCACCACTTCCCTATCTCCTGCACCGGTAGTTCCACTCTCCCCTTTAGTGGAAGTAATAACGGGCCCAATATTGTTACTAGGGGACAGGCTGCCAAATCCCATTCTGTTAATAACAGTGAGCCACCGGTTAAAAAGAGGAAAACTGGAGGATCTCAAAAATCGCTAAAACCTGCTCGTCCAGGTAAATCCAGAGGTTTTGGAGACACTGGGCCCGGTCAAACCCCAAAGGGGAGTATTATACCAACTATAACAAACACCCCAGGGACACTTGATGACGACACTTGGAAAAGACTGGAGACTTTGGTTGCTATGCTCCTGGACACACTCTTATTTAAACTAACACAAATTGAGGAGAGACTCAAAACTATTGAGAGTGCGGGGTTGGACGGGGGTCCGCAACATTGACAGCCCCTGAGAAGCGCTTTACAGAGAATAACTCAAGTAACTTAAGAACTAATCTTTTTTTTTTTTTTAATTTTACGCCCCCACAAATCCCCGATACATCTCGTAATGTTTATCCAACCACTCCTGGGGTAGATAGGACCTTACACCCATTGCTTAGAAATGATAAGATTAGGTCAGCGACCAACTCACAGGAAAGTTTTCGAGAGGGGATAGAGGGAACAATAATCACACAGGTCAGCACTAATCCAGCGAGCAGACTAATGAGCGCCCCCCGGATATCACACATCAGACGCTTCACCTGCCTCCAGCGTCCTCTCCCCTTCTATTAGTTTTGGGGGATGTCCCGACTCTGAGGGATGGTCAGTATGAGTCCACGGGTCAACTAATGGACAAATCATTACACTGGTTGTCTCGCCACATTAAGGACAAAGGGGGTCCTCCATGGAGAGAAGGGTTGGTTGGCTGGGCCCATCTAGGAAATTGTTCGAGGGTGACTGTGCAGTGATAAATTTTAATAATCACTTTGCACTGAGATATATTTTAGATCAACTACACAGACACCCCCCCCCGAGGGATACGCAGATTAAGGGTCTCTCTTTAAACTACTTTTACAACCCTCCATAACTCCGCCTCCAAGGTCCCAGAGTGACTTCAATGGGTGGTCCAGTGAGGTCCATAACTGAGAGGAACATGGTTGATGTAGGGGCAGGAGTCTGTATTGCAAATAGGTATGCCCCACTTTCTGACTTAGATCGTTGCGACTGACTATCCCCTTCTACATCCAAGGAATCTGTTCCAGAGTACTCTATCCACCACTGTTCCGGTTCCCCTTAAACATAATGAGTCCAAGGTAAGACAAAATAGCCTATTTAAAATAACCTCTTGGAACGTGGCAGGAATTAGGAAGAAGTTGGCCAACGTACATTGGCAAAACTTTTGGCAGGAAAGTGATATTACCTGCTTTCAGGAAACGTGGGCCTTGGAGCCTGCTTTCTTTAATGGCTACTGTTCCTTTCAGACAATGGCCTCGCCATCAGCTGCAGGGAGGCCGAAGGGGGGTCTACTAACTTTAATACCAAATACACTGTCACTGAAAATAAGGAAGTTCGATGATAGGAGCCCTTTCTTTCACCTCCTTGTTTTTGAGTTCCCTAAGGTAGGCATTTGGATTTTGATAAATTTCTGTAACAACAATTTCGGTCCAAAAATGCACACGGTCGTAGATGAGGTCAATATGTCAATTGACGAGGCATTAAAATGTAAAAAGAGAGGTGAGGTACATACTATAATCTGGATGGGAGATTTTAATATTCACCCATGTAACCATAATCACGACAATCTATGCGGTCTGGTTGACTTGATGGGCAATCCCGCCTCTCATTTCTCCCATTGTAATTATGGCACTAGCCTTAATATGACCTTGTTTACAAGGAACTTGACCATAGTCAATATCTGGAATAACTTAAAGGATTCGCCCGTGAAAACTTTTTCTCGCGATGCTCATGAGTCCGCGATCGATTTTATATTGGTTTCTACCGCCATCGAGGGTAGTTTCAGTAATACAGATGCTAAATTTAATAGCTTTAGTGATCACGCTATTTTCATGCCGTAATAACCTTGAATTTTAGTGAGAAGGTTGCGCATTTGATAACCGATCTCCCTATATTGGCCAGGAAAAATGGCTATCAATTAAAATGGGCCCAAATTGATAAGCCCAAATTTATTCCTGCAATAATAAAAACTACTCAAAATAGTATCGGTAGGTGTCTAGACCTAGGTTTAGCGCCAACAACCCTGGTCATATTCTTTACGGACCTTCTAGAGCACATAAAGGCGGCTCTTACCTGCCTAGGAAATGGAGAGAGTACTAAACACAAACAATGGTTTGACTCTCCCTGTGCCAAGGCCAGGAAAGCCCTTACCATCGCTCTTAAAACTCGACCACGAGATCAGGTAGAGATTGCCCTGCTTCGCACCCAGTATAAACTGGGCAGAAGAAAAAGGGAGAGAATACTGAGGGAGGAGATTTGGGAAAGGCTTGTCCAAGCAACTACGTTGGGCAATAGCAGAGAGTTTTGTGACATAATTAACTCACCTTATTTTAAGACCCATAGGGATCCCACGTTGGACACTAAAGTTGGCAAGGAGGAATGGGTGGAGCACTTTGTCAACATCTTTTCACCCACCTCCACTCCTCCCGTTATTCCAGCCGTCCTACCTCCCAGAACGAGGGCAACTTTGTCTTTCTCGCTCATTGATGTTAGGAAGGGGCTAGCGGCATGCAGTGCAGGAAGAGCCTCTGATCCGGATGGGGTCTCAATAGACTTTTTCCAGGACAATTATGACCTTTGGGCTCCTTTATTGACTAACGTTTTTAACAATATAGCAATTGCAGGCCCATCCCCCTCATGGAAAACAAGTATAATTGTTCCTATCCATAAAAAGGGGGATAAGAGCAGCCCAAAAAATTACAGGCCAATCTCCCTTTTAGACACCACAGCGAAACTCATGGGTCGACTGCTTTTATCTAGGCTAGAGGCCTGGGTAGTTGATAAGGAAATACTAATGCAGTCTCAGTATGGGTTTCAACAGGGCAAAGGCACAGTAGACCAGTGTCTGAACCTTTCATTGATTATTGATAAATATACCAGGGCTAAGGGTGGGAAAATCTATCTCGCCTTTATGGACCTTTCAGCAGCGTTTGACTGCGTTTCCCACTCAAAGCTCTGGCATATTATGGAAGAGATGGGGATTGACCCTCCAATAATTGATTTTATCCGGCAACTATATACTGACGCTTCAGCATCGATCAGATATGGAAAAAACGGGGAATGTACCCGTCCTTTAAGATCCTAAGCGGGGTAAGGCAGGGCTGTGTCTTCGCGCCGTTCCTATTCTCCAGCTATACGAACGGCGTGGGGAAGGCCCTATTGGGCGTAACCCCCGATCTCCCTGTGTCTGACTCCATCCAGCTCCCAATTCTGGCATATGCAGACGATGCAGTCCTTATTGCCAGAACAAGGATAGGGCTGCAACGTCTAATTACCACCTATGCGGCCTTCATGGACTCCCTTGACATGAAGGTTAATCAGTCAAAATCTTTTGCAATCATAGCCTGGGGGTGGTGTACGAGGTAAAACATCCCATCTCTACACGGAAACAGGGAAAATTGAGGTGGTTGAGTCTTTTCCCTATCTTGGGGTACTTTTTGATAGGAACCAAACCTGGTCACGCCTAGTTGATGCAAGGGCCATGGGCATGGAGAGGAGCTTGGCAACGCTAAAGGCATTTATGTCTAGGATGGGCATGAAACCTCTAGCTGCTGTCAAGCATATCTATCATGTGAAAACGAAGTCCGCGGCCACCTATGGAGCGGGTGTTTGGGGCTCGGCACACCCTGAATCATTACAATCCATTGAGGATACATTTTTTAAATCCCTGGTTTCTCTCCTGCAGTCAACATCTAACTATGTACTGCACTTGGAGTTGGGTTTACCATATATCACGGACTTAATCAGATTGGCCCCTCTGCTCTTGTGGTTTTCCATCTGGCGGAGGAACACTGTTCCCCTAACCCAAAGTATAGTGAGTTGGGGTTGAAAGATTTGTTCAAGGATCCAATGACTTGTAGGCTGATGTCAAGGTAAAGATTGGTGGACACATTTATGCTGAAGGCCCAATACACACGCAGGGAGAAGAACTACAGGAAGCAGTCAATCCTCGCCTATCAACCACTTTTATCTATCTCAGAAGGTGGATATCCCTACTTAGAGGAAGTTTCAATACCGCAACACAAATTCATATTACTGTGGTTTTGTTTAAATTTGATACCACTAATGTTAGGGTTTCCATCGAAAAGGTTTAAACATTGATTAATTGTCCCTGCGATCTGAACTCCACCCAAACTGATCTACATCTATTGTTTTTCTGTGGTCACTATCACAAGGAAAGGAAAAAGTACATTGCACCGATTTTAAAGAGCCTCAATTTTGAACAATGTAGGGTTGCATTATTTTTCTTAAAATCATTACCCGACCACCTAGTGTGCTTCTCGGTATCATCATTCCTTTGGGCCTGTTTGAAAAAAAGAAAAGTCTTTGGGATCATAACTTTCTCTGGCACTTTCTGCCTTAGCTCCCCGTATAAACAAAAAAGAATTATTATTATTTTTTTAATCACACACTGTATCTTATTTTACATTTTATCCAGTATTTGTAAGTATATACTGAAACTTGGAATGAATTTTGTACCCTCTTTTATACAACTCTTTTAAAAATGATGAAATGTTATTGTATGTCACCTATGAGAACAATTTTAACTTACTGTTGCCTATGTACTTTTATGATCTTATTTTATAATGATCGAATAAAGTTGTACTGACTGAACCCCTAAAAGGACACTCATATTGACTGATTATGTACAAAAGCATATTTGAGTGCATTGTTACTCTGTTTCTGTCCCTTCCACCTGGTGGTGATATATTTCACACACATTTGTGAAGGACTAGAGCTTGAGGATGGCAGTACCAAAGTCATCATGAGATGTTGCAGTTGTAGAAAATATGTTTATTAACCATCTTCCCTTTGATTTTGTACAGAAGATTGATGGTCTGCAACACTGTAAACATCTGGAAAAGCTTTATCTATATTGCAATGCAATTGATGTGATTGAAAATTTGGAAGGACTAACTCAACTGGAGACCTTGTGGTTGAACAATAATCAGATTACATTTATAGAGGTGAGTATATTCAAACTGCTGTGCACTGAAATACACAAACATATTGTATTTCCTGTATGTATTTATAATTTTACTGCATGTATTATTTTTATTCTATGCTTGCCAATTTAAAAGGGGATTCAGACATTGTAGAAATCCTACAAAACCTAATTTCCTCAAGAAATAGAAGAATTCCAAAAGTATAATGTACAGTACTCTAAAGTCCAGCCTCCTTACCATTTACATTTCTGGAATAGCCTTTGGATTATGACCTCCAGTTTTGGATGTTCTGCCCATGGTCAGACATGGGCTCAGACTTCTAGTCCCACTTTTCCCTTCTAATTATCTTCAACATACTCATGGATGGTTCTCTTGTGGTTGGCAAGCAGAACACCCAAGAGTTCTGTGTATAAGTTAAAGAATACTGGGAACAGGCTAAGTATTCTCAGATGCCATTTGTGAGGTGCAGTGGGGGGTGTTACAGGAAGTGAGAACAGGACCTGGATTTCATTTTAACTACGCATATTAAAAATTAATATTTGGCTGGTGGAGCACTGAGTTTCTTGCACCAGTTTTTAGAAGCTGGCTTTTACATTACGAAGCTCACAATACAGTGGTACTTAAAATTCATCATGGAGCGTGCCCTCGTATTTTGACAAATTTTCTGGATGATAGTGACTCTGCACTTCCTTACCTTCTAAAATGGTCAAACATGCTCTACCCCCTTCACCATGCCCGCCATATTGATCTGCACTTCAAGACGATTGCGGCGCAAGTCAGAAACTTTTCTGCAAGGAAGATGGGGCCTGCAGGGTTGCAGAGACATGACACACATCACACTGTGATCCTCTGAGAAGGAAAAAAGGAGTAGGAGCAGCTGGGCAGGGAGGTCACAAGGTCAAAAATCCTACCTGCTGCTTTATTTCTCCTAGCTATGTAGCTGCAGTTCACAGACTGCTTGACACTTGTACATACCACCCTGCACACAGAAATGATCAGTGGAGCATAGAAACTCCAACCTTAGTCTCCACTGGCACTGTCACCAGCCCTAGCAAGTTTAACAAATAAGAAATTCAGGGAGCTTTCCAAGCTGCCAGCAAAGACACATCAGGGAGCCTAGCCCTTAATTAAAGAGCATGAGCCTTCATGACTGCTGTTAATCTTGAAGCTATCATGTGCTCAGTGCCCAGGTAGCAAGACAGTGTGTTGAGAAGGGCCTAGTACTCCATAGTGTCTAACAACGCCGACAGATGAACAGACGGATCCAGGAGCATTAATATCCCACAGTTTTTGATGTAGAACTTTTCTTTGCTTACTTTGAATTTTGACATTAGGGTGCTCACTGCTGCACTGAATTCTGACTTGTACATTTAGGAAATGATTGTGTTAGGTTAGTTTATGCCAGCCGGGGTCTTTTTCTTTTTAAACAACTTTTGTTGTGTTTCATTGTTAACGATTGTTGTACAGGTACATTACTTTTGTTGCATGTAAAAAACAATTGTACAGTCGCTTGATCCTGGATTTCGTTCAGTAGCAAGGACAAGATAGGGAGTGCACATTTGCTTCGGTGTCATTACATGAATCACATGTTTAGCAACAAACAGTTTTGTTACATAACAGCATAAAACAACTTGATAGATATGTAGTCTATCCTACATATGATAAAATCACATAATCTTTGCAAAGATTCTGCTCAATTCTGCATGCCCCATTTTTTTGCCGTTCCCCACCTTAAGATATAGTTGCAATTCAGGACAAGGGGTTTAAGCGCATTCCCCACTCCAGTAGTAATTGGGGATACCCAGTTTCTAGAGAGCAAGCACAATTCCATCATCAAGGGGACCATTGTCCCCACCTGTCTTGCCCCACAAACTCAGCTACTGATTCATACAATTTCTATTTCAATCCTTAAGTTTTCAAACATATACCCTCATTATATGGCAGTTTCCATTTTATTATACACACCCTTCAGGGCAATTTGTTGTTCAATGTATTGGCAAATGCATATGTCAGTTCATCCCAGGACAGGGCTGCCTCTATTTTACCCCTACCTCCTCAGGGGGAAACTTAGTATAGTTAAGCTGTTTAGTTCAGTCCCTTGTAGTGCTAGCTTTTTCTAGTGTTTGATGTCCAGGGGCCTTTTTTGAGATTAAATCATGCATTCCTAGAAACCCTAGATTTCGGTCCCAGAATCGTGTACCATTCCTCATTCCTAAGCTGGGTCCCCTGCCATTATCAGCGGTCCATTTCTCTTGTACCTCTGTCAAAGGGCGCTGTGAACTTTTTCAGCAGGGCTTCATATAATCTTGTCATAGCCTTCCTTCCTATTTCTAATGAGAGCATTTCACTGACGAAAGGATTCCTGATCCCTTCTTCCCCAAATGTTTTTCATCTGCTTTTTGTGCCACAGTAGTCCTTTATTAGCTTTTCAGTGTGGAAACATGTACATCTAGGATCATAACTAGGTAACATCTTACATCCAGAGCAATAACGCAGTACATGTCTCAATCTGTTTGACTTCAGAGTGCTCCCACAGTTCTCTAGGTTCCTGAGATATGTTGATAACCACACTATATTACGGTAACTGTGCACTGAGCGGGGCATCAAATCATGGCTCACACATATTATGCATCGTATCTACTACAGCCTGCTAAACTAATCTAAGAACAATACATCCTCGCTCAAAAGGGGCCTAATCTATAATGTCAGTTGTGTGTGAAGCGTTCATGGTCACCCCTCTAGGGGGCATTAGTTCGGTAGCTATCTCAGCATGTATGAAGTTTGGGTGTGGGGGTGAAGGACCCCCATTCTTGGAGGGTTGTTTGGAGACAGGGCTGCTGACTTCTTCATGCGCGGAGGGGACAAACAGCGCGAAATGGGAGGCCCGGGCTCGTTGGTGTGCCCGGGCCCACCACAAGTATGTTGTCCATTATTAATTAATCACTCCTGCCTACTACCAATGAGTGCACCGAGGGCTGCTGTTCAACCTATTTTGGATCTTAGGGTGGCCGTTCATCTGTCTTCACTACCAGTTTCCCTTTATACGCATCCCATGCTTTCCTTTGTGCCATCTCCTCCCGCTGCAGTGGCAGCGAGCGCCAGACTGGGGTTTCAGCGTTGGCCCATTTGAGGAGATCTCTTATCGACTGTGATGGAGTGGTGGTGGTGGGGGAGGGGGAGCGGGTTTGTTTGGGACTGCAGATTTCCATGCCATTGCTATACGGCATTTTAACAGAATGACGCCAAATCTGTACATTTCGTGGCGTATATGTTCTTAGGAGTATGGAGAGTCATCCCCAGCAAACAATTAAGGGAGTCTGCCCGCAGGGGTCGTCCCATAATGTCCGTCAGAGTCATCAGTGCCTCTGTCCAAACCCCTCCCAGGGGCGAGTCCTCCTCACCCCCTGCCCACATAACTGCGTCCCTTTCACCTTTTAATTACTCCACTGACAACGTGATTTGGTGCCTTAAAAGGTCACAGTTTATTCAAACATAACATGGTTGTACATTTCGCAAATCATATGGTCATTCATAAACATCCATGTTATTGCGTACTTTTCATTGTCTTTGTACATTCATTGTCGTTGTTCGCCCACAGACAGTATATTGTGCGAGGTGCCCCTTTCTGCTGGGGCTTTGTGTCTGCGGCTCCAGGCTTCACCTTGCTACCGAATATAGTGGGCGTCCGTCAGGACCTGCCCGGGCTGCAAGTGCCGTTCCTCTTGCCCTGGACGCTTTGTTGGCCACTCGCCTGCTCCTCAGGGCCCCTGCCGTGTGGCATCCCAAGGACCCTGTGTGAGCATTTCATCTACTCTGCCTGTGGCTGTGTCCTGCCATTTAGCTCCCTCAGTACCCCTGCCGTGAGGCATCCCAAGGGCCCTGTGGGAGCACCATCTACTCTGCCTTTGGCTGTGTGCCGTCATTCGCTCCCTCAGGGCCCCTGCCTTGAGGCATCCCAAGGAAACTGTGTGAGCCTTCCATCTACCTCTAGTAATTTATATCTCTTTTGTGTATCTTTCCTGGGTTTCTTCCGCCTCACCTCTGACTTGCGGCTGCGACGCCCGCTTCCTTTTGGTGTGGGTGGGTGGGATTCCGTGTTCTTATTGCATGGGGGGGTTGTGTCTGACTCTGGGTCCTGTGCCCCTATTTAAACCCCCCCAGCAGCCTGCCGCCTCGCCCCTTGATTGGGGGGGGCTGTCGGCTACCTTGGGGCGACCAATCCTGGTCGCCCCCTTTCTTCGCGGGCTTCCGCAACGGGGGGGGGGGGCTTCCCGCCTCCCGGCGGCGTATGCTCCGGGCCCCCATCGGGCCCGGCTGTGCCTTCCCAGGTCCGGGTTTCCTATTGCCCGATTCCTGGGCAGGCCCAAACCATATGGTAAAAGTCTGCCTCCGGACATGTGCACCATGCGCACTTCAGGTCCGCACCAGGGTAGATACTGTGTAGCCCTGCAGGAGTGAGATATGTTTGATGGAGATAGTTGAATAGTGTATAGTTCAGTCGCGAGGTCCTGGAGATTGTTCTGACTCCTAGTGCGAGGGACCACTGCCTGTCTGTGAGCTTCTGTTCGAGCGGGAGGGCCCATTTATCCCTCAGGGTGCATAAATTCGGGCCTCTGGACTCCTTAACATTCCCTTGTGTATCAGTGTGACCGCTCAGGATGGGATTGGTAAGGCGAGCACTCGGGCAATGGCCAAGGGACCGGTATCGAAGTTCCAGCTGGGGGCTGCTTTTTTGGCAGCCTGGGGGGGGGGGTGATTTGGGCTGTGTCTGGTGTGTTCAGATGTCACCAGCGGCCCAGTGGGGCCCTTAGTGGCCTTTCTGGAGGCAGATGGGCGTCCATTACCTCCTTTTTATCAACGGGCAGAGGTGTCCCTCCCTTTCTCTCGCTGGGATGCCAATTAATGTGTGCATACTGAGCGGGGGCAGGAGGCCTGAGCAGAAGTGGCCTCACTTGTTTTCAGGTGTTTATAAAACTTCGCCGAAGCAGTGTTTTGAGGAAAGGCAATATGCAAATGTGGGCCACTTTTTTTTAGCGTGCCCGGCCGATTTCTAATCCCAATCCAACCCAGTGACCGCTCGCCTACCTGCTCCATTAGTAACTGTAGCGTAAGTGAAGTGTTGGGTTCTACACGGTAGGGCACCATACAGCCCCTATTTTGGCTGTCAGGGCGTTAAACGTCAGAAACTGCCCCTCATCAATATCATAATGTTCTCTGAGGTTTTGAAAGGTCAACAGTGTTTTGTGTTAGTACTGGTTGCCTATGGTAAAAACAGCCGCCTCTGTCCATGGTTGTGTATTATAGCAATCCGCCACTCTGCGGAAAACTGTCAGTGCCCACAGTGGCACGGAGGAAGCATATGGCATGGGGCACCGCCTAGGATGTACAGACACACCAGCAACATTTGGCTGTTGTGGCAAGGCGTCCCGTGTCCAGGGCGCCTCCGGGTGTCCATGATCCACTCCAGGGTGTCCTGGGCTCTCGTAGTCTGTAATATGGAGATACTTTCGGGTTTGGGTGCCGCCTACAGCCAGTGCATGGGCCACTGAAGCTGTGTTGCTGCATAGTACAGCTCGTAATGTGGAGCTCCTAGGCCCCCGCTCCAGAAAGGCATATAATTTGTGGATGGCCACTCTCTTCCTTCCTTTACCCATATCAAGTCAGAAAGAACAGATTGCAGTTTATAGAAAAAACATTGGCAGAGGGTATCGGAGGCTCCAAAAAATGGTAAAGCTGATGAGGTAGTATCAGCGTTTTTGCTATTGCCACTCTGTCCAACATGGAGAGCAGCAGGGATTCCAGAAGGCTAGGGACAGACGCATACGAGCCGCCCATCACCAACCCCAGGTTATCCTGTATGAGGTCATCATCTGAGTGTAGATGTTAATTCCCAGATAACAGAAGGAATCATATTGCCAGGGCATCCCCATGTGATGGGGTTTGTGTCTCTCCAATTCTGTGAGTTTTCTGAGATGAAAGAAGCACGATTTAGCCCAGTTCAGATTCACGCCCGAAACTGTTCCAAATTCATCCAACACTTCCATCACACGTGGAAGATATCTATGCACCTCTTTCAAATATGCGAAGGCGCCATCCGCATAAAACAAAATTGCCTCCCATGTGTCTCCGCTCAGTATCCCCCACTGTGGACCCTGTTGTCGGAGCAAGACTGCCAGTGCCTCCATCGCGAGGGCAAATATGATTGAAGAAAGTGACAGCCCTGTCTGGTGCCCCTGCCCACCTGAAAGATTGTGGATATTTCCTTGCTCATGCGTGCCTGAGCATTCAAGTCCATGTATAGAAGCTCTATCCATTTCAGTATCTTTGGACCTAAGCCCATTTTAAGCAGAACTCCCTGGAGGTAACGCCAGTCCAGCGTATCAAAAGCTTTTTCAATGTCAAGGGAGATAACCACATGTGGAGGTAACACTGGAGGATGTTTCTCCATGAGCCTGAAAAGATGCTGCAAGTTGAGAAATATGTTCCTCACAGGAACTAAGCCATTTTGGTTGTGATGGACCAGCACTGTGAGGCAGGGCATCAGCTGGTTCACAATTATGTTACAGTCCAAGTTCAGTAGTGAGAGTGGTCTGTAGGATTGCACATTTAGCGTGTCTCAGCCTGGTTTAGGAAGGACCACTATCGACACCTCTCTCAATGACGCAGGCAGTATACCCCTGTTTCAGGCAGACTCAAACACCTGTAATCACGGCGCATGAGTGGCTTTATACATCAAATAGAATTCCACAGGGAACCCATCTGCCGCCTGGGTTTTATTATGTGCCACCTGATCGATCGCTAGCTGGACCTCATCGACCGTTAACAGCTCATCAAGTGATTGGCGTTGTAGGGTATCTAGGTGTGGGATTGGCTGGCTATTCAAGTAAACCTGCAATGGTGGTCCCTTCTGTCTCTCCCTCGATACAGGGCAGTGTAGTAATCGAAGCAGGCAGTGTTAATGTCAGTCTGTGTATTAAGGATAACTCCAGTCTGGGTATTAATAGTGCTCAGTGGCAGTCTATCCCTTTTCGTGTGCAGTAGCCAGGCCATTACCCTCCTTGCCCTGTCCCCCTCCGCATGCTGCCTGGCAATATGTTCTGCATAGTTGATTTTCCCCTGTCTGTCCGCTAGTGCCCTATGTTCAGCCCTGAGGGCAGATAGCTGTGCCCGCTCCTGCCTGTATCTCCATTTGGCGTATGGCGTCTTTCTTGTCTATAAGTGCACGTAGTAATGTGAGCTTCACCCCTTAGTCGCTCTTAATGTATAAGCCCTGCTTGACCACCATAAAGTTGTCCCACTCCACCTCTCTATCAGCTGTAGTGCTGTAGTTTTCAATCGAAGTACTAGGTGACTTGAATGCCCACAGTCTCACAAAATGTGTTGTTATGTAGGGCCCTGTGTGTGCAGCCTCCAGGTGGGGAACGATGCACGCCCCTGACCCCAGTATATCATCATCTTAAGGGGTCTATGGTCAGAGATCATGCTGCCTAATTACCCTGTAGATGCGACAAATGGAACCATGCTTGAGTTGCAGAGGAGGAGGTTTATTTTGGTGTGTAGTTGGTGGGCAGGGGAAAAAATGAATATTCCCTCATGAGGGGATACATGGAGCGCCATATTCCTTGAAGGGGTGGTGTCCCAACCAATCCGCAAACGTGCACACGATTCGGACCACAGGGGAGTAGATCTGTCCATAGTAGTGTCATGTACACAGTTAAAATCTCCACCCCATATACTTGATGCATTTAGGTCCTGTATCATTGTGGAGTTCAGGGCCTCTAGAAATTGTGTTTGTCCAATGTTATGCCAGGGTGGATCCTGTTGTCCTGGTTGCACGCTAAATCAGTTAAAAACAGAGAAGATGTTTGAATATGGTAAAGAGAAGTTGAAAAATAATGGTGTGCACAGTAACATTTCTTTTGCTTACACAAGTTTCTGCCCTACCTACTTGTTGCACCCGTCGCCAAATGGATTGAATGGACATAATCGCACACGTAGGATGCTTCATCCTGTCAAAGAAGTTAAAAGAACTGTGTTTTTACCATTTTGGAATACGAACATTTTGAGATTCACATGTGTACAGTTGTATGTAATTACGGACTATTATAACTATGTGCCATATTTAAGTATCAGCGTGTTGAACATCTCGAGGGAGGGCGGGGTATAGGGACATCTTTGTCTGGAGAGAGGTCTTATTGAAGCGCTCGTTATTGTAAACAGCCACTGTTCAGTATGAAGTGGGTCCATATTCACGAAGGGGTACAGCAGTGCAATATGGGCATGGAAGTTTTAGAGGACTGACAGTGCAAGAGTAGGTTGATTGCTATTGGTTGAATGAGAGGGGTGGAGTCACGACGTTCAAATTTAAAGAGAGGAAAGTAGGAGTAACGTTTTTGAAACGCCGCTTTCAGCAGAAAAGATCGTGCTGGGAAATAGATTACATCGTGCGAAATGACTCCGGTATTAGGGGAGGTTTGAGGCATGTCTTGCTTAAGCACTGTGGGTTAAGAGGGCAGTGGCACAAGGCAAATTGAGGGTTGACATGCTAGGGTGGTTACCTGTAGATGAGAGAGCGGAATGAGGCTAGGTTATGTATTATCACAAAGGTTGGTGCAGACGATTTTGTTGTTGGAGGACAATGAGGTTAGAGGGATAACGTTGAACTGGGCCAACAACTGACATGACATATGTATAAACAGTTCCTTTTTTAAAATGGTATTTTAATACTGTATTCTTTTTACTCACAGTGAACCCCTGAAGAAGGGCCAATTTCGGCCCGAAATGCATTGGGTATAAGAAGCTCTGTGATTGAGGATGTACGTTGC
This sequence comes from Calotriton arnoldi, assembly GCA_963921515.1. Lineage (NCBI taxonomy): Eukaryota > Metazoa > Chordata > Amphibia > Caudata > Salamandridae > Calotriton > Calotriton arnoldi. The sequence goes on from CAWUFW010005738.1 coordinate 705,900, forward strand.
ATTTATTTCGTGCTCAGAAAAAGGCCTGGATGGGCATATCTGTAGCATAAGAAGTTGTTCAAATGTGACCGCATCTTACGTGTGATCGTCAAAAGAGAAATAAATTCACTCATGAAACGCATTTGGAACATTTTGGAATGATTATTTTGGCTAATTTGGACTGTTTGGCAAACATATATGGTGAACGAATTCACAGGCTGTGCACCGGACTGGAGTGGAAACTCCGCTCCTCGCTTTGATGTTGTCCAATGTTATGGGCATACAGCACAACAAGTGCAATAGGGGTGCTGTCCAGCCTCTCCACCAACTGGCCCTTCCTGGCCCTTCCTGGCCCACCATTTTGCTCAAGATTGCCAGTGGGGCTATAGGTGCCACCGACGAAGAGTATCCTTCTAGCATAGGCCAAAAAAGAGGTGCCAACAAGCTGGCCCCTCCGCCGGCGGTGGAGCTTAAGGAGCTCCGTTGCTGTCATGTGCATTTCTTGTGAGCAATAGGGGTGGGCAGAAAACTACGCTCCGCCAGCGTAGCGGATAAAGCCAGCCACCCCTGCTCCCCGGCCCGGTCCCTGCTTCTGAAAGCAGCCAGGCCGGGGAGAGCCTCCCCGGGCCCCAGTGGACCCCCGTCCCCAGCGCCCGGACCCTCGGCTGGCTTGCAGGACGGGGGGCTCCCGCACCCCGGGGCCCACCGGACAGAGCATGAGCCCCGGGCCCGGTCCCAGCTTCCGAACCCTAGGCAGGCCGGGTAGAGCCTCCCCGGGCCCCGGTGGACACCCTTCCCCAGCGCCCGGACCCTCGGCCAACTTGCAGGACGGGGGGCTCCCGCACCCCGGGGCCTGCCGGACGGAGCACGAGCCCCGGGCCCGGTCCCAGCTTCCGAACCCTAGCCAGGCCGGGGAGAGCCTCCCCGGGCCCCGGTGGACCCCCGTCCCCAGCGCCCGGACCCTCGTCAGGCTTGCAGGATTGGGGGCTCCCGCACCCTGGGATGGAGCACGAGGCCCGGGCCCGGTCCCAGCTTCCGAACCCTAGCCAGGCCGGGAGCGCCTCCCCGGGCCCCGGTGGACCCCCGTCCCCCGTCCCCAGCGCCCGGACCCTCGGCTGGCTTGCAGGACGGGGGGCTTCCGCACCCCGGGGCCCTTCGGACGGAGCACGAGCCCCGGGCCCGGTCCCAGCTTCCGAACCCTAGCCAGGCCTGGGAGAGCCTCCCCGGGCCCCGGTGGACCCCCGTCCCCAGCGCCCGGACCCTCGGCAGGCTTGCAGGATTGGGGGCTCCCGCACCCTGGGACCCTGGGACGGAGCACGAGCCCCGGGCCCGGACCCAGCTTCCGAACCCTAGCCAGGCCGGGAGAGCCTCCCCGGGCCCCGGTGGACCCCGTCCCCAGCGCCCGGACCCTCGGCAGGCTTGCAGGATTGGGGGCTCCCGCACCCTGGGACGGAGCACGAGCCCGGGCCCGGTCCCAGCTTCCGAACCCTAGCCAGGCCGGGAGAGCCTCCCCGGGCGACCCCCGTCCCCAGCGCCCGGACCCTCGGCTGGCTTGCAGGACGGGGGGCTCCCGCACCCCGGGGCCCGCCGGACGGAGCACGAGCCCCGGACCCGGTCCCAGCTTCCGAACCCTAGCCAGGCCGGGGAGAGCCTCCCCGGGCCCCGGTGGACCCCCATCCCCAGCGCCCGGACCCTCGGCAGGCTTGCAGGATTGGGGGCTCCCGCACCCTGGGACCCTAGGACGGAGCACGAGCCCGGGCCCGGTCCCAGCTTCCGAACCCTAGCCAGGCCGGGGAGAGCCTCCCGGGCCCCGGTGGACCCCGTCCCCAGCACCCGGACCCTCGGCAGGCTTGCAGGATTAGGGGCTCCCGCACCCTGGGACCCTGGGACGGAGCACGAGCCCCGGGCCCGGTCCCAGCTTCCGAACCCTAGCCAGGCCGGGGAGAGCCTCCCCGGGCCCCGGTGGACCCCCGTCCCCAGCGCCCGGACCCTCGGCTGGCTTGCAGGACGGGGGGCTCCCGCACCCCGGGGCCCGCCGGACGGAGCACGAGCCCCGGGCCCAGCTTCCGAACCCTAGCCAGGCCGGGGAGAGCCTCCCCGGGCCCCGGTGGACCCCCGTCCCCAGCGCCCGGACCCTCGGCAGGCTTGCAGGATTGGGGGCTCTGGGACCCTGGGACGGAGCACGAGCCCCGGGCCCGGTCCCAGCTTCCGAACCCTAGCCAGGCCGGGGAGAGCCTCCCCGGGACCCGGTGGACCCCCGTCCCCAGCGCCCGGACCCTCGGCTTGCTTGCAGGACGGGAGGCTCCCGCACCCCGGGGCCCGCCAGACAGAGCACAAGCCCCGGGCCCGGTCCTAGCTTCCGAACCCTAGCCAGGCCAGGGAGATCCTCCCCGGTGGACCCCCGTCCCCAGCACTCAGACCCTCGGCTGGCTTGCAGAACGGGGGGCTCCGCAACCTGGGACGGAGCACGAGCCCCGGGCCCGGTCCCGGTCACAGCTTCCGAACCCTTGCCAGGCCGGGGGGAGCCTTCCCGGGCCCTGATGGGACCCCCGGACCATCGGCTGGCTTGCAGGATGCGGGGATCCCGCACCCCGGGGCCTGCCGGATGGAGCTCAAGCCCCAGGCACAGACCCAGCTTCAGAACCCTAGCCAGGCTGGGGAGAGCCTCCCCGGGCCCTGATGGACCCCCGTAACCAGCGCCTGGACCCTCTGATGGCTTGCAGGACGGGGGCTCCCTCACCCCAGGGCCTTCCGGACGGAGCTCAAGCCCCGGGCCCGGTCCCAGCTGCCAAACCCTAGCCAGGCCGGGGAGAGCCTCCCCGGGCCCCGGGGGACCCCCCGGTCCCCAGCACCCGGACCCTCGGCTGGAACCAAGGAGGGTTAAGCCCAGGCCACGTCCTCTCCCCGACGGCCTGCCCGGGGAGCCCATTTTTCTCGACTATTAAGCCCCCACGTAGTGGGGGTTTACAGAACTTTGGGGAAAGACAAAAGTTGGAGGTAGTCCGGCTGGCCGGCAGGCCGGCCATCTGGTCACCCAGCCCGCAGGGCCATCTGGTCACCCGGCCCGCAGGGCCATCTGGTCACCCGGCCCGCAGGGCCATCTGGTCGCTCAGCCAGGCGACCAGATGGCCCGGGACGACCCAGCGCCCAGATGGCCTGGGAGGGTGCCATACCCAGTCGCCCTTGCAGTCCGGCGAGGGGTGGCCAGGTGCACCGAGGCAGCCGCTCGGGAGGCTCCTTCCCCGGGGCTGCTGCTTTCCTCCCTGCCCGACTGGGGCAGGAGCAGCGGGAAGGAGAGGCCCGGCCGGCCCAGGCCATCTGGTCACCCTGCCGACCCGCAAGGGATGGTGGCCCCCGTCCCCGCACCCTGATGGGGCAGGGACGGGAGGCCCCCGTGCCGGAGGGCACGTGGTGGAGGCAGCCTCCCGCGAACCCGCATTACCCCCTCCGCGTCCCTCCCGCCGGCCCGGCGGCAGAAGGACCCACCCCTGGGTGTGGTGGAGGAGACAAAAGCTTGGCTCAGAGGATGACTTCCAATAGATCGCAGTGAGGTAGCTGCTCTGCTACTTACAAAACCCTGACCCAGAATCAGGTCGTCTATGAATGATTTAGCACCGGGTGCCCCACGAACATGCGGTGCACTAAGGGCGATGGAGGCGGCCCCCTTCCGTCTGCGCTCCGGTCCCCAAGCGAGCGGCGCTACGCACCGGCCCCCCGAGAGAGGCCGGCTATCCCAGGCCAACCGAGGCTACACGGCACTGCGGTATCATTACGGTTTAGGGGGGATTCTGACTTAGAGGCGTTCAGTCATAATCCCACAGATAGTAGCTTCGCCCCATTGGCTCCTCAGCCAAGCACATACACCAAAGCGCAAAAGTACCCGACCTCCTGGAGCCCTCGCTGGGATCAGGGAGGCAAATGAGTCCTCATCGGGACTTCCAGGGAAGCCCGGCCATCTGGTCACCCCATAGGAAAGCATTGCGTGCGACCAGATGGCCGAGGGGATAGGTGCGACCAGATGGCCGAGGGGAAAGGTGCGACCAGATGGCCGGGCACGAAAGGGAAGCCATCTGGTCGCTCTGTGCCCCAACGAAAGAGTGAGCGGGCGCCGGGGCATGGGGGACCGGAGGCCCATGGCCCCAGCTGGGCCCCAGCCATGGGGGCTGCGAGGGGGACCCGACGGGCCCTCCGACCCGGGGCCCGCGGACACATTGACAAGCCGGGGAGGCCTGCACGGGACCGACGGACCCCTGTCCTGGGCCCTTGGTGGAGCAGCAGGCCGGGGGACGGGGCCCAGGGCCGGAGAACCCGACCCGGGGCCCGACGGAGCCCCTGGACCCAGCAGGGGCTCCCAGGCCCAGAGGCGCAGGGGACGCCTCTCCGGACCCCGTCTCGGGCACCCTGCCACGCGGCAGGACCGAGGACGGAGCCCGGGGTGGGGAGGCCCTGTGGGCCCCGGCTGGAGCTCCTGAACACAGCCAAGCAAGGGGAGGCTCCCCGGGCACAACGGAACCCCGCCCTGGGCCTTTGGCAGTGCGGCAGGCTGGGGGACAGGGCCCAGGGCCGGAGCACCCGACCCGGGGCCCCTGGACCCAGCCGGGGCTCCCAGGCCCAGAGGCGCAGGGGAAGCCTCCCCGGCCTCCCCGGCCACGCCGGACCCCATCCCGGGCACCCTGCCACGCGGCAGGACCGAGGACGGAGCCCGGGGTGGGGAGGCCACCCTCCCCGGGGCCCTCAGGGGCCCCGACTGGAGCTCCTGAACCCAGCCAAGCAAGGGGAGGCTCCCCAGGCACAACGGAACCACGTCCCAGGCCTTTGGCAGAGCGGCAGGCCGGGGGACGGGGCCCAGGGCCGGAGCACCCGACCTGGGGTCCGGCAGAGCCCCTGGAGCCAGCCGGGGCTCCCAGGCCCAGAGGCGCAGGGGAAGCCTCCCCAGGCCCGCCGGACACCATCCCAGGCACCCTGCCACGCGGCGGGACTGAGGACGGAGCCCGGGGTGGGGAGGCCACCCTCCCCGGGGCCGCAGGGAACCCCTGAACACAGCCGAGCAAGGGGAGGCTCCCCGGGCACGATGGAACCCCGTCCCGGGCCTTTGGCAGGGCAGCAGGCCGGGGGACGGGGCCCAGGGCTGGAACATCTAAGCCGGGGACCGGCGGGGCTCCCGGGCCCAGAGGCGAAGGGGAAGCCTCCCCGGGCCTGCGGGACCTCGTTCGGGCACCCTGCCACGCAGCAGGACCGAGGACGGAGCCTGGGGTGGGAGGCCGCCCTCCCGGGGCCCCTGGACCCAGCCCAGCAGGAGAGGCTCCCGGGCCCGCCGGACCGCATCCAGGGCAGCCTGCCACGTGGCAGGCCCAGGGACGGACCCAGGGCTGGGGCGGCATCCTGGCCCCGTCCAACTGCCAGCTGAGGACCGCTAGGCCGAGAGGGGTCCCAGAGTACCTTGTCCCTAGTAATCCGGAGGAAGGCTACCCCCCCTTTCTGGTAACCTGTGCGCACCGCAAGACTGAGGGGACCCCTATGCACGGACGCGCCCGACCTCCTGGAGCCCTCGCTGGGATCGGGAGGCAAATGAGCCCTCATCGGGACTTCCAGGGCGGCCCGGCCATCTGGTCGCCCCATTGGAAAGCATTGCATGCGACCAGATGGCCGAGGGGATTGGTGCGACCAGATGGCCGGGACTGAAAGGACTCCCATCTGCCTGCCCCGAGCCGAGCCATAGCTGTAGGGCTCCCGCCTGCCCTTGCAGGTATCCGGGGCTCTCCACCAGGGACCCTTGTCCCGGGCAGATGGACACTTGGCAGGCCGCAGGATGGGGGCTCCCAAACCCCAGGCCCTGACTGAAACCCAGGCCCCGGGGCCGGTCCCTACTTCTCAACCCAGCCAGGCCGGGGAGATCGGGGAGCCTGCCCGGGCACGAGGGACCCCTGTCCCGGGCACATGGACCCTCAGGACGTGCGCTTGTTTTCCACACATTTTTTCCAAAATTCTGCGTAATGGCGCTACGCCAATTCCGCCCAGCCCTAGTGAGCAGGCCAAATCATTTTGCTGACTTTCCAAGTAAGAGTACTCCTTTCGTCGGCGTCCCAGGTCAGTATGAAACTGGAACCCTGTGGATGCATAGACTCTGGCTGATTCTGTTGATGGAGAAAATCCTCCCATGATTTGTTGCTTCAAGAACAAGATTTCTGTAAAGTATGGCAACCACTGGTGAACTACTTCTTGGCTGGACTGTATAGTTTTGTGCAACTGTGTCTTTACAACTGTTTTCAGAATAACTCTGTGGAGACAGGGGCCGTCATATGCTTGTTATTATTGAAGCTGCTCGGATTGGCTTTTGTTCTGATTTTTCAGATGTTATGTGAATTTGTAGAGCGCGGCTAATCACCCGTGAGGGTATCCAGGCGCTGAGTAGGGCAGACCTGAGGGGGAGGAGGTGTTAATGCCTGTTAAGTCTGGAAGAGCCATGTCTTGGGGTGGCCCATATGTAATATGCCAACTTGTTACAAATGGGGTTATGTTTGAAAGTAAGTGCAGGGCAAAACGTTACAAGTGTGTATTGCATACTTTGGTAATAGTGGAAGCAGGCATATCTTTATAGGAATTTGATAAAGGAGGCAGAGCAAGAGAAATAAATTAACACTTCTCTACTAACATTATCACATGGGTACACAGCTTCCCTAGGTTATCTTTTTAATTTTTTACGTCTTCAGCAAAAAGTTTAGCTAGTCAGTGGTAGAACTCTTAAGCTATCCTGCTGTAATGAGTGTGCAGTGGCAGTGATTTAAATAGCTCAATCTTAAATTCGTCGATGCATAATTTGCTATTCTCTTAAACTTGTACTTCCAAAATTTTCCTTTATTTCTTGCATGGTCTCCTTATTTGATAAATGTGGGTGTCCCCTAAATTCTCTCTACCAAATCACCAGAGGTGTTTCCTTTTAATGGAAAACCATAGTATCTTCAAGGCACCCAGTATATAGCCAGTATCAGCCCATGGGTCAGTTTCAAGAACCCATCTAACTCGGTTCATTTGGGTTCTTATATCCAGGAATAAACCCTTTGGGGGGAACCTGCTTTCTGTTACCTACAGCATTCATAAGTTGTGCATTTATTTAATTTGTATTTATTGACATAACATTTTGTAAAGTTCACCTCTCATTTGAAAATTGCTTAAAAATCTATAAAGTTTAAAACAAACATTTACAATACCAGGGCGTATAGTAAGTTAAATGTTTCAGTTACAGTGGATATACTGCTTTTAACGAACATTGTTTTAATAGTAACGTCCTATGAATATGAATAACAGGACAAATAAAATCAATTTGTATCTAGTCAGTTGTGCCAGTGCTGGGAATTACTTAGCTGTTTACCTATCCCACTCAAGGAATAGAGCATAGTTTAAACCCGGATAAATGCATTACTGTATGGTTTCAAAAACATTAACAATTACTAGTCTAAACAATTCTGTTCTAAAGTTCTGAACTAGGGGGAAATAGCTAGAATTAACCTGGCTCTTTTAATGTTAGTTCAAGCTATTCTTGATAGTCCAGTAGTTCTCTAATGCCAGAATATCCTTTTCAGGGTAAAATGATCACTTTAAAAATCCACTTAACATGAATCGAAGGGTGCTTCGTATCCAGAACCATGAGTTTTGTCCTGCTTTTCTTTAAGACGACATGCTTATATGAGTAGTGCCAGTCAACTGCTTTTGTTCTGTTTGAGTAATAAGGACAGTTTTGAAGAGGCACGACACACATAGGATGCTTAGAGATTAGTTTATTAGGTAAACAGGAACGACCCCTGAAACACCAGCCACTCTCCACAGCAACTGCTTCTTTCTCTCTCCTCCTTGTATTCTAGAACAGCATCAGAGAGGACAGGTTGCCAGGGAGCAGAAGGCATTCCAAAGGATGACATAGATAAACCAAGATACATAAGATTGTTTGAGATACATAAGATTGCTTGAGAAGAATATAACACATCTCCCCTTTTTAAGAAAATTTACCAATAAAAACAGAAAACACTAGGAACATATGAAATCATCATATTTTTTTGGCATCATTCTGATACGTCCAGAACCAACTCTGACGCTAGGTGAGGGCAAATCCCCAAAGCGAGAATCAGCTTCATGTGCATCAGCATCCCGCTGAACCTTCAATGACACCGCCACTTCAGTACCAGAACATGGTGTAATTTTCCTGGTATTCCACCACTTGCCATCTGACACTTTCACACAATTTCCCTTCACAAGAACAATCCTTTTAGGGCACGACCATTTCGAACAACCCTTCCTAGCTTTGTCACCCAAAAAGACTCTCACAAACATGCCTTCAGAGAACAGACGTTTGGGTTTCACAACTTTCTTGTTGTGCCTTTGACAATAAGCTCTCTGGTACTTATCCACTCTACTTTGTACACCCTTTAAATCAATATCACACTTTCCTGCTCTGTTCATCCAAGCTGGTACCGCTACAGAGCATGGTATTCTGCCCTTGAGTAATGAAAAAGGTGTCTCCTTAGTCACAGAATGAGGGGTGGTGCAATATGACCACAACATATCCTTGACCTGTCGTTTCCAGCACTCACCACTCATGCATGCTAGTTGAACACACTCCACAAGAACCCTATTAAAGCGCTCAACAAGGCCGTTTCCCCTAGGATGATAGACAGGGGTTCTGGTGTGTTTGATACCCCATCTAACTAGAAATCTTTCAAATTCCTCTGAAACAAATTGGGGACCATTATCTGTGACTATCTCAGCTGGGCATCCTTCTCTCCTGAAAATATCCCTACAAAAAGAAATGACTCCACTGGATTTGACTTCCCTCACGAAGGCTACCTCCGGCCACTTAGAAAAATAATCGACCATGACTATGGCAAACCTTTCACTGACATTCAAGGTATCAAACGGACCACAAATATCAATTGCAAGTTTGTCCCAAGGACCCTTGGGTAAAGGTGAAGAAACTATGGTAGTTTCCTGAGAAGAGTGAGTTTTGTCACTACATGCACATGCCATGCAATCACGAACATATCTCTCAATTTGGATATCCATCCCAGGCCACCAGAAATCCTCCCTAATTCTCCTTTTCATGGCAGACATACCACCATGTCCTTCATGCATGATATTTAATAGTCTTTCCCTCAACACCTCTGGAACCACTAGCCTACATCCTCTCCTAAGCAAACCATCCACAACATTTAACTCAGACCAAATTAGCTTAAAAGACTCCAATTCCTTGTGCAACCTCCAACCTTGTTCACATCCTAAAACACCTTTGATTTTGGTAAACACTGCATCTTCAGTAACCGCTTTTCTCCAATCCTCTTCACTGACAGCGCTACATACATCTTTCACCTCCGCCACCATCCATTCATCATCATCATCATCATCCTCATCTTGTATGTTATCCAATGGTAATCTGGATAAACAATCAGCATTAACATTTTTGGCACCCGGAACATATTTTACATCAAAAACGTACTCTTGAAGGGGGTATAACCACTTGGCAATTCTAGGTGTGGCTTTGGCCGCGCCTCTAGTGGAGAAAAGATCCACTAACGGCTTGTGGTCTGTTCGTAACTGAAATCTGGTTCCCCACACGAAGATGCGGAAATATTGCACACCCCACCAACATGCCAGGGCCTCCTTTTCAATGGTGGAATATGTATGTTCTGCACCCTTTAGTGTGCGGGAGGCAAAGGCTACCACTCTCTAATTGCCCTTGTGTACCTGCATGAGCACAGCACTCAATCCATGGTTGCTAGCATCAGTGGAAATGATGGTTTCATCTTCAGGATCAAATGATTTAAGAGTGACTGCGCTAGCAATGTTTTTCTTTATCGCCTCAAAATTAAGTTGACAAATTTCAGACCACTCGAATCTGACCCCCTTTTTCATTAATTTCCTTAATTCATGTACTTTCTCAGAAAAATGGTGCACAAACTTAGAATAATATTCTGCAAGGCCGAGGAATGACCTGAGTTGATCTTTGTCACACGGAGGCGGTGCCTTTTCTATGGCTTCCACCAAACTCCGTTTGGGCTTAACCCCATCACAGGTCAAAGTGTGACCTAAATATTCGACTTCATTCAGACCAAACTTACACTTTTCCAAAGCTATAGTGAGACCTGCGTCCAATAGCTTCTTCAATACCTCTTCTAAAATCTCATCATGCTTGATCTTATTGCACCCCCACACCAGGACGTCGTCCTGGAACACCAAAACATTTTTCAAACCAGACAAAATAGCTTGCATAACTCTTTGGAATATGGCCGAAGCCGATGCCAGACCAAATGGCATTCGAACAAACTGAAATGCACCCTCAGGAGTGATGAAAGATGTGACATGTCTCAAATCCTCATGCAGCAACACTTGGTGGTAAGCGTTGGATAAATCCAACGTGGTGAAATATGTACCCCCTTTTACACTTGCTAGCATTTCACAAATGCGGGGAAGAGGATGTCGGTCAATCCAGATGTTATCATTTAAGTCTCTCAAGTCTATGCACATCCTAATATTGCCATTAGGTTTTCTGGCTAAAACGATTGGACTCAACCATTCGGATGCCTCGATGGGCTCGATCACGCCTTCTTTGCAAAGCCTCTGCAACTCATCCTTAAGTTTGTCCCTTAGCATCAACGGAACATTTCTAACTTTGTGTACCTTGGGTACTGCATCCTCCTTCAAAATAATGCGGTGTTTGAACCTTTTTAAACATCCCAGTTTTTTGCTAAACAGACCGGGAAATTTGGTAACCCAATCAATAGTGTCCACAGATGATGTCAACAGTACTTGCTGTGGATGGTTTGGATCCAACACAATGTCAAGGGCCCGCTGTTCTTTCCAACCCAAAAGAGATCTTGCTTTGTTCACAATATATATCTTGGCTGTGGTTTTTCTGTTCAAGATACACATTTCTGTTTCAACATATCCCAGAACAGGTAATTTCTCACCGCAATACCCTTCAGGAATGACATCAGTGGGTTGTAAATCCTCTAGCCTGCCACCTAAACCTTCCCAAATGGATTTATCGATGATGGTGAATGGAGAACAAGAATCCGCCCAGACCTGTACATCCTTGACCTTAATTTTGATTACACATTTAGGAGTGCGATAACTATCATACTTCCCCCCTTCACACTTAAGAACTTGATTGGTCTCTATCACCATCACCTCTATATAGTCGTCATCACTCTCACAAGAAACATCTTCCTTTTCAGATGGTTCTATCTGCTTTACCAGATTAACTGACTTAGGAGGAACAGGAGATTCGGAACTCTTACACAATCTCGCAAAATGACCAAACCTTCTACATTTGTAACATCTACTTTTAACAGCCGGACAGTGATTGGCATCCGCAGTGTGTCTTGAACTACCACACCTAAAACCTGACTTGGACCTGAATTTTACTACTTCTGGTTTCTTTTCAGATGTTACTTTTTCATCAACTTTTTTAACACTTTTCTTGATGTTATGAACTGTTTCATCTTGGCTAACTTTCTTAGAAAATGTGCTTAACTCCTTCACATATCTGGAGGTATTCTCCATTCTCTTAGCCACTAATAGTTTTTTCTGAGAAGGATCTTTCATGCCAAGTAATTTTTCTTGAATTTTAAGATTCGACATTCTATTGATTAGTTGATCCCTAATTATTTCATCTCTCATGTCTCTAAACTTACAAGTGACAGCCAACATCCTTAAATTGGCCACATATTGCTCAATAGACTCTCCTGGTGACTGTGTGCGTGAAAAGAATTTGTCTTTCTACCACTACACTGACTTTTTTTCCCAAATTTTCTTCTAAGGCTTTCAGAGCAATTTCATACACATCAATATTGCTTTCACCTGCTCCACCAGCCTCACCTTCAGTATTCTCCTCAACACTGATAGCCTCCACCATGGGTAAGGTTTTTAAAACATTCCTGCCCTCTAATCCTAAAAATTGTTTAAGAATTGCTAATTTTCTCTTTGACACATATACATCTCCACCTATGGCTTCTAAATACGTTTCGAATGTCTCCTTCCAATCTTCCCAAGCCATGCAAGGTTGGCCTGGACTTTGTAGGAAATAAGGTGGTGCAGGAATGACCTGTGATGACATTATTAAAAGAAAATAAGTTCCTCTGTGTACAGCTGATATTTCCAAATAGTCACAAATTCACAGATAGTGTCACTACAAAAAAAAACTTCAGAATTTGCAAATGTCAAAAAGCTAGGCGTGAAAAATAATATTACCACAAGGTGCCAGATCGGAAATATTGCTGTTCACAAAAGCAATGTCAAAAACAAAAAGAATATCAGGATACATTACCCAAATGACTTCGCAGGAAAGATATTTCAACACGACAGTTGAAAACTTGAAACCATGTCCATTCGTGGGAGGTGTGCGTGTCACCGATGCAAAGCGTGTGAATTACGCCACAAACACGCTTGGAATAACGGAAGCGCGAATGTTAAAACACTCGACTGCAGGGATAAACACGCAAATTTTGGTGTGCGTGTCACCGGAGTTTCTTACATCAAATATGGCGGTACGTTCCTTACGCACGTAACGTGCGTGATGTCAGGACATCCGCCTGACTCCAAAATGGCGGCACGTCAATACAGCGCGTCAGATGAAGAACTCCCGGGCAGCAACATTCAAATTTCCATGGAGCGAGGAAAGAAGGTGCGTGGCACTTCCGACAGTTGCTTGCACAGGTACACTTTTAAGCTTCACCCTCTTTAACAAAAAAAAAAGGCGGAAAGTTGTACCTGTCTCTAGGAGCTGGATGAACACTAGACGATCCTCTAGTGCCGGGCAATGCCTTATCAAAAAGACTCAGGGGTCGGTTACGGTCCAAAAGGTCCTTCTCTAGCAGTATGACAGAAACGTCCTTCTCAGCTAGCAGCAGCCTCCAACGGTTATCCCATCCTCGTCGCCAGTTTTGAAGAGGCACGACACACATAGGATGCTTAGAGATTAGTTTATTAGGTAAACAGGAACGACCCCTGAAACACCAGCCACTCTCCACAGCAACTGCTTCTCTCTCTCTCCTCCTTGTATTCTAGAACAGCATCAGAGAGGACAGGTTGCCAGGGAGCAGAAGGCATTCCAAAGGATGACATAGATAAACCAAGATACATAAGATTGTTTGAGATACATAAGATTGCTTGAGAAGAATATAACAAGGACCACATCATCAGTGACCAGCAAGTTTGAGCTAGACACTCCTTTGAGCATGTAATCTTGTTTTATCAGCATCACATGCCGCTTATTATCATTTAGGGTTTAGTTCAATAAAAAATAACCTTATTGTTTATTCTTCCCTCAAGATTACCAGGCAAATGTTAGCTAAAAATACCTTTTTTGGTTATGAGTAACGTTTTTTTAAACCACTGTGCTGTATTCTACAAGCCTCAGCATTTACCCACTTTGGTTTTCCACAATGGTGACTTTAGCCTTTGTTTTCTGGTGTAAATTATTTATTATTGAAATGACCATGAGGGCCCCATCTCTTCTAATGCTCCTCCTTCATCTCACTTGCAGACAATAGGCTAAAGAGCTTGGTTTACTATAGAGAGTACAGAGTATTTACATGTTATCATTTGAGTTTAGTAATATGAAGGACATCTGTATCTGCTCCTGAAAAATTGTTTATGGTGGTCTCTTTGACACATAATGAAGGCACGTCTAAAGTTAGATGCCAATGGTCCATGGTGGGGGAGTCTGGGGCAGTGCACTCAGAGGTCAGAAACCTCTAGCTCCAGAATAGGGACCATATTGAATTAACATCAACATCCCACAAGCCAACATGGCCACTGCTTACTCTCGGCATCTGCTAGTTTTACACCAAAGTGCTAAATTTGTTAGTGACGGAAAAAGTTTCTCCAAGATGTGATACCATGTGCCTGAAATAATCTTCTGATTATTTTAGGGTATGATTTAGACTTTGGCAGACAGAGTAAAGCCAGTCAAGATGCCAGAGGACCTTATGTCCTCCACCCTGCCTTTACTTCGCCTGCCAGCCCGGTGGTGAAATTTCTGGGTTTGTATGAATTGCTGTCACAGTGGCTCATACAAAGCCATTTAAAAGTTTGATGTTTGTCTGTCATTGGTAACGGATACTCACGCTAAACTTTTAAAAAGTTTTTTCACTGGCAGAACAAACTCCCAAAATGAGAGTTTGTTGTTGGAAAATAAAAAAACAAATGTGCCCGACAACATGGGAGCTTTCCCCCATGGTGTGGGGTTAATTTTTTTATTTTTACTGTTCCTTACTTCCAGAATATTCCTGGCGCTGACAGGCAGTAAAAAAACAGCCACCCGACTGCCCACTCTAAATAAACATACGGTTGGATGGCTTACCTTAATGGCCCATACTCCCTTGGGTTGTGTGGAAAGGTTTACGCTAATGGAGTAAGTTGTATTCCATCAGCGTAAACCTGGTGGTCTGTCCGACTCTAAATCGGCAGGCAGACCAAGAGATTGCCGGACTGGGTACTCTGTCGCCATTACAATAGAGTACCTTGTCTGTCAAATTCTATATTAGGCCTTTAATTTGTAGACTCTAGGCTAACCTTCCTCTGCCAACTTTTTATAGATTTATAAGGACATAAGAGTAGCTTATCCCTTTTCTGCTAAGCCTCTATTTTCTTTAGGAATGGCAGAAAATGTGCACATTTCTGCAAACTCCAAATGATCTGAAGACATATTGGCAGTGTAAGCCATCCTAGGATTTTCTGTTTCTGCAGAAATGAAAATGTTTTATGGAACGTCAAGACCTCAACATTTTCCAGTCTGAATTATTATATCAATTAATTAAATTGGTTACATTTTCAAGGAACAATTATGATTTCTCTTTAGTTATTTTGTCACATCTAATACTGTTTTTTCAGGTAAATCAAACTATTCTGTCCTAACCGAATATTTTTAATGTGTTTATTTTAATTTGTTTTATCAGGGGCTGCATACCCTGCAGAATTTAAAGGAATTAAATCTTGCTGGAAACGTGATCAGTACAATTGGTAAGTTTTTGTAATGTAATATACAATTTTGTCAAATCTGCACATAGATTTCTGAACAATGTGAACCCAGCCTAATGATTGCCATTAGCCATCCTTATTCGGTTAGGATTCAGAGGGCCTTGATGTTTTACTAAATATTTTTAGTTTTGTGCATAGGAATATTGATTACTTCCAAGTAAACGCTTGATACATATTAAGACTGAGAATCATTGAATGGTTCCATTATAGTGCAAAAAATAATGTTGTCTGTTACTGTGTTATAGCTATTCTTTCATTATGTTGTCTATAAGGGCACATGTTGCCATGCAAGCCAGCTATCGCCTCAGAATGACAAAAAAGCTACCCCCCTTAACACAACACCAACAGTCTTCTTTTTCTCATTGGAACCCTTTTGCTGTTGTGTGTTTATTACAGTAGCTCTCGGTACAGCAGATCTTCTATAGAACTCATGAAAAATCAACACATGCTTCAAACAAGAACTGGCAAAACCAATTGGTCGGGCGTTGGTCACCAGCCTTTTTGGCTTTTTCAGTTCTTGTTTTGTTCTGTCACAGTTTGTGCAAAATGTTTTTTCTGGGGAAGCAGCTGGCTCTCATCAATCTAAAAACCTCATTGGCTAAAGGCAAAAATACTACAAAGCTGCAACGTGCCTGGCTCAAAACAAACTCCATCCAATACAAACTTCGCCTACAGAAAATTAACAGATTGTACAAGACAGCTATCAAAAAAGCGAAGAAAAAATACTATTCAGACAGAATTCAAAAAGCTAAATGTACAAATAAAGAATTCTATAAAAATTCTCAATGAATTTCACAAACCAAATTGCCTTGAAGCAGCTCACCCCGTTACTCAAGAGTTCACAGACAAACTGGCAAATCATTACGCGGACAAAGCAAACACGTTGGACTCATACTTAAAACGGAGACAAAGCATCAGTGCTAACCCTTTTACAAAGCTACAATCCAAGAATACTCTAACCCAGCCTCTCCGTTCCTTCCAACACATTTCGCGCAATGAATTTATGTACCTGGTCAAAGCAAGCAGGCCTTCCGGCAGCCCTTCTGGCCCATGTCCACCGCAAACCTCCAATACAATTCTTCTAACAACCTCTGCTGTCACTCCACTAAGGACGATCATCAACAACTTCTTAACTACTGGAATATTTCCAGAAGAACTCAAAAAGTCATACATATGCCCATTACTGAAGAAAACAATCTTGGACCAGCTGAACCCCGACAACTACAGACCAATTTCAAATGGACTTTTCCTGGGCAAACTGATAGAAAGAGCAGCTTTCGCCCAGATGTCACAATTCATTGAAGAGAATGCTATATTTTCAGACTTCCAAACGGGATTCCGTCCAGGAAGAGGCACAGAATCTGCCCTCCTTGCCATCTGGGAGGACCTGAAGAACACAGTTTACTGCAACGGGGTTGCTGCGCTACTTCTCTTGGACCTCTCGGCTGCCTTTGACACAGTTGACCATGACACTCTGATACAAAGACTCCACGAAGCCGGCAAAGAGGGGACTGCTCTAGACTGGATTACGTCCTACCTTTGCAACAGAACTAATGTCATCCATACCCCACCTTTCTCGTCCATGCCGTACTTCACAAAAGCAGGGGTCCCTCAAGACTCTATTATATCACCCATGCTTTTCAACATCTACATGAAGTCATTACCGGCACTGATCAATTTCACATCACGTGCTATAACTATGCAGATGACACGCAAATACTCCTTCCACTGCAATGCCCCAAAGATATTGGAAACTCCCAAATTTTCAGCTGTCACAGAGCTGTGGATCAATGGATGACGTGGAGCCATCTCAAATCGAATGCTTCCAAAACAGAAAACTCACGTGTGGCAATTGGAAACATTATGACCCACTCGCCATGTGGCCTGATGATCTGGGAACACCGCCTAAAATATCGAAGGAAGTAAGAAACCTCGGAATGACCATGGACTCCAAGCTATCGATGAATGCCCAAGTGGACAAACTAGCAAAATCAAGCTTTGTTACTATAAAAACTCTGTGACAAATCTTCCCCCATTTACGCCAACAGCCTCTTCCATGGATCACCTTTAATAAATATGAAAAAACTACAACGGATTCAAAAGTCAGCTGCCAGAATCCTCTTACGTATAAAACCGCGAGACCACATCTCCCCTGCCTTGAAAGCCCTGCATTGGTTACCGTTTGCCAGAAGATGCACGCTCAAGCTGCTTTGTATCACTCGCAAAGCGATACATGG
This sequence comes from Calotriton arnoldi, assembly GCA_963921515.1. Classification (NCBI taxonomy): domain Eukaryota; kingdom Metazoa; phylum Chordata; class Amphibia; order Caudata; family Salamandridae; genus Calotriton; species Calotriton arnoldi. The sequence goes on from CAWUFW010005738.1 coordinate 723,143, forward strand.
AACGGGACCGCTCTTCATCAGGAATAAAATCACCAAACACATTCAACAAAGGAACCTCCGTTCTAGAGTGGCACCCCGCCTCAAAATCCCAAGATACAAGAACAAAACAATGGGTGGCACATCATTCTCTGTTCATGCAGCCAAACTATGGAACTCTTTACCCCCCAACATAAGATCCACAGATAACCACCTGATCTTCAGAAAACTACTCAAGAATTGGCTCTTCCCCACATAACCAGCATACACAAACAGATAAATATACAGCATATCTCTCTGTATATAAGCATTTATTTATACTATAGATATGTACCTATATATGTGCATTGCTTTTTATAAACGTGTAGAATACTTATGTTTAAAAAGAAAATATATATATAGATATTCATTAGTTCTGCTTAACAAATGTATATATTACTGATAGTTACATTATTCTATGTTTTTAACATGTATATAAGTGACTGCATAAATAACTAAATCTTTTTATCATAACTGTTTATCTACAATTGATCTACAAAACAAATATATATGTATATAAAAATAAAAAAACTAATTTTAAGTACAACACTTGAAAGCCAGAGTTTATTTAATGCAACTTTAACCTACATATACTACCTTCCTTTATGTTATGTTAAAAAAAAGACTTGTAAAGCGCACGTACACCGATTAGTTTCTTGGCGCTGGTTTAAGGATTAGCCGCGTCCGGGGGAGAGATAATTATTCGTAAGCCTGGACAAACAGCCACGTTTTCAGGGTCTTCCTGAAGCTCAGTAGGTCAGTGCATGAACGGATCTCCAAGGGGAAAGAATTCCACAGTCTTGGAGCGAGAGAGGCAAATCTGCAGCCTCCCTGACGTTTCCGCTTGAACGTGGGGGTAGACAGAAGCAGAAGGTGCGCTGATCGTAGGTTACGTGAGGTAGTGTACCTAAGTATCAGATCGTTTATAAATTTGGGACTACGACTATGGCTTTCATGGACCTAACCTCGGCCTTTGACTGTGTGTCACACTCGAGGTTGTGGTCAATGATGGAGAGCATGGGTATCGATCCACCAATAATTGGTTTCATACGTCAGTTGTACGCCAATGCCACTGCCCGTGTGAGGTATGGCAGGAAGGGGGAGTGCACTCGCCTTTTTAAAATCGAAAAGGGAGTAAGACAGGGTTGTGTTCTCGCCCTGTTTCTTTTTCAATTTACACTAACGGGGTAGAGTCTTTCCTGTCTGCCCTACCGGTAGATGTGCCTAAATTTGATCGTATCCCCTTCCGATTTTGGCGTACGCTGACGATGCGGTATTGATGGCCAGATCGGGTTTAGCCCTACAAACGCTAATAACAGCCTATTCCGCCTTTATGGCCTCCCTTGACCTAAAGGTCAATGAATCGAAATCGTTTATAATTGTGTCTGGAGCCGCAAGAGGTGAGAGACACCCCCACTTCCAGTTGTCAGGCAAGAAAATTGAGATAGTTGACTCCTTCTCATACCTTGGAGTGCTTTTTGATAAAGACCAATCATGGTCTAATTTAGTGACAGCAAGAGCTCAGGGTATGCAAAGAAGTGTTAACGTAGTAAAAGATTTGCTAGGAAGTTGGGAGGTAGCCCTCTGGATGCAATTAAGAACATATACTCGGCAAAAACAAAGTCTGCTGCAATTTATGGTGCAGGAGTGTGGGGCATGGCTAATGTTGCACCACTCCAACAAATAGAAGATTCCTTTTTAAAAATCGTGTCTCCTTACCGCAATCAGCCCCAAATTATATTTTACATTGTGAATTGGGGCTTCCTTATTTGAGCGACAACATAAGACTGGCTCCAGTCTTGTTGTGGCTATCAGTATGGCGGAGGTCTACAGTGGACTTGACTCAAACTATTATTAAGGACTGTTGTAAATTAGATTATTATAAAAAAATAGGATGGTTAAATTATGTAGAGATCCATCTGAAAGCGTTAGGGATGGGAGAACTATTTCAGGACCCGGAGTCCTGTAAAAGGGTTTCAAAGGAAAGAATATCTGATCTATTTATTAACAGATCAAAGTATGTCCGAAGAGAAAAGAAACGCACTTATCATTCCTCCATTCTTTATGATTTGGTACCACCAAGTTTGGGGGAAGGTTTTCAGTATTTATCACAAATAAATAATGCGCAGCACAGATTTATTCTTTTGCGTTTCCGCATGAACATGATTCCGCTACTCCTGGGATACCCTCAAAATAATTATAAATTAGCAGATCTCTCACCCTGTCCATGTAACAATCAGGCAGTACAGTCAGATCTACACATTGTATTATTTTGTAAGACCTACATAGAGGAAAGGACAACATTTATACTCCCTATCCTGAGGTACCACAATTTTAGGCAGTGCCGGGTGGCTATGTACTTTTTAAAAACTCTACGGGACCCATTCGTATGCTGTTCTGTTGCCTCATTTTTGTGGGCTTGTTTTAGGAAGAGGAAAAAGGGACGAGATTTTAGTGTTAACAATTAATTGACTAGTTTTAAATTTAGAACTGCTTTTTTTTCCTAAATCCTTTTATATGAATTTATATGGCTCATTGCAATTGTTCAATTCTTATTTTTAAATGTGTATATATGTGTATATATTGTGTTGGAATTTTAGCTAATCTGTGCTTTTATGATCAGTTTTAAAAAGATCGAATAAAGCTGTGTGTGACTGACTGTGACTGACTTCGACCGTGAAGAGATTTGAAAATAAGGCAACCGGTTTTGAAGGCGCAGCGTTGAGGAATTGGAAGCCAATGCAGTTTCCTCAGGGGAGGGGTGGTCGATTGCCACCTAGATTGCCGGAGGATCAGTCTGGCTGCTTGGTTCTGGACCATCTGCAGCCGCTTAGTAAGGAAGAGTGGCAATCCCAGGTAGACCGAGTTCGCATAGTCCAAGTGCGACAGCACCGTGGCTATTACGACTTGTGTCAGTGCTTCCTGCGTGAGTAAGCGGCTGATCTTACGTAGCTGAAAAAAGCATGTCAAAATCGCCGATCCGACTTGCGTTATTAGTGATAGATCATTGTTTAAGGTTACACCGAGGGTTTTGGCAGATGCGGAGGGGGTGGGAGGCGGTCCTAGGTCCGTCGGCCAATAGTGTGGGCCCCAGAACTTATGGCTACCCCCTGTCAGGACTAGCTCCGTCTTGCCTGGATTGAGCTTTAGGTGGTTTTGATCCATCCAGTGTCGGATGTGCAACATGGTGGCCTGAAATTCGGTGACTGATTTTGGCGAATTGTCGACGTTAAACACCAGTTGTAGGTCGTCGGCGTAATTAAAAACAGTCGCGTTCCTTTCCTTTAGGGACTGAATCAGTGGGAAAAGTTAAAGGTTGAACAGGTGGGGGGAAAGTGAGGAACCCTGCGGAACCCCGCATATTGTTCTTCGCTTGGGAGCTGTGAACTGGCCTGAGCGGACTGCCTGGGAGCGGTCTACAAGAAAGGATCTGAGCCAACTAAAAGCTGTGCCCTGGATGCCGGCCAGCCTGACACGGTCTGCCAATATATGGTGGTCGACCATGTCAAAGGCAGCAGAGAGGTCCAGTAGTACCAGAGCCTGAGGGGAGCCACTATCAGCTTTTCCTCGCAGGGTGTCCAAGACCGCTAATATCACGGTTTCCGTGGAGTGTGCGGGGCGAAAACCCGCTTGATGGGAGTCAAGGTAGTTTGACTCTTCCATGAAGTTGGACAGGCACCTCGCCACATGGGCCTCCAGTACTTTAGCCAGGTTTGGGAGCAGGGAGATGAGACGGTAGTTTGACGGCCTCATAGGGTTTGCTCCAGGTTTTTTCAGGAGAGGGACCACGATGGCTTCTTTGAAGGCTGTAGGAACGCGGCCCGAGGAGAGGGACTCATTCAAAAGGGTGAGTGCTGGGTTCTGGAGGATGGAGAGGGCGTCTTTTAGCACACATGGTGGGCAGCAGTCCGTGGGGGCTCCGGATTTGACTTTGGACAAGAGGTCCTGGAAGGCCTGGGAGCTGATGGCCGGGAAATGATCGATCGTAAAGTTATTGCTGTGTGTGGCAAAAGGAGTCACGTTGGGGGAGTGTTTAGGTATGCTGGCTTTAATGGTGGAAATCTTTTCAATAAAGTAATCGTTCAGGGAGTCGCACAGTGCTTGAGTTGGAGTGGCCTTGGGTAGAATTCTATCTGGGTTGGACAGTTTGTTGACAATTGAAAATATTTCTTTAGAACTCTTGTTGGAGTTAAGGATTCTTGATGAAAAGTAAGCAGCTTTTGCCGAAAAAATGGCCTTCTTATATTCTTTCCGTGCAGTCAGGTAGTGGAGTTTCCTTTCTAGAGAATAGTTCTGTCTCCACTGCCTTTCCACTTGGCGAAGGGCCAATTTTTGTGATTTCAGTTCGCAAGAGAACCATCTATGAGCATCAGCGCGGCGAGCCAGTTTTACTTTTTTGAGCGGTGCATGCTTATTGCTGGCCGCGAGTAGCCAAGCTGATATTTTTGCCTCAAAGATGTTGATATCAGACGCAGAGTTTGGGGCTGTGCTAGCCAGTGTGTCAAGAAAGTCCTTTATATCAAGGGTATTCTATTTCCTGGCCACCCCCCTTCAGCCGTGGGGGTTTTATCAGTGGTGTAGTTCTTTATAGTGAACTTTATTAAATGATGGTCTGACCATATGCATGGGAGGATCGCAGGTGCAGATATTCTCAGGTTGTTGGTCCAGAATGTGCCCTTTGATGTGTGTAGCTGAGGACACTTGCTGGGTGAAGTTTAGGTTAGTTAGGAGATCGGTCAGCTCAGCTGACTGAGGCCCTCCATGTGGGTCATTGTACCAGTAATTGAAGTCACCCACCAATAAGATTTTTGCGTGATTGATAACCAGGTTAGCGATCTGTTCGCTCAGAGAGTGGGGGAACAGGGGCATCTGGTGAGGGGGCCTATAAACTAGCACGCAGATGATCGGGTCGGAGGCAGATTCCAATTTAATTACAATGTTATCTGCTTCCGGAAGGCAGAGACAAGTTAGGGCTGTGAATTTAAGGTTTGTATGGATGATGGCTGCTACGCCCCCCCCATTTTGCCAGGTGGACGGTTGGCGTGGAGGATGTAGTAGTCATTAGGTAGTGCTGCTAACATGTCAGGGGTGGAATCGAGTGTCAGCCAGGTTTCTGTCACTAGAAGGATATCTGGTTTATTGGTCGCTAGGAGAAGAAAAATGTCCAGTTGGTGCTTAACTAAGGAGCGGGTGTTTAGATAGTATATCAGTAGTGTCGGGGGCCTATGTTTGTTGAGCCCCTGCGGTTGGTGAGTGAGGAGGATAGGTTTCCGGACTTCGGGGAACAAACTTCGTGTCTGGAGAATTTCCATGTGGCTTAGTTTTGCACTTGTGTCAGGAGGAAGGGCATAATGTTCCGAGTGGAGCTGTCTGATTGTCTCAGAGGAATATCTGATGAATTGGGCATGGTGGCTGTCCCCTGGGCCCGGATGGGCGCGGAGGGGCGCAGACGGGCGAGCCTATGGCGCGCTTGCTGCGTGCGTCCGTTGCGCTCCCGCGCTGCGGCCGGCATATATGTCCGGTCCCCGCCCACTGCTCCTCCCTCTCTCAGCGTGATAGGCTGATTCAGAGGGGAGTGATCAGAAGCAGCTGGGAAGCCGGTGCCGCCGCCTTACGCGCAAATGAGGGAATTTAAAAAACACAGGTCAAATTCAAACAGTGAATAAAAGCGATTTTAAAAGCAGAGTTAAAAATAGCTCAGTATTAGCTTTCCGCTGGGTAGCGGCACAATCCTAGTGTGCCCCCTACTGCGCTGCGGCCGGCATATATGTCCGGTCCCCACCCACTGCTCCTCCCTCTCTCAGCTTGATAGGCTGATTCAGAGGGGAGTGATCAGAAGCAGCAGGGAAGCCGGTGCCGTCGCCTTACGCGCAAATGAGGGATTTTAAAAACACAGGTCAAATTCAAACAGTGAATAAAAGCGATTTTAAAAGCAGAGTTAAAAATAGCTCAGAATTAGCTTTCCGCTGAGTAGCGGCACAATCCTTATGCATGTATATACCTTCCATGTACTTATGGATCAATATCTTTATTACTTTTGGATCTATATATTTATTACTTTTACTTATTTATTACTTTTCTTCTAACTCAGCATATCCAATGCACTACCGTATTTTCCCCCTATACCGATCTCAATATATCCTCCAGCTTAACTCTGACTTATCTCAAACCTCTTTCTACTTCTCTTTCCAATGCACTAGCCTATTTCTCACCCTATACCTCTATCAATATATCCATTACCTCCACTCTCTCATTCATCGCAAACCCCATACCACTACTGTGATCCCCAAAATAACCCTTTCGAGACTCTTCCCTACTTCACCCCTCCTTGCACCATCTAATACCTCTTTTCACTATTCCGATCCCCCAAAACAAGCCTTTCTAAACCCTCCCTCTGACTATTCCCCTTCCACCTCCCTTTTACTCATCCCCCTCCCTTTTACTCATCCCCTCCCCTCCCTTTTACTCATTCCCCTCCACCTCCCTTTTACTCATTCCCCTCCACCTCCCTTTTACTCATCCCAAGCCTCCTCTTACTGCTATAAGCTCCAAAACAAAAAGAAAACAAAAAAAATCTAAATCCTTCCCTTCTATCCCTCCACTATCCTTTTCAATCCAAATAACAGACTAACATGTCCACCACTCAAATTAATTTCATATTTCACTATACTAATTCACCACTAATCTTCATGGGTTCTGGAGTAGCGTGCTACTCGCTGAAAAAAGCACTTCAACACCTCATCAGGGGTAGCAAGCTCTATACAAATAACTCTTCTACACTTTCGCTATCCTTCTCAATACAAATAACTGACTAACATATCTACCACTGATTAGACAGAGTAGACAAAGCACTGTGCACTTTATGTTGTTCTGTGGTTTTTATTCGGGATTTAGAAGTTATTTAAAACCACTTCTGCTTGAGTATGGCATTGGATCGCATATGGCTGCCTTAAAATATCTATCTGAATTAAATGATGCCAGGGTTTGTCTTAATGTAGCACCTTTTATTATTAATGCTATTACTATACGCAAAAGTATTGTTGCCTTGTGATTCAACCCAGTTTTAATGGAGATTGCACCCCCTTTTTAAAAAAATTTAAGTGCATTTAGGTATGATCAACTTTTTTTATATTGTATATTGAGTGTTGCCTGGTATAATCTTTTATAAACTGTGTTGTTATTTATGTGTAATACATACAGTTTTTTTAATTCATGTATACTTTTATGGTTGTTTTAAACATACCAAATAAAGTTTTAAATTGAATTGATATCCACCACTCAAATTACTTTCATATTTCACTGTACTAATTTACCACTAACACTGTACGGGTTCCAGAGTAGCGTGCTACTCGCCGAAAAAAAAGCACTTCAACCCCCCATCAGGGGTAGCAAGCGCTATATAAATGCAAACCCTTTTTCCTTCTCTATCCCTCCACTATCCTTCTCAATCCAAATAACTGACTAACCTATCCACCACTCAAATTACTTTCATACTTTCACTATACTAATTCACCACTAATCCTTTATGGGTTCCGGACTAGCATGCTACTCGCCGAAAAAGCGCTTCGACGCCTCGTCAGGGGTAGTAAGCGCTATATAAATGCAATTACAATACAATAGTAGCCCATGACGCAAAAGGGGACTACTTGGTGTTTGGCTGTGCTTCTTGTAGAAGGGCAGCATGCTGTTATTCAAAATAAAGTCAGCCAGTGGCTGAAGTCTGCTGATCTATTGTCACATGATGCATGCTCCAGTGGCTGGATGAAAAATTTGAAAGACACAACAGACTAACAGATAGATAGATAGAATTTTATAGATAGATGGATAGATAGAATTGTATAGATGGATATATAGAGTTGTATAGATAGAATTGTATAGATAGTGTTGTATATAGAGATAGATAAAGATGGATATTTAGATAAATAGGGCTGTATAGATAGATGCATAGTTAGGGCTCTATAGATAGATAGATATTGTTCATTAGATAGATTGGGGTGTATAGATAGATAGGGTTGCATAGATAGATAGGTTTGTATAGATAGATATGCAAAGATAGATAGATAGATTTGCAAAGATAGAAAGATAGATAGACTGTTGCAAAATGGGGCCTGCACAAGTAATGGGTCCGCATTTGTGCTCCACTGGGAACCAAACACCCCATTGTAGCACTTGACTCTCATAGGGTAGCGTTGCAGAGCAGTCCAAGGTTGACTCAAGGGAGGTGGTGTGGGCTAGTAATCACCATTCACAGATGCACCATAATAACACTCAATAAATGATTGTCCAATCTGTGCTTTTTCTTTTGAAAAAGGAAAAAGTACATTTATTACACACACTCACACATTACTCAATACTATGCAGCAATTTACAAATATACACAAGCTGATGGAAATCCGTTTGGATGACATTGCGTAATCATTCTTACCCCTCCCAAAGGGAGGTCTAGATCTACAAATCACGTCAGAACCTTCAATTGTATTAAAAATGCAATAATGGAGTTTCACTTTGAATGAACGCACTTACTATTGGCAATAAAGCATGTTTACTGGACCTGAGTGGTTGTCAGCATCATTACTTCCTTAAAACAATCACAAGATAAAATGTGTTTGCAGATTAAACACTTTTATCAGACATAAAAATACTGCACTTTAAATATAGTCCCTAAAGGACATATTTTGGTAAACACACATAGGTGTAATTACCACCGTTCACCCCTAGAGGATGTCTCTCAACATAAATACCCATATTAAACACTTTCAGGCCACAACTGGTTGCAGCCATACTCTTCACCCACAGAGGGCGTAGCCTTCCCAACTCTAAAACAAAGGTTCTAGCTAGGAGAAGCTTAATACACTTGAAACCCTTGAGGGGTTATCTTTCATAGAGTCCCACGAAACTTAGAGTAGGGACTCTGGCACTTTCTTTGAGGGGAGGCTGAGCTGCTTCTACAGCTCCCTTGTACTTTGGGAACATTTTGGTGGTGACCCTGCTCTCCTGGTGTCACCACAAGCCACAAACAAGTGTTTTTTCATTTTTTAGATGTGGGCGAAACTGACGAGCCCCGCAGGGCATTATGGGGTGTTCCTCGTACTTCTTATGCATTTTTAAAATACAGCTCTCCTGCTGCCTTGGGGAGAGCTGTGTCGGTTTCTCTTGTGTTGTCTTGATTCCATTTCTGCGGCCTCGCTCCGCACTTTACTTTTTCTCGGGTTGCCCGGTCCCACACGGACACCCGGCGGCCTTTACCAATGTTGGAGAGCAGCTCGAAGAGCCTAACCCCGACTGCTTTCGCCAGCTCCCCGCACGGCCAGCGGACTCGCGTGCTGTCATGTGAACCAGCACTTTCTTCTGATCTGCCCGCTCCGGCAGGCAGACGTGTGCTGGAAGCCCGGGCAGGCGGGCCGCATGGGGTGAGTGCAGCGGCGCTCTCCCTCCTCATCGGTGCTGCAGGGGCCCAGGGATTGGGACCTGGGTTCCCTTGCAGTCTCACGGGGGTGCGATGGCACTCTCCACGTCTGTCCTCCTCTCCAGGGCCCAGGGATTGGGGTACTGAGCCTCCCTGCAGTCTCGTTGGGGCCACAATGGCGCTCCCCACCTCTATATCTTCACCGGGGCCCAGGGATTGGGACCTGGGCCCTGTGCATCCTCGTGGGGGCACGACAGCGCACCCTGTCTTGGTCTTCTTTGCTGGGGCCCAGGGATGGGGTCTTGGGCCCCTGTACAGCTTCGCAGGGGTAGGGGCGCGACAGTGCTCCCCACCTTTGTTTTCTTTGCCTGGGGATGCAGGACGGCACTCTCCAGCACATTTTCTTCTTGAAGGCAGCCCCCAGTCCCTGTCCCACCCCAGGGGCCTCACTGGAGACTGTGGTGGATCTCCACATGCTTTGTCACCGGGAAAATGGGGGTCAAAGGTTGCAGAACTTCAAACGCCCATAACTCAGGCCCCGTTGGGCCAATTTTCACAATCTTGGTCTCCTTTTGCTCCTGGTGGTGAGCCCTTGTCACCTTGAGCACCTTCTTCAGGCCTTTGGCCTAAAAGTTTGATGAACTTTGCAGGGAGCTGGTTTCACTGGCTCCTGGCCTCCTCCTTGCGCAGAGCCCAGTCTTTCCCCCAAATAGTCCTCAGGGGGTGTAAGGGAACCAGCTTTCCTGGTCCTGGGGTGTGCCCCACTGGTCTGGGATCAATCAGAGGCAGAGTCCTTGATCGAATGGGCAGTCAGAGGGTTCTTCTTTCCAATTGTCCATGGCACCAGCCTCCAGTCCAAGTGTTCAGCAGAAAGGCACAACAGAGCTCTCTCCCTTGCGCAAGACCTTTTAAGTGGGGCAGAGCATGCCAGCAGGACTGCGACTCTGGTCTATCCTGATATACCACATCTTCTCTCTGCCCCTGTTCCAACCTACCTGCACAGTCTTCTGGAATAGCTCAAAATGGCGTCACCCAGGAGTCACCTGCCACATGTGCTCTGGGGTTCTAACTCTACCCCTTGCTAACATCACTGCCAGGGCCTTCCACTGGCAAATCTTCAAAGGAGTCCTTCTCTGGTTTGGCTCCAGAGGTCTGGACTCCCTCATTTGTTGAGTGGCCTGGGGCCTGCCCTCTTCCTGGCACAGGATGACAGCTGGCTGATTGATGCAGAGTAGTTCACCCAACCCCGCCCTCCTTCAGGGCTGACTTAAGCACTGTTAATTGCGTTCTTTGATGGGAGAGGCCTTTGTTCCTGTAGCTGGGGAGAAAAGTAATTAACCCAGCCTAGCAGGGTGACAAAAGGCCTGGGCTCTGATCCTGAGCTGAGTCAGAGAAATGTGACATTTCTGGATGACCCATAAGCTGTACAGATATGCTTTTGGACTTTACAGAATTGTTATTTTCACACAGGTTACAGTGTACATTGGTGCAACCCTGGATTCTCTAGGCCAAAGGGAACTGGATCTTCGCCCTAAGGCAACCTTTCCTATAGGAATATGATGGAGCGTCACTACAGTCAAAGACAGTAAAGCACACTGACTTCCCTACATGTGTACCCTCTCATTATAAGGCCTATTCCAGGTCACTACCCAACTCTGCATAGTACCTTCTGCGCAAGGCTACCTGTGCGCAGTACTTGGGCTGCGCACAACATGAGTCTCCCACGCGCAGCCCTCTCACATGTGCACATTTGTTCATGTGTAACCAGCCCAGGGCCCCTTATCCTTGCTGCACCGCAGCGGCCTTATCTTAAAAGGCAGACACTGGCAGTAAACATGGCGGTCCATTTTACCATGCGTTTACCGTGGGTGATTCCCAGATTATGAGGCTCTCCCACAGTAAAAAGGTCAAAACTAGGTGATCAAAAAGCAAAAGTTCTAGGCGGATAAGATGGTCAGCACCACATTATCACATAGATAGATTTGCAAAGATAGATAGATTTCCAAAGATAGATAGATTGATTGATTCATTGATAGAATGAATTTGTTTGAAACTATCACAGAAAGCAAACTTGAAAGAGTTACAAGCAGGACATACAGATTGGTTTAAAATAGAACTGTAGTCCTCAATTAAAATACACACAAAATGATATAAGGGATTGCAGTTATAAATGTACTTCATTGTGCGTGCACTAAAAAAATGACAATTTCATGAAGAATAATTTCAAATGGACACAATGTGGCATGCTGTGAAATGGCAATTGTCAGATGAACAAAGACACTCCAAAATGAATTTACAACACAAATAGCAGGAGTCGGGTACTGATAAAGCTGGAATGTCTCTGTGCTCAACAGTTCTTAATTTGTAAAAAAACATAAGTGCCAAGGCCCTTGCCAGGAGGCTGCTGCATCTTGTTCCACAATCCCCCAGCCCGCGTTGTCAATGACAGGACCAACACAACAACTATCACACTCCTACAAGTGTAGCAATTCAGAATACTACACACCCCTAAAGCTATAAGAATGGTTTGGGCGGCAGGTATTATTCATTTTGAATGTATACTGAGTTAATAAACAACTATTTTTGTGCTCATCTCCAAATTAGACAGACATCGCCACCATGTGGCAGACTGTCATTGGTGCCGGTGGTGACAATTAGATGCCGGTGCTGAGCACAGGAAACCACTTGCTCAAATTAAGTACTGGTGCTCAACATGGAAGAGCTGGTAGAAAGCGGCCTGCTATCGCATAAGACTCTTACCACAAAGGCACCGCCAGAATAATAAAGTAAAAACAAAAACACTGCCAGGGAACAGAACTACCTTGTTTGCGGATGTGCTCCTTGTGAAATGGCAAAATACAGTCACCCAAAGTGAAGTTAGCCAGTGGTGGAAGTGACCTTACTACCTGCCCCATGCTGTGTGCTTGCTGTAGTGGGCGGAAGCAAAATGTGAATGACAAAATAACAGACCAATGGATGAAGACAGCTGGCTTATAGCCCCTTTAAGTAAGTATATTATTCATATATTTATTTTTAAATCAAAACGTCTTGGCTAACTCCAGACCTTAAAAGACCCACTCTAGCTTTCTGCAAGACAAAACAAGCCACTGTGTTCACTAAGATATAAAGTCACTCACTGACAGCCAGTGTAAAAGATAATGTTAAAGATATTGCACAAAGCTTAAAGTAATACTGGGTGTGAGAAATTGGGTTGTTAGTTGTATGGGGTGTGACCCCTGTTCAAGCAACAGCCACAATCCTAGTCAGGGTGAACCACAAAAGTCACTAAATTAACCTCCGCATAACCCTCTGGTAGCTTGGAACAAAAGCAGCCTGGCTTAACTTAGATGCAATGTGTAAAGTATTTATGGCTCACACAAACAGTATAAAAGTGAAAACACAAGAAAAAATTCACACCAATTTAGAAAAACAGAGTACATTTTAATACATTATTTGACATAAAACAACAAAAATCCAATAAGTGGAACCGGAGTTATGCATTTTGAAAGTTTAAGTTAAAAAATAGCACCTAAAATATCAAAGCGCCAAGCGTGGTCATCTTGTTGCGCAAGACCTGATCAAAATCGAAAATAGGACTGACTTCGATGGAGGGCGATTCTGATACATGAAGTGGATTGGGCCTGGTAGGCGCTTACCTATAGACTTAGAAGAAATTCTGAGAAAAATGTTCTGAGAAGGTAAAGTTCAGCGGCGCAAGGCTGTAGAGTGACTGTGTCCTCATTGGGGAGCCACTAGATGAAGTTGCGATGAAGATTTCTATGATCAAACTTAGTCTCTATTTTGGAAGTCGAAAATCTCTAGCTGTACGAAGCTGGAGGCCGTAGCCGACGAGAGTTCCAGAAGACCGAGTAACCCCTTTCCAAAGGACCACTTTCTGCTGTGGAGAAGAACGTAGCGAGAGCTGCCGCGAAGTCAGGCCGACAGGCGATGCACCAAGTGTGCATAGTCGAGCAGGTTGGCTCGATTCTCAGAGCAGCTTTTAGCCAAAAATATTCTAAGTAACTAGTTTTGGATTTTGACTATCTGGGCACCTTTAACACCACAATAAAGGGTCTAGAACTGGAGGGGCACATCTTGGGGTTGCAGGACTCATTCATGCTGGGTCCTGGTGCTGGTTCAAGATGGTTGTAGCCTTTTCCATCCCTGAGGCTCTGATCAGGAGGCCAGCCAACTAGCCCTTGAAATCACTCTAGTAGTTCTGGGTTCAAATGATGAAACAGGGCAGGCCTCTGAGGGTTCAAGACAGTCTAAAGGCAGCAAAGCAGTTCCTCCAGGTGCAGCACAGGAGCAGGCAGTCCTCTGAGAGACCTTCCGCGTTTCCAGAAAGTGAACTGAAGAGTGCGTCTTAGGGTCCCTTTTTTATACATGGTACTTTCTTTGAAGTAGAAGAAGTTTCTAGAGAATTCCCCTTGAAGTGCTTGAAGTTTCCGGACTCGTCTGCCCTGGCTCCAAGCTGGCTGCATGAACAATGCAGGGGTGACTAGTCCTTTGAGTGAAGGCACAGCCTATTCAGTTGCAAGAGTTGCAGCTCCAACCCCCTCATCCTGCCAGGTGATGGCTCATTGAGGTGCACTTAATTTCTCTATTGTGTGGCTGTCTGGGAGAAATAAACAAAGCCCAACTGCCAACTTCGCCCAGTCATGTGACCTAGGACAAGATGCAGGCACCAAATAGCTAAAGCAGGAAAATGCCAACTTTCTGAAAGTGGCATTTTCAAAATTGTAACTTCAGATCTGACTTTGCTATTAAAGAGGATTTCTAATTGCAATTTATCAGACACCAAACATGAAAAACATCAAACGTTAGCACTTATTTAATGTAATAAGGCAACTCAGTGTTATCCTATGGGACAGGTATGAGTTTATCACTGCAAATACATGTAAACTTAAAAGTGCATGTCCAACCTTTTAATTATAATGCACCCTGCCCTATGAGCTACTTAGGTCCTACCTTAGGAGTGACTTATATGCAATAAAGGCGGGGGGGTTTATGTCTTGTCCAGGGGGTTATATTGCCACATCGAATTGGCAGTTTAAAACTGGATGCAGGCTGCAATGACAGACCTGGGACATGTTTTAAGGGACTACTTAAATGGGTGGCACAGTAAGTGCTGCAGGCCCCCAGTAGTATTTAATTTACAGGCCCTACGTATATGCTATACCACTCGACAAGGGACTTAAAAGTAAATGAAATATGCCATTCAGGTGTAAGCCAATATTACCATGTTTAAAGGAGAGATCACAAGCACTTTAGCACTGGCAAGCAGTAGTAAAGTGTACAAAGTCCTAGAGCCAACAAAACCGAATTCAGCTAAAATAGGAGGGGTGAAGACAACATGTTTGGGGGAAGACCACCCTAAGGCTGTCACATATCTAACACTGTGTATTATATCTTCAATCCGATTTTCAGACTCTCATCCTCCAGATTTTTAATTCCCTGTCATCACATTCTCTCAAGTGTCCATAAACAGTAGAATGTCTAAAAGCATGTGCAGGTTCCTAAGAACACCATTTTTAAGAAACGATTTCCAATGAAAACACCCCTATACCTCATTTTCTTTGAGCAGTTTGTTTGACTGTGGCGACAACCCTCTGGACTTTTCTTAAAATACAGTGGTGGCTAGTTATGCTAAAACATATTAGTCTCTCTTTAATTGGTGGCCAAATAGGCTATTTCCTTTTGATTTACTCTTAGTGCAGATTACACATGACTATGTTTCTCAAATCTGCATTTAATATATTACATTCTATTACGGATGTGCACACCTTAATAAGGTCCATTTTTTTGTGAACATACTTCTACATTACGTAGCTTGGTTGGATCCATTTTTGGGTATGACTATTGTAATAGGTAATGGATGTCAATATGTTGCCTCTTTTTACATGTCTTGGTAATGTGTCATGTGTTCCATATTTTGGGTAAAAGTATTTCGACGGGACTACTGTGAAATTGTATGTATTAAAAAACGGGGAAAAAAAGTTTGAAAAAAAAGTATTTCGACGGCATTCCTTCATTTGTTAGAAAAAGTTGGACCCAGGAGTGTTTGGCTCTGATATTTGGATAAAGCTGCAGCATGCAGTTTTGTTACACTTGACGATAACTACAGCCTGACTTCTTATTGTGATTGAGTTTGAACTGACCCAGAAGCAGGAAGTGGTTGAGAATCGTGACTGCTAAATGTTTAAAAGACTGTTCAATCTTACGTTTCAGGAGTATATGCAAACAGAATGATGTATTTTTACTTAGCAAGGTTTAGCAGAACTTCTCTGAACTCCAATCTCACCCCCTTCCGGAACTCAAGGTTAGGGTTCTTCAAAAATGGCACCTGTGTGCAGTAACACAACTGTTAAAGACTGATACCTACAGCTGCCAGATGCCACTTTATTCCAGTTATCAAAATGATTTCTCCTGGATTCCAAGGGTACTGCCATTTTCTGTTTTTATGGACCTTCCAATTAATTGTTTCATTAGGCACACATTTGGAATGTTATAACAATGTAGGAGAAGCCATTTGCAATTTCTGCGAAGATTATTATTGAGTAACAAGCCTTATTATAGATCGAACTCCCAGAATCTGTTGTGTTTTTCCTCAATTTGCGAAGTCCCGCATCGGAGGTAGAACTTTTACGGTGGTGATGACCAGATTATGGAACTCCCTTCCGGATAGACTTCGCCTAATCCAATCTGAATTGGAGTTCAGGAAAGCACTAAAGACCTGGCTATTCAGCCAATGCTAGACCCAGCACATCTTATCTGTCTTGCTTGACTGCGTCAGCGCCGGGACACCTCTGTTTGAGGTAGCTGTTGCGCTTTATAAAATGCATTATTATTATTATTATTATTATTATTATAGTCCTGAAATATCCAATATAATATACCACGCATGGCTGTCCTTTTCCCCACTGCTTTCAACTAAAGTCCATACTATGTGCATTGAAGGGACAGCATTTCTGGCCAAAATGTGCAACAACCCAGTAAATTAAATAATTAATTTCAATTTTAAAACTATTCTTATTTTACATATTCACTATTATTCCAAAGTAGATGATTTTATTAAGCAATTCTAAAAAAAAAAGCTAAAAATCAGAGTGCAAATTAGCATGATAATTTAACACAGCACTGTCAAATGAAGTTAAGTTGTTGCTTTTCCAATATTTTATTTTTGATCCATGGCTCAGAATTTGCGAAGGAAAAAACACGTTCATTGTTATCTTGCGTTAGCTATACTTTGATTGTACTTGTGTTTTGTCCATACTTTGTTTGAGGTCATATTTGATTTAATATTTTGATGTTATACATCATGTGGTTTTTTCTTTCAGGGAACTGCTTGGATCCAAACGTAGAATTACAGATATTAAACCTTTCTGGTAACAGACTATGTTCTTTTAAGGTATGCAGTTTGTACTTTATGGCTTTTGCGCATCGAATAACTTATCTAACCAGTTCATTCATAACTAATTAAAAAAGAATATTGGTCTGTAATTTCAAATATTCATCCATTGTAATGACGATCAAATCTGTTTTGCTGTGATTTTATTCAGGCCCTCCTCTTTGGTGGTTTTAATAAGCAACAGCCATTCAGCAGCCACAAAATATTGATTCTAAGTCAGATATGTGAAGTAATTCAATAGCTATTCTTTAATCCAATTTCTTACTGAATACTAATCCATGTTCCCATGCAGCCGTGGCCTGTGCAGGTAAGAGCGGTGGGGTGGTGGGGCCGGGTGGGGGGCGATATCGACAGACGACGATGGAAAATTATTTATTTATTTAATTTTCCCTCATGGCCATCGAATCCCCCTAACCCAGCCCTACCGTTCTTACCTGCACGGGCCGCGGCTGTTCTCATGTTAGTGAATTATAAACGTCATACCAGTAATTATGTTGAGGATACCACATTTGAATGTGAAGGATTGACATGCTTTTTATACTTTTGGAACCAAGTGTTATGATTATAGATGCGTAGGGGCCAATTTAGAGTTTGACAGGGAGGATAATTTGTTGCAACGGTGCCGGAGTACTCTCTCCGTCTAAATGAAGGTCCACCCACCTTATTTAGCAATGGGCGGACATTGATTATGTAGACAACGGAGACTACTCCACCTCTGCCATAAACCTTTGGTGAACTGACAGCATAAGGGAAGTTGGAGGTTTGGCCATCTGGCCGCTCACCCAATTTAGAGTGAGTGAACAGATGGCCAGTTTTCACTGTCCATCACTGCCAGGCAAAACGTGGCTATGGAGGGCATTGAAAGCTGCAAAATGCCACCCTGGCCATGGGAGAAAGTTCCATGGCAAGGAGTGCATTGATTTTTTTTATTTTCCAAAACAAAACCCTAATTTGGGTTTTTGTTTAGGCACAGTGGCTCCAGTGATTGCTAGCGATGTCCGCTGGGTAGACATCTCAGACTCCGTCAGGGCGATGGAATACTTTACTTCGTTGCCCTGCGTTAGTATGTACCAGTCCACCAAACTCTAAATCAACCCGTAATTTATGTGAGGTTGCACATGGCCATTGTTGTTTCAGTTGGGGTGAGGGTTGTATAAGGCACTACAGTTAGTAAAAAATGCAGTAGGACTTCATTATGGATGTAAAATTGTATTTGAGACCTTGTGTCTTTGGCAGTATCAGCTGATTTGATTCTCTCATGAGTAACTGGTAACTTTGATTAGAAGAAATTATTTCAGTCTCTTGGAAAGTTGGTGGCAGTGAGTGTTTGACCCTTTGATTAGAGTGTGTTACACTCGTGTCTTCAAAATCCCAATCAGACTATTAGGTATGGCTGTGATTTAAAGCCTAAATACTGAAGAGATCTACCATTTTCAGCTACATTTCCATCTCAACATTTCAGGTCTGTGTAAGGTGTTCCTGGTAATCCTTGGCCATTGAACAGAAAGTTCCCTTTAGTGTGGTCCCTCGGACCACAGAATGAACTAAGACTAGACAGCATCAGCCTCTTTTTTTCTTGGCTTGTCATGGCAATTTAATGCCAAAGATCAAGGTGTTCAGTCTGTGACTTGAACTTGTTCTCACTTTGTTGAGTGGCCTGTTCTTTTGTAAGCCTTCAGATAACACAACTAGGTTGTTTTACTTCAACTAAGAAAGATCTACATTGTGAATCGTACCACTAGAATTTACACATACCTGCATACTGCAATTTTGCCATTATGGTAAGGCCTCTGCATAATTTGCTTCTGTTTATGAGGATACTTACCCATGTGTGAGTTCCAGATAGCACTTCTGCATATTTCCTCAGTTCTGCCCTGCTGTTTTCATTGTATTATATAAATGTCTCATCAATATATAGTTTATTTGTAAATTAAAACCATAAACATAGCATAATTAATTAAACAATCCTCAAGACTCCCTGCATGCTTATTCCATTAATCCATAAAACCTATTAAAACATGATTTAATGAGGTTAAACAGAGCAGGCCCGTATTTTCCTCCCTTCCAATGTTAAAAAAACAAACAAAGCCCCAACTGGAGCCACATGATACTAAAAGGGTCAGTAACCAATCTAAGCAGGCAGACATCTAGCAATCTGTACCTTCCAAGGAAATGGATTATCATACCACACTATAAGTGGCAAAACATCAGACTAGGGGGTCAGGATAGAGGGCAGCAATGACCCAACTAACAAGGCAGTCCTCTAGCAGCATGGCCCCTAGGGATGAGAAAACATGAATAAAAAATTGATTGGGGCAGCACAGGATTCATAATGAATGTCCTTAGTTGTCACTCTGTAGCCCCTACCCTGGGAACCTGTCTGGTGGCGGCTGTAATCTCTTTATTGAAGATGTCTAAAAATTGCACCATTTGGATATTCAACATAAAGTTCCGTGGGTTCAACGACTCAATGAGCGCCTGCCTGCAACTTTGAACTCCCAGGGCCAATTGTTCTTTCCTCAGGAGTGACTTCCGATAAACCATCATGCGCGGGCAGATGCAAAGTATGTGCGTCATGGTATCCTCTGCAAGCTTGCATAACCGACATATTTTGTTCACAGGGTTATCTTCTTCCAACCTCTTTAAAATATAGTTCAAAGTTGGGAGGGCCCATAATCTCAGGGCTATGAATTTTCTTTTGATTTGTACGGAATAGCAAGCCCCCAAATGTGGTTGCTCCAGCATGTCTGTGTAGGAGCTTAGCACAGCCACCCATGGGCCCCATTTTCAAGAGCCCTTTTGTCCTCAAACCCGGTTTATCCTCTGAATACATATATTCACTGTTTTTTTAAACACAGCCTGGCTTGTTGGCAGAGGCCATAGCTCCTCGAGACCCAAGTTTTCAATGGGTTCATCCAGGTATCTCTTGAAACATGCTTTGCCTTTCTGCATATTTATTTCCGTCCAGACATAGTAATCCAGAGAGTCATTTGAGGCAGTCCGAATTTTTTGACAGAATTTGAGAAAGCCCCCTTCCTGATCAAGGTTTGTTTTGTCAAGGCGAACTCAAGCCTCGTTTGTGCTGGGGAGGCTGATCTGGGCAGGTGAAATACACGTTTGTATATCCTTGTTAGAACGTTATCCTGGAGTTTTGCATCCCGACTGAGTATCAGTTCACTGCTGTAGGAACTTGCAGGTAGAAATTTTGATTTAACCACGTCGAGGAGTGGGTTCTTAGTGGGGCCGGGTTATGAATGCAAAATTTAGGGCTGATGGCTTTACCTTGATACTTTCCTTCTGCGGGGCAAAAGAGGCCTGTGCTTCCAGCATAAATTGCAAGGTGGATATTTTTTCAATGGATAGTCCATTAAGTAACCACTTGCTCTGTTTGGTGATGCACTTCCAAAGCGAGATCACCTTGGTCTTGTTGTAGTTGATTTCAAGGGAATTGCCTGCTGTGTACTCAGTGAGCTTGTTGATCAGTCTTTGCAGATCCACTCGTGTTTTGCTCATCAGCAAAAGGTCATTGCGTAGAGGATGTTTGATACAGATCGACCTCTCAGGCTGGGCAAATGGACGCCACTTTGTCAAGGTCAGTTGAGAGAGCGGAGATGTACAAGTTGAACAGGAGCGGTGCAAGCACACACCCCTGTTTCAACCCCATTGATTTTAAAACTTCCCTTGAAAGATGGCTTCCATCCCCTACTTTGATCTTTGTCCATATTTTGGTGTATAACATTCTGTTGGCCTTCAGGATGCGCCAGCTATCCAGTTTAGCCGACAGCTTTCCTTGAAGTCCACAAAACACATGTATAAGGGTAGAGCTATAGTCGCATGATCTCTCCATTAATAGCCCAACTAACATTAAATTTGTAAGAGTGCCTTGATTCTTCGTAAACCCTGTCTGGTTTAAGGGGATTTTTTCTGAGCTGACTTCCCAATCGGAAAAGTCATTCAGTAATAGAGATGAGAAATATTTTAGCTCAAAATCAAGCAGGGCAATGAGGCGATAGCTGTCCGCAGCGGATCCTTGGCCACCTTTGATGATGGAATGAATTATAGAACCTCGCCAGTTCTCCGAGATGATACCCGCTTGTAGGATGTTGTTAAACATTGTTGTCAGATACTTTGCCCAAACTGGTGTGCTACGTTTTAGGAGGGGTTGCGGGATGCCATTGGCTCCCGCCATGCAGTTTGGGCGTGACCCCTCTATCACTCTGATAATTGCGTCAGTTGAGTATTGTATCACATCATGCTTGTGGGGGTCGTCATTCCCCAGGGTAATTTCGATTGTCCTGTCTTCTAAGATTTCCCTTCTTCCTGGGTTTTCTTAAAAGTGAGTTTTGAGATTGTCAACCCAGGTAACCCAGGTAGCCTCACTAATGTTGGCAGCTTGCGGACCTTTTTTTAAAATCATTAATAATCCTCCAAAACCTTCTCTAATCACTACTCTTGTAGGCACGTAGGAGCCTTGCCCAGAAATTCTCATCCCTGCTTCTTTTTAATGCCCATTCCTCTCTCATGAGCCTTCTTCAATCCTCCCACAGCATTATGGTAAGCACGGGGTTTATTGGGCTATGCCTTATTTGATGCATAGTTTTACTGATCCTAGACTTAACAAGGTGTAGGTTTTTGGACAATCGAGGCATTCCGTTTCCAAGACTGTTCATGCTTTTCTGTGAGTCTTTGGACGGGTACTTTGCCAATATTTGATCTGTGTAGCATGTCCATGCTGTTACTGGGTGTGGCTCATTCTTGAAGGCAGCTTCCAGAACTTCTAGAAATCTGTCAACTTTTCTTGGATGTTGTTCGAGTCCCATTTTAGGCGATTCAGGTTTTCTGTGCTTACTTGCTCGAGCAAATCTCTTGAATGCATTAGTCTATCAGACTCAGCCCTTATCCATATGTTTTGGGGCTGATGATCACTTCCAGTGCAGTTGTCAATCCTAAAGTCCTTAATGTTACTATACATAAGCGCTCAACATAGTGTAATCTAGGTATGAGATTGTGTTTGCTGAGGCACTCCTCCAGGTTGGAGGAATGTCACCCTGAAATCTCCCATTCAGGGTTATCAGCCCTGCATGTACACAGATTCTTTACATTCTCTGGCTGACCTTATCCAGCCACACTTTGTCAGGATGTATTTACTCCGCTATTGCCTATAAACGTCTCATGTTTTAGTTGATTCAACATGTGATTTTGCTCTGTAGTAATCTGAAGATCATATTAAGATCCACTTGAGATTAATGCCATGTGCCAAAAGCTCCATTCATTGATCTTTCTTTACTCTCTAGGTGCTATATTTACACTGTAAAAACATCCACCTCTTTCACCACTCATCTCTACTGCCCTTCACTCTCCTTTCAGATCTCGTTTATGCTGTCTGGCAACACCAATGCACAGCTCAAGAATTCATGACATTTTATCTGTCTCAATCTTCTGCAGCTAAAAGAGTAAAGCAAGTAGACTGTACCTGTTTCCCTGCTTTATGTGTATTAGAGAGATGTGTTTAATATGTTTATGAATGAATGATCAGCGACCAATTACATGACATTTCATAATGTGACCTCAATGTCATGATCTTCTACCACCTTGCACTCATTTTGTTTGTGTTCAGTACTGTGCAGTTGTCTATTGTTCATAAAGATCAGCTAGAGGTCTCAGTATTATCAAACTTAAAGGAAGTTGTTAGGCTGCATCAGTTTGTTGATTGGCTTAAAGCAATGACAAGAGATAAAATATTTAAATGGTAAACATATGTTTTAGCTGTTGGCTGCATGGCCATATTTAAGTAGCTATTGTCTCCCATGATGTCTTGCACCTTTATGTGGTGCAAGAGCTTCTGCTGTTTTCCGCGAGGCTCTGATTGGTTCTTTTTAAGCTGCTATAATAATACAGTTGTAGTTTTGCATGAGACTTGATTTTTCTCTTTCTCGAGCGAAGTCCTTGCTGGATTTCTGTTGTGACTAATGGTATTTTCTCTGTCCGGATTTCTAGTATACAAGGGAGATCTTATAAGAAAATTCCCAACTTAGGACAATCTCACCAAATATGTAGGAATGCACTGAAATTTTTTTCACATAATCAACAGCCAAAAAATATTAAGTTAGTGAATAATTTATTTGGTGTGTTTTATATTTTTCTCTATTTGGACAGGGATATATTTGTGTCATGCCAAGTAATGGGGGACATATTTTCTCAAAAGCAAAAAATGCATTGTGTTTCTGCAGTTGCCTCCAATTCTCATAAGCCGAATGCAGCATATTCCACCTTTCCAACCTCACGCCTATCTCTCTTGGCGCCGGTCAAACGCCTTCCTTTTAGACAATCTTACTAGTCTAAAGACCTACCAATCAGGTTGCTTGAAGAAATAAATGGCCACTGCAGTGACTGGGTACTCTGGCCAATAGCTATTTCAGATTTTCATTGAGCGGGGGTGGGAATACTCTTCCAGAGGCAGCAAAAGTCACTTTCGGGGACAAAGCAATTCATACAGTGCTGACAGGCCTATTGGTCGGAACATGTGTTTCACATGTCTTTTTCGGGCACAACGCAGTGGGATGCGGCAGTTCAGTTGATAGTTTAATGATAAAAGAAAGGATATTTGTAAGAGAAAGCAGGATAAACTAGTCTTTTCCAAAGACTGGGAAGTGCAAATTCCTTTATAAAGGAGGGAATTGTGAATGCACAAGTCATTGTCAACTGGGCAAATAAGAGTGCAGGATTTCTCTCATCAGATAAGCATTCTTATGGTATAGAAGAGAAGAACAATTTGAATTCGTAGTACCTATAGACAAGGAGACCAGACTCCTTTCTAAAATTAGATACATACAAGTCTGCAGCAAAGAGATTCCAGAGTACCCCATGAAGGAACAAACTGTGGACAGAACCCCATGTTTCTTACTCATTCTGAGTGTATCAAAAAAGTTGTACAGAGTTACTAGAAATACAATAGAAAATACTTTTTATTGTAAGGGGCCTGCATCTTTCAGAATCCTTAACATAAAATATTGACTTAATGCTACATGTTTGTCTACGAAGTGAACTTCATCCAAAGGGTCAGCAGTGCTTGCTGCCCAGAACAGAATCCAAATTCAAAAGAAGGTAGATTTCTGAACAAACATAAGAGGAAATGCCAGCCTAATACTTATTTGACATAAAGGAAGTGCAAACAAGCTTGGCAAAGACGTCTAAGGAACAACCAGAAGGAACATTCATAAGCCCAAGGTCATTCTTACACCTCTAATTACATGATGGGATAAGGAGTGATGAATCTACAGTGGTTGGATAAAAGAAATGCAAGACATGCTTTTAATAAGATCTTCCTACACAACAGAGTTTTTTTTATTTTAAATAGTTCAGTTTCCTCAAATTCATTTAGCGAATAATGTCAACTTTCTTTCTTTCTTGCTAAACATTTAGTTTTTAGTAATTCTGGTGCCTCTTATTTTGTTTTTTCATCTTCGGATTATTTTCATAGTTTCTGCTTTTGTCATAGCCAAGTATGGAATGTTGAAGGAACTGTAGCAGGGATTCCTAGAACTAAGGGACAGGACACTATGTGCAGTGTACTCATGTGGTCAGTGTTGCAGCTGGTATTAAGCAGAGAAAGAATTAAATCAAAAGAAGGGAATGCTGACTTAATATTATTGGTCAAGTGTAGTCAGATTTTGGAGGAGGTATTACGAAGTCATAAATGCATTCTGAGGAACTTGTTGTAAGTGCATACATTGGAGTAATGTGTGAATTGTAAAATAGGCCTAGGTGTAGAATAGTAGGATAGTGCTAGCATTTGTATGGTCCTGAGGTGCTTTTCAAGTCTGAGCACACATTCTGGTTCTGGGATTCTCTTCAATTGTATTCAGGGTGTTTTATTCCATTGTATTTTGTTGTCTTTGTTGTGATTTAGTAGTGAAGTCAGGTTCATTTTATTTGATTTGTTTCCTTTAAACAAAAGCAAAAACAAATTGCAATATGAGTTAATTCAATTTCCATATACAAATTAACTATTTCTAAACCTTACAATTGCATTGCACACTCAAAACAAATTTTTTAAAATGTGTAAACATTAAAAGAGTCTGTGATTTTATGTCGCTGGTAGACACATTTCAGTACATCTCTAATTGTCTTTTTATTTACAACTTGAAATACTTTTGGGAGATAACAT
Organism: Calotriton arnoldi; assembly: GCA_963921515.1. NCBI lineage: Eukaryota > Metazoa > Chordata > Amphibia > Caudata > Salamandridae > Calotriton > Calotriton arnoldi. The sequence goes on from CAWUFW010005738.1 coordinate 748,142, forward strand.
CACAGCACATGTAAAAGTACTGGGCAAATAAGAGCTATGTGAACAATATCCTATATAGCAGCATCACTCATTTCCATACATTTTTCTCGTTGTATATGAGCTGTCCAGATTAACTTGGAACAGTAATCCACATGTTCTTACATTTATTTAAAAAAAACTCCACAGGTAAGATTATTTCGAAATATATTTTCGTTCTAAACTCACAAACAGTGGAAACAACTGTTTCTGACCTCTCGTTTTTACAGTGTTTCAGATCCTCCTGAAACTATGAATCTTAGTCGTTACTTTAGATTCTGATTTGCAAGTGGCCTAATGTTCCAGGTGTCCAGAGAGTTCCCAAGTTGAAGCAAATTCATTAGGGATATATTGAACATTTTTGTTATAATTCTAGTCATACTAGTTTGACTTACATAACTAGTTACACGTGTCTACTCCTATTGTATTCACCAATGGGCATCTCAAAGTTTTCCACCTTGTTATTTTGAAATAAATTGCCAGAGCGTTGCTAAATACCCCAGGTAGACCCACGTCTAACTGCAATCCTAAGTAGAGAGAAATCTTTCCAAGATGTCTGTATTATATTTCAGAATCATTACATAGATGGTAATTTCTGGGCATTGTATTTGGTTGTAATTAATTCTAGGTGGTTGGGTATAAATCCTGGGTCCAGCATAGAACAAACGTGCCCTGTTTTTATTATACTGGTTTCTTTATTGCTTCTTCAAGTTTAAAAAACAATAATAAGTCTGCATGTATTTCATTATTAAGAAAGCAGAACTGTTTCTAGGCAAGTATGGAAGAAGCTCTCTATGCCCTTTGCATTGTGAAGCCAATATGTATCAAAAAGATCTTAAAAATGATTCTGTGAGTCATTTCTTGTATCTTGAAAGAGAAATGGGAAGTTTTTTTATCAGATTTATTCACATGATTTTAGCCTCCATAAAAAAGAGCTTAATTTTCCCAAGGTAGTGTTGAGAACGGGGAGCGTTAATCACTTCTGATGATAGTGAGAGGGGTGTGGTGGTGATCACCATTGGAGAAAACTGATAGAAGGTGGCAGCCTTGGTAAACGGTTGACTCCTGGAATTTCCCTTAGATCCAAGGAGTATGGAGGTATATTTTGGTGTTTATGAATTTAATCTTTAATTACTCAAATTGTACTGATTGTTGTGTTTTGTTGTGTTTGATTTTGTTTAGTAATGGATCATCATGGCAGTTCTACCGGGGCATAAATGCTTGGGTAGAACTGAATTACGTGCTGTTTCATAATGGTTCATGTTGAATAGTGGCCAGCTAGATCCCACCATAGATCTGTGTTGTTCGCTGTGTGTATGGATCTCTGATGAAGGAGTGTGCCACTCTGCTTTGGTGCGTTTTAGTACTTTGCTCGGCTTATGGAGGTTTCGCATTCAGAAGGCAGCACTATATGGCATGCATGTGTATATGATATATTTAAGTTAACATGTTCTGAAGAGTTGATATGTAGGTGGTGAGAGGATATTCATGTGTTGTTGAGGGGTAGTGTTTGGCCAGTGCTTTGGGTCTGCTTTGCGCACATGATAGTGTCAAGTCGAGTGTGTAATATGCTCTGTTGGTGAACATCAAAGTACGAGTACATCTTGCTATGATTGTATTTGTGAGATAAGAACACCTATCTCACTCATTGCTCTTGTTTCCTATTGTGCACATAATGCACACGTGTCTCTAATGTGTTCTGCATGTGTAACGGGAAATACTAATATAGCTTGATGTAGATGTGCAGTAAAGATTGTAATGCTTAGCCAAGTTTGGCTTTGGTACTATATTCTGTGCCTGGTGGTGTATCTAATTGTTCTTTTGGAGTGGGGTGAAATATAAATATATCTAGATGTGCTGTTTAGGTGGTTGAAATTTTAGCTGTTTAGGTGGATTATCGAAATTTGATGGGACGGTATACGGTTGCTGGGATTACAGTGAACTTTTGTCCCTGTGTTTGCAGTAGAACACAAGGTGGCTGCATCTGGGGCCTCCTACACAACCGAGCAATACAGCTACCTAATTTGAAATTGAGTCATGACGGAGACTGGGGTTGCGGGTAGCTACCAGATCTGCGGCAAGGATGCAGCAGAGGGCAACTCAATAGAGCCTGCTGAGAGATGTAAGAGTGAGAGCCCTTTGACATAGTGGAACAGAAGAGAGGCAGTTACTTTTGAATACTCTGTATCTCCACATATGGTGGGGATTTTTTTCTTATGTTGAGTAAAATAATCTATACGCATGAATTTGATTAATGTGTATCACTTTGACTGGGAGATTTATGGAGACTGCTCACTTCTGAGCATCTACAGTAAGTAAAAAGTACTTTCAATAAAAACCCATGTGCATTCCAAAGAGGACAGTAATATAATTTAGCTTTTTTTTTTTTAAATAATAATTTAATTAGTTAATTTTACTGAAATAAAAGCAGAATATTTCGTCCCCATGTACAGAAAAAAATTATTCCCTATCTATAGGAAACCTTCATTTTGAGAAATCATCTGCACAAGTAGCTTAAAATCAAGAGTAATCGCACTAAGCAGTTGCAAACAATTAATGTTATGTGATCAAAAAGCTCCTGTTATATCTAATTCTGTTGAAATTATTATTTCTAAATAAATGAATATATCCAAGTAACTAAATAAATAGACACAGTGATGTCATACATGCCTACATAGATGGCGTCTGCGGGGGTTGATAGCCACACTGATGATAACATACATCATCTGTTACTCAGTTCTTACCATATCCCTCAGATAGGGTCCCATGTTTTAAATAACTGCCCAAGACTCTTACTGGGGTAGTGGCAAATAGGAGTTTGCACACGGGGCAGAATTGTCTGACCAACTCTTAATGAGGGTCTGTACAGTAAGCAAGTGTTGCTAATTTATTTATTTATTTATGACCTCGGAAAGTGCAGGGATTCCATCACTTATCAATTTTATGAGGATTATTTTCTTAGCAACCATAATTTATTAAGACACATAGAAATAGCTTTACATACATTGGTATTTAAAATCTTAATGCAAACATTTATTTAGTTGTTCCAATAGCTAAACATTTTGTGATTTTCTGACTTTTAGCTAATTCAACTCTTTTTTGTCAGCTAGATTGGACTGGACACAAAGATGAATGAGATTTAGAGAAGAAGTGCAGCTTTACAGGAGTGTAGTAGTGGTGGGGGATACATTTGTAAAATAGTAGTCCAAAGTTATTGTCATTCTACCTACTTCACGTATAAACAGAACCAAAATTATCACAATTATCTACATAAAACCATACAATTACACTGCCAGTTCTTTCTGTGTATGCGTTCATTTGTTATTTTATCTAGGGAATTTTTCACTTATTTTAACTGCTTCACCAACCTTTAGGTCTAGATGTTTGATACACATAAACATAGACTGCAGTATCTCAAATACAGATGTGTGCTATCTGAAAATCCCTTTTTGATCTGTTCTTTGCCAGATGGTGCCAAATAACAGTTTGGCCACACAATTATTTAATTTCTTCTGACCTCCTTGTTTCTACGGGCCTTCTCCCTACCACCTGCACAAACATTTTCCCCTGCTTATGTTTGATGACCTGATCTCTCCCCTTCGTAATGTGTGACCTTCCCTCCTTGTCTTGCCAACTATTATCTCTAGTGCATTTATTGGCGTTGCTCAAACTGTACATCACGTGTGTTAGAAGGCCTTCCCACACATTTGTTGCCTTCAACATTTTCAGTGTGCAGGCCTGTATATTCCTTCTCATTCACATGTTAAATGGCCTTCTTTAATGCTTGTGAACTATGGCATTTCCCTCTTTCATGTGTCCACTTGTATTACTCCCACTCCTTCATGTATCCTGTAGAGACCTCCATTTCTCTTCTTGATGTGCCAGAAGGCCTTCTCTCCCCTTTTACCTATGATGGGCTTTACCACCTCGGACTTTACCACCTAGGATCTAATTATGACTGCCCCAGTATTTTAGTGATGTAGTAATGCCCAGGGAAATAGTGATACCATAGAGTGCAGCATTTGCCCAGGTTGGTACTAGCGCACCATCCCAAGATGAGGAGATCGTAAAGGGGTGAAGCATACAGTATCGGAGTTTGTGATCCCTATCACCACATGTGCAGCTCTTTCTGTCCTGTTTCCAAGCGCATGTTTCAGCAGGTTTTATATGGCAAAATAAACACTGAGAAACATTTTGGGAGAGGGGTAAATCCACAATTCTTGTAATCACAATTCAGAAGCAAACGTTGTGCCTGAATCACTATTACCAGAGCACCTGTAATGAGCCCCTCTAGTCATGTTATTTAGTCTTCCTTCTTCAGACTTCAAGGCCTTTTTGCTATGGTGAAGTAAAACATCTTGTCATTAATTGGATACCTAAAACAATGTAAAGATAAGTCTAGTCTATGCAAGAAACCCTAATACCTCACCTCATCGAACCTCCTCTGGCCAAATTTTATAAGAGATATGTGCCACCACAAGCTCAACCATTATCTGCTTTAAAGACTGTTTCAAAGTTTGTGAGATTGAAGGATGGAACTTTTTTTACAGGGAGACTCCATTTTTGGTTAAGTCCCCGACTTTTTGAGTACAATTGTGTATGTAATTTTAACTTTGGTATCTTCTTATGCTTATATTTTTTAACTAATGCATCACCCTGAGTGCTATTTCTTAAAATTATTTTTATTCCGTGAGTGTAAAACAAATTGTACTAGCTAATTATATTTCATGTATGAATAAATTGCAATTATTCATGGGTAGTTTAAGTGTCTGTATGTGTGTCACGTTGTATTCTTAATTCATTAGATGTATTATGTTTCTTTCAGGAGCTAACAAATTTAGCTAGGTTGCCAAACCTTAAGGATTTGGGTCTAAACGATCCTCAATACAGCTCAAATCCTGTGTGCCTTCTCTGTAATTATGCTACACATGTTTTGTATCATATGCCTCATCTTCAGAGACTTGACACATTTGATGTGGACCATAAATCAATAAGGGATCTAGCAGAGGTAAGTACTGTGCCATATGTTAGCTTATGTTGGTATTGTCATTTTGAAAATTGTCATGTTTTAGCACCTCTTGCATCTGTTCTCAAAGTGTGAACCCTGTCACTTATTGATAGTCTATAAAGAGGTTCAGCAGTGAAAATAAATGAGGGCAAGGCCAAATAGTGCAAGGAGATGTTTCCGCATGACCGCTCTAAAACCAGCTAAAACAGACATTCCAATAATACACCTTTTCTAATCTACTTAGCAATTCGTTAACAGTGACAGATTTAATGTGTATGAAAATAGTATTGTATATCATCTTGTGTGTATGTACAAATGTGTCAGAACACTTTTTAATGCTTGTGGTTGTGATATTGGTGAACAATGTGGGCACAGATATCAATCAAGTTATGTATAAGACCACAAACGCAAGTGCCAGCTGCACTACAACAAAATGGGTGCCTTACTGTCACTGCTCTGTGTTTATCACAGTTGTTATAAAGTGATGGGCCTTCTAAGTACTGCCTTCCATTCGTTGTCCAGGACATTTGGAGGAGGGTGCATTATAAAACAGAGCGCTAAGATTTGTGCATCAGGATCGATGGGGTACAAGGGCACAAGACAACACACCAGTAAATTGCTATTCTCACTTGTGAAATTTTAACAGGAAGATTGTGAAAATAGCAAAATAAGCTACAGTACATGGAGGCTGCAACCAATCCTAATTTAACTAGCATTGGCAAAGCAAATAGGTCTGGCATTGGCCACCAGCCTTTTGGCAATTCTTGTTTTGTCATGGTTTTTGCAAAAATGTATTGTTCAGGAAGCTGACTGGCCCTCATCAAATCTAAAGAAGAAAAAAAAATGGCTAAAAGCAAAAGTGTTTTTCTGGTCTAAAAAAAGGACACATTACCATGGTACACCGGGCTCTGATGGGAACTGACTTGTGTGTGGATGTGCCCCTTGTGAAAGGGCAGCATGCAGTAACTCATAGTGAAGCCAGTCAATGGCTGAAGTGGGCTAACATTGCCCCTTGATGTATGCTGGAGTTGTTGGAAGAAAAATGTGAATGACACAATCACAGACTAATCGATAAAGTATGGCTGAAAGCCCCTATAAGTAACTATGTTATACATTCTTTTAGTAAAATCAAAAGGCCTTGGCTAACGCATACATAAAAAAGCCATCGTTCTGGCACTGGCTGCTAACCTCGCCTTTGAGAAAGAAGGCAAGAAAAAAGTGAAAAATGGAAGGAAGAAAGAAAGGAAAAAAGGAAGGAAGGAAGGCAGACAAAAAAGGAAGGAAGATGGTCAAAAAGGAAGGATGGAAGGCAAAAAGGAAGGAAGGGAGGGAGGCAAAAAGGGAAGGAAGGAAGGCAAAAAAAGAAAGTAGGGAATAACGAAAGAAAAAATGAAAGAAAGAAGGAAAGAGGGCAAAAAAGGAAAGAAGATTAAAGAAATAATTAAATGAGGGTGGAAATAAAGGAAGAAAGAAGGCAAAAAGAAAGGAGGAAAGCAAGAAAAAGGCAAAAAGAAAGAAGGAAAAAAGCTAAGAAGGCAAAAAATAAAGAAAAGGAAAAATGAATGAAAGAAGGAAAGGAACAGGAAAGGAAAAGGAAAGAAATCAAAAAAGGAACAAAGGAAAGAAGACAAAAGGAAGAAGAAAAAAAAGGAAAAGGAGGCAGAAAAGAAAAAGAAAGGAAAGCAAAAAGAAGGAAAGAAAGAAAGAAAGAAAGAAAAAGTAAAGAAGGCAAGAAATATATGAGCAAAAAAGGAAAGAAGCAACAAATGAAGAATTAAGGTAGAAAAGAAAGAAGGAAACAAATAAGGAAAGTAGGCATAAAAGGAACGAAGGAAAGTAAGAATAAAAGACAGCAAAATAGAAAGAAAAAAGGAAAAAGAAAGATAGAGGGAAAAAGAAGGAAATGAGGAAAGAAGAAAGAAGAAATGAAGGAAAGAAAAAAGAATAGAAGGAATGAAAAATAAAAGGAGGCACAAAGAAAGCACAAGAAGGAAAGCGAAAGAATGGAAGAAGGAAAGAAGGTACTAAAGAAAGAAAAAAAGGGGAAGAAGGCAAAAAGAAGGAAAGAAAAAAGAAAAGGCAAAAAATAAGGAAGGAAAAAAGAAGGCAAGAAAGAAGAAAAGGAAAAAGGAAAGAAATGAAAGAAAGAAGGAAATAAAAAAGAAGGAAGGAAAGAGGGTTCATAGTTTAAAATATTAGATACTAAAGCCCAAATTACACCTCACCCATGTTTAAATAAAACTGTTACAAGTGTTCTGCGAATTAAACACCATGAAGTTTGGTTTCCTCCTGGGCAAAGTTTATCAACAAACCATTGGTGAAACTGAACACAATATGGGATGCTGTGAAATAGCAGCAGTCCACTTCAAAAGGAATTTACAACAGCATTGGAAGGAGACGAGAACTGATAATAATGTGCCCTGTGCTAACTTCAGATGCATTCTACTATCACATCAGGCAACACTGGGACTAAAGGGAACTCCTTGTTGGTGGATGTGCGCTTTGTGAAAGAGCAAAATGCAGTCACTCAAAGTGACATTAACCAGAGGTTTAAGTAAGCTGACCCACTGCCCCATGTTGTATGCTGTAGTGGGAAGCAAAATGGAAATGACACAACAACAGACCAGTGGGTGAAGAGAGGTGGCTGAAAGTCCCTTTAAGTAAGTGTATTATACATCATTTTTTAGTAAAATCAAAAGTTCTTGGCTAACACCAGACCTAACAAGCATTGGCATAGCCAATAGGTCTCGCTTTTGGGATCTTATAAGTATTTAGTTATGCAGCACAATATCCTTGGTGCAACAACATCAACTTTTGCATGGCTAAACACTTATAAGGTCCCAAAGGCGAGACCTATTGGCTATGCCAATGCTTGTTTGTGAGGTGATCGGCTGACCAGAAGAAGCCAGAGAGTGCTTATGAAGCAGGAGTGCCGGGTATGAAACGCTGTCAGTGACAAAACTAGGAAGAAATGGATTGTCAGAGATTTTGAGGGCTAAAGGGGAGTTAGTTGGTTTCCTGGCAAAGATGTGATGGGAAAATCTTTTACGGGGGCGGGGTCTTATTCCCCCCCTCCTCCCCCAAAAAACGGATTCAGTTTTATCGTCGCTCATAAACCACTGTTATGGACGTCCTTAGACTTCTGCATCCCAGCATGTAACCACCCATATAATCAAATGAGAAGCATTGTGGTATTTTATATTTATGTTGTCGATCCCTGTGGAGGTTTAGAGCATGCTTTCTGCCTGTTGAATATCCCATACCAAGATCGGCTGTCACCCTGGACAGAACACTGCTCCATCTCTTCTCTAAAGCGCTGACTGATGGTTAGCTGCCCTTAAAACGCTGATGTCAAACATTTGATGAAAATGACTCAATATTTAAAACTAAGCGTGATGACAATATAAACGTCTCTTTCCTTCCTCGACGACTATTACAACGCTACTTGTATCTACTGAATTATTTGTGAGCTTTTAAAAAACATGAGCATTTTAAATAGTTTCTGTCATGTCTTTGGTGAGATACCCTGAACTACCAAAGCTGCAGACAGCTCGATCATACAGACAGTGGCGTAGCTAGGGGGGGGCGATGGGGGCGGACCGCCCCAGGCGGCACGAGTTTTGGACGTCCTTAGACTTCTGCATCCCAGCATGTAACCACCCATATAATCAAATGAGAAGCATTGTGGTATTTTATATTTATGTTGTCGATCCCTGTGGAGGTTTAGAGCATGCTTTCTGCCTGTTGAATATCCCATACCAAGATCGGCTGTCACCCTGGACAGAACACTGCTCCATCTCTTCTCTAAAGCGCTGACTGATGGTTAGCTGCCCTTAAAACGCTGATGTCAAACATTTGATGAAAATGACTCAATATTTCAAACTAAGCGTGATGACAATATAAACGTCTCTTTCCTTCCTCGACGACTATTACAACGCTACTTGTATCTACTGAATTATTTGTGAGCTTTTAAAAAACATGAGCATTTTAAATAGTTTCTGTCATGTCTTTGGTGAGATACCCTGAACTACCAAAGCTGCAGACAGCTCGATCATACAGACAGTGGCGTAGCTAGGGGGGGGCGATGGGGGCGGACCGCCCCAGGCGGCACGAGTTTTGGGGCGGCAGCCGGCCCCCCTCCCCCCCCCCTCTCACCTGCGGCCGTAAGAATCGGTCGCGGCCGCTACCACCCCCTCCCCCCCCGCTCTTCGAGGGCGGCAAACGCAGTGGCTGCCACGGGCAGCCTAAGGCCTAGCTACGCCCCTGCATACAGAGAGCATGAACGGCGTGGACCCCAATCACTCACTTTCCAACACGTTGAGATATCTTCTTGACGCTCTCAAACCATCCACTGGGTGGCGCTGGTGTCACTTCAACCGCACGCTGAGAATTGCTGCAGAGCACATATTATTTTAACTGTCCCGCATTCAAACTGTTTTCCATTTTGACATTTACTGCGCTCACTTCACAATTATGACTCATTATGTTGTGGTTGACTTCTCAGTGACAAATCGGGAGCTATCTGCATGCCATCGATTTTATGGAGTAAATGTGCAACAAGGTGCTAGGTATTCTCTTTTAACTATTTTATCAACATCACCACACTTTCGCAGGCAGCATGTAGAGAGCGCTATTATTTTAAATTCAGAAATGCGGAGCTTTGCTTGTGCCATAAAGCATGTGGGCGTTGAAAACAGTTGTTCTCAGGAGAATATGCTGCATTCCATTTGCAAACTCTTACGGGTGTAGTAAGGCACGAGAGGCCGTGAAGAAAGTGCTTCTAATAGAAATTGCCAGTTAGAGCTTAAGTTTTATAATTAAGCCCTGCTCCCTTACCAATAATCTGTGCATTTCCACTACAAAAGCAACAACCCTCGTTTGGCTTTCCCACTTGCGCGTGCTTTAAAGACGGATCTCTAAGGTAGTATTTCTTCGGCTTTGAGGAAGTCATGTTTTTAGTTGTCCTTTTTGATTATTCCCTAAATCTAATTTACTGGCGACTCCTACCCATGTAAAACAAGGACAACAATGGAGGAGCGGGGCGAGCGAGCGCGGCAGCCTGCTCAGCTGACCACACGCTCGTGCGTCATGGCCTTTTCCCGGCATGTGTTTCCAATTATCGCGCCTGCGTCTGGGCACGATAATGGGAAACAGATGTCGGCCCTGCGCGCGTAACCGCAGGAAAAAGGCCATGACGCACGAGCGTCTGGTCAGCTTTCTGAAGCCCCTTACTATAAGTCTCGCAAGCAGCGCATGCGCTGCTCTAGGCTCGACCTAAAAAGTGCTGTCTTAATGGGCGTGCCAATTGTGTTGCACTTCACAAGCTTGTACTCGCATTCAGCTTTTACTCCGCGCAATCATAAGCTGTGTGCACTGTAATTTGTTTGCCCTGACTGATATACTGTATACTTGGGATGACTGTTCTGCATCAAAATATTTCCATTCTGTTTCTATTCTTACAGTAGTAGTTAACATAAAATGACTATAGAAAAACATTGTCTGTTTTCCTGAGATATTTGTGCTCTGCATACCCCCGGTCAGGGCTGCAGTGTGCAGCAATCAGGTCAAATATTTTTTGTATCGCAACAAACTCTGGTGGAAATATTATATTACTGTGGTTCCAAAATAAGGAATGCTATAGATTGGTACAGAAAACGTAAACATCTTGTCCCAAAACAGACACTACTGAAACCAAAATGTTTTTTGAAAAAATGTTGCTCCAGTTTGCTCAACAACTTTGGGTTCTCACACCTCATCTGCATCAACCAGCTGAGGGGCCTGTGGTCGGCCTGAACCCGGAAGTGAGTCCCAAACAAGTAGGGCCTCAGCTTCTTCAGTGCCAAGACCGCAGCAAAAGCCTCACGCTCAATTGCAACCACCTCTGTTCCCGGGCAAGTAACCTCCTTCTATTGAAGGCTACAGGTTGGTCGAGGCCCTCCTCATTTAGTTGTGAGAGTACATCTCCCACACCATGCTCTGAAGCATCTTTCTGCACCATGAATTCCTGGGAGAAGTTGGGCGCCTTGAGTAAGGGTGCCGTGCACATGGGAGATTTCAGGGCATCAAAAGCTTTCTGACAGGCGTCAGTCCAGTTCACCTTCCTTGGCTGCTTCCTGGAAGTCAGCTCAGTCAAGGGGGCAACTATGGTGCCATATCCCTTGACACACCTCCTGTAATACCCGGTGAGGCCTAAAAAGGCCCTCACCTCTGTCTGGGTCTGGGGGGGGGGGGGGGTTCCCAAGCCAGAATGGTATCAATCTTTGGCTGTAGGAGCGCCACCTGGCCGCTCCCTACTTGGGGTCCCAAGTACACCACTGTTCCCTGCCCGATCTGGCACTTGCTGGCCTTGATCGTGAGGCCTGCCCTCTGCAGAGCCTTCAACACTTCTCAGTGGTGACGCAGGTGTTCCTCCCAAGGGGCACTGAACACTGCGATGTCATCCAGGTAGGCAGCACTGAAATCCTCCAGCCCAGCCAACACCTGATTGACCAACCTCTGAAAAGTGGCAGGGGCATTCTTCAACCCAATGGGCATCACCCGGAACTGGTAGTGCCCCTCTGATGTTGAAAATGCAGACCTCTCCTTTGCCCCATCAGTTAAGGCAATCTGCCAGTACCCAGACGTTAAGTCAAACGTACTGAGGTACTTGGCAGCTCCCAACCGATCTATGAGCTCATCAGCTCTGGGGATGGGGTGGGTGACTTGGTAGTCCTATCGGGATCTGTCAGAAGCACCAAACAATGCCACTAACCTGTTGAAGCTATCCAGCGGGGACGATGGATCGCAGCAAGCCCCCCTATTCCCCCGAGCGCTAACTCCCACAGAGTACTGATACACTGCTCTGAGAGGGAACACTCCGGGGAAAAGAACTGGATAAAACAACAAATAATGCTGCGCAGGTTGGTGTCTTCTTATACCTATTTCCGGTCCAGACTCACGGTATGTCGTCAGAAGCCACCCCTCGGGTAAGTACTGCACACAGAAGAGAAAAGAGAGAGATGCGTGAATTGCACTACAGGGGGAAATATGCACACAGGTTACTAGGGGGTCACTGGGCTGATGCACATACTCACAACACTATGCAGCTGTTTATAGATATAATTTGACCATGGCTCCAATCAGAGAGAGAGAACAAATAGTCAGAAAAACCTTGTAGTCCAGGTACTGTGGCATAGTCTCTGATTGCAATCAGTAGTAAAGAGGACACGATGAGAATCACTGGAATACTCCCATAGAATAAGCCTCCTCACAATACTGCCACAAATTGTACCAGTAAAGTCACACACTGTTAATTCACAGCCAAAATCAATACCCCGCTGTTGTGGGAAACCAAGGCACAGCGAGTACAGTTATATGCCCACTAACTCCCGTCAGGAGCTACCAGAGGAATCAGGGCATTACGAGAGAATGTTGCAGCGGGGAGAAGGAAGCGCTTCTGCGCTTTCCTGCAATGGTTCCTCGTACGCTGTTAAATGCACAGCGCTTCGACCGCAACCACTGCCCCTGAACACCCGCCGAAGAAAACAATGGATCAGGGCTTGGAAGCAAAGTCACGGGTGCGGGAGGAGCACTCCTGCGCTCCACTCCCGACTATGGGACACTATACCTGACGGTCTCTGCGGTCTTCCAGGCAGACAGCGGTGACATTAGTAAGCGAATCCAGGTCAGTAAAACTCTCCCTTCTGGAACATAAGGACCGGGCCAGCACGCAGACTCCTCAGGAACAGCAGGGGGAAACCACAAACGAGCAAGAGCTACGGCAGTAAAAGCGAGATTGTCAAGCTCCGACCTCAGGAAGGGGAGGGGCTTTATAGAGTCTTGCGCTACCATGGCAATGCCTGTTCTTCCGTCCCGCCTTGCTTCTCAAAGGATTGTGGGACCTGTAGTTTCCCAACGGGCTCCAGATGCCTGATGAATGCTGGCTGTGCCCTTCTCTCTCCAGTCACACGATCATACACGCAGGGGATGGGAGCCCTGTGAAGTGATGTGGCTAACCCCTTGACACCCAGCCCCCGACAGACAGTCATGACAAGTCCACACAGAACCGGAGTTCTGGAGTGGCGCCGGGTGCGGCAACCTTTGGGACCAGGACCACTGGGCTGGAACAAGGGCTGTTGGAGGGCTCAATTACCCCTAGAGCCAACATCTTGGAGACTTCCTCCTTGATGCTAGCTTTGACCCTGTCAGTCAACCTGTAAATGTTGTGCTTCACAGGAGAACTGTACCCAGTGTTCACATCATGGACACACCACTGAGTGACACCAGGGGTCAGGGAGAACAGAGCAGCAAACTGTCCCAACAGTTGGCGGCAGTCACTCTGCTGTTCAGGAGTTAGGGCGGGGAGAGGGTTACACCGTCTACTGACCCATCATGTTCCTTAGCAGACAGGAGGTCAGTAAGAGGCTCAGTCTCCTCCTCCATTCCAGCATCTGTCACTAGGCGCATGCCCACTTCGGACCTCTCCAAGTGGGGCTTAAGGCGGTTCACATGTAGGACCCGCAAAGGGTTCTTTGGAGACTGCATAGGTGACTTTACTCTTGCACTCCACCACCTCAAATGGCCCAGTCCACTTGTTCGGGAGCGCACAAGGCTCCACTGGGGCCATGACCCACACTTTCTGGCCAGGCTGAAACTCGATCAGAGTGGCATTCTGATCATGCCATCGTTTCATCTCTTCCTGGCTGGCTTCCAGATTTGCATGAGCGAGTTGTCTGAAGCGCTTAGTCTGGTTCCTGAAGGCCAGCATGTAGCTATATACATCCTGGGGAGGTTTACTGGGAGCTTTCTCCCAGCCTTCTTTGACCATACTCAGAGGTCCTCTTACATGATGCCCATACAGGAGTTTAAAGGGACTGAACCCTAAGGACTTCTGCGGTACCCCCCTGTAAACAAACAACAGGCATGGTAAGAAAACGTCCCACTTACGCCTCATGGGTTCACCAAGACCCATAATCATGCTCTTCAGGGTCCGGTTGAATCTCTCAACCAGCCCATTTCCTTGGGGGTGGTAAGGAGTGGTGAACTTGTAGGTAACACTGCACTCCTGCCACAGGGACCTCATATACCTAGATATGAAGTTGGTCCCCCGGTCAGACACCAACTCTCTGGGGAATCCCACATGGGAAAAGATCCCCATCAACGCCCGACCCACTACGGGGGCCGTCACAGTCCGGAGAGGGATGGCCTCGGGGTACCGGGTGGCATGGTCCACCAAGACCAGGATGAACCTGTTGCTCATGGCTGTCTTGGGGTCCAGAGGCCCCACAATGTCGATGCCCACCCTTTCAAAGGGGGTGCTGATGATAGAGAAAGGTTGGAGAGGAGCCTTGCACTTCCTCCCACTCTTAATTCAAATTCAAAATTTATTTGATTTAGTTCTCCACTGAGAACAACAAATAGAATATTTAAAAATATAACAAAATTACATCTATAAATAAAAAAACTTTTATAATCATTCATCTTAATTCAAATTTATAAAAAGTTTTAAAAATTTAAACGGGTTATAGCAAACAAATTCATTGGGAGGTGATTTTAAAAGAGAAATCAAACTCTGTACATTTACACAATTACATTTTGTTTGAATTGGCTTTAAAAACCTTTTTCTGGCAGCGACTATTGTGGGATTAGGACAAAGGAACAATACATGGGTCAGGTCTTGGACTCCTCCTTGACAGAGGTCACATATGCTACTGGCAATTTTATTCTTTGTCCAGTTGCAAATTAAGGATTTAAAGGGGAGAGTCCCAAACCGTAGTAAGAACATGCATCGCCGGACACCATGTTTTAGGGTGAAAGTAAGATATTGTTGCCTTTGCTTAAATTCCACTGAGTCAGCATATGCCTTGTAAAGTGCCAATTTTGAGCAGTGCAAAATATCAAGATCATAACTTATCCTTAAAACTGAGTATTTTAAAAAAAGTTTCAAGTGTGCCGGGGTCCAGGATTTCAACAGGTCAACTGTGCATTCTGATAACTTCAGTGCAAACACAAGGTTTTGAAAAAAACGTATTTTGAAGAACCTTGATCAAAGATTTCCGATCTTAGTAATGCTCTTAAAGTGCCTGGTTCGGCATGTAAGATGTTATATGCCCATCGTATTATATTAGTAATTCCCCTGGCGTATATACTAATTAGAGAAAACTCAAGGCGCAGGGCTTGCACGGGTACAGCTTGAGACACTTTGGTTAGTTTTCGAAGGCTCTGGCTTTCTTTAAGTTGTAATGGGTGCCATTGACTTATGGGGATATGTTCTAGAGCATATGTAAGAACGGGTGGAATCTTTGTACTATAAACCTGCAGGAGGGGTAAGAAATGCCTGCGCCCAGTAGAGGAATAAAGTCTTTGAAGTGCCCCGATGTGAACATCCGCTTTGTGTGCCAAGTGTTGCAGGTGAGAGTGATTTTTAAGGTTTGAGTGAAGATACGCCCCAGATAGATGTATTCTTCCACTGTTTCCAAAGGTTTCCCTCCGAGAGTCCAGTTATAGTTTATATGTTTTTGTTTTCCTCGGAAAGGGACTATTTTAGTTTTTGTTATATTTGGAACAAGAAAATTCCTTTTAGTATATATGGAAAGTGCATCCAGATTCCTTTGGAGACCAAAAGGTGTGAGGTCAAGGATGATCACGTCATCTGCGTACAACAGGGTATGTATTTTAGACAATGCTATTTTCGGGGAAAGTTGTTTACCTGTATTAAGCTATCTGGGAGATCGCTTATATACAGGAAAATAGTAATGGGGCTAAAAGACACCCTTGCTTTAATCCGTTCGATGTTTTGATTGGAGGTGTTAGGCCCTTCTCTTGTCCCAATAACACTTGACACCAGGTTTCGGAGTGTAATGAAACAATTGTACGAAGCAGGTTTTCTGGGATTCCCAGTTTTTTTAGCTTTTGCCAGAGCGATAGTCTGTCCACTCTGTCAAACGCTGTTGAAAAATCGATAAAGACAGAGTAGACGACCTGTAGTTTTGAAACCACATATTTGTCAATTATGGCTTGGAGTGTAGCTATATTGTCATGTACAGAGTGATTTTTCCGGAACCCAGCTTGATTTAATGGAATGGATCCAGTTGAGAAAGCCCATTCTTTAAGATGCTCCAGGACGCTGGCCGCGAAGATCTTTCCTGTCGCGTCCAGTAAGGCAATCTGTCGGTAATTGTCAGGGGACAGCCGGGAGCCCTTCTTATGAATTGGGATGATTATACTTCCTTTCCAGGAACTCAGAATTTCGCCGGTGACGAAGCAATAAGAAAAGAGAGGAACTAGAAACAGGCTCCATTCCTTTGGATTCTTTTTGAGCACCTTTATTGATATCTGGTCTGGGCCCGTTGCTGCAGATGATCTTGCGTTTCTTATAAGGAGATCAATTTGGGAAGATGTTGGAGCAAGATTGTCAAAAGTGATTTCTCCTATATTATCTACTGTAGGTTTCATACTTTCTACCCTCACGTTCTCCTTGTATAGACTTTTTAAATACCCTTCCCATTCCCTTGGAGGGACTGGTGCAGTTTGTAAAGGTTTTTTTGTTCCTGTTTCTTTTGCAATGAGGGCCCAGTATTCGCGCATGTTTTTTTGTTTGACCGCGATCTGGATATCCATCCATTTCTTATCCTGTTGCTCTTTTTTTTGCTTATTTTTTACCCTCCGATGGTGGTTTGTTAGTATTTTGATTTCCTTTTGTCTACTTTCGGAAAAATATAAAAATTGCGCCCAAATTAATTTGTTTAGTTTTATTGCGTTTGTATCCAAATTATTCCTTTTAGATTTTCTTGGGTAAGAGCTACAGTGATTAGAGATTTCTTGCAAGAATTCCACCAGTTTCTTTAAAGTGGCTTCGACCTTTACTATTGGATCCGTGCTATCTATGGTTGTAAGTATGTGCACTAATGCCTTCCCTGTTCTAACATTGTCGAGTACTCGGGTGTTCCAGGTAAGGCGTCCTTGCCCCTGGTTCACCAAAGCTGGACTTTGGAGGAACATGTTATAGCACGTGGAGCTGGATTTCACTATTAGACCTGTGGAGAGTCTTAAAATTGCATGATCGCTACCCTGGTTAAAGTTAATACTTAAGTGCATTATTCTCCTGAACAGATCCTGGCTGCATATCATATAATCTAGTATTGAGGAGTTAAAAATACCTTTTCTTGTACAAGATGCCGGTATATCTCCTTCGATGTTACCATTTAAGATGACTCCGTTGATAGCTGGCAGCGAGGAGAGTATTATTTACCCACGTTTATCAGCTTTAATTCCTGCAGGAAAGGTAGGTATAGAAATTGACCGGGCCTCTTCCTGTTGACCATAATCCCATTTCTCCAGTAAGTCATTGGAGATTTTCCCATTAAGGTCACCTGTTAGGAAGATTGGCGGGAATCCTGGATTTTCTACCACCTCTTCCATCTCCCGGAGGATTTCGCACATAAGAGGATCCACTCTTACCACTTGCCTGGCAAGTCTGGCAAGTCCTACAATGGGTGTCAGAATCTTTGCACATTTGGGGCCAGTAAAAGAGGGTGACAAGCCTCTCTAAGGTCTTATCTTGCCCCAAATGCCCTGCTAAAGGCACATCATGAGCCAGACCCAGTAGGAAGGCTCTGAAGCACTGGGGTACCACCAGCACACGGGCTGACCCAGACTCAGCAACCTTAGGCTCACTATGCAGTAGACCATTCTACCAGTAGATCCAGTGAGACCCAGACTGATCACCTGCTGGCTGGCTTGCAGCCTGCTACCACAAACCAACAAGAGAGGGGCATTCCTGCTGCTCGTTGCAGAATTCCTGCCTGGATGGGCCCCCTTCCTGCTGCCTATGGGTCAGCTCAGGCAGGTCCCCCCCAGTTCAGCCACTTGCTCCCCTGTAGGTTCCAGGGCATCCCCCTCAAGGTCTGCCTCCTCCTGGACCGTGGGAACTTCGGCGGCCGGTTTCCCACACCCCCTGCTTCCTCTCTTTCTGGCAGGCACCTGGGCCATTCTTCCAGGCTCCAGGTCCTCTTGATTGCCCTTACCGGCTGCCATAGACCGAGTGGTCACACACGCCCACTTAGGCAGACCCAACATCTCCAAATGAGACTTACGCTCCACCTTCTTCCATCGTTGCCTAGCAGACAGTCAACAGGCAAGGCTGGCCTCACAACTACTTTCAAGGTACCTGATACCCCCCCCCCACTCAAAGGGAACCTGTGCCACTTTGCAGAGGCACTCTGAGTTGTCAGCTGCAACTACTGTATAGAGTACATTGGGGACCACCTGCTCTTCAGACACTAGCCGACAATGGACAGCTGTCACACTGGCTCCAGTGTCTCTCAGAGCCTGCACCATATGGCCATTGATGGTCACCCACTGCCCGTATTTCTCAGTGTTAGCGGGCAGGTGGGTTCTTGGGACCATCTCACTGTCTCCTAGTGAGACCAGGGTCAATTCTGCTGGCTCCCACCCCCTCTCGGACTCCAACTCCTCCCCCAAGGCTACACTAGTCAACCCATGGGGCGGTGCACCTGTGGGTGCCGGGGTTGTCTTTTTGGGACACTAGGATCCCCAATGAAGTGGCCCACCTGACCACAAGCATAACATGCCCAGGGGCCCTTCTGTACAGGCTTACCTGTAGGGACCCATGACTTCTCTCACTGGGGGGCTGGGAACCCTTACCGTGGTTCTTTTGGGAATTACTTTGGGGCCCTTTTTGGAACTCCTTCTGTTTACCCTTGTCCCCCCCATTCTTCTACTGGGTACCCTGCCCACCTTTGGCGGAGTCTTCCACATGACCTTTGTGGACCCTGGTACTGACCCAGCAGTCCGCATCCACAGCAAGCTTCCTGGGGTCAGTCAGCTTACTGTCAATTAAATGCTGGCGTAGCTCTGGAAAACAACTACCAGACAAGTGCTCCCATGCAACCAAATCATAGAGCCCCCTGAAAATAATTTACCTGGCTACCCTTCACCTAACCATCTAGTGCAGGACACATACTCCACCCAAGTGCTTGACTCCAGCTTCTTACAGTTCCTAAGCTTCTGCCTGTACAGTTCTGGGGTCAAACCATACCTTCTGATCAAGGCTTCCTTCATATGGGCATAAGACATAAGCTCCTCGCTTGGTAAGACTGACAAAGTTTCCCTCCCCTCTGTCACGAAGCTGCTCCACAACCCCGCCCCCCAGTCTCTCTCTCGGGGATTCGTGGGACCTTGTTGCTACTTCATATGCCTTAAACCACTGACCAATGTCCTCACTCTTTACAAAATCCTTAATCACTTCCTTGGGGATGTATACCTTCCCTTCTCCAGGCACTGACAACAAGCTGCCACCATTGGAACTGGACTCTGCACTCTTGGCCTTTATGTCTCGCTCCTTCAACCCTGTCTCTAAGAGCATCCTCTTTTCTTCTAGAGCCAATTTCTGCCTTTCAAACTCCAATTCCTTATTCTCCTTTCCTAACCTGAGCTTTGTAAGCTCCAGCTCATGCACTCTATCCCTTCTTCTGTCCTCCAACTCCTCTGGAGACAGACCTTTTGAAGACACACTGCTGCCATCTCTGAAAGGTTTCCTCCCCCTGGCATATTCAGCAGCCCCTCCTGCTGCCCATCAAAATCTTCTGCTTTCACCAGAGGATCCTCATCCTGCCCACTGGCATTTCTGGATTCCAACCAAGCCCTCAATGACTTTTGGTATTCCTCCTTTCTGGTGAGGCCTCTCACAGAGATTTTAAATTTCTTGCAGATGTCTTTCAGTTGAGACACAGTGTAGGTTTCCACCCTATCCTCTTCAAATTCAATGTCAATAGATGCAATAGATGCTGGCTTGTTCATGATGAGAAATTGGCAGTTCTCAAGTTGCAGAAAATCCAAAAAGAAATGTTCACCAATAGTATGTGGTTGCGTAATGGTGTGCACTATGCTAGTAGTATACACCAATCACTGTGTGTAAGGCACAAATGCAAGTGCAGATCCTCACCGCTGACCACTAATGTTAGAAATGGGGGTCTCTAGCTGGCAATGGTTTGCACCTTTGTCCAAGTAGGGACCCTTCTTCCTAGTCAGGATAAGCGGGGTAAACCTCTAAAATAACCCATGCTCACCCCCTTGGTAGCTTGGCACGAGCAGACAGGCTTATCTCAGAGGCAGTGTGTAAAGCATTTGTGCATGCATACTGTAACACAGTGAAAACACTACAAATAGACACCACACCAGTTTAGAAAAATAAGTAAAGCTTTATCTAAACCAAACAGGACCAAAAACGACAAAAAGAATCCAACATACAATATTGTAAAAATAGTTACTTTGCAAGATAACCTTTAAATTGCAGAAATAGCTGAAGAACACAGTTCCTCCGAGTCGGTAGCTCCATCCGGGGCTACCGCGATGCTGAAAACGACAGAGTTTACCAATTCCAGCTGACCGCATCGATGCGGGGTCAGCTAAAGTGAAGACAGACTCGAAAACAGTACGTTTCTCGTTGCTGCTGACACGATGGTACGAGGCGGTCGGGGCAACCGTTGCGGTTGCATTGCAAAAATGGAAGCGGTGCAGGGTGCAGTGCCCTCACGATGCGGTGCAGGCAGCGGCTCGGTGACAATCGTCCAGATGGGGTCCGTGAGGCCAAGGCTTACGGTGCAGGGTGAGGCGGTGCTTGATGCGGTGCTGGCAGGTTGCGGTACAGGCCACTGAGCCGGTTGGTGTTCCTGTCGAGCAGCGACGTTGTAGGTGACGTCCAGGCAGGGTGAAGCGAGGCGGTGCGGAATGAGGTACCCACAGGACACGGTGCGAGCAACGGCTCGGTGAAGGTCGTCAAGATGGCATTGGTGAGACCAAGGACGCGGTGCGAAGTGCGGCGGTGCCTTCTGCAGGGCCTTCAGGACACAGAATCCTGCGACGGACTCGGTGACAGTCAGTTGCCCTTTTCTTCTGTCGTGACTGAAACCAGCTGTTCCAGAGACAGTGCCCAGAAGGATGGTGAGGTCTTTGCTGTTCCTGAGACCTCGTGAACGGGGGGCAAGCTCTACTTCCAAGCCCTTGGAGATACTTCTCAAGCAGGATACACACAGTTCCTCTCCTTGGCAAAAAACAGCTACTGCAGTCCAACACCAGACAGCACACAGCAAAGGGGCAGTACTCCTCCTCCAGTTTCTTCCACCTCTTCTCCTCGGCAGAGGTTCCTCTTGAAGTCCAAAGTCATCTAAAGTTCAGGGGTCTGGGCCCCATTTTTTATAGTACAAAATACTTTGTTCTCTGGAGGCAGAGAGTGTCTGTGCTCAGCCAAAACTGGTTCTGTCCTCTCTGGTGTAGCTGCCCTGCAGGAGGTGGAGACAGCATTGTCCAAGGCATACCAGGCCCATCCAGGTGTGATAGAAATCTCCTCCCCCTACTCTAAATGCAGACCAGGTCTATTCATCCCAGCCCTTACTCACCCTGGAAAGGCAGGACACACCTCACACCCCCGTGGCTGTCTGAACAGAATGCACATCCCCAGCCCCACCACTCCAAAACCAGACAGTCAATACACAAACCTAGCAGAGGCACACGGGATGGCTAACCAAGAAAATACTAAAAGTGGTATTTTCAAACACACAATATAAAAATCATCTTTACCAAAAGATCTATTTTTACATTCTGAGTTCAGGCATACTAAACTCCATTTTCCTATCTTGTTTCCATGGGCAGTTATACTTATAAGATGTTATAAGTTAACTTCCCATTCTATCCTATGGGACAGATAGCCTTGCTTTAGTGAAAAACGAAATTGGCAGTATTTCACTATCGGGACACACCACACACATCAGGGCATGTCCTACCTTTCACATAAACTGCACCCTGCCCACAGGGGTACCTTGGGCCTACTTAAGGGGTGACTTACATGTAAGAAAAGGGAAGGTTAGGGCCTGGCAAGTGGGTGCACTTGCCAAGTCAACATGGCAGTACTAGACTGCACACAGACACTGCAGTGGCAGGTCTGAGTTACCTTTGAAAGGCTGCTTGTGTGGGTGGCACAATCAGTGTTGCAAGCCCACTAGCAGCATTTTGTTTACAGGCCCCGGGCTCACACAGTGCACTGTACTAGAGACTTAATAGTAAACCAAATATGCCAATCATGGAATCACCAATCCATAACAGCAATTTACAGAGGGAACACTTGCACTTTGGCACTGAACAGCAATGGCAGAGTGCCCAAAGCATCTAGACCAGCAAAACAAAGTCCAACCCACAGCAAAACACAGGAGGCAAAAGGCAAAAAAATACAGGGGAAACCCACGCCAATGATGCCAGGTCGAACACTCCCCACTCTACCATGACCTATGTTCTCACAAATCATGTAATTTCAGATGTCATAAGTCTTGTTATGAATGCTATGATTTCACATGCTAAAAGTTATGTAATATGCAAGGATATAACCAGGGAATAGAGAAGGCGTGAGTTATAGTTAATGTAGTGTGGCGAGTGAGGTGACCAGAATGTGTACAGTGGTGCACGACTTATAGTAAATTGAAGGTGGTGCGTAAATTATAAATGTAAGTTATAACTATGACATAGTAATTTGAAGGTGGTGTGTAAATTAGAAATATAAGTTATAACTATAACTTTAGAATTTCTAATGTTTGTGTAGTTTAAGTTGGATTTGTATAGAAAGAAGAACTAAAGTGCTTGAGGTATGTGTGGCTGTAGATACACATGCTGTGCAAACTCCTGCCATCTATTAGTAGGCCCGGATATGTGCTAGTTATTTTTTGTTAAAGAATTCTTCTCGAGTCATGAGGTAATATGACTCCACCTCTTGCTTGTAATGCGCATGCTCATGCTCATCGGCTCCATTGTTAGATTGTTTTTTCTGCTGTTGGGCTCAGATGTGTGGTCCCATGCTCCACATCAACGCCATTTCAGTGTTATTTTCAGCTTTAACGATCGCGTTCCCCTTGTCTCATATCGCGTCGATGGCTGTAGTTTTGTCCGGGGCAGACCTCCGGTCGACTTCAGCCCCTTGTGGGGCCATGCCATTTGGGGCCTTTATTACCCTTCTGCTTGCTGCACTCTCACAATGCCTCTCCTGTGATGAAACGGACGACCTTTCATTACTGCCCTCGGTGTCATGAGAAACTCCCCCCAGGTCTGTAACCTTTTCCTCTTAACCCGAGCACGATGAGGCATCCTGCCATGCCTGCAGACCCTTCCAGTCGAAAAAAGACTCTTTGAGACTGCTAGGCCCATCGACTTGAGATGTCGTGAATGAGCGGCAAAGACACCACAGTCCTCTTCGGCACCCAAGACCTCCAGGGGGAACATCAGCCAGAGTCCTCGGCCACCGACGAGGACGCTTTCTCGCCCTATGCCAGCTCTGGGTCCGACTTCGAGATCAAAGACCTCCCTCCTCAACAGGCCGTGAGTACAGCTCGCGCTCCTCATCCCCCTCCACACCGCTCGCACTCTGAGCTTCAACATGGATAGGCCTCTTGGCAAACACTGTCTTTGGGCCATGGTCGGCACTGACCGTCCACTTTAGATCCCATGCCCAGCTTTGGATCCTAAAGCCAAACCTTTTCGCAGCGCCCGCTCCCCGTTAGTGCCCACACGACCTTCGGATCCGAAACCGTTGGAGGTGAAACCCACGTAACATTCGGTGCCAACAAAAAAATAGACGGTCTGGCCCATCGAGCCGGTCCTCCAAAAACTGCAGGATGAACTTGATGCTCATCAGAGACATATTTTCATCCATCCTCAGACCGGCCGAATTCTTACACAGCCTCCGGCATCAGGCACTCAGCCTTCAAAGAAGCTCTGGAGCTCCCACCACCACCCAAGCAGTGGAAGAAGTAAGACTTGGCCACCAGTCCTCCTCCTGAGCCTCTACTGCCTGCTCCCTCCACCACTTCACCCAGGCCACCAAAATCACCATTCCTACCTTCTTCTTAACCTGACCCACTTTCTTATACACCACAGGGGTCACCACATTCCGACCTGGGCGAACATGGCGGGGGGGGGAGGGAACTATATGACATACCGCCACAAGGAGACCCATGGGATTTCTATGATGAGGATCCCCCAGGGGATACAGATCCTGAACTACCCTGTCAGGCCCGCCCCTCCAGACAACTCTACCTCTTACCACGAGGTCGTAGGACAGGGCTGCTTCATACCATAGGGTGGTCATGCACAAGGTACCCGTTGAAGAAGACCTCCTCTTCTAAACTCTTTCCTCTGCCCACCTTTCCACGCAGTACCTGCCCATGTTAACGGGAATGCTCAAATCCGCTCCTGACATTGTTAAACCTTGATTAATCACCCAAGCCGATAAGAAGTATAAGGCTTCACCATCAGACCCTCTCTACATTAGGGGCTAACTCCTCCCAATTCCCTGGTAGTACATACCGCCCGCATTGTTTATCCGTCAGATAAAGAAAGCAAGTGCATAGACGCTGTTGGCAGCCGCATCACTGCGCAGTCCGCCAATCATTGGCGCATCGCCAACTGCATCAGCCTGCTCTCAGGTACAACCGGGCCCACTGAACCTAGATGGAGGAGCTCCTCCAACATCTTCCAGAGGAGCACCATTAGAGAGGGCATGAGCTAGTCTCGGAGGGCCAGCTTATCTCAAACGCCACCATTAGATGTGCCTTAGATGCTGCTGACATGGCTGCTCAGGGCATTAAAATGAGCATGCTCCTCCGCAGACACGCCTGGCTCAGTGTCTCCGGCTTCTAGACGGATGTTCACCAACTTCTCTTCAACCTGCCCTTTGACAGGGAACATCTCTTTGGGCCACAGGTTGACGAGATGTTGGAGATGATAAAGAAAGACACGGAAACGGCGAAGGTTATGGGTGCCTTACAAACCCCGCCTCGTGGGTCCTTTGGCAGCTCAGCTTATCGCTGAGGCTCCAAAACCTGAAGCCTCTACATCCTCTCACTGTCAGCCAGCTCAGCAAACCTCCACAAGAGGCTACTTCAGAGGTGGCTACTGTGGTAACAGCCACAAAGGTAGAGGCAAAGGTGGCTTCTTCTAAGGAGCACCCTCAGCCAAGCAATGACTTGCCACTCCTCCCCCCCCCCCCCACCTCACAGCACCTGTCGAGGGTCGGCTTCAGATGTACTTCCCTACCTTGCAGCACTTCCCCTGAGACCAGTGGGGTATTAGACCATCATTTAACATGGCTACTGTTTGGAGCTCACTTCCACACCTCCCAGCACACCACCCTGCAGACAAGTCCGCTCACAAGAACACCAGCGCTTGCTTTGGGAAGAGGTTCAAGCGCTCCTCCTCAAAGGGGCTATAGAGCCTGTGCCACAACACCTACAGGTCTCAGTCCCAAGAAGGTAGCGTCCCTCAGGCCCATTCTGGACCTCAGACCCCTCAGCGGGTCATCCTGTCAGAATATTTCCACATGGTCACTCTCCAGGATGTCATTCCGGTGCTACAGTAAGACAATTTAATGACTGTACTTGATCTCAAAGATGCCTAGTTCCACATCCTGATTCACCTAGCACATCTGAGCTACCTGGGGTTTGTGGTAAGTGGCAAACACTATCATTTCAAAGTGCTGCCTTTCTTGGTCACCACCGCACCTCAAGCTTTCAGAAAATGCCTTGCAGTAGTGGCTGCGCACCTGTGAAGACGGGCATCCATGTATTCCCATACCTGGATGATTAGCTAATAAAGAGCGCAGCACAATAGCAGTGTGTCGTACGCACCTAAGCCACTATAAACCAGCTTCACGAACTGGGCTTTGCCATCAACGCTGTAAGGTCCCATTTCCAACCCCTTCAAATCGAACACTATTTAGGGGTCATCCTCAATGCAGAGGTTGGCAGGGCCTATCCCAATCCGGCAAGGGTCCAGTCCTTTCATGCATTTCTCCCTCTTTTTCAGCCAGATCAACTGGTCACAGTCCAGATAGTCATACTCCTTCACGGCATGATGGCCTCCTGCATCACCTTAGTTCCCCACGCAAGGCTACATATGTGCCTGCTGCAGGAATTCCTAACGCATCAATGGTCTCAAGTGGAGGGTCATTGAGAAGATCTAGTGTTGATCAGTTGCCACCACTCTCTGCAGTTGTGGAACACCAACAATTTGTTGCCGGGGCAGCCTTTTCTAGACCCAGTTCAGTAGATTACCATTACAATGAATGCATCTCTCACTGGGTGGGGGTGCATCTACAAAACCTGACTGTTCAGGATCAGTGGGATCCCAGTCACAGGGGTCTCCACATCAAAAATCTGGAGATGTTCGCGGCTGCAGTTCCTCAAACCTGAGCACACGCAGGCCCGTCCATACCCCCTCTCCACCATCCTTCCCCGCGGACTTAGGAGAACACCGACCGAGATTCATACACTGCAAACTACGGGCTGGGCCTGGGAGCGCCTGCGTAGGTATCTAGGGGCCGAACACCTGTATACTCTGCACTTGCCCATGTTAGTCAACCCCTGGATAGCGCCCACAACAGAAACACTGACACAGCGGGCGCCTAACCTCTGTCGAATACAAACCATAGGAGATCTGTTATGGGATGGGCAATTACGGACAGTTGCTGATTTGACCGGGGATCGAAATGTAAACATGTTAGATCGTTTTTTAATGCATAGAACACGAGTAGCACTGCTCACTGCAATGTGCCCTGAGACGGGGGAGCCTGCAGAATTCCCCCTACTGACCACAGTCATTACCGCGCCAGATGGAGCGCACTTAGTGTCCAAATTATATCGGCAGGCGCTCCGACCAGTTATGGGCGGTGGAGCCCGCGCAGCCTGGGAGAGAGACATAACGCAGCCCTTGACGGAAAAGATGTGGTCCTATTGCTACGAGCAGACACGACTAGTGTCAAATAATTATAAGCATAAGCTCCTGCATTTCAAGCACCTACATAGGATTTATGTCACCCCGATGCTGCTCGCAAGGATGGACAGTACGAAACCAGATTGCTGTCAGAGATGCGGGAGGGCACCGGCTGACTTCATACATTTAGCATGGAATTGCCCTGCTGTACTGGCATATTGGGAGGCGGTGTTTGGGCATCTAGAGCAAATGGTGGAGGTCGAGCTTCTGCACACACCCTTGCTGGCCCTATTGGGGTATGTGCGCCCATTAAGTCCGGGGATACAACGTTTTACCGCAATTGCATTGCTGCTGGCTAAAAGGCAGGTCTCTCTAAACTGGGGTGGGACCTCGGCACCTCTAGTGGGAGCTTGGCTCCGAGACATGATGTACTGCAACACGACTAGCGACGTCTGAAAAACATTTGGCAGCCACTCCGATCCTATTTGCTGCTGCACCCGGAATTAACTGACTAAAATGTATCGGATGGTGATGTAATTGTAGGGTTAGCCAACTGGTCCTGGGAATCGGGATCATCAGACTGGTTTTTGTTGCAAGAGCCTGTATAGTTGTTTTATAGTTAGTTGAAATGGAACTAATGCAGATGTATGTGGCTAATTTTTGTTCCGACTTATTAGTGATCAGCTCATGTGATCCACATTGCATGTACAATGTAACTCTTGTATGACTTTTTGAAAAAATGCAATAAAAACAAGTAAAAAAAAAAAAAAAAACTATCTGGAGATGTTAAATGTCCATCTATCGTTCAAGCCCTTCCTTCACCACAGAGTGGGCAAGGTGGTCCTCATACGGTTGGACAACATGACAGCCATGCATTACCTACAGAAGCAGGGAAGCACTCACGCTCACCAGATTGCTTAGCTAGACCAGGCCATTTGGCCTTGGACTCTTCAACACAGGTTCTACCTGCTGGCGGGGTACCTTCCGGGGATGGACAACGACTTTCCAGACTTCCTCAGCAGGATGCATTAACAAGTCCACACGTGGCAACTCTACCCGAGTAGCATCCTTTAGGAAGTCTGGCGATGGGGGTTTCCAGCTGTGGACCTCTCTGATACAGCAGAAAACACAAAATGCCTAAACTTCGCCCCCAGATTCCCACACCCACAGTCCATGGGCAATGCACTATAGATGAATTGGTCAGGGATATTTGGCTACGCTTTTCCGCCTCTCCACTACCACCATTTTTGGTTCTGAGGTTTCAGCAAACCTCCCTCAACTTCATCCTAGGGGTTCCCATCTGGTCCAAACAGCCCTGGTTGACCACTCTCATCTAGCTTTCAGTGGTTCTGCATGAGAAACTCCCCAACAGGCTGGACCTTCTCACGCAGAACCATAGAGAAATCAGGCACCCCAACCCCAGGAGTCTTAACTTTGCGATCTGGCTCCTAAATTCCTGAGTTTGGTTACCTCAATCTACCTCCCAAATGCATGAATATACTTAGGAAGGCAAGCAGGCCTACTACTCATGCCTGTTATGCCGCCAAATGGAAAAGGTTTGTCTGCTACTGACTCTAAAACCACATTGACCCTTGTAGTGGCTAATGCCCTACACAGTGTTGTTCCCTATTACACCTACAAACCTGTGGGCTAGCCTTCACATCCATTCGACTACATTTGACTGCTGTGGCCGCTTATCTCCAAAATAGGCAACACGTTTCCCTCTTTAGCATATCAGTCATTATAGCTTTTATATAGGGACTCAAGGGGACCATTCAACCTCAGGTCCCCACTGGCACCGGTGTGGAATCCCTACATAGTCTTCACAAGACTCATGTGTCTTCCCTTTGAGCCCCTTCACTTGTGTCCCCTTCAGTTTCTCTCTTGTGGCTATCACCACACTAAGACATGTCAGTGAGCTTCAAGCTTTAACACTGGAAGAACCTTTCAGGTTCATAAGGATTGGGTTGTCTTTCCACTAACCCTACATTTCTTCCTAAGGTAGTTTCTACTTTCCACCTTAACCACTCTTTAGAACTCCCAGTTTTCTTTCCTCAACCTGACTCAATTGCAGAACGGACTTTTCACACCTTAAATGTTAAACAAGCCATAATGTCCTAGTTGGATAGGATGAAACCCTTTCATGAGACTCAACAACTTTTTGTTGCTTTTCCTGAACCGCACAAGCGGAAGACTTTATCAAAACCAGGCATAGCCAGATGGATAGTTAAATGTATCTAAACCTGTTACGCAAAAGCTAAAAGGGTTTTGCCTGTTACTGAGATTGTCCACTCTACTAGTAAGAAAGGGGCTTCTGTGGCCTTCCTGTGAAACATCACCATAGCTGACATTTGTAAAGCAGCTACTTGGTCTACACCACACACTTTCACTAAACACTATCATGTGGACATAGTAGTATCTCGCCAGCAAGCCTAGGTTGGTCATGCTGTACTTTGCACCCTTTTTCAATCTTCTGCAACACCCACAGGCTAGCCACCGCTTATGGGAGGACTGCTTTACAGTCTATGCACAGCATGTGTATCTACAGCCACACATGCCTCGAACGAAAAAGGTTACCCTGCACGCATCTGTTTGTGACATGTAGTGCTGCGTAGTGCTATAGATTCACATGCACCCACCCCTCCTCCCTGGATGCCTCAGGCTGTTGCAGTTATCATTCCTTCTTACTTCTTTTGCATAGTCAGCTTCCTTTCTCTCTCCTGTATTGCTTTGCTCTATCTCTATTCTCACCCGCCATGCGGAAAACAATCTTAACAGTGGAGCAGATGAGCATGCACATTACAAGCAAGAGGTGGACTCACACTACCTTGTAACTCAAGAAGAATTCTTCAAAGAAAAACAACTTGCATGCATCCAGGCCCAACACTAGATGGTAAGAGTATGCACAGCATGTGAATCTAGAGCACTGCATGCCACAAACATATGCTTAAAGGGTAAGTAACATTTTCCTTTCCTAACTATAACTTGTCTATAACTTTTATTTTCATTCAATTTCAATGTTTTTTTATTTTTAACAAGCATTTTTTTTTTTTAAATCGTGCAGTTAACTGTTAAGTGTAGAGTCCTAAAGTGGAGAGCGGTACAATAGAGTTGGGGGCGAGTGTTGTAAAGTGTACTGTCATACAGTATAGGGGAGTAGAGTGGACTGTGGTACAGTGGAGTGGCATACAGTGAAATAGCGTAGAATGTAGTGGCGTAGAGAGGAGTGGCATATAGTGGAGCAGCGTAGTGGTGTAGAGTGCATAATGTTGAGTTTAGTGGCTTACAGTCTAGTGACGTAGAGTAGGGTGTAATATTGTATTGTAATTGCATTTATATAGCGTTTACTACCCCTGACAAGGCTTCAAAGTGCTTTTTGGCGAGTAGCACGCTACTCCGGGACCCATAGAGGATTAGTGTTGAATTAGTATAGTGAAATATGAAAGTAATTTTAAGTGGTGGATAGGTTAGTCAGTTATTTGGATTCGGAAGGATAGCCGAAGGATAGAAGAAAAAAAAAAAGTTTGTATTTATATAGCGCTTGTTACCCCTAATGGGGTGTTGAAGCGCTTTTTTTTTTTTGGGCAAGTAGCACGCTACTCCGGAAACCCATAAAGGAAGGGGGAAGAAAGGTTTGCATTCATATAGCACCTGTTACCCCTGATGGGTGTTGAAGCGCTTTTCTGGCGAGTAGCACGCTACTCCGGAACCCATAAAGTATTAGTGTTGAAAATTAGTATAGTGTAATGTGAAGTAATTTGAGTGGTGGATATGTTATTCAGTTATTTGGATAGAGAAGGGTAGGCTGCGGGATAGAAGAGGGAACGAGGTTTGTATTTATATAGCGCTTGCTACCCCTGATGGGGTTTTGAAGCGCTTTTTTGGCAAGTAGCACACTACTCTGGAACCCATAAGGATTAGTGTTGAATTAGTATGGTGAAACATGAAAGTAATTTGAGTGGTGGATATGTTAGTCAGTTATTTGGATTGAGAAGGGTTGGGGCGGGGTAGAAAAAGGTTTGCATTTATATAGCGCTTGTAACCCTGATGGGGTGTTGAAACGCTTTATTGGCGAGTAGCACACTACTCTGGAACCCATAAAGGATTAGTGGTGAATTAGTATAGTGGAATATGGAATTTGAGAAGTGAACATGTTAGTCTGTTATTTTGATTGAAAAGGATAGTGGAGGGATAGAAGAGTAAAGGATTTGGATTTTTTTTTTTTTTGGAAGTCATAGCAGTAGGAGGCGGCTTTTGGATGAGTAAAAAGGGGAAGAGTCAGAGGGAAGAGTTTAGAAAGGTTTGTTTTGGGGGATCGGTTTAGTAAAAGAGGAGTCCGATGATGCAAGGAGGGGTAGAGGAGGGGAGAGTCTAGAAAGGGTTATTTTGGGGATCATAGTAGTGGTATGGGTTTTGGGATAAATGAGAGAGTGGATGTAGAGGATATATTGATAGATGTATAGGGTGAGAAATAGGGTAGTGCATTGGAAAGAGTAGTAGAAAGAAGTTTGAGATGAGTCAGAAAGTTGGGCTAGAAGATATATTGAGAGAAGTCTAGGCTGAGAAATAGGGTAGTGCATTGGAAATGCTAAATAAGAAGAAAGTGATAAATATATAGATCCATATATAGATCCATTGAAAGTATATAGATGCATAAAGGAGGTAAGTATATGTAGATTAAAGATATTGATAGAGGTACAGGCTGAGAAATAAGGTAGTGCATTGGATATGCTTTTTCAGGAGAAAAGTAACAAACACAGTATAGTGGAGTAGTGTAGAGTAGAGTGGTGTAGACTGCAGTGTTATACAGTGGAATAGCTTAGACTGTAGTAGCATAGAATGTAGTGACGTAGAGTGGAGTGGCGTATAGTGGAGTGTCGTAGAATGTAGTGTTGGATGGTGTAATAGCGTACACTGGATTGTCATGGAGTGGCGCGTAGTAGACCAGCTTAGTGTGCAGTGGTGTACACTGAAAGGCTGCACGGTGGAGTGGCATAAAGTAGGATAGCGAAGAGTTGTAGAGTGGAGTTTTGTACAGTGGTACAGTGTACAGTGGAGGGGGGTATAATGTAGTGGCGTAGACTGAAGTGTCATAGAATGGAGTGGCATACAGTATAATAGTATTGTTTCCAGTGGTGTGGAGTGGAGTGGCATAGAGTGGAATAGAGTGGAGTGGCATACAGTGGATTAGCGTACAGTCTAGTGGCATATAGTGGGGTGGCATAGAGTGGAATGGCGTGGAGTGTGTTAATTGAAACGGACGTAGCGTCAAAGTGTGTGAACAGATGTAGATGTAATGTGGCAGGAATATACATTATGAGGTGTAAATGGTAATTTTTGGTGTTATGTGTGAATAGTGTAAGTAGTGCTAAAGTTATATGCTTAAAAAAAATTACTTGTATATTGTATAGCGGTATACCGCTGTAAGTTTGCGGTATACTGCGGTATGTGCGGATGAGAAGTCAGTATGGGATTGGCTAATGGCTGTGCTTACTAAAGGTAAAAGGCAGCCACGTAATTGTTATCACAGTTTGGCTGCGTTCTACGGCCTGCATTTTGTTGTGTTCTGGTTTAGGGACTTAGATATAGGTAATTATTAGGTTTTATTGTTGTTCACTACATAGAGAATTTTTTTATATATTTTATAGCATTCGAGGAGAAGTGCACATTTTTTTAAGTAGTGCAGTAATTTGCAGGTATTACTGCGCTACTTTGTAGACTTTCTGTTGCATATTTAAATATGTTGAAAATCGAAAATACACTTTAATGCACTATATTTGTAAAACATAGTGTATTACATTGTATGTTACATTTTTTAACATATTTTTATTTTTGTTTTTTGGTACCGTGGTGCTCCCAAGGTAGTACTGCGGTACTCCATATTTATTTTTTTAAAATATAGAAACGTATACATATTTTATTATTACTTACCTAGCTCTGAAGGCGTAACGCAGAACACAGCCAAACTGTACCTACAAACAGCATGGTTGCTTTTGTTAGCCAATCACCTAATGACTTGTCATCACTATGTACCGTGGTACTTCCGCGAAATACTGCGACAAGAGATATCACTATGTTAAAATGCCTTAAAAATTGAAAAACACTTGACAAATACTGACCTGTAAATCTGTTCAGCCGTTTTTTGTGCTATGTCCAATACAAAAAGTCTATGTAAAATGCATTGGCGCCAGAACCTGTTCTGAAACCCCCCTTTTTTCTTTGCCCCCCCCCTTCACCAATCACCGCAAAACTTTGCATTAGCCGCCAATGTAGAAGGAAGTATAGGTCTGCAAACATTCGTGGAGATTCATCAACAGGCTGAAAGTTATTAAGGGGTAAAATTCCTCTCTCTGGTAACCCTAACTATAACTACAGAGTGGTTATTGCCACTCTGGAATATCATTTCAGATAACATTCTGATAGCATTTGTTACATTTAAACTTTGTGGAAGCGTTGAAAAGAAAAAGGGTAAAACAAGAAAAGGACGAAAAAATGAAATAAAATAAGGTATATTAAATAGGAAAATATAACAGATTTTCAATATCAAACAATTGGGCCCATGTTTCTTGCAGTGCCATATGAACCTGGCTGCTTTTAACCTTAATGGCAGCTGAATCTAATTGAAAAAGTGACACATCATTGCCCACCAGATGCTCATTGATGGTGGTACTACATTGACCCACTCTTGTGCTATACATTGGGGTGCTATTTTTTTTATAGCAATGTGAACAACACCTACATTCAGTATAGGCACAGTTATTTCAGTGCTGAGCATAACATTCTGGGCAGAAAACACAATGCCACTATTAAGTCTCTCAGAAAAGAGTTTTAGAATATCCATCCAGTATTTACACAGACAGGGGCAGCTGGCAAAGATATGTACAATGCCTGGATCCCCCAAACCAATTCAGTTTGAACTACACTGGTTTTCAATTTAGAACAGGGCGGTTGCAAAACACGTGTCATCTGGAACATCAAAAACTATTTCATTGCAAAAAGCAGAAATGAGCTCTAAAACGAACAAATCATCTGCAAAAGTATTATATTGTACTGTATGTGAAAGAAATTCGATTTAATTAAAAAATAATTGAAGCAGTGTACCCTGGCTAATCCATTCTTTACTTCTCTAACAACTGGTTGGAAGGCCAAGCTCATGGAGAAACAGATACAAGGACAACTTCCCATACAAGAGGAACAACTTAAAAAGTTATACTGACTGATCATGCTGGATAAAAGTTTTAATTCTCATTGGTACCTGAGACTGTTTCTTTTTGTTTCTTGTTTAACTCTTGGTGATTCCACAGCAGAGAAGCTTACGTTTCAAGCTGAGTATGTAGGCCCACTGAAAATAAGCTACAGAAAAACCAACCTTCCCAGTGATCTCACACAAAAGGAGATAGAAATGACCACTCCAGCGGAATGTATTACCCACCGGAAGAAAGGGGAGAGGGAGAGAGACAGAGGTTACTGTCCTTCTGGAAAGGTGTGACAGTTCTATGGTGCAGGCGTCATCAAAGTAAACCTGGTTCTCTAGGTAAACGTTCAAGTTTTTGCATGGCAATAAACAAATCAGACATACTTTGAAATTTTCAACCATGAATATATATTGACCAGCCTCCAACACACTGGCTTCCTGTTAGAGAAACTTGAATGAGGTGTAGCTAGCTTCTCTCCCCCCCCCTGCATCCTCCCCCCTCAATCAGCTTGCAGGATACAGCTAGAGGGTGAGCCTAACAAAATAGACCGTTGTGGAGTCAGGTACATGCTTCAGCTGTGAGTAACTGAAGAACTGCAAAACCAAAGCAAGGAAGGAGGAAAAGACAAAACCCTGCTTATTGAGGCCCATTGCCCAAGGGCCTGATGAAAAGGAGAAAAAAACAAAAGTTCTGGGAAGCCGTACAAGTGCGCACTGTAGCGAAGCGGAGCAAGCCCAACAACCACTGCTGTCCAGAGTGAAATACAGTCTCTTGTACTCTTTTAGCTCATGCTCTCCATTCTGCTCCCAGTGATAAGTCAGTCAGTCAAAATACTTTATTTCACTAGTTGTAAGAAACAGCATAAAAAGTGTTCTATTATCACATAAAATCAGAAATACATTTAAAAGTGCTTAAAAATTACAATCAAGTCTATAAAATAGTTATACATTTGATAAACTGTTATAAATTGTGTCAAATTATCTTCATGATTGACTTTTGCGGGTCTTTATGGCACTTTGTAAAAACTTGGCCACACAATACCAAATATACGGGTCAGGAAGTTGTCTTAGAAGAAATAGTGCTTGTTGACATTGCTTCAGCCCTGACTTACGTAGGATAGGGCAGAGAAATCCTTTCCTCTATTCTCTATATAATGGGCAAAAAAATACCAGATGAAGGTCACATTGAGTGGATGAGGAGTCACAAGGGCAGAGAATCAAATCATTCAATGAGTGAATGTTAGCGGGGAATCCAAGCATCAATGGAATGTAATTCATGCAAAATCTTATCAACAAAAATCTGTGGTGCTGATTTGTCACAAACGTTAAATAATTAAAATATACAAAGAATTTGTTTTGGGGTCACAGTGATATTGTCTCACCCTAGGTTTGAGTTGATTTATTTCCCATCTCTCCTCGACCCGCTTTTTAATGAGGAGCGTTTTCAACTTCGTTCTAGAAATGGAAAAACTAGACGATGGGTCATCGAATAAATTTGGTAGCCCAATACTATATAGGCCGTTTTTGATAAATTGCAGCCATTTTATTCTGTTGCATCCATCTAATTTTAAACAGTCTAATAGAATGTCTTGTGTCAACTTTAGAGTGTCCCTCCTCCATATCGAAATCCAAAGGAGAGTGGGAGCGGCAATAATCTGATCGGACATCTAATTCGGTGTGGCAGTTAATAGCAGGACAAGAGAGAGGGACACCTACTATACGCTTTAAAAATGTATTCTCTATTTGTTGAAGTCTGCATGGCGGAGTAACTCCCCACACTGCTGCACCATAGGTTGCAACTGCGATTGTTTTCGCTTCATATATCTTTTTTATAGTTTCTATGAGCTTGGACCCTAATTTCTTAATGAAGCTAAAGATACCCCCTTTGCTTCTTTCCATCATAAGAGCTCGGTTTTCTAGCATATTGCTCCAAACGTTTTTGGCGTCGATCATTACTCCCATATAAGTAAACGATTCGACTACTTCCAATTTTCTCCCTTCCGCATACCACGTCATTAATATATTCGGTCTGGGTCCAGCTACGAGAACAAAATACTTTTGTTTCGTTGACTTTCAGATCTAGATTTCCCATAAAGCTGACATAAGTGTCTATTAGCCTCTGCAGTGCCTTCCCTGTTCAAGCCAGCAGAACCGCGTCATCTGCGTACAGAAGTATAGGAACTGGCGATGAATTAATGATGGGAACGTCACTTGTGGTCCCCACCAATGCTGACTCCACACCATTCGTGATGAGTGATATTCGCGATCCTGTACTCTGCTTTCATCACCCGGAAGTATTATTTCTCTACACCAGTACCAAAGAGCCTTCCTACTTTCCAGTTCATGGTCTGCCACAGTTTCCATGCTGGTGTATGTTTACCCCAATGACATAACTTTCTGTGGGAGACAGGTAAGTGTCTTCTGAATACATACAAACCCCTTATCGCGCTCCTCTTGGTGCAAGTGACAGTTCGGCAAACTTGAGTATTATATTGATTTATCATCATTATACTAGAACCAGTTTTGAAAACTATTAAATTCTGCCTCTTTTTGGCAATAGAATGTTGACAAGTATATTATTACCTTGATAATCTTGAAAATAGTGGCAGAAGGACAATAACCTGGTCAAACCTGGTTTAGTGAAAGAACATAGAAGGGTACAGAAAACCTGCTTAATAGTGTCATGGAAGCACTGAGAAATGCAAGCATGATCGGGGAGTAGGTTTAGCCTACGCATTAACTTTGACTGCAGCAATGTGTTAAATAGTCACAAATATATGAATTTTGGAAACATCCATGCAGAAAAAGTGACACAAATAGCTGAGGTGCATGCGACCAATAGATATATGAGGATGTGTCATTCGGTTGAGGTGTGCAAAGTTATTACAAATTACTGTTGCAATTTTGAAAGTGTGCAATGCGTTTGTGGATGGTAATCAATTTCAAATACAGAATCTGTTGAATGGTATATTTGCAGATAAGTATCAAGGTGAAATAATGTGCAGTGTTTGATCAATGTATCAGGAATGCTTTAAAGTTAAAGATTCAATGACATTTTTAAAAAGTATTTATTTTTGTACATTGTTTCCAGTCTACAGTTTTGAAAAAGATTATATACTATAGCATGCGTGTAAAGACCGTTCACAGGCAATTGAGTGGGAAACTTGGAAACTTAGAAGAAGAAAAATGCAAACAACAACAATTGCCTAAAGGCCAGATAAAAATTCTCAGCTTCATCATAAAAAGTGTAAGTTTCAATAATTTTGTATGTTTCATTTTAATTATGCCAGAGTTCTGATTACATCAGAGTTCTGAAAAAATCATTGCCCTAATCATGCCATTGCTCTCTTTCTTACTTTAACTTCTGTGGAAGTGCCTTGTGAATTGGTTTTGCAAATTTACTTTTAAGCATTCACTCAATATCACAAAATGTTACTGTAAATAAAACTAGATTATACTTGTGGTCCAGCAAGTAGGCTGGCAACTGATAATCAAAGACACCACTTACAATCTGACTTTCTCCACTTGAGACATTGTATAATTCTTGGGCAAATAACTTCATGTCCCTGTGCATCAGTTCCCTTATTTCTATAATCGTGTACATATACCAAGTTCTAGATTAATGACTAGATAAAATTCTTCCTGGTCTTGTCAGAGGCAAAATGTTATTGGCCCGATTCTCAAAGCTATTTACGCACCTAAGCTCGGCTTACATGTGCAAATGTAGGTTTTGCACTCATAAAAAAATGTACTAACCCGAAGATTTTCATGTGCGCCAATATAGTCACAGGCAGACGACGCCAGTGGGAACAGCATTCTCCACGGTTCTACTACAATGTGCGTTGTGCAAACTCACAAATTTCCATGTTTAAGGGCATTCGCCATCGACATCAAATACCCAAAATGCCACGGCTGGCAGAATTGACATCATGTGCTCTTTGGCCCTGAATGATGTCACAAGAAGTTACGTCATGTGACATTTACCCCAATGACATAAAGTGACATCACAGTATGTGACGTTCTCTGAACGGTTGGCATGATAAAATCACAGCAAGTAACATCATGGAAGTGGATGGAAACCTGTTACTAGGACCAATTAGAGACTCCAAATAAAATAAAATACATACTCGAAGTCCTGCTGAAAGCGCTCCACTTGTGTTGCCAGTGTCAAACAATATAAAAAGCTGCAGGGAAATGAAAAGGTGTGAAGGCTTTGATCAAATGTCTCACAATCATTTCAAGCCCTTAAATGACACGCAACAGCTCATTATATGAAAATTCATATCATTTTTGACAGCTCGTTTTGTGAGGCAAGTGGGCAACATTTTGACTTCTGGACCCCGGGGTTGATTTGGGTAACCACTGGCAATTATAACATATTTTTGATATAGCTCATCATACTACAATTCTGATATTGCTAAATGCTACACATAAGTGTTGTTAATACCAAATTTAATTTTACTCGATTTACTGACCTCAGGATGATAGATGGCTGAGTCTCACTGCTGGGATTCAAACTTTTCAAAATTGTGTCCTGAAGATTATGCTTGGTTCACTGTTAAACATTCAACTCAATGAGCTATACTGCCAGCTAATTATTATCAACCTAAAGCAGTGAAAGAGATGAAGTTCGAGTTATCTATGGCAAGACTCGGGTACCTTGTTCTAAATTTGACAAGACAGGTTAAATTCAGACAAATTATATTAATGAGACTGAGCTGTTCAACACTTTCTTTTAAATAGGCAATTGGCTGCACTATTATCTAGAACAGTGGATCCCAAACCTTTTAGAACCACAACCCACTTTTTAGAACAACAAACGTTTGCGACCCACCTACCTTTAATGGACTTGAGGTGGGCAATTTTTTAATGTGGCTAAAGCATCGTGTTGTAACGCATTATCATTTATAGACCACACATTTACCATTGAAATGGCCACTATATTTGCACAGACACACAGTTTTATCGGCAAAGCTATGTTGCACACAAATGATGATGTCTGGAAATCGGGTTCCTGTGAATATCATTTGTGCATCACCAAGTAAGTGTCTTGATTTGTTTTGATCCTTTTGAAATCTCTGTTTCCAGCACACTTCAGAGTTACAAGCAAGTGCTTCATTTTTGCTTTCCTAACTTCTGGATGCATACAGTTCATTCACAGGTATTTACATTTTGATGTGTTTTGCAAGAAAACAACATCCTACATTGTCACAATTTTCTTTAAAAACTCCTCTCACTTTACAGTCAGAGAAAGAAAAGTAAACACCAATCCCCATCTTAAAAGAATAAAGCAGCCTGACATTTGACCTCTGTCTTTGAATCACAGCAAATGTGACAGGTTAACACAGAATTTAACAGCATCTTCATTTATTGCTCTGACTTTCTGTGGCCCACCAAAAATCAGGTCTCGATCGACAGAATGGGAACCCCTGATCTAGAACAAAAACAAGCTTTGCATTTGTGAATGACTCTAAGAATTAGTATCATCGCATGACCAACCAATATACTTCTTCCTACTTAATTATCTGGAACAGGCCCCTTAAGCTCCGCCTGTAAATGGAGAGTTCTGGTGAAACAGGATTTTAATTCAACTCCAAGGAGCTATGATTAATTGCAGATGCAGAGCAAGAGTGAAAGTGAGATGTGCCACGGTTTTGTGAAGTGATGGGATTAACTATCATGATCAAAGAAGAACTTTGAATATATGTCTGATACTAGGGACTGCATTGGCATGAAAGTAAATACTGCTAATTCCAAGGAGATTCGCTGCGTGCCTTACATTTTTCTGGACATTTCATAACTCATTCAGAACTACTCTATAAGTTATCTTCATTTTCAATCTCTATTGAAATGTACATTCAAAATAAGTTGTTTTTCCAAATTACATATTTGTGAAAGTCAGGTGCAGCCTTTAAAATTAGGAAAGTTTAATGAATCGTGCACCACTCTACATATTGCTTGCAGTCCCCATATATCTAAACACCACATCCTATCTAAAATCGTGGTGATCGTTTTGCAGATAGATTTGATGATTAAACTTTAGTTTCTTGGTTCCCTTCCTGTCCTTGGCATGACCCACATGTACATAGTACGCATGCAGCAGATAGGTGGGCCCAACACCTAAACTCACCTAAGTCCGTTTGCACAATCACAAGCATCCCTTTTTGTTAGAGAACTGTGCTAATATAGCCCTGTAGCCCGCCGTAGCAGGCTATACCGTCCTTTAAAGGCCCTTTCCATTCGTCTCAGGCCTTTAACAAGGGAGCGGGACTTTAATGCCGGTATAGCCCAGCTGCTCAGGGCTTTAAGGCTACTAAAACATTCCGCCACTAGAGGGCAGAATGTTCCAACAAATAAAACGAAAGCCTCACGGAGCCCGAGGGGATTGAAAACATTAGAATGTTGGCAGCCACTACCCCTGAGGCAGTACAGTAGACTGACTGCCTGTGAGAGTGACGGAGTCTTCCCCTCTCCTCTCCTAACCCCCTCCCCCCCCAAATGTGAGAAGGTCTCTAGCAGAAATGTAGCAAAATAAATATGTAACAAGGAAAACGGAATCGGCTTCCACGTGCTGTTTTGGAACTGCCGAAAGTTTAACTAAGAAATTCAGGAGACACAAGCAAACATACCAAGTGTCCCAAACTGACTATCAGTGGTCGCAGCTTCGACCTCTGGTGACCCCTAAATGATGTCTGTGACATTCACCAATTCCTCTCTAACCCATTCCAATCCTAGAAAAAGTTGTAAATATATTACTGATAAGGGCAGGAGTAAAACACTTTAGAAAGGAACTAAGAGTTTCTCTACGGGGCCGATGCTTTCTCACCTGAGAAAAAAGAAACAACAAGATAATTTGCATTTATTCTCATGTTAAAATGGAATTCACAAACGTTTGCTAGGAGTATGATTTTCAGCCCTACTTGTGTGAACTCTTGTAAATTCCTGAAAGTCATTAATCTGTACCAATGCAAAGTCCTAGAACTGCAGGTGCATTTTTGTGACTTCCTTTAAGAATAGGACTAGTTTTTTCATGTTTCCCATTAGAGATTTGCACTGACTCTCCAATATTAATATGTTTTTAAAAACAACCCTGTGCCACGTTTTATTAAATGGTTCCTTTGAGAATTGGTATTTAAAGTGTCCTTAAAGGGGGGCGTGGCCAAGATGGCGGCTCGGTAGGACGTGTTGTTCTGTCCCTCCGGCGCCGCCGTTCTTTAGCATTGTCTCAGCCCCATCCCCTGGTCTTCTTGTGGCGACCACGAACAAGGCATAGCTGGGAGACCCTCCGCTGCGGCCGAGGCGCGGATTCGTAGCCGCGTTGGTGCTTCCGACGGAGTGATCCCCGGAGCTACGCCGGAGATCCGGGAGAAGGTACGGCGGATGTGGCGGCACTGCTGAGGGGGTCGACACCGGAGCTACAGCGGTGTTGCGGCTACGCGCTCCTGGGTTGCCGCCGATATTGCAAATAGCCCCGGGACCAGCCAGTGTGTTGTCGGGGGCTCGGCGGCAGTGGGGCCGCGTGAAGGGGGGTCGCGGACCCGTAAGAGGTACGTGGTGCGCCCGCCATTTTGCGTGTTGGCTCGGCCGGCCGGCGCCCCCCCAGGTCGGCGGCTTTGTTCTTCAACCTGTGACCCCATCCATCACACCAGGGGGCAGAAGCGAGGGATCCTCCTGCCTGGCACGGAGGCAGGCACTATCCTTGCTGAGAGCGCTATACCCTCCTGGAGCGAGTCTACTCTTCAGCCGCCAGCTTGCAAAGAGGCCTACACTTCCTGGCCACGACTCGGCCAGCTCACCCCCCCGATAGAAGTGGCCGCGCACGGCCTTGCAGGGGTTGGACGGCGCGGTGGTGGATCCGGGGTCCTGGCGGGCCGCTCCTCTCCTCCGGGCCTCGGACCCCGCCCTGGTGTTCTGCTGGCGGAGCGGCGGCCGTCCCTGCTATAGAGCTGGCACCCTCGGGCCCACCGGGGTAAGGATCATCTGGTCCTCTCGCCTTGTGGCTGCTCTTGAGGAACGTGAACTCACGCGGGAGGAAGATCTTCATCAACTACAGCAAGAAATGCTGAGGCTGCGGGATCAAAATCTAGATCTACAGGCACACACAGAGGATCTTGAAAACCGCTCACGGAGGAATAATATTCGCATCCGAGCGGTGCCCTGGAAGGCGGAAGGAGAATACTTGCGAGCATACGTCAGGGCCCTCTTTGAACATGTGCTAGGAGATGACAGCCACCAGGAGGTCCAGATGGATCGCGTTCACCGTGTGGGCCTTCCTAGAGGAGAGAAGGCGCCCCCGCCGGATATCCTTGTGTGTGTGTGCACGATTTCCAGCTTAAAGAGCAGATTCTTCGCAAAGCCCGAATGATGCAGCTGATTCAGTTCCAGGGACGCTCTCCGGCCCTCTTCCAGGACCTCGCAGCCTCCACTTTGGCCAAGCGACGGGAGTTCCGAGTGGTCACCTCCTATCTGCGTGACAACAGCATTTCCTATTCCTGGGGCCACCCCTTCCGCATAATTTTTAAACACCAGGGGAAGCTGCGACAAATGCGCTCACTGCGAGAGGCTCTGGATCTGCTGGGACTAGACCACGCTGATGACTCGATAAAGGGTGGCGACCCCGGGGCCCGGTCCCTGTGGCGACCACCCCGCTGGCAGACCTCGACTTTGCTGAAACCAGATCCGGAAG
Organism: Calotriton arnoldi; assembly: GCA_963921515.1. Classification (NCBI taxonomy): domain Eukaryota; kingdom Metazoa; phylum Chordata; class Amphibia; order Caudata; family Salamandridae; genus Calotriton; species Calotriton arnoldi. Next base: position 790,796 of record CAWUFW010005738.1, read on the forward strand.
CAGTGGCGAAAGAACGAGAGGCGGTGCTCTCTTCCCTCTCCCAGTCCCAAGAACGCTAATGTTCCACTTGACCGCTCAAGTATAGACCATGGGGATGGATGCTGCAAAGCACAGCCGGAGGGGCACATGAGATGACCACCTCTCCTGATCCAACTAGGTGCCTCTCTGCAGCTCTTGGTTTTCCAGGTATCCTACACTACGGTCTTCCTCAGGACCATGTTCCCGTTAGGCTATGCCTGCCAGACGAACTGTTGTCTATTGTTTCTTTTTGGGGTTGCGTGTTTGTGGGTTGTTTTTTTATATGTACCTATTGCCTTTTTTTTAGGGATCCCCCGTACCAGTCTCTGCACTGCCATCCCTCACCTATGGGCCTGCACTCCCTCCCGCCCATACACCGGGCTGTGCGCCAGCATCCACGATGGGCCCTTGCATGCTAATTCCCACCCACTATGCCTGTACACCTAAAAATAGTCAGCCTCAATTTGAGAGGCCTTAATCACCCTACAAAACGAACAGCGATTCTCTCCCTATTGGAACAGTCAGACGGAGACATATGTCTCCTTCGGGAGACCCATTTGCTTGCTAAAGACACTCCCCGCATGCGCTCCCGGCGCTTCCCCCGTCAGTATTGGTCCTCTGACTCAACAAAGAAGAATGGGGTAGCTATCTTGCTTGGGTCTAAATTTGAGGGTAAGGTGCTGTCCACTCTGTATGAGCTCAAAGGGAGAGCCCTGGCGCTGCGGATTCAATGGGGGTCTACTATTTTTACACTTCTCAACATTTATGCACCTAATGCCCACCAGGAGGCTTTCCTCCGCCGCCAGGTCTCCGAGGGTCTCTCCTCCCCAGACGCTGCTTTAGTGATAGGCGGGGATCTCAATTTGGTCATAGATAGTGATTGGGACCGCTCCGGCCAACGGTACTCTCAGGTGGGAGCTCTCTCTCCAGAAGGCAAACCATGGATGGCAGATAACGGCCTTCATGATATATGGCGAGTCCAACATACAGGCCTCCGTGATTACACATACTATTCGGCAGCACATAAATCATATGCACGCTTAGATATGTTTTGGGTCTCTCCTGCACTCCTCCATAGGGTCAGCGATTCCACAATAGCTCCACGCTCTCTATCCGACCATGCACACATCTCTATCTCCCTGAGTCCTGCAGGGGTTGAGCGTATCCCTACCCGCTGGCGACTGCGCGTAGGCCTTTTGCATTCCCCCCACGTAGTACAGGGCGTGCGCACCAAGCTTTTAGAATATCTCCAACACAACGACAATGGGGAGACATCTCTGGTTACCGTTTGGGAAACTCTCAAGGGGCGGTGATTCGCGTGGAATTCCTTGCCATCTCTGCTGCGGATAATCGGAGACGTCGTGAGGTCCGTTCCGACCTTGAGAAGGAAGTAGCGGAGCTAGAAGCGATACATAAGCGCACAGGGGTGCAGAGTGTGTGGCGCTCACTTGAAAAGAAGCGATTGCTTCTCAAGCGACTGGACTTTGATAGAGCGGAGTTTGCGCTGCTGCGCCTCCGACATAGATTTTACCTGGGAAGTGATAGGTGTGGGAAAATGTTAGCCCGCAAACTACGTGCCAGGGCGGTGGCGAGGAATATCTCCTACCTGACACGGTCCAATGGGGAGGAGGTCCACTTGGACTCCCAGATTGCAGAAGAGTTTCGCCGCTTCTACCAGGCACTCTACAGCGCAGAGTCTTACAATCCCCCTGATGCACAGGCCTACCTCGATTCCAGCAACTTCACTCGCCTCCCTTCAGTGCAGGCAGAGCAGCTGGAGGACCCCATTAGACTGGACGAAGTGATTTCTGCTATCTCCCGGCTGAAACCTGACAAATTGCCGGGCCCCGATGGCTTCCCTGCCCTGTTTTATAAAACATTTTGTCATGAAGTAGCTCCCCTCTTAACCCGCCTATACAATTCTTTCTTAGAATATGGGGCGGTGACGGATTCTCTGTCGGAGGCGGCAATTTCCGTAATTCTCAAGCCTAACAAAGACCCTGGGCAATGCAGCTCCTATCGCCCGATCTCGCTGCTCAATGTGGACGTGAAGCTTTTTACGGGAATACTCACAACTCGTTTGAACCCCCTGATGGCTGGTCTGATAGACCCAGACCAGGCGGGATTCATCCCCACGCGCCAAGGCAGCGACAACACCAAGCGCCGCCTCCATCTCATTGATAGTGTCCACCGCTCCCAAAAAGCAGCAATACTCTTTGCGGTCGATGCCGAAAAGGCGTTCGACAGAGTATGCTGGTCATATCTCTTCGACGTCCTGCGCAGCTTCGGATTTGGCCCCCGTTTTATCCAATGGGTGAAGTGCGTGTACCGGGCTCCCCGGGCTTTTGTTCGGGTTAACGGAACTTCCTCCTCTTCCTTTGCGATAGCCCGGGGAACGAGGCAAGGGTGTCCACTCTCGCCTCTTTTATTTGCACTTTATCTGGAACCCCTCGCACAGAAAATTCGCGACCACCCTAACATCCTAGGCATCAGGTTTGGAGGCGATGTCCATAAAATCAGCCTCTACGCGGACGATGTCATCCTTTCCCTTACCCAGCCCCCTATCTCGCTTCCTGCCCTCGTTGACGAACTCGAATTATTTGGGCGGATCTCGGGCTTTAAGGTTAACCTTGGCAAGTCCCAGGTCCTTAATCTGTCTCTACCGAGAGCCCAGGCGGAGGCCCTTAGGCAGTCCCTCCCTTTACATTGGACCAGCGACACTACGCCTTATTTAGGCATCCTTCTGACCCCCTCGATTCCACGCATATTAGAACTAAACTACTCGCTCTTGGTGTCACAGACGAGGAGGGATCTGGATAGGTGGACTACGCATAACCTGTCGTGGTTTGGGCGCATAGCAGCGGTCAAAATGACAATTTTACCGCGCATTCTCTACCTCTTTCAGACCCTCCCGTTGACGCCGCCGCCTAAAGCACTACGCAACATTCAGCTTGCTCTAAACAAGTTCATATGGGGTAATAAGAAGGCACGGCTATCTATAGCACAATTATCACGTCCCAAAAAGGATGGAGGGGTGAAGATGCCGATGGTCCTCCGATACCTCCAGGCTGCCCATCTACGCTATGTGTTGGAGTGGAATCGACCCCTTTCGGAGAAGCACTGGACCTTCATGGACCAGACCGTGGCTGGGGTGAACGTCTGGCGTGAAATATGGCTTTCCCGGCGCGCCCGCTCTTGGGGCCTTTATTCTTCCCCAGTTACGGCAGCAACAATGAAAGTGTGGGATGCGGCGGCGTTGACGAGAGGCCTCACGACCTTTCCCTCTCCCATGACGCCGCTGGTAGATAACCCAGATTTCCCTCCAGGATGTAAGAGCGCTGTTGCTCAACGCTGGAGAGAGGCTGGATGTAAGCGCGCAGGCCACCTGTTTGACTTTGAGGGTATTATTCCCTTTGACCGGGTTCGTCGGGACCTTTCCCTACCCCAGACAGATGAGTTCTTCTACCTTCAGCTCCGGCATTGGGTTACTTCCCCGGCACTCCTTCCCTACGTCTCTCGTAAGCTCACCCCCTTCGAGAACTGGATAGTGCACAAGGCAGATGATAGGCATCTCATCACAGAACTCTATACCTTCCTTGCTCCACGCGCGGCAGGGGGGCGCTCCCGCGGACAGGCTAGATGGGAAGCAGAGCTGGGACGGGCCTTTACAGACAAGGAGTGGGACAACATTTTCTATAGGGCGCACCACACGGCTTACAACACTGCAGGGACTGAATCTGCCTTCAAGGTGGCGTCCTACTGGTATCTCACGCCAGCAAGGATACACCAATGGGACAAGAATCACACTGAAGAATGCTGGCGGGGCTGTGGCATGACCGGCTCCCTTTCACACCTTCTATGGCACTGCCCACGGCTGGAGAGGTATTGGGACCAGGTGCTTAACGACATTGACGTTGCATTTGACACCGAGATTCCCCGCTTCCCGGCCTACACTTTGCTAGGACTGTCTAACCCACTCACTTTTCCACTACGGTCCCTTAGAGGCAGACAGATGGCACTAGCCTTGCTGGCGGCGCGCCAGGCAATCCTAATCCACTGGGGTACCGTTACGGTGCCGGACCACACGGCCTGGTTGCATAGGCTTTGGACGACCCTGGCCATGGAACGGCTAACGATGAGTCACGATCACGAATACCAGAAATATGCCGAGCTTTGGGCCCCCTTTATAACAATGCTTTCGAAGGACTTACGCGAGGTCACCTGCCCCAAACTTCTACAGGTGCTACGACTCATTCCTCCCCCTCCAGACATAGCGACCCCTACATGAGGGTGTAGTATGACTTGGGTGGTTTTCAACGGGCTCTGCGGGATAGCGCACATTCCTTTGGTGTAGGTGGTACGGTCCCCTTCCTTCTTCTCCTTTTCTTTTATGGTTTTTGCGGGAGTGGGAGGGTGGGTGGGTGTTTCTTATCTACTGTTTGCTTATTAAGGCGGGACAGCACGCTATAGCCTATACTGTTTGAAAGCACAGCCTTCCCGGCCTTAATTGCCTCACCTTGAATACCGCCTGCCTACCAATGTTGGACTGCAAGCAGTGACGTGAGACATATTTATATTGCATTGTTCTTTAGCTGCCGGCCCCTGTGGTTGTAGGCAAATAGCGGTGTTCAGGTGTAACAGCACCTCCCGACTAAACCAATAAAAATGATTTGTTCCATAAAGTGTCCTTAAAAATTGCACATTAGTTTAGCAAAAACGCATTTCGTTCTGTTTTTTCCAAATTGCAAATATTATTTGGGCACATTTTATTTTGAAAACAATCACCAGTCTTTTTGCGATCATTCTGCCTGTATGTTCATATAATCACGAAGAATACTGCAAGCATTATATTCAGCCACAAATTATTACATTTTACAAACATGACGTCATGTTTTCATATCAAAACCATTGTCTTTAATGCAAGCTGAGCTTATGCCTCTCTGTATTTCTTTAGAGTGCGTACCCTAATAGTTAAGACTTTCCATTAATGAACCATATATCCAATATTGCACATTGTGTATGTATATGAATGCATGTATTGCCTTTGCAAACAGCAATCCTCTTTCTCACATCCACATTTCACAATATAAATTGGCTGCCAAAGGGTTTGTTCTGTAGGATGTTGGGTTTGCTTGTCCAGTGGGCAAAATAAACATGAAAACCAATGTGCTGGGAGATAGAATTTGCAGGGTTGCATAAAGGATCTCATCCCATACATATTTTTAAAGAGATGTGCTAAAGAACTGTTGATGTATAACAAAAATAAATTTGGTAAATAATAAATTCCTTTCTAAATACGCAAGAAATATGCATAGTAAAAGAGCTAAAGTTCATTCCTGAAAGATGCAATTCCGTACCACTCTCGCTCAATCAGTCAGAAAACCAAAAATCACAAATATCCTAAGAACCCTTATTCGTATTATTCTTATTGGATGCCAAAAATGATCTGACATACAAGATCATGAATCCTATTTTGTGCCAGCATTTTACGGGGTTGTTTGCACAGACTTCTGCCCTTATTTTATCAGGCTGTTTATAGCCTTCTAAAAAATGTATAGGTAAAAAACTTTCTCTAAATATAAAGCCCTTCTGCAAAGACAACCAAAATATATATATTTGTTACTCTGTTGTCCTGCACTCCCACTTTCCCAACTGGTTTGGTATTGCGTGCCCTGTCAGGCAGGATAGCAAAAAACAAATTCTAAAAGAATGCAATCTTTTAAAGAATGTTGGAGTCATCCTTGTGTGATCTTCCTTCTGCCTCTTTGTCAACAACTGTTACACTTACTTCCTGTGGCTCAAATTATCTTGCAGAATGTCAGGACTTCCTCTTTTGTTAGAACTGCCTTCATCTTCATACTGTATGTCTTCTAGAAAAGATGTGCTTTCTAGTTTGTTGGATTGAAAAAGTATGCCTCTTTCCACCATGTTCAGAATAAATTGGGCAGTACATGGACACCTTGTTTCCCCTATTCCTTAGTTAAACATGCAAAAGATTTCCAGAAGCCATGATATCTCAAAATATACTCTTTGTTTATTTCGTCATGTAATTTCAATAAATCGTGTAAATGTATTTCATGAAAGTGCTTTTTCAGTGTTACAAATTTAATCTCAACGAGAGTGATTATCTTTCTTATTTAGTGTTGTATTTTCTGTGCCTGAATTGATTCAAGGTTGTGCAAATGCTGTTTGTTGTTGAAGTACAACTCTGCGGTTACCAAACCTGTACTTTGTAGCAGGACAATACTGTCACAGTTAGTTAAGTGATATTCTGTATTAGGCACTGTATCTGAAATGGCGGTGCCTGCGGGTAACTTTGAACAGATTGATGCTCCCTTTGGGATCTTTCACTTCCCATTCAATGTGAATCGCTAGGAGCTTGCATTGCGGGAACCCCTTGGAGGGGGAAGCATCATGTCGCAAGGATGGGTTCCTGTGACAGCGGTTCACTTGCTCACACCTGACCAAGCCCAAATAGTACTGCAGAAGGCTATTGATGCTTTGGAACTCTAAAAACAGGTGTGAGCATCCTGTGAGTAAATCAGGTTACATGGACCAAATCTATCAATTTCCTAGATCTCCTTGTCCTTGGAGATGGAGCATGTCTCCGTTCATGTACACAGTAGCAACATATCAGTAGTAGATGTACCTGCGACTCATGAATTGTTACCAGATGATACTAAATCACATAACCCTACCCTTAAGCTGATTAAGGGTACATTAACGAATAAGAGAACAGGGATTACAATTAAAAAATGCCCTTTCTTTGGAGCTAAAACATGCATCAGAGACACTGTTTCACTTTACAATAATCCTAAGAAGGTGAATAAAAAGGATAAGGAGAATAAGAGGAATAAATCAGTGATGACATTGATATTGACGGAAATGCACACTCAAAGAAACTCCCTTAATTTCTCAGTACATTGTACCTTATGCAATCCCCAGACTCCTGAATCACTTGTCACAGAGACGGTACACATTTCCAAGGATGAGAAGTTTATTCTCTTTAGGACCAGATGTAATGATCTATGTGGGGGAATTTTGAATTCTTCTCCTTCTTTGCATTTCTTGTCTGCCAATGTGGTATCTTTCCTTTTAAGGTGTACCTTTCAGAGCAAGAATTCAATTTTCCTTTGTATTATCCAGTTTGTCTTAATATGTGTCAGGTTCCATCTGTGGTTTTCACCAAAGACTGGTTTGTAGCCCAGTTATATATTGGCCAAGAAGCATAGGTTTAATTCCTTGGTAAAAGCCTCTGCCTTTGTGCCTTCCACAGTTGTATATTCCTTCAAGAAGTCAGGCTTATCTCGTGTTGGTGGTGCAAGAGGATTTAATAATCATCTTGAAACATGAATGCTCACTAGGTGGAAATCTAACATCCTTTTAGCAACAGTGGATACTCAGGCCAGTAAGGAGTGCATATCATTCAAAAGAGTCATACTTGAACCACTCTCGAGTCCCTGCCCCAAATCCTCTAATTTACTGAGTTCAAATCCAGATGTTTTGTAAGAGATTCAAACACGTCTTCTGGGTGTATTCCTAAAGAAGGAAAAGGACCTAAGGTTTTATTTCAAGGGCTTTATTATTCCCAGGATGATCTACATTGGTATCAGAGCTTCACAGGATAAACTATGTCTTCTTGTTGGGGCTCTTCTATAAGGTCACTGCATCTCTCATCTTCAAGGTTATGGATGTAGGGGACTGGACAACATCTGTGAAATGTTAAGGTGCATACTGTCAGGTCTGTCAGATAATCAAATGGAATACCACTAACCTGTAGTCTGTACCCAGCGGGGACGATGGGTGAGGCTAGTTCTCCAATTACCCTTCGTGATAACCCCCAGTAGCATATAGATATAGCTCTCCTGAAGAGACAACACTCCGGGGAAAAGGGGAATGGGATAAAATAATAAACAGCTGCCAGCACAGTCTGGAAGACCTTGTATGCCACGTCCTCTCTAGTGCTGAAAAACGTGCCCTGTAGAGGAGAGATATAGTTCAACACAACCAGATAGAAACAACAGTCATACAGAACAACAACATAGGTGGTGTACTACAGTCCTGAATACTCACTTCCAAACGTTGATGCAAAAGTATATCTTGGCAACTTAATAAACTTAAGATGTGTCAAATGAAGTGTAAAAGGATTTGGCCTGCCTCCTTTATAGTTACGTCACTATAAGGAATGCCAAAATAACCCAACAGTAAATGCATTTTAAACACACACAAATGGTAATTCCAAGCTTGTAATGAAGGTAAAGGTTGATATCCAAAAGGAACAGGGCAGTGCACATAATATAGAATAAAGAACAAGGACTAAGTACTTAGCTGACTTACCGATGTTTTCCCATAGTATGCAGTAACAGAAAGCAGAAGCCTCATAAGAACTGAATTAATCCTCCACGCCTTGAGGCTCTGAGTAACAGGTCGTGAAGCAGTTAATGGAGCAGCCGCTCCGAAAGAATTCTCTCCGTTCGTGGAATTCCAAACTGTAGCAAAAAGCGTCCTGTCCTGTTGTGTTAAAAGGCGTTCCGAATGAACGCAGGATACAATTTATCACGTCTCCCCCTCTGAACGCGCTCCTGCACGCTGGGCGACCTGAACGCGGTTTCAGCGCGCCTCAGCTGAGCCATGGTAACAATGTTGCAAATCAAAGGAGAAAGAACTCCGTAGCGCCGGCAACGAGTGGAAGGAAATGGATTAGAGTGGGCTGGTGCCGAAGACGCTAACCTTCCTGGAAGCGTGGGAAGCTGAAATACTGGATTGTCAAGCTCAGAGCTCTTCCGGTGAGGGAGTTTTGTAATGGACACACAGGTGGTTTCGATTGATACTCATTCACACTGTTCCCCGGCGTTCTGGGATATGTAGTTTTCTTTAATAGCCCAAACCCATTCTTCCACCAGTCACACCATTATATACACGAGGTGTGTAAGAGTGTGTCTTGCGTGTGTTTTGTCTATCTACGGAGTTTACCACCACGACACATACTTCTACATCCCCATGAAGGAAGACGATCATCAATTTCTAAGCTTCACAATCGGGGACTGGCATTATCAATACAGATGTCTAAATTCTATGATGAGTTACTCTGTGGTTTAGCATTGCAGATCTGGAGCAGTGCTTGAGCAGACAGTGTGCCATTTATCAAGTTCTCCTCTAACGTTGGCAAGGGATTTCCAGGGGCTTCCGGGTCTAATGACCTTTTCTAGTTGGGTGTTATAATTTGACTTTGAATGTGAGTTCTTCAACATCATCTCACCAGGCACTGGACTCTGCTCCTTACCTCACAGTCCTCAAACATCACAGTTCCCAGCCAGGATTTGGAGTTTCCTTAATTGTGATAATTAGAATTCAACTCGTTGAAGTTGGGTCTAATTTAGAATCTGTCTTCTACAGCCAATGTGACCATGGACTTCCCTCGCTATAGATGGGGACATCACTGTAGGCACTTACAATTCCTAGCCTGTGAATGGCCCTCTTCACCTAGACTGTGTGATGCAAAAATGCGCTTTTCTTTTCTAGTTTAAGAACTAAGTAGCTCATACATATTTGACATTTTTCCTGTTTTGAAACAACCATGTTTTATTCATTTTACTCATTTTAAAGGTTTGTTTATTGAGGTAATGGTCCTTGTGCCCCTAAATCCTCCCCAGCAGTATGCCTTGAGATCAGTCCATACTACTACAATGTGTCAAGGTGTCAAAATAATACTTTTTGACAAGGATCCTTTTGGAGCGCTCCATCCATACCTATCAGGTTGGTTTCTTATACGACATTGAAGGAGAATATTGCTGTGGGTGGCTTTTCTCAAACTTAATGTTTGGGTGAAAAATACAAAGTTATTGTACATATCCCGAATCCCCCATTTGTACCTGGCTTATCAGATACGTATGAGTGATGTTAAAAAACTATGTATATTTTGCCTGGGGACACGACATAGAAAGGATATAAACATGTTTGCAAAATACTACAACCCCTCTACTTTGGAAACTCTCCCTAAAAGGGTTTAAGCCTTTCTCGATTTGTTTAGGCTTGCATTGTAAAGTTATTGCTCTGTTATTTGTGTGCAACTATTGTATTGAGCTCTAATCAGTTCAAATACTGTGATGTGCAGCCAAAGGATTAATGTTTATAATCTGTATTTAAATTTCTTATATGGTATATAATACATTTCCTTGTTCAAAAATATTTGCATTGCAAGTATATGCAATAGTAATACTACATTTATTTTGACTTTATTTAATGGAAATATGTTATGATATCTTTTACAGCTAGAACGGGAACTGGAAGAACTGCGAACTACAGAAAAAAACGGGAACAATCCGTCAGGTTTTATTAGCCAGGATCAGTGTGACCCTGAAAAAAAATTGATGGATCAGGAGATCATGTGAAAAAGATTGAAGACTTTACAGAAATCACAAGCTTAGAAAAGCAGATTTGTAAAAAAATGAAACTCCTGAAAGAAAGGATTCAATTTTGGACCACAAAACTAGATGAGTATGTGAAACTGTAAAAATGTAACCACAAAGATAAATGTATAACAAAAGATAGCACGTCAAAGCCATCATTTATTTGTAACAAAAAATAAATCCTCAGCCCTTGCACAATGTAGAAGAAGTTGGACCTAGATATTTAGAAGCCGCATCATTACTCATTGACTCGAAGGAAGGAATGATCTCTGAGACTGAGACCGGACTGAACGAAGGGAACAGTCTGATATTTCACACAGCAGCGCACTTGCTGTCCTTGATGGATACAGAACAAGGGGTCCTGTGGGGGGCCTAGAAAATGTACACTACACCCTACTAGACAGGCCTGGGCCCTGTGTGTCACAGTAAGAGAATGCGAGGCTTCTAGGATATTGGCCTGCTTAACAAGGCCCATTCTGATAAACGAAGACTAAAAAACATAACCTCTTCGTAGCACATCTCAAACAGTGCAAAGTAATATGAATCAAAGAAAACAAGGAAAGAAAGGAAACTAGATACAGAGTAGAATCCATCCTTAGTGCATTGTCTATTTTAGGGAAAGAGCCAAACAGGACTTCCAGGTGAAATGTTTTGTAATGTAAGGTGGATGTGTAGAGCACTGCATGTCACCTGCGAGGGTATCCATACACTTAAAGGTTAGGTATTTTATGTCCTCAGTTAAAGAGCAAAAGACTGAATGTTTTTGATAGCTTTAAAGGGCTGGTCTGTTTTCCTGTTAAAGGCTTTTCCTCATATTTACGGACTATGATGAAGAAGTGGGACAAAATGATAATGTATATCACGTTTGTCTGCACTGTTCAAAATGAATGGTGAACAAAATTGAAAAGGCAAGTGGGTGGTCATGCAAAGTTCAGTCTGGCTGAAATTGATGACCTCAGAATATAACCATGACCCCGCTGTTGCAAAACTGGCCTAGCAGTGTTTTTAGGACTGTGAGGTGACACAGAGTAAGTGGAAGTAGCAGAACGCCCATACGGTTGGTAGCATTAAAAGGATTCCACTACATAGTCTGAGGAAGTGAATCTAGTGCCTCCCAAAGATAAGTCTGCAAAATGACATTATTGCTGCATTCTCTGGGAAGAGATGAGGGTGGTGAGCCAGAGGAGCTCTTTGACAGCAGTGCTTGGTTAAGAAGTGTCCTTTATAAGCTTTTTGCTGAATCCATGTGTGCAGCATTTTAAACCCGCCAGACTGATCCTGGAAACACCATAGAGGTGCAGAAGATGAACTGGGGTCTGTCCACTCTGCCACAGAGGATGTGAAATTTTACAGCTCAAGTTGTGGGTCTGTGATGAGGATCATTTGCAGAGCTTTAAGAAGGCCTCAGTTGTTAATCCCAAGGGTCTGTTCTAGATATATAAACTGACACAAGGTTGCAACAACATTTGTTGAAGCTATGATTAGCATGGCACCTCACTTTGAAACATGCCAGGTTTAAAAAAAAAAAAAAAAGTAAGTCTGACAATTCCTTAGGGACATTGTCTATTTAGAGCACTATGCTTGCTCGCTCAATCATTCCATGGCTGTTCAGCACCCAACAGAACTCCTGATCAGGAACAACTTACATGTTTGTATGAAGACTTTGCATGAAGTCCTTACATCATGCATAAGCCCTTGGCAGTGACAGCTCCTGACAGAAACTTTTTATTATATTTAGAGATTTTCATTGCAAGCTAGTATGAATTTTGCAAAAGTCCTAAATACAATGCCTAAATGCCTTTACACTCTGCCTCTTTTACCTCACTAGTCAGTTCAACACACAACTATGCCCCAATGGTAGAACACTTGCTGGAGCAGCTAAAAGTGTCCATCCTCCACCACTACACATGAAGCGGCCCCAGATGTGTTTTAACTTGTTGAAATCTTCAGTGAAACCAAGATACATTGTCTTGAAGCCAAATGACTGATACACACCTAGTGTTGCTTGTTAACTCATTAACAGTCACATGACCGTATTAAAAGTTTGAAAAGATGAGAATTTTGATAACGTTGTCAGATTGGTTTTACAAAGATAAGTATTGATTTATTTCTTATTTGAATAATAGTAAGTGTAAGATTCATGCAACAGTAGCAGTGCCTCTTGAGTCTGTTGATTTTGTTTTTATTGTCAGTTAGATCAGAGCTTTATTTGATTCAGCTAGGTAACGCTATATTTTCTGCTATTTTTTTTTTTAACCAGAGCAGAGACGCTACACCAGAAGGATGTTACGAAGCATAAAGAAAGTACTGACATAATGTTCCAATTCCTGCTGACTGAATTAGAAACAGTTGGAAATATTCGATTTGAAGAGGGCACACCATCAGATGCTTGGTATAATGGTTTTTTATATTCATGTTCTGCCTACCATGTTTTTGTCTTTGTGGCAGGTACCTTGATTCATAGACCCAGGCATTGGCTGTTGATGGACTTTTCATAAAAGCTTTCATAATTTCTCTTTTTTTCTGGAAATCTTTCTAAAGCTTTCCTTCCATTATTATGGATATGCCATGGTAAAATCTCTCCACCGGCATACAGCTCTCAGTTGCATTTATGTTTCTGAAAATCAAATGTGCTCGCAAGAGGTAGTCAGCATTGTTATTACACAAAGACAAATTACCCTCAGTGCAGCCAAATGAAACAAAAAATTGAATAACTAAGGACATTGTCATTTCATTTTGGATAAAATATGTAGGTTTCTTCTGTATATTAATAAGCTTCGATCACAGATTTATTTGCCAAATAAAGTAAGAGTTTGCAAAACTTTTATTGAAACAAGATGACATTCTCAAAAAGATCTATCAGAAGAAAACTATAAAATGTAGATTGTTGAAAAGAATATCATTTATTTTCTGTGGTCTAGGTGGAATGAACTAGATCATTAGTATGGTTCAAAATTTTGTGTTTACCAATAATCTATTCTTGTTTAAGCTGAAGGATACCAAACATGATTGCCAACAGTTGCAAGGTTTTAAAAATACGAGTATAATTTTCAGATTAAGAAGAGAAGAATTTAAATGAGAAAAACAACTTATAAGCTCACATGAAAACTGTTATGAGGCACAGCATGCATAAAATAATACATATTTTCTATAAAGGTTGAAAATACAAAAATCCCTCATGCTATATAATGGTTATATTCACCATTTTAAATCTTACCTTCCATATAGCAGACCAACAGTTGTCAAATTTCGGCTTATGATTGTATGTACATACCAGAACATTGCAATATCAATTGATCATTACAGCAATGTTTGTCTCGTTTTCGAAGATTGATCAGAATTGGGTTAACCAGTAATGCATAATATCTCATACCTGACAAAATACACAGTAGATGACCGATTTAGTTTTTTCACATTATACTGATATTTCCATTTTTGGGTAGGCTTGCGCCTAAGGATACGTTGAGAGCATTTAGAAATATTACTCATGGTTAACATTAATTTTGGCAGAAGATAATTTTAATATGCTTGAACAGTGAGCCATTCTTCCTTTGGACTTATTTATGTGAGGTTGAATGTCAGAGAAAATAACCCCATATCATGTTTAATTGTAGGATTAAAAAAAAGTTGGAATAATTTGTACCCAGTTACTATAGGCTCTGTATTCTTTAAGGTTCACTGATAACAACTGTGAGACGTCCTGACGACATCACCCTTGCACTAAGCTAGTAACCATTGCTAATATGATTGAACAAGACAGTCTCTCGATCACAGATGTGCCGTAATAAGATGTGGACCAGCAGGTTATGAAACCATTAGACTACATACTAGGTTCACTGTCTTCTTGTGTTATAAAAGTTGCCATGCAGACTTCACAAATACTGTCTCACTCCATTAGTCTTTCTCCATATTTTCTACTCAAAAGCATCCCCGAGATTTGCAGCTTTCATTTCTTATTTTTCAGTGTTTATATTCTCAGGTAGTTGACTGGAACACAAAATAGCATTTGCTTAGAAAGGAACACTGCATTTCCTTCAATAACATATCATTCACAAACGTAAAATGTTGTGCATACCAGTGCATCTCCTCAGCCAGCCCACCTCCAGCTGCTTCCTAACCTATGTGTGTCCATCAAACAGTAGACACGAGGGTGCAATTTAATATACAATGTGACAATTACTTGTATCCTGAAGTACTAACAAGAGCATTTCACTGCTTACAGCAACTATAATATGTCTTCAAGACCCAGCAATCTGCAGTCATGGTGCACACAGCACTGTTCTTGGTATGGCACTAGTCTGTTTTTTATCATGCAATATCTGCTACAACCAAAATGCTCTGTGAATTTTTAATCGAGTGTTTCAGTAAGGCCATTTAATTCTTTAAAGAGTTCATGTTCTTTGTTGTTCATGTGACTCATGTTAAACAGCATGGTGATAATATAATATAAGGTGTACAAGAGTGGCAGCCCCTGCTCCCTTTAGGCTGCATTTTCAGTTTACAAGAAAGTTAGTTTTGCTTGTGGAAGCAGCAACCAGCACAGATCATTTGGGGTTGTTTTTCCCCCCATAGTGTTTGGAATTCTTTATTTTCTTCACAACTTTTGTTATGTTCCATACAGGTACCCTAATATAGGCTAAGGTAGTCATCTAACCTTTCACCTATATTCTCCCCTACCATTACACTGCATAACGGTTCTTAGTACTGACCTTTTACCTAGTTATGGCAATGTCCAGAGATGACATGGGGTTTTCTCCGAAAAGCTTAAGCCTCATTCATTATGCGTGAGGATTCTTGGAATCACAGCAGGACAGCAGGCCTCCCAACTATGTATAAGGGTCATTCCTTCCGTCATCCCAGTCTGACATGACACAGCGAGGTATATCCCCAGGGGGTATCACTTTGGGTGTATATACACCATCTCTTGCTAAGGTAGTCAGAGGAGAAAAGGACTTCCATGCTGACACACTGAGCGAGACGCTGGGGCTCCTGCACGCAGACACTCCAGCTCGCAGTGGTGTGACATCCCTTGCGGGGTGTCCATCTCGACACCAAGACGGGGTCCCACAGTCCCTCACTTCAGGTAATGGGGTTGACTTTATCCTAGAGGGATTCTTGGCTTTACACCCACATACATGCTAGGTACATTTAGGTACATCTAGTTAGGGTCGCATCGTAGGAGTACGCATTTGTTACTGTCATGTATTTTATATACGTGCCTGTATTCATTGTTTTAGCACGATGGTAGAAATCTACCATCCTTTTACTCTGTTAGTGCTTATAATCATTTATATCTGTTACTGTCTAATGGTTGTTTCAGCACACCTATTTTACACTATAATGACGCTGGTTCAATAAATGCTTATTGAAAAACGTCCCCACCATTTATTCTGTGTATCTCTCTGAGACGAAGTGAGCACGAGTGACTGAGCGACTAGTAGCACTGTTTCCATGATCCTGAGGGATCAGGGTTGTCATGTTCGATAGTTGCCAAGAACTATTCTCTCGTTGGTAAGAGGGTGTCCTAGTGGCACTGTGAGCTAGCTGGTATACAGGCTAACATACTCGGTAGGGGTGTCTAGAATCAGTCGGACCCCAATCCTACAGTGTATGTTGTCTAAACGCGCAGATACTATATAGGTTGGTAGGAACTACACAACATGGCGCCGCCAACGTTGGTTTATTTAACAGTCAAATCTGAGTAGTTCAGTCATGCTATTCTCAGAGACCCCTAATCACATTTCCCCAGAGACGTCTGGAGTGGGAAGGGAACAATCCTCCACAGCTGAGTAGGCAAAATTCCTATTTATTGGCTGTAGGTTTATCAAGCTTGAAGGACAAACAGTTCCTAGTGTGCATAAAACCTTATCTCAGTTTCCTTGAAACTCTTCCTTGAGAAGCTTTTTCAACAATGACTTAAGAAGACGCCACTGTGTTAGCACAACGTGCGTTAGTTGAGGAAGAACTAGAATGGGAAATTAACATTTCAGAAAATGTTAGAACTGCGCTTACCTTAAGACTAGCAGACTATGGATTAACAGCTAGGGGTGGGACAGTAACTTTCGTGATTGAGGCACATGAATCATATAGAACAGAGGTATTCTATTCATGGGTTACATTCCCACAGGCAGATGCACAATCCTAAACATTTCATTCTTACACTGAAGATGAACCACTGAATGAATACTGTCCGTATGAGGACATTGAAATTCCGCTCACCTATCAGGAGCATATAACCTGGTTTAAAGGTGCCCTCCCCCATACTAGAGACAAAGTAATACTCGGTCCGCTCGGAAGAGACTGAGCCACTTGGCCAGTCCTTGCGGCTTACACACCGTATCCAGACATTGACACAATGCCAGTAGCAGACTTACGTCCACTTCATAAAGAAATAATAAAACTTTACAGAAACTTGACACAATTTGTGATGAGAACACTCACACTTCAGCCAACAAGAGCTACACAAGCAGGACCCATTCAGGGAAATGCAACTAAAATTACACCACAAACGCTACACGCAGTTATGGGTAAAATACCCACTAAACGTGAGCAAATGCCATTCTGGATAGCTCAGAAAATAACACAGCTAGAGGCAGTATTTCCACACACAAGCCCTCAAGAAAAACACAGAATGTTAACAATCTGCTTGCCAATGGGGATAGCTCCCCAGATAGAGGATTGTACCTCTTGGGGTACAGTTTTCGCTGCCATATATACCAGAACTCATGGTATCCCATCATTAGCAGTAATACCAGACGTATTAAGACAAATACAGACTGAGTACGGAGCAGAACCTGCTCTGAACTTAGGGATGAAATTGCTAGGCAATTTTGCCCAGGTGTCAGCTATAATATTAGCAAATATAAAAGGGGAGGCAGCAGTAGTGGCAATACGCCAACGCCTGAGGGATTTCACTCCTTTACAACAAGAACATGAATTACCTAAAATTATTGAAGACACCTATGCTGAACTAGGTAGAGATAGTTTGGGAGCTAGAGCAACAAAACCTCAACTCATGGGTGGTCCTGAAAAGGATAACACCAAGCAAGAACCTGATTCTTCCAAGAAAAAATGGGATGATAACAATAAAAAACAAAAAAATAGATCTCAATCCAGGAGTGGGTCTCCTCAACAGGAGCCCTCCGAAAGTAGGTACAACCTTAGGAATAGAGATAACATTAAAAAACCTGACAGGTATCAGGATACTGATACACGTTCCTCTCATCCTTTCAGGGTTCACCAAGAAACTCCGAGAGAGGAGGACGGTCAGAACACGGACAAGAAGAGCGTACAAAGTCCAGAGACACGAAATGCGCTTCAGACTACACTTCTAAAAAAGAAGAGAAGCCTAAATCAAAACCTCAATTTAAAAAGAAGAAAGTAGCAGGTCTCAAAGTTAGACATGCCCAGAATTCTGAGGACTCAACTTCTGAACGGGGAATGGGCTCTGACAATGCTAGACAGTGCAGCAGAAGTAACAATAGCTCGCCAGAACCTGATGGAATTTCTGGTGACAGCGGAGTTGAATGAGCATATCATGGTGGAAACACCTGATACAAGGGTACGTGTCCCGCATAGGCTACATGAAATAACACTCCAAATGGAGGGGGACAAACCCAGAAAAATTAAAGGTCTCTTTTGAGAGAACCTGACTTACGGCTATAACATCCTTTTAGCTGAAAGAGATTGGCCGCCTGCAATTGTTATGGATAGCCCAAAGGGAGAAACGGTTATTTTACCAGCTTTTTCCGATCTCGTTCCAATATACTTAAAACACACATACGCGCAGGAGTGGGCAGTAGCCCTTGCTCCAGCACTTTATCACAACCATGTTGGGTGGGATGCTGAGTCACCACACCATATAATCCCAGTAAAAACTAGTCCAGTTCCACAGAGACAATACCCAATAAAACAAGAAGCGAAAAAACAGGTCAGGGAGATCTTAGATCAACTTGAATACCAGGGTGTAATAGAAACTTGCACCTCCTCAATGAGCAATCCTTTGTTTCCCGTAATGAAACCCGATAATTCATACCGTCTGGTTTTAGACTGCAGACATCTGAACACATGCACTAAAACATTTGCAGTACAAAATGTACACAGTGCCGCATTAATGAATAACATTGTGCGGAAAAAATTCAAAACAACACTAGATATCTCAAATGGATTTTTCTGCCAAAATATAGTGCCTGAAAGCAGATATTTAAGAGCATTTTCCGCGCTAGGTTTCCAGCGTCAATTTTGTCGACTCCCCCCAGGGTATAAGAATAGCCCCGGGTTGTTTTCCGCTAGGGTTACAAAATTACTTCAGAATTTGGATGAAGAGGCATTGTCCTATGTAGATGATATTTATCTGATGGATGATGATTTAAAGGATCACTTGGCCAGGGTGAGCAACATCATTTTGGGGTTCGCTTCTGAGGGCTACAAATTTAACTTTAAAAAATCAAAAATAGCCCACCTCAATGTCCTATTTTTGGGATACGAGTTATCAAGTGAAGGGAAAAGCCTGGCAGCTAACTTTTTAGAAAAGTGTGCGCTGCTCCAACCGCCTAAATCTTTGAAGAACTTACAATCCTGTCGCGGACCCGCTAGCCAACAAGAGCTTAGTGAACAGGAGGACGTCCTACCTGACCATGCCCTGCCCTTCTTTTTCTTGCAGAGCGGCAGCTCTCCGACAGCCCTGTTTAAGGTAGAAGAATTTTCTGGCTCCTTTAAGAGAAACCAAGTGCAGGACACAAAACCCGCCCACAAGGAATGCATATTCCCTGAGCCAATGGGTGCTGATTGTCAAGAAAACATAAA
This sequence comes from Calotriton arnoldi, assembly GCA_963921515.1. Taxonomy (NCBI): domain Eukaryota; kingdom Metazoa; phylum Chordata; class Amphibia; order Caudata; family Salamandridae; genus Calotriton; species Calotriton arnoldi. The sequence continues at coordinate 810,028 of CAWUFW010005738.1, forward strand.
CCTCGGAAGAAGACAGTCAGGGGGTGTGTCCTTGGAGAAGATGCTGGACGAGGACGAGAACGCAGTCCGTTTGGTGGAATCCGGGAAGGCGCCTGAGACGGAGCAGAGAACAGGGAACCGAAGACCCAGTCCAGCGAGAGACGTGGAGGCGGGAAGCCTACGCGTCGAGTCCGCCGTACCAGAAGAAGGAGGAGGACTCCCGCGATACTGCGGAGAAGCGAGCCACGTTCCTGGAGGAGCTTGGCTGACAGAGGTACGGGCGCGTTTAAGGGCGCTTAGGGGGAGGCGGGGTGCAGACGTGACTTAACTATTGCGGATGAGAGTACACCTTGCTTGCAAAGCCCTCCCCTCACGTTTGTTGGAAGTTTTCCTTTCGTTAAGGTGCAAGTCCCTTCACTCCCGCCCCAACATTATCAAGACCGAAATCAGGTCATTAATTTTGTTTTTCGTATTCTGCTGTTTTTGTTTATCCGAGAGTTCTAAAGCCAAAGAAGACTCCCGGCGGCGCCTTATAAAGAATACGACGACAAGTGAAGACACCAGAGCTGTTGTTTTCCCCCATGTCATTTCCCCAAGTGTGTCAATAAAGGACGAATAATAACGAAGAAACAAAGCCTCCCTCCATCTTTTCCCCGGTATCGACGACAAGTCCATATTGGGATTTTTAACCTTTGGCAGAACATACATTTTGGATTACGCAGAAAGAGTAAAACCTTTCTACGACTTAATCAGACCTGATTTTTCAATTAGGCATTGGACACAGGAACACACAGATATCCTTCGTTCACTACAAGCTGACATGACAGCTTCAAAACACTTGCAGACACGCGTAAACGTACACAATCTGGTGGTCCGAGTTATAGCGGGTCAATCTGGGTACACTTATTTAACCTTCAATGAAGGAGAAACGGTACCCATAGCATATAAATCACACTTGTACACAAACGCTGAAATGCGCTTTGCTTCTACAGAAAAAATACTGACAGCAGTACAGACCGCTGTAGTAAGATAGAGCACTGGCTCATGGGAAACAAATAATTGTCGTAACTCCAGTACCAGCCTTAGCGGCTGCTACAAATGCTAAAGCCTTACATCCAAGATGGATACACTGGGCTAATTCTCTCACTGCAACAGATGTAGAATACAGGTATGACCCTAGTTTAAAAACACAAGCATTTCTGCAATATGAACAAGAATATCCTCTACCAAATGTAATAATGCCTCTAGATCAGTATGAATACATTATTTACACTGACGGATCTGCTCAGCCTGCCATAGGAAGTAAACAGCAATACAGCGCCGCATGTGCGATTGTAAAGGGTCGTATGCAGGATGGCAAGTTCCGTCCTAGCAGTACGAAGACGCAGTCTATAGTAGATTGCACCTCTCAGCTGGCAGAACTAAAAGCCCTGTTACTGGCACTAATAAATACGGATCAGGAATTCCCCACACTGATTGTGTGCGATTCCTTTTATTGTGTCCAGCCATACAACGAATATCTTCACTACTGGGGTCAGAATGGGTTTAAAGACTCAAAAGGTGGCACAATTAAGCATACAATGCTTTGGGAACAGGTAGCTGAGTTGAAAAACGAACTACCAAGAGCTCACGTGATGCACATGCTGAGTCATCAACGTGATGGCGTTCACGTTGAAGGGAATTCATTGGCCGATGAAGCCGCAAAGGGGGCAGTACGTACTGCTGCTGTAGCTGCAATCCCTCGTCCAAAAATGAGAATAGACGGACTGATAATGGTAGCTGTCATTGCTTCACGCACAGCCTTACCGAAAGGTTTTCCACTCAAATACTCCTACAAGTTAGATGCAAACAACATTCGGAATGCTCAGATTCCAGGAGTGGGGGATAGAGTAATACCAAACATGGATCGCAGATTAGGTTTAATTCTAGCTGCACACGAGGGTCTAGGTTCTGCACACACAGGGATAACCGTAACAGTTTCATTATTGAAACATCGCTATTGGTGGCCTGGGTTAACTAAACAGACAAAAAATGTTGTCTTAAAATACGACATCTGTCAGCAGAAGAAGGGTTCCACCGTAGCGCGTCCAGTGCAAACACCTTTACTAATATCAGACAGACCACTCGCGTATGTCTATCTAGACCACTGCGGTCCCCTACATTCGGATGGGGCTTACAAGTATATCTTGCTGGCAGTGGATTTATGCTCAAGATTCCTATGGGTATGGCCTCGGCGCTCGGCTGACGCTCGAACTGTTATAAAAGATTTGCGAGTCTTCATAGGGGACATACGCAGTTGGTATATTACATTCTTACCGTGGTCCCACATTTAGCTCTAGGGCTTACAAGGAAGCCATGGAAGGTTTGGGTGTAGCATTGCGGTACTCCTCTCCGTACCATCCCGAGGGAAATTCGGTTTTGAAGAAGAAAAACCGGGACTTTAAGCAGTCATTAACAGCAAGAGTATTAGGTTCGGGTGGTAGTTGGGTCAATCACCTAAATGGGGTGCAGCGTGCCCTCAACAACATGCGAAGAAGTTCTCTAGGGGGTGTCACTCCTTATGAGGTCCTATTTGGGACGAGAATGTGGGTACCTGATCTCAATTGTGAAAGCACAGTGGCGGATGAAAAACCATTTGACATCAGTAAACGTTTGGCTGTTTTACAGGATCTGAACGAATCCCGAGCACTACTAAGCAACGTACAAGTAAAATGCAACGCCACTGGGGAAGTCAAATCAGTCACGGCAAGACCTGTCTGGATCCCAAAAGTCGGGGATCTGGTCAGAGAAAAGATCAAGGACAAGAATGAATTTGGGCCATCAAACAGAAAGCTTGTACCTGTCCTGGCTGTCGAAGGAACAAGAACAGTACTTCTTCCGCCTCTTGCCAGCAAAAAAGAAAAGAGATTCATCTCCATTGATCTGATCAAACCACACTATGTGGCCGATACTGAATAGTAGGCCTCGTGGGCTCCTGGGTAGTCAACGCTCTCCTCTCGCTACCATACTGGAAGTTCAGACAGAACGACTCATAACATTCGAAGAGTCACCAATTCAACATGAAGGAATTTCCAACAATGAAATGGAACTCGTTCCTCTGGAAACAGAACTACAAATGAAAGACAAATTTTGATTCGGCCTTCAACTGATGTCTACATCAATATGCCTCGACAAGAGACACCTGCCAGTTCAACACAACCTGCTGAGCTACCAAAGATAGATCGGACTGCATCTGGCTACTTCATCGATTTTGATACCTTCTCTCTTGATCCCAGCGAACCTGAGACAGCGCCAGCTCCAGTTTCCCGTAAGCAACAAATTTGTGAGTTCTACACCTTTCTGAAAAAGACTTGCTTAGTATCACCATGGCTCCAGCTCTGGATCATAACTGGAATATTGTTTTTTCTGTTCTGGATTGGCCTAGTAACTATTTTCTGCTTACTCATAAATGGAAAATATCTCCCAGAACGCTCTGCAGTATCCAATGTGAACTTGTCTTGAAACCACATACATCATCTCATCGTGAACAAAGAGACTTGTTTTCTGTGAACATTACAGCTGTTCCAATTCCTGATGGTATTGTTTGGGACAAAGTTGATTATGATGTATTTGGCCCTACTGAACTATTAAAAATACCACATTTATTTAAAATTTCTCAAAAAGATATCATTACCTCCAGTACATTTTCCGATGATTGGAATTTTGAAACTGTAAAAAATATGTTGTCTGATTTAGAACAATCCGCTGCATTTTCAAACAATGAAATGTTAGAGGAAACATCTGACTTTGATAGCATGTACTGTTACCAGCATTATGGTCAACACTTCTTGCACAAATCCAGTATGCCAAGAAATGTTTTTACATACCACCAGTGGGAACATTGCCCAACACCACCAAAAGGTAATTCAAAAACTTTTGCACAGAAATGTTCATATTTTTCAGGGTTTAATACTTCTGACCCGACCTCATATTACTATAAGGTTGCACCTACACCTGCACAGAAAAATATGCTGACTAACACCAAACAGATTTACTCTGCATCCTGTATTGCCCAACTGTCTCAACAGGGTTTTGACTTATGGAGGAACACGATAGACACAAAATCAGTCTGGGGTTCTAAGGAATGGCAAGTTCAGGGAACAGAAGCACTATTTAGAGCATGCCTCATTCCGCAACAAATGATATTTCTGAATGACACAGTGCAACAGACTTCCTGTCTTGGACTAGCCAAGAACAAGGATTTGAACACACTTTGGTTTCCCACACCTTCACACATCAATTTCACATCACGTGGAGGGGATACAATAGATGACATCATACAGTACAATACATCGGACCCCAATTGGAAGGGATGGTTAGTTTGGCCCACAGACGCAAACAGATGTCAATCAAGATTCGGGGGTACAACCGAAGGGTTTAGTATCCATAGGCCAGACCCACGATATGTACAGAGAGAACATCCTAGGTAGTGACATCATACAGTGTTGGGAAGTTGTGCCTCGATTGGCTAAAAACCTCGACACTGTCCCAGGTGAAACAGCACTTATCCTTACTCTCAGATGAGGTGGATATAAGGGATTTTTTGTTAGGTCTCCGAAAGCCACGTCAGAAACGTTTCTATTACGCTGTCTATAATGAAATCTGGAAAATCTCTCAACAAGAAGCAGCAGAGAGACTTCGCGAAATAGATAGAATTAACCTAGAAAAGTCGTTAGCTGTAGTTGACAATGGTATGACTACATAAACATCCAGGATTTATTCACTGGGCAACATTGTATCTTCTGCTATTGATATACTAGAACAGGACTTGTCCATACTATAACACAGAGAATCACAGCTACGTTCTATTATGTTATTAAGCTGGACGCTGCAATCATTGCGCGCTGGTTATGTGCCTTGGTGATTTATCAACAGTACGTATCTATTTTCAGCATACAATCGAACTGAAAAGCAGATAACGATGGCACAAAGGGGAGCAAAATATACAATGCTGCATATTGAAAAACTTGACAAGTTACCTTTTACTGTGGCAGAATCACCATCCACAGAATGGTTAATCCATGGCCATATAACACTACCGGTCACAACTTTCCAGTTTCAGTATTGCCTAGAACAACAACAGGCAGGCAGATATGAAACGATGGGTAGGGAATTCATCAAGGAATCTTGGGAATTGCCGTACAGATTTCGATGCAGGAATGGGGACACGGAAGTGTTTCTTTATCAAACATCTCTTTATTTGTTTTAATGATAACAGAGCATACAAGTATACAACAACCCTTGTAGGGGATGAGGACCCCAATGCAGATTATCGGCCACTTCGTACGGTAGGCTAGTGGAACCAATACAGTGTGTGAACTAGTAAGTGGCAATCAGCACGTATTGACCATGTCCAATTCTCGTGTCCCGCCCTACCCCCCCCAACCATACCCCCCACCCCCCCTCCCAACAATCGAACAATAAGAAAAACAAAAACCTAAGGTGTCACGGTCGAACAAAAAAACAAAACAAAAAAAAGTAGTGCACTATTAGGGATGCTAAATCCGGACGCTGAAAAAGGATTGACGAGGTGTGGGTATCGGAGTCGTCGTACGTGGCCTTGAAGAGGTCAGTGGGAGTCCTAAATATGAAAGAGGTGAAGAGCCCGCAGCCTTGGTCCACAGGCAAACAGGGGCAGCCCCTCGGAGAGATACCCGACTAGTGGCCCCCATATATAGTCAAAACCTGTGCGGGAGTCCTCCACAATGTCTGCCATTCGTTCCATCGCCAAGGCGCGCCATAATCTGGCGTGCCACTGCGTGAGGGAAGGGGCTTCCGATTTTTCCAGGCAGCGGCCACTGCCATCTTGGCCGCCCCAAGGCAAAGCCACATCACGGAGCGGTCTCCATGGGTTTGGTGCTTTAGGTTGGAGTCTCTGAGTCCCAGTAGCGTGTGTTCTAACGTGTTGGAGATCGGATATCCCAGAATCTGTTTGATTTGGGCGAGGACCTCCTTCCAAAATGGCTGAATGTGCGGGCAGTCCCACCAAATATGTCTGAAGTCTCCTAATTGGCCGCAGCCCCTCCAACATCTGTCTGAGGTATTAGGGAAGATAGTGTGTAGTCGGTGTGGATGCAGATACCAATCATATACAATTTTATAATGTGCCTCCCTAAGGTGCATAGACCGATTAAACTTAGGAATATCTCTGTAAAGTGAGGACCATTGTTGTCTCGTTGGGGGAGTGTCTAGTATAGTGTCCCAAAAGAGGTGGTGCCGAGGGGTGTTTGTGGAGCCGTGAGAGCGGAGGAGTGAGTACAGAAAGGAGATAGTGCCCTTTGAGGAGGCCCCCGACTGAGCAAATAGTTCTATAGGAAGCAGCTCCCGGGTAGCGGCCAGCCGCACCTGTGGCTGCAGAGTCCAATGTTTAAGTTGCAGGTATCGGAATTCTTCGGATGATTTGAGTTTAAATTCCTTCGCACATTCCGGGAAGGAGAGCAGTCTCCCCCTATCGAAGAGATGGGAAAGCATCAGGCAGCCCCCCTCCCGCCAAGCGTCAAATGGGCCTTCATGTAGGGCCGGGGGAAACTCGGGGTTGAAGTGTATGGGCGTGTACGGGGAGGGAAAGGAGGTAAGGGGGGTGGCTCTGTTTACTTCGTCCCATACCCTCAGGGTGGTTGCCGTGGGAGTACTTATATATGTGTTTCGCGGACGGTGTTGTTTGCTTTTCCAGAGGAGGTCCCAGATCATTCTCCCCGTGATTTGCCTGTCCATGTCTAGCCAGTGCCTACCGGACTCCCGCAGAGACCACTCAGTTATGACCCTCAATTGAGCAGCTCTATAGTAGCCCGAAAGTCCGGTAGAGCCAGTCCCCCTCCTCTCTCGACCTAGTCAATGTACGATTAGAAAGCCTGGCCCGCTGCCCCTGCCAGATGAACTTAGTGACCATTGATTTTAACGAAGAGAAGAGTGACTTCTCCACCGGGATTGGGAGGCCCTGGAAAAGGTACAATAGTCGCGGCAGGACATTCATTTTAACGGCGTTTATTCTCCCTATCCATGAGAGGTAGGCTGTCCTCCATCTAGCGAAATCCGCCTGGAGTTGACGCAGCAGTGGGGGAAGTTAGCCCTGTAGAGATTCTCTACTTTCGGAGTGAGCTTTATACCTAAATAGGTGATCTCCTTCTGCCCTCCACGGAAGGGGGACGCTGCTTCGATGACCTGCATGGCCTCTTCCGGTACGGTGAGGTTCAATAGATAGGATTTTGATAGGTTTACTTTGAAACCCGAGGCCCTTTCGTAGAGGGCAAGCTCCGTCTAGATCGCCGGGAGGGAAGTCTGTGGACGCGTGGCGGGGATGAGCACATCGTCGGCGAAGAGAGCAATCTTATGGTCATCCGAGCCAAACGGAACACCCCGTATTTCAGGGTTGGAGCGAATACGCTCTGCGAACGGTTCGATGCTAAGCGCAAATAGAAGGGGGGATAGGGGACATCCCTGACGCGTGCCTCGCGTGAGAGCAAAGGGCGCAGAGGCCACTCCATTTACGAGGACCGTGGATCGCGGCGCATGGTAATTCGCTTTGACCATTCCAATAAAAGGTTCCTCAAAACCAAAACGCTGTAGAGTGCCAGTCAGGAAGGCCCAATCCACCCGATCGAAGGCCTTCTCCGCGTCCAGCGCGAGGAGGACCGTGGGTATTGCCTTCCGTTGTGCTTTTTCAATTAGGTGGATTATTCTTCGCAGGTTGTCATGGGTTTGCCTCCCCTTAATGAAACCCGCTTGATCATCTTGCACCAGGAACGGCATAATGTGTTCTAGGCGGGAGGCCAGAATCTTAGAGTACAGCTTAGCGTCCAGGTTGAGAAGCGCAATCGGTCTATAAGAGGCGCATTGGGCGGGATCTTTCCCTGGTTTGAGGAGAACGGAGATCAGAGCTTCACCCATTGAGGGGGTCACTTGTTGCGTGGAGGCGATATGATTAAAGAGAGTGACTAGATGGGGAACGAGGTCCGGCGCGAAGGTACGATAAAAGTGGGCGTTCAGACCATCCGGACCGGGTGCTTTTGAGAGTTTGAGCGAATCCACCGCTTTTTGGACCTCTTCTGCGGATATGGGGCTGTTTAGCAATTCATTGGTAGCAGCAGGTACTCGCGGAAGGGAGAGACCTTCCAGGTATTGGTCCTGCGCTTGCAGATCAGGTTGATCTGCCGTGTATAAGTTGCTGTAGAAGTCTCCAAAGGCTTTGGCCTTGTCTGCCTCGCTCTGGTGTGGGGACCCCCCGCCACCCCCCACTCGTTGAATGTAGTTCTTCTCTTGCCGGATCCGTAATTGGCGCGCCAGAAGTGCGCCTACCTTGTTTCCCCCTCATAGTTGCGAGCTTGTAGACGCAAAAGAGTCTTTTCGGCCCCGTTCGTGTATATCGCTTGGAGTTTCCCCTAACTTGGGTGACCTTGCGGAGTGTTTGTACCGAGGGAGAAGTTTTGTGGTTCTCTTCAGCTGAACACAGTTCGCTCTCTAGAAGGAGGCGTTCTCCCTTGCGTTGCTTTTGAGCACCGCGTCTAGCTCCATACACTTCCCCCTGACGACTGCCTTGAAGGCGTCCCAGTTGTTAGCTAGCGAGGTCTAGGCTGGGTCATTGAGTTCGAAAAAGTCTGCAATTGCCTTCCTGAGCTCGTCTCGGAGGAGCCTATCTCGGGTCAAATGATTAGGGAAGTACCATCTGGCATATTTGGAGCGGGGAGCGGGCCAGTCAAGGGTCAGCTCCAAGGGCGCATGATCCGAGAGGCAGATTGGGTGAAACTGAGTTCCCATCACCTTCGGTAGAAGGGACTGGCTCAAAAGGCGTGGTCTATGCGGGAGTACGTCCTGTGCGAGTGGGAAAAAAGAGTAATCGCGGGTCGTAGGATGTGCAGCCCTCCAAGCGTCTATCAGTCCTAGGCCCCGTAATGTCGCCTTGAGCGGCTGGCTGAAGACCCCCCCGCCGCCCTGTGGCTATGTGTAGTGTCCATCGCCTGGTCCCAAATTAAGTTAAAATCCCCCAGCAGTATGACATCCCCACTGGCGAAGCCTCCCAAGGTGGACAAGAAGGCGTTGAGAAAATCGTGTTGGCCTGTATTGGGGGCGTAAAGTGTTGCAAAGGTGTAGGTTCTGCCCCGCAGCTCCCCTTGACCATCACATATCTCCCTCCTTATCCGTGCGAGTGGCCTGGTGTAGGAATGGGGTCGAGGAGTGAAAGAGAAGCGCCACTCCATTGTGTTTGGTATGTGCCGAAGAACGGTAAATTTGGGGGTATGCCCTATGCTTCATACGTTGTTCGTCTTTGCGGGGAAGATGTGTCTCTTGGAGGGCAGCGATCGAGATCTGATGATCCCGGAGGAACCTCCAGATCCGTTGCCTCTTATTGGGAGAGTTCAGTCCCTTAACATTCCACGATAAACAATTTAATCCTGCCATTGGACATCCTTGCCAGGATAGCTAGGCTCATCAATCCCCCTGTCCTCCCCCGATCGGCAAGCTTCTTCCCCCCCGACCCCGTCCTAGTGGCCCCAGAGTGCAGATAGCGGCTAAAAAAACATGGACAGTGACACCATAAAGCAAAAAGGAAAAAAAAACTGGACAAGGTAAAATAGAAAAACTTAGACCAAGTCCAACTTAGAGCAGCAACGTGCTCGCGGAGATCCCCAATCACAGAGGAGGACTCCGTTATGAGCACAAACTGGGGTGGACCAAAATTCCACCGCCGCGGCCCATTGAATGTCTCATAGATAAAGAAATCAGTGGAAGACAGTAGCTTGGCTGGGTATGGCATAAGATGTTCGACTGGATCCGTGTGCGCCTTTCTCCACTGCAGCAGAAGTGTCTGAGAGGGTCGGTGGGGGCGTCATGGCGGCTCAGAAGTGTCAGCCCTCCGGGGATTTGCCAGATCTACGCCGCTGACGCCAGGGGCCTCCTCCTTTATTCTTCGGACCCCCCTTCTCCTCAACCCGACTGGCGGCTGCCTCGGCTTGTTGATGGAGGCACCTCGATGCCCAGGATGGCGGCCGCTTCATCCAGGGAGGTACAGTGGCAGTTGTGATTGTCCCAGGTGAAAGCTAAGCCAAAAGGGTAAGTCCAGCGGTAGCGCACCTGACGCTCTCTTAGGGTAGACGTGATCGGACGAAATTGGTGGCGCCTGGCTAGCGTGGCTTGGGCCACATCTTGGAAAAGCGAGCATTCTGTATTTTGGAAGGTGATCTTGTCCATTGAACAAGCTTTCTGGAGGATTCGTTCCTTGACCTTGAAGGAGCTAAATTTCGCTAGCACGTCGCGGGGTTTTCTGGTGCTACTGGAGCCCGAGGTCCTACTCTGTGGACCCTTTCAAGGCGTACCTCCGGTTCAGAGTCCCCCAAAATCATAGAAAAGAGCCCCACCACAAAGGCCTCCAGGTCAGGACCCTCGCATCCTTCCGCCAGACCCCTCACTCGGATGTTCTCCCGCCGTGAGCGATTTTCTAAATCTTCACACCGGAGCTGCGTGGCCTGTAGCTGTGCGTGAAGCTCCGCAGATTGGGTTTCCAGGGGCTGCATACGTTCCTCCAAGTCTTGCTGTTTCGCTTCGAGATCGAGGGTGCGGGCTCCGACTGAATCTACGTCTGCCTGTAGCGCCACTAAGCGGCCACCCATCTCTGATTTGAACGCATCGAAGGAGGCCCCAATGTCCGACTTGATGTCATCCCACAGTTCTTGTTTGAACTCCCTGAGGGTGGCCAACAGCTCCTCCCTGGAGATTGCCATGGTGCCTTGGGAGACTTTAGGATCTGCACTCGCTGTCCCCTTAGATGTTGGGGAGAAGAAGCTGGAGACTCTAGGGGCTGGGATTTTTGGGTGGCATAAGGACCCTCTCGCGCAGCGTCCGAAGGGCGTCTAGAATTCGAAGGGGCCGTTGAAGACCCGCTTCTGCCACGATACACCAGTCGCAGTCGTCAGAGGCCTCTCTAGGTGGCGGCTGGGAGAACTAGGGAACTGCGTGCCCTAAGGCCGGCAAGGAGGCGCCAAACCCACGCTATCTTGTGGTGCAAGTAGACCTCCTCCGGACCAGGGTGCGGTGCGTGGGTGGGCACAGGGCCCCTTTTCAGGCGTGAGATCCGGCCTCGCTAGTACGGACCCCTTTAGGGTCGGCTGCAGGGGAATCACTCTCTTGAACGCATTCACGCCTAAGGGGTCGCTGCCACTGGTGAACCCTTCTTAGGTGCTGGTGGGCTGCACCCTTATTCCTGACCTGGATCTGGTGTCAGCGCCCCACCAGGGCTCCCACGTCGCTGTAAATGAGCTCAAAGTCAGTCCCCGTGGCTCTTTATGGCGCCACAGGCTGGGGGTGACTCGCCGCCATCTTAGGGTCAGGCATCAGCAGTTGCTGGTGTGCTTGTAGAAGATCTTGACGAGGAAGGGGAGACCCACCGCTCCTTACCGGTGGTCCCCGTGGGCTGTTAGTAGTGTCTCCTCTCGTTGCACCCCCATCGGAGTGCACCTTATCAGCAAGGGCTCGCTCCGTTCGCGCGCTGCAGGTAACCCCGGTGGCCGCCATGATGAAGACAGGCAGGGAAGGCGCGCACCGGGATCTCAGGAAGCGGGAGGGACCCCCTGCCGATCCTCGACAGTCGTGTTCCCCAGCCAGGGGGGGGGGGGGGTCTCAACAGCGTCGCATGTCCCCCAGGTCTGGTTCCGCCACTCAGGTGGGCGAGCAGACAGGCGATCGCAATATCCGCGGGTGTCCCTGCAGACCCGCTGCCGTCAGAAGCGCCAAATTCCAAACTCGGGGGCAGTCCCCGGCCCCCAGCTCTGCAGCGGCGCCTGCCCTCAACTGCACTTCTCCCCCCACGGCCACCAACCTGGTGGCGTGGAGCGCCGTGAATCTCAGTGGAGCATCGGATCGGGCGCCGCCATGTCACCTCCACCGAGCCCGGAGGGGCCGGACTCTCACCGTCACTGTGGGTCTTCCCAGCGCTTTGGACGCAGGCTGTGCACCTTCCCTCAAGGCACCGGAGCTGCCAGATAGCCCCCACGGTAAGATCAGGGCATTTAGGACGCTCTACTCCACTGATTTGGACGGGCCTGGCGAGGAGCTGATCGGAATCACGTCCGGTCAGCCATGATGGTTGGCCACGCCCCCCGGAAGTGTTTCTTAACGGTACCAACTGCGAGAGCGCTTTAAGCGGATTTCTCATATGCCAGGATATCATGCTTCACGGGGCCTGTAATGGTTCAGCTGCTAACTTATACTGTCATTTGAACGGGACCCCAGCTGCTGTGATTAATCCGGTGTTCAAGTTACTTTCAAATGGGAGTTACTTGATGCTGAATGATCAAGGTTGTTGTGGGATGCTCCCGGGCATCGCATATCTTGTCACTGTAAGCTCCAGGGTTACTTGCTGTACTCAAGTATTGTTTCCACCGACCCACACAATCAGGGAGGCGCCGTTCTGGCCTTTGTTGAATGTTTCCTTTATACGGTTTGATACTCTGAGCCGAATGAAAGCCATGCTTTTACAGCAAACCGTGCCCTTAACCTCCGCCCGGGAAACCTATGATCTCCAGGTTGCAAGGTCCTCGGCTGAGATACAAGCACTAGTACGAACAAACTGCCCTTTCCATTTCACAGAAATGGTACAACGTGTCTGATGCGACGGGTATTGTCCACCTATTTAAGACCATAGGTTCTGGACTGTTAAGCACCTTTCAGACAATCCTCAGAGTTATTCCCAACTTCATACACTCCGTATTAGGAAGCATTTTTGGAGGGTTTCCGCTGATCCTGTTCCTAATAGCAGGTATCCTGATTGTCATTTTTCTGCTACGCAATGGACGTCCTAGTCACCAAGGAGATGGAGCGAACGCTCTTGGAGCGCCAATACCGTGATTGCATGGTAATCCATCTGGGCACACCTCGTCTTCGAGAACTGAGCGAGTCTTGGTTCTTGACATTTAGACCAGTCTGGATCGACTGTATTCTGCCTGTCCTCCAATGCCGGTTCTGCGGACAAGAATGCGTGTTGGACCTCTGTCTAACACTTCCAACAATTGCGCCACTGGACGGTGATGCTTTACTGGGCCCAATAACGGCCCATGTTCTGCAGTGTCCTCAGCGTATTCCAATGTTGATGTCTGCATTCTTAGAGCCACCACAGGATGCTTCAGCTCCTGTCGGAAAGGATACTGGCTCCTCAACAAATACTCATTGTTTAATGAAAAGAAATATAAAAAAAAACAAAAAAAAACAAATACTCAGGCCTTAGATGACACACAAACATCCCCAGCAGCGGCTGTGGTGAATACGGAGGAACATCTGTGCTCGATTGACCTGATCTGCGAGGTGTTGCAGGGACCGTCGTCTGCGATTGCAGGCAACAGTGATGTTGCGTCTCCTAGCCAGGACACACAAACATTTGGCTCATCGTGTGCTGGGAAAATTCGGCCTTTTTCAAAAACAACCAAATTTGGAATTTTAAACTAGACACTTTTGTCTAAACTGCATGGCTTTCAGTCACTCTATGTACTTCTATCGCATACACGTTATGCTTTTTAACATTTCTTAGATTTTGTTACATTTTTAAGTACTATTTTTATGGACTTATTTGCGTACACTGTTTTTGCCGTACGTTAGACGTTTTAGTATGTCGTCCAGTCGGATGAGGAGTGGGTGTTATGTTCCATATAGGTACCCCAATATAGGCTCAGGTAATCATGTAACCTTTCACCTATATTCTCCCCTACCATTACACTGCAGAACGGTTCTTAGTACTGACCTTTTACCTAGTTACCGGAATGTCCAGAGATGACATGGGGTTTTCTCCGAAAAGCTTAAGCCTCATTCATTATGCGTGAGGATTCTTAGAATCACAGCAGGACAGCAGGCCTACCATCTCCTGCATAATAACTATGTATGAGGGTCATTCCTTCCGTCATCCCAGTCCGACATGACACAGCGAGGTATATCCCCAGGGGGTATCACTTTGGGTATATATACACCATCTCTTGCTAAGGTAGTCAGAGGAGAAAAGGACTTCCATGCTGACACACTGACGCGAGACGCTGAGGCTCCTGCAAGCAGACACTCCAGCTCACAGTAGTTGCGGGGTGTCCATCTCGAGACCAAGGTGGGGTCCCACAGTCTCTCACTTCAGGTAATGGGGTTGACTTTATCCTAGAGGGATTCTTGGCTTTACACCCACATACATGCTAGGTACATTTAGGTACAGCTAGTTAGGGTTGCATCGTAGGAGTACGCATTTGTTACTGTCATGTATTTTATATACTTGCCTGTATTCATTGTTTTAGCACGATGGTAGAAATCTACCATCCTTTTACTCTGTTAGTGCTTATAATCATTTATATCTGTTACTGTCTAATGGTTGTTTCAGCACACCTATTTTACACTAGAATGACGCTGGTTCAATAAATGCTTATTGAAAAACGTCCCCACCGTTTATTCTGTGTATCTCTCTTGAGATGAAGTGAGCACTAGTGACTGAGCGACTAGTAGCACTGTTTCCACGATCCTGAGGGATCAGGGTTGTCATTTTTGATAGTTGCCAAGAACTATCCTCTCCTTGGTAAGAGGGGTTTCTAGTGCCACTGTTAGCTAGCTGGTATACAGGCTAGCATACTCGGTAGGGGTGTCTAGAATCAGTCTGACCCCAATCCTACAGTGTATGTTGTCTACACGTGCAGATCCTATATAGGTTTGTAGGAACTACACAACACTTTGGGATTTCTTTGGATTTGGTGGCAAATTATCTTCGAATTTTTTTAATCACTGTTCATGTATGTGAATGGGAGTCTACCGCAGAGCTTGCCATAGAGTTGGACAGGCAGAGTTGATCGGATGAAGGAAAGGTGGTTTACTTAAAATCCAGATTTATTCAGGGGTTGTGATTGTGGGAGCTCTGTGGCTGCGGCTGATGAAAATGTTTTTATATATTGCTTGACATCATCGCACCTCTTGCAGTGCTGGTAAAATCTTTAAATCACATTCTGAAGTCCATTGAAATTCAAGTTATAGTTGCACAAGCAATCAAAATGAGCACAGGCACACTTTATATATTTGGTTATGGAGAGGACGAGATGTAGGTCCTGTGCTCACTGTGCCATGGGACATAAAATGCACCTCACTGATAAGGGCAAATAAGGCTGAAACTAGTCTGAGGTTGCTTGTGGTCCTGGTCATAGGAAATATAGGTTAACAGTGTAGACTCAACTGTTCCTTTTGTAGCTGGATAAAGGTTGATTTGCATATGGTTGGTCTCTGCCTGTAGCGCACAATGAGAGAAAATAAAGTGGACTGGAATGTGGTCCGCTTAATTACCAGATTAATTACCAATTACCAGTGATTTACAGACTCTAGCATTCCACTCATCAGGTTTATGTATTTCTGGAGTAGTAGTTCTGGAATAGAACTGCAAATATTTTACAGTTACTTATAAGCTGCTACAAATACATTTGTGAAGCCAAATGACAGTCATAACGGTTTCTATCGCCTCAATAAGCAATTGTAACATCAAAAATAAAAAAATATAGGGGAAAGGAAAATTGTGGGTATGGAAATAATGGCTTCTAGGGTACTGTGAAATGTTTAGAAACCGCAAAAATGCTGTTTTTGCAAGGACCCCAATGAACTTTGACTATATTAACTAAAATCTCTTGTAAGAGAGTGCCATCAAAAGCACTTGTCTCATCAATATTGTGATAGATATCTCGGAAGTTTTAGACAATGTGATGTGACTTGAAATAATCATGAATTGAAATAACATAACTCTTCTTGTCAAAGCATTGCTCTATGTTGATTACCTTTTCAGACATATGACATTGAGAGCTTACCATTAATGGCAGTTTTGACATCCTAATATGTCACTATCTGATAGAGACATCTAGTTGCAGATTCCTTACCTTTGAATTTCCCAGATGTCAGACTGGATCCGGAAGATTTTTCGTGAGAAGTACCCCTGCACGCCGGTAGGTGGCATCGGGCTGCTCTGCGTGGCATAGGTCTGCTCCGCGTGGCGTTGTCTGCGCCAGAAATGACGTCAGCGTCACCTATATAGGCGCCACCTCGGCGCACTGACGTCAGTTCTTTTCTTCCCACTCCAGCCAGACCTGATCCGAGAGAAGAGCTACCCCTTTGACGTTTTGTCATTCTTCTTTTGAGGTTTCCTCCTGGTATATCGAGGCTGTCATTGAGGGAGACAAGTTTTTTTTTTAATTACATTTTCAATATGCAACATTCAAACATCATTATATTGCACTGACATATAATAGCTTCCACAATTGTCTCCCAAATTATGGGCTTGTTTATTCTTGGTTCAATTTTCCATGGGCCTAAGGCTTATCCCTTAATTGCGTTTTTATAGTACACACCTCTTTCCAGCACATTATCTAATAATTCCCACAGGTGCACCCTCACAGTCTTGTCAACCTTTCTCAGATCACTTTGCAATAAACAAATCCTGCTAAATAAAGAGGAAGATTAATCCAAGGTTGTCTTCATTACATCCGTAACCATTACTGCGTGTGTCTGGCTACCCTGCCCGTTACTGATTCTAGCATGGGTGTAGAGAAGGGGAGGGTCGGGGGGCAGGGGCAAGACAGGAAGGGGTGATGTCTCTGTTTCAATCAGTCTATGTATCAGACTTTAAGGTTACTGGTTGGTGCTATGCACTGCCACCTCAAATGCTTGTTCTCATAGATAGACTTGTAGTGGGCCCCAAATGTCCCGGGGTCGTGAAGCGGGTGGTAACAGTTCCGCATACGTGGTTAGTTGGTCTTTGCAGTGACTCATGTCGTCTAACCATTCCTTGAACTTTGGGGCTCGTCCTCTCCCCCATCTACATGCAATCCTGCATTTTGCTAGTAACAATCCAAGTGGGACCAACTTCCTATATGGTGCTTCTATCTCCTCTGTGTAGCCTAGTAGTGCCGTTATCAGGGTAATGCTTATGCGTTGCTCTGTCATATGTGATAAGGCTTCTAGCACTTTTGTCCAGTAGTCATGTATTCTGTACAGCCCCACGCTATAGGCAGGAAGTCTACCCTCTCACTGTGGCATCGTGAGTAGCGATCATCCGATCGTAGCTGATACCAATAGAGTCTCGCCGGGGTATAATAGACTCTCTGAAGGTATTTATAGTGTATTATTCTTAACCGGCTGCTGGCCGTTATTTCTCCTGTTTGCT
This sequence comes from Calotriton arnoldi, assembly GCA_963921515.1. NCBI lineage: Eukaryota > Metazoa > Chordata > Amphibia > Caudata > Salamandridae > Calotriton > Calotriton arnoldi. The sequence continues at coordinate 827,192 of CAWUFW010005738.1, forward strand.
TACAGCAGTAATACCAATGTTTATCTGTCAATGGTGTATCTAGTTCCGAGTCCCACCCAGCTCGTGCCCCCCCTCCCCCCCCATCTCCCCTGGGCTCTTCCATTAGTGCATTTCTATATAGCCGGGACACCATGTGTGTTGGTTGTGGAGTTTGTAATAGTGCGTGTAGTGTGTGGAACGTGGGGCGTTTTTTTGGAAAAGCAGGGGTGGCCACTTTGACATCGTGGCTGATTCTGATGTACAAAAAGATCTCCAGTAGAGTAGGTGTGCCTTCCCGTAACAACGTTGCACAATCCATGAACTCCCCCTCGTGATAGAGATCTCCCCATGTTGTGCCCCCCCGTCTTTGTAGCATATTTCTACAAGTTGCCTTGTGTGTAACTGGGATGAGAGGGTGATAGGACAGTGGCATTAGCGGGGAGTACAGTATTGACTTGCCTAATTTTTTTGCTAGTTTTTGCCAGGCCAGCCCGGTGCAGCCCACCGTTGTAAGAGAATGTCCTACACAGGGAGGTTTAGCTCCCAGGAAAGCTGTGGTGGGGAGGGGGGGGGCCATGTAGCCCTTTTCTATTGCCAGGTGCGGCATATACGGTGGCAGTTGAAACCAATACGCTGCAAAGTGTGCTTGCTCGCACAGATAGTAAAGTTCCATATCTGGAGCTTCAAAACCGCCTTTTTCAAAGGGCTGGGTAAATGTGCTCCATCGTATTCTGCGTTGTTGCCTCCCCAGGTTAGTCTGATCAGTTGTGTTTGTAAGGTATGAAAAAAATGGCGCCCAGGGGGGTACGGTATATTTGTGGATAAGTAAAGTAACCTTGCACAGGATCACCATTTTGATCAATGAGATGCGCCCTGGTAGTGACAATGGTAGTGTGATCCAACGTGACACCAATTCCGCAATGGTTTCCACTGCAGTACCGTAATTGGCCCTCAACATCGCTTCCCTGTCTTTGGAGACTACGATCCCTAAATATTTGAAGTCAGAGTCCCACCACGTCAAGGGGTAATCTAGTGGGAATTCACGTGTGTTCGGTGGAAGAGGGAACATCTGGGATTTACCCCAGTTAGTGGTCACTCCTGATATCTCCCCAAACCGTATGAATTCCCGAAGGACAGGGTTTAGACTTATGTACGGGTCCCGTAGATATAGAGTGATGTCATCCACGTACATGGACACTAATAGGTGCCAGTCAGGGTATCACAGTGCATAGGTGTTGTCGCAATTTCGCAGCCAGAGGTATGACTGCAAGTGCAAATAATAGGGGCGACAGTGGGCACCCCTGTCTGGTGCCCCTTGAGATCATTATGGAGCGGGAGCTGCAGCCGTTGATCTGCACTGTCGCCCGCGGTTGGTTGTACAGTAGGGTAACCCATAAGAGGAAATCCCATTTGTTTCAGTATGGCGAATAAATAGTCCCATTCTAGTGAGTCAAACTCTTTGGTGGCGTCTAAAAAGACTGCCACCGCCACGAGGTCAGGATCTATGTCCTGTATGAGTGCAAACAGGGTTCGTAGATTGTGGGAGGTGGCCCGTCCTGGCACAAAGCCGGATTGGTCTGGCAGGACCAGTTTGTCCATCAGCAAACTGAGTCTATTGGCTAATACTTTAGCAGTATTTTGGCATCACAATTTATGAGGGATAGGGGCCTGTATGCTTCACACTTAGTTGCGGACTTCCCGGGCTTGAGGAGGGAGATGATCATGGCTTTGCGCATCATAGGTGGCAGCAGGCCAGTCGCAAGGGCCTTTACGTAAACTTTCCTCAATATAGGGACCAAAGCTCCTACGTAGCATTTGTAACCATTGGATGGTAGCCCATCAGGGCCAAGAGCGCAGCCTGATCTCAGCTACATTATGGCCATCCTTATTTCGTCGTCTTTTATTTCTGCAGCTAGGAACGCCCTGTGGGTGCTTCCAAGCCATGCCAACGCGGTGTCCTCTAAATAGGAAGTTACCTCCGCTGGTTTCTCCCTGCGTGTGGAATACAGGCCTGCATAGTAAGTCGTGAAAGTCTGAAGGATGTCAGTGGTATCCTTCCGCATATGTCCATCTGCATCTTTCACTTCTAATATGTAGTTAGAAAATCTAGGTGGCCGTATCGCTTCTGCTAGGGCTCTGCCCGGCCGCTCCCCCTCCCCATATTGGTGCGCTCTATGATATTTGGAGTGAAACAGGCATTCTTGCTCTGCTTCTGTCTGGTATTCGGTCATCAAATTACGGAGTTTGGCTCTTAAACTCCCCTCTGGTTTGTCCCCAAGTCGGGCTTCAGTTTCCTTAAAGTCTATTTCTAATTTGTGCAGCGTCCCCCGGAGAGCACGCAAAATTCCACCCCCTTTTGCGATGCATACCCCCCCTTCTTATTACCTTAAAAGCTTCCCATACAGTCGCAATGCTCAGCACTGTGTCTAGGTTTCTATCAAAGAATTCGCCAATTTCTTGTCTGATCTCCTCCCTCAAGCATGCATTTAGGAGGGTCATGGGTTACAATCTCCATGATTGGTAGGGGGAGATAGAGACTGGGAGCCGTAGTTGCATCAGCACCGGGCAATGGTCCGAGTAGGTGCGTGCCAAATGTTCCGCACTAATGAGCCAACTTCCCAAGCCTTTCGATAGAAGCCAATAGTTGATGCATGACCAGCTGGCATGCACGCTAGAGTAGAATGTGCCTTCTTTGTGTGTGGGGTGTAATGTTCTCCATGCGTCTATGTTTATGTTTGGGATTTGTGGAGCGCATGGCTGTCCGAAGGCTTCCCAGCGCAAGAGAGGTTCTGTTATTACAGCAGTGAGCCTACGGGTACTTAGCGGGGAAACAGCCAGGTCTTTAAGTTTTTCCTGAAGGAGGTTTCATTCGGTAGGGCTCTGATTTCAAGTGGGAGGGCATTCCACAGCTTTTGTACCAGATGGGCAAATGATCTGCCACCCTATCTAGCCCTTTTGACTCTGGTTGTCTTGAGGAGCTTTTTCTTGGGAGGATCTGAGGTGTCTGGTCGAGGTATACCTAGATATCAGTTTCCTAAGCTTTAAAGGACCTTTATTATTGATGGCCCTATGTGCCATACAGAGGGTTTTGAACTTGACTCTGGCGTCGACGGGCAACCAATGTAGCTGTTTGAGTGGTTCTTTAGTGGATACGCGGTTGGGGAATTTTAATAAGAGTCTAGCTGCCGCGTTCTGTACCACTTGGAGTCTCTTTGTTACATACTGGGGCGAGCACAGATACAGCGAGTTGCCGTAATCCAAGCTTGAGATTAAAAGGGACTGAATCACAGTTGTCTTCAGGTGCACAGGAATCACTTCAATAATCTTCCTTAGCATTTTGAGAAGCGAGAAGCAAATTCCTGATAGCTTCCTAGATTGACAGTCCATTGTAAGCGTGTCCTCCAGCCAGATTACCAAGTTTTTTATAGCTGGTTTAGGGGAGGTGGGTCTCCCATACAGTTGGGCCACTGTGTCAGGGGTGCGTGGATGGCCAGATTTCCCAGTAGCATAATCTCTGTTTTCCCACCATTCAGCTTCAAACAGCTGTTGGACATCCAGTTTACCACTTTCTCAAGACAGTGGGTCAGCTGATGATTGCTTGGATTGGAGCCGTTTGTCAAAGACACTACCAGCTGGGTGTCATCAGCATATGACACAACTGATATGCCAAATTCCTGTACTACATTGGCAAGCTGTCGTACATAGATATTAAATAGGGTAGGGCTAAGGGATGAGCCCTGAGGGATGCCACATGTGATTGGGAGGCGATCTGAGAAACAGTCCCTTTCCATGATTTGGAAGGTTCTGTTCTCCAAGAAAGAGGCAAGCCACTACATGGCTTTGCCCTGAATTCCTACTTCCCTTAGTCTCTATTTTAGGATAGTGTGATCTACGGTGTCAAATGCTGTGCTGAGATCCAGTAGGAGGATAGCAGCTGACCCGCCCTCATCTAGTATCTCCTTTAGCTCCTCTGTGACCGTCAGTAGTGCTGACTCTGTACTATGCGAGGCTCGAAAGCCCATTTGAGTGGGATGAAGAATATCGTTGGTCTCTAAAAAATTGGCCAGTATGTGATTTACATGCTTCTCCAAAGGTTTGCTGAGATACGGTAGAAGGGAGATAGGACGCAAATTGTTGTAAATGGTGGGGGTCAAGATTGGCTTTTTTGTAATGGCCTTATGATCGCATGCTTCCAGGGTTTAGGGACCAGAGCCGTGTCTAAAGATAAGTTAAGTAGTTCCGTTACAGATGGCAGAATGATTTTCAGTGCGTCCTCTAGAATATGTGGGGTACTGGATCAATGGGAGAGCCGGATTTGGTTGCTTTAATTAAGTTTCGGACATTCTCTTCCTCCAATCTAGGAAATTGAGCTAATGTTGTGGAGGATATAATCTTGATTCCTTTATCTGAATCAGATTCCCTGTTTCTCTGGAATCAATCATATATTTCTGTCACTTTTTAAAAAAAAAAGGCTTCTATATCGTTGCATCTCTCAACCGATGTAGGGGGAGTGTTGGTGCTTTCATGACGGCTAGTCAGGGTTTTGACCACTTTAAATAGCTCTTTAGGTAAGTTGGCTGACAGGGAGATTTTATCCTCATAATATTTAGCTTGGGCTCTCTTCATTTCGTTATGATAAGTCCTGATTAGCAGTTTGTATTCAGATTTGAGGGCTGAGTCATAATTTTTTCTCCAGAGTCTCTCTAATTTCTTGCATTGCTTTTTCAGTGTGGAGCGCTGTTCATTGTACCCTGGAGTTGTTCTGGGATGAGATTTACTGTTTATAGCTCTCTTTGGGGCACATATGTCAGCCGACTGGGTGATCCAGTTTTCCCATTGCTGGTATTTCTCTTCTAATTTACCAGCACAAATGGAAGTGTTGTCCGTCAGGACCGTCTGCCAGGTTTTATGGGCCAGTTTGGCCCAACTTCTAGTTGTAATAGTTTAAGCTTTAGCTTTTGTCTGTTGCATAGGTTTTGGTAGGCTGAAAATGACTAGAGAGTGGTCTGACCAAGGGACTGGGTTCGTTTCTAATACTGTGATCTGTGGATCGTTGGAAAAAATAAGGTCCAATATATGCCCTTTCTCGTGAGTAGGCGGTCACATGTTGGATTAATTGTATTGCTTCCATATCGCCCTGCAACCGTTTGATATGGGGGGTGTCTTGTGCATCAAAATGCAAATTGAAGTCGCCAAGAATTGTCAGATGGGCTTTTTCCATTGCAAGACTGGTTATGGAGTCAGGTAGTGCCTCCATAAATCTGCTACTTGTGCCTGGGGGCCTATAAATAAGTACTCCTCATTTCTATCATTTGGTGATCATGCATAATTCCTCCCAAGTGTTTCCCCACTTTGCTGTGCTGTCCTGAGTCGCTGTGCCTCACAGGCAGATATTTTTTGCGTGCTTCTTGCACTGCCATTGTGAAGTCTGGATAAAAAGATACTTCATTCCCTTCATAGGTGAGGTTGCGCCGCTCCCTAGCCAGTCGGAGTACCGTATCTCGAACTCGATAATTTAGCAGCCTGGCTATAATGGGCCGGGTGTGCGCCCTCTTTACCACTAGCTGATTGGACAATGCTGAGGCATCGAACAGTGCTGTCATCATGGTCTCAACATAGTCCTCCATTTGTCCAGTAGCTGTGGATTCCGGAGCGCCTAGAATGCGGAGATTGTTCCTCCGGGATCTCGCATCCAAATCTTTGTTCTTGGCCGCAATGGTCCTCAGGAGTTCCATGTGTTGTATTTGGTCTCCTCTCTGCACAGAGGTGTCTTCTATGTTGGATATGCATTGTTCAACCTCACCTATGCGCCCGTCCTGTTTTTCCAGTAGTTGTGCAATTAAATCCATGCACACGCTCATGGAGTCCATTTTGGCTTCTATAGAGTTTAGACTGTGGTGCATGGTGAGTAGCAGGGTATGTATGTCAGTGTCTTCTGACTGCGATTGTGAGGGCTGGCCATCTGTCATGCCCATGCTTGAGTCCCCCGCCAGTCCATGCGTTGATTTGCGGGCCTCAAAGGGCAGCTTGGTTTGTTTTCTGTCAGCGCGTCCCATTCCCTCAGGTTATACTTTTCAAATATGGTGGCAGTGAGTCTCCGGGGAGGGTGCAGGGGGGGAGCAAGGGAAGGCCTGTAGCATGGTGTGGCAGCGTGTATTATTGTGATTAGGCGGGGATGTAGGCTTTTGCCCCACAAATAATTCTTCTTTGTAGGTTCAACTTGGGGCGATCTCTGTTTCCCAGTCACAGGAGTTGCGTTCAGTAGAGATCCCCTCTGATAGCTATATCTCTGCCTTTGTCCCTCAGGCACTGGAGGGGTCAGCCACGCGCTCTCTCTCTAGTCTCTTGCCCCTTATGCAACAGTTTTTGCAATAGTCAGTTGTGCTGTCCCTTTCTCCTCTCCTCCACTCCAATCTATGCCCCTTGCTGCGAAGCGTCTAGCTACTGCACTGCCTAGCCGTTGCATGTGTGCGTGCGTGCCTACATTGATGGTGTGGAGGGCCTAGGAAACAGGTGCACCTCCCTATATGCGTAGATTTTTTAAGGCCCAATCCGTGCGGCAGCCAGGGAGGTTATTTCTCACCTTGATATCCTCGGGCGTATGCACTGCAGTTAGGCCTTCAGAGTGGGTCCGTGCCGCCTTGTCATTTTCCCTTCCACTGTTTTCAGCGAGCCCCTGTCTCTCGCCGGCACTTTTCTGTCTGCGAGAGGGGGGGGATACCGACAATGTATGACTTCAATCTCCTCTCTCTGGGCTCCGCCCTCAGTTGGGGACTGGTCGCCATGTCAGGATCGTCTTGACCGCCATTTTCTCGCTGCATGGAGGCCTCCGCAGTGACACGACCGCTCCGTCTGCTTGCTTGAGCCCTTCGTGGTTGTTCGCTCGCAGGTCGTGTTTTTTGGGCATCTCTAGTAAATCAGCAGATCGAAATCAGTGCATGTCTCCCCATTGGCTCCGTGGGGAACAGGATATTGCCGGATTATGAGCCCGGGCGGAAGGAGCCCCATGCCAGTGCGGCCATCTTGCTCGCTGGCTCTCTGGCACCCCAGGGAGACAAGTTTTAAACCCTGTGGCCCCCGTCACTGCGCCATGTGGGTGAAGGACCCACACCTCGTGTTTGTGGAGCTTGAAGCACGACCATGACTCCAAGTTGTGCACCGACTGCCGGGCCATGGCACAAAAGGCTTTGAGGGTGTGGTCCCTGAAGCTGCTAGCTGTCTGGCAGTTGACTCAGTGGAAGTCACGATTCCACTCAGGAGGAAGGTCTCAGGGCCGTTCCAAGAGTCCTAAGTCCTCTTCGTCCCACTCCAAACTGTTGGGGCACTCAGGTAAGAGGCACCAAAAAACACAAGAAGTCGAAGCGTGCTTTGAAGTCTCCTCGTCCGTCAGCTGATGCGACGAAGGAACATCGGCATTCGAGGTCTGGTTCCTCGGAACCTGTGCCTCGGCCAACTCTTCCCCTTCCCAACTTTCCGAGAGCCAGAGCAACCCCTGTTCAAATCAAAGAATTCTATGAGGCCATGCGCCTCATTTTTGAGCGGCCCGACCCAGCGCACCTTTCGGGCCCCGCTTGGTCAGAGGGGGCCCCACCTGGTCCTGTGGCGGCGGCTCTGATGGACACCCATGGATCCGGACCAGCGCCGGTCATGCCACTACAACCTTTCCTGGCACTGGCCCGATGCCAATGCTCCAGGTGTCGGCGGAGCCAGCCCTATTCTAATCCCCGATGACACGGATCTGGAGCTGCTTCGACCAGCGGCGATTCCGGCAACGACAGGACCCTTTGTCCTAGGTCAGAGCTTTAGCCCTATTCTGAAGGGCTAGGCCTTGGGGAGGGATAGAAGGGGTCATTGGACCCTTTAGAATACCAGTATGAGCAGGATATGGACTAGTGTGAGGAACTGGGTCATGCCAGCGCACTGGACACATCTCCAGATACCGGCATGCTTACTCCCCATACCGTGGCTATGGAAGAGGGAGCTACATATGCAATGGTGGTGCAGAGGGCGGCTGAGGTCCTCGAACTTAGTTTGCCGATGGTGGCAATCAAGACTAATATCTTCTCTCCTCCTCTGAACCCCTATTCCTGTTCAACGAGGCCCTCACCGACGTCCTTCTGGGGACCTGGTCCAAACCCAGCACAGGGGCTCCGCGAATAGGACGATTGCCTGCCGCCACGCGGCAGGGGACCCAAATTGCCTCACCCAACACCCTACCCAGGAGAGCTTGTTGATCCAAGCCTCTATTTCCCATTGCGCGTTCCCTGCTGCTCCCCCGGACAGGGAATCCAAGAGGCTGGATAGCTTGGGAAAAAAATGTTTTCTTATGCCAGCCTTGCATTGCAGTCAGTGAACACTCTATACTTATTGGGTTGCTATTTCCACACGCTGTGGGAAACAGTTGTGCAAGGTCTGTCACAGGTCCTGGAGGAGGCCCGGGCCATTCTCTCTCAAGCAGTTACAGATGGGAGAGACGCAGCGAAATTCACTATACGCTGTGCCTTGGACACACCCGAATCGCTGAGCAGAGTGGTTTCACAGACGTTGGCCCTCAGACACCAGGCCTAACTGAGAACATCTGGCTTTTAGGGGGATGTCCAGGCTTCCCTCATGGACATGCCCTTCGATAGCACCCGTCTCTTCAGAGACAAGGCAGACTCGACGCTGGAGCGCTTTCAAGACTTGTGGGTTACGGCCAAGTCCTTGGGCCTCTCGGCTGCCCAGTGTCCCCAGTCTGCCTTTCAATCCTTTCATTGCTACGTAAGGGGCTTTCAACCGTGCCAACCTTTCCCAGCCACCGAACTGCGCAAGCTTCCCAGCCTCTGTGTGGACAAGAGCATGGTTCCTACCGGCCTTGTGGGTCGGTTAACCAGCGGACTGGTCCAGCCACCACCCACCGGCAGCTGCAGCTGCAGCTTCCAAACCTTCCTAATCTTGCCCTTTTAGATCATGGGCATTCAGTTGGTGGCAGGATCTGCCGTATTCGTGACGGACGGAGACCTGAAATCCATTGCATTGATTCACTACAAGAATAGATAGGGTGATTGATTCACCACCCACCGGATTCCTTTCCGCTATCTCCAATGCCCCGGCCCGGCTTGATTTGATCAGCTTGAACACCCCCAACAGTGTTTTTGGCCACATCTTACCGCAACTGTGATGCGGACTACCGCTTCTGGGAGCTGGAATCAGGGCCTTCCAAACGCCAGGCGCCTGTTATAGGTTGCCCCTCCCCCTTCCCCTGTCCTGAGGAAGACCCACAAGCGGAGGTTTAAAAGCACCCCCTACCCCTCAAGTCGGGTCGAAACGTCGACATCCACCCCTTAAAGGGGCCTGTACCATATGACACTACCACCCTGTCCCTTGAACAGATGATACTTCTCTACAACGTTTTTCAAGAATTAACTTGAATAAAGAAAAAATTATGTTTCATGGACAGGCCACAATCTACTGGTGCTAGTATTACAACCAGTTGTATATGTTAAATCATTGTAACCTTCATTGAACTACCTTCATTCTGTGCCTTTTTCACTTCCAATTTATTGCACACACGAGCACTCCCCTCTTTGCCTTTCCCTTTTCCCTATCGGAGCAACCTTTTGATGATTACATGATTGGTAAATGTCTCTACCTTCGCAATTGTTTCTATGAATAAAATAGACAATTCTCCGTAAAATACAGTGGGTATTTCCTTTTTTAAGGTGCATAAATTTGAAAGTCATATATGTATTAATTACTATGTGCTGATTTTTTGCATGCAACAAATTGTTTTTTAATTATAAACGTTTCTTGACTTGATGCATGACCAAAGAAGTCTAAGGACCAATTGTTTTTCTATACCATCACCTCCACCACTGGCAGTCCCTAACTTCAGACAGGTGGGTTCTGCAGATTGTCCGAAGGGGCTGCTCCCTCCCCTTCCTCCATGCCTCCATCTTACAACCTGCTGACAGAGGATCATCTGTCACTGCTCTGGGAGGAAGTCATGGCTCTCTTGGCCAAGGGAGTTATAGAGAGCGTTCCGGTGCCAGAAGTAGGCTGCGGTTGCTATTCCCACTTCTTTCTGGTCCCGGAAAAGGATAAGGTTCTTCGTCCCATCCTAGATCTCCGAGCCCTCAACTACTTCCTCAAAAAGAAGAAATACACGATGCTCACATTGGCTCAGGTCTTGTCTGCCCTCGACCCAGGAGACAGGATGGTAGCATTAGACTGGCAGGATGCCTATTTTCACATCCCCATCTTGCCTGCCCATCTGCATTTCATGTGGTTTACGGTAGGCCACGAGCATTTTCAGTTCACTGTGCTCCCTTTTGGCCTTACCAGTGCCCATTGAGTGTTCACCAATGTGATGGTGGAGGTCGCAGCTCATCTGCTATCTCAATGACTGGCTGCTGAAGGCGGGCTCACCCCAGGCTGTCGTCTCCCACCTCCAGACTACAGCGGACCTCCTGCATTCACTGGGATTTAATATCAACATGTCGAAGTCACACCTGACTCCCTCTCAGACTCTCCATTTCATTGGAGCTGTTCTGGACGCTGTGCAGTTTCAGGCTTATTCTCCTGAGCGGCGAGTCCAGGATATTCAGGCTATGATACCATTGCTTTAGCCTCTATCCTGGATTTCAGTGAGACTGACTCTGAAGCTGCTGGGCCTCATGGCCTCCTGCTAGTGACACATGCCAGATCGCATGTGCGGGTTCTGTAGTGGGACTTGAAGATCCAGTGGGCACAGTATCAGGGGAATCTCTCCGACATGGTCCAGATCTCGGAGGGAACTGCAAAGGACCTGCAGAGGTGGCTAATGAAATGTGATTGGGTCATAGGCAGACCCCTCTTCCTTCCTCAATGAGATCTCACAGAAGGGACAGATGCGTCACTCCTGGGATGGGGCGGCCATCTGGGAGAGGTGAAGATCAGAGGACTCGGGTCTATGGCGGAATCCAGACTCCACATCAACCTGTTGGAGCTCCGAGTGATCCGATTGGCATTGGAAGTCTTTCTACCCTCCATCAAGGGAAGGCTGGTACAAGTGTTCACGGACTACACCGCCACCATGTTGTACTGCAACAAACAGGGCGGGATGGGTTGTGGACCCTTTGTCAAGAGGCCCTGCACCTCTGGACATGGCTGGACCAGCAACGCATTTTTCTGAATGCCATGGCAGACTAACTCCGCCGTCAATGCCTAGCGGATCAAGAATGGCATGTTCACCCAGAAGTGGCGCAAGATCTCTTTCAACAGTGGGGAGAGCCTTGGTTAGAACTGTTCGCCTCCACCAAGAACGTGTAATGTCAGCAGTTTTGTGCTCAAGAGTTTCCAAGGTGGCTCTCGCTCGGAGACGCTTTTTGTCTCAAGTGGACCTTAGGCCTCCTGTATACCTTTCCGCCTGTACCACTCCTGTCAAGAGTTCTCAAGAAGATCAAGAACGACTGTGCCCAAGTCATCCTTGTGGCTCCAGGCTGGGCATGGAGAGTCTGGTATCCCAAGCTTCTGCACATGAGCATCGATCCAACGATCAGGCTGCCACTTCGGGAGTACCTTCTGTCACAGCAGCAGGGGAGGGTCCCCCACCCAAACCTGTTAAATCTTCTCATTCTTGTGTGGAGATTGAGCGGTGGCAGTTGATAGCTTTTGACCTTCCTCCCAAAGTCTGTTGTGTTATTCTGCCAGCCAGACGTCCCTCCATCAAGACGGTATACGCCTGCTGATGGAAAAGGTTTGTATCTAATTGTACAGAAAAGTCTATTGACCCTCTTTCTGTCTCTTTCTGATATTTTACTTTTTATTGTGACCCTTGCCCAGCAGGGCCCTGCTCTGGGCACTTTGAAAGGGTATCTTTCTGCCTTGTCTGCCTTCTTGCGACTGCCTGAGCAACACTCCTTTTTTAAATCTCCCATTGTAAATAGATTTCTCAAAGGACTTGTACATATGTTCCCACATTCCCCTTTCATTTGCCTCAGGGGGACCTTAATTTAGTTCTCACATTTCTGATGTGTGCTCCCTTCGAACCTTTATACAATTGTCCCCTCAGGCTGCTCACCTTCAAAACAGCCTTTTCTGTCATGATTACATCAGCCAGGAGGGTGAGTGAGCTGCAGGCTTTATCATCCAAGCCTCCCTTCCTATCAGTTTTTCCTGACAAACTGGTTATTCACACTGGGATCTCTTTCCTGCCAAAGTGGTAACACAATTTCATGTGGGCCAATCTGCCACCCTGCCCACTGTCTACGCTCCTCCACATCCCTTTGAAGAGGAGCGACTCCACCATCCGGACCCAAAATGAGTGTTGTTGTTCTACCTTGACCGCACAAGAGAGTTCTGGGTGGACGGTCAACTCTTCGTGGGCTATGTTGGTGCAAAGAAAGATGGGTCGTTCTCTGCATCAAGAACTGGCCAAGAAGCAGCCTCCTGAAGGCTTAAGAGCTCATTCCACCAGAGCTAAGGCTGCGCCCACTGCGCTAGCCTGTGGAGTTCCAGTCCTGGACATCTGTTAGGCAGCACCGTGGGCATCTCTGCGCACGTTTACCAAGCATTACTGACTTGACAGTCAGGTCCGCAGGGTTTGGCACTTCGCCCATTCAGTCCTGCCGGACTTTTTAGCCTACATTTGCCCACAGACCCACCACCGGGGATGGTATTGGTTGGGTATCCATTCAGAGGCAAGGAATCTGTGGCTAGATGTCTCTATCATATATACAAGTTACTTACCTTCAGTAACGCCTTATCTGGTAGAGACAATATCTAGCCGCCAATTCCTTTCTCACCCACCCATCCTCCCCGCTCTGCAAGCAGATATCTAGAGTCAGGGCTGATCAATTTCAGGGCCATAGTTTGGGCACACCAGTGTCAGTGCACTTCATGGCTCCGCACTTCTGGCGTGGAAAATTGTGAAAAGTAACTGACGTCAGCGTGCCGAGGTGGTGCCTAAATAGGTGACCCGGATGTCATTTCCGGTGCGGATGATGCCACGCGGAGCCGACCAACGCCACCTTCCGGCGCATAGGGCTACTGCTCATGAAAAATCTTCCGGATCCAGTCTGAGGCCTGGGTAATTCAAAGGTAAGGAATCTGCGGCTAGATATTTTCTTTACCAGGTAAGGCATTACCGAAGGTAAGTAATTTGTTAGATGGCTCACATTTGGAAATTATTTTTGAGGACGCTAAATACAGAGGACTCTTCAAAGAGTTATACAACCTATCTCCCATTTGAATTCCAGCATTAGCAAATCCTTCAGGGCTACCTTTAATGTGCTAATCGATGTAAATACAGGGAGGCATCCATGCATAGAGACTATTTGTGTGTTTCTCTATGCAACCTTCATTTTTCTGTGTCAAGCTGTTTATTTCCCAGGCTTATGATGCTGCATAGTTATTGCATATTTTAGGGCATTAAAGCCAGACCATTTAGCTCTGCTAATGCTTGTTTTTATTCTGTTATTTTCCTCATATATACTGTAAGAGTCCGCGGAGGTGCCCCTGCTCCATGTCTAAGACTGAGATAAACGTGTGCACAGACAGCTGGCACTCAGGTGTGCACTGGAGGGATTGGAAGATGAAAGGCCTCCCGGGCCCTGATCCCTACAGCCCGCTAAATAGAGGTGTTTCCTGAACACCCCTAATAACTTTGGCCCCCCTCCCACCTAAAGCACAGTACGAGGAATCAGTAAGCTTGGTGCTCATCTCAGCACAGTCTCAAGACTTGACCACCAATAGGTTCTGCATTTGTCAAGCAACTGTGTTGGAATTGGAATCCCTTAAGCGGTGGACAAAGGTGCATACTGCCGTATGTAAAAAATAACATGCATGTTTAAAACCAATAGGTTTGGCGTTTATGTAGAAACACACAAAAATTGGCATGCACAAATGCCGCTGTTGTAGTTATGGTGTTGCTGATAATGATGGTGTTAATAGTGGGTGGGTCTAATGGTGGCGGAGGTAACGGTGTTTAATGGTGATGTTAGTAAAAGCTGCTCACACTAGAGCCCTGACAAAAACATTTAGAAAAGGCTATTGTAATAAAAGAAGAAATCCAAAGAAGAATTACTTTTTGTCTAAAATGTATGTAAGAGATATTGATGTAAAATAATCCCCATGCATTCAATGTAGGCACAACATAGGGAATGGAATGATGCACCTAACATCCAGTAGCATGAGCTGAGAGAGTAATACTCCTCTCAGTGGGACCAAATATTATTCTATGTATATATTAAAGAGTTTGTAACAGTAAGGTCAATTCAATTTACCAAGGCATTTATGAATATGTGAAGTAGCACTCCCAATGCACTTCTTCATATACTCATATGCTTTTGTGAATTAATCCCAAAACATATAAAATACGAATATTCATGGAAAACTTACATACAACTAGTAAAACAGAAAGGACTGTGACCTCTTTGCACTTTCACTAACAAGGTGCTGGACATTGCAGGCCCAAGTCACAAAGGCATGTAGGAATACATTAAGTAGTTCTCTTGTTAGTATTACTTTGCATACTCATTAAATGCCTTTGTCAATTGGTCTCTATATATCTATGAGACAGCTGCGCTGACAGCCAGACCTAAATCGGAGAAAGGGAACAAATAAATTGGTGCTATTCTCCAAACAGATATGAGACTTAATGGCTCTCTTCTTTGCTTGAGGGTGCATTGCTTCAGATTTGATAGGAATATGGCAGATAAGGAGTTTTCCTTCCATGTAAACAAACCGCATATGGTTGTTGTTTTACAACTTAGAATTCTATTAAACAAGGGTTATCTTCAGATATATTTTTGTATTGTCTAATAACATCACTATTGCCATGTACTGTTTTCTCTGTACCTTATTTGCTCTGTTGAGCAGACATCTTGAATGGATCTCTTTTGAAAATTCACATTTACATATTTAGACTGTTTTTAAATAATAAACATAAATTCTTCAAATCATACAGTCAACACAATAATTAGAAAACACTATTAGTGCACTGGGAACATTCTAAAGACACTTTAAGTACATTATTTCATTATGTGAGACTTCATTGCTTTAAAGCAGTTTAACATTGCAAGAGCTTTATTTTTAGTGAACAAAAAATTTCACTTGAGTTGGCCACTCATCTTTTCTCCTTGAGTATTGGTTCTTAACATTTTGACTTCTGTGGACCCCCACTGAATCACTACTGGAAGCCAGGGACCCCCGCCTGAGCATATCTCTGATTGGAACCTCAATACAACACAGAAACAAGTGTACACCAAACCATGACACAAATTTTGAAATATTTTAATCACAAAACAATATTAA
Organism: Calotriton arnoldi; assembly: GCA_963921515.1. NCBI lineage: Eukaryota > Metazoa > Chordata > Amphibia > Caudata > Salamandridae > Calotriton > Calotriton arnoldi. The sequence goes on from CAWUFW010005738.1 coordinate 842,444, forward strand.
AATCAGAAGTTTCATTTTAATGGGAAGGTTGGAGCTTTTCACTATTTGTTTTCAGTTTTTAAAGATAAAACGATGTGCTAATCTCCAGCATATCATTTTGTCTTCTTTTCTGCTGAGGCTACCAATCGCCCATACTAGATTAAGTTGCTGTACTTGTGATGTTCCCACGAATCAAGCTAAAGAAACCAAATTAAGGTTTAACCTCTGATATCTGATTCATTCACATTCATTGATTGTTTAAAATGTTAATTTTTACATTTTGATTTTTTATGTATATATACTTTATTAACCTGCTAAAGTTATTTATCTTTCTATACAGTTGTGGACCATGCGTGTGAGTATCTCAGACCCTTAGGGTTCTGCAGACCACAGGTTAATAATAACCGCTTGCTGTTATAGAGCACAGCAAGGTATATATATCAGCCAAATCCCAAATAAGAGTTTTATCTTCTGACACCTGTGTGTGACAAATCTCCCCTATATTGATGGTGGTCCTATCATTCTGATACTGCCAAACATCATGAACAGATCACAGCTCACCCCAAAGCTTCAGACCTTCTTGGCTGAAGTGAAAACACATCACGATGCAATCCCCAAGAACAAAGCAACATTTCTGCATTGTGTGTCTAATAAGTTTTCTAAACCTGGCACATAAAAATGGCTGATTAAAAGCATGTTTTCTGACAGATTTTATCCTTTGGTGCACTTTCATTTAAACATGTTATTTGGCTTTTCGATAATTGGATATTGGGTTCTATTTGATCAATAGCACATAATTGAGACTCTTATTTTTAGACCCTTCATGTGGCTCTATGTTTAAAAAAAAATCAGATCTTCTGGTGACCATTTATATAAATAATACAAGAGTGTCAGCTCATCATGAAAGCACAAATACATTCTGCAGTTTGAGTTTGAAGTGAAATTTATGAATCTGGCATGGAGCTCATCCCTTGGAAATCTGACCCTAACAGCATGTAAATAGCTTTCTGTGATGCCTCTTCAGCTGAAAGGAAGGAGTGAGCCCTTTTTCCTGATAGCAGTCCTGGAAGTGACACTTTCCCTGACAGTGTGTGAGCAGCTTCTTCTTTTTCTGGTGTGTTTATTTGCTGGTGCTAAAGTTAGAGACCACATTAAAGTAACCAAAGGTGATGGTTGGAAATGCCTGCAAAGGTCTCAGTCACTGGTGTAACACTGTGGCCACATACCAGCCCATCACTTATTCTCCAATGCACCATTCCAGACTTGAACCAACGATATACAAATTAGTGTTGGCCATACTTCAGTAGGAACAGTCCTGCCCATACTGCGAGGCCACATCCTAACTAAACGGGGACACAAGCAATCGGAGACCGGTTTCAAGTTTGCTGGGCTTTATCAGTGAGGTGCAACTTAAATCCTGTGGCACAGTGAGCAATGGACCCGCTCCTGGGCATACCCATCATACGGATAGTGTTGCATTAAAACAAAACAGAAGCATCATTTGGGAAGCTAGACTGTGAAGGAAATATAAAAGAAAAGGAATGAAAAATAAATCCGTGCGAGAGGGGAACTCAGTATCGGGACTTAAGAAAACAGAGCAAGATTATGTTGGTGATTGCCAGCATCATCAAAACGGCAGAAATTCATGTATTCTGTTAAGTGTAACAGTCCTTTCAAAATCTGAGTTTGTTGTTGTACTACAATTTATTTACTATATTGGACAGTGTTTTGTTTATCTCACTTTAAATGACAACATTTTTTCTTGCAGGTTTAATTCCTGCTGTGATCTGATTTTGTCACGTTTTTGTGCTTTGGATTTTAAAGCATATGGCATCACTGGAGTGAAAATAAATCGTATTATTCGAGTTCACAATCGTATCCTGCGACAAAAATTTGATGAGAAATTTCAAATGTTTTTGGATAACGAAGATGATCGCTTTACAGAGTAAGTTCCCAAATACATTAGTACTAAAAACAGGAAATGCACAGTTCACTCTAATCTGGACTTTTATTATATTGTATTGTACTGTGTTGTAGTTGCACTTGTATAGTGTTGTAGCCAGCCAACTGTAAAGCTATTCCTCAAACACTCTTAACTGTGCAATTCACACTCTTAATCTAGGGTGTGGCAAAAGACAGGTATCATGGTTTAAGTAGAAATTCATAGGAAGCAATTTTCCCTCTAATTATTTTCCTTTGTGTGCGGCAACGAAGGGTCTTTGTGCACTTCAGCCTAGGCTACGTGCACCAAAGACGTGAAATATTACAATGCAAGTGAGTGCAGCACATGAGGTACTAAAATCAGTGGTGTTTCTCCCTCCAAAGATTTATTTAAAAATCAAAGTAAAATGGCGCATTTTGGTTCAGTTTAGTTGCATGTAATAGTCACATGTGAGACAAATAATTTCCCATCCAACATGATGCACCAGGGAATAAGGGATCATGAGCGAGAGGTAGGTGAGGAAATATGGACTTGTATTGTTTCATATAAAGGATTACACTTCACCTTCCACTCTCTCTTATCAGTTCCCTATGTAGCTTTTTGAAGCAGCCTTAGGACGGCATAAGAGTTGTTCAAGTACCCAATCAGCCAGAATGTTCCTCTCTTTCCTCTACCTCTAATTCTGTTCCCTTTCAGCACTTTAAAGAACCCTTAAGGTAGCATATTTTGTTCATGCAAACAACTTGCTTATTCCTCCACTCATCTTTCCTGTACACTCCTTGAAATATCTGTTCTCATGCAGCTCTTTAAGGCATTCTTTTGATGTACATAAATATGTTTTATTACGTAATATAAAGATTGATATTTTCGACACCTAGTCAGGGGTAGTAAGTGCTATATAAATGCAATTTAATTTAAACAAGCCTTCCTTGCAACCAAAGGTAGCACCCTATTGGACTTCAGGGGCTGTTGACTGCTTAAAGTTCCTTTTTAAATTTTTTCATTGTTAGTGATTATTGTGTTCATCAAGGAAAGTGATAGGTAAGCAGAACATTACTCCGTCCATTCCAACAGTCTTAATTACTTCGAAGCTTGTGTAAAAAGAACACTCCTCCATGAAGTTTCTTCATTTGTAGTCCTAACGTTTGTATTGCTGCCCCTGGGGGATGATCAGCGCATGATGAGTAGAGACCCTGTTCCGTATTGGAAAGGGAGGTTGAAGTGGATGTTTTGAAATGTGCCTCATGGAAGGCAAAGATCATGGCTGTCAGTGGAAAGTCTGGAGAAATAAAAATGCCTTCTCCTGAAATACGTATTTAAATCTTGTCCATGATTTAAATCCACGCATATTTCAAGAGAAGGCATATTTTTATTTCTGTACTTTCTTACACACATGCATTTCAGGACAAGGCGTCTTCATTTCTGCAGACTTTCCATAGCGTGACCTTTGCCTTTCATGAGGCACATTTCAAAACATCTACTTCATCCTCGATTCAGATCTGGGGACGTGTGCGCTCCAAGAGAGACAGTGGGCGCTGGAAAAATGATGCTGCGCGCACGTCCATGCGCACAGCTTAATGGGAACATAGGTAGGAAGTACCTTCTGTTGGCGTCTTTTCTTAAACATGTATGTCAACTCTGCTAACACGTTTAAGTTAAACAGCATACAAAACTGATTTCCTCACTTAACATGCTCATTAGTGGCCAGAAGAATGTTTTTCTAATGGGTGCCTTCAATGTAAATCTGGCCCACAATCTAACGAACGAGCCGTCCTTTGTCAATACAGACTCCATGCGGGACATTCCAACAGTGACTCTTCCCCCTGCAAAGCTGGGATCCAGAGGGCAGCTTTTGGTCAGTATTTTATGCTCTTTGAATGGCAGGTTTCCAGGTGAAAGGCCCATGAAGTACTCAGACTCTCAAATCAGCAAAATGCAGCAAGAATTTCTGCCATTTAATCACCTTTTGATATAATTATAGGACTCAAGCGCGATCCCACTGCCTAACAGATACCGCTCTTAAATATCAGCCTTACATGGCAATAGGTGAATCTAATGGTTGTCGCTAGTTAAGACATCCCTTGGGTCAGTAGACAAATTAAACAATTGACTGCCTACAGAGGACTGCACTGACCTAATTCAGATCCTCTGTTAACAAGGGGCATCCCAAATTGGCTGCTGCACTGTTGGGAGGATAATATAAAGCTAATACTTAACTTGAACTTTGTCATCAAGCCACAGCTCACATCTACCAGTCAGAGGTGCAGTTCAAAAGGGCTGGCATAACCAAACTTTAGGCCATCAGAAAAAATAAATAAAATATATATTTTTAAGAAAAATTAGAAGCTTACAGGCGTAATTAGCTGGCTAGGAAGAAATAAACATGGAGTAGGTGATATTACAAGAGATCTTGCTTGGATTAAATCCCTTGTCTGCTCATAATTGATGGTAATTCTTTAAGACTTTTCAAGAACTACTAGCTGGCAAGATGACAGTTATTAAACTCCGAAAATAGAAATAATATCATAAAAAGACAAATAGCAGCTCAAGGATAATATCTTAAAGAAAATCACATTTTGATGCAATGATTTGATCAATGGTTTTATTGATTTATTATGTATTACGGCATTACATCATTGACCTCAGTTGAGAGCTAAATCAATGATTTAATTAACCTGAAACTAAAAGCTTTCCCTTTTATCCCTGCACTTATTGCAGAGGGTGGAAGTTTAAGGAAACAACATAAACATCAGGCTTTGGAAGCAAAGGGGGCCCAAGCAGAGAGTCAATGGCTAAAAATAATTCACATTAGCAGGTTAGGATCTCCAACGCACGTGTTGGCAATTTATAAACAGCCTTGACTCCCATTACTCAACTGAGCTGGGCAATTCCATCCCTGAGCAAACTTGAATTGCTCACGTTAACATGTTATATGTGGATGATTCAGTTAGAGGGGAGCCTTCTTAGTCTTAACTCATGCAGTAGTTTGTTAACCTCAGTCTAATTCTGAACATTACCAAATCTGACGGAGTGGCCTTAATGGTCTTCATGATATACTCTACATGTCTAATACCGACTTCCCTCCACTTCATACTGCTGTACTTTTGGAACCCAGATTGTACTATCTACCTGCCAAGGATCCATTCTCCTGGTCTGTGACCTGCTCTCTCCCCCGGCAGCTCCGCTAGTAAGTGCCACCTGACCTCTGTGCCACGCTCAGCCTGTCAGGGTTCTAGGCCCCGCATTTTGCCGTTTTTTGCTCGCTCTGTTCTCCGCTTCAAACTGCTGTTTCCCACTGTTCTGTAATCTTTCCCCACTGTTCTGTAATTTCTGGATTGTTATACTGTTTTTGTCTTCCACTGCGCCGTTATCTCTTCTGTTTTCCTTTTCCCCCCGTTTCTCTGTGCCCTTTCCCTTCCCGCCACTGCTGCCCCCGCGGCCCCTCCCCCCTGCCGAATCCCCGCTCCCGCCTCCCAGCTGTGAGTCCCTCCCCCCTTCCCTACTTAATGGCGGCCGCTGCCAGGGATCACGAGCAAGACCACTGACCTCCTGGTCTGTGACCTGCTCTCTCCCCCGGCAGCTCCGCTAGTAAGTGCCGCTTGACCTCTGTGCCACGCTCTGCCTGTCAGGGTTCGAGGCCCCGCATTGTGCTGTTTTTTGCTCGCTCTGTTCTCCGCTTCAAACTGCTGTTTCCCACTGTTCTGTAATCTTTCTCCACTGTTCTGTAATTTCTGGATTGTTATACTGTTTTTGTCTTCCACTGCGCCGTTATCTCTTCTGTTATCCTTTTCCCCCCGTTTCTCTGTGCCCTTTCCCTTCCCGCCGCTGCTGCCCCCGCGGCCCCTCCCCCCTGCCGAATCCCCACTCCCGCCTCCCAGCTGCGAGTCCCTCCCCCCTTCCCTACTTAATGGTGGCCGCTGCGCGGCCGCGCCGCTGGCGCGCCAAAGCCAAGCCCGTCTGCGCCCGTCCGCGACCCGACTGCGACCAGCGCCAGGAACCCTGGATCTACTGCCCTCCATCGCTACGACCGCACCGCACTCCTCGTAATCAACCCCGGAAGACACACAGACTGCCAACAGGCCTCACCGAACACTACCCACGCCCAGTTCTCCTGCCTCAGCTGCCGCCGGACCTTCACCACCACCCCGGACCTCAACAACACCAGCACCGACGACACCCTCAGCTGCATCCTCCTCAACGTGCGCTCCGTACACAAATACGCCATGGAAATCTGGAACCTACTCGACTCTCTCTCGCCCGACGTCGCCTTCTTCACGGAGACCTGGACCAATGCCGCCTCCCCCCGACATCAACACCGCCATCCCGGACGGTTACAAGTTCCAGAGGAAGGACCGCCCCAACCACCCGGGAGGAGGCCTCGCCATAGTCCACAAAAACACCCTCTGCCTAACCACCTCCAGCGAGACCCTTCCCTCTGCCGAGCACCTGCATTTCCAGATCAAGACCAGCCCCAAGACCACACTCCGTGAGACACTCATCTACAGACCCCCCGGCCCCCGAACCCCCTTCACCACCGCCATCACCGACTTCATCGCACCCCACGCCATCGCATCAACAAACTACATACTCATTGGAGACCTCAACTTCCACCTCGACAACCCCAGCGACCCAAACTCCACCGTCCTCCGTGACAACCTCGCTAACATCGGACTCAACCAACTCGTCAACACACCGACACACAGGGCAGGACACACCCTCGACCCCATCTTCGCGGCAGGAAACAGCATCCACTTCAGCCACACAACGCAACCACCTTGGACCGACCACCACTGCGTCCACTTCACCATCGATAAACCCAAAGCACCCAAACCAACCCCACGCCCGCCATGAAGAAACTGGAGCAAGGTCGCCGACGAGCAACTAAACTCAACCCTCTCCCGAGGCAACCACACCTGGGCTTCCGACGCAAACACCACAGCCAGAGAACTCCACACGTGGATCTCCAACTGCGCAGACAAGCTCGCCCCGCTACGCAACCCCCGCAAACAGCGCCCCAGAAAAGCCGCCTGGTTCACCACCGACCTTCAAGAAGCCAGACGCACCTGCAGACACCTGGAAAAGAACTGGAGGAACACCAAGACTACCGACAGCTGCTCCACCTACAAGAATGCCATGACAGACTACCACAACCAAATCAGAACAACCAAGAGGAATTTCATCCACAACAAAATCCTCACCAACTCCAATAACTCCAAGGAACTCTTCAACGTCATAAAGGAATTCACCAACCCACGCAGCGAAGCCACAGACATCACCCCGTCCCAAAACCTCTGCGACAAGCTCAGAACCTACTTCCACCTCAAGATCAGCACACTCTACGACAACTTCACTGACCACCCACAAGACGCCTCAGCCAGCCACCCACCTCCCCAAGACACCGGCCAGCCCACCATCTCCAACTGGACACCTATCACGACCATGGACACCGCCGCGGCCATGAAAGGCATCCACTCGGGGGGGCCCCCACTGACCCCTTCCCCCCGCACATCTACCACAGAGCCACAGACACCATCGCGCCTCAACTGCAACACACCATCAACACAACCTTCAAAACGGGCACCTTCCCAGACGACTGGAAGCGCGCCAAAGTCAGGCCCATGCTCAAGAAGCCCACGGCCGACCCCACCGGCCTCAAAAACTACTGGCCCATCTCGCTTCTCCCCTTCGCAGCCAAAGTGGCAGAGAAAGCAGTCAATAGGGAACTGACACGATTCATCGAAGAGCACGCCGTCCTCGACCCGTCCCAATCCGGATTCGGAGCCAACCACAGCACCGAGACTGCCCTACTCGCCGCCACAGACGACATCCGCACCCTCCTGGACCAGGGCCACTCCGCGGCCCTCATCCTCCTCGACCTGTCTGCAGCCTTTGACACGTCTCTCACCGCACACACTGATCACCAGACTACACGACGCCGGCATACAAGGAACTGCCCTAGACTGGATCCGCTCGTTCCTCACCGGAAGAAGCCAAAGGATCAGACTACCGCCCTTCCTTTCCTCCCCTAAGGACATCACCTGCGGAGTTCCACAGGGGTCATCCCTGAGCCCGACCCTCTTCAACATCTACATGGCCCCCCTCGCAGACATTGTCCGACAACACGGCCTCAACATCGAATCCTACGCCGACGACACCCAGCTCATCCTCTCCCTCAACAAAGACCCCACCACTGCAAAACTCAACTTCCAGAGAGGAATGCAAGAAGTGGCAGTCTGGATGACTAACAGCTGCCTAAAACTCAACGCCGAGAAGACAGAAGTCCTCGTCCTCGGAACCACCCCTTCAGCATGGGACAACACCTGGTGGCCAATCGCCCTCAGAAGCCCACCTACCCCCTCAGACCACGCCAAGAACCTCGGCATCGTACTCGATTCATCACTCACCATGAACCGACAGGTCAACGCCGTCACCTCCAGCTGTTTCAACACCCTCTGCATCCTCCGCAAGACCTTCAGATGGATTCCCTCCCCCCCCCCCCGAATCGAGGAAAACAGTCACCCACGCACTCATCACCAGCAAACTCGACTATGGCAACGCACTCTACGCCGGCATTCAACAAGTCCCTACTCCGCAAACTGCAAACAATACAGAACACCGCGACCAGACTCGTCCTCTGTATCCCCCGGCACGAACACATCAGCCAACACCTGCGGCGACTCCACTGGCTCCCCGTAGAGAAGAGAGTCACTTTCAAAATCCTCACTCACGCCTACAAATGCCTACACAACAACGGACCCAAATACCTCAACGACAGAATAAACTTCCACGTACCCAAAAGAAACCTGCGATCATCCAACCTCGCATTGGCTGAAACCCCGCGCATCCACAGAGCCAGATCAGGCGGAAGATCCTTCTCTTACATCGCAGCCAAGACCTGGAACGAGCTACCGGCAGACATCAGACACGCCCTCCTCCCTGAGCACCTTCAGGAAGACCCTCAAGACCTGGCTCTTCGGCTGAACGGAGTTGCGTACCCCCCTCCCCCCTCAGCGTCTTGAGACCCTCACGGGTGAGTAACGCGCTTACAATTCCCTGATTGATTGATTGATTCTACTCCGCATATGTAAAAAAACGTGATCCCATAAAAAACATTAAACTACAGAATGATTGCTGTGCTTGATGTGGAAGCCAAGTATTACTCTAGGATTTTGCAAAAAGAATTAGCGCTTTGAGCTGAATCAAACATCTTAATTCCAGTCACAAAAACAGGCTGATTTCAGAGGCTGCGGCAACACTAGGGCCAATTTATTAGTTTTATTGATTCTAATCTATGAGACTTTGAAAGTTAAAAATGTGGTTTGCTTGTCTACTTCACTGACTATCGGATGACCTTGGACGAAGTAAACCACTCTACATTTTGGTCAAATTTGGCTAGATGGGGGAATTTCTTCTTCGTTCTTAAGGGCCGTCCAGTCACTGTATTGAAACACATGGGCTCAGGTTAAATTAACACAAAACGACGATATCTCAAGCAAGTTATGGACCAACAGAGAGCTAAAGCAGGGTTGCATAGTGGCCTACTGTTTTTTTATATATCAGACCTCACAGGTACCATCAAAGCTTGGGGATCTTGCCCTCCAAAACTAGGCACTCTATGGCATCAATCACTGCAATACACAGTCCGCATGATTATTCTAGATCACACAGCAACCGGTCTGAAAAGTCCATGGCTGCCCTGAACAAATACAGCATTGACACCAAATTAAAAATCAACACAAATTGTGCAAAATGAAAAGCTAGCACTTGGGTGACATTCCGGTTGAGAAACATAGGAAATGCTGCTACTTTGAAGTATGGATTGATGATCGAGGTTGGCTGAACGAACACTAGGCATATTAAAAAAACAAATCTGCCTCATTAATTTATGCCATTCACCATCTCAACAATAATCTGGAAGGGCCTTCGATTAACCCTTTACTTTGTCACACACCCATAATGACTTTCGTATTTTGACTAAGGTTTGCCTGCCTTCCTGGGGAAGCTGGATCCCTGGCTAGACAGACTACAGTGCACAGTGCAATCTATTCAGGCAAATTTTCCATTTATCCAATTCCACTAGCCAGCCAAATTAGACCAGAATTCAACCTGCAGCAAACACTGCTCTTATACAATGCAACATGCTAAGGAAAACTCTTTCAAAGGCATCATCTGGCAGGTTCTTTCACTAATCCACTTTAGTCACCCCTTGGATAAATTATTCTAACACTGCTCTGCGCACTTTACAGTTTCAAGCACTGGGGAATTCTCCAACAGCCCTGGGGAATATTAAACCGCTGGGCAAAAAACAGTTAATACTGTTAAAAGGTGTGCCCTTTGTAAGACACCGAGGCATTATATGCAAAAAATAACACTCAGGCTGCATTGTGGGGAGCTGCTCCGAAAATAGTCTCTCACATTATATTCTAGGCCACTTTGCTAAACCAAAGTCAACATTTAATTTGTTTTCGATTTGTATGTATTCCTTTAAAGTGATAAGGCAAGCATGTGTTCAGCATACAAACATTAATATTAACATCTATGCAGCTACACGTATGCGCTTGTCCTGTGCTTTTACCGGGACTGCAAAGATGGCATAAGTCACTTTTTATTGAAAAGGCGTGTCGAAATGACAGCAAGGCTAATCAAATATATGTATGTAGTTTTGCGCAATTTCAGAAAAGAAGAGATGGGGAAACCCCAGCAAACGGTTCTTGCATGGTTATAATTTTCAAAGGAGTTGCCTGGCTTGCATCTGTACTGGAGCTCTTTCCTACTCCCGTACAATGATTGATGAAAACAGCTCTTTATTCATTACATAGGCAAAACTGATGCATTACCATTGCTTGTTTCTGTTGCATTGGCAATTAATAATGATGTTCTTTTTTACTGTTTTGGAAAATATTGTACGATTTTAATTAAGTAACAATACATTTATAACGTGATTTGACTTGCATTTGTATAGTGCTCCAAAACCCATTGTGAGACGCTTAAGCACACCATTGGATAAGGAGTAGGCTACTCCACAGGGGAGTGCTGTCGTCCTTTGTGGGAAGGGTTTCGGTGTCATGCATGAGGCCAGTCGTGCTGTTATTATGTAATGGATCACAACATTTAACAGTATGAATTAGGAAGGACAGACGAGACCTAGAGAGTATTCAGGTTACATTAGCTGGCTGCTATAGATTACTCTACATGTCCAAAGTTGGGTTTATGGTGATTACTGAAAGAATTTAAATCCACCTTCTGTGCTGAATACACTTTTTAGATCTTGTAGGTCTAGAGGAGAGGTAGGACAGAGATCTAAATTGGTAGTTGCCTGACATTATACACGCAGTGCATTGTATTAAGAAGCGACCATTTGAAGGAACGCTTTTTTCCTAAAAAGTTTCTATTTCATTGTGTTTTAAAAAAGAGAAACCACTTACAATAGAAAGATATTGAATCATTACATTGTATATGGGAGCTTTGATCGGACAGCATAGGTTAATATTAATCATCATATACATTAAGACATAGACATCTCACCACCTGTTTGTCCCATCAGTAGGAAATCCATGCGACTTTTCCTTATACATCTGAAAGTTGACCTCCAGAGTGCTGGGGGTGGTTTTACAGTATGGGCATCAAGTCTTTAATAATTTTTCCAGCGACCCCATATTCTTTTCATATTTTCATGGGCAGCCTCTGTTTTTGTTTCTTTTTCTCATGGGCCATGTATTGGTGCATACCCTCACACCATCTCCTATTATTAAGGCTAATATTATTAGAAAATTCCCGAGCGACATCTCATTTTGCAATCATTAGTTTTAGGGAACATAACGTAAGTTTGCTCCTAGGTAAATCAACGTCATTATGCATGGCCACTGTAACAAAATGTGATGTCTTTGGAACTAAAGTGTCTAACACTGTGGAGAGTTTGTCAACTATTTGATTATACTGTGTTTAAATGATTCTATACTCCCAGATATGATGGGGAAATGTACCCTCACTCGAGTTACATTTCAAACACATCATTTGTGAGCTGGCCCATTTTGAATAGTCTGCCTCCTATTATAGTAAGCTTTGTATATGAATTTTTGCTAGAGCAATCAAAAATCATCTTGTTTTATGCTCACCACTCTTGGATGCATCAGAGCAGCCTCCCAGTCAACATCCTTCATGGGAACTATATCCCTGTGAGCCTTTAAGATAGTACTCTGCATTCCAGGGGGATCAATCTGGTAGGTCAGACCAGTCTATTGTACTTGTCCTCAGTTGGATATATTTGAACGTTGGGAGGACAGATTGTATTCGCACTGCATTTGGCCAAAGGTTTTTTTCTCCTTCCTCCTGTGTATCTCAGATTCTAGCTATGCCTTTAGTGTCTCATCCATGGAAAACCATCAGTTTTGGTCCCCTCGTATAGTACCCACCTGCAGTGAAGTTTCTTTTGTGAGCTTAACATGCCAGCCAATTAATGTTGTGGCCTTGTTCCAGATTTATACCACCACCTGTGTCACTGAGGGTAGTGTTCATATCCTATTCCCAATAGTCAAAAAAACAATCCCCTTGGGAACAAATATACCGCCACAAGAACTGATTCTCACATCCACCACCAAACTAAATATCAATCATCCAGAGTAAACCCAACACAGAGGTGCAAATTACGTGAACTCTAAAATCAAGTCAGAAAGAACAAATTTATTTTACTCTCTTCAATTTATTAAACATATATATGTACATATACTAACAATTCACAGTGTTAAAAACATTTTATAAAACAATTTCATACTCAAATATAACATTCAATAAAAATGACTAATCACAAATCCGAAAATGAATTTGAGAAAATAAATTTAAAAAACATATAACTACAGCGAGTGGGAAAGCAGCAAGAAAAAATATTTTCAAATCAAGAAAATATCACAATAATCAGACGGATTTTTTTTTTATATAGATGCACACAATTATAACAACAAATTCTTGTTAAATAATCGCCATAAAGTGTTGCACTCTGTCATTAATCCGTGATGTATTCAACTACAAAGCATCAACGCGTTTCGGTGGGTCCAACGAAATATCACCCCCACCTTCTTCAGGAAAGCCAATATCTTCCCACCTTGCTCGAATATTTCTAAATGAGGTACAATAAAATAAAACATATATAACAACCATTATGGGTTGATTGAAAAGTTCACAATTAACATCCTCTGTGGATTACTCCCAACTATTCAAACATGTTAACTTTCAAACATACTTGCGATTCTCACCTAAACTGTCATGAGTCTCCATCATACTTCATTCACTCAATGACTCAACGACAAAGGGCACGCATATCTCAAAATCAAATAACTGCCCCACTTGAGTTCATTTTATAGATACCAAACTCTAGAACATATTTGCAATTACCATTAACCTTTATCACCCGTCTCAACCATACTGCATTTACTCATTCACTCATACAATAAAGGGCAAACATACCTTCAACATAAAAATGTATACTGCCCGACTAAAAATAGTTCAGGAATACGGACTATGTTCCTCTCCGCACACAACTATAAAGAAAACAAAACAAAAGGGATAAAACACCATCAGGTTCTCATCCTACTTAATCTGGACTCTATATCACAGTGTACTGCACTACTTTAGGCATTTTACCTTAATATGAGGCTCAAAAACCTTCGCACTCATGTATTAAGCAACCAGACTCCTTATTGATAATTCACTTCCTTGTGTCAGTAGTTCTAGATGGCTAGAATCCCAGTCTGCATGAAAACAATATGCAGAGAAATATTACTAATACACACCTTGCGAGTAACTATCAACTAAGGTCGTAGAAGGTAGGGGAGCTCCCAAAATAATTACCTGTTTGATAATAATAAAGAAGAATAATAATAATAAAGAGGAAATCCAGACTAGTTCTGTGTCTTTAGCACATCAAAAGGAGGGAAGGCTTCTTCTCTCTCCGAGCTGTGTATGTGGTAAACCGTATCTATACATAAAAAAATAAAAATAATAATAAATCTCTAATAAAATCACCGTAACTATAATGTAATCTCCAAAAAACACCAAATTGGAGCCCATATTTAGCATATAAGTTACGAGCGAGTTATAATACCCTAGCACTATTGTACACCTGATTAAATAATTTAGAAACGCAGAACGAAAAACTGAACCAAAGATATGGGACATTGCCCTATTTCATACTGAGCCAGTCTGCGGGGACCAACCATCTCCCGTGTCTATAGTTCTCAAAAAAATCGGGTCAAATATGGGCCCCCAATTACACGACTCAAACAAAATCTCAGAGGGCAGACATAATAGGTCACAAACCACATCCCCTTAGTTAAGAGCTTAGAAACTAAACTCTAATAAAAAACGGGGCTAACTGCACAGTCCAGATAAACTGCCCTATCCCGCTTACCTGTCCAGCAGATTGCACGTAATTCAAACAGGGGTTTCAACACGGGGTACTTGGCCTCCGTAAGCGTAACTCTTCACTTCCCGTATACGCTTCTATTTAAACCCTAAATTCCTGCGCCTGTCATTGACGGTCTAAAACACGTTTAGCGACATATACATATCCTATTCCCTCCATAGAGGAGATGAGTAATTTCCTTCATAGCCAGTCTATCTAATTATATTGAGGGGTTTTGTCTTGGAGAATGCATTCAGTCATTAAAGATCAGGATCTGGGAAGCTCAGTAGAATATATAAACATTAGGAAGTCCAATGGCTCCTGGTTAAACAAGGGTATTGTGGCTAGCAATATCTGTGGGGTCCCACTTTCCCATAGCAGAAAGCATATTTGGAAGAAGGCATCCAGGACAATCTAGAGAGTGCTTTCCAAAACATCCAAGAGCTCGCTCAGTGTGATAATTTTAACGATAGCAGACCATCCCAGGAGTGAGATCAGCAATTGTTGCCATTTTTTCATCTCTAGTTAAAAAAGTAGATGTTACCACTTCCAGGTTGTGGGTGAGGCAGGGGTCTTCCTCTCTGGCCACTTCTTTCTCAAGGTATTTGAACCCAGGGGTGGCTCCTCCGCTAAGGAGGAGGAAAGTCGCCCCACTGCTGTCAGAGCAGAAATAAATAAAAATAAAATGATAAAAACATCGTTATTATCATTTTATTTTTCTTTGCTACAGGGCTGGGTTAGGGCGGTGCGGGGTGGTGGCACAGGGGAAGGAGTGATGTGCACACACTAAGTGCGCATGACTGCTTGGCCAGCCGTCTTGGGCTGAATAAACAGGGTCCGGACACTGCGCCGAAACAACCCCACTCAGGAGCACTCCGAGAGAGGGTGGGAACCCCACTCAGGAGCACCCTGAAAGAGGTGATAAGGCATTCAATAGCAGTGGTGGGCTCCCTTTCCAAGGGTCAGCCAATCGTGGGCCCAGTCGACAGCCCCCGGCTCGGGAGCTTTCCAACATTTGCAGCCTCCCACATGGCACCCAGAGGGGCCCAGCGTGCCACGCGCCTACACTTATCACCCAGGCCACCGCAAGCTCATCCAGCATCCTCTGCTCACCATCTTAGTCCTCCACGGGTGGCATGCCACACCGTCACACTCACTTTGCGTTGGCCCTCAACGGGATCGGCCGGTAGCTGCCACATGTGGGACCAGGCTGCCCCTCCTCAGCAACAGTATCTTGGGTTTTGCTGCACCACCCTTCTCCTCTGCAGTATCATCAGGTGCAGCAATGCTTTGGGTTCTAGTCATCTCTATCCTCACCTCGATTCCATTCCACTACATGGATAAATGCTGGATTGTCAATCGGGCTGGAGGAACTCGCCGCCTCGTGCATTTTATTGGTAATCGATCACAAGACTTAAATTACCAGGAACCATGGTGCTGAGTTAAATAAAGTTGACAACAGAACACACTTAAAAGTGTGTTCTACCTTCTAAGAGGACTAAGATTCAGAATCAAAAGTAGAACAGGTTCAACTATGAGAATAGTTGTGAAGATTCCAAGGGCAATCCGACTTTAAAGAGATTAGATTCTGAATCTGGGCAAACCTAAGCAGATTAAAAGTGCACCATGTTGGGAAGTATCACTGGGTGCATGTCTATACAGCTGAGAAAGCAGTCATTCTAATCCTGTCACCAGTTTTATAGATGTTTGGATCCAAAAAGACATCAAGTTGTTCACAGGGCTCTTGAGAGCAATGCAAAGTCATAATGTAGAACGGAAAATATTTCAGTTTCTTAACCATCTGAAAAAAAATCCTTTTCCCAGGTCTTGGCTTCAAAAGTCCTAGGAGAAAAGTGCTTGTTTCTGGCACTAGTATAATTTTGAAAAGCGGAGCAAGTCATCTGTTTCCTCTCAGCAAGCCTACAAGAGAAGACGTGAGCGAGAACAGAGGGCAGAATTGCCCATCTCAACTTGGCATTGTTCCCCAATTTGGCAATCCTGATTAAGGGGAATGTCCGTGAATCTGGCATGAATATAGGCTTCATAACAGATGTTCACTGAAGCAAGTGGTGTGGTGCTGCTGAAGTTTGACTAAACTCATTTTAAGTTTCTTGCAGTTCATAGACTGAGACACATAAAGACTGAGACACATATCTAGAAATGGTGGGTATAGCCATACAATAGGACACAATATTAAACTTGGAAAACTTGTGCAAACTGAATGTGAAAAATCCTCAAAACTTTCTATACTTTTAGGTAGTGTAGTAGGAAAGAATGACCTAAGGAAAATACTTCCATGAGGAGGAAACAATGTGAAGTTGCAGTTTCTAATCATAAATTGGCAAATGAGATTTCCATCTAGTGTATGGTTAAGTATATACATGGAAATCTACAATTCTGGCAAATTTCTACATGTAACCCATAAGTTTTTCTGGAATCCCAACAAAAGAGTTGCTGTGTGTTTTTCTTATAATAGCGCCGACTGTGATTCCTAATTTCTTTTCTGGTACTTTTGAGCTGTAGCCCAACATTCCTTATCAAGGTGTATTCCAAGGACACTACTAATACCTCTTAGCAGGCCCCCATGTTTTCCTGGAAAGCATTAAAACCCTCTTAGCAAGTCTGCTATCAATTGACAATACCATTA
The DNA here is from genome assembly GCA_963921515.1 of Calotriton arnoldi. Classification (NCBI taxonomy): domain Eukaryota; kingdom Metazoa; phylum Chordata; class Amphibia; order Caudata; family Salamandridae; genus Calotriton; species Calotriton arnoldi. Next base: position 859,409 of record CAWUFW010005738.1, read on the forward strand.
ATTTTCCATCTTGGCTGATATAGTTTTATTGCACAGTGCCAACAGGATACCATACCTTGATTGAAATGGTTGCATATCACAAGGCATGATCCTTGATAGCTCTCAGTTGTTGATAGGTTAGGTTAAATCCAGTAAGGCTAAACCCAGTAAGCAAATCTCACTCAGCTGAGATCAACAGTTGATCTACTTGTAATGGGTCTAAATCTGACAAAGGATGATTTAGCATTTTATCCTTTGTAGGTTGAATAGGAAGTCTGAATTTTGCTTGTAATATAACTATATGTAAATGTTTCCTATGTTACACTTTTTAAAAATGTACAACTACAAAAACAACAGATTATTATTGTTTCTTATGTTGATCAAAATTGATTGGATGAGATAAATGCTCGTTATCCAGTCAGCCTTTATCCGTGCCACATTGGCAATAAAGCAACAGAGCAAAATAACATAGGCAGGCTAGTCTGCAATGTTCCATCTTTTAACTAGTGATTTTTCTCTCTACAAATGCATCAGCATCTGAAACACACAGTTGCCCCTCCAAAAGTGGTAAATTGCTCAAAGTTCTAATAGGGGGTGGATAGAGCAAAATTAGCAAACCTTTTCACTGTCATTTTATTCAGGGCCACTAGAACTATGCTGCAGGAGAGGACCAAATTATGCCGCTGGGTTGACTAAATTTTGCAGCATGGTTGACTAAATTATGCAGCAAGACAAAGTAGATTATGCAGGATAGCGTGGTATATTATGTAATTATATTATTTCATTATTTTGTCTTTTCTACAAACGTTACCACTGTCTGGGAAAGGTTTCACCCCCATTACTATCAGTTTAACACTTAAATACAGCAATCAGCAACTGAAAAGTGCCCAGTTAACCTTTGCAAAGGGCCTTCCACTGCGTGGCAGCTTTTTAGTAATGTTTTTTGTTAAAATGTACAAATTATGCGGCATGTGATGGATTATGTGGCAAGTGTGAAAAGCCCATAATTATATGGAACATTCCATACTCAGATGTTTGTGGTAAATATACCAATTTTATGGGATCCACAAATGATCCCAGGAAGACTCATGGAAATCTGCAAGAGTCATTGGTGTCATTTGTAGTCAAATGCATAAGATGCACACATGTACATTTTCCATCCGGTGGTACGTTTTGTACGTGTTACACACATGGAATCTTTCCTGTTGTTACTCTTTATAAAAATGATTTTCCCTTTGTAGAGACCACCTGCCTTACCCCGATATCAAAGGTGGGGTGTGTCCCACCTTTGAAAGAAATGTACTCCACCCCTTAAAAACACTACATTTGCCTGCTCTTCTAGGGTGGGAAATTATTTCAGGAGGTATCTTATTGACCACAGTTTCCCATGTGGGCCCACCCAGAAACAATGGCCCACAAAACCACCACAATACTAAATTTGTGAATAGGTTTTCAGAGGGGCAGTGTCAACTCCTAAAAACACCACTTCTAGCAGTAACAACTATTCTTGGCTGATGGTAGGTTTGTAAGAGTTGCCTCCTAGAATCATTTGTTTTTTTAATTCTTGCTTTGCTTCAGCCATCCTTTCGGTTGAAGTACGTGTACTTGAAGGCATGATCATTCAAGAATCCATGGGCTACATATGAGGAAATCATGTTGACTTATATTTTTCGATCAGCAAGTTCTAAAGTTAGGTCACCAATCAAAGAGGTTTGTGCCCTTCATAAATAGAAAAACGAGGGATTTAAGCAGGGTGCTAACTTTATAGCGAACTGCCATTATGTTTTTTTGAAGACTTATGCACCTACAAAGTCCAGTGATCTAATGGAGAACCGAGTGTGTTTTCTAATCATTTTCTAGTCCAGGATAAGCATCACTATAATGAGCTCCGAATCGCACCTTGCTTTGTAAAAGGAAAAGAGCCAACATACCATTCGGAGTATTCGAATAGCAAGGTCTTGAACACAGGTTGGGTCCTTAAAACTAACGTGGCTCGTATAGGATGCAAAACCCACAGCCTCTAGCACCAGTCACATTTAGGAGGTCTGCTGCAGCAGTGAGCATTTAGCAAAAAGCAATATGGAAAACTCTTTGGAAAATTTAATGTCTATTGTCTGTTCTTCCCCTGGGTGACAAATGATATAAAGTGTGTGTAAAATTAAGTTGTTTTTAAAACATCGGATCTATTTTAAATCAGATATCTCACCTTTTATACAAGAAACTATAGGAAAATGGTGGAATATTTGTTCTGCATATTTGACCCCAAATCACCAACTGGGAAAAAGGAGCTCTTGAAAATAATTGAATATGGATTCCAAAAGACTGACAGTGGCAAGGTAAGATACATTTGTTGTAGGAGTGAGTAATAATCAGGCATACAAATGCGTTTTATGTACCTTTTTAAAGCATGATATAATCATAAGTTGTTGTATTATTTGCAGTTGAGTGACGGAGTAGAGGCTGTTGTGCTTTCCAACAGTTTAAGTCTCTGTGAAGACGCCAAAATAGAATTTTTGCAACAGCAAGCTAAAAAAGAAGGGGAAAACGTAAATGATTGTGAGCCACCTAGACACGGTAATATAATATGTAAACCTAAAATATTGTAATAACTATGCTTGTTGTTACATTAAATTTCTTTTTTAGTAAGTTACGTGTGATCTCTGGTATACGTTTTGCAATTTTATATCAACGTCATTTGATTTTCATACCACTTCTTTCAATATCTGCAACATGATAAAGTGTCGAGGTTGTTGATAGCAGCCCTAGCAAAAGAAATCAGCCAGACGAATGTCAAAGAAGAAATTATAACCAGGGCTGCAGAAATGTTTAATAAGAAGTCTGAATATAGTTGTCCGAAACAGAAAGTTGTAGAATGCATTCCTTGGTACAGTAAAACAAACAGGGGGTCGGACTCAAGGATGTACTAGCAGACACTAGATCAACTAGTGCCCTCCTGCACATGGGAACTAGAACACAGATTCAGATGTACAGCACGGCGACAAAAAATGAATTGTAGTGATCCAGGGAGTGGTTGCTTGGGGTTTCTTTCTGAGAAGCTCCCTCTAGTTTAGGCGCTGGAACCACTTCCCCAAAAGTGGATTATCAGCAGCAGCCAAGATTGGGACACCAGTTGGATCCTCCGAGGAAGGTGGGAAAGGCTGAGGCTTTCTAGATGGCGCAGACATTCTTCAAATGAGTCTTCTCGTCTGAAAGGCTTTAATGAGCTGAAGAAAAACCACTTAAATCAGTAAAACAGGCAATAACTAACCTTTAATGTTTTCTATCTGTCGAATAGTAAATGAGGTGTTAAAGATCAAATGCCAAAAAAAGAGATAGCAAAAATATCTATTCATGTAAAGGTTTCAAGAGAATGTTTTTGTACAGTGGGAATGTTAGGTGAGTTCATTTAAGCTTTTAAAAATCAATTTAAGGGAAACTGTGTTGTTTCTCCAGTACACTGTCAGATCTACTGTGTAGTCTGTGTTTGGAGGAATATTAGCATTCCTTAAGGCATCGATAGTTCACCCTACGCTTGGGAAGTGCAAAACCAATTCTCCTTATCCTCAAACTGACAAATTTTGATAGCTCTCTGGGTTTAATTCAGATTCTCAGGACCGTGAATGCTAGTGTGAACTTAGTTTAGTGCAAGTTAAATCTGTTTCTATGAAGCTAAAACTTTTATCAGAGGCAAACCCACCCCAGCCCCTAAATGTGTCAAGCCAGTTGCCACACTGGAATCCTCAGCTCCCAAGGAAGTGCGTAGGCCGTCAACATTCTCTAGGTCTTCCATATATCTGAACTATCTGAGAATGAAAATTCCAATTACTTCAGTTATGGAGAGGAACTACCGACTTGCCCGAGGAGGGGGAAGAACTCTCTCTTTGTTTAACATGATCTTGAACAGGCCTTGGTTTCCAACGTTTAGAGCCAAATGGCATTTTACTTTACATTGGCTTCTCTCTTCAGAGTTAATCACTTAAAAAAAAAAATTGTAACAATGCATGTTTAAGCAAATGATATCAAGGTCATTATTTTCCCCAAACATTTTTGAAGTTGTAAATGCACCCACAGTATATTTTGTGTGGAATGGTGTGAGTAAATAGGCAAAAGAGGAGAATTATTTTGTTCAGACAATATGTGCTGTGCAAAATCTTATGTGGGTAAGGGACAGAGGTTTCTTGCAAAAAAGGCATTTTCACAAGAAATACAATTACCTTCTACTGAGCTTTCTTTTACCGGTTCAGTTAAAGAAGGAATACATTTTTCATCATAGTTTCATCGTTTTGGTCAATATTTACTCATTTTGCAATTCAAATACCTTGGCATATATGCAACTAGACATATAGAACTATTCCTTGAAAGAAACTTGTGCCACTTATTAGACAGATTTAAAAGAGATTTGAGGTACTGACGTGCACTACCATTGTCACTACTGGGTAGACCAGCCTTGTTTAAGATGACCCTGCTCTGGGTTTTATTTGCCCTACAGAACACACCCCATTCCGTATACCAGTAGCCTTCTTAAAATTGGAAGCTGAGCTACAGCTGTTGCTATGGGACGGAGTCCCTCCACGCATAGCTCTACACAAGTTAACCAGGGGAGTATATGATGGAGGCATAGTCTTACGGGGCATCAAAAGGTACTATTGGGCCTGCCAGTTGGGGATAATAAATGACTGGGTGTTCGCAGTCCAGGAGGAGCCAGCGGTCAGGGTAGCTAAATGTTTAATGGGAACCAGGGGCTACCCAGCTATACTTTACAGGACTAGTCCCAGACAGGACCTACCAGTCCATAAGTGCACTGTTGAGTTGGTCTGGAGGGAGGCAACGGAGTACCTGGGATGGAAAGAGACTCTAATGGAACTAACTCCTCAATGGGACAGCAATACACTGAGAGAAGTGGGAAAACTGGAGTGGTTTACAAAATGGGACATGATTGGTATTTCCAAATTAGGAGATGTATGGACAGAAGGGGGATGTGATCCCAGTTGAGACCGCCAGGAAAGAGTACTGACTTGCATAAACCGAAATATATAGATATCAGCGGCTTAGGCATGCCTTGTCCTCACACATCAAAAAGGGACAATGTTGTTAAAATCAACACCCCTGGAGAACAGATTGTTAACTGACCCCCGGACCAAAGGTGCGGTGTCAATAGTTTATAAAAAGATAAAGAACAGTTCTCCAGATGCCCTCCAGAAATTGAATATGGACTGGAAAGGAGATATGGGAGAATTTGAGTAAGAGGAATGGGATGAGGCATTGTGGGGTCCATGAGAAATCACCATAAGATGGGGGTTTCGACTTATACAGCTCTGTATTCTTCATAGGTCTTATTACTCTACAATACTCCTGCATAAAATGGGAAGCTGTATCTCACAGATGTATGTGGGGAAGTGTAACCAGGAGGGCTTCTTAATCCATATCCGTTGGTCCTGTCCGAAATGCTTGAAGCTTAGTCTGATAAGTAGCAAAGCAAATTATTGCTAGATGACTGGGGACTAGGGAGATGCCGGACCTCACTGACTGGGAAAAGGACATGAAGTGGTGCATGCTGGCAGAGAAGAAGGTATATGATTGCAGGGGGAGCCCTAAGAAATGGGAGAAAATATGGGACGTATAGACGTCCTATTAAGGGTTATAGAGAAGCACATAAAGAACACACGGCCGTCAACCAAATCTCATACCCGCGACTGGTCAATAGATGAGACTGAAAGGAAAGAAAGGTGTATGGGTTCTTTGGAAGCCTACAGATGAATTGCATCTATGTCATTGGTTGAGAATGCAGTAATGTTGGTGACAAAATGTTATTTTTTCACTCTCTGTTTGCAAAATCGCAAAAGTACTACATTTTCAAAGAGTAGACGAAACCCACCTTGGCCACATGTATCTGGCAAGTTGGTTTTTTGCCTTTGGGATTATCAGGTAGTCAAGGAACACTTTCCATCCACACACACACTCCTGAAAACTACAGGCTTAGGCGAATCTAGTGAGATTGATCACACTAGCTTTAACTTTTTTTCCACAAAATTCCCTACCAACCTCAAACTACAATTATGTGCTGTAAGAGACCAAAATGTACTGCCAACCCCAAATTAATACCATCATTCGTTCCCATTATTCTCTAGATAAAAAAAAACCTTTCTCCCTCATGATCCCACTATGTGGATGAGCATATCATATGGGATAGTATTAAATCTATAACGCTACCATGTAAAGTAATTTTTTTTAAATTTGCCATGTGGGTGACTGCAGCAGTTGACCTCAGGGTTGCCCTATCAACCAGAGACATTTTTGGATGCTTAGGATCCTAGGAGCCTAAGAGGCCGGACTTCCACGGATTGCTAAAGGTTTTTTATTTGTGTCCATAATGATCAATTCTCATTGTTCTAAGACCCGTAGAGGCATGCTAATTGCACTTAAAACAGAGCCAAGGGGCAGGGAAGTTGTCTGTTCATGCAGAAGGGCTTATAAAAGGGAGCTAAAAAATGAAAAGAAAGCGGTAAGAGAGGTTCTCCAGTATTGGATCTTTAATAAATTCATATGCTTGAATCATTCTCCGTCGTCGAAGTGGAGGTCCCATTATATAATTGTAAAGCAGGACAGTATACTACACATACCCTATAATGGCTAGAAAATATTCACTTCATTACCTTATCCACATCATTTATAAGGAACCAAACTTCCGCCAATCAAGCAGCCGCACCCTCTAGCATACGCCCCACAGAGTCTTCATTCCCTCAGATTTTCTACTGCCCGTCGTGTGAAAGGAGTATCCCTGAGCTCTGTTCAGCTTATCAAAGTATTACTCATTTAAAGCATTTTATCATCAAGGACAACTTTAACCTACATCTGCCAAGATCTGACTACTCATGATGTCGTAATCAGCAAAGAAAGAACTTTTCAGACCTTGTGGAACTCGTGTAAAAAAGATACTTCATTCAGAAGATCCACATAAGGAGTGTATTTACCGCTTACACCCTTCCCACAAGGTAAAAGATTGTAAAATATGTTGCACTTTTTCCTCTAAGACTCTTAAAGATAGAGGGGGATAAATCCAGGGCGGGTGCTAAATTCCACGAACTGTATCTTGATTTGCCATCAATTGTGCACGATGCGTTTTATGTATGATCAAAATGTGTGCTGCTGGCTGTATATTCCAAAATTAAAATAAGTTAAGAAAAAAGATAGAGGGGGAGGCATCTTATATGGCTAAAGAAATTAAAAACTTAGGAGACTGTAGTTTCTGAGGAGGAGGATAATGAGGATTCCTCTAATTCTGAAGTGAGGTAATGAAAAAGTGAAAGGTCGTGTGACCATAGGTCATCAGAGACACCAATAAAGGCCTTAAAAAAGACTCATCATGAGACTTCAAGAGAGAGGGCATCAGAAGAGCGCTCTGACAGAGGGAAAAAAAGACAAAGCCTCCACAGAAAAAGTGAGGTCTAAGCCAACCACTACATCTCCCAGTCTGGCTTTACATTGGAAGAAATCCCCCTGAGAACCGTCAACGATAACTTCTAAATCAGCCTTTAAAATGTCGACGACGACAACATCGCCGTCGACCATATCGCAGTCGACAACGACACCAATGACAGCAACTTAGGCAGCTATGTCATTGACGATGACATCGTCGATAACAACTATGATGACGACTCTGTCGACATCGACACAATCGACTATGTCAACAAGGACACCGTCGATACAAGAACTGTCAACGTAAAAACTGTCGACAAACACACTGTCATCGACCGTAAAACTATCGACTAAACAAATCCTCGACGACTCGCTCAGTGGTGGCAAAGAGATCTCTGCTGTCGACAAAGATAACAATAGAATCAATATGGCACGATTCCATACTGCAGATAAGAAAAATGCCTTTTCGAGGGGCAAGAGCGAGATGTTTGTTCACGTATAGAGGGGGTTATCGGCCATACAAATACCAACAATATCAGCCCTTTCAGCAACAAAATCGCCCTTCCTATCAACAACAGCAATTTAGATCACCACCACCAGCAGCTTATACAAAGCCAGCGCCAAGAAGGAAACAAGACTCACAAGGAAGGGACCCTGGCATAAAGCAGTGACATCTTAAAAGTGCCAATTATCCCCTCTCCATCCCACCAACCTATTCTAGCAAAAATTTCAAAATGTATACACCAATGGCAACAGATAACATCAGACAGGTGGATGTTGAATCTAATTACCTACGATCATACTTCAGAATTCACCCACAGGCCATCAAACACTTCACCAAAGGGAGCACCCCCACCTCATCTACATTTGCTCCAACTGGAAGTTCTGACCATGCTACATAAAGGAGCAGTATAGAAAGTATCTCACTCCCAGAAAGGAATGGGTTTCTATTCAAGATTCTTCTTAATAAGGAAGAAAAAGGAGAATGGCGACCGATTTTGGACCTGTGGAAGCTAAGCAAGTATCTGAGGAAACAATCTTTTTGCATGGTTACTCTTCAAGACTTCCTGCATCTCCTCAATCACTGAGATTACATGTCAACCTTGGATCTACAGAATTCTTACTTTCTATCCCCATTCATCCTAAACATAGCAAATTCTTGAGATTCAGGGAGGCCGACACTCATTATCAATTCAAGTTCTCCTTTTGAGTGCTCAAGTCAGTCCCCCATATTTTTACGAAATGTCTAGCTCCAGTGGCAGCTCACTGAAGAGAGAAGGGTTTCTAGGTATTTCCATACCTTGATGACCGGATGATAAAGGCACTAACTGCTCATCAAGCATCAAAAGCAACAAGAGCTTGTCTAGCACGGTTCAAATATTTAGGTCTTACCACCAATCATAAAAAATCATCTATAAATCCATCAGCGAGGATAATGTTTCTCGGAGCAGTTCTGGATACAATCCGAAGCAAAGCATCCTTATCACGGGAAAGGCAAATAAGACTCAAACTTTTAGTGCAAAGTTTACTGAAAAGAATGTCAGTTTTGGTACACCTGTTCAATCATCTTCTAGGGATGATGTCCTTTGCCATTTCCCTAGTACCTTTTTCCTGCTTAAGAATGCGGCCCTCACTGGAAGAGTTGGACAAGCAATGGATCCAAACACAGGAATCATTCGAGGAACTAATCCATATCACTCCAAACATGACAGCAGCCTTACCCTGGTGGACAAAAGATGGAAATCTGTCAGCGGGGCTAACATTCCTACCTCAGATACTCGAATTACGCCTTCCCACAGATGCTTTCCTAGAGGGATGGGGCACGCTTCTGAAGGATTTAAAAATAAGTGAGAAATAGTCTCCACAACAAATGAAAATGCATATAAATTTGTTAGAACTTAAAGTAATTTCATTGAGTCTCCAAGCATTCCTGTCAAGGATAAAAAGCTCATCTGCACAGACACCACCACCAGCATACATTAAGTAAACAAACAAGGGGGCACAACATCTCTGGCCCTATCGCAGGAAGCGCAAGAAATTTGGAAATGGGCGCTGAAGAACCAAATAACAATGAGAGCAGAACACGTTCCAGGCACAAATAATATCCTGATGGACACATTGAGCAGAACCAAAAATAGCTGCTAAGAAAGGGAGCAGAATCTGCCAACTTTGGACAAGATCTTCCATCAATGGGGCCAACTGACACTGGATCTTTTTGCCACACAAGAGAATTGAAAATGCTGATTTTATGCAAGTTAGCACTCACAACAAGGGTTGTGGGGTTATGTGTTTTCGATGAGATGGTCAAGGATCTTCGCCAACGCTTTCCCTCCGATCTCTTTGATTCCAAGACTTCTCAGCAAAACGAAGAGGGAAACGTACCGAATAATTCGGATTGCTTCAAGATGGCCCAGACAGCACTGATTCACAGAACCATTACTCCTAACGGAAAGGACTCATATCCAGCTGAACTCCCTACCTAAGTTACTAACATTGATTCACAACCAGGTGTGAAAGCCAGTGCTGATACCACTAATAAGAAATATTGTTAGACCCGTCATCCCTAGAGTGGCCTTCCCCCAACTTTTTGCCTCCCTACCTCCACTTTTTGCTGCATCTTTTTGTTGGCTTTTGGACTCAGAGCACTTTACCACTGCTGACCAGTGCTAAAGTGCATGGGTTTCTCCCCTTAACATGTTGACATTCGTGTATACCTGATTGGCATATTTAGTTTACCTGGAAGTCCCTTGTAAAGTGGTATACCATATAGCCAGGTCCTGTAATCTAAATGCTACTAGTGGGCCAGCAGCCCTGGTTGTGCCACCCACACAAGTAGCCTTTCAAATCTGTCTCAGGCCTGCCATTGCAGGGCCTGTGTGTGCAGTTTACTTCCGCTTTGACTTTAAAACCACTTGCCAAGCTTCAAACTCCACTTTTATTACACATAGGTTACCCCTAAGGTAGGCCTTAGGTAGCCCTATGAGCAGGGTGCTGTGTAACTAAAAGGCAGGAAATGCACTTTGAAGTTTTACGTGTCCCGGTAGTGACAAACAGTTACCTTTGTTTTTCGCTTCTGTGAGGCCTACTCCTCTCATGGCTAGCATTGGAACTTCCTTAAAAAGTGATCTGAAAGAAACACGTTAGTTATAGATTCCTTACCTTAGAATTACCCCCAGGCGTCAGACTGGATCCGGAAAGTTTTTCCATCAGCAGTACCTCTGCGCGTCGGAAGGTGGCGTCCTCGGCTCCGCGTCCGTCGTCGGCGTCGTGGTCGCCTGGATGATGTCGCGGCAGCTACTTAGACGCCGCCCTGGCGTGCTGACGTCAGTTCTTTCTTTGTCCGCGCCAGCCAGCGCAGATCCGGGAAGAGCGGTACCTCAGTCATTTTTTGACTAACTTTTTCTCGACTTTTGTCGACGACTTTCTTCAAGTCTCCGACTCCGAAAAGGTGCAAGAGGGATGCCCGGTTTCAAGGCCTGCGGTTCCTGTCATCGCATGATGTCGGTGATGGATCCGCACCGCGTGTGTCTTTTTTGCCTGGAGCGCGACCACGACCCCAAGTCGTGCTCCGACTGCCGGTCGATGGCACCGAAGGATTTGCGGGAGCAGTCCCGAAAGCTGCTTGAACATCGGCAGTCGGCTCCGCGCCGTTCGAGGTCCCGGTCGAGAGGGAGGTCGAGGGACCGGTCGCGGAGCCACCACCATTCCGTTTCGAAATCATCGAAGTCTTCGCACTCGGGGTCGGGTAAGTCGAAGCACAAAAAGAAGTCGAGGAAGCATCGTCGCTCTTCGACTTCCCCTCGACGGTCGGCCGATCCGACGAGGCATGCGAATGGTGCGCTTCCTGCGGCTCCGCGCGTGGAGCCCGACGAGTCGACTCAGAGTTTCCCTCCCTTTCCGGGACCCGGAGCGACTCCCGCCCAGCTTCGTACGTTCTACGAGGTGATGCATGCCATCTTTGGGCGGACCGACCCCGCCGGCGCGCCTTCGGGCCCCGCGGACTCGGTTGGGGGTCTAGGTCTTCGCTGCCGGCGGCTCCGGCACCGGCGCCGCAGGGCCCCCATGGATCCAGACCTGGATCCGGATCGGCGCCGGTTGACCTCGTTACGCCTCCACCGGCGCCGCTTCCGACGGCACCACTACCGCGTCTGACGCCGGTCGGCCCCCCGGCCGGCGTCGACCCCGGCCTCCATCCCGACGTGGACACGGAAGCCATTGCAGGGCTTGTGTGTGCAGTTTACTTCCGCTTTGACTTTAAAACCACTTGCCAAGCTTCAAACTCCCCTTTTATTACACATAGGTTACCCCTAAGGTAGGCCTTAGGTAGCCCTATGAGCAGGGTGCTGTGTAACTAAAAGGCAGGACATGCACTTTGAAATTTTACGTGTCCTGGTAGTGACAAACAGTTACATTCGTTTTTCACTTCTGTGAGGCCTACTCCTCTCATGGCTAGCATTGGAGCTTCCTTAAAAAGTGTTTAAAGCTGTACTTCCTGATCAGAAAGTAGTAGCTACATCATGTTTCATTTCTTTGGAATGGCGGTGATAAATCCTCTTTAGTGGTAAAGTTGGATTTGACATTACCATTTTAGAAATTCCACTTTTAGAAAGTGGACATTTCTCTGCTCTTAACTTTGCTCTGTGTGTCTGCAGCCTGTCTCCAATACACATCTGGGCTTGGGAACAGCTACACTTTGTGCAGTCCCTCTAGACAGCCACAAACACAGAAAGGGTTGGGTGTGACAGAGGACTCATCTGCATCCATCTACATTCTGATAGCCTTCCTGGGCAGTCAGAGGGAGTGGTGGCTCACACTTACATCTGAATAGGCTGTGTCTTGGCCCCACACAAAGTGCTGATTACCCGCCACAGATAGCCTGACAGATAGGACTGGGTTGAAAGGGATCCTTGTGCACTTCAGAGAGTTCCTTTGAAGTCACCCCCTACATCATAGGCACTTTTAGGTATAAGTACCAGGGCTCTGACCCTACCAAATCAGTACACTACTGAACCTGGGAAAAACTCTGCTGGAGTAAAGACTGCTATGCTATAAGGATTGCCACTTTGATGTGACTGACTGTTCTGAGGAATAGCTTCTCTGCTTTGCTGAGCTTGCCTGGTGCCTGCTGACTCTGCCCCCCTGAGGATAAGGACTGGACCCATCTCACTTGAACCCAGAGTAATTCCAAGGGCTTTCTTCCTGTTTTCTGAAATCTCAGGGACACAAAAGACATCCTGCAATCCTACTGGTGCTGTAGGACTCTGCCACCTGTGAGTCTTCCTCTTGCCAGAGGTGCCTCCCTCCAGTCCTGGGCCTCAGACGTGGGTTCTGCAGCTGATTTCTGCATAAACCGATGCATTGCCTCAACTGCGTGAGAAATTCTCACGCATTCCCCTTAGACGCAGAGGCTGCTCGACGACACCACAGAAGGCTCTCAATGTCGACAAAAGCCCCATCCGAGGTATTTCTTCAGCAGGACCTGTCTGGGTCCTGTAGCCGGCCTACACTCCATCGCGGTCGGCCTGAACTTTGAATTTGCACCGGTCCGTCGTGACCGCAAGTAACCTTTTGACCGCTAGTGACTTCTAAGCACTTTTTTCACATTCAATCTTTATAAATTCAGATCTCGACTTCTCCTTGTTGGATGTTTGTTGTTTTGGTCTTGTTTTAATCAGATAAATACTCTCTATGTTTCAAAACCTATGTGGAGTCTTTTTGTGATGTTTTCATTGAGTTACTTTAATTAAAGTGTTGCACAAATACTTTACACATTGACTCCTAAGTTAAGCCTGACTGCTCTGTGCCAAGGTAACAGAGTGTGAGCACAGGTTAATTTAGGGTGTGTATCTGACTTACCCTGACTAGGGTGGTGGTCCCTACTTAGACAGGGTGCAAACCTCTGCCAACTAGAGACACCATTTCTAAAACGTACAAACTGAAATGGAAGCGTTTCTGGCTATGGTGCCAGAAATCAAATATTCACCATATCTCTTATTTTTGGCACAGCCAGGTTTGGTCCTTTCTTCCATTAATTTGAATTTAGCAGCAATCTCAAGATATATAAGATTGACTGGTTCACTGTCCTTGTGCTCTAATAGGGTTATTAAAGAGTTTCTTAAAGGCCTTTTCAGAGTCTTTCCTCCAATTAAGGCACCTCCTCCTTCTTGACATCTCAATACAGTGCTTGTGCAACGGATGAAGGCTCCATTCAAACCTATCCACAGAACAGATCTAAAGTTTTTAACGTCGAAAGTGGCTTTGTTGTTGTCCCTTACATCAGCCAGGAGAGTTAGCAAGATACAAGCCTTCAAAATGTAAGAGCCTTTTCCACAGTTCTAGGACAATTGTGGGTTCTCAGAACCAATCCCAGATTCATTCCCAAAGTCCCGCCGGATTTTCATCGAAATTAGCCTATTGTCCTGAGGACATTCTTTCCTAATCCACAAACAGCAACTGAAAGATCCTTGCATACATTAGACGTTAAAAGATACCTGAAATTATATCTGCATCGCACTAAACACTTCAGGAAGATAGACCAACTGCTAGGAGCATATGGGAATCATCGTAAGGGTCTTCCAGTTTCTAAATCAAGCATAGCTTGATGGATTTCAGTGGCTAACCAGCTTTGTCAATGTAAGGCTGGTAGACCTCTGACGGACAAAGTTTATGAGCACTACTAGAGTGGTTTCTACTTCAACCACTCTGTTCACTGGTGTGCCTCTCCAAAAAATATGTTGAGCGGCAACATGGAATAATAGGCATACGTTCACTCGACATTAATGCCTGGAATCGTCAGAGCACAGTGATGCAGCTGTGGTACAAGCAGTGCTACACCATTTGTTCCAATAAGGTGAGCCTTTTTCGATTCTATTATCCCACCTTCCACTATTGTGCCATTGTAAGAAGATGTACAAATGCTCTAACTGCTAGCTATTCTGATTCAAGCATGTGAATCTAAAAATGATCCAATGCTGGAGACGAAAATAAGTTACTTACCTGTAACTGTAGTTTTCCAGTATTGGCATCTTTTATAGATTCACATGCGACCCACCCTCCTCCTCGTAGAGGCTCCCCTTACTGTATAGGATTACCTTTCCCACTAGTGCTTGAAAATCTGAGAGAATGAAGCCTTGGTGGGGAGTGTTCTAGAGGGTGCTGTCACCTGATTGGCTGAAGTTTTGTTCCTTATAAATTATGTGGATAAGTTAATGAAGTGAATGTTTTCTAGCCATTATAGGCTATGTGTAGTATACTGGACTGTTTTAGAATTATATTGTGGTATTCCCACTTCGACGACGGGGAATGATTCAGGCATGTGAATCGATGAAAAATACCAATACTGGAGAACCTCAGCTACGACTAAATAACTTATTTTCATGAGTGCTATTAAAAAAATATAGCTGCACTTTATGGCGGGCGTAAATCTACCCTAGTTTAGTGATGATGCGGCGTCTAGTCGCCCCCCAAAAAGAGGATGAGTCATTGTCCTGTGGTTAATCACATCCCATTGGTTAATAATGAAATGCTTACAGTGACTGATGAGCACAATATGACACACCCCGTAGGTATAGACATAGAAGTTACAGAAGCAGCGCGCATCTTATTCAATCTTTCAAAACGCATCTCCACATCCTCATATCTAAAACAGATACACTGGTTACCAGTTAGCAAAATAATCACCTTCAAAGTCCTACTTCTTGTTCACTGTGCCCTTCACGGTGTAGGTCCTCAATACTTAAAAAAAAGAATCCATCTGTTCTTTCCTAGCATGACGCTCTGCTCAGGAAAAGCGCTACTGATTGCGGTCGCCCGTTTTAAAAGAACCAGGCAGAGGGGTGTGCCATTTTCAGTGCTTGTGGCCTCTATTTGGAATCGTCTTTCCGTGCCTCTCAGAAATACATCTAACGGGAAGGCTTTCCCAAAACAACTGAAAACATATCTCTTTAACCTCTAAGGTCATCACCTCCTCTGTACGCACACTAGCTCCGAGACACTCTTGAGTAGCCGTGCCTGTATAAATCCCTCCCTCCATTCATTAATTCATTCATTCAAGTGGTAGCAGCCATCAATAGGTGCCCTAAGGGTAAGGCACCCAGCCCAGATGGAGTGCCAATAGATTTATTTAAAGATATATATCTGTATGGTCCCACCCATTGATAAACATGCTGAAGAGTGTTGGCAAGTGTGGACCTCCATTGTCTTGGTCCCTTGCCATTATAGTGTCTATCTTTAAGACGAGCTCCAAAAGTGACCCGAAATGCAATAGCATTCGGGTCATTTCAGCCCAATAGCTCTCATCAGCTCCGCAGTGAAAATAATGGGCAGGGTACTTTTAGATCTTTTGGAGGTGTGGATCTAGACCAATCATATCCTTTCAGATCGTCAATTTGGATTTCAAGCAGGTCTTGGTATCCTAGATTAATGCCTTAACGTCTACTTCACCTCAGTCTGTATTTAGGGGGTTACCAGGCCTAAATAAATATACTGTGGCCAAGCAGGGCAATATATTCTTGATTTATGGACTTAAGTGCCACTTTTAGTCTGGTTAATCGTTCCAAATTGTGGAACATTACGACCGATATGAGGGACAAAGATAACATCATGTATTTCTTATGGCAGCTATACAGTGCAGTGACACCAGCGTACGATATATCCCAGTAAGTGAAACCACTAACCCATTTAAAAGTTTGAGTGTAGTAATGCAAGGCTGTGTGCTGGCCCTGTTTCTCTTTTTGCTGTATATCAACAGACTCGAAAAACATTTGGCTAGTCTGAACATAACTGTTCCACAAGTTGGATCACGCCCGATAACAGCGCAACTATACACTAACAGCGCAGCGCTTATAGATATAAATCCACCTGGTCTTCAGCGTCTATTGGAGCAGTTTTCTTGGTTTATGCATGACTTAGATTTGTCTATAAACCAGCCGAAAACTCATAATATAGCATACGGCCCAAATAGGACGAAACATAGGACATTCACTGTGAATGATTCCATGGTTAAACCAGTATCCACTTTCCCTTGTTTGGGGGTTTAGTAGATACAGCGTTTAGTTGGAGACCGATGAAATGAGCTATGTCCTCTGCGTTTGTTAGGACCAATGAGGCTTTATATAACTTTAAGTCTAAATTGGGGATTAGACCACCCAAGGAATTGGTGGGAGTATATAAAACAAAAAATCTACTATTTGTCACCTATGGAGCAGGGCTCTGGGGGATACAAGACTATCCAGGTCTGCAGAAAATTGAAAATGGCGTTTTGAAGAGACTGCTGTCAGTGCCTCAACATATGTGTGTCATGCAGAAGTGGGGCGAGGTTACATCTCTGATTATATCAAGCTGTGCCTCCCTATGCTATGGATTTCGATGTGGGTCAAGCATGACACCATTTTTAATCGTTCAGTGTTGGCTGACTGTATTAAATTAGATAGGGTTTTCAGATCCCCGGTCTACGGTATATTCAAAGAGTTTGCTCGAGTCTGGATATGCCTCAGGTGTATAGCAAATTAGAGACTCTTACTTCCTCTTGTAAGGACATTGTGAAGGCTCTTTTTTATGCTTTGTGCAGAAACATCAGAGAATTGAAGAAAAGTGTGAAACACACAGCAAGGGAGCATCTATTGATTAAGACTATGCTGGGCATTGAACCTTATCTAATCTGGTTAACGGATATGCAACACAGATACTGGTTCACGCGGTTAAGATTCCAAACAATAAATTATCTGGTTGCTTCCCTGAACCGGGCCAGTTTTTTTGTCACCATACCTGCTTGTCCTTGCAACTCTCGTTCATCCCAGACAACCCTGCATTTTATGTTCTTTTGTAAATTGTATATCCTTCCTAGGAAACAATATTTGTTACCTCTTAGTTAAAATGTTGGTTTCTGGTTGGCAAAGGTATGCACCCTGTCCAAGCAGAAGCCACAATCCTAGTCAGGGTAAGCTAGATGCACATTAAAAGATAACCTGTGCTCACCTTCCGGTAGCTTGGCACAGACCAGTCAGGCTTATCTAAGGAGGCAATGTGTAAAGTATTTGTGCAACACACACGCAGCAACCCACTGAATACACCACAAAAAGACTCCACACAGGTTTATAAAAATCGATTATTATATTATAAACAAATCAAAAAACCCAAACCACAAAATGTATATGTATAGAAGTTGAGATATTGAATTTTAAAAGAATAAGTGCAGCAAAGCGCTTAGAAGCAAGTAGCGCTAAAAAGGTTACTTTAGGTAGCACTGGACCAGGGCAAAGTCAAAGTTCCGGCTGACCACGATGGAGTGCTGGCCGGCTACAGGACCCATGCAGGCCCAGGTGAACAAAGTACCTTTCCTGGTCTCAAACAACGAGATGCGTCGATCTTCTCCATGCAGTGAAGGCGATGCGTCAGTTCTGAAGACTTGCTAGATGCTAGATCTGAGAGGCGTCGAGCGATGTGCCGGATTCTGCCAAGCTGTCGTGGGGATGCGTTGATCTCACCTAGCTGCAGCGACTGCGATACACTGTCCGATGCGTCGATTTCTGGTGGCAAAGCACTGGTTCCGATGCAATGCTCCAATTTTACTCCTGCAACCGGGTCGATGCCCCAGTTCT
Source organism: Calotriton arnoldi (assembly GCA_963921515.1). Classification (NCBI taxonomy): domain Eukaryota; kingdom Metazoa; phylum Chordata; class Amphibia; order Caudata; family Salamandridae; genus Calotriton; species Calotriton arnoldi. The sequence continues at coordinate 877,402 of CAWUFW010005738.1, forward strand.
GCTACACGCAGGCAGGAGATGGTTTGAAATCTGTGTTGCAAGTATTTGGGCCACTTCCAGTGAGCCATGCACAGGAACAGTGGTAAAGACTTTGATTTCCTCGAGTCTCAAGCAACAGTAAGCAAGCCAACATGGCCTTGGAGATCAATTGGAGAGAAGGCAGAGTCCAGCTGTCCTTCAGCAGAGTCAGAGAGCGGCAGGCAGCAGGGCAACACAAAAGAAAAGCAGGCCTTCCAATTCTGCAGTCCAATAATGAATCCTTCAAGCAGCACAGCAGTCCTTCTGACAGAGGTTCAGTTCAAGATCCAGAAGTGTCTAATTTTAGGGGGGTCAGAGACCCAGTACTTATACGCAAAAGTGCCTTTGATTTGGGGTGGAGGGGTAACTTCAAAGCAACTCTCTGAAGTGTACAGGTTCCCCTTTCAGCCCAGTCCTGTCTGCCAGGCAGTCATGGGGGGTAAACCAGCCCTTTTTTGTGGGGACAGGACACTACCTATTCAAGTGAATTGTTAGACCCTCCCTTCCATCCTGCCCAGGCAGGGCCATCAGAATGCAGATGCATGTAGATGGGTACTCAGGCACACCTATCCTTCCTGTGTTGTGGCTGTCTAGAGGGCATGCCCAAAGTGTAGCTGTCCCCCACCGCAGACGTGTATTGGAGACAAGCTGTCAGACACACAGATCAGTATGTACAGAGAAATGTTCACTTTCTAAAGGTGAAGACACAAAAGGGAGGACCTGACTCCATTTTGTCTTGTGCTCCTCTTACTTTAGAGCGACAAACAGACTTTAGCCTTTTCTGTTTGAATGGAATTTTTATTAAACCATTCTTTTTTTAAAATTTTCACTGTTTTGTTTATCCAAAAAATTCAAATGTATAAGAAATAGAGAGACACTCGTTTTTTCAAATAACGTGACAACAATACTTTTGACAATACTTAGGACAATTCACAATAGACAATATATATAAATACACTAAATTGCTATATACAATGATTATACACAAAACAACATTTAGCATTTGCATCATAGGGCTAAAACAAATATCACAATCTTATCACTAACTTATTTTTAAGACCAAACATGTGCCTGAGACAGGGAATACTTCGGTATATCCGCGGGGAAAATTATTCATAACAAAACCCTCACACAATACACTAAAATTACTCCAATTCCTCTGTGTTTCCAAGGGCCAATGCGTTTCAAGACCCAGGCCGCTGGTACTGGGACTATCTTCAGGGCTTCATGTTAATGGATGTGAACAATTTCTAAAAGATAAATGAATAAATGATGCAAACAACACATCAACGCGATGTGACCTCCCTTACATTCAACCCCTATTTTACGCTCAAAATCATTTTGTAGCTGATAGAGCTACGACTCTACTTGTATATTCCAAGGAGTCCGTATTCAAACTCAAACCAATTTCAGAACGCTGCAGGGGGCCGCATGAGTACTGTCGATATGAATTTCTACAACATATCAAAAAATCATAACAATAAACCCTGTTTTTATCTTTGTCATTATAGTTATATTAATGTTCTATTGGACGAGTTTAAATATTGGAAAAAACTGTACCTTAGACTCGTAACATTTCACTCACACACGGGTGAGTTTTTCCGCAATTCTATCTCCCTGTAACAAATTGGAACGCATTACTTAAACCGGGAACTTCCAAGCAATGTTTAAACCAATGCTGTAGAGAGAGGCACGAAGAGCGCTTACTTTCTTTAACTTTAAAGCACACTTTCTAAAGGTGGCATTTCTAAAATAGTAATGTTGAATCCAACTTCACCAGTAAGTAGGCTTTATCAATACCATTCCAAACACAAGAAACATGAAAAACCTCCTCCTCTCTGATCAGGAATTACAGCTGAAAAGTGTATTAAGGAATTCCCAATGCTAACCTATGGAAGGAGTAGACCTCACAGTAGTGAAAAACAAAAGGGACTGTTTGTAACTGCCAGGACGTGTAAAACATAAAAGTACATGTCCTACCTTTTACTTACATAGCACCTTGCCCTTAGTTAGGACTACCTAGGGCCTAGCTTAGGGGTCACTTAAATGTACGAAAAGGGGAGCTTAAGGCTTGGCAAGTAGTTTTAAATACCAATTCGAAGTGGCAGTAAACTGCACACACAGCCCTGCAGTGGCAAGCCCAAGACAGGTTTGAAAGGCTATTTCTATGGGTGGCACAATCAGTGCTGTAGTCCAGTAGTAGCTTTTAATTTGCAGGCCCTGCATATATGGTATACCACCTTACAAGGGACTTACAAGTAAATTAAATATGTCAATCAGATATACACCAATTACACACATGTTTAGGGAAGAAGCACATGCACTATAGCACTGATTAGCAGTAGTAAAGTGCCCAGAGTCCTAAGGCCAACAGAAAGATACAGCAAAAAGCAAATAGATTGGGAGAAGACCACCCTAATCTGACAGGTCTAACACTCCCCTTAATCAAGCTAATTTTAAACAGTGTAGGCCTGCTCTGTTACGTATTCAATGATTAAACACACGCCCTTTAGTTTGCGGTGGCAAAGTGCATACAGTGTGCTATCAAACTGAGAAAAACACTTTGCTAATGATGCTATAGAATTTGTCTGTATTTTTATGAATTATGCCACATGCGCCCCACTGTTTTATTGCATTTCTGTATTACTGGTGCTACATTTAAAACTTCTTTTAACTGAGTATTTATAGATGTCTACTGAATATCTTCCTTATGAATTTTATATGAATTATGCAACTTGCACCAAATTGCATAAATTTGTCTTTGCACCATTGGAAGTAATTCTAATGAGCTTTTTATTCGAGTTTTTATGGCTGTTAAATGGACTCGAATGTTTTGTGACAGAATTGCTGCACTGTATTGTGTTCTTATATTTAATCTTTTATTATTAATTTTAATCAAATAAAGATAATTTGAGTGAGTATCCATAATTACCCACAGTCATGACACTATGGCAAAACAACACAATTTTCTGAAAATATTGTACTCAAAAAGATGGAATTTTGCTGTAAGTGTCATACCATTATGTGTCATTTGAACCTATCAAAACAGTCGAGGTTTAATTGGTTCAAATAAAATAAACGACTACAAACAGCAACTGGAAATGGATTAAAAAATATATATATATATTCCATCTTTGGCATGCATGGCAAAGAACAAACTAAATCATTTTCATGATCCTGCGTTAAGTTAACTCAGATGATGAAGAAGAAGAATTTATTGTCCAGTTAATAAAAGCTTACAATGTGGCACATCAATCCCATAACATATATAAAATCACAGAATAACCCTCTTTTAAAAAGCCAAATCTAAAACATTTACAGATTAAGCCCAAATTTAAAACAATTAATTTGTTCTTTAAAGCTACCTAAACATGTGCTACCTCAATGCAATTACAAGAGGATTATACCACCTACTATTTCCACTGTATTCCTCGCTGTATCCAAGTCCATCTATTATATTTAATCATGCTACTCTATAAGCTATCTCATGTAAATCAAGCTACTTCTTCTTCTTAACTCATAGACGAGTTATTAAGTGAAAAGAGTGTTCGTTTGAGCTACTACAAATGGCAAAAGCAGCGAAAACCTCGCAAACATGCAGACCTCTGTTATAGACATTTAAGTGAAGTGTTTTTCAATTTGTAAAAATAGTTTTAGACTCTTGAATATCCTGAAGTCTCTATTATATTTCAAAATAAATACAGCATTGTTCATAAGATTTGGAGAACAATTTTCTTACGAGAGACCACGCTCACGAACATGTTTTGGTTTTAAGAACTATGGGGCATATGTATCAAGCCATTTTCCCGTTCGCAAACGGGGTGATTCTCAGAATCGGCCCGTTTGCGAACGGAAAAAGGCCTTTTGGGATGTATCATCCCAAAAGGCCATCGCAAAATAGGGAATCGCAAAATTTGCGATTCTCTATTTTGCGATTGCATTTAAGGAATCGCAAATTGCGATTCCTTAAATGCAATGTAGGAAGCACCCAAGTTGTGCGATTTTGGCTTAAGGAATCGCAAATTACCACCAATTTCAGGTTGGTGGTAATTTGCGATTCCTTTGAAAAATGCACTTTTTTGCATTTTTCTAAGTGCCATGTAGCGCACATACATGCCCTTAGGGCATGTATGTTCGCCACATGTGCACTCATGCACATTTCAGGGGTGCAACAGGGTGTCCTTTTGGAACCCTTGTACCCTTGAATTTGCATGCGCAATTTGCGAGTACCTATTGGGTACTCGCAAATTGCGCATGCAATTCCCATTCATTCCTATGGGCCTCTTGGCCCATAGAAATGAATAGGAAGCCATTCCTTAATTGCGAGTCGCAATTTGCGAGTCGCAATTAAAGAATAATAAGGAATCGCAAAATATTTGCAAATTTTTAATTACATCTCGTTTTGAGATTCTCAAATAGCGATTCTCTAAAAATCGCTATTTGAGAATCGCAAAAACATTCTTTGATACATATGCCCCTAGATCATTTATTGCCTGATTTCTTCAACATATTTTCCCTTAAATTATAAAAGTCGTAGTGCATCACCTGAAATTTGGGGTGCAAGTTCATACTGGACTAGGCATTATTCACATATGTGCATGTCTTCATGTACTCCGCTGTGCAGTAAAGAACATCAACCCCAATTTACATTTATTTATTCTGTGACTTACCTATGCAGCAAAACGTTTCGGTGCATGGGCAAGTATCGTGTATCCATATAACATTTTTTTAAAATATGTAATGAAGGGTTGTGATTTAGATACATAATGTGTCGAAAAACTCAATGTACTGCTCAAATCAAATGTTTTATGGTCATACATTTCCATACTGCTCACAATAAATTACTCCCCTAGATGGAAATATTGTATGCAAAAGGAACAAACTAAAACTGTAACCATGTCAAGTCAAAGCCTTTGCAAAATGTTTTTAGTTTTGTTTTATTGGAAGTATGTGGCAACCCATATGTCACTTCAGAGTAGTCAGTGACTTAATATAGTGGCTGTTTGGATTCTTTTCTCTTGTGAACATATACCTGTCGATGTCAATTCACCACAATGCTAACGGCAACAGAAGTGACATCACACGCATTTCCACTCCTATTGACACCACAACCCTGGCCCTTTGCCCTATCCTTGCCCCTTCAAAAGCCTTTTTTGGCTGCAGAGTGCTTGTGTTGGAAACTACGGCAAGAGTCAGCAGGGCTCCAACAGCTTTAATTACTTTCCATTTCTGTCATTACCTTCTTGACTCCTAAGACCAGGGGAAGTGTTAGACTTGGCATCTTTTGGCGTGTTTCCCCTGACTTTTTGCTTTCTGACCTCCTGGTTTTGACTCTGTTTTTGCTGGTGGAATGATTCTGCGCACTTTCCTCACTGCTGTCCAGTGATAAAGTGCAAGTGCTCCTGTATAAAATATGTTATGGATTGGTGTTTCCATGATTGGCCTATTTGATTTATGTGTCAGTCCCTTGTAAAGTGCACTGAGAGTGCCAGGGCCTATAGATCAAATGCTGTTGGTGGGCTGCAGCACTGGATTGTGCCACCCAGGCAAACAGCCCGTAAAGTGTAACTCTGGCCTGCCATTGCAGAGCCTGTGTGCAGCCTGGGGCTGCCATGTCGACTTGGCAAGTGCACACACTTGCAAGTCCCTAAACCTTCCCTTTTCTACATGTTAGTCACCCCTAAGGTAGGCCCAAGGTACCCCTGTGGGCAGGGTGCATTGCATGTGAGAGGTAGGACATGCCCTGGTGTGTGTGGCATGTCCTGATAGTGAGTTACAGCCTATTTCGTTTTTCACTATTGCAAGGCTACCTGTTCCCCATAGGCCAGAATGGGCAGTTTTGATTATTACAGCTTATAATCCTAACTGACCCAGGGAACATGGTAGAAATTCGAGTTTAGTATGCCTGGACTCAGAATGATAAAATGCATCTTTTAGTGAAGTTGGTTTTAACATTCTGTGTTTGAAAATACCACTTTTAGAAAGTGGGTATTTTCTTGTCTAACCATCCAAGCCTGCCTCTGCTAGGTTGTGTATTCCTTGTCTGGAGTGTGAGTGACAGGGGCTTGGGGATGCCAGGAGACAGGGTGAGTCAGCACAGGGCTGAATAGCAAGATCTACATGTAGATGGGTGGGAGGAGATGCACCTGGGACCTGAATAGGGCTGGGCCTTCCCTCCACAATGCTGGCTCCACCTCCTGTGGTGCGTCTGATGTCCCTGGCCTGCACTGTGAAAGGAAAGAAGGAGACTTGTCAACAAAGTGCTCCAGGACTGACCAGAACTGGTTTGGACTAGGCAAAGGCCTCTCTGCCTTCAGAGAACAAAGAGAAATTGAGGATAAAAAGGGGGACCCAAACCCCAGAACTTTAGATCTCGCTGGAATCAAGGAACCTGCCAAGAAGAAGAGCTGGAGAGCTGCTAGGAGGAGTACTGCCCCTTTGCTGAGTTATTGCCTTGTTGGGTTGGCCTGCAGTTGCTGCTTCTGTCTTGGGCAGTGAAAGGACTGGACTGAACTTTCTACTACTTGTGCTGAGAATCTCCAAGGGCCTGAAACCGAGCTGGCCTCCTGTTAAGAAGTCTCAGGGACTGCAAAGACTTCACAACCCTCTGGGTACCGCTTCTGGAACCGCTGTTTCAGTGCCACAGAGGAAGGGAACCGCAACCGACTCCATCGCTGGCCCGGTGTCCTGTTTGCACCGCAGACCGCACCGTCCGCATCTCGCACCGCAACCCTGGTCTCACCGACGACGACGTCCGACGCCATCGCCACCGAGCCGCTGCTTGCACCGTGACCTGTGGGCACCGCAGTCCGCATCGCATCGCTTCACTGTGCCAGCCGGACCAGACCGACGCTGTTGCTGCAACTGGCTCAACAATCGTGACCGCATCGCAGTTGGGGCACCGCTCGCACGCATCGCGACGCACCGCTCCGACTCGCACCGATGTCCGACGCAAGTTCCCGCACTCCGGCTTGGTCGCCTGCATCGCAACCTGCCAGCACCGCATCGAGCACCGTCTCACCCTGCCCCGCACGCCTTGGACTCCCCGACTCCGTCTGCACGATTGTCACCGAGCCGCTGCCTGCACCGCATCGAGAGGACACAGCGCCCTGCACCGCTTCCATCTTGCACCGCAACCGCGACGTATGCCGACCGGCTCGCACACTCCGTGCCCGCCACAACGAGAAAAGGTACTGTGACCGAGTCTGTTCATGACTCTGCTGGCCCGTATCGACGCGGTCGGCTGGAACTGTTAGATTCTGTGGTTTTCAGCATCGCGGTAGACTCGGACGGAGCTACCGACTCGTATGAACTTTGTTTTTGAAATATTCCTGCAAAGAAGAAGTTATCTTGCAACGTAATCACTTTTAAAGTACTGTATTGTGGATTTTTATCGTATTTGGTCTTGTCTTGAGTATATAAAAATATTGGTTATTTTTCTAAACTGGTGTGGTGTCCTTTTGTAGTGCTTACATTATATTACTGTTGGTTATGTGCAAATGCTTTACACACTGCCTCTAAGATAAGCCTGACTGCTCGTGCCAAGCTACCAAGGGGGTGAGCAGGGGTTATTTTAGGAGTGTAACTCCCTTATCCTGACTAGAGTGGTGGTTTCTGTCTGGCTTTGGCACACGCACTAGCCTACCAAAAATCCCATTTCTAACATTGGTTGTCAGCGGTGAGGATAGGACTTGTGTTTGCACTTGACTTACAGTGATTGGTGTGCACTACTACCATATCGCAGACCATTACGTACCACATACAGGTTCTTTTTCTTTTGGCCTATTTTTGATCTTGCCAGTTTGAACTTGCTACTTCAACATGCCTGAATCAATAGTATCATCAATTGCAACAGTAGAAATTGCCTTTGAGGAGGATCGATTGGAAGCCTACAATGTCAAGGAGTTAAAATCGATTTGCAAGAACCTGAAAGTCCAGGTCAGAGGCCTCACCAGGAAGGATGAGCTACAAAAGGCGCTGAGGGCCTGGGTAGCAGCCAGAGGTGCCAGTGGGCAATCTGGTGATCTCAATGGAGAGGTGGAGGAGCCTGTTCCTAGGGTGGATGTGCTTTTGGGAGGGGGGAACCCTCCAGGCCAGGCAGCAGTAGTTTGTCCCCAGAGGAGCTGGAGGACAGGCGGGAAGTAAGGAGGTTTGAATTGGAGAAACTCAGAATAGAAAGTGAGAGGGAAGAAAAAGAATAGCCATGGAGGAAAGGAAAATGATACTAGATCATGAGAGAATGATCAAGGAGCTGGAGCTAAAGAGTAGATCCGGTTCAGATGGTGGCAGCAATTCTTCAGCACACACAGACAGGATTGTACACATCCCCAAGAATGTAGGTAAAGAGTCCAAAAAGGGTGATGACATACAAAGGTGGTTTCAAGGGTACGAGTCGTCTATTCATATGAATGGGGTCCCTGAAAGGAACTGGGGAGTGGGGTTGTGGCCTCTTTCCAGAGGAAGCTAGGGATACTCTGATAGCTTTGGGTAAGGGGCAGGACCTCACCTATGCTGACATGAAAGACGCTCTCCTCACTAGGTATGGGCTCACTCCTGAGAAGTACAGGGATCAGTTCAGGTCCAGTAAAAGTGTGAGGCCAACACTTGGATGGAATGTGTGGATATGTTCTGTAGGTCGCTGGATGGTTGGGTGAAGGGCAGTAATGTAACAGATTTTCAGGGGCTCTACAATTTGATTGCATGGGAGCACTTGTCTAGTCTATGTTTTGCAGATCTGCGCCAGCACCTAGTTGATAGTAAGCTAACTGACCCCAGGAAGCTTGCTATGGAGGCGGACCGCTGGGTGAGTACCAGGGTCCACAAGAAAGCGTTTGGGGGAGACTCAGCCAAAGGTGGGCAGGGTCCCCAGCAGAAAGGTGGAGGGGACAAGGGTAAAGCACAGGAGTTCTCTAAAGGGCCCCAAACTAGTACCCAGGGTAAAGGTTCCCAGCCCCCGGTGATAAGAAGAAAGGGGTCTCTACAGGGAAGCCTGTTGAGACCGGCCCCCGCAAGTGTTATGCATGTGACCAGGTAGGGCACTTTAAGGGGGACCCCAAGTGCCCAAAGGGGACACATCCACCCACCGGTGGACAGTCCAAAGTGTTGGCTAGTGTAGCGCTTGGGGAGGAGGGGTGCCCACAGGAGGGTGGGGATCCCGCAGAAATGACCCTTGTCTCACTAGGGGACAGTGAGATGGTCCCAGGAAACCAGGTGCCCCCTAACACAAAGAAATATAGCACCTGGGTGACCATTAATGGGAACAGGGTAGAGGCTCTCAGAGATACTGGAGCCAGTGTGACCTCAGTCCGATGTCACCTGGTCTCTGAGAAGCAGGTAGTCCCAGGGGCATTCCACCAAGTAGTTGCTGTAGACAACTCTGAGCGCCAGTGTATGGTGGCGCAGGTTCCCTTTGAATGGGGGGGGGGTCTCAGGTCCCTTGAGAGTGGTTGTGAGCCCCACCATGCCGGTAGATTGTCTGCTAGGTAACGACCTGGAGCAGTCCTTATGGAAGGATGTTGAGCTCAGGTCTCACTTGGAGATGCTTGGGTTGCCAGAGTGGGCATGCGTGTCTACTCGGTCAATGGCAGCCAGAAAGGGTGATCAAGAGGACTTGGAGCCTGGAACAGTGGCCAAGTCCCTGCCAAGAGGAAGGGCAGGGGGCGCGGGAAACCGGCCCCCAAAGTTCCCACGGACCGGGAGGAGGCGGACCTCGAGGGGGACACCCCGGTGCCTACAGGGGAGCAGGTAGCCGAACTGGGAGACATCTCTGAGCTGACCCATTGGCAGCAAGAAGGGGGTCCCACCAGGGAGGAGTTCTGCAGGGAGCAGAACGAGTGCCCTACTCTGGAGGGTCTGCGGCGGCAGGCTGCAGACCAGGCAGCTGGTAATCAGTCCGGGTCACATCTGATCTACTGGGAGAATGGTCTCCTATACAGTGAGCCTAAGGTTGCTGAGCCTGGGTCAGCCCGTGTGCTGGTGGTACCCCAGCGCTTCAGGACCTTCCTACTGGGTCTGGCTCATGACGTGCCTTTGGCAGGACATTTGGGGCAGGACAAGACCTTTGACAGGCTTGTCACCCACTTCTTTGGCCCCAAATGCGAAGGCAGTCAGATGCACACTGTAGGTCTTGCCAAACTTGCCAGGCAAGTGGTAAGAGTGGGAGGAAGGTCAAAGCTCCTCTCCAACCTTTTCCTGTTGTTGGAACACCCTTTGAAAGGGTAGGGATGGATATTGTGGGGCCACTGGATCCCAAGACAGCCATGGGCAACAGGTACATCCTGGTCTTGGTGGACCATGCCACCCGGTACCCGGAGGCAATCCCTCTCAGGACAACGACGGCACCAGTGGTGAGCCGGGCGTTAATGGGGATCTTTTCCCGTGTGGGATTCCCCAGAGAGGTGGTTTCTGATAGGGGGACCAATTTCATATCCAAGTATATGACATCCCTGTGGAAGGAGTGTGGTGTAACCTACAAGTTCACCACTCCTTACCACCCACAAGGAAACGGTCTGGTGGAGAGATTCAACCAGACCTTGAAAGGCATGATCAAGGGTCTAACAGAACCCATGAGGCGTAAGTGGGACGTCCTCTTGCCATGCCTACTCTTTGCATACAGGGAGGTGCCTCAGAAGTCTCTTGGGTACAGCCCCTTTGAGCTCCTGTATGGCCACCCTGTCAGAGGACCTCTGAGTTTGGTAAAGGAAGGCTGGGAGGCAGCTCCCAGGAAAACTCCCCAGGATGTGTTTAGCTACATGCTGGCCTTTAGAAACCAATCTGCCCGCTTCAGGAAACTCGCTCAGGCGAACCTAGAAGCAAGCCCGGAAGAAATGAAGAGATGGTATGACCAAAATGCCACTCTGGTCGAATTTCAACCTGGGCAAAAAGTGTGGGTCATGGCCCCAGTGGAACCTTGTGCCTTGCAGGACAAGTGGACTGGGCCATATGAGGTGGTGGAGCGCAAAAGTGACGTGACCTACCTGGTGGATTTGCAGGCTCCAAGGAACCCTTTGAGGGTCCTTCACGTGAACCGCCTCAAGCCCCACTTCGAGAGGTCCGAAGTGAGTATGCTCTTGGCGACAGATGATGGGGTGGAAGAGGAGAGTGAGCCTCTCCCTGACCTCCTGTCTACCAAGGAGCATGATGGGTCAGTAGAGGTTGTGATCCTCTCCCCTACTCTGACTCAGGAGCAGCAGGGGGACTGTCACCAGTTGTTAGGACAGTTCGCCCCACTGTTCTCTCTGACCCCCGGTGTTACTCACTGGTGTACCCATGACGTGGACACTGGTGACAGCCCTCCTGTGAAGCACAAGATTTACAGGTTGACTGACCGGGTCAGGGCCAGCATCAAGGAGGAGGTCTCTAAGATGTTGGCGTTAGGGGTGATTGAGACCTCCAACAGTCCTTGGGCCAGCCCAGTGGTCTTGGTCCCAAAGGCTGCTGCGCCCGGTGCCACTCCAGAACTCCGGTTTTGTGTGGACTACCGTGGGCTCAATGCCGTCACCAGGACTGACGCGCACCCCATCCCCAGAGCTGATGAGCTCATTGATCGGTTGGGAGCTGCCCGGTTCCTCAGCACGTTTGATTTAACGTCTGGGTACTGGCAGATTGCCTTAACCGATGGGGCCAAGGAGAGATCAGCAATCTCAACCCCAGTAGGTCATTGCCAATTCCGGGTGATGCTCTTTGGGTTGAAGAATGCCCCTGCCACCTTTCAGAGGTTGGTCAATCAGGTGTTGGCTGGGCTGGAGGATTTCAGTGCCGCCTACCTGGATGACATTGCTGTGTTCAGTTCCAGCTGGGAAGAACATTTACAGCACCTTGAGAAAGTGTTGAGGGCTCTGCAAGGTGCAGGCCTCACGATCAAGGCCAGTAAGTGCCAGATCGGGCAGGGTTCTGTGGTGTACATGGGACACCAGGTAGGAAGCGGCCAGGTGGCGCCCCTACAACCCAAGATTGACACCATTCTGGCTTGGGAGCCCCCCAAGACCCAGACAGAGGTGAGAGCCTTCTTAGGTCTCACCGGCTACTATAGGAGATTTGTTAAGGGCTATGGCACCATTGTTGCCCCCTTAACAGAGCTGACTTCGAAGAAGCAGCCCAGGAAAGTGATCTGGACTGAGTCCTGCCAGAAAGCTTTTGATGCCCTGAAGGCAGCCATGTGCACGGCGCCCGTGCTCAAGGCACCTGACTTCTCCAAGGAATTCATCGTGCAGACTAACGCTTCAGAGCATGGTGTGGGAGCGGTGCTCTCACAACTGAACGAAGAGGGCCTGGATCAGCCTGTAGTCTTTCTTAGCAGGAGACTACTCCCCAGGGAACAGAGGTGGAGTGCCATAGAAAGGGAAGCTTTTGCTGTGGTCTGGGCACTGAAGAAGCTGAGACCATACCTGTTTGGGACTCACTTCCGGGTTCAGACAGACCACAGGCCCCTCAGATGGTTGATGCAAATGAGGGGTGAGAATCCAAAACTGATGAGGTGGTCAATCTCCCTTCAGGGAATGGACTTTACGGTGGAACACCGTCCTGGTACAGAACACGCCAACGCAGATGGTCTGTCCAGGTTCTTCCGCCTTAGTGAAGAGAACTCCAATGGGGTTGGGTAGTTCTCCCTACTTTCAGCTGGAAGGGACATGTGTTAGCCTTGGCATCTTTTGGCGTGTTTCCCCTGACTTTTTGCTTTCTGACCTCCTGGTTTTGACTCTGTTTTTGCTGGTGTAATAATTCTGCGCACTTTCCTCACTGCTGTCCAGTGGGAAAGTGCAAGTGCTCCTGTATAAAATGTGTTATGGATTGGTGTTTCCATGATTGGCCTATTTGATTTATGTGTCAGTCCCTTGTAAAGTGCACTGAGAGTGCCAGGGCCTATAGATCAAATGCTGTTGGTGGGCTGCAGCACTGGATTGTGCCACCCAGGCAAACAGCCCGTAAAGTGTAACTCTGGCCTGCCATTGCAGAGCCTGTGTGCAGCCTGGGGCTGCCATGTCGACTTGGCAAGTGCACACACTTGCAAGTCCCTAAACCTTCCCTTTTCTACATGTTAGTCACCCCTAAGGTAGGCCCAAGGTACCCCTGTGGGCAGGGTGCATTGCATGTGAGAGGTAGGACATGCCCTGGTGTGTGTGGCATGTCCTGATAGTGAATTACAGCCTATTTCGTTTTTCACTATTGCAAGGCTACCTGTTCCCCATAGGCCAGAATGGGCAGTTTTGATTATTACAGCTTATAATCCTAACTGACCCAGGGAACATGGTAGAAATTCGAGTTTAGTATGCCTGGACTCAGAATGATAAAATGCATCTTTTAGTGAAGTTGGTTTTAACATTCTGTGTTTGAAAATACCACTTTTAGAAAGTGGGTATTTTCTTGTCTAACCATCCAAGCCTGCCTCTGCTAGGTTGTGTATTCCTTGTCTGGAGTGTGAGTGACAGGGGCTTGGGGATGCCAGGAGACAGGGTGAGTCAGCACAGGGCTGAATAGCAAGATCTACATGTAGATGGGTGGGAGGAGATGCACCTGGGACCTGAATAGGGCTGGGCCTTCCCTCCACAATGCTGGCTCCACCTCCTGTGGTGCGTCTGATGTCCCTGGCCTGCACTGTGAAAGGAAAGAAGGAGACTTGTCAACAAAGTGCTCCAGGACTGACCAGAACTGGTTTGGACTAGGCAAAGGCCTCTCTGCCTTCAGAGAACAAAGAGAAATTGAGGATAAAAAGGGGGACCCAAACCCCAGAACTTTAGATCTCGCTGGAATCAAGGAACCTGCCAAGAAGAAGAGCTGGAGAGCTGCTAGGAGGAGTACTGCCCTTTTGCTGAGTTATTGCCTTGTTGGGTTGGCCTGCAGTTGCTGCTTCTGTCTTGGGCAGTGAAAGGACTGGACTGAACTTTCTACTACTTGTGCTGAGAATCTCCAAGGGCCTGAAACCGAGCTGGCCTCCTGTTAAGAAGTCTCAGGGACTGCAAAGACTTCACAACCCTCTGGGTACCGCTTCTGGAACCGCTGTTTCAGTGCCACAGAGGAAGGGAACCGCAACCGACTCCGTCAACCGACTCCATCGCTGGCCCGGTGTCCTGTTTGCACCGCAGACCGCACCGTCCGCATCTCGCACCGCAACCCTGGTCTCACCGACGATGACGTCCGACGCCATCGCCACCGAGCCGCTGCTTGCACCGTGACCTGTGGGCACCGCAGTCCGCATCGCATCGCTTCACTGTGCCAGCCGGACCAGACCGACGCTGTTGCTGCAACTGGCTCAACAATCGTGACCGCATCGCAGTTGGGGCACCGCTCGCACGCATCGCGACGCACCGCTCCGACTCGCACCGATGTCCGACGCAAGTTCCCGCACTCCGGCTTGGTCGCCTGCATCGCAACCTGCCAGCACCGCATCGAGCACCGTCTCACCCTGCCCCGCACGCCTTGGACTCACCGACTCCGTCTGCACGATTGTCACCGAGCCGCTGCCTGCACCGCATCGAGAGGACACAGCGCCCTGCACCGCTTCCATCTTGCACCGCAACCGCGACGTATGCCGACCGGCTCGCACACTCCGTGCCCGCCACAACGAGAAAAGGTACTGTGACCGAGTCTGTTCACGACTCTGCTGGCCCGTATCGACGCGGTCGGCTGGAACTGTTAGATTCTGTGGTTTTCAGCATCGCGGTAGACTCGGACGGAGCTACCGACTCGTATGAACTTTGTTTTTGAAATATTCCTGCAAAGAAGAAGTTATCTTGCAACGTAATCACTTTTAAAGTACTGTATTGTGGATTTTTATCGTATTTGGTCTTGTCTTGAGTATATAAAAATATTGGTTATTTTTCTAAACTGGTGTGGTGTCCTTTTGTAGTGCTTACATTATATTACTGTTGGTTATGTGCAAATGCTTTACACACTGCCTCTAAGATAAGCCTGACTGCTCGTGCCAAGCTACCAAGGGGGTGAGCAGGGGTTATTTTAGGAGTGTAACTCCCTTATCCTGACTAGAGTGGTGGTTTCTGTCTGGCTTTGGCACACGCACTAGCCTACCAAAAATCCCATTTCTAACATTGGTTGTCAGCGGTGAGGATAGGACTTGTGTTTGCACTTGACTTACAGTGATTGGTGTGCACTACTACCATATCGCAGACCATTACGTACCACATACAGGTTCTTTTTCTTTTTGGCCTATTTTTGATCTTGCCAGTTTGAACTTGCTACTTCAACATGCCTGAATCAATAGTGTCATCAATTGCAACAGTAGAAATTGCCTTTGAGGAGGATCGATTGGAAGCCTACAATGTCAAGGAGTTAAAATCGATTTGCAAGAACCTGAAAGTCCAGGTCAGAGGCCTCACCAGGAAGGATGAGCTACAAAAGGCGCTGAGGGCCTGGGTAGCAGCCAGAGGTGCCAGTGGGCAATCTGGTGATCTCAATGGAGAGGTGGAGGAGCCTGTTCCTAGGGTGGATGTGCTTTTGGGAGGGGGGAACCCTCCAGGCCAGGCAGCAGTAGTTTGTCCCCAGAGGAGCTGGAGGACAGGCGGGAAGTAAGGAGGTTTGAATTGGAGAAACTCAGAATAGAAAGTGAGAGGGAAGAAAAAAGAATAGCCATGGAGGAAAGGAAAATGATACTAGATCATGAGAGAATGATCAAGGAGCTGGAGCTAAAGAGTAGATCCGGTTCAGATGGTGGCAGCAATTCTTCAGCACACACAGACAGGATTGTACACATCCCCAAGAATGTAGGTAAAGAGTCCAAAAGGGTGATGACATACAAAGGTGGTTTCAAGGGTACGAGTCGTCTATTCATATGAATGGGGTCCCTGAAAGGAACTGGGGAGTGGGGTTGTGGCCTCTTTCCAGAGGAAGCTAGGGATACTCTGATAGCTTTGGGTAAGGGGCAGGACCTCACCTATGCTGACATGAAAGACGCTCTCCTCACTAGGTATGGGCTCACTCCTGAGAAGTACAGGGATCAGTTCAGGTCCAGTAAAAAGTGTGAGGCCAACACTTGGATGGAATGTGTGGATATGTTCTGTAGGTCGCTGGATGGTTGGGTGAAGGGCAGTAATGTAACAGATTTTCAGGGGCTCTACAATTTGATTGCATGGGAGCACTTGTCTAGTCTATGTTTTGCAGATCTGCGCCAGCACCTAGTTGATAGTAAGCTAACTGACCCCAGGAAGCTTGCTATGGAGGCGGACCGCTGGGTGAGTACCAGGGTCCACAAGAAAGCGTTTGGGGGAGACTCAGCCAAAGGTGGGCAGGGTCCCCAGCAGAAAGGTGGAGGGGACAAGGGTAAAGCACAGGAGTTCTCTAAAGGGCCCCAAACTAGTACCCAGGGTAAAGGTTCCCAGCCCCCCGGTGATAAGAAGAAAGGGGTCTCTACAGGGAAGCCTGTTGAGACCGGCCCCCGCAAGTGTTATGCATGTGACCAGGTAGGGCACTTTAAGGGGGACCCCAAGTGCCCAAAGGGGACACATCCACCCACCGGTGGACAGTCCAAAGTGTTGGCTAGTGTAGCGCTTGGGGAGGAGGGGTGCCCACAGGAGGGTGGGGATCCCGCAGAAATGACCATTGTCTCACTAGGGGACAGTGAGATGGTCCCAGGAAACCAGGTGCCCCCTAACACAAAGAAATATAGTACCTGGGTGACCATTAATGGGAACAGGGTAGAGGCTCTCAGAGATACTGGAGCCAGTGTGACCTCAGTCCGATGTCACCTGGTCTCTGAGAAGCAGGTAGTCCCAGGGGCATTCCACCAAGTAGTTGCTGTAGACAACTCTGAGCGCCAGTGTATGGTGGCGCAGGTTCCCTTTGAATGGGAGGGGTCTCAGGTCCCTTGAGAGTGGTTGTGAGCCCCACCATGCCGGTAGATTGTCTGCTAGGTAACGACCTGGAGCAGTCCTTATGGAAGGATGTTGAGCTCAGGTCTCACTTGGAGATGCTTGGGTTGCCAGAGTGGGCATGCGTGTCTACTCGGTCAATGGCAGCCAGAAAGGGTGATCAAGAGGACTTGGAGCCTGGAACAGTGGCCAAGTCCCTGCCAAGAGGAAGGGCAGGGGGCGCGGGAAACCGGCCCCCGAAGTTCCCACGGACCGGGAGGAGGCGGACCTCGAGGGGGACACCCCGGTGCCTACAGGAGAGCAGGTAGCCGAACTGGGAGACATCTCTGAGCTGACCCATTGGCAGCAAGAAGGGGGTCCCACCAGGGAGGAGTTCTGCAGGGAGCAGAACGAGTGCCCTACTCTGGAGGGTCTGCGGCGGCAGGCTGCAGACCAGGCAGCTGGTAATCAGTCCGGGTCACATCTGATCTACTGGGAGAATGGTCTCCTATACAGTGAGCCTAAGGTTGCTGAGCCTGGGTCAGCCCGTGTGCTGGTGGTACCCCAGCGCTTCAGGACCTTCCTACTGGGTCTGGCTCATGACGTGCCTTTGGCAGGACATTTGGGGCAGGACAAGACCTTTGACAGGCTTGTCACCCACTTCTTTTGGCCCCAAATGCGAAGGCAGTCAGATGCACACTGTAGGTCTTGCCAAACTTGCCAGGCAAGTGGTAAGAGTGGGAGGAAGGTCAAAGCTCCTCTCCAACCTTTTCCTGTTGTTGGAACACCCTTTGAAAGGGTAGGGATGGATATTGTGGGGCCACTGGATCCCAAGACAGCCATGGGCAACAGGTACATCCTGGTCTTGGTGGACCATGCCACCCGGTACCCGGAGGCAATCCCTCTCAGGACAACGACGGCACCAGTGGTGAGCCGGGCGTTAATGGGGATCTTTTCCCGTGTGGGATTCCCCAGAGAGGTGGTTTCTGATAGGGGGACCAATTTCATATCCAAGTATATGACATCCCTGTGGAAGGAGTGTGGTGTAACCTACAAGTTCACCACTCCTTACCACCCACAAGGAAACGGTCTGGTGGAGAGATTCAACCAGACCTTGAAAGGCATGATCAAGGGTCTAACAGAACCCATGAGGCGTAAGTGGGACGTCCTCTTGCCATGCCTACTCTTTGCATACAGGGAGGTGCCTCAGAAGTCTCTTGGGTACAGCCCCTTTGAGCTCCTGTATGGCCACCCTGTCAGAGGACCTCTGAGTTTGGTAAAGGAAGGCTGGGAGGCAGCTCCCAGGAAAACTCCCCAGGATGTGTTTAGCTACATGCTGGCCTTTAGAAACCAATCTGCCCGCTTCAGGAAACTCGCTCAGGCGAACCTAGAAGCAAGCCCGGAAGAAATGAAGAGATGGTATGACCAGAATGCCACTCTGGTCGAATTTCAACCTGGGCAAAAAGTGTGGGTCATGGCCCCAGTGGAACCTTGTGCCTTGCAGGACAAGTGGACTGGGCCATATGAGGTGGTGGAGCGCAAAAGTGACGTGACCTACCTGGTGGATTTGCAGGCTCCAAGGAACCCTTTGAGGGTCCTTCACGTGAACCGCCTCAAGCCCCACTTCGAGAGGTCCGAAGTGAGTATGCTCTTGGCGACAGATGATGGGGTGGAAGAGGAGAGTGAGCCTCTCCCTGACCTCCTGTCTACCAAGGAGCATGATGGGTCAGTAGAGGGTGTGATCCTCTCCCCTACTCTGACTCAGGAGCAGCAGGGGGACTGTCACCAGTTGTTAGGACAGTTCGCTCCACTGTTCTCTCTGACCCCCGGTGTTACTCACTGGTGTACCCATGACGTGGACACTGGTGACAGCCCTCCTGTGAAGCACAAGATTTACAGGTTGACTGACCGGGTCAGGGCCAGCATCAAGGAGGAGGTCTCTAAGATGTTGGCGTTAGGGGTGATTGAGACCTCCAACAGTCCTTGGGCCAGCCCAGTGGTCTTGGTCCCAAAGGCTGCTGCGCCCGGTGCCACTCCAGAACTCCGGTTTTGTGTGGACTACCGTGGGCTCAATGCCGTCACCAGGACTGACGCGCACCCCATCCCCAGAGCTGATGAGTTCATTGATCGGTTGGGAGCTGCCCGGTTCCTCAGCACGTTTGATTTAACGTCTGGGTACTGGCAGATTGCCTTAACCGATGGGGCCAAGGAGAGATCAGCATTCTCAACCCCAGAAGGTCATTGCCAATTCCGGGTGATGCTCTTTGGGTTGAAGAATGCCCCTGCCACCTTTCAGAGGTTGGTCAATCAGGTGTTGGCTGGGCTGGAGGATTTCAGTGCCGCCTACCTGGATGACATTGCTGTGTTCAGTTCCAGCTGGGAAGAACATTTACAGCACCTTGAGAAAGTGTTGAGGGCTCTGCAAGGTGCAGGCCTCACGATCAAGGCCAGTAAGTGCCAGATCGGGCAGGGTTCTGTGGTGTACATGGGACACCAGGTAGGAAGCGGCCAGGTGGCGCCCCTACAACCCAAGATTGACACCATTCTGGCTTGGGAGCCCCCAAGACCCAGACAGAGGTGAGAGCCTTCTTAGGTCTCACCGGCTACTATAGGAGATTTGTTAAGGGCTATGGCACCATTGTTGCCCCCTTAACAGAGCTGACTTCGAAGAAGCAGCCCAGGAAAGTGATCTGGACTGAGTCCTGCCAGAAAGCTTTTGATGCCCTGAAGGCAGCCATGTGCACCGCGCCCGTGCTCAAGGCACCTGACTTCTCCAAGGAATTCATCGTGCAGACTGACGCTTCAGAGCATGGTGTGGGAGCGGTGCTCTCACAACTGAACGAAGAGGGCCTGGATCAGCCTGTAGTCTTTCTTAGCAGGAGACTACTCCCCAGGGAACAGAGGTGGAGTGCCATAGAAAGGGAAGCTTTTGCTGTGGTCTGGGCACTGAAGAAGCTGAGACCATACCTGTTTGGGACTCACTTCCGGGTTCAGACAGACCACAGGCCCCTCAGATGGTTGATGCAAATGAGGGGTGAGAATCCAAAACTGCTGAGGTGGTCAATCTCCCTTCAGGGAATGGACTTTACGGTGGAACACCGTCCTGGTACAGAACACGCCAACGCAGATGGTCTGTCCAGGTTCTTCCGCCTTAGTGAAGAGAACTCCAATGGGGTTGGGTAGTTCTCCCTACTTTCAGCTGGAGGGGACATGTGTTAGACTTGGCATCTTTTGGCGTGTTTCCCCTGACTTTTTGCTTTCTGACCTCCTGGTTTTGACTCTGTTTTTGCTGGTGTAATGATTCTGCGCACTTTCCTCACTGCTGTCCAGTGGGAAAGTGCAAGTGCTCCTGTATAAAATGTGTTATGGATTGGTGTTTCCATGATTGGCCTATTTGATTTATGTGTCAGTCCCTTGTAAAGTGCACTGAGAGTGCCAGGGCCTATAGATCAAATGCTGTTGGTGGGCTGCAGCACTGGATTGTGCCACCCACGCAAACAGCCCGTAAAGTGTAACTCTGGCCTACCATTGCAGAGCCTGTGTGCAGCCTGGGGCTGCCATGTCGACTTGGCAAGTGCACACACTTGCAAGTCCCTAAACCTTCCCTTTTCTACATGTTAGTCACCCCTAAGGTAGGCCCAAGGTACCCCTGTGGGCAGGGTGCATTGTATGTGAAAGGTAGGACATGCCCTGGTGTGTGTGGCATGTCCTGATAGTGAATTACAGCCTATTTCGTTTTTCACTATTGCAAGGCTACCTGTTCCCCATAGGCCAGAATGGGCAGTTTTGATTATTACAGCTTATAATCCTAACTGACCCAGGGAACATGGTAGAAATTCGAGTTTAGTATGCCTGGACTCAGAATGATAAAATGCATCTTTTAGTGAAGTTGGTTTTAACATTCTGTGTTTGAAAATACCACTTTTAGAAAGTGGGTATTTTCTTGTCTAACCATCCAAGCCTGCCTCTGCTAGGTTGTGTATTCCTTGTCTGGAGTGTGAGTGACAGGGGCTTGGGGATGCCAGGAGACAGGGTGAGTCAGCACAGGGCTGAATAGCAAGATCTACATGTAGATGGGTGGGAGGAGATGCACCTGGGACCTGAATAGGGCTGGGCCTTCCCTCCACAATGCTGGCTCCACCTCCTGTGGTGCGTCTGATGTCCCTGGCCTGCACTGTGAAAGGAAAGAAGGAGACTTGTCAACAAAGTGCTCCAGGACTGACCAGAACTGGTTTGGACTAGGCAAAGGCCTCTCTGCCTTCAGAGAACAAAGAGAAATTGAGGATAAAAAGGGGGACCCAAACCCCAGAACTTTAGATCTCGCTGGAATCAAGGAACCTGCCAAGAAGAAGAGCTGGAGAGCTGCTAGGCGGAGTAATGCCCTTTTGCTGAGTTATTGCCTTGTTGGGTTGGCCTGCAGTTGCTGCTTCTGTCTTGGGCAGTGAAAGGACTGGACTGAACTTTCTACTACTTGTGCTGAGAATCTCCAAGGGCCTGAAACCGAGCTGGCCTCCTGTTAAGAAGTCTCAGGGACTGCAAAGACTTCACAACCCTCTGGGTACTGCTTCTGGAACCGCTGTTTCAGTGCCACAGAGGAAGGGAACCGCAACCGACTCCGTCAACCTGTTTGCACCGCAGACCGCACCGTCCGCATCTCGCACCGCAACCCTGGTCTCACTGACGACGACGTCCGACGCCATCGCCACCGAGCCGCTGCTTGCACCGTGACCTGTGGGCACCGCAGTCCGCATCGCTTCACTGTGCCAGCCGGACCAGACCGACGCTGTCGCTGCAACTAGCTCAACAATCGTGACCGCATCGCAGTTGGGGCACTGCTCGCACGCTTCGCGACGCACCGCTCCGACTCGCACCGCTGTCCGACGCCAGCTCCTGCACTCCGTCTTGGTCGCCTGCATCGCAACCTGCCAGCACCGCATCGAGCACCGTCTCACCCTGCCCCGCACGCCTTGGACTCCCCGACTCCGTCTGCACGATTGTCACCGAGCCGCTGCCTGCACCGCATCGAGAGGACACCTCTCCATCTTGCACCGCAACCGCGACGTACGCTGACCGGCTCGCACACTCAGTGCCCGCCACAACGAGAAAAGGTACTGTGACCGAGTCTGTTCACGACTCTGCTGGCCTGTATCGACGCGGTCGGCTGGAACTGTTAGATTCTGTGGTTTTCAGCATCGCGGTAGACTCGGACGGAGCTACCGACTCGTATGAACTTTGTTTTTGAAATATTCCTGCAAAGAAGAAGTTATCTTGCAACGTAATCACTTTTAAAGTACTGTATTGTGGATTTTTATCGTATTTGGTCTTGTCTTGAGTATATAAAAATATTGGTTATTTTTCTAAACTGGTGTGGTGTCCTTTTGTAGTGCTTACATTATATTACTGTTGGTTATGTGCAAATGCTTTACACACTGCCTCTAAGATAAGCCTGACTGCTCGTGCCAAGCTACCGAGGGGGTGAGCAGGGGTTATTTTAGGAGTGTAACTCCCTTATCCTGACTAGAGTGGTGGTTTCTGCCTGGCCTTGGCACACGCCCTAGCCTACCAAAAATCCCATTTCTAACAGGAAGCATCAACAGTCTCTGGGATTACTAAGGGCAAGCAGCCACCCCTTGCAACGCCTAAATAGGTATAATGGCTATAAACAGCCACACACGTAGGTACCATTTTTATTAATGCAGCATGTAAGAACATTTGCCAGAAATTGAAGGCAGCAAATGTCATATTGTGTGATGTACATATGAAGAAATTGTTTTTAGCAATGGTTTGAACTTTTGCAGGGCAGTTTAGATAAATGAAAGTGATGCATTACACGAAAGCTCAGATTCTGCCGGGCCTCTAGTTTTCAGAAATATTGGTAGGCTTCCCTGATTGTGGGTGACCTTAGAGCCAAAAACTGCAGCTGAATTGTGGATTGTGGGTTACATGGACCATCAGAGAGTGACATACCATCTGCCAAGATCCACTCCGCTTAAAAAATTTCCAAAAGAAAAAAAAATATCTGTCGTAGCAGCTTCTAGGTGCCCAGGAGTCAACTGTTCTTTATGCATTTGTCACCAGGAGTTGAGGCAGAGGACCACTCCCAAGGGAGTCGGGTTTTGAGCCCTGAGGTCTGCACTTCCCTGAGATTGACTCAACGTCAGGCAAAGCCAAGGGCAACGGCCCTCATCCTGCTCTATCACCAGCTTGCTGCCTCGGCACCAAAAACACTCACTTTGCACCGAAGCTGCAGCCTCAGTCAGCACCAAAACATCAGCCTTACTCTGTGCCGAAGCAGCAGATGCCACGGCTCCATGCCGGCAACAAGCCCACCTCCGAGCTGAAGCCAATGTCAAAGAGCCAACACATCAAGGCCTCGAAGTGGACACCATAACCCACTCCCAATGTGTATGTGATCTGAGACTTGCTGAGATCCTGGATGAGAAACAGAAAACACTGTTCATTCACCCGGACACTGGCAAGATACTCACCAGGCTCCTGGTTCCAGGACTCATCCCCATCCCGGAGAAAGGCTTCCTGCCTTTGAGGAATAACCCAATTTCCCTCCCTCTCTAGCACCATCAAGCTCTAAGTGAGGCATATGGCTACTAGTCCTACATTCTTCTCACCACTTCCTTCAACGCCTCCTCCTCCACCACCCCCTTTACCTCCACATTCCCCGCCACTTGACACACAGGACATGGGTTCTGTTGTAAGCAGTCCCTACTACTCACAGGACCCAGACAGAGAGCCCTTTAAGCTGCAGGAGGGGATGACCATTCGGATGATTATATAGTTGACCCACAGGATGACCCAGAGCTTAAGCCATACCCTGCCAAGTAGTACCTACCAGATGACACTACTGTGTATCACACAGTAATACAGCACACTGCTCAACACCATTAGGTCAAGCTACATAGATAGAGGACAAGGATGACTGCCTACTGAAAACCTTATCTAAAATTGAGCTGTTCGTCAGTTACCTTCCCATGCCCAAGGGTATGTTAAACTCCACCACGGATACTTTTAAAGATCTAGGTAAGGCCTGGGTGGTAACCTCCTGGATTGAAAAAAACAGGATGAACGTGCCATGGAAGAACCGCTTATATTCTGGGGCACATTATGCTGATTCATTGGTAGTGCACAATGCCCATTAGAGGGCCTCTCCACAAGCTATTAATTGGTGAATTGGCAAGTTGGTGGGCCTTCTCTGCAGGAACGACCAGTGCTATTGTGAGGCCATGGATAAGCTTGTAAAGCGCCTTCCTAAGGCTCACCAGAAGAGGGGACAAGTGTTCATTGCAGAGGGCAAAGCCATCAATATTGCCAGTATATAGTGTGCCCTTCATGCGGTGGGCACAGCGACTAGGGGTCAATACAAGCAGCATTCTCCACAGGCATGCCCATGCCTGGCTTTTGGTGTCAAGATTTAGGCCAAAGGTGCAACAGCATATCTTAAATGTACCTTTTGATGGCAAGCATCTTTTCAGCTCGCAGTGATCGAAAAAATCAAAAAGGATGCAGACATTGCGAGGTCTTTGGGGGCTCAACAGTCCGCACTTCAAATACTGCATTTTGCAAGCAGCACACCAGAGGCAGTAACAGGCAAGAAGGCTCGGGCAGACACCTACTACTAACATTATCAACCACCTTTTTAGGACCCCCAGCGAGTAAGAGTAAGTCTTTACAGAGAGGGGATTACCTAGGAAATGGGCAGGGAGAAGTACATATGCCCTTCAAGGGTCTCCTCTGCACAAAACAATGACCCCCCTTCCCTTTCTCCTGATCACATTATACCTGGCAGGGGAAGAATAACGCACTTCTTGTCACACTGGGAAATCAATACATTGGATCAATGGGTCCTCTCCATTTTGCGAGAAGAGTATTGTCTCGAATTTCAAATACCCCCACTTGCATCCCACCCCACCACCATGTACTGAACTCTGACCACCCTCATTTCCTGGAAGAAAAGGTGCAGCAAGCTCTGACCCCTCCCAACAAAGGGTGCCACAGAACTTGTTCCCATAAACAAAATCACACGCATCAGGGGTGTACTCTCTCTGTACTTTATATCACCAAAAGAATGGCTCACTTTAAACCAGTCCTCGAACTCCGACCATTGAACAGGTTTATTTTCTCTGAACACTTTCACACGTTCATGTAACATGGCATCATCCCATTGCTATGCCATAACAATGTCATGGCAGTGCTGGATCTCTGAAGACACATATTTTCACATCTCGACACACTCTGCACCACCAATACCTTTGGTTTGTGGTATGTGGAAAGCACTACCAGTTCAAGGTTTCAATCTTTGGGGTGATTGCAGTCCCAAGGGTATTTACAAAGTGGCTGGCTGACGTAGCAGCCCGTCTGCACAGAGTCACCATGTGTTTCCCTTCTTAGATGACTGTCTGATAAAGAGCAGCAGCAAACAACAATGCCTAGCACACACTCAGATAGCAGTTTCTCTACTGCACAAACTGGGTTTCAAAGTCAATGTGGAAAAGTTGCATCCCCAGCCCCAACAAAGTCAGCCTTTCCTAGGATCAGTCCTTAATGTGGCGACAGGAAAAGCATACCCCAGTCAACGATGGGTGATGGCATTCCAACAGTTGGTGAGTCTTTTTCATACACACTGTCTCATCACTGTCCACAATGCAATGAAACTGTTGCATTGCAATTGTACCACACTCCAGGTTACAAACGTGCCCTGTAAGAAATTGGTTTAATGGCTGAGGTGGGTGAAACCCTACTCAAGCAGCAGCCACAATCCTTGCCAGGGTGAATCATAAGTCACTAAATCAATCTGTGCTTAACTCTCTCGTAGCTTAGCACAAAAGCAGTCAGACTTAACTTAGGGGCACTGTTTAAAGTATTTAGGCAGCACAGAAACAGTAATAAAATGAAAACACAACACAAGAAAAATCTCACAACAATTTAGAAAAATTGAGTAAATGTTGATAAATAAAATGACACCAAAACAAATTAAGTCCAATCAGTAGTACCGTAGTTATACCTTTTTAAAGCTTTTAGTGTAAAATAGCACTTAAAAGATCAAAGCGCCAACCGCGGGTGTCTGTTCTCAATCAAATGTTAACACTTATTAATTGTAATAAGATAACCCACTGTTATCCAATGGGAGAGCTAGGCCTTACAGTAGTGAAAAAGAATTGAGGAGTTTTTCACTATCAGGACATGTAAAAGTTAAAAACACATCCTACTTTTTAAATACAATGAACCCTGCCCAGTGGGCTGTTTACGGCCTACTATAGTGGTGACTTGCATGCATTGAAAAGGAAGATTTAAGCCTGGCAAAAGATTTATTTTGTCAGGTTGAATTGGCAGTTTAAAAATGCACTACAGGCTGCAGTTGCAGGCCTGAAACATGTTTTAAAAGCTACTTCAGTGGTTGGCACAATGAGTGCTGCAGACCCACTAATTTACAAGCCCTGGGCAAGTATAGTATCACTTTACCAGAAACATATATGTAAATTAAATGTGCCAATCAAGTGTTGGCAACTTTTACCATGTTTAGAGGAGAGCACAAGAACTTTAGCACTGGTTAGCAGTGGTAAGTTGCACAGGGTCCTAAAGCCAACAAAAACAAATTCAGAAAACAGCAGAGGTGAAGGCAAAACGTTTGGGGGAAGACCTCACCAAGGATGTCAGGTCTAACATGCCCCTTGCAAGAGTGCCTCTCATGCCAGGGAGCACAAGCGGAAGGGTATTGGGAGGATCTAGTGTTGACAATGACCAGGACCCTGCATTCTCTCCGTTGGTGGAACAGCAGAAACGTGTTGCTTGACATGCCATTTCTACACCCCTTTCCCCATGTGACCATCACTATAGATGTATCTCTAGTGGGGTTGAAGGCCCACGTTCAACACATGGCAATTCAAGACATTTGCATTCTACAGCACCAGGGGCAATTACCTTGAACTGCTTGCCACCAGATTAGCTCTCAAAGTATTTTTCCTACTTCTCACAAGGAAAATAGTGCTGATAAAGACAGACAACAGCTCCCTCCCCATTCATTCGTACTCCAGCAGTGTGTTCCCAATGTCACAGTCGGGCTCATAAGGAGATCAATGTGGGTTCGTCTCTGCCACCAATCAGTTGTCCCTGGAATGTGTGGGGGGTGGGGCAGGTGACTCCACACTGCTCTATGCTGGTCTCCAATCTCCAGCAGTGCTTGCTGCCTTCCCCACATAAATCAGGGCCTGCAGCTGCCCAGTATCACTGACCAGCTGCACAGTATCCACAATCATGACGGTGGGAGGGTAAAGAGACTGCCGAGCGCGACCTCCGCCCGCCAGCTCTTCGGGTCCACTCCTAATGGTAGGGCACCCCCACCTCCAGTTCTCCTCTGGTCTATACCACCAAGTGTTCCTTCACCCGGATATATCCTCAGGTACTGGGCCCCAGAGAGACCTGGGCCAGCAGCCTCAGAGCACCACTATTTTCAATCAGGTCAGGGGTAGGGGAGAAGAAACCACTGAACGCGACCTCCACCTGTCCAGGTCTTCAGGCCCGCTCCCATTAGTAGTGCGCCTCCACCTCCGTTTCTCCTCCGCTCTGTGCCACTCAGTGTTTCACTACTCAGATATGTCCTCAGGTGCTGGGCCCCAGAGATATCGGGGCCCACAGCCGCAGAATGCCGCTAGTCTCAATCATGGCGGGGGAGTTGAAGAGGACTGCTGGCCATGATTCCCGTCTTGCGGGCCCAGGCCAGTTCTGCACCCTCGGCTCACCTCCGGGCGCCGCGCCTCCTCAGTTCACTTGCACTGGGGTCCGCCAGCTGCACAGATCCTCGGGCGCTTGGCCACTGTCCCCCTCGATCGCGGCTCTCCAGGCAAGCTGCTCCGCAGTTGAGGCGACGTCTCCTCTATCACGGCCGTCCATGTGCCATTTTGGGCGTATCTCACCCGCCGCAGCCAGGCCCGTTATCAAGGATTATGAAGTTCATCGGGCGGCGACCAGCTGTCAGCACGGCTCCGGCTGCTCCCCTCTCCCCCTCCGATGCCTGCCCCACCAGCGCTGCTGGTATCGCCAAGCGGGCAACAGGATAATCGTCTCCGGCGCCTCCAGGACGTCAGGAACTCTGCCAAGCGCATCCGCCGCCGTTGCCTATCAGGCCACACCCATCCCAGGAGAGTTGTCATTGGGCAGCCAGCAAAAATATTCACTCGCCCGGAGAGCATCTTTCGGTGTGGAGACTAGTTTTGCAGACCTCCTCACCACTGGAGGACTCCCATAATGGACCTGTTTGCCACTCTTGAAAACGCAAAATGCCAAAACGTATCCATCAGTTACCCACACCCGTAATTCATGGGCAGTGCACCATGGACGAACTGGTCAGGGATATTTGCCTCTGCCTTTCCATCTCTTCCTATCATCCTGCATGTGGTCAGGAAGATGAGGCAACAGCCCATGACTCTAATCCTAGTTGTGCCAACCTGGTAATTTAGCCCTGGTATTTGATGCTTCTCAAGATGTCAGTACGTCCTCTTGAGAAGCTTCCTATCAAGCTGGACTTTCACATTCAGCATCAAGGTAAACTCACCTGGATCCTAAACAGTTTAATCTTGCAATTTGGCACCTAAGTTCCTAGAGTTTGGCTACCTTACCCTACCACAGAAACCCACTTCATGTGCTTGTTATGCAGGGAAGTGGAGAAAGTTCAAGCACTGCTGCATTTTTAAACAGGTGTACCCATTTACAGTCTCTGTGCAGGTGTTTGTTTTCTATCTTCTACATCTTTTCAAGGCAGGCCTAGCTTACACTTCCATTCAGCTACACCTATCTGCAATTGCAGCATATCCTCATTACATCACTCATCTACTTTCAGGGTCCTGGTCATTAATGCTTTTATGGAAGGTTTAAAAAGGGCATTTCCTCCTAAGATACCGCCTGCACCTGAATGGAACCTGAACGTAGTACTCATATGACTCATGGGCCCACCTTTCGAGCTTCTCCACCTATGTGCCTTACAATTTTTGTCTTGGAAAAGCACACTTTCTAATTGAAGTTATTTTTTCCTGTGGGTTTGTTGTTATTACGTTTTGTGGTTTTTGCTGTGCGGTGTTTCTTAAGAGAGCTTGAATGGACAACTTAACTTTTTTGACCCCCTTTAACTTTTTGTCCTTTCACGGAATAGAGAGAAATTTGGCATGCCGAACCTTCGCCACTTGTATTTGGGCTGTCCAAAATTTCGTACAGATTTGTCCAGCAATGCCAAGGTTATACAAGAAATGTGTTTTCAATGAAAAGAGAAGCTGGACCTTTACTACAAAGTCACTCTTGCTGCCTAAGATAGATAGATAGATAGTTAGATAGATAGATAGACAGATAGATAGATAGTCATTTGATAATATGACCACATTATTTATAAATGTTATAATAAGAGTTCAATTAAGTATGGTTTTGCACAAGAATTTTACTTTTTTTGCCATAACAAGTATATTATTGTATTTCAATACAATACTTGCTATAATTTTTTAAAACCTTTATTTTTTGCTTTTTAATTTAGGGTGGCTTGTTGTTGCAAAAACATTTCTTGGTCGTTGTGTTAAGGCTTCTGATAAAAGGCCCATCACTCAATCAAACTATCGACCCGCTAATTCGGTCTTCCGACCCCGAAGAAGCGCACAAAGTTCTACATCGCTCAACAAAAATGGTATTCAAGTAATCTTTTTTTCATTAAACAAATTTGTGTAGCCTTTCTTCAAATGAATGCTTCTTTTTTCTTATCTGTTAGTTTTATGTCAGCATCTATCCTCTGCATATTTTAATGCCTATTCCTTTAACAGTTATTGGAATTATGATTTAGTGTTTGTATGCAGCTTTAAACTATATTTTCATGGTAGTGTTGCAAATTGCTACTACAAGCTGAAGCTTGAATGTGGTGTTCAAAATGGAAATGGCACACTCTTTCAAATATTTTCTCTAGGCTTTCTTTTACCCGCTACCCACGACAAAAAAGTAATCAGAAATTGAAAATATTACATAAAACATGCAATTGATAGATTCTATCAATCAAGTTGAAAGCATCATTGGGTTTTCCCTAAGGTACTATCCTAACTCCTAAAATTAAAATGGGTCAGGAAACACAGTTTTTCAATCTCGCTTGCTTGAATGAGCACGTAAGACACCACAAATTCAAAATGGTGACTTTGGCATACAGTTTGGTCGGAAGAGTGGATTGTGCCATTAGGCATTCAAGGTTGTAATTACTTTACAGACAAACTATTGAAATAATATGTCTTTTCACCATAGTGGTGAAATCGAGACCTAATATTATTTAATAGCGTTACATGGAAAGGACAATGTTTGGGCAGATACCTGTTTTTTAGTTGTATGTTGCACAATATTAATATTTAAATGTAATCCTTTATTTATGGGACCCGTTTTTATAATTTTTTATGCTTTGTGGCTTGTACCTGAAATATACGTAAACTTCAATATTTATTGTAAACTATGGGAAAGCTTAATCTGGATAGAACAACTTAGCAATTATCTAAGTGATTTCTTCGTAAAATCTGAGTTGTGTCTAGTTTGGCTTTGGCCACTGTGGAATAAGGATGTGCTGGATGCTTTACATAGTCCCTCCACATTAGTAAATGCATAACATTGCAAGTAGTGCACCAGACATGTTTTGTGCAACTTGAATACTCTAGTGTCAGTGCATGTGTTGCTGGTAAAACATAATAAAAGGTATTACTGTGCGGAATAGGGATGTATTTGTGTTGTCAATGTCAGGTACAGTGTTACAGAGGGAAGTATTTTGAAGCTGGTTTCGTATGAGAGATGTGGATGTTAATGTAAGGCTGATCAAGCTTTCAAGGGATGTTATTGTAAGGGGAGGAAAGGCAATATCAGCATAGCCTTCCATGGAGCAAATGTTACCACTGCACCTTTCATTGCCTGAGGGAGCTCTGAAGTGTCACTCTGCCTAGGGCAGCAATAATCTGCAGAGCCATAGACTGAAAGAAGAGCCAGATCAGGCATTTGTACAGTTAAGTAGGTAAAAATTAGAACAGACTGCTCCTTCTTAAAGCTAGGGGCCTATTCACAAAGGCATTTTGATATACATAAAGTAATACTCTTGTAGTACTCTTTTATGTACTCTTGCATGCCTTTGGATATTGGCCCTAAAACATCTAAGATGAGAATACTCATATTCAATCCGTACACATAGAAAGGATTGTGTCCTCTTTGCACTTTTAGTAATAGGGAGTTGAATGTTTGGGGCCAATTCACTATCGCATGTAGGAGTACATAAAAGAGCATTTTTGTGGTACTACTTCCATACTCCCACATCCTATTGTGAATCGTCCCTATTGATTGGTGTTTATCCTTAATCGCTGGCATTGGAACCAGTAATCTACATGTTATCCAGTATTGGGGTACCTTTCATAGATTCACATGCCTGAATCATTCCCCGTCGTCGAGATGGGAGTCCCACTGTAAAATATTCAAGCAGTGCTTTAAATATTTCATAGGCTATAATGGCCCTAAGCCATGTCAATAGTAGCCTATCTATGTCCTTTTTGAAAAAGGACCTAATGTTGGAACCCAGCCAATCAGCCGCCAGCACCCTCTAGAACACTCTCAGCAGAGGCAGATTCTCTCAGATGTTCACCTCACGTCGTGTGGGAGGGAATCTCCCTGAGTGCTACTCAGTTTTTCTACAACTTTTACAAACTTGGCATCATGTCTGACAAGAAAGGCCTTTTTCGCCCATGTAAGACCTCTGGCAAGAAAAGAGTCCATGTATATGATCCACATAAGGAGTGTATTTACTGCCTTTGCCCAAGGCATGAGGTGAGCGAATGCAAACTTTGCCGCACCTTTTCTTCTAAAACCCTCAAGGATAGAGAGGGAAGGTTGTTGCTGTGGCTTCAAGCCACGAAGCACCAGATGCCTTCTTCGGAGTAGGAGAGTGAGAGATCCTCCACATCGCATAAGAGGGCCAGACCTAAAGACAGTTCCTCAGGAGAAGGTAGGAAACATCATAAACCTTCCCAGGACACCAAGAGCTCAAAAAAAGACAAAGGTGCTAAACCCTCCTC
Organism: Calotriton arnoldi; assembly: GCA_963921515.1. Lineage (NCBI taxonomy): Eukaryota > Metazoa > Chordata > Amphibia > Caudata > Salamandridae > Calotriton > Calotriton arnoldi. The sequence goes on from CAWUFW010005738.1 coordinate 909,290, forward strand.
AGAACTGGCGTTGTCTGTGCCTTCTACGCCGTCTAGAAAGGAAGGAGATCGCCCAAGAGCCTCCTCTTCAGATCCTGTGGGGTGTAAATCTCTTAAAAAATAATCATCGACGACGTTCCCTCACTCGCCGATGACATTGAGTGTTACATCGTCGACGCCGTCATCGACGGCAACAGTGACGAAGAAAGCAATCCAGGCTCCGGTATCGTCTACGAGAGTCTCCAGAAGCCCATTGACGGCTAGAACTCCATCGCCATCGAAGACAATCGTTGCTCCCCTGTCGAATAAGATACCTTCGGCAAAGATCCCGTCGACGACTGACTCTTTGATGAGTGTCCCGTCGACAATGACTACACTTCAGTTGATGACAACAACGTCGACGATTGTACCGTTGACGACACAGTCGACACCGTTTGCAATGGAATTTTCGTTCCTGATTATATCTGCACCATCGACGCAACCGTCGGCGAGGGTTACTCAGGTTACCAGAGTGACCAAGACTTTCCTACGTCCAACCATGCAGGAATATAGTAAGGTTTCTCCTTTAATCCAATTGCATTTGTTGGAGGGCTATGTGGAAGATGATGAAGATGATGGTCTTTATGGTGTGGCTCACAGTCCATCTGAGCTCCATGTAAAATGTCAGGACGATGAGGATGAAGACTACCATGATGAATCGCAATACTATCAGCAGGGATATATGGCTCCACGTCACGGTTACCATTCATACGGTTTTCAGCCAGAGCCGCGCCCCAGGGATATGGCCCATCTGCCACCGTCACTTGTACAGGATCTGCAGGTTATGTTGGCAAATTTCCGTCAGCGGTTTCCACGGCAACAGGGTCAGCGAGACAGGCCAGTACCTCAAACAGATCCTCCAGGTACACCAGCTGTCCAGCCGCCAACAACACCTGTAAATGTTCCTGACCCCGGGCCAACTGACCTTGGCGCACGGATACATCCTCTTCGGATGAAGATAGAGAGGAAGGTGAGCTGCCAGATCCAATCTCTGCTCTGGATCCTTGGGAGGATTATGTCATACCAACACCCTTCCCTCCTCCGCACCTCCCATCAGATTCTCCTCCGGAGGATATTGGAGGATTTCATAATTTAATGCAGAGGGCAGCCAACAGGTTTCATCTGCCTATTACGGTCAAGCAGACTGAATGCTTTGTAAATGATTTTAAAAAGGACACCAGGAAATTGGTGTGCTCCATCCCAATTATAGATCATATATGGCAGGAATGCATCAAAATTATGAAGACACCAGCAACCATACCACCGGTGCTCCCTCATATTGAGGAAAAGTGCAAGGCGCCAGAGGATTCTCCATCTTGCCTCATTGGGCACCCCAAGCTGGACTCGGTCATCTCTCAAGCGGCACAAAGACGTTTCAAGATCCCTGCTATCCCTATCTCTACTCCTCCTGATGAGGAAGGGCGCAGGATGGACATTCTAGGGAAACGTTTCTCTTCTATGGCTGCAGTTACGATCAAGGGAGCAAATGCATTGGCCATACGACTGTCAGATGTGGTCAGATATGGCAGGTTTAATAGACCTTATACCTGACGACAAGAGACCAGAAGCATGGAAGATTCTTTTAGAAGGAGAGCGGGCAGCTTCGGAAACCAATGACTGCGCCCTTGATGTAGCCAATATTGGCTTTAGACAGCTGGCGGGAGCTGCCGTGCTCAGACGACCAGGATGGCTGAAAGCAACCACTTTTAGACCTGAGGTGCAGACAAAAGTCTTGGATATGGCTTTCGATGGGGAGTCCCTATTCGGAAAGCATATTGATGAAGCATTATTGGCGATCAAGACTGACGAGGATACTGCAAATCGTTGGGCACATTGCAATACAGAAAGGTACCTTTTAGAGGAGCTAGAGGAAGAGGCTTTACCCCTTACAAGGGAGGTTACCAGAGAGCTCAACCGTGTCCGCCATACCAATCACAATGCCGGCAGACCTACAATCCTCCACCTTACCGTCAGTCATCTACAGCTGGTTTCTCTCGCCAGGGAGGCCGCAAACGAATGCCTCAACTAGGTCGTGATTCTAATAGGAAGCAATGATCACGTCCGGGTAACAGCTTCCCTCCCAACCTGTGGGTGCGAAGATTTCCAGCTACGTCCACCAGTGGCGCAAAATAACAACAGATCTCTGGCTGTTGGACCTTGCCACCTTTGGTCACACTCTAGAATTTACTCAGCGCCCGCCGACTACTCCACCCAATGGTGCCCCTCGCCTTCATTTACTACACAAAGAGGGTTTGGTCATGCTCGCCAAGGGAGCAATAGAGGAAGTCCCAATGTCGCAAAGGGGAAAAGGTTTCTATTTTCGTTTTTTCCTAATAAAGAAGAAATCAGGGGAATGGAGACCAATATTGGACCTCCGGAATCTCAAAAAGTTTCTCATGAAACAGATTCTACGTCGTCTAAACGAAGGAGACTTCATGACCTTGCTCGACATTGAAGATGCATATTTTCATATCCCCATCCATCTGAAACATCGGAAATTCTTAAGATTCACAGTGGCCGGTACCTACTACCAATACAAGGTGCTTCCATTTGGCCTCAAATCAGCACCAAAGATCTTTACCAAGTGCCTGGCACCTGTATCAGCAGCTCTTTGATCACAAGGTCTCCAGGTATTCCCATACCTCGACGACTGGCTGCTCAAAGCACCAACAGCACAAAAGGCCAGTCAAGCTACAAACACCTGCCTTCAATTGTTCAGGCCTTTGGGACTGTAAACAAAAAAAAAGTATTTGTTCCATCCCAGCCAAGTCATATCCTTCCTGGGAGCGTCCATAGATACCATCCAATGCAAAGCTTTCGTATCACACTAAAGGCAGATATGATTGCAAAGACTGGCTAAGAGCATATCAAGAAAAAGGTCAGTTTCTGTGCGAACATGCACGTTGCTCCTATGGATGTGCTCTTCCGCAATAGATCTAATGCCACTAGCCAGACTGAGAATGAGGCCTCTTAAAGAAGAGCTACAAAAGCAATGGCAGCAAACCTTGGTATCCTTTGAGGATGTAGTACAGATGACAACACGCATGGTAGATGCACTGTAATAGTGGTTTCACATGCCAAATATCATAAAAGGCCCTTACTTTCCTCCAGACTATCCCAGACTTCATAGTGACAACGGACGCCTCCATGGACGGCTGGGGAGGCCACCTGCAAGAGTTACAGATTCATGGCAAATGGTCCTCTGCGCCGAAACATCAGCACATCAACAGGCTAGAGCTCAAAGCCTTTTTCCTATCTCTCCAGGCTTTCTTACCAAGGATAGCAGGCTCCTCTGTGCTGGTTCGTACGTACAATACGACCAGCATGTACTACGTCAACAAGCAAGGGGAACCAAATCCATCCCGCTATCTCAAGAAGCCCAGGAGCTATGGGATTGGACGACGCAACATGGGATCTCACTCAAGGCCGAGCATGTCCGAGGTCAGCACAATACTCTGGCGGATATGTTAAGCAGAACACAGTCCAGTTGTCATGAATGGGAGCTGGAGCAGTCCCAGCTCGACAGGGTGTTTCAGATGTGGGGAAAACCAGCTTTAGACCTGTTCACAACGAGGGAGAATGCCAAATACCTGTATTATGTAGCAGATTCCCTCTACCAGGGTCAAGGGGGAATGCCCTTTTAATGCGATGGTCCGGGATATATGCTTACGCTTTTCCCCCCATCCCGTTAATTCCCAGGGTACTGCCCAAGATTAAGACGGAAGGCTGTCGTCTGATCCCGATAGCGCCGCGATGGCCCAGGCAGTACTGGTTCCCAGAGCTTCTCTTGCTGTCGGAGTTGAGGCCCATACGCCTACAACCATCTCCATCTCTTCTGACCAGAGAGAAGGGCCAAGTGTACCATCCAGACCCGCAATCTCTTCATTTGCATGCATAGCTCCTGAGTACCTAGAATTCAGGGACTTGGATATGTCGCAGGAGTGCAGGTAAATTATTGCGAAATCCAGAGTGGACAGCACTAACAAGATATACTGCCTAAAATGGAAGCGATTCTGTTTCTGGTGACAACGGAACCCGCTTCAAGTGTCTCCTGAACAGATTTTGCCATATCTCCTCTCTTTGGAAAGGGCAGGTCTAACTTTCTCTTCGGTGAAGGTTCACCTTGCTGCGATTTCCCGTTATAGGAGATCTCCTCAAATTCCCACTCTCTATGCTTCTAGTCTTATAAAGCAATTTGAGAGGCCTCTTTCGCGCCTTTCCCCAGAGCGTGCACCCCCTCCGGAATGGAAGCTCAACTTAGTCCTCACACAGCTAATGAGGCAGCCTTTTGAACCAATTCGCAAAGCTCAAGTTTCTCACCTGGAAGGTAGCCCTCCTACTGGCTCTCACTTCTGCAAGGAGGGGTAGTGAGTTCCAAGCTTTTACAGTCAAGGAACCTTTTCTTCATTTCACTGATAACTATGTAGCTCTGCGGACGAACCCGACTTTTATCCCAAAAGTCCCAATGCAGTTCCATCTCAATGAACCAGTAATACTTCAATCCTTTTTTCCAAACTCATTTAGTCCAGCAGAACAGGCGTTACACACGTTGGATGTTAAAAGGTGTTTGAAATTCTACCTTCATAAAACAAAAGACATAAGAAAGACGGATCAGCTGCTAGTGGCCTACGGACAAGGCAGAGAAGGAACAGCAGTAACTAAAGCCACTATTGCCAGATGGTTCTCCTCTGTGATTCAATTCTGCTATGACAAGGCTAACAAGCCTTTAACAAGATGAACTAAAGCGCACTCCACCAGGGCAGTTTCTGCATCGGCAATTCTGTTTGCTGGAGTAACACTAGAAAAGATTTGCCGTGGTGCGACATGGAAAAGTGTCCACACTTTTACGCAGCATTATTGTCTCCAATCTACGGAACGTGAGATTGCAGCTGTGGGCCAAGCGGTACTGTGTCATCTCTTCAATTAAGGTGGGCCTCTTTGTTTGATAAAAGAGGAATTTTATGTCTTACTTAAAATGCATAACTGTGCTTGCTATCTGTTGCTAACGTAAATTTTTGTATAACTCTGGAAGTTAAACACTGTCTTAATTGTTCTATTATTTTATTCTACTAAACACTTCATTGGATACATCTTGAATATTATAGTATGTTAACGCTGCATGTTTAGTTTCTAGGCATCTTTTTTAAAACCTGTCCAGAATTTGAAAGAGTATACACACGGGTACAAATGTCACTGTTATATTTCAGTAACTTGGGGGGTTATGACTTACATGTCTCCCTCCTTCCTCTAACGACAGTACAATTTTGGGTACTGCTTACTATTCTGATTCAGGCATGTGAATCTATGAATGATACCCCAATACTGGATAAGAAAATAAGTTACTTACCTGTAACTGCGGTTATCCAGTATTGGTATCTTTCATAGATTCACATGCAACCCACCCTCGTCCCCGTAGAGGTAGTTCTCTTTAATATTTGGGATTCTCACTTCCCACTTGTGCTTTGAAAATCTGAGAGAATCAGCCTCTGCTAGAGTGTTGTAGAGGTTGCTGATTGGCTGGGTTCCAACATTAGGTCCTTTTTTAAAAAGGACATAGAAAGGCTACTATTGACATGGCTTAGGGCCATTATAGCTTATGTAACTTTTGAAGCACTGCTTGAATATTTTACCGTGGGACTTCCATCTCGACGACTGGGAATGATTCAGGCATGTCAATCTATATAAGATACCAATGCTGGATAACCGCAGTTACAGGTAAGTAACTTATTTTCTTATGCAGACAGCCCTTCAGGAGGTGCTGCAACCCAGTGAGAAAGATGAAAATTTTCAGGGCCAGATGTGATCTAACTGACCTTTTCATATGTGGAAGAAGGACAACCTGTCACCAGGTTAAGAATGTAGTTCAATATCCTGTATGTTTTTATTCATCTCTACCTATATTTGGAAGCTCTTATAATGCCGAAGTTGCTCTATTTAGAAGTGAACACACTATCATATTTGATGGTTCAACTGAAATTAGTTATATGAAAACAACATTTGAAGGTTCAATTACAGTGGCAGCTCCATTACAAAAAGACTAAATTGGTAGAGGTAGCATTTGAGTTTTGAATACGGACATGTGCAACCAAAATATTGCCGTTATGTGGTAAACCATCTTGTCATAAAGGTTAACAAAACAAAAGGCGGGTGGATGGGTATGGTATTCGCTAAGTGGTGAGAGAGTCACACAGCGAACATTATATATCTTCAGAAGAAATGCTCCAAGGATAAAGAGTAACGACCACCCAACGATACTAGATATGTAGACAGCAGTCTACACATATACAAAACATTAAGACTCAATATCGTGAGCAAAGGTCCGAAATGAATTTATGAGTCAACACGATATTATCGTAGAAATTTTCTTTGGTCTTGTTTATTCCAAGTTCTGTAAGGTTACAGCCACTTCAGCCATCAGCAAAACAACTTTAGCCAACACGTGTTTCATCTTTGTGGAAGTATCCACCGACTTCCTCAGGGCTAAAAGTAAACAGGTAAGCCCATCATAACCCATGTGCAGAAATGCAAACCAGGGTAATACCACATTCAGTGCCAACTCACCAACTACGTCAAATGGTATGGCAAAAGTAAAATTAACTCATGTCATCATGTTCGATAGATATTCCCTATAGGCCTTAGCCTAAACAGAAAAGAGCTCAGAGGACTCTCCTTACGGACCTAACTTTCTAAAGACAAGTCTCTTGCGTATAATCTATTTGGCGTATGGGTTCTTTGATGATTTGTAATTATTGAAGTCATGATTTGGATAGAGTTCCTATGATACAGTCTTGGGACGTACCGAGATATCTGGGCTTCTTTTCTGTTTAGGCTAAGGCTTATAGGGAATCTCTATTAGTTATATCATGACCTGATCAAATGGAAGGTTGTCCGTTTGAATTTGTGTTGCTTTTGGTAAATTGATTATTTTCACCTTTTCTCAAATAAGGCATATATTACCTGGTGACTATAGTACTTTACAGTACAGGATATTGTTTTTGTTACATCTATGGAACTTGGTTTTATCGAACATGATGACATGAGTTAATTTTACTTTTGCCATACCATTTGACGTAGTTGGTGAGTTGGCACTGAATGTGGTATTACCCTGGTTTTGCATTTCTGCACATGGGATATGATTCTTTTACCCTCTAGTTAATTAATTTTTTAGCACCTTGTCCATTTTTTCTGTCACTTATTAGGTGTTTTTGGGCTTCACACTCGGTGTACATGAGTTGGTCTTCCTCTTCCCGACTTATTGCTATACTTTCGTTTTTCTCAGATGATCCTTGCTATCTTGTAATTTATCATTTTCTGCCTTGTTTCGGTCTCTAATGGATTGATGCTTTTTTATATTAGTGTGTGGTTATATCAGTCATAATGTGGGCTTACCTGTTTACTTTTAGCCCTGAGGAAGTCGGTGGATACTTCCACAAACACGAAACACGTGTTGACTAAAGTTGTTTTGCTGATGGCTGAAGTGGCTGTAACCTTACAGAACTTGGAATAAACAAGACCAAAAATTGATTTCGGACTTCTGCTCAGGATATTGAGTCTTAATGTTTTGTCATAAAGGTTGTTGCATGATCCTGTCATAGTTTTGGTGCTACCTCAAATGGCTTCTTGTTTAATGTTGCTGCAATGAAAAAAATAAAACCAATTGCTTTCTGTATATGATGAAGTTATGTGATAAAGAATTCGGCATGTTATGATTTAGTCTACTTTTAAGATGTAAAGTACCCACTGCATTGCAGTGCAAGTGGTACATTGGAGATAGAATGATACACCAAATAGTCATCCGAGGTGGAATGATATGTTGAATTTGGTTAGAGCAATATTTTTCTGTGGGTGGACCCAAAGTTAACTCTGTGTAGTGTTTAAATAAATGTTAACAATAAATCTTGCACTCTGCTGCGCTGGTTAGGCCATACCTAAAAATTAAATGTTTAACCGGTAGTAATGTATTTGGGGAATTATGCCGCAGTAGGAGACAGCGAGAATCAAAAAGATGACCGCATACTCCATTTAATAACTAGCAACCTGTTCGACAGTTACGATTTTAACCTTCAAAGGCTATATGATTTTATTGTCTTTTCCTTTCAGACACATGTTCTTCCTTGGAACTTGGGAAATGCGACTGCTCTCTGCGGCAGTGTGAGTGGTTTGTGTTTGACCATGAACTTGTATTGCCCGAATACGTCATTGAATTGGAGTACAGTACACTGGTATGTTTCTTCTGTTTCAAAAGACAGATTATTTCACACTGCAGAAAATAAAATTAACAGTTTCAATCTCCTACTACTCTTAAAACATTGACAGTTAAAGCTCAGATTGCTATAGTGGATGCCACTAACATAAAAGGTATGGTCCCCTTGATTAACTCAAAAAAAAAAACTTTAGGGAAATGAACTTAAAAAACAGTGGACCCCCTTTTGAAAAATCCTGAGACTGCATTTGTGCTAGTGTTCCCAGAGGATGGTACTGAGCCCATCTTATTTGCTAATGTTGACCCTTTTAAGCAAATGGCATAGTTGCCAAAGTTGGGAAGACATATATTACAGCTCATCAATAATTGATGATATAAAATGCTATCATGGAAATCACAAAATTAAAATGGCTGAGCTTAGATGAAGAAGAAGAGGGTAAAATAAAGACACAGGTGCAGTAATAGATTATTGGCAGACTTTTCTATTTCTGTTGTTAAATTTTCTTATATTACGTGACCTCTCACTTACTGAACCCTCTTCTTCTCCTGTAGTCAGCATTACAGGGCATGTTAGATGCTTATCTAAAGAATAATTGTATCAAGCTAAACTTTTGAGTAACCTCGATAAGAAGCAAGGTGTATCCTGATTCCACCAGAATTAGTCCAGCTACCCTGGATAACAATACTTCTGCTATCCGCTAGTCTGCAAGGTATATTAAAGTATATTTCTAAAGTACGTCCTCGGGTGGTAAGGAATACTCATAGGTAAGTGGTACAAAGCAAAAGCAGAAAAAATGTTACTAGCAAGAGTGTTGATAGAGATCAAAAGGAATACAAGAAAAATACAAACAATATGCAATAGAATATTAATGAATGCTCCATTTTACTATTTAAAGAGACCTTCTTAATTGTTCTGAAAAGCTACATAACAGTTGCAGTACATGTTATCCAAAGGTGGCACAAGATGAAGAGCTTGGTGCAATTTTTGCTTTTTTAAGTAGGACAAGATATTTCCTTGTTGACCAGAAATCTTCAAATTGTGACAGACACTGAGTATATTTCATAAAAATTTCGAAAGCATCAGTCATCTTAGGGGGCATGCTTAATGAAGAACATGCCCCCTAAGATTACATTTGGATTGAAAACTATGCCAAATGGGAATAGGAACATAGAAACCTTTTTTTCTATTTTCCTGTTAATTCTCTTATAAATTTTCCTTGCTCAAGAAGCTGCATGATTGGAAAATGATCTTCCGATATAGGTCTCAGCACTTTGAAAGGACAATTTATTGCTGGAAAACATGCATTGAAGAAACACTTTTTCACTGTATCTCACTAGATTATTGAACTTTTAGGAAGTGTGCAAGATTTTGTGTAATTCCTGGCCTCTTACCGGCTGGTTTAATGGAAGTGTTTGTGATTGTTAATAGATGGAAGAAATAAAATATCAATGAGATGAAGAGGTTTTCCGGGAGTTACCCTGACCAAGATTCAATCTCTTCAGTTAGTGACTGAGGAACACCTAAAAAAAAAGATTGGAAATAAAATAGAAATTATAGTGCTAACTTCATCACTAGCTCCCGCTTCTCATGTGAGACCTAATTGTAAGGTATTGCCCTATGAAAAATGTGGTCAAGCAAGGAGGAGTCCATTTAAATAACTCAAACAATATTTACTTTTTAGTAACCTTTTGGACTAGTTAAAAATAAAAGTGGACAGTATGCAATGCCTATTAAAGCGAAGCAAGGATTGACTGGAATTAAATCTTGAAATATCATAAGGAATGCTATGAATACTGTTGAATCTCAACTATTCTTTGGTCGCAGCTTATTCCAACCAGCTTCTTTTTGACCCTTAAATAAGTATTTCAGAAAATGTTGATATACTTTTTTATGAACTCTGTTAAACCCCTGATTCTTCCCTTTGTAACCTTTTTGCATGGTGGTCATCTAACTTACTCAACATTATAAAGTTGCTTAATGACAGAGGTGCTTCTGGCCCAAACGGAATCCTGAATTTAGTAATTAAAAAGGCAGCAGAATTTTGGGCTGCATTGTACGTACCTCTTTTTGCAGATATCACACAAACATGTGAGATTCGTTCCTCAGGGTTATGTTTGTCAAAAAGCTGATATATAGAGAAAGGTATCAAGAATGAATTGCGGTTATACCAACTAATATCCCTGCTCAACACTGCTTCCACAATTTTTGCTACACTACTTCTTCAGTGCAGAGAGGAGTTGAGTTTCAATCTGCTCCAGCAGGCAGGATTTCACTTTGATTTGCACAGACCACCAAATATTTGCCCTGTGGAGCGTGACTTGGAAGTCATTGATTGAGACCAACTTGTTTGCCTGGTTAATCTATTTTTACGCAGTATTCAGTTAAGTTCATTGGAGGTGTTTGTGGCTCCATCTGCATAAAATCCCACAGTCATTGTTGTGCTTGGATGTAGCATTTCAGTGATGTACATTGACAAGTATACAGCTAAATAAAAGCAGGGCCATGACAAGTGGGATTAATATTAGATGTTTGTATTGTTTATAGGTCACCCACCAATGGCTCAGGAAAAAGCCATAGCATGTCACACAACAGCTTTGGAAAGGCACTTACGTGGTCTGTTATATGCAAACAACATTATTATTTTAACCCTACTGGTTATGGCCTTAAAGAGACACCTCAATGAGTCTTCAATGTACTGTAAGAAATATATCTTGACTGTAGAGACCTTAAAATACATTGGAAGCTTGGCAATTGTAATTGTCATTCTGATGCATACATCTGCCTGTGGATTCCTCCACCTTTTGAATTAATCAATCAATCAGGGGTTTATAAAGCACGCTACTTACCCGTGAGGGTCTCAAGGCGCTGTGGGGTGAGCTCCGGGTCAGTCGAAGAGCCAGGTCTTGAGGCTCTTCCTGAAGGTGTTCAGAGTGGGGGAGCGTCTGATGTTGACTGGAAGCTCGTTCCAGGTCTTTGCTGCGACGTAGGAGAAGGCTCTTCTGCCTGCTCTGGTTCTGCGGATGCGTGGGGTCTCTGCCAGGGCGAGGTTGGCGGAGCGGAGGTTCCTTTTGGGTACGTGGAAGGAGACTCTTTCATTGAGGTATTTGGGTCCGATGTTGTGGAGGAATTTGTAGGTGTGGGTGAGTAGCTTGAAGGTTACTCTCTTCTCGATAGGGAGCCAGTGGAGGTCTCGTAGGTGCGGGGTCATGTGCTCGTGATGTGGGGTTCCGAGGATGAGTCTGGGCGCGGTGTTTTGGATGTTTTGGAGCCTGTGTAGCAGGGTTTTGTTGATTCCGGTGTAGAGGGCGTTACCGTAGTCCAGTCTGCTTGTTACGAGTGCGTGGGTGACGGTCTTTCTGCATTCGTGGGTAATCCACTTGAAGGTCTTTCGGAGGATGCGGAGGGAGTTGAAGCAGGTCGAGGTGACGGCGTTGATCTGGCGGGTCATGGTGAGGGAGGAGTCTAGGATGATGCAGAGGTTCCGGGCGTGGTCCGTCAGCGTGGGTGGGTTTCCGAGAGCAGGGGGCCACCAGGAGCAGTCCCACGCCGTGGGGGAGGGTCCCAGGACGAGGACCTCGGTCTTCTCCGAGTTCAGTTTTAGGCAGCTGTCGTTCATCCAAGCTGCGACGTCTTTCATTCCTTCTTGGAAGCTGAGCTGGGTGTCGTCGGCGTAAGATACTATGCTGAGCCCATGCTGTCTGACAATGGTAGCGAGGGGGGCCATGTAGATGTTGAAAAGCGTGGGGCTGAGCGAGGATCCTTGGGGTACTCCACAGTTGATCTCTGTAGGTTCGGAGAGAAAGGGAGGGAGTCTGATCCTTTGGGTTCTGCCGGAGAGAAAGGAGCAGATCTAGTCGAGGGCGGTTCCTTGTATACCGGCGTCGTGGAGTCTGGCTGCGAGAGTGCGGTGTGAGACGGTGTCGAAGGCCGCGGAGAGGTCTAGTAGGATGAGGGCCTGGTCGAGTAGCATGCGGATGTCATCGGTGGCGGCGAGGAGGGCGGTCTCGGTGCAAATCCGGATGGCATTCTCTTCGATGAAGGTGGTCAGCTGGGCGTTGATTAATCTCTCGGTGACTTTGGCTGCGAAGGGAAGGAGAGAGATGGGCCGGTAGTTTTTCAGGTCCGTCGGGTCGGCCGAGGGTTTCTTGAGGAGGGGCTTGACTTCTGCCCACTTCCAGTCATCGGGGAAGATGCCGGATTCGAGGGAGGCGTTGATGGTCCGGCCTAGTTCGGGAGCTATGGCGGCGGTGGCTCTGTGGTAGATGTGCGGTGGGCAGGGGTCCGTGGGAGCTCCTGAGTGGGTGTTCTTCATGGTCTTGGTGGTGTCTTCAGTGGTAGCAGGTTTCGAGGTGGTGATGATCGGCCGGTTGTCGGTGGTGGAGAGGGTGGTGGTGTCAGGAGTCTGTTCGCTGAAGTTGCCGTAGAGGGCCTTGATTTTCAGGTGGAAGTAGGAGCTGAGCTTGTTGCAGAGGTCCTGGGATGGAGGGACGTCCGTGGCTTCGCTGGGGGGTTTGGTGAACTGCTGTATGACGTTGAAGACTTCTTTTGCGTTACTTGTGTTGGAGTGTATTTTGTTCTTGATAAAGGTCCTCTTGGTGGCTCTTATGCGCTGGTGGTATTTATTCATGGCGTTCCTGTAGTTGTTCTGGTCTTCGGTGGTTATCTTGTTCCACCCGAGTTTTTAGAGGCGTCTGCAGGAGCGCCTGGCTTCTTGTAGGTCCGTGGTGAACCAGGCTGCCTTCAGGGGGCGTTGATTGATGGGGTGGCGCGAGCTTGTCAGCGCAGCTGGAGATCCAGCGGTGTAGTTCTTTCGCTGCGGAGTTGGCGTCTGTCGTGCCGGAGGGGGGGTCGTGGAGGAGGGTGGCATTGAGGTGTTCCTCTGTGATCTTGCTCCAGTTCCTTCGGGGCAGGCGCGGGGCGGGTTTGGGTGTGGTGGTGGTGTTGAAGGTGAAGTGTACGCAGTGGTGGTCTGTCCAGAGGGGCTGCGTGGTGTGGCTGAAATAGATGTTTGTCCCTCCTGCGAAGATTGGGTCGAGGGTGTGTCCGGCTTTGTGGGTGGGGGTGGTGACGAGCTGCTTCAGTTCGAGGTTGGCGAGGTTGTCGAGGAGGGTGGTGGAGTCGGGGTTCCTGCGGTTGTCGAGGTGGAAGTTCAGGTCTCTGATGAGGATGTAGTCCCTGGAGGCGATGGCGTGGGGTGCGACGAGGTCGGCAATGGTGGTGGCGGAAGAGACGCGAGGCCCGGTGGGTCTGTAGACGAGGGTCCCGCGTTGCGTGGTTCTGGGGCTGGTTTGGATCTGGAAGTGGAGGTGCTCTGTGTTGGAGAGGGGGTCACTCGTGCTGGAGGTGGAGAGTCGGAGGGAGGCCTTGTGTGCGATGGCGAGTCCTCCTCCTGGGCAGTGGTGGCGGTCCTTTCTTTGGATCTTGTATCCATCGGGGATGGCGGTGGCGATGTCGGGGGCGGAGATGGCGTTGGTCCATGTTTCCGTGAAGAAGGCGACGTCTGGCGAGAGGGTGTCGAGCAGGTCCCAGATCTCCGTGGCGTGTCGGTGGAGGAAGCGCACGTTGAGGAGGATGCACGTCAGGGCTTCGGTGGTGCGGGCGTCCGTCGTATGCTCAGCGGTCGTGGGGAGGCTGTGGATGGTGAAGGATTGTCGGCAGTGTCGACAGGAGAACTGGCCGTGGGTGGTGTTCGGCGTCGATCTCTGGCAGTTGTTGTTTCTTCCGGGGTTGAATGCGAGGAGGTCGGCGGAGTTGTAGCAGTGGATGGCCGGAGAACCAGGATCCCTGGCGCTGGTCGGGTCGCGGACGGGTGCAGACGGGCTTGCCTTTGGCACGCCAGCAGTGCACCCGCTGCGCGCGGCCGCGGCGCGGCCGCCACTAAGTAGGGGACAGGGGCGGGAAGCGCAGCTGGCAGGCGGGAATCGGGAGTCGGGAAACCAGCAGGGGGAGAGGGGCCGCGGGGGCAGCAGCGGCGGGAGGGCACAGGGCAGCAACGGGCACGATAGAGAACAGAAGAGAAACAGCAAAAAATAGAATTAAAGACAGAGGGTGCAGAAAACGGAGACAGAAGGCAGAAGGCAGAAAATGGAGGCAGAAGGCAGAAAACGGAGGCAGAAAAAGGCAGAAAGAGGCACACGGGGCCCAAGAGAGACAGAAAGCCGAAGGGTGGCACTGAGACAGACACAGAAAGCAGCGGCCAGCAGAAGAGCAAGGCTCTCCCACTGGACCACCAGAGATGAGGCGCAGGCAGGAGCCTGCGGGTGGAGGAGGGCCTCAACACCTACCAGAGTAGAAAGGCACTTGACAGCGGAGCCGTGGGGGGAGAGCAGGTCTCTGACTAGGAGGTCAGGGGTCTTGCTCGCACTCCCTCGCAGCGGCCACCATTAAGTAGTACCCCTTGCACAGCATTCCACAGAAACGTTTTTCATAGCTCTCCCACGTCGACGAGTAAGTCGCAATAGCACGGCTCCGCTCGCGACTCCGCATGATGTCATCGGAGCCATAAGAAGACCTTGTTGGCGTGTTGACGTCAGTTCCCTTTTTTCCGTGACGTCGACGCGTAACGGTTTTTCTAGGACTTTCCATTTCTTTGTAGTTAACTTTGTTGCAGTTGTCTGTAAACTGTTTCTGTACGATGGCTACTCAGAAGATGCCTGGTTTTAAACCCTGTAGGGAATGTGGGAGCCATATGTCTGTCACAGACCCCCACGAAGATTGCCTTTGGTGCCTGTTGTCTTGTTATATTCCATATAGGTACCCTATATAGGCGCAGGTAACACTGCAACCTTTCACCTATATCCTTCCCTACATTACATACATAACGGTTCTTAGGCACTGACCTTTTACCTAGATATGACACTGCATTCAGAACGTGGGTTTTTCCCTGGTTCGATTCTCATACATTATGCATGAGGCTTCTTGGAAGCACAGCAGGACTAACAGTAGGATTACCATCTCCTGTATAATATCTCTGTATAAAGTTCAGGCCCAACGTCATCCTTTAGGCCGACACAGTAACACAGCAAGGTAGGACCCCCGGGGAGACCTATGGGTATATATATACAGCACATCTTGCTTTGGAAGAGAGAGGAGACCGTGACTTCCCGGCTGACACACTGACCAGAGACGCTGAGGTTCCTGCATGCAGACGCTCCAGCTAGCAGTGGTCTAACATCCCTTGCGGGGTGTCCAACTCGAGACCAGGACGGGGTCCCAGATTCTCTAAACTCTCAGGTAATGGGGTGGACTAGATCCTAGAGGGATTCTTGGCATAACACCTACATAGATGCTAGGTACATTTAGGTACATCTAGTTAGGGAGGCATCGTAGGAGTACGCACTTTTTATCATGTGTTTTATGTACATGTATATATTCATGATTTCTGCAAGATGGTAGAACTATACCATCCCTTTACTTTCGTAGTATTGCTAATCATATATCTCTGCTACTGTCTAATGGTTGTTGCAGCTGATATATTCTACACTAGAATAACAACTGTTCAATAAATTCTTATTGAAAACGACCAAACTGTTTATTCTGTGTATCTCTCTGAGACAAACTAAGTGAGCACGAGTGACTGAGCGAAAGGTAGTATATTGTTTCTAAGATTCTGAGGGATCAGGGTTGTCATGTTCTGAGGTTGCCAAGAACTATCCTCTCCCCGATTAGAGGAGACTCTAGTGGCACTGTGAGCTAGCTAATACAGACAGGCTAACGTATCCGGTGGGGGTGCACGGAATCAGTCCGCCACCAAACCCACAGTTTATGTTATCTGAACGCGCAGATCCTGTATAGGATATATAGCAACTACACGACATGGCGCCGCCAACGTTGGTTGGGTACTTATTTAACAGTAGAATCTGAGTAGTTCAGTCGTGCTATTCTCAGAGACCCCTACTCACAAAACACCAGAGAGGTCTGGAGTGGGTGGGCACAACTCCGCCACAGCTGAGTAGGCTAAAAAATCCTAATTATTGGCTGTTGGTTAATCAAGCTTGAAGGACACATTGTTCCTAAATTGTGCAAAAACACCTCATCTTAGTTCCCTTGAAAAACTTCTTCTTTACAAAATGACTGAGGACAAAGATAACGCAAGAGTAGATCTACACATATCAGCCGGAGAAGAAGATGCAGACGCAATTCAGATTGCAGAACATTTTAGAAATACAGTCACCCTGAGACTGCTAGAGGATGGTTTATCATCTAGGGGTGGCATAGTAGTTTTCGTGATTGAGGCACACGAATCAAACAGAACAGAGGTATTTTATTCGTGAGTTACATTCCCAGCAGCAAATGCAAGAACAAAAACATTTCACTCCGACACGGAAGGAGATGCACTAGCGGAATATTGTCCGTTTGAGGACATTGAGGTTCCGCTCACGTACCAGGAACACTTATACTGTCTTAAAGGCACCCTACCCCATACAAGAAGAAGAGTAAGGCTCGGCCCGCTCGGAGGAGAAGGGGCAACATGACCAATATTAGCAGCCTACACACCACATCCTGACATTGACACAATGCCACCAGGAGACTTACTCATACAACATAAAGATTTAATTAAAATCTATAGGAACTTGACGCAATTCGTCATGAGGACATTTACAGTCCAACCAGCAATAGTTGCAACAAATGGAACTCAAATTCAGGGTACAGCAACTAAAATTACACCACAAACATTACACGCAATAATGGGTAAAATGCCCACAAAATGTGAACCAAATACCAGTATGGGTAGCTCAGAAAATAACGCAGCAAGAGGCAGTATCCCCGAATACTACCCCGTATGAAAAACACAGAATGCTAACAATCTGCTTGCCCATGGGGATAACACCACAATTAGAGGATTGTACCACTTGGGGTACAGTCTTTGCTACCATTTATACCAGAACTCATGGTATCCCGTCATTAGCAGTAGTACCTGATGTATTGAGACAAATACAAAATGAGTACGGAGCAGAGCCTGCCGTAAACTTAGGGATGAAGTTACTAGGTAACTATGCCCAGGTATCAGCCATAATACTCGCTAATATTAAGGGGGAAGCAGCTCCAGTGGCTATCCGCCAACGCCTAAGGGAGTTCAGTTCTTTAGAACAGGAACACGAACTACCAAAAATAATTGAAATTGCATATGCAGAATTAGGCAGAGACAGTTTGGGTGGGAAAGCTTTAAAACCACAACTGATGGGCAGTCCTGAAAAGGACACTTCTAAGCAGACACCTGCTTCCACTAAGAAGAAGTGGGACAATAAAAAACAACAAAACTTTAAAGGAAATAGATCTCAATCCCGAGGTAGATCTCCTACAAAGGAGCCCTCCGAAAAGAGGTATAACCTAAGGAATAGGGATAACATTAGGAAACCTGACAGGTATCAGGATACTGATACACGTTCCTCTCGTTCCTTTCAGGGTTCATCGAAAAACTCCGAGAGGGAAGGACGGTCAGAAAGACAAGAAGAGCGTACAAAGTCTAGAGACAAGCAGCACGCTCAAGATTACACTTCTAAAAAAGAAGAAAAACCAAAGCAAAATCCACAGTTCAAAAAGAAGAAAGTTGCAGGTCTAAAGATCAGACATGCCCAGAATTCTGAGGACTCGACTACTGAACGGGGAATGGGCTCTGACGATGCTAGACAGTGCGGCAGAAGTAACAATAGCTCGCCAGAACCTGAAGGAATTTCTGGTGACAGCGGACTTGAATGATTATATCACGGTAGAAACACCCGATACTAGGGTAAGTGTCCCACATAATGTATATGAAATAACGCTCCAAATGGAGGGGGACAAATGTAGAACAGTGAGAGGTCTCTTTTGGGAGAACCTAACGTTTGGCTATGATATTTTATTAGCTGAACAAGATTGGCCGCCAGCATTCGTCATGGATTGCCCTAAAGGAGAAACAGTAATTCTTCCGGCCTTCTCAGACCATATTACCAGGCACTTACAATATACATATGCGCAGGAGTGGGCGGTAGCCCAGGCTCCGGCATTATATAAAAACCATGTTGGATGGGATGAGGATTCAACCCACCACATAATTCCTTTGAAAAATACTCCGACTGCACAGGGACAGTATCCAATAAAGCAAGAAGCTAAAAAACAGGTCAGGGAGATCTTAGAACAACTTGAATACCAAGGGGTGATTGAAACTTGCACCTCACCAATGAACAATCCTTTGTTTCCTGTCATGAAACCTGACAATTCATATCGTCTAGTTTTGGATTATAGACATTTAAACACTTGCACTAAGACATTTGCAGTCCAAAATGCACACAGTGCCGCATTAATGAATAACATTGTGCGGAAAAAATATAAAACAGCGCTTGATATCTCAAATGGATTTTTCTGCCAGAATATAGCGCCTGAAAGCAGGCATCTAACAGCCTTCTCAGCGCTAGGGACCCAGCGTCAATTTTGGCGACTCCCCCAGGGGTATAAGAACAGCCCGGGGTTGTTTTCGGCTAGGGTAACTGAGTTACTTCAAAATATGGACGAAGAGTCATTGTCCTATGTGGATGATATTTATCTGACGGACGATGACCTAGAGGAACACTTGAACAGAGTGAATACCATAATTTTGAGATTTGCATCTGAGGGCTACAAATTCAACTTTAAAAAATCAAAAATTGCCCACCTCAGTGTCCTGTTTTTAGGATATGAGCTTTCAAGTGAAGGAAAAAGCCTGGCAGCCAATTTTTTTGAAAAATGCACGCTGCTCCAACTTCCAAAATCATTAAAAAATTTACAATCAATCCTCGGATTCCTAAATTTTGGTCGAAGTTACATTTTGGATAACGCAGAAAGAGTAAAACCTTTCTACGATTTAATAAAACCTGATTTTTCAGTAAAACAATGGATACAGGAACATTCAGATACACTTCGTTCCTTACAAGCTGACATGATAGCTTCCAATCACTTACAGACACGCGTAAACGTACGCAACCTGGTGATCCATATAGTTGCGGGTCAATCTGGGTACACCTATCTAACATATAATGAAGGTGAAACAGTACCAATTGCATACAAATCACATTTGTACACAAATGCTGAGATGCGCTTCGCATCTACAGAAAAAATTCTAACAGCAGTACAGACTGCTCTAGTGAGAGAAAGAGCACTGGCTCAGGGGAAACGAATAATAGTAGTGACTCCAGTTCCAGCCTTAGAGGCTGCGACAAAGGCAAGCGTTCCTAATGCTAAAGCTTTACATCCGAGATGGATACAATGGGCTAATTCTCTCACTGCAACAGATGTAGAATACAGGTATGACCCAAATTTAAAGACACAAGCATTCCTGCAATACGAACAAGAATATCCTCTACCAAACGAAATAATGCCTCTAGATCAGTATGAATATATAATTTACACTGACGGATCTGCTCAACCGGCCATAGGGAGTAAGCAACAATATAGCGCAGCATGTGCAATCGTTAAAGGTCGCATGCGAAATGGAAAATTCCACCCAAGTTGCACAAAAACGCAATCTCTAGGAGACTGCACGGCACAGCTGGCAGAGTTAAAAGCCTTGATACTGGCACTGGTGATTACGGATCGAGAATTCCCCACACTAATTGTGTGCGATTCCTTTTACTGTGTACAGTCATATAATGAATATTTGCAGCACTGGGTTCAAAACTGGTTCAAAGATGCAAAAGGTGGCACAATTAAGCATAGAATGCTATGGGAACAGGTAGTGGAGTTGAAAACCGAACTACCGAGGGCTCACGTGATACATACACTGAGTCATCAGCGTGATGGCGTTCACGTTGAAGGAAATTCATTGGCTGATGAAGCCGCAAAGGGGGCTGTACGCATGGCTTCCGTAGCTGCAATCACTCGTTCTAAAACGAGAATAGACGGTGAGATTATGGTAGCTATCAATGCTTGTCGCAAAAACTGTGGAGCAGTACCAAAAAAGTTTCCACTCAAGTACTCCTACAAGTTAGATGCCAATAACATTCCATTTACTCAAATTCCTTGAGTGGGGGATAGAGTAATTCCAAACTTGGATCGTAGGTTAGGTTTAATTCTAGCAGCACACGAAGGGATAGGTTCTGCACATGCAGGAGTTACGGCAACTGTTTCTTTATTGAAACAACGCTATTGGTGGCCTGGATTATCAAAGCAGACTAAAGACTATGTCTTGAAATGCGGCATCTGCCAGCAGATAAATGGGGCCACCATAGCTCGCCCAGCGCAAATCCCATTATTAGACAACATCAGACTGTCCATTTGCGTGCATTTACCTGGACCACTGTGGCCCCTTACAAAGAGATGGGGCTTACAAGTATATCATGGTTGCCGTGGATTCCTGCTCAAGATTCCTATGGGTGTGGCCCCAACGCTCGGCTGACGCTCGAACTGTTATCAAAAATTTGCGATTCTTCATAGGGACATACACAATTGGCACATTACATTCTGACCAGGGCCCTGCGTTTAGCTCTCGGGCTTACAAGGAGGCCATGCGAGGATTGGGTGTAGCATTGCAATACTCATCTCCGTACCATCCCGCGGAAAATTCGGTAGTGGAGAAAAAAAAATGGGACTTAAAGCAATCTTTAACAGCTAGAGTATTAGGCACGGGTGAGAGTTGTGTAAAACATCTTTATGGGGTCCAGAGAGCTTTGAACAACATGCCAAGAAGTTCTCTAGGGGGTGTCACTCCATATGAGGTCCTATTTGGGACAAGAATGTGGGTACCTGATCTTGATTGTGAAGGCACAGTGGCGGATGAAAACGTTTTGACATCCATGATCGTTTGGCTGTTTTACAGGATCTAAATGAATCCAGGACACAACAAAGTAATGTCCATCTGAAGCAGACTGCCACTGGGGATGTCAAATCAGTCACGGCAAGGCCTGTCTGGATCCTGAAAGTCGGGGATCTGATCAGAGAGAAAATAGCGGACAAAAAAGAATTTGGGCCAACATACAGAAAAACTGTACCGGTCCTAGCAGTTGAAGGAACAAGAACTGTACTTCTACTGCCTCTTGCCGGAAAAAAGGAGAAAAGATTTGTCTCAATTGACCTAATCAAACCACAATATGTGGCCGATACTAAGCAGTAGGCCACGTGGACTCCAAAGTAGCAGACGCCCTCCTCTCGCTGCAATTCAAGAAGTTCAAACGGAAAGACTCATCACGTTTGAAGAATCTCCTGCACGGAATGAAGGACTATGCAACAATGCTATCAAACTCAAAATGACAGACAACTCGCTGTTCGACCAAATACAGATGTCTACGTCAACATGCCCCGACAAGAGCAAACCACGATTTCTACAAATCCTGATGCAATACCAACAATTGATTGAACTGCTTCTGGCTACTTCATAAACTTTGATACGTTTTCTTTGGATCCAAGCGAACCGGAAACGACGCCAGCCAAAAAATCACGCAAACAGCAAGTTAAAAACTTTATGCACTTTCTTAAAAAGACTTACCTGGTGTCTCCCTGGGTAGAACTATGGGTAATCACCGGGATACTTTTCTTTCTTTTCTGGGTAGGTTTAGTAATAGTTTTTAGTATGCTTGTTAATGGAAGATACCTTTGACAAAGCTCTGCAGCCCAAAAGGTGAACTTACTTTTAAAACCACACCAATCATCTCATCGAGAACAAAGAGACTTGTCATCAGTGAACATTACAGCAGTTCCTATACCTGATGGTATAGTATGGGACAAGGTTGATTTCGACATATTTGGTCCGACCGAAATTTTAAGAATTCCTCATTTATTTAAAATATCGTTGAGTGATATCATTACCGCAAGTACATTTTCCCATGATTGGGATTTTGAAACTATTAATAACATGTTATCTGATTTGGAAAAATCTGCTGCGTTTTCTAATAGTGAATCATTGGAAGACACGTCAGATTTTGAGGCTATGTATTGTTATCAACATTATGGTCATCATTTTTCACATAAATCTGCTAATCCTAGAAATGTGTTCACATTCCACCAGTGGGAACATTGTCCAACACCGCCGAAAGGCAGTTCAAAAACATTTACACAGAAATGTCCATATTTTTCGGGGTTTAATATGTCTGACCCAGCCTCATACTATTATAAGGTTGCACCAACATCAGCACAGAAAAATATGTTGACAAACACCAAACAGATTTACTCTGCTTCCTTTGTTACCCAGTTGTCCGAACAAGGTTTCGACTTGTGGAAAGACACCATAGACCTAAAATCAGTCTGGGGTACTAGGGAATGGCAGGTACAGGGAATAGAAGCTTTGTTTAGAGCATGCCACATCCCTCAACAAATCATGTTTTTGAATGAGCCAGTGCAACAGACGTCTTGCCTTGGACTAGCCAAGAACAAAGACTTGAACACACCTCGGATGCCAACTCCATTACAAACCGAGGGTAACAAAACATCACAGAAGGAGATTACAGTAGATGACATCATACAATACAACAGATCTGACCCCGATTGGAAAAAATGGTTGATTTGGCCCACAGACACTAATAGTTGTCAGGCAAAATTCATGGGTAGAACCGAAGGATTTAGTATCCATAGGCCAGATCCACGTTATGTACAAAGACAACATCCAGGGGTAGTGACATCCTACAGTGTTGGGAAGTTGTGCCTCGATTGGCTAAAAACCTCAACACTCACACAGGTGAAACAACAATTATCCTTACTGTCACAGGATGTGGATCTTAGGGATTTTTTAATGGGTCCCAGGAAGCCACGTCAGAAACGTTTCTATTATGCTGTCTACAATGAAATATGGAACATATCGCAACAAGAGGCCGCAGAGAGGCTACGAGAGATAGACCGTATAAATCTAGAAAAATCGCTAGCAGTGGTAGACAATGGGTTAACTACATTGACCTCCAGGATATACTCCTTAGTCAACATTGTTTCTTCTGCGATAGACATACTAGAACAAGATTTGGCCATATTACAACACGGGCAATCACAGTTACGTTCTATTATGTTGTTAAGCTGGACGCTGCAATCTTTGCATGCAGGCTATGTGCCTTGGCGTTATATCAACAGTACGTCTCTGTTTTCTGAATACAATCTAACAGATAAACAGATAGAAATGGCACAAAGGGGAGCAAAATATACAATGCTGCGTATCGAAAAACTGGATAGATTAGCATTTACAGTGGCAGAATCACCGTCCACGGAATGGCTAATCCATGGCCACATAGCTCTACCGGTCACTACTTTTCAATTTCAGTATTGCCTTGAACAAAAGCAAGTGGGCAGATATGACGAAATGGGTAAGGAATACATTAAGGAATCATGGGTATTACCATATAGATTTCAATGAGTGGGGATCGAAAAGTGTTTCTAAGCGGTACAAGCTGTGAGAACGCTTTAAGTGGATCACTCATATGCCAGGATATAATGCTGCACGGGGCTTGTAATGGATCTGTAGCGAACTTGTCCTGCCATTTGAGGGGTGCCCCAGCTGCAGTGATTACTCCAGCATTCAGGCTACTTTCAAATGGGAGTTACTTGATGCTGAACAGTCAAGGCTGCTGCGGCATGCTTTCGGGCATCGCATATCTGGTAACCGTGAGCTCCAGTGTTACTTGTTGCATGCAAGTATTGTTTCCACCGACCCATACAGTCAGGGAGGCACCGTTATGGCCTTCACTGAATGTTTCTTTAATACGGTTTGATACTCTAAGCAGAATGAAAGCCATGCTTCTACAGAGGTCTGTGCCCTTAACCTCCCCTCGAGAGACTTTTGATCTCCAGATCGCAAGGTCTTCGGCAGAGATACAGGCGCTCATTCATACAAACTGCCCTTTCCATTTAGCAGAAATGGTAAATCGTATCTTTAACATTTCTGATACGACAGGCATTGTCCACCTATTTAAGATCATAGGTTCTGGACTTCTGAGCACCTTTCAGACGGTACTTGGAGTTATCCCAAACTTCATACACTCCGTATTCGGAAGCATCTTTGGAGGACTTCCGCTCTTCCTGTTCCTAGCAGCAGGTATCCTGATTGTTTTATATCTGCTACGCAATGGACGTCCCAGTCACCAAGGAGATGGAAAAAGTACTCCTGGAGAGTAAATACTGTGACCGTATGGTACAACATCTGGCCATACCTCGCCTAAGAGAACTAAGTGCATCTTGGTTCTTGTCATTTCGACCAGTCTGGATGGAATGCATCTTACCTGTCCTCCGATGCCTGTTTTGCAGAGAAGAATGCGTGTTAGACCTGTGTTTGACACTCCCATCATGTGCGCAACCGGACGTGAATGCGTTACTGGACCCGATAACGGCCCATGTTCTGCAGTGTCCTCAGCGTATTCCAATGTTGATGGCAGCATTCCTTGAGCCACCGCAGGTAGTAACTGCACCTGTTGGTATGAACACCGGCTCCTCCACTGACACCCAGGCTTTGGCTGTCGCACAGGCTGCCCCAGCACCGGCTGCGGACAGCGTGGAACATCATCTGTGCTCAATTGACATACTCTGCGAGGTGTTACAGGGGCCGTCTACTGCGGAAGCAAGCAACGGAAATGTTGCGTCTACCAGCCAGGACACTTAAACATTTGACTCATTTCGCTCGTCGTGTGCTGGGAGAAATTCGCCCTTTTCTAAACAAGCTCAAATTTGGGAACTCAAAAACAAAATTGACATTCCTTTCATTTTTTGGGCATACATGGCTTTTTAATGCTTATAGTGGTTCGGACTATAATTACGGACACTTTTTAGAGCTAGGGCTTGAAAAATTTTCTTTTTACATTTTTAAAGTTTTTTCAGAAATTTATTTGAAGTTTTTTAACATTTTTAGCTAAAAAGATGTTTTATGAACTTTGTGCGTACCGCTATCTAGTTACGCTAGTAATACAGTAATAGGTTACATATGTCGTCCAGTCGGAAGAGTAGTGGGTGTTATATTCCATACAGGTACCCTATATAGGCGCAGGTAACACTGCAACCTTTCACCTATATCCTTCCCTACATTACATACATAACTGTTCTTAGGCACTGACTTTTTACCTAGATATGACACTGCATTCAGAACGCAGGTTTTTCCCTGGTTCGATTCTCATACATTATGCATGAGGCTTCTTGGAAGCACAGCAGGACTAACAGTAGGATTACCATCTCCTGTATAATATCTCTGTATAAAGTTCAGGCCCAACGTCATCCTTTAGGCCGACACAGTAACACAGCAAGGTAGGACCCCTGGGGAGACCTATGGGCATATATACAGTAGATCTTGCTTAGGAAGATACAGGAGACCGTGACTTCCCGGCTGACACACTGACCAGAGACGCTGAGGTTCCTGCATGCAGACGCTCCAGCTAGCAGTGGTCTAACATCCCTCGCGGGGTGTCCAACTCGAGACCAGGACGGGGTCCCACATTCTCTAAACTCTCAGGTAATGAGGTGGACTAGATCCTAGAGGGATTCTTGGCATAACACCTACATAGATGCTAGGTACATTTAGGTACATCTAGTTAGGGAGGCATCGTAGGAGTACGCACTTTTTATCATGTGTTTTATGTACATGTATATATTCATGATTTCTGCAAGATGGTAGAACTATACCATCCCTTTACTTTCATAGTATTGCTAATCATATATCTCTGCTACTGTCTAATGGTTGTTGCAGCTGATATATTCTACACTAGAATAACTGTTCAATAAATTCTTATTGAAAACGACCAGACTGTTTATTCTGTGTATCTCTCTGAGACAAACTAAGTGAGCACGAGTGACTGAGCGAAAGGTAGTATATTGTTTCTAAGATTCTGAGGGATCAGGGTTGTCATGTTCTGAGGTTGCCAAGAACTATCCTCTCCCCGATAAGAGGAGACTCTAGTGGCACTGTGAGCTAGCTAATACAGACAGGCTAACGTATCCGGTGGGGGTGCACAGAATCAGTCCGCCACCAAACCCACAGTTTATGTTATCCGAACGCGCAGATCCTGTATAGGATATATAGGAACTACACAACAGTCTGACCATGATGCCGAGGGATGCTCGTCGTGTCGTCGGATGAATCGACAGGCCCTTAAAGAGAGGGAAGCAAAGTTGTTTATGGCCCGGGCGAGGAAGGAGAAGAGAGGCCAGAAGAGGACTAAGTCGAGGTCAAAGTCGCCAACTCCCCACACCTTGAAGTCATCCAAAAAGCATAAGAAGAAGCAGCGTCATGGGTCCAAGCATCGCTCACGAAGGACAAGTCATCGAAGTCGGTGTCCCCGGTCCAGCGGCGTCATAGGAAGGATGACATTTCGCCTTCTCCTTCACCACAGGTGGCTCCGGTGCATTCTCCGATGCCAAGGGACTCTCCGGCGCCCAGGGAAGAGTCTCCTGTGCTTCTGGCTTCTCTGATCCCAGATCCGGTGTCTCCGGCGCAGCAGCCAGAACCCGCCTTATGACCTCGGCCTATTCCAGATCAGGCGGTTCCAGATCCGTACCCGCCTTTTCTGGCTCCAGGTGCAGATCCATCGCATTTTCTTAATGCGATGTATGGCATGTTTGCCAGGGTGGTTAACCTATCTGGCGTGCTGGCTGGCCCCGTGGGACCGCTTTCCTACAATTTGGGCATTCCCCAACATTATGCTCAGGCACCATTCATGCCGTTCATGCCGATGACTCCATCTTGGCCTCTCGCGACGCTGAGGTATTCGACGCCGATTCCGTCCCAGGAGGGAAGGATGGACCTTTCTCTGGCGCCGTCGGTCTTCGGTCCGGCGCCATCTCGACTTCGTGCGGCGCCGCTGGCCGCTACTGAAGGACCTCCATCGACGCCGGCTCCAAGGTCACCAGCTTGCAATCCCAGCCGACGGGTTTTAGTTACCGGAGATTTTGGGGCTTTGGGAAGGCTGCTCCATTTCGGGCCGGCAGCACCAACAGCAACAACAGAACCCACTGTATAGATCATACAGAGGGAAGGGAAGAGGTCGTCTGCTCGGGTCTGCTCGCCAACAGGTCTCCTCCTCCTCCTCCCCTGCCCCCACCACTGGCTCCGCAGGGAAGGAGCTCTAGATCCTCCATCTTGGAGCATGTTGGACCCGTGGGAGGTCTGGTGTCCCATTTTCTACAAAATTGAAAATATGTTATGTCAGATCTTTGGGTTTTGAACCTTGTAGAAAATGGGTACGCCCTTCCTTTCCAGGAGTTTCCCCCTCCTTACCCTCCTTGCCAGGGTTGGTGTTCGGAGGACCATCTGTTGCTTCTGCAACAAGAGGTCCTGTCCTTGTTACAGAAATGTGCGATAGAGGTTGTTCCAGAGCAGGAAAGGGGTCAGGGATGCTACTCCCGGTATTTCCTGATCCCCAATAAGGACGGGTGATTGAGGCCGATCTTAGATTATAACTAATTGGAATGTTGTTAGAAGGAATTTGAGCAGGAAGTTTCACTGTGAAAAAACAACTGGTTATGCATAGGCCGACAAAAATGAATTTCAAAATTTTAAATGCATATATGGAGGCTAGTGTGTCAAGCCTTGAATTAATGCTTGTTAGCAAAAGACAATAGCTAGTGCTCTTTACGGGCCTCCTTTCCTTATAAAAGGAGCTCTTCTAGACTTTCAATTATTTTCAGGGTAAATGCTGGATGGAAGCCTTATACCTCCTTGTGACAGCCAGTATGTAAATTGTTGAATGGAGCTAAGAGCCAGAAGTACTAACATTCAATTCACAAAAATTGGTCACAATAGATCGGTTCACAAAACTCTAAATCAGAGTGGCTCTCAATCTGATCAACCTCATAAATCTTTTTGAGGTTGGTCGCAAATTCATTTCACTGCGATTGGTGACCATCAAATGGATGGTGGCCTGCTAGAGTCAGCAGACCACCATGTCTGTGATCACCTTTCAATAAGGTAAAGTGTTTTTTAATGCAGCCCATTTTTCTTAAAGGAAACAGGGCTGCATTTAAGTACAAAAGTTTACTTTTTTGTAAATTTTTAAGAATTGGCTGTGATCCCCTAAACCACTGCCTACTCTTCAACAAACATTAATTTTACATTCACAAAGGGAAAGTGGTCCCAAAAGGACCCTTCTGTTTGGGATTGTTATACCACTCCAACTAAGGGGCCAGTAACTTTTCAATGTTTTGAATGTTAAATGAAACAGGGCTACTTTTATTAAAAGAAAAAAAGTTTTCAGTTTTGCAAAACTTCATTGAGGGCATGCAGTGGACCACTGTCTAGGCCCACTGAAGCTGTCGCACCGATTCCCAATGTGAAAGGGGGTCCAAAGGCTACTCCTTTCCCTTTGGAAATCAGTTACCACCCCAACTTGAGAGTTGGTAACAGATCAGTGGTTTGCAACCAGAGTTACGATTGCAACTGTTGATACATACCTCACCAACTTGCACTTTGGAAGACTGCCCTCAACATGCCCCTTCCAAATTGCGATCCGGTATAGGTTTTTACATCCATTTTGCGATTTGGAAAAAAAATCTGAATCACAAAATGGGGTTAGTACATCAGAAATAGTGCTCTAGCAGATGCAAAACCCTGTAATTCAGGATTTGCGACAGCTAAATCACTTTGTACATCAGACCCTAGTTCTTTACATAGAGTGATTTGTATTTGCTCTTGTAGAATTTCTAATTAGTTATGATAGGTTATGTTAGGTTAATGTCTTTGTTTGGTTTTTTTAACCCCAAACTTTATTAAGCTGGAGTATTATATTTATACCCATTGTTTATTAAAAAAAGTATATCAATAAATTTGCAGCTGAGGCACTTACCGTACAGCATGGAATGTATGGCCGAAATACAGCAATTGCACTTGAATGCTTTCTAAGATTTTTTTTTTCTTTTCTTTGAACTTGCTGTGATACATTTTGTGACACTGAATGTTGAAATGGACAAATGTGTGTCTAATATACTATTTTGTAATGCCAAATCCCTGTTGTCTTTTTTATTTATTTATTCACAAATATTGATCATTTCTTGGTACTTGTGAGGTTACTTACAGAATTTCTTTCGTTCTTTCTTTTTAAATATCTTTTTTTTTTTTTAAATATCTTTTTTTTGCAGGAACACCACTTGCACCCTCCTTCCGTCCTATAAAATTACCCCTAAACCTTAGTCCCATGTTATCTTGCATACTTATTATTTATTAAAAGCTGTCCTCAGCCTGATCCCCCTAATACATACCTGTGTCCATCCAAGTTGCTTTTCCAGTACTATTGTATTTTCAATGTAATTATTTCAAAATTATAATTTTTCTGACAGGTGACCCAAAAAAACCAAACATCATCATGTCTGGATTATTGACAGACAAGCTGGACATGAGAACTCGTTTATGCATTTGATTCTGTTTATTTATGCATCCATCACTTTGCAGAAATTTAGTTTTAGAAACGAGCATTGTGAAAGCAAAAAAGTCTTGCCTATCTAATGCGAGTGCAAAGCTGTTGGCTTTGCCAATGCTTGTCTGTGAAGTATTGTTAAAAAAATCAAAAGCAAAAACATTTCAAAATACTGGAGGAAAAGCAAACCCACTATCTTATGGTATTTCAAAACTGCACAATAAATTGTTTTCAATCTTTATAAACAGCATGGCTTATTTTTCAAATACTTTTCACTGAGGAAACTTCGAACACAATTTACAAAGAATAAGGTAATGTCAGAATGTTAAGAGAAAAGCTTGCCATGGTCAAATTTACAGCATTTCATCTTCTTCCGCAGCCCAGAGGCTAGATTTATCGGCCTTCAGGAGAAGTGTCCTGCTAAGGACACCTTCTCCCTCATAGCCTAGCTGAGAGAGAGTAGCAGATTCCTCTTACCCCAGTGCCATAAAAGCCTTTGTCTGCTAAAGCATGTGCTTTCATGCAATATGTGGACTGCAGGAGTTAAAGTAAAAGCAATCCTTAAATTCTGCTCTTCAGCATTAGTCTAGCAATATTTCTCCTGTTGCTGTGCTTTTACAGACCTGTTGGAAGGAGTGGACGCAACACAGGTGGGGGAATGGGATTTGAGGGGGGCAAGCAGAACAAGAGGGAGATGGCTAGAAATATCTCTCTTGGAGTACTGAATGAAAAATAAAAATGAGTACCCTAAATGTGAGCAGTGAAAAGCTACAAGTCAGCCAATAAAAACAAAATTGAAAAGAGACTACACTCCAGGGCGACAAACACTGGAAGAGGAGGGTAAGGCATCAAATAAGAAGCAAGCAAATGAGAGCGACAAAGCCAACCAGTGGCAAAAATGAACAGGCTCTAAGTGCATTATACGGTCACAATGTATCTTTCACAACCAAATATCTTGCACTTTCTTTTAGTCGAGACCTAAACAAGCATTGGAAATGCAATCGGTCTCGCATTTGTTTGAGTTAGAGCTATTGACCTTGTATATGGCAATGTCTTTTACCTATGTTTATGGAGTGTGAGTATGAGATGTGTAGTGGAATTTTGTGGGTTGGATTGGATTAATTAGTTGTGTAATTGTGTGGGGTGGAATTGTGTGGTGTAGAGTAACCGTGGGCAATAAACTCTGCTCGCGGAGGTTGCGGAGATTTGCTAACTACGCATTACATTGAAAACACAGAATTCATGCAAAAACTCTGACTCTGCCACGTAACGGAGTTAGCTACTGCACCCACAACCCTTTGATAAAACAACTTTACCTTTACATGCTAAAAGCATATAACAAATTCACAAAAGTGAGCTTTGAAAAATATCAGGCAATGAGAGAGGTGATGATTTTGGGGTCCCCTCTAACCTAGGGGGAGGACCAAGCAGATGCCTTGAACACAAAGAGCATATCATGCTGAACGATTCAGTGGTGGTCCCATCCTCCTAGGACCACCCCAAGCAAAGTTATGGGCAAAAATACAATGCCAACCAAAGGCCCAGCAAAGCATTATGGGCCGAGATTCTAGAGTGCAGTGAATATTATAGTATTAGCTCTCAGCTGAGCCGGGAGAGCCCCTGCTGCTTGAGGAATGTTTTGATATTGGATACTATAATATTCACTGCACTCTAGATTCTCGTCCCATAATGCTTTGCAGGGCCTTTGGTTGGGATTGTATTTTTGCCCATAACTGTGCTTGGGGTGGTCCTAGGAGGATGGGACCACCACCGAATTGTTCAGCATGATGTGCTCTTTGTGTTCAAGGCATCTGCTTGGTTCTCTCCCTAGGTTAGGGAGGACCCCAAAATCATCACCCTCTCACTGCTTGCTATTTTTTCATTTTCACTTTTGTGAGATGACTATATGCATTTTAGCATGTAAAGATAGTTACTTGTTTTACCAAAGGTATGTGAGGTTTCTGTTTTATTAATTGGGATGAGATGGAAGAGTCTCACGAAACTCCGCAGAAATCCGCGTAGTGGTACTCCGCCAACTTCGCCCACCCTTAGTGTGGAGCTAATTTGTGTAGTGGGTTTATGTGGCATGGTGTGCTATGGAAATATATGGTTAGCAATTACTTGGTATTCAGTGCAGTGGAATTATGTGGAGTGGGACTGTGTTATGGAGTTTAATTATGTGGAATGGTATTTTGTGTTGTGGAGTGGTATGTAGTGCAGTTTAATTAATTATGTGTTGTGCTGTTGAATTTTGGGGCATGATGTGGAATTATGTGGTGTGGATTGGAAATGTGTGAAGTTGAATTGTGTGTTGTGGATTTGTGTGGATAGCTTTGCGTTTTGGTGACGAAAAGAACATATAGGTAGGAGCTAAGCTCCAGATCTGTGTGTTTGGGTGTTTAAAAAAAGGCAAAGCGTTATAGCTATTGGTGTTGTAAATGTCTTTTACCTATGTCTTATGGATTGGAGTGGATGTATGTGATGTGTAGTGGAATTATGTGGGTTTGATTGGAATTGTTAGTTGTGGTATTGTGTGGTGTGAAACTGTGTGATGTGGAGTGGATTTGTGTAGGGGAATTATGTGGTATGGTGTGCAGTTGCATTATGTGGATAGTTAATTATGTGTTTTTGAGTTTGTTGGCATTATGTGGAGTGGGACTGTGTATAATGTAGTGTGTGTGATTATGTGGAATTATATTTTGTGCTGTGGACTGTTATGTAGTGGAGTTTAAAGAAAACATTATGTACAACTGAACAACCCTATTTAAAAAAAGAACATAAAAAATGTAATCTAGTTTTTTTGTCCTTGCAATGCTGGCAACTTCTTCATCCTGTTCTAATGCTTTTTTGTTATAGCTTTTTTTTGTTATGAAGTGGGACATAAACAACGGGAGAGCGGAGGTTGAGGAATTGTACCTAAATTATAACGCACGCGGACACAAGGGGAGAATCAACAGATGCCAGATTCTGAGGGAAGACTGGGGTTGTGCTGAGTAATGCTGAAGTGGTGCCGAGGTGTAGGTGTGCTGGTGCACAGGTGATGCTCAAGTCGTGCGGAATGATACTCAGGTGGTGCTGAGTGATGGTGAGGTGGTGGTGTGCTGGTGTAGAGGTGATACTGAGTGATGCTGAGGTGGTGCTGAGTGATGCTGAAGTGGTGCTGAGTGATGCTGAGGGATTCTGAGGTGGTGGTGCTGGCCAGGTGCTCAGGTGGTGCTGAGAGATACTGAGTTGGTGCTGTGTTGAGGTGATGCTGCGCTGATGCTGAGGTGGGGCTGTGCTGGTGGTGCACTGATACGGAGCTGGTGCTGTGCCTATGCTGAGATAGTGCTGTGCTGATGTTTATGTGGTGCTGCGCTGGTGCTGAGGTGGTGCTGTACAGATGCTGAGTTGGTGGTGAACTGATGAGGAGGTGGTGCTGTGATGATGCTGAGGTGGTGCTGAGGTGGTGCTTAGGGATGCTGTGGTGCCGAGTCATGCTAAGGTGGTGGTGCTGCACTGGTGCTCAGATGGTGCTGAGTGATGCTGAGTTGGTGCTCTGCTGAGGTGATGCTGCACTGATGCTGAGGTAGTGCTGCATTGATGTTGAAGTGGTGCTGCATTTTGGTGCTGAGTTGCTGCTGAGGTGGGGCTGCACTGGTGCTGAGGTGGAGCTACGTTGGTAGTGGTGCACTGATGCAAAGATGGTGCTGTGCTAATGCAGAGGTGGTGCTGCACTGATGCTGAGCTGGTGGTCCTGTGCTGATGCTGAGGTGGTGCTGAGAACAAGCTGAGGTGATGGGGAGTTATGCTGAGGTGTGGCTGAGTCATGCTGAGGTGGTGGTGCTGCACTTGTGCTCAGGTGGTGCTGAGCTGGTGCTGAGTGATGCTAATTTGGTGCTGTGCTGGTGGTGCACTGATGCGGAGATGGTGCTGTGCTAATGCGAAGGTGGTGCAGTGCTGGTACTGAGGTGGTGCTGCACTAATGCTGAGTTGGTGGTGCACTGATGAGGTGGTGCTGTGCTGTTGCTGAGGTGGTGCTGAGTGATGCTAAGGTGGTGCTGCACTGGTGCTCAGGTGGTGCTGAGGTGGTGGTGCTGCACTGATGCTGAAGTCGTGCTGCATGGATGCTGAGTTACTGCTGAGGTGAGACTGTGCTGTTGGTGGTGCAATGATGCAGAGATTGTGCTGGGCTCATGCTGAGATGGTGCTGTGCTGATGTTGAGCGGGTGCTGAGGTGGTGCTGCGCTGATGCTGAGGTGGTAGTGCACTGATGAGATAGTGCTGTGCTAATGCTGAAATGGTGCTGCGCTGATGCTGACATGGTACTCAGGTGGTGCTGAGTGATGCTGATTTGTGCTGAGGTGGTGGTGCACTGATTTGGAGATGGTGCTGTGCTAATGTGGAGGGGGTGCTGTGCTGATGCTGAGATGGTGCTGTGCTGATACTGAGGTGGTGCTGTGGTGGTGTTCAGGTGGCCCTGTGTTAATGCGGAGATGGTGCTGCACTGATTCTGAGTTGGTGCTGTACTGGTGAGGAGGTGGTGCTGTGTTGATGCCGAGATGGTGCTGAGTGATGCTGTGGTGGTGCTGAGCTGCTGCTGAGGTGGGGCTGCGCTGGTGCTGAGGTGGTGCTGCACAGGGGCTGAGGTGGGGCTGCACTGGTGGTGGTACACTGATGCTGAGATAGTGCTGTGCTGATGCTGAGATGGTGCGATGTTGATGTTAAGGTAGTGCTGCACTGGTGCTGAGGTGGTGCTGTGCTAATGCTGAGTTGGTGGTGCACTGATGAGGTGGTGCTGTGATGATACTGAGGTGATCATGAGTGGTGCTGTGGTGCTGAGTCGGTGCTGCGCTGATGCTGAGTTGGTGCTTCACTGGTTGTGGTGCAATGATGAGGTAGTGCTGCGCTGATGCTGAGGTGGTGTGCTGATGCTGAGGTGGTGCTGCGCTGATGCTGAGGTGGTGCTGTGCTTATCTGTGCTGGTGCTGAGGTGCTGCTGCACTGGTGCTGAGGTGGCGCTGAGTGATACTGAGGTGGTGCTTAGGTGATGCTGTGCAAATCTGTATTTATTAGAGGTATTCGAGTAATTGCAAAGGACAGGGTGGAACGGGGATGCTACAATGTGCCATCATGCATTTAACAATAGTGAAAAACTTGTTTTTAACAACTACCGAGCATACATGAATGTGTTCTTTACTTAGACCAATCCATGTACAATGCAGTAATCCGACTTTGGAAAAACAAACATACTTTTCTTTTGAAAAAAATACAGTACATTTTACTGAACGATTACTCAGGCTGTAGATACCTCAGCTGGCATATGTGGCCCAATGGGGGAAGCAGAAAAACAAGGATGTGTGCACAACAGGACATAAACGGTCAAAATGACTGAATTAAATCTCTCAAAGATTAAATGATAAATATGATTGAATAACGAATGCAAATGTGTGCAAACTTTGTGTAAAGCTGGGGTGAACCTTTTTTAATTTTTTTATTTTTTAATTGGTTTTAACAAGGTATACAGAAATCATATAGCAGGGTATGCAAGCTTATCCCAGGCAAGATTTTACATGTGCATGTATCCCGTGAGGGTGATACTCCTTAATGGATAACGCGGGCCTAACCCGGCGACCAATGGTGGTTGATAAACAGGACAGGCAAAGGAAAGGAAAGGAAAAGAGAAGAGAGGGAGGATCCACGGTTAGGCGAGCTATAGCATCGCATTTGCATGTCTTTACACTTGAATGCATAGGGGTGGTCGATATAGGCAACTTTACATAGCATGACAGTCCATTAGTGTACACATGAAGCATATCTCTTGAATACAGTTATACAGATGGTACGATGGTAAAGCCCCCCAGATATGATTCATCCCGAGGTCTTTTGATCATGGGGGTTCATAAGAGTCTAGAAACGTGTCTAAAGAGTTCCATAGTGTCCTGGCAGTCGGTTTCCATGGGGAGCTTTGTAGAGCTATGTTGTCGGCCCCTCTGAGATGGATGATCCAGTTTAGCCAGCTCTTGTACAACGTCTTGCTTGTGTCTTTCCAGTTGGCAAGAACCATTTTTACTGCCGAGGTTATTAAGAGGTCAAAAAGGTCTCTGTCAGATTCATTTCTCCATTTTGTACTAATACAGGCTGTGGGCAGATTGAAGGTATCTCTGTCCAAATTACCTTTAAAAACCCCCCTTATGAAGGTAAAGATTTTGTCCCAAAACGCTTTGAGTAATGTACACTGAAAGATAAGATGGGCTAAGTCCCCCGTCTCCTGATTGCAGTTCCAACATGTTGCATCGTTCCGGAGCCCCAGTGCAAATAACCGGGCAGGGGTTCAAAATGCCTTGTGTAGTAGCCAGTATTTGGTTTGGGAGAGAACCGGGGAGATCTTGTTAAGTGAGACCGATCTCCATACTGAGGGCCATCCCTGCTCTTTTGGTGACTCTGGTGGCAGTTGTCCCCAGTAGGCTATGGCTTTGTCATTAAGTTTGGAAGCTTTTGGGCGGAGAAGTTTATATATCTGCGATACCTGGTGACCCAGTTTGTTAATGTTCGTCACAAATAAGGAGATTGAAGGTTGGGCGTTAGATAGTTTTGATTTTGTGATTGCCGTTCTAATTTTTAAGAAGTTGTAGAATTCAATGTCAGCTAGGTTATACTTCACTTGAAGGTCTGAAAATGTGAGTGGGTATGTGGTGTTCCCTAGTTGATAAGGGAAGAGGATTCCCTTCTTGATCCATGTGTCTAGGGTTAGGCTTTTGCCATTATATTTAAACTTGCTATTGGCCCAGAGGGATTCTAAATTAGACCCTTTAATACTGTTTTCCAGTTTTTTGTCAACCTTAAGCAGTGCAATCTTTGTGTTTTTAAAAATGGATTTGGAGGTCTGTGGGTATAGTCTATTTGTTGTTAGCAGTGCGAGGGGGCTTAGGTTATTGAGGATTGCCCTCTCCACCTCTAGCCATGCCGGGGTGTACCCAGTAGGTGGAGTTATCCAGTATGAGCCTTGTTTCGCCAGGAAAGCCAGCTGATATAGCCTGAAGTCAGCTAAGTTCACCCCTCCTAGTGTTTTATCTAGTCTTAGTTTCTTGATACTGATCCTTGCTTTTTTCCTGCGCCAAAGGAATTTAGAGATGAGGATATCTAGTTTGCGGTGGAAGTTGTCAGTTAGAAGGAGCGGGAGCATGCTGATGAGGTAGTTGACCATCGGGGTGATCATCATTCTGATAGTCTCGATTCTGCCCCACCACGTAATGAATTTTGGTGACCAAGACTCCAAAAGCTTCTTTATTTTCCCTAATAATGTTGTGTCGTTCTGGTGTAGGGTGTCTATCATGTTGCTACCAAATTCGATGCCTAGGTATTTTATGTAGCCTGTTTGCCATGCAAGTCCCGACCCTCCCAGGATCTCCCTCGTACAGTGGATGTTTAATGGCTTGAGTTCTGATGTCTCCCTGTTGAGTTTGTACCCTGAGAGGTCGGAATATCTATTTATTGTGTCCATCAGGGCATCAATTGATGTCTTCGGTTGTTCAGTTACAATTAGTATGTCGTCTGCATAAGCGGCTAATTTTATTTGGGCGCCATTGATCTCCACCCCCTTGATGTCGGCGTTTGCTTTGATGTCTCTGATAATGGGTTCCAATGCTAGTAAAAATAAGGATGGAGATAGTGGGCATCCCTGTCTAGTACCTTGCTGTAACGTGAAGGGCTCGGAGAGCGAGCCATTCACGACAATGCGGCCTGATGGGTTTACATAAAGGGCCATAACCATACGTATATATTCCTCCCCTAGGTTGAAAGACTGCATGCAGCGTTCCAGGAAGCCCCAGGAAACCCTGTCAAATGCCTTCTCAGCGTCTAGGGTGATAGCTACTGCGTGCTCAGTCTTACTGGCGGCATGCTCTATGATGTGGCACAGAAGATGGGTGTTATCATTAGACATGCGCGTGTGGAGGAAACCTGTCTGGGAGTTGCTTATTAGTTTTGGTACGGCAGCGTTAAGTCTGGCCGCTAGGATCTTCGCGTATATTTTGCAGTCTACATTAATCAGTGAGATAGGTCTATAATTTTTAGGTGAAAGTTGGTCCTTCCCTTCTTTCGGATGACTATTATGTTTGCTTCCAACATGGTTTGTGGCGTGGTCCCTTTGGATGCAGTGTGTTTAAAAACTTGCTTCATGGTTGGTTTTAGCTGGTCTATGAAGGTTTTGTAGAACGAGGCTGTAAACCCGTCTGGGCCAGGGGCTTTGTTATCCTTTAAGGATCTGACTGCCATTTCGATCTCTGTGTAGTTAATTTCCTGTCCTAGCCTGATTTTCTCTTCCGCGTTTAGTTGCGGGAGGTTGAGTTTTTCTAGGTATTTGGTACAGTCCTCTAGATTTAGGGCCTGGTCATTCTTATAGAGTTCCTGATAGAATTCTTTGAAGGTCCTAAGGATGTCTTTATGTTTGGTATGGGTTTTATTGCTAGAGTCTTTGATGGATGAGATGACAAACTGGTTTTGTTTGTGCTTGAGATAGGAAGCAAGCAGTTTCCCTGCTTTGTTAGCTTCACATAGGTTAAGAGCTTTATATTTATTAATCCATAGTCCTGCCCTCTCGCTTAGTATTTTGTTGTATTCATATTTCTTTTGAGTTAGAGAAGCAAGGAGCTCGCTGTTGTGTAAGGAAGTTGCGTGGGACTGTTCTAACTTTTTGATTTCCTGTTCTAGCTGAGTTAATCCCAGGTTGGCGCTCTTGATATTTTTTGCCTTTATACCAATTATTGTACCCCTGACCGCAGCTTTCAGAGCATTCCAGAGTGTGTTAGTGCTAGTCTCCGGAGTGTTGTTGTGTTTAAGGTAGTCTGTTATAGCCTCTTCAATCCTTTTTTTGTCCGCCGGGTCTGAGAATACACCTTTTTAACCAGTACTGAAAAGTTTGGGCCTGATTCCCCACTTCCTCCGCCTCCCGACAGAAGCTAAACCAGAACATCTGGACCGTGCTATACAACACAGTTTATTGGCACGATGCGTCAGGCAAACATTGCCAAGGATGCATTGAATACATCAACAGGGTATAAATGATATTTTATTTAATATACTGATTTGCCAAATTTCAGGTTGTTTCCTGGCCTGGGCACTGGTAAGGGGGGGTGGGGGAGGCAGTCACACTCCTAAAGAGTTGCTTGCCTCAGGCGCAGAGGGCTGCTAGCAGGAGGGGCCATGAAAGGAGAGCACTCAGGAATGTGGACATGGGAGTAACATTAAGCACCCTTCCTTCACAGAAGGATGGGAAATGCAGGGGTCAGCCTTCCAGGAGAAGGGATGCAGAGGTGAGCAGTAAATGAGTACAAAAGGACATGGGAATAGCAGAACAGACCGCTGGTCTTTTCGCACACTCCTTAGATACAGCGCTCTGAACCCCAGTGTGGTGAAGTTCGTTGGCACTATGTGAAACAATAAATAAATAAATCGGTCATATAGCTGCATGTACAGAAAACAGCTGTTCTCCTCCGTTCTCACGTCTTAAGAATACCTCCAGTGAGGCTGGGCACTTATATCCTCTTTTCTACCCACGTATTAAAGATTGTGCACCGGTAAAGCTGCAGACTGTCGTGTACTTGTGCATGGTCATACTGATGTAGCGCCAGAACATGCAAACAACTCTAGGACAGGTCATGGCTGCAGACTTTCTGTATATGGGCAGAGATGCTTGAGTGACCTCCTTTCGCATGCCATGCTTGCTCCTTCCTTGAGGAAATTCAAAGCGCCCTCCTTCCAAATATTCCTGCCATCTTAGACCGTATCCTTTCCCACTTCGCTTCAAGCTTCTTTGAGTCTGTGTTTCCCATCTCATCTGCATTTGTAAGCATTGCCTTCAGGTCATATTGCAAACATACTCACATGCCTCTCTAAGGCCAATGCGCTCATTGTAATCCCACTCAGCCCCCCCCCTCCCAAAAAAAATAATAATACGGGGAACGTTTAAGAAAGTATCATTTAAGAAGAAAACGGAGTATAGGCCACGGAGCCTCTGCAAAGTGCCCTTCACATGGGCAGTCCTGTATAACATTTTTCAAAGGGGTAGTTTACCGATCACAGAAACAGCTCCTCATCTGAAGCGCCACTGAAGGGGACAGCTTTCTATAGCGCCTTTACTGGAATAGCTTGCTAGAGCGCCATTGTTGAGAACAGTCAACTATAGTGTCTGACAGGACGGTATCACGCAGACCGAGGTCCTAAAGCAGGTCTAGGTGCCGCCTGCAGGTTTAGGGATCGACTCAGCATTTCACCCTTGAATTTTAGATAAAATTAGTATGGGAAATGATGTCACCTATTATTAAATTACACTTCAGTTTGTGCTGTGCGCTACTTAAGGGGTTAATATTATTGTACGCATGCTGTATTCTGCACAGATCTTCGTTTAGCCCTTTGAAACCTCCTTCGAGAATTTTTGCTGTGCTGCATAGCTCCTGGGTGCCTTAATACAATGACGCACGTTTAAGCCACGAGAAGTTCTTTCTTTACCGCAGTGAGTAATGTGTTCTCACATTTCTTCCTGTGTTAACCTGTGAGCATCTTGTTTGTCTCTGTGTAGCGCTAAGAAGTCCATAGCAGGTCTACGTTTGGCGCTTTAATGTAAGAAACAGACACATAAACTAACTTATTAAAAGTTATCTACCTTGGAACTTCGGAGGACGCAGAGGGAATCTGTTAGTGCCTGCTTGGGAGGCACGTTGGCAAGGCGTCTGTCAGAGTTGCTCTCTGATGTGTGCCTGCTCCAGTGCCCACTAGTAGAGCTGCGTTACCGCTGTGCACCAAAAGGCAGCCTCATGTGAATAAATAACAAACATTGACATGTCAATGATGTTGAAATGGCCTATGCTGTTATGGAGATGGGTTCTTTGTCGAATAGATAAGAGCATTCCATGGCGTGTTGTCGAGGAAAGTGCTACATTTACTCCAAATTCGAGTTTAGGAATGGCGGTGGTGTGTTTGAGGAAATCTGTCTGAGCTCACATTTAACAAATTCCAATGTTCCTGATGAGTGGTGTGTGTGATAAGAACACTGAATACTTGGGTCTGGGGTTTCGTATATATTGGTAATTTGGGTGTGTGTGGCACATGTGGTAAACTTGCTATAAATGAGGGATGTTTTAAGAGTGAGCAACTTGGGGTGTTGCGCGGAGGGGGCGCAGTGTCTTCTTGTGCACTAAGCATGACACCCGTCCCCTTTACGAAGGCCCGACAGAGAAGTCCATCGTGATGAAAGACGGATTTGCCATTTAAGCAGTAAACGGAAAGTTAAAGTCGACCCCTTTGCCATGGGCTTCTAGAGTATAAATTGCTCCCATTTTTCAAATGCTCCTTCAAGTGATTCTGAAGTGTAAAAAAAGTATCATGAATGTTGTTTCCCACATGCCAGAGCGAGTGTTTAACATTGATATCAACGGTGCACTGAATTCACTTCTCTCACGTTTTCACAAGCGGATATCCATTTTTAGGTCTCGCCTGGCATGGCAGCGCATGCGCTGCTCGCCCGGCGAGATATATTGTAAATGAGGACTTTCAGAAGGGGGCTTTAAGCCCCGCCCCTCATTCCCATTGGCCGGCGTCACCGTTTATGCTAAACGGTGCCCTGCCATTGGAAATGAGGGTTTTTGGTTGCCGCCCTTTGGCTTGCGATCCGGACTGGGTCGCCTGCTTCACGGCTGTCGTGAAGCACTTTCTTATCTTTATGGGGCCATGTGTTTAAACACATGGCCCCATAAAGACAAGAAATCCCCATGCTCCGGCGCGATCCTCTTTCGCTTTCGGACCACGCTTGTTTAGTCAGAGTGTGCAGATGGAGACAGACACGGCCAGTGATTGTATTAAGGAGATGCTGGGGAATGCTGTGGTTGTGCGTGCTTGGTTGTAGGATTTGTAAATGGCATGGGGTACAGTTTGTGGCCTGTATTCTAACATTAAGTTGCACAGGTTAGAACTGGAGGGGGGGGGGGGGCATGTTGCGCATACGAGTACGTTCAAGTGCTTGTGCTGCGCGCCCTTGTGTGTGAATTTGTGTGAGTGTATGTGCACATGTGTAAATGTGTGAGCATGCCGTTGTGTTGTTTGTGTTTATATGTGTGTATATATATCCCCCACGTCTTGTAAATTGAAAAACCAAGCAGATTCACGTAACATCTTTAAAAATATTCCAGTTTCTTTTGTTTTGTCGATGTAATTGTATGGCGAAGGATGCATACAGGTAAAGATGAAATAATCAGTGAACGGAGCGCGAGGGCGCTCTCGGACTCGTCCCCCGTGCAGGGCTGTGAGTGCCCGGCAGCCTGGGCCCCTAGCACTCACTGTGCCCGGGTGGAGTGAAGTCACGCGGAAGCCTTCCCTGGCTGTCGCCGGTGCCCTGCCGGCCCTGGAGCCTGGCGTGGCGGAGGGCTGCTGCTCTAATCTGGGATCAAACGCAGGAAGGTGCGAACTGGCTTTGCCTGCCCCGGCCGCCTCATTCCCTCTCCATAGTGCGATAAATCTACACTGGCGCCGGCTGCGCGCGCCGTGATTCATTTGCAGGCAAACAAAAGACGATCTGATGGCCAGGCATCTGAGTTAAATATTGGCTAGTGCTTCCAGCTACTCGGGGGCCACCCCACGCATGCTTTTTTTGCATGCATGAATAGGTAAGTGAACATCGCAGTTTGCGATGGCCGGACCTGGGGGGAGGGGGAGGAGGCCGGGGGTGCGGGAGGGGTGCTTGCTCGTTACATGGGAGTGGATAGAGCGCCGTCCTTTCCAGAAGTCATATAATTGTTTGTATGTAACAACGCCGTTTATTTTTCTCTTTTGAAACCCGGTACACTGGTACACACAGCGCGCGGACACAGATAACTTGCGACAGTGGATAACTGCCCCTTAGGCCCCCCACCCCATGGTGTTGGTGGTGACACTACTTCGCTGCACAAACTGCAACTCTGCACCACACACCACCCGACCAATGTATTATTTATTCAGAGCGAACACAATATGTCTGCAGTGTTTTAAACCTTCAGTCACGCCAAATAACTCATATGTTTCAAGCTCAGCATGTCTCTCCTTCCATTTATTGGACGTCTCTGTCAATTTACTGAAATGCCTCTTGCATCTCTCAGTGCTTCTATTCATCCATCCACCTGTTCACCAGCCGGTCCTTTATCCACCCGTCCACCCCTGCTATCCATCCATCCATGCATCCACCCATCTGTCCCTTGGA
This sequence comes from Calotriton arnoldi, assembly GCA_963921515.1. Lineage (NCBI taxonomy): Eukaryota > Metazoa > Chordata > Amphibia > Caudata > Salamandridae > Calotriton > Calotriton arnoldi. The sequence continues at coordinate 951,973 of CAWUFW010005738.1, forward strand.
CCATCCAGCCATCCATCCACCCATCTGTCATTGGGACGGGCCATTCATTCATTTATCCACCCCACCACTGGGAGCGACCATCCATCCTTTCAGTCAAACACATTACTACATCTTTCTACTGTCCACCAGTGAGTCCGTCCATGGGCTTCTCGTCAATTCCACCGAGTACGCCCGTCGACCTCTTCCCCTGTCCTTCTGTTTCTGTGCGTCCGCATTCATACTACCTCCCCTCATCATCCTCCAGTCATCCACAAACGAACCCATCCCTCTTCCTGCTTCTCCTTCTCTGACCCCTCCATACTCGCCCATCTATCCACCAAACAGCCTCTCCCTCATCTATCTCGGTCTCTTCCAAATTCATCCCATCCACTTCGATTCTTCCGAAATCCGCTCACTCATCTGTCCATCCGCAGTTGGTCTGTCCACCCAGGCCTATCGGTCCGTTCACGTGATCTTACAGCCCACGCAAGCAACGGTCTATCGAAGAATCCAGGCGTTCGCCGTTTCACACCTTCCACCCACTAAGCCAAACACATAACCATCCAACCACTCATCCATCCGCCCGCCTAGCCCTGCCTTGGGCTCCCTCTGTGTCTTCCGGTACTCTCGCGCCTTCCTCTATCGCCTTATTTATTGTGTATCACTCCACACGACCCCGGCTCCTCGTCTCTCTCTCTGAGCTCCACTGCTGCTGGAGCGCTGTGGCCTGCAAGCCTGTTCCCGCGCTTGCTGGGGTTTGGTACACTCCTGCACGGGCAAATCTTTCCAAAAGCGGGCGAGAGATGTGACATCCAGGCTAAGGGCACGAGAGCTTCGCCTGGTCTTCCCATTCTTCTACTGGTCCTGGCTGAAGATGGCATTGCTCCGTTTAGCTGGCTGCTCCTGGTGTCCGTCTAGCCTCCCACGCTAGCGCAAGCCCCCTTCTAAGCGCTGGATCACCCCTTATACTGCCCAACACTTACCTCTCTGTGACTTCCTTACCACCAGCTTCGCCACTGACTCCCCCTGCGCTGAGACATATTTCCAGAGCCTCTCGCTTGGGTTTGGACTCCGGTGAAGAGAGAACGTCGGGCTGAAATTCGGTGCACTGTCCCACACAAGAACAGTCAGTTTTTCTTTCCTCGTGGTAAACGCCTCACAAAGTACACAGGAGCAAGTGTACGTGCCCCTTCCTGAGGTGTATGTTAGCTTCTAAGGCAATGCAATGCGTCTGTAACTGTGATAATTAATGTGTAGTTAAGGGCTCGTTTTGTATACATGTCTTGCTTCTTATAACAATACACTTCTAGAATGTAGAAATGCTGAAGATGTGCTCTGCCACCATGGCCATTTCCCTGCGTCCTTACGTTGTTGACCACCCAGATACTTTCTTTATTTACCTTTTCTGTGTATATTTGCACCAGAGCAGCCCATTTTTCTCGGGCATTGCACCACTGGGACCCCCCCGCCCCCTCCTGGCACTGCCACCCGTTTCCGACATGCCGGCACTGTCCCGTGATGTGCACTTCTGTGGCCCTCTTCCCTCGCGGGCTGCAGAGCTATGGCCACACTCCTCGGGCTGTGCACCACTGCATCTCTGTGGCCTCCTCCCCTGCAACACTGCGACGCTATCCCTTTCTCACACGTTCCTGCGGGGTTTCCCCTCATCCTCGGAAGCACTGCCGCCCTTTCTGTTTTTTCTTTGAGCCCTTGCAGCCATTCCCTCTGTCCAATACTTCTGCGGGCCACTTTTCTCTGACCTTGCACCCAATTATGTTTATTTGTTTTCACATAGCGCTTCATACCCCATATCTGACGCCTCTATGAGCTATAACCAAGACCATTCCCCAACCCCCCTTTCGTTCCACCGGACAGAGCCCTCTTGCTCGCTCATTACACCAGAGGGTGGCCCTGACTTTGGCACATTATGGACAGTTCTTCGCAGTGTGCTTGAGGTGTGAGCGACGGCCATCACACCCCATTCCAGTAAACAGTCATTCACACGAGCAGATCATTCGAGGCCAGCAGGAGGTGTCACTCAATACGAGTCCTGCTGACACCGCGTCATCCCGAGGGCCGAACTCCTAATTAAGTGGGAACTCGGGTGCCCAGAGTCTTCCCCTGGGGTGGAGGTAACTCCTGAAGTTCACTACTGCTCCCTGTTGAATAGAATAGGACAATCCAATGATGCCATCAGGTCCTTTGTTATCTGCTATATAGAAGGATACGGGCGGAGACGGCGGCCAACACACGGCACATCTTGAAATACGCATTTACTTCGGTTCCGGTTTAGTACTTGCAGGTCACCTCTTACCATAACCAGTGATGGGTTCAATGACCATCCGCCCAAGACTAACCGACCCACCTGTCAGCAGCACAACATACACCGGGCCTGAAACCTGAGAGACGCACAGAGGCAGAGCACACACTCAGATGCGCAGAGAGCACAAAACAACAGAAGCGCTCCCTCCTTAAACAAGCATTTGCAATGCAATAGGTCTCGCATTTACGCAAGTTTAAGCTATTGGCATTGTAAATGACAATCCCTTTAATTTATGTTTTAAAAAACAAAAATAATACGCATTGTCTTTTACAATGCCAATAGCTTAAACTTGCGTAAATGCGAGACCTATTGCATTGCAAATGCTTGTTAGACAAGGATTCATTCACTCCGCTGTCCACTTGCAAATCAATAAAGATTTGTCTGCTGCTAAATCACAGAACCCTGAACAACATATTTCCGTAATTAACAGGGATAAAAATTGATGAAGGAAGAATGTATTTTTTTTGCGTGAATGTTTGCACTTAAGCACTGTGACAAAAGGCTCCCATGAGTAGCTTGAGCCCGGGCAATGTAAATCTGGCTTTAAGTGACCTTATTGCTCAAAGCAGCTTCCTCTCGGTGCAGATGCCAGCTTTGCTGTCGCGCCATGGTGAAACATGAAAACAGCCCCATCTCAAGATTTACAGGCCTGTTTTCAATCCCACAGAAATGAAAGTACTGAAGTATACAGGAGGTCTCCAATGCTCAACCAAAACAAGCATTGGCATAGCCAATAGGTCTCGCCTTTGGGACCTTATAAGTGTTTAGCCATACAACAATTAATGTTGTTGCAGTAAGGATATTGTGCTGCATAACTAAATACTTATAAGGTCCCAAAGGCGAGACCTATTGGCTATGCCAATGCTTGTTAGCTGGTAGCGGCTGGGCAGAGCACGAGCACGCGCATGTGGTATAAATGGCCGATCGTTGCCATAGTAACCAACGCAGTCACACACATGGCTGCCGGATACATGGCGCACCTAAACGGACTACAGAGTCAGACACCGAAGTAACCCCTACGATGATAGTGGTATTCAAGCGGGTACCCACTGGGTCTATGTCATAGGATGCAGACTCCGCATTTGATGTGCACTCGTGATGCCTTGTTAGCGACCTGACGTGCACTTCCTAATAAAAACGTCTTTGAAATAAAAAAGACACATAGGAAGACAAAATGCGACGTCATCACTTTGCAACTGTTTATTCAATGTTCCTGGACATTTGCTTCTGAGAGATCAAACCCAAATGGGAAAATATGCTATTACGTCATTACTGTACTAGTGCACGTTCTACATTCTGGTGTGTTTTTCTAGGAAATGGAACCCAGTATGGAAAATAGTCTATGCCCATATTGACGCAAGACGAGTGCCAAATGTTCTGGGTTATAGTTTGAATTGGTCCGTTATAAACAATTTATAACATGGGACATGTTTCTCAACTATACATAAGAAAAGTATGTTAAACATGAGCTTTAATAAACGGATACATTCAAAAAAGAAAAAAGAAAACAAAAAACCAGAGAGAGAGAGAGAAAGAGAGAGCGGGAGAGACAGAGAGAAAGAGAGAGAGAGAAAGCGAGAGGATAGAGAGAGAGAGAGCGAGAGAGAGCCCGGGAGTGGTGCGTGCGTGCGCGCGCAGTCTGCTCATTTTCAAGCACTGCACTCGTGCTTGTGGTGCGCCCCTGCTCGCTCCCGCAAGGTGGATGCCACCACACGCGCACGAGTGTGTGCTTGAAAATGACCAGAGCGACGGCAAAAGGCCCTCCTAAGCAGCGCATGCGCGCTGCGTAGGCGAGACCTAAAAAACAAGCACTGCGGTATCAGTGTTCAATAGGTTGTATTAGCTCCTGGTATTAACAAGGCACTTGTAATGGGGCCCAAAGTATGAAGCAATGCATGAAGTGAAAAGGGGAACTAGGTGGTGAGATGAGAGAAACAAAGATGGACAAAGTTAGAAAAAAAGGCATAGGCGAAAACAAGAAATTAGGAAAGTGTAACGAGATGGGAAAGTGAAAAAGTAAAACATGGTGTGAAACTAGACAGGGAACCAGTGCTGGAAATCGAAAACTAAACTTTGGGACCCCATAATGGGGGTGGGGATAAAGGGTAGCAGCAGAAAGGGGTGGAGTTGCGAGAGGCAGAACATGGGGAGCAGCATTTCCTCCAACCCGGTCAGTAGTCAACCTACATATTTTTTTTTAATTCTTTTTTTATTCTGCCTCATTTCCAAATGCCTTAGGCAAGATATTGAAGAGATCTTTGTATACCCAGCAATCTTCTGGATATAATAACAGTAAGATACCTCAGGTGGTTTATGCACTTGCTGGAGAAATGCATGTGCCTATTCATGAAATAGCATGGAGGGTTAATGTGCCTGCGGCATAGCACAATGTGTAATATACAGGTCGCAGATTTGTATTTTATGTACACAGCTCAGTGGGTTACTGCTTTTGCTTCAGAGCTCTTTTTGTTACCTGCAGATCACAAGTTATAATCCTTGTAATATAACTCGGTGAGTTACGAACTGCGGACAAGGAGCTAAATGAAAACTGCCAGGCCCAAGTGTAGAACCTGTTTCTCCTCAATATTTCGTTATTCTAAGGCTGCTGAAAGGGTTCCTTTGGGCAATAATAAGGATGTATTAACAAGTGCTGTCTTCATGGTTACTAGTGTAATTACTAAACCGATGTATCTGACCTTCTTACAGTGCACGCATAGCTCCTACATAATGAGCTTGCAAAACAAAAAAGCATGCCACCAATTCATAGTTCAGCTCAAGCACTAGTGAAGTGATAAGCTGAATGTCTTTGTTTGATCGTTGGCTCTGGAATCAAGGTGTTAAGCTCACGCTAAACCCAGCCAAGATGAGACTTGAACAAAAGATGTGCTGATGGCCTTTTAAGTGAGGCATGCGAGTTGGGCCCAGCTAGAGCTGAAAGTAAGAGGCCTCTCTCACCTCTTGCAGGTTGCTGCTTGGACTACAAAGCATGCAAAATGCAGATGTCGCTGTATGTGTCCCAGTGATGGCTAACTGCACAGGGACAGAATCCGAACATTTACCCTAGGCCGGCCAAAATCTGGCTCCATTGAATCTTGAAGGACCCACTTCATTTTCAGCGCTGAAGGGAATGTAAAAAAAAACGGCAAAGAAAAGAATCTGTAAATGGGTAAAATAAAAAGCAAGAGGGAAAGAAGCAGGAAGGAAATAAGAGATGTCAAAATGAGAGGAAATATAACGTGGCATGGGAAAATGGGCATCTTGTGTTAAACAAGAGAAGATAGAATAAAGTGAAAAGCAATGGTCTAAAACAACAAAAAGAAAATACAAAAGTGGAGCATGCAGAACATGTTAAAGGTGAAGGAGAAAACAAATCAAGGTAGGAGATGAGAGATAAGGTGGAACAAAAAAAAGAAAATAAAGCTGGTGTAAAACCAGAGAAAGAGAGGCAGAGGAAACATGTGGTGTGAAATAAGAGAGATGATAGAAAAATGATGTGAGAGAAAACATGGTGTGAAAGAACAGAGTAGGAATTAGATAAAGAAAAAGTGAGAGAGAAAACATTTTGTTGGAACCTGGAGAATGCAAAAGAAAAAAACAAACAGCGATATGAGAGAAAGTTAAGAAAGACTGAAAATACAAAGTGCAAAACAAGAGAGAAGATAGAAAAAGTGAAAGAAAAATAATGTGTGTCAGCAGACATAAGATGGACAATGAAACTGATGTGAAGTAAGAAAGACTGTGGTGAAAGTAGAAGAATAAGATAAAAGGACCGATCAGATGTGAGAAATAAGGAAAGTGTGAATGAGAGAATTAGAATGGACTTGGAGAAAGACCCAGATTTACTCAAATTTTTGCAATGCTGCGTGCAAATCAGCACTGTACTTTTTTGTGAATGGGAAAAAATAGTGCAGCAGCATATCTATAAATCAACATCCGCTGATGACATCATGGATGATGCAACCACAAAAGCCCGATTTAGCACTATGCCAGCGTGCACAGGCCGTAATTCAGTGCTTTCTTGTGTTACATCTGTCATCAAAAAGAAAACCATTGAATATAAACCAACGCCATAGGGTGGCTCAAAAATAAAGATGTAACTTCATCAAAAAGTGCACGTATCAAGCCTGGAAAAATAGTGCAATGTCATTTAACCTGACGCCTGCGCATTGTTTGCACTTGTTTACACTGGCATATGTTGTGCTTCTCTGCGTCACTTTATTTTATGTGGTTCTGGGAGGGAATCCTAGGGGTGATTTTGCTGTTCTCGCCCCGTGACGCTCCCTTTCCATGGATTATCATGGGTTTGGCGCTATACAACAGCGTTTAATTCGGCTATGGGGACATGAAAAATGAAGTCTTGATTAAAAGGTTTAAAGTGGGAGAAAACAAATGAAGACAATGTGTGAAAGAGGGAATCTAGACAGAAGCTAGAGAAGTGACAAATAAACAAAAGGAGTATGGAGGAGCAAGAAATAGAGGGAGAAGTGAGAAAAACAAGTAGGCGGTGAAATGGGCATGCAAGAGGGAGAGAGGTTGGAAATAAAATGAGAGCTGACAAGTGAGAAATAGAGAAAACAAGCGCGCGCACCTCGTTTGTCAAGGTAACAACAAGCCCGGGAGTGGTGCGTGCGTGCGCTCGCAGTCTGCTCTTTTTGGAAGCACATACTCGTGCTTGTGGTGCGCCCCTGCTTGCTCCCACAAGGTGGATGCCGCCACAAGCACGAGTATGTGCTTCCAAAAAGAGCAGAGCGACGGCTAAAGGTCCTCCTATGCAGCGCATGCGCGCTGCGTAGGCGAGACCTAAACAACAAAGGGGGCATGGGCGTTGTAAATGTGACCAACATAGCATGATTTACAGCCCTATTTACAGACAGCGCTGCAGCGAGGCTAAGCTCATAGCAAGGATGCTCTGCAAACTAAAAGGGAAGCTTTGCCAATCTAGAGCAGGAAATCAAGAATAAAAAAGTCCTGAAAGAACAGATAAATGCGACAAAGCGTAAGAATACCGTAGTTAGTCCCTGCTGCTGGGAGGAACTAAAGAGAAAAGGAGGAACAAAGAAGCAGGACTGACCACTAGCAAGCAAGGATTTTTAAAGGACACTGAAACAAACAAATCAAAAGCATGGGGATGGCTTTATGTCCACAAGAGAAGTATACTAAAGTATACAAGAGGTCGTACGCTTACCCTCGACCTAAAAAGGGTTTGAATGACCCAAGATTATTGACTAACAACTTCCTGCTTCTGAAGCTGATTTTGTTTTGAGTGTGTCTGGAGAAGCTAGGTTTTAGCCACTATTTCTCTTGGGAAATGAAGAAATAAAGGATTGTTCTCTACATATAAAACTATTGTTTTTTAAATGTATTTTGCCATTTAGAAACTGTACACATGTATTAATGGTATTGGATTTACAATACAGGAACAATTTAATAATTGTACTTATATTTTTTCCTCTAGGGAAAGTCTCAGTACTTGTTTTCAACAATGACTGAAATTAATGCTGATGAAGGAAATAGTGATGTAGAAGACGCAGCTATGTCTTGTGAATTAAACAACGACAGCGATGTGATTAATATGGAGCCAGCAATAAAACCAAAACCTAAAATTATCTGCCTGGATGAACAGACAGTACTTTCTGTCGCAAAGGCCATTCTCCACAGCCAGATAGAAGTGTGTGGTATTCAGTTTTTCATTCACAAGATTTAGTAAATTCTTCTAATAATATTGTTTTTTTTAACTCTTTAACATTTTCTAATGCAGGTGCTGAATTTGCATGGAAATGGTTTAAATAAGTTAAAGGACCTATCCAAATTTACATGGATTCGAAAACTCATTATTAGCTTCAATGAATTCACTAGCTTGGAAGATGTGTCATACCTGGTAAGATGTACTGTACTTTACTGCAGTTTCAGTACCTAGTATTTGCTTGGGCTACTACATTATACGGTAGCTATTGGCAGAATTGGAGGGCATGCTTGTTTCGCTGTTTTCCTGCCTTTCACCTTTTGTGTTTTTTCCAATGGCCCCCAACACTGGGTGACCCCCATCAGCAGCTCTCAAAGTAAGAAACCTAGTATCCATCTTTGGCTCCACAGAATCGTTAATTCCTGAAACGAATGATGAGGGCAGGAACACACTCCTCCACCTTAATATGCTAAGCAACATTACTACACTGTAGTGTAATAATAATAATAATAAATCATTTATAAAGCCCCTGGTTACACCAACTGGTGTGTCCCCGCGCTAGGAGCTACTACAATAAAGACCGGTAAGCGAGACTAAGGAAAAGCCATGCAGTAGGGGTGGATGAGAATCTAGAAATTCACAGCTGGACGAGCCAAGTTTTCAAACCTTTCCGGAAGGCGTTTTCAGATAACTCAGCTTAAAGTGTAGGAGGTAATGTGTTCCAGTTCTTGGCTGCCAAATAGCCAAAAGAGAATGCACCCATTCTTGTTTTTGAATTTTAGGAGCTTTGAGCTGCTGAGTCCACGTTGATCTCAAGTGACGTGTTGGATTGTAAGGGGTGAGAAGATCACGTAGGTAACTGGGTCCCTTGCCCTGCAAGATCCTATGGCAAAAGCAGAAGGCTTTGAAAAGAATTCTTTTAATAACAGGCAGCCAGTGCAGGGCATTTAGGGCTTTCGCAGAGGAAGCTCTCTTCGGTAAATTAAGAACTAGGCGGGCTGCCGCATTCTGAATGTGTTGCAGCCTATGTAGGCTTTTCTTTGTTGCTCCGAGGTAAAGGATATTTCCATAGTCCAGCTGAGCTGTAACAAGAGTGTGGACCAAGGTTTTCCTGGCTGAGATTGGAAGAATGTCCAGAGTTTTTTTTTTTAGCATTTTGAGAATCCCAAAACATTTCCCAGTGACCTTCCTAGTATGGGTTTCAAAGGAGAGTTTGGGGTCAAACCAAATTCCCAGATTTTTAACTTCCTCTTTAGGAGTGGGTGTGGGACTCAGCATCTGGGGCAACCATGCTGAGCTCCAAATGGAAGGGAGTTTCCCTACAACCATGACCTCTGTTTTACTGCCGTTCAGCTTCAGACCGTTGTTTGACATCCAGGAAGCAAGGTCCTTTAGACAGGAAGAGAACTGGGTCGCAGCATGCTCTGAGTTCTGAGATAAAGTAACAACAAGCTGCATGTCATCCGCATATAACACAATGGTGATCTTGTGTTTTTCCACAATCTCCGCCAGGGGTTGAATGTAAAGATTAAAAAGAGTTGGGCTCAAAATTGAGCCCTGTGGGACCCCTTGTGAGAGGGCCAAGCTTTTAGACATATGTGGGTGCTGTGCAACCTGAAAACTTCGATCCTGTAGGAAGGAAGTCATCCACTTAAGAGCAGCGCCCCCCAGCCCACCTAACCAGAGTCGCTGCAAAAGCAGTTTATGGGATACTGTGTCAAAGGCTGCGCTGAGGTCCAACAGGACCAAAGCTACAGTCTCACCATCACCATCTCACAGTTACAGTCTCACCATCATCGCCTTCGTAGTGTCTCTGTGGCGAGAAGTAACGCAGACTCCGTAGAGTACATGGCTCTAAAGCCTGATTGCGTTGGGTGGAATAGGTTATGCTTGTTAATGTGTGCAACCAATTGCGTGTTCACGGTCTTCTCTGCTATTTTGGAGAAGTAAGGCAGGAGTGAGATGGGACGCAGATTATCCAGCAATCCCGGATCTGCTGATGTTTTTTTCTTGAGAGGGAGGACAATTGCTTGCTACCACTTACTCGGAACCTTCCCACAATGGAAGGATAGCTCCATCACAAAGTCGAACCTGTCCAGTCACTGGAATTGTCTCTTCTTGAATATTGTAGCAGCATGTACATATGCCTACAGAAGAAGAGTTAACATCAACTTTAGCTGGTCTAAAAACGAGCAGGAATATTAGCCATAGGTGTGAAGGAACAGTAGATCACTGACTTGCCTTTGAACCTCACATTGGCTTTCTCTTCAGCAGAGGGTAGCCTTCAAGCTTTTCATCGTCCACACAGCATAATGTTCTTGGTGGCCAAATTCCTGGCTAAATTATTCCTCAACGACAAGCCACCTTGCAGCATGAGTTTGGCATCTGGTAACAGGACCACCCAGCTTCAGTGGCAAAACGCAAAATGATGATGAATGCTTTGTGTGTTTTATGTTTACAGTTGCTAAAAGGCTTTTGGTTCAATCAGCATGTAAGTACATATGCTCTATTTTATTAGACATGGAAACCCAATTGAAAGAAAACCAATTGCTACAAAAAATTATCACATTACTTACTTAAAGCAAAATTTATCTAGTTTTCTTTGGTATATTTGAGTAAAAACTCCTCCTTTTTCGCACATTGTAGTGGACAAGGTTTCCATGAACACACATTGTGCTCTAATTGACATTGCAGTGACTCGTAATAAGGTCTGCAGTGCAGGCCATATCTGCATTAATTGAATAGGGAACTTTCTTTATCCTGAAGTATCTGCTGATGTGCATGAGGTGGTTGTAGGTGGACGTGTGTGTTCCTTCTATCTTTATCAATCCCACATAAAATGTACTTTTAACCTTGGGGATTCCTGCTGGCGTTCTTGGAAAAGTGATGAAGAGGATTCTGTCGGTGTCCAAATAATACACTTTTAATATTTTCTCCTAGGATATAGCACATAAGTCCACTTGAATCCTATAAATGTTTTACTTTTATGGCCTATTAATAATTTGTTCTTGAAAAGCTTAACATTGCACTGTTTTTGTTTGCAGACAAAGCAAATGCAAATTGTGGAGAAAACCAGTAGCTAGCCTCCCAATGGTCTTTACCTGCCTCTCAAGAAATTTGCTAATAACCTCCAAACAATATTTGTACACATTGCAATATATAATGCGAAAAGAATAATCACTTTTGCTCATATACTTTCTAGAGAAACAGTTAATACAGTTGCCTGTATCTGACATGAGAATACGGATGTTGAATATCTATATATTTATTCATTTTATGTAAACATTTGTATAGCACTGAATGTGGCTTTTAGGTAACTTCAGAGAGCTTAACCCATATCAGCACTGTGTTTATTCCTTACGATCCTTGTCTCAAATGCCCAGGGATCCTGATAAAATGGATATCGAAGCCATGTAACTTGGTCTAGTGTTGGGATATGACCATTCACAGTGAGGTAAGATAGGCTCCGAAACAAAGAGGAAACAATTATTTATTTAATCATTGGTTTATTTATTGTGAGAGTTTAAAGCCCTTCTAATAGTAGGGCTGCATGAGACAGTACATAAAAACACTTGCAGTTGAGATGGTAACATGAAAGTGGAGACGTTCTCTATCTATGCACTGAGGATCTGTAAAAACCTCCCAACAATATAGGAAATGGCCCTTACATCCTGCAATTCAGGAAGGAATTGAAGACCCGTCTTCAAAAAGTATTAGCTCTCCACTCAGTAGGAACTTCACCTAAGCCCAGCCTCTTCTAAACAATAGTGAATCGTGTTCTTGGGCCCATGCCATCTGTTCAGTGCTTCACTACACCTGTAGTAGGCTTGCACTATGCAAATGCTATTATATACATACAAAGTGGATTGATGTAGAATTGTGGGTGAAAAGAGAGACATGGACATTAAGAAGACATTTTATATAAACTAGACGCTTGCAGCTGTGTTGCATGGACAAAAATGGCAAATAAGTGATAAATGTACTGGTAAAAGAATTGAAATAAAATAGATATTTGAACAAAAAAATGGCCATGTTACAAAGCATGGCTTTAAACAAGTCATTTAGTACTGTACGTATAGTACTTTCAATGTTTATAATTTCAGATGATGTAAAATGTTCATGAATATTCAGATTCTTTTTTTAAAATACTGTGTGCGTCTCATCCAACTCAGTTGGGAGTGCTCTTTTGAGTGCCATGACTAGGTTTGAGGAATGCCTGACATTATTAGGAGGTGAATATCCTGCTGTTAATTCCTCTTTAGCCTTTTAAGTGGCATTTCCTTCACACGCTGCAGTGGCGGCAAGATAACTGGAGTTTCTGCTAGCAGCAGAAGGATGACTTGATGGAATAGATGTGCAGAACCTGACTTCCAGTGTGCATAGGTTGATCACATAGACCACATGGACGAATTGGCATGTCTGAAGTCTGCCTTTGCCAGAATGGGCTGTGAAAATGACTTACGCCTAATTTTGATCTCAGCGGACCGGTTACTCCGTCACAACGGTGACGGATATCCCATCCACCGAAATATAAATCCCACAGGATATAATGGGATTTATATTTCGCTGGACGTTGTGAAGGAGTAACTCATCCGCCAAGATCTAAATTAGGCCCTTATCCATGTGTTGGAGTTCTTTTAGAGGAGGTCCCTGAATGGCAGAAGTCCTTTCTGGGACTAGGCCAGGACTCAGTGGGTAGTTCAAGAGTGGGGCAGCCGGGCATTAAAACTGTGATGAGCTGACTTATGTGGCTCTCCTGATTCTCTGCTAATCAGTATAACTACAGTGGCTCATACTCATCAGCACAACAGCACCTCAAGCGCTGGAGGAAATATAGTATGTGGACAAACATAGTTTGTCACCACTATATGTTCACTATGCCTGGAGTCCCGTGTGATATTTTGTGTCTGTGTTGGCCCCTAGTCTTGGTACCATGCCAACTGTAAGCCTCAACAGATCGAGGTTTAGGAGTCTTTCCAGCTGGTCACTGTCATAAGATACTTTCCCCAGAGCTGGAAAATGAGGATTAGCTCTATCTCAGTACAGACCCACAGTTCCTATCCTGTCCAGCTTGCAAGGATTTTCTGTATGCCTCTTGCATCAGGGAAGGCTTGATAGGAAATGTCAAACGTTCATATTAGTATGAGTGCCCCTCCATGACAAAATCCAGTTTTGGCGTAGGAACGTCCTTGTTCCACTGCCATATGTTCCACATGTGTTCAGTCCACCATGTATATTTATTGCACAACCATTGACTGTTTCCAAGACTTCTTGGTGCCTCTCATCCCTGAAGAAGGGATTCCCCATGCATGAGAATACAAGATGCCCCCATTCAGGAGACTAATTCCCTTAATTGCTAAATTTCAGGGTTATGCCTTACAACATGATTTGTTTACTAAGGACATTCAAGTTTATTAACATTTGTGGCTGCATTAACCTTTTATCTAATGGATATAAAGTACAACTGTTAGACCTGACATCCTTGGTGTGATCTTCCCCCAAAGTGTTTGCCTTCACTCCACCTGTTTTCTGAATTCATTTTTGTTACCACTGCTAACCAGTACTAAAGTGCTTGTGCTTGGGGGCGCTAGAGAGCCGGCGAGCAAGATGGCTGTACTTAAGTGAGGCTTCTGCTGTCGGGGACATATTTCCAGCATAATCCTGCCTCAAATGACCACATCATGCCATCACTTCATGATATAAGACACCTAAACACTGCGGGGAGCTGTTTGCCAACAATCCAAGCAAAAACCAGGGAAATATCATCAATTAGAGGCTCCTGACTCTGACGGCCTGCTCAGGTGCTGCGTGACTGTAATTTCGGCCGCAGGGACGACTGATGCTCGCTGCGCCTGATTTTCAGCTGCTTTGAGTGGCTAATTGGGTCGTCGTTGGGGACCCTACAATGACACACTTGCCGGCCCTCCCCACATTGTTGGGGGACTATTCCCCCCATTGCCATCCTTGTGTGACACTGAATAAAGGGAGTACCAATGGGGCCTAGCTGGTATCATTGGCTGCCTGCTGTGACGCACACCGGGAGAAAAAAACAGCAGCTAGTGAGATTGGCAGCCTGGGTGCCCCGAAGGTGACAGGGGTGCGTGCTCCCTCTCATCTCTCCCCTGCATTGTGTTCCAGTCTGGACCATCGGCCGTAGATGGAGGCCTGCTCTGAGGTGAGGAGGGCGGGCGGCCTACTGATTGTTGGCGGAGCACGACCAAGGGGCCGGCAGGTGTGCCGGCGGCTAGTGAGGAGGCAAGGAGCAGTGACAAAAAAAGGCGCACACAGCTGTTGAAACTTTTGCCCCCTCCTGCAGTGCATTTGGCCCGAGAGACGCAATGCATACTCAAAACCATGCTACAACCCACCCCTGTGGAAGATCCCGGGCCACGTCGCCTGATAACAGTATGGGGAAAACAGACAGGAGTCAGACCAAATTGCAATTCGATGTTTGCAGATCCACTTGTGCCCCAGGTGGCAGCACTGACCAGAATGGTTCAGAGGACTTCCACATGGAGGAATCGACCGATGCCGCTGACGTAAAATCATTGCTTCTCGCTATGCAGCAAAGCTTCACCTCTATTAAATCCAAAATGGACACAGTATGTACCAGGATGTACTCCATAACACAAAAGTTGGAGCAATAAGATGGCCGCATAACCAAAACAGAACACAGGATATCTGCGACTGAGGACACTGTCTCAAACAGGAGGGAACAACTTCTCAACATGGAGAAAAGTACTCAAAATATTCGCTGGCAAGAACGAGGACTTGGTGGCGAGATCCCATAGGAATTACCTGTGAATGATGGAAAATCCCTGAATCCACCAATATGGGCAAAATGGAGGACTTTGTGGAACGACTGCTTACTGCATTGTTTGGTGCAGATTCCTTCAAGGCCGATCATTGCCATATCACTAAACTATCGAGATGGGGACACTGCTCTTAGGCTAGCAAGGGAGAAACGCACGTTACAATTTGAAGGCAACGCAATTGCTATATACCCGGACATTGCCATTGCGGTTCAGAAAGCTCATAGGAAATTCATGCCTATCAAACAGAAGCTGCAGAAGGCAAACATTTTGTGTGCAATGCTTTATCTTGCAAGACTCCGCGTTACCCATCAGGGCACAGTCCATGTTTTTAATAATCCACAGTAGGTTGGCGATTTTATGAAAAGTAACATTGGTCGTGCTTCCCCGGCGAGTCGCACGACACAATCGTCCAGACCCTTTTAACTGCTGTCAGAAACAGGATAGTACTGCCTCTTTTTGGGTGGACGGAGACCTAGCTGGCATATTTCTGCTGGACACTTGGGTATTCTCTTGATATATGAGGCGAGTGCTATCTTCTGCACTGTATCTGAGTTTCAACATTAGCACTGACTTCGAAGGCGTGACCGTGTTTGTGCACAGAACAGCCCTACGGTGTCCATTCGTATTGTGATGAGGCATTTGGGGCACTCACGTCTTCCCCCTGGGCACCCTCGTTCACTTGAGGAGGAAGCAGCCTGGCTCTCTGGTTGACCATCTGAAAGGATACCCCAACTCACACTTTACCTCTTATCTGAGTCTACTTCCACCTTTCTGCTCTCCACTAATTTCTCCCCCCTCTGCCCACTTCTCTTTGGCATCTATTCCCCTATTCGCTTTTTCTCTTCATTTCTTGTTTATTGGTACCACATTGTTTACCCATTGGTTGTATATCCTGTCGTTCTTTATGAGACTCAACCACCTCATGTATCCAATGGATGATACTAAGATCATTTCAATGCTATTTGTTGAAGGGGAGGGAGAGTACTTCCTGGTGGGATTAGGCGACCAGAGTAGGAGGAGGGTAGAATGGCGGTTATTATGTCTGTTTTCATGTGCGCATCTACTTATATTACCAATACTGTGCCTGTTGAACCTGCTAACACTGTATTGGGAGAATTGGAACAATTCAGCGGAGCATAATCACTCCACTTGGGATGACTGACCCTGGCCCGACACAGAATAACATTGTAAGGGTTAGATATAATTGCCTAACGTGGAACGTCAGGGGGCTGGGTAACCCATGCAAACGTTGCCACATACTAACCTACCTGGACAGGCATAATATTCATATTGCTCTATTGCAAGAGACTCATATAGGAGACTCTGCGCACACCACCTTTGCTACCCACTGAGCATCACATAGGTACTTTGCGACATACTCTACATATGCAAGGGGCACCACAATGCTTATTCACAAGGACACACCATACCCTTCACAGGGTTCTCTTAACGATCCCCATGGTCACTACACCCACCGGCGAGGGAGGGTACCTTCCACTCTGGTGTTTACAATAGCTTGTCAAGATTAGACTATTGGCTCATGCCTAGGGGGCTGGGCACTTGGATACACGGAGTAACACATTCAGCGCGTACCTACTCAGACCATTCCCCAGTACTACTTGAGCTATGTCCCCCAGCAGTTTCCTCCCCATATGCGTCCTGGAGACTCTCACCTACATTGCTTTTGGATGAGCCATTCCGTGAAGAATTGAGATAGGAAATTGTCAATTATTTTGACAGAAATAAGGACGCAGTCTGGAGATTAGCACAATATGGGAGGCCTTTAATGTTACCGCTGGTGGTTTGTGTCTGGCCAAAAGTGGAGGGGTCTTGTGCTCAATCAACGATCGTCTTCGGGGGATAGAGAGAGATATCAAAACTCTGGAGGGAAGCCTGGGCGATCCAGCACACTCTGTGGTGACTAGCAGAATCGGGGAGGGTCTTACTATCAGGAAACAGCTGAGCGGGAGTGTCTGTTCCTGGGGCAAATATTTTACGGCAAGGGAGTGAGACCAGGGCAAGCATTGGTGACCATGACCCACAAGCCCCGGTTCACGAATGCTGTTCCTGAGATCAGGGATTAGGGTGGCGCACTGTTTTGAGACACACCAGAAACACTTGGGGTCTTTTCCAAATTCTGTAACAATTTGTACACTTCTCATAGGACGCAAAGTGTTGACTTAAATGCATACCTTGGGGATGTGGCGTTGGGTTGGCTGAGTGATGCGCAGAGGAAATTTCTGTCTGCAGATATAGAGAAAGATGAAATAAGGGAGGCTATATTGCAGCTACCATCTGGTAAAGCCCTGATGGCCTACTGGCTGACTTTTATAAGGCATATATTGGCACACTAGTCCTGATCTTGCAATCAGTTTAATATGAGGCCAAGGATGTCGATGATAATTGCCCTTCTCATGCCTTACAAACCAGCAGAGCATTGTGATTCCTACCGGCCCATGTCTCTTATTAACTGTGATGACAACATTCTGGCAAAGATTCTAGCAAATCGCCTTAGTCTTTTAATGACATTTTTCGTGCAGCCTGATCAGTTAGGTTTTATACCTTGGCACCCTACATCGTATGATTTGCGCACACTGTTTGCGCTTCTACAGGACATTGACTCAGACCTAGCTGCAGTTGCAGTATTCCTCAATGCCACCAAGGCTTCTGATTCCTTGTAATGGGATTACTTGATGGTCGTGCTTCAGCGCATGGGCTTCCCTCCCCCTTCTTATTCTGGATCACATACTCCCAACCAACTGCTAAGTAACCTGTTTGGCTCCTTTCTCCATAGAACGTGTCCCCTGTTACCCATGCTCTTTGTCTTGGCGGTGGAGCCACTGGTGGCAACATCACCACCAATATGCCGTCAGATATCCCTCTAGGCATATACTAATATCATTATATGCCGATGACATCAGGTTATATATTGGAGACCTTTGGGACAGCTTGAATGGAGTGTTTTGCAAGTTTGTCCATTTTTGCGGCATGTCAGGCATCGAGATCAATTGGGAGAAATCTTATCTTTTTCCCTGCCACAAAACAATTCCATTCGAATTACCCGCTGAAGTGGTGCGACTCTCAACTTAGATATTTGTGAATACTGATCTCCAGAGATAGAGAAAAACTAATCCGAGCAAATTATGGCACTGCCCTCTCTGTGGTAACAGATATTACTCGCTGGATATCGCTACCTATCTCTCTGGCGGGTCGTATTTCCCTCATGAAAATGGTCATATTGCCGAAACTTCTTTATTTATTCCTCAATATTCCTTATTCGCCAGGGCGCCATTTTTTTAAAGCAGTGAAAACACAGTTGATACAGTTAGCCTGGGCATGTAAGCAACTGCGCCGACAGTGGAATGTACTCACACAGCCTTTTTCTAAGGGGGCTTTGAGGCACCAGACATGGAACTCTATTATCCGTGTGCCCAGGCACGCTACTTCTTATATTGGTACAGACCTGCTCCTTTGATGCCGCATCTGACCATAGAACAAGGATACATGACCCCCATCCCAACATTTGCTTACCTGGGTATGTAAGCAAACTCTGCTGAGGCAGCAAACTCCACTGTAAAGAATCAAATGGGGTCCAGCCAACATGAACAACTACGAAGGGCGGAAGCATACTCTTACAACCCGGTCATGGGAACATGAAACAAAAATGGTAACAAAGTGGTCCTCACTGCTAGACAAGCTCCTTGCTTCATTAACACTACACAAATGCAGAAAATGGCAAGTAGCGCCCGAAAGACTCCCTGAGACCCGAAAGCTCCTAGGGAGCAAAAGGATGTGTTGTGGTGCAGAACAACAACATAAAAAAGAATTGACCACCGTCACAGAAAGTAAAATGAAAGAGGCTAGAAAACAACATAAAAAAATTGCATGGAGCCTAAAACAACGACATATTCAGGATCAATGGAAACATATATACTCCTTGTTATCGCCCAGCAGGTCGAGAGAATTCTGGGGATACATAAATGGCCTAGCAAACACAAAGTACAGCAAGGAGAATGTTTTACCGGCCTCTGTATGGGAGACGCATGTGAAAAAATGATATGTAGACGCAAATAAAACACAGTCTATCCACATGGACCTGCTGAAAAACTCCTTGGAAGGCTTGGAGGATAGTAAAATATTAGTTACTAAGGCCGAGATACCCAAGATATTGAAACATACCCGGAGAGACGGGCCCCAGAACCTAATGGCCTACTCGGGATCATCTTTAAAGAAGACCGAACTGTTTGGGCTCCATTGATGCTTAATCTGTTTAACAAATGCCTTGCCACATCTGTCATTCCAGAAGCCTGGAAGGGCTCGATCCTCCATCCAATACACAAAAAGGGGGTTCCAACTCGACCAGAAAATTACATTCTAATTGCCCTACTAGATGTGGATGGCAAATCCTTTGCCAAAGTGCTTCTACAAGAATTAGAACAATGGATAAACGATAATAGAATTATTCCGACCTACCAGACAGGGTTCAGACCCAACGCCTCTACCATGGACAGTGTTATTGCCCTCACTTACCTGAGTTCTAAAGCCCCCAAAACAAATACTCCTCTTTTGTACACTTGCTTTGTAGACTATAATGTGGCATTTGATGGTATTGACCGCAATATCCTATGGAGAAAATTAGCTGGATGGGGCATACCGAGACAACTGCTTGCAGCAATAACAACGATATATACGGACACCTGGGTGAGGATCAAGATAAAACAATCACATGCCACGGCGAGGATCCTCACCTACAGAGGATTCAAGCAGGGATGTGTACTTGCCCCAACACTATTTAGCCTGTATATAGCAGATCATGGGGAAGAACTATTGAAAGGTAAAACTTTCCCATCAACATTAGGCCGGACTAAACTTTTAATAATACAATATGCAGAAGACCTGGTCCTGATGGATCAGACTCGCATTGGGATGAGGAGGGCCCTGGACACACTACATACTTACAATACAGGCAATGTTCTCCAGGCGCATGCCGAAAAAACTGAAGTCCTGGTCTTTGGCCAAAGAACCAAAAAACGCCAGCTTAAATGTCAACTCGGCCCACTAAAAATAGACACAGCTTCCAAATACAATTATCTTGGAGTTTGGTTGTTGGACTCGGGAAAACAGACATTGCAGGCGAAGGCATTAGGAGGAAAAACTGAAGAAAACTATGTTTGCGCTGTCAAAGTTATATCACAAATTAAACCGTCACTCTGCTGAGGCAATCCGAAGAGCCATTGGGGCCAAATTTGTACTGACAATAAATTATGGCCACCTTGCTTACCCAGGAAAATTAACTGAGACATTGGAGCGCTGCCACACAGACTCATACAAGAAAATATTCGGCATGCCAAATAACACTCGGCGCACCTTAATCCGGTTAGAATTCAATCTAGTAAGCATGGATATAGAGTGTAAAAAAGATATAATCAAACTCTACCTCCAGGTGATCTGGGCCGATTCTGAGTCCCTGCGGGGGGTGCCTTCAAGGATATGTTTTCAGATAAGAAAAGCGTTTGGGTGAAATACCTTGACTCAGCTAAATCAACACTAAATATGGAACCAGTGCACTTGATAGACCTACCAATCACTAAGGCACAACTAAAGAATAAATTAAAGATACACGCCAGGAAGGTCACGAGGGAATTGGACATAAATCAAGTAAAAATCATCAGAGGTGCGGAGGAGCTTGCAGCATCACATGAAGCCTTTCTCTGTCAACCATACTTGAGAGCAGCTATTGGAAAATACGCTTTCAAGAATATCTTAGCAGTTAGGCTCCTAATAATGCCCATAAGGGAATACAGGACACACTGGAAGAACTGGGCTCAGGGACAGGAGCAATGTAGGCTGTGTCAATACCACTCCGAATCGGTGGCCCACATTGTATGCTGCTGTGTTAGCTTAATACAACAGAGACAAAGGTACTTAAAGCCAATCTTCGTGCAGCATGGGACAAGAACATGTAAGGAGGCCCTTTCGCTCATCTATACCTCAGTGACTCCAAAGGAACTAGCACAGTTTGGCAAATTCTTCTCTGAAACTGCCAGGCTCCTACGAGTGGTTGGACAAAGAACGAGGGCTGCCTGTCAGGGGACTACTACTATTTCTTAAATATTTTAAGGTGTTCTTTATTTGTATTAACCGAAGTACAGTTTTATTCATTTTAACGTAATTAATTTACATAGGTGCAGTCCGGTCCAGCTAAGATCATATAAGCGGACAAAACGCTAGACTAGTTTACTGCCCCTCAAACTCAGCACGATATGAGGACACTCGCTCTCATGTAATACAACATGGACTGAACTTACAATTAAATTCAGGCTATAAGTGCAGAGTTTCACATGGACGGTTCGTTCAATTGCTCATTTGCACAAGTTTTTATCTCAATCCAGCTAAGTTTGCACATGTCGCTCTGGCACTATCTTACACAGCACTTGACTGAATTATATAAGTGTATTTGTACAGATTTTTAAAAGTTTGATTTACCTGTGTTCTCACTATTTCCGCTTTGTATCAGGTATTTTAATGGACTTAATTGTCTAAATAAACTATTGTTACAGACTCCACTGTTGCGTGTACAACAGCGGCATGGAGCAGAAGGGCTAAACGACTTGGTAGGCCAATACTCTACTCTCCACTTATCCCACTGCCTTATCATTTCTCCTTTCCGGTCACACTCGAAACGGCCTGCAGGACCATGCTTCATAAGGCTGGACTTACCACTTTTGGGGATCTCTATTCTAATGGCCTATTTATCACCTGAGAAACATTTTTTGCTAGGGAAGCACCAACACCGTTAGATAAATTTCTCTACATCAGGCTCCGGCATAATGTGAAGGCTGTTACTCCTGACTTTCCATGGGAACCTCCCACATTCAACACCCTACATACTTTGCTTAACTCCACAGGTCCTAGGTATTTGGTCTCCATTCGATACCACTCAGCTCAGATTGAGATACTGGAACTGGTTGGGAGTGCACGCGCTGGAGGGGACCTTGAGTTGGGGACACCACTTTCAGATAAACAGTGGTTGTATTGCTGTCAGCAGACAGGTCGTATAGCCTCGAGTAGTAGGCTTCATATTATACACTTTAAATTTCTACCTTGGCTGAACTACACATCTGCACCGATATCACCTTCGCTCCGACGATAGATGTGCCAGGTGTGGCCCGGCGCGGGCTGACTTTCTCTATCTGGCTTGGGCATGCAGACTGATACAGGCTTATCGGGGTGAGGTTGCTGAGGCGCTTGCCCTCAGGATTGGTCAAACTGTAACCCTCACACCGTTAATAGCAATACTGGGATGCCCAGAAGAAGCAGAGTCGTGTTGCAGAAAATATGTAGTGCTCAGTCTTCTTTTGGCCAAGCGTAGAGTTGCATGCGAATAGGGTAGAGCCGCATGCCAAAATTTAAGGAATGGCTGCAAGACTTAATCTATTGTAAAGATCAACTGACCACCTATGCTGAATTGCTACCCCATAGCTTGTGGCCTCAAGATATCTGGGACCCTCTACAGGCTTACCTGATAATACAGACACCTGACTCTGAGGTTGAGACAGCCCCTCATACAAGCTCAGTGTAAATACCGTCGGCGATTGCCACCACGTGGTTCAATGACGTGGTTCAATGACTGAGTTGGCCCACCCCAGTCTCTACAGGATAAAACACACTTTTTAATGTTTTGTAGCTTTTATGAAATTCCAAGAAAGTCTTTTATTATTCCTATTCTTAAAAAAGCAAGTTTTCGGCAGGTTAGACCTGCTTTTATCTTTTTACAACTGCTTTCAAGTAACTCTGTTTTATATGTTCTTAGCTTTTTAAGGGCTGCCATTAGGCTCCGGTCCAGCTGCGATTTTATGGACACATCTGGGACACTGTGGTGATATGAGATCGTTTTCAACTTAGTCTTTGCTATCCACTTTGTACCGTAAGGGGTCGCGGTGGATGGTTTTATTGTTCTTGATATAGTCCTTGCTATTAATTCAGTATTTTATGGGGCAGTGATGATTTATTTTTTATTTTTTGTTTTGACACAGCTCTTGTCTTTTAATTTTGTTTTTATGGGTTCATAATGGACACACTGTACTGTCCCTTTTCAGCAATTGATGGAAATGTGTAACTGTGTTTGTTTGACTTTTATGATTTTCTTTGTAAAAACCGAATAAAGTTGTTGATGATGATGATGACTGAGTTGTGCTCTATACCATACTCTGGTGAACAGATATTGCTCTGGGAGATGCCCATTGCAGACATGTAAAGAAGTATGTCGGTTGCAAGCCCGGCAAGTGCGGCCTAAACCTACTGCCTTAATTTATCTATCCTCATGCTCAAATATTGCTGGTTTATGCTCTGACTTTTTAATATCTCCTTACCATGTTGTCACAAATGCAGGGAGCTAGGAACAGGCCATGATCAGCTATTATTGATATGTTGCACAGCGTTATCACATTTGAAAATTGATCGATGTTGTTTACCCTTGTAATGTGTCATATATGAAAAAATCAATAAAGAAATACAACAGAAAAATAGCTTGTGCTTTCTTCCTAAAACATGGTAAAATTGGCTTAAGCCTGATTGACCCTAGTAAATGGTACTGCATGTACTCAGGTCCTGTACATTAAATTCTACTAGTGGGCTTGCAAGCACTCATTGTGCCACCCACTAAAGGAGCACTTTAAAACTTTTCTCTGGCCTGCCGTTCAGCCTTTAGTAGTTTTAAACTGCCAGTTCAACCTGGCAAAGTACACTTTTGCCAGGCCAAAACCTTCCTTTTTAATACATATAAGCCACCCCTCAGGTAGGCCCTAGAAGCCCATTGAGCAGTGTGCATCCTATTTAAAAAGTAGGACAAGTGGGTTTACGTTTTACATATCCTGCTAGTGAAACACTCCTAAATTCATTTTTTCACTATTGTAAGTCCTATCTTTCCTACTGGATTCCATTAGGTTGCCTTATTACATTTAATAAGTGCTAACCTTTGATTGGCGGCAGGTAGAAATGTCGTTTAGACTCAAATTAATTTTAATTTAGAATCCTCATTAATGGTAAAGTCGGATTTTAAGTGACAATTCTGCAAATGCCACTTTTAGAAAGTTGACATTTTCTTGCCTTAACCATTTGTGCCCTCTACCAGTGTCCTGGGTCACATGACTGTGAATGGCGCTTCTGTTGGGCTTTGAGTATTCCTCACAGTGAGACAAAGGGAGACAAGGTATTGGCAGGATGGGCCATCCTACCAGGATGGCTGGGGGTGGAGCTGTTCCCTGTCCCACATACATTTCAAAATGCTTGCCTCCGAGAAACACAAAGGAACCTGATATTAGTCATTTGCCAACTCAGATGTCTGGGAGCCTTGGCAGGGGAAGTGAAGAACTTTGTAGAACCAAATGTGGGGTAATAAAGGGAATCCCCCTACTTCAAAGGCTGGCACTAGGTATTGATATTGAACCCTCAGGCCACCTCTAGCATACACTCTTGGACCTGTGGATGACTCAGAAGGACTACCTGGACCCCCAAAGTACTGCCCTGCTAGTGCCAGAGGACTGCCCTGCTGCTTGAAGGCATGCCTTGCTGCTTGAAGAACTGGGCCATCTCCTTGAACCAAGGACCACCAGAAGTGACTCCAAGAGCTAGTTGAATGGCCTCCTGTGTGAGCTACAGGGGCCTTACAAGCTCCTTAGGCATTGAGCCCTGCACCAGGCCTCTGCTGGAGTGAGTCTCCCAGGACCTGGACCTTTGGAAGTGGTGTTACAGGAGCTGCTTGTGCCTAACCCTAAAACTTGGGACTTAGAAAAAATTTCACCAAAAACTTGCCAGACGTTCTTCCCAAGGTACATCTCCCACCGGACTGACTTTGTGGTAGCACCAACTACGTTCTTCTCTACAGCCACAAAACCTGTTCAGCTGGTCCTCTCAGCAATGGTATCTAGCCTTTTAGTGCCCTCTTTGGCTACAGCCTGCAACTTTGTCCCACTGGAGGTTTTCAACTTCCAAAAAGTTGTCTAAGAAATCTTCACCAGGCTGGATGGTAACTCACTTCCCATCGACAAGGACAACCTCCTCTGCCTGTAAATCCAGCTTTTCCTGCTCTGAGTTTTTTCTCGTCATCATCAACAGCTTCACCAAGACTTCATCCAGCGGCTCCCCAGTGATGAATGATGTCAGGTTTCAGGAACCCCACGAAGAACTCCTCAGAATCCGGGTGATGCAGTAAGATGTCCACCTCTTGACATCACCAACTCAGATAATAATCACAGAGTATTAGGGCAATCAAGCTAGGGAAGGGAATAGGGAAGGAGCAGCTGGGAATGGGAGACCTGTAGGAGAGAAAGAAGACCATGAAATACAATCCAGAACAATCCTACCCTTATATGATCTTGCTACAACTGAATCGTACCTGAATCATACAGTTTTTAAATGCACCACAACCTTTGACAGTAACTGGTACTCTCACTCCTCTGGACATACTCCTAGGATAGAGAAAGACAGTATTATAAAGGCTCTTTCTTTCTTCTCGCCCCTTATACTACTGAGTATAACAACCCCCCATTCAAACATACCGTTTGTAAACATCAAAGGAAACCAAAAATAGGAGCCAATCCCGGAAGATGAAAAGAAGCATAGAGCAATTGCACCATTGTCTCTCCTCTTAATCCATAAGTCAGGATAGTAGCACAGTTATAAAGATTCCACTGAATTTCCAATGTGTTATAATCCAAAGTAAAAACCACAAGAGATCATCAAAAAAGAAACGGTGATGTTTAGTCAGTTAGGGTATCTCCATAACCCATTCAGGCCACTGACTAATGTAGTATAATAGTAAAGCAAACACAATCCTTCTGTAAGCAAACAAATCCTCCTTCCTACCTTGAAGTCAAGTAGTTCAGAAAGTATCAGAGAAAGGATACAGCAGTTCAGAGCAGAGCACCCTGAGTGATAATCCTTCTTACCACTGAGAAATGTTCGTAGGAATACAGAGATAACCGCCTTATCCAAGGTCACCTCTGCATGCTAGTTGGAAGGGATGAAACAAATGGGGAACCACACGATGCGGCTGCGAGGCGGAAGCCGAAGAATCCACAGCACTCCCGCTGAGCAGCACGGAAATCCAAGAACGCTCAGTGGAGCTATAGCAGAATTGACAGCCGTCAACCGCCCGCAAATGAACACAGGTTCTCCTACCCAGGAGAACGAAAACAGAGCAGCAGAGCGCAGCACTCAGGAGATGCCCTGCCAGTTACCCGCAGAGCGGGCGTCCGATACAAAATTGAAGAATTAGGCACACCGGCCGGTGTGCGCGGGCGATAATATATACTCGACTCCTCCTTTTCCTGTCGCCCTGTCTTCTGGGAGATGCAGTCCAGTCGAATTGAAGTCCAGGAAGGCGCCTGACAGGAAGGCGCCTGACAGTACGCTCCCCTCCCAGGCGCCTCCTAGAGCCAGGCTTGCCGGGACACCTCAAATAGAACGAGCGCACCGCAGATGGTGCGTGAACATGGACACATGGTTCCCAAGAGTCATCTTAGGAAGAGTAACCCTTCCAGGACACTAGATACCACAGCCTGCGAGTCTGTATTTCGAATCCAGGATACGACTGACTTCATATTCCAGATGCCCATCTCGCACCACCGGAAGGACAGCTCGACATCTAGCGCCTCTTGCCGGCTTCAATAAACTACAATGGAATACTGGATGGATACGAAGATTGGCCGGCAGCTTCAGTCGATAGGCCACAGGATTGATTCTCTTCAAGACTGTGTATGGACCAATGTACCTGGGATGGAATATGCTTCGCACCCTGAAGCGTATATTCTGCGTAGACAACCAAACACGGTCTCCGGGTTGATAAAGGGGACCATCCTTACAGTGTCGGTCAGCCCACTTCTTGTAGGACTGTTTTGCCTTGGTCAAATGGATGCGAATCCTTTTGTGCACTGCTTGCCAGTGTCTAACATGTTTCATCTCGGTTGGTTGATCTGCCACCTCGCCAGGGATGGATACCGGTAGTACTCTAGCATGAAACCCATAATTGGCAAAGAACGGGATCTCTCCAATAGAACTGTGCGAAGCATTATTGTAGGCTAACTCAGCTAACCCTAACAACGCCACCCATGAATCACTGGCCTCTTTCGCATAGCAATGCAAGTATTGTTTGAGGGTTCGGTTTAATCTCTGTTTGTCCATCCGTCTGCGGATGGAGGCTGGTGAAAAGCGCGGAGTCTATATGTAGTGCCTTGCACCACATTTTCCAGAATCTCGCTATGAATTGAGGACCCCTGTCGGACACGATGACTTCAGGTATGCCATGTAACCGGATTACATGAGTCAGTAATAATTGAGCAGTTTGTCCTGCTGTAGGTAAAGTGTTACATGGAATGAAATGTCCCATCTTGGTGAGACTGTCCACCACGACCAGAATAGCGGTACACGCAGAGCGGGCGTCCGATACAAAATTGAAGAATTACGCACACCGGCCGGTGTGCGCGGGCGATAATATATACTCGACTCCTCCTTTTCCTGTCGCTCTGTCTTCTGGGAGATGCAGTCCAGTCGAATTGAAGTCCAGGAAGGCGCCACCTGGCTCATTTCCTGACAAATGGTTCCTCCTCGGACACACCCTGCTGTCTTTCCCTCTGAACTCTATCTTCATTTGGACTTGTCTTCAAGAAAGATTTCAAGTCTGAAGGTAAGCCAAGACTGGACCCAATCCACTCCTTGTATCCAAGCCATGCTCCATAACGGCCAGCCTTAACTCATGACTTTGCTCTTGTCTTGCAAGACCAGATACCCACGGTTGATACTTTGATCTTTTCCAGGAACCTTAAATAATTCATAACTTTGATTCTACTCATTGAATTTGATTTGTTTCAGCATCATATTATTTATTAAAACTTTATCTATGTTTCAAAATTGGCTTGGGATTTTTCTTGTGCTGTTTTTTCTCTTTATTACTGTTTGATTGCTGCATAAATACTTTATACAGTGCCTCTAAGCTAAGCATGACCAAAGGCCAAGCTGCCAAAGGGTTAAGCACAGGGTAATTTAGTGACTTTTGTGGTTCACCCTGACAAGTATTGTGGTTGTTGCTTGAGTAGGGTTTTCACTCCCCTTAATTAATAGCCCAGTTTCTTACAACAATATTAAAATAACCAGACATAAATGTGAAAAGGGATGGTAAATGTAGGGTAAGTGGTGGAATGGAGCTAGGGTTAAATGTATTTAGACTTCCATTAAAAAAATATGGTAAGTCTGGAACATGAGAAATTTAGATTTTGAGATATGGGTTATCACAGAAAAAATATATTAATCATGGGACATGGAGAAGGGAAAATGGGAAACCACAGATGCAAATATTGTCTGCATGATGTCACCTAGTAATTACTGCTAGAAAACACAGAAATTACGGAAGACCGCATTTGCCCAAAATGTGAGCATTGCATACGTTTGAGAATCAGAACAACATACATAAATTAAACAAGATTTGAAGAGTGGATGTCTTCAGATGTTGAAGGTAAAGGAGGTTAAGGGGCGTGGTACTATACAAATTTCCTTCAAGGTTAGGTCTGGCTGTGTGACTTCAGGTAAAGGTTTAGCCTAGGGCTAACAAGTCGCAGCCTGGGCTTTTTTGGCTAATTCTCTGGTATATAACAGAAATCCGGGCAGGTGTCCTGATACTCCTTTGATAATGATGAAGGCTTTATCAGCCCATTAAGAAATGTGGATCTGCATTTTAACCTCCATACCACCCCTTGTCCACTATAATCCTTGAACCATGCAAGAAGTTTATTCCTAGATGCCTCAAAGGTTTCTTCTGTGATTTTTAGTACATTCATTATCACATCGCACACCACTTTCACTCACCCACACCTATCATGTCAGCACAGATTCCCCAATCTTTGGGCAGCATTGTGATTTCCTTTTAGTCCTCACTGTCCTCAGGAAGACTGGGAAATAATGAATGGAAGCAATGCGTTCTAGGGATGACAAGATTATATTAAAATTGAAATCATTTGTTTATTGTAAAATGCAATCAGAACATGCTATTCAGTATTTATATTTTTGCATACAGATTTAGATCGCAATGTTTCTGTTTAGCTTATATGGCATTTGTAAGAAGACTTACTCATCAGTTAAACTGTCAGAAGCTCCTATATGGATAATCCAACCATTCGAGTGCAAAATCTTTTAAAATATGGATAAAGATCATTCAGCACGATTTAGCCAATATTTATCTTTTCAAATATCTTTTTGATTATTATTTTAGCCTAATTTGGAATATTTGGATGCAAGCCACAACCGAGTGATAACACTGGAAGGATTTAAAGGCATGGGAAAGTTGAAACACTTAGACTTGAGCTGGAATCAGTTGAAGAAGACCAAAGAAGAAATACAGTCCTTACACAAACATGCTTCAAATCTACTAACTCTGCATTTAGGAAACAATCCATGGCATAAGGTATTTTTTTTTCCACACAGCTGAAAATGTTGTGAATAAATATTTGCAATATGGTAAATCCTTTTGATCATGTAATTTACGTTAATCATAATTAAAGTGAGGTTCAAATAATGTTTACCAGATAAGCCATGTGCTAAGTAAGAACTGCAATGTTACAAAAATATATTTTAACAATATTTCTTAAGTTCAAATGATTTTATTGATTTTAATAAAGTACATGAGCATAGAAATGGACAAAAAAATATCAGTAGGAGTTTGAGTAACAATAATCCAATGCATATGATGAGTAACCATATAGTAACAAAGAGGTGAAAACAGTTGAAGAAATGTAATATTAAGTAGCAAAATTAAATTGTAAAACACATTTGCAATTAGCAGTTAGAAATATATGCATTCAGAGTATTCCATATAAGTGTCTTGAGTGGAGATGGTTTTTAAGACTGGCTAAATGAAAATTCAACTCCTTTCCGTAAAGATCCAATCCCACTATACTTGTACAGATAAAAGGTGAGCAGATTTCCAATGCATAGTAATCGATTTAATAGCACATGAAATTAATAAATCAAAAAATGTAATATCCGTATATTGTAAAGAAAGAGGTAGAGTGGAGTATTAACTTACAATTTCAAATGTTAGTGTAATGGTAATATGGAAGATTAAAGAAATGTTATCCCAAACATGAGACTAACATTGAAATATAATTGGACATTCAAAGAACAAATGCTTCAAACTACCAGGTTCGAGTGCCAACAATCTGAAGCATCACATAAATGTGCATCATATAATTTGACAGGAGACCAATAGATGTTATTTATTATAAATGAGTTAGATTGACAAATAGAGGAAAGTAACCAACTGAATTATTGCAAAGCCAAATGTTCTTTATTTGTAGTGGAGTATACTTAGTACCAAAAATAGGATTCCAAAATTTACACAAATTCATTAGGTGAGAAGAGTTATTAAATAACAATTTTGTTATAATTTTTAGAAGCAGTATGACCTGAAAAACTGTGAATAGTAAAGAAACATTTCATTTGTCAGTAGTGAGGGTGATGAACAGAAGAGTTATAAGCCTTTAGTATTGCATTGCATAATATAACATATTTACGATAATCAGAGGTTAGAATGTGGAATTTAACTTGTAAATCTGAGAAGGACAAGAATATATTGTTGTGACAAATGTCAGGAATGTAAAACATTCCTGCATCTATCCATTTATTCCAATTGGATACTAATGAATGTAGTTTGGTTTTAGAATTATACCATAATTATACTTTTTTAGAGTAGATAATCTTATTGATAAATAGGATATCCACAGAAGCTAAGGCAAGCTTTGATGAGAGTGGGAGAGTGAGACTTTAGTTTTTGAAGGTCCATGGGAAGAATAGCTGGTTAAGGAAAAGGTGCAGCAATATTCCTCTCTATAAGAACCCATTTGGGAGTGAGATATGGTTCTGGGTATGAGAACCAATGAACCCCTTGTGCAGTTAAAAAGGAGAGGTGATATTTCTGAAAGCTAGGAATGCCAAAACCTCTTTCCAATTTATTGACTAACTATCGTAATATTTTATAGTAGATCCATGAAGGTTTTATTATTCCAAAGGAATTTAATGTGAATTCTTTTAATATTTAAAAAAACGGTCACTGGAAATGACATGGGTAACATTGACAGTACATATAATATTTGTAGGTATATAACCATTTTTATAGCTTCAAGCTTGCCCCACCAAGACTATTGTAAGGATGACCATTTGTCTAATTTCTGTGTAAGTTTGGAAGTTAGTTGTTTATATATCAACAGTTCCCTTTATTGAATTTTAAAAATAAATTCCTAAATACTTGTACCCAGATAAGTTCCATATGATGTTAGTGCCACGTAAGATATCAGCTGTACAATAAACATATAGAGGAAAAAAATCAGTCTTATTAATGTTCAAGGTATAACTGGAAACCAAAGCGTAATCTTTGATTAGTTTAAATATAATGGGTATGGAGGTGATGGGGTCACTAATGCATAGTAGGATATCATCTGTATAATCAGAAATTGTAATAGTTGGGGTACGAATAGTGACTCTATCACACTACCGACAGGAATGGGAAAGAACCCTCTCCCAATGTCGTGAGGGCCGAGAGGAAATCTCATAAGGGAGTACACCCTCCCGTGTTTACAACACTGTACCACATAAAGTACTCCTTAGAAGCGAAGATGATACCCGCGTCATAACAATCCTAAAAGGTTTAGATGGGAAGTCCTGAGATGAAGAGACCCACTACGGAGTGGGGAAGGAAACAATTCCTTTTGTTTTAAATACCCTCACACACCCTAGTGGTGTCATGCTTCATCATCGGGTCACCCTAACGCCTAAAAGTCAGGGTGGGCTCGACCGTTTTTCAGGGAGCTCTTAGGAATAATAAGACCAGGGGAAAAATTAAAAACCTCCTACAAATCCCAGTATCCCTTTAATATTGGATTCGTTAGGGTTATTAAAAATATGTAAACAGGGGTCAGAATAGGAGTATTTATGGTCCTATGACCCTTCAGCCGACATGTTTCAGTCCTACTAGGGCCATGAAGGTCCCGGACTTTCTTCAGGGCAACAATACAACCTCCCTGGACAGCGCAAGAGGAAATTCCCTACACTGCTGATTCTCTAAGGGCAGATAGCTGCTCCTTAGTTAATTTGAAGATAATTTATCTTCTTGATCCTGTTAACGCTCCATCTGTAAGAACAAACAAAGACAAACAGGGCCAACAACATATATTACTCAAAGAGTACATTAAATTACTTCCCAATAGTGATGTGCTGGCCAGTGCACCAGTGTCATTAACTTGGTGTCAACAAACCCATCATTTCTTGTAACCACGCGGATCCGTGGTTATTACACACATATATAGTTTAATTTTTTACCACACTCTCATAGGTGGCATAGTATGGTGTAGTGGCGATATTTGTCGCATCCTATTGATTTTCACACTCTCGTGTTTGTGGTCTCAAAGTGTATACACCCGTGTCACTCTCACACTACAGCACTAGGCTGCTATCAATCACCGTGTTTTAGTCTCTCATACACAACATTCAGATTTATACCCTTACCCAGACATGGGCGAGGGAACTCTTCTCCGGGCACCTCGCAGAGTAAGGGGTAGCCCTGTTGTCAAACACTGCATATTGGCAAACAGTAACGCACCAGAAAAGGAAAGATAAAATCACCATAGCCTGTGAGCAGAAGGAAATACTCAAAATGCATGTTTAAAAGCAGGTGCGCACATACCTGTAATGCCATTCAGTACTAGAATTACTCACGTCATCACGGGTCCTCCCCCGCTCTCTCACCTACTCGGTGCGGGTCCCACGGGCCTTTGTGTGGAGACGCCAGTTATACGGTGTATAAATACCTCTAATGGGCGCGCCATAACTAATTCAACAGAACTAATTGGAGCGATCACGTGCGTGTGTCTACAGGTCAGGCGCCGTCGCGCAGCGTCACATCTGTGAATAGGATGCTGGGAAATGTAGTATTTTAACAAGTCTATTATGAATGCGCTGTACTGGATGGACTAGAACATACACCAGTGTGCGCGTCATTCAACAGATGCCGTCGCGGCCCGTATAAAGTATAAATAGAGTGCCAAGTTGTGTAAATTAAATAAATTTCAAACCTACTACAATTTAATGAACGAAAGCCAATTCTATTAGCACATCACCAGTTAGAGTGCTAGTGTCTGGCGGCCAAAGCTGAAAACAAACGGACTCGTTTGGAGAATACTGAACCTATTGGCAACCCAACACTGGTGAAATAAGTCTTATCCGTAAATCCAAATCAGGGCATTCTAGTATCAAAACAAATTGGAAAACTTTATTAAGACACCCAATATTGCTAGTCCTAGTATTAAGGGCTATTGCTGTTAAAGTATCAGTAACTGCCGTGCTGTGTTACATCTAGGAGTCAATGCAATGTGGGAAGAATGATCAACCAACATAAAGAGGAAGCACAAGTGTTACCTCCTATATATTTGATTCCACGGAATGGAATCATTCAGGCCGATAACGTGTGTCCTCAAACGGTAAACCCAACGTTGCTCACGTTCCAGTAATCTACTGCTGAGGTTACTTGTGCCACTCACTTTCTCTATGACTGTCCATTTAATATCTGTGTCACTGTGTTTTTGTTCAAGATAGTGAGCAGTGAGTTTGGTAGCTGTAATAGCCCTCCTAATCGTGCTTCTGTGCTCACCTATTCGTGTTTTTATTTTCTGCTAGTCATGCCTATATATAGAAGTTGGCATGGACACTTGATGACATATACAACGTTTTCACTATTACAATTAGTATGTGAGCGTTGTTCCCAAGGTGATGTCATACCAAGATCGATTTGTTTGGTGTGTTCCGTAAGAGGGCAAGCCACACATGACCCACAGGGATAATGACCTGAAACTGGTGGCTTGTTAAAAAGTGTAAGCTGATTCAGCGTCTTTTGTCTATGCATTTTAGTATGGACCAGTGTATCTCTTAAACTTTTATTCCTCTTGAAAGAGAACATAGGTTTCTCAAATGTAAGTTTGTTAGATGTTAATACCGGCCATTTTTTATTTATAATCTTTTTAATATTGTTAGACAAGGAGTTATAGGTAGTGACACATATCAACATATCCTTTTGCGGTTTTTCATGGGTTTCGAGCAAAGCCTCCGTGGGGTGTTACGCGATCTTTTATTAGCCCGTTCAATGATTTTATCTGGGTATGCCTTCTGTTGTAGTTTAATAGTAAGGAGGGCTGCTTCCTTCTTATAATCTTGTAAGTTGGTACAGTTTCTACGGACCCGGAGAAATTGGCCCACTGGTAAGTTCTCCTGAGTGCACGAGGATGTGCACTATCAAAGTGCAACAGACTATTCCTGTCTGTAGGTTTGGTATATAATGAACTAATAAGGGTACCGCCACTAGCGATCAAGTTTACATCTAGAAAAGAAACTGTTCCACTATTCCACTTACAGATGTTATTGGAGTAAGGGTTATTGGGCCAAATGTGTTGATCTTCAAAATGGCCCATATAGAGACACGCTATGCTCGGCGCAAAGGTGCTGCCCATGGAAGTGCCAATAACATCTGTAAGTGGTTCAGGTATATCGATGACATCTTGGTCATCTGGAAGGGAGATAATTCTGATTTGAATAACTTTCTCATCTGGATTAATCAACTGAATCCACATCTAAACTTCACCATGACCACGAATAGTGGAACAGTTTATTTTCTAGATGTAAACTTGATCGCTAGTGGCGGTACCCTTATTAGTTCATTATATACCAAACCTACAGACAGGAATAGTCTGTTGCACTTTGATAGTGCACATCCTCGTGCACTCAGGGAGAACTTACCAGTGGGCCAATTTCTCTGGGTCCGTAGAAACTGTACCAACTTACAAGATTATAAGAAGGAAGCAGCCCTCCTTACTATTAAACTACAACAGAAGGCATACCCAGATAAAATCATTGAACGGGCTAATAAAAGATCGCGTAACACCCCACGGGAGGCTTTGCTCGAAACCCATGAAAAACCGCAAAGGATATGTTGATATGTGTCACTACCTATAACTCCTTGTCTAACAATATTAAAAAGATTATAAATAAAAAATGGCCGGTATTAACATCTAACAAACTTACATTTGAGAAACCTATGTTCTCTTTCAAGAGGAATAAAAGTTTAAGAGATACACTGGTCCATACTAATATGCATAGACAAAAGACGCTGAATCAGCTTACACTTTTTAACAAGCCACCAGTTTCAGGTCATTATCCCTGTGGGTCATGTGTGGCTTGCCCTCTTACGGAACACACCAAACAAATCGATCTTGGTATGACATCACCTTGGGAACAACGCTCACATACTAATTGTAATAGTGAAAACGTTGTATATGTCATCAAGTGTCCATGCCAACTTCATATATAGGCATGACTAGCAGAAAAATAAAAACACGAATAGGTGAGCACAGAAGCACGATTAGGAGGGCTATTACAGCTACCAAACTCACTGCTCACTATCTTGAACAAAAACACAGTGACACAGATATTAAATGGACAGTCATAGAGAAAGTGAGTGGCACAAGTAACCTCAGCAGTAGATTACTGGAACGTGAGCAACGTTGGGTTTACCGTTTGAGGACACACGTTATCGGCCTGAATGATTCCATTCCGTGGAATCAAATATATAGGAGGTAACACTTGTGCGTCCCTCTTTATGTTGGTTGATCATTCTTCCCACATTGCATTGACTCCTAGATGTAACACAGCACGGCAGTTACTGATACTTTAACAGCAATAGCCCTTAATACTAGGACTAGCAATATTGGGTGTCTTAATAAAGTTTTCCAATTTGTTTTGATACTAGAATGCCCTGATTTGGATTTACGGATAAGACTTATTTCACCAGTGTTGGGTTGCCAATAGGTTCAGTATTCTCCAAACGAGTCCGTTTGTTTTCAGCTTTGGCCGCCAGACACTAGCACTCTAACTGGTGATGTGCTAATAGAATTGGCTTTCGTTCATTAAATTGTAGTAGGTTTGAAATTTATTTAATTTACACAACTTGGCACTCTATTTATACTTTATACGGGCCGCGACGGCATCTGTTGAATGACGCGCACACTGGTGTATGTTCTAGTCCATCCAGTACAGCGCATTCATAATAGACTTGTTAAAATACTACATTTCCCAGCATCCTATTCACAGATGTGACGCTGCGCGACGGCGCCTGACCTGTAGACGCACGCACGTGATCACTCCAATTAGTTCTGTTGAATTAGTTATGGCGCGCCCATTAGAGGTATTTATACACCGTATACCTGGCGTCTCCACACAAAGGCCCGTGGGACCCGCACCGAGTAGGTGAGAGAGCGGGGGAGGACCCGTGATGACGTGAGTAATTCTAGTACTGAATGGCATTACAGGTATGTGCGCCTGCTTTTAAACATGCATTTTGAGTATTTCCTTCTGCTCACAGGCTATGGTGATTTTATCTTTCCTTTTCTGGTGCGTTACTGTTTGCCAATATGCAGTGTTTGACAACAGGGCTACCCCTTACTCTGCGAGGTGCCCGGAGAAGAGTTCCCTCGCCCATGTCTGGGTAAGGGTATAAATCTGAATGTTGTGTATGAGAGACTAAAACACGGTGATTGATAGCAGCCTAGTGCTGTAGTGTGAGAGTGACACGGGTGTATACACTTTGAGACCACAAACACGAGAGTGTGAAAATCAATAGGATGCGACAAATATCGCCACTACACCATACTATGCCACCTATGAGAGTGTGGTAAAAAATTAAACTATATATGTGTGTAATAACCACGGATCCGCGTGGTTACAAGAGATGATGGGTTTGTTGACACCAAGTTAATGACACTGGTGCACTGGCCAGCACATCACTATTGGGAAGTAATTTAATGTACTCTTTGAGTAATATATGTTGTTGGCCCTGTTTGTCTTTGTTTGTTCTTACAGATGGAGCGTTAACAGGATCAAGAAGATAAATTATCTTCAAATTAACTAAGGAGCAGCTATCTGCCCTTAGAGAATCAGCAGTGTAGGGAATTTCCTCTGCGCTGTCCAGGGAGGTTGTATTGTTGCCCTGAAGAAAGTCCGGGACCTTCATGGCCCTAGTAGGACTGAAACATGTCGGCTGAAGGGTCATAGGACCATAAATACTCCTATTCTGACCCCTGTTTACATATTTTTAATAACCCTAACGAATCCAATATTAAAGGGATACTGGGATTTGTTGGAGGTTTTTAATTTTTCCCCCTGGTCTTATTATTCCTAAGAGCTCCCTGAAAACGGTCGAGCCCACCCTGACTTTTAGGCGTTAGGGTGACCCGATGATGAAGCATGACACCACTAGGGTGTGTGAGGGTATTTAAAACAAAAGGAATTGTTTCCTTCCCCACTCCGTAGTGGGTCTCTTCATCTCAGGACTTCCCATCTAAACCTTTTAGGATTGTTATGACGCGGGTATCATCTTCGCTTCTAAGGAGTACTTTATGTGGTACAGTACGAATAGTGACACCTTTATTTTCTGCCGAGTTACGTAAGTGGCATAGTAAAGGTTTGACAGCTAATAAAAATAATAGGGGGCACAATGGACTTGTGCCTGTACACAAAGGAAAAGATGTAGAGATAATACCATTAACATATATAGTTGCCATGGGAGAGGAATATAATGCACTAACCATTGAAATAAATGTGATACCAAAACAGAACGTTTACATAGTTTTAAAAAAATTCCACTTATCTTTATCAAATGCTTTCTCAGCATCTAATGATAGCAGACCACTAGGAGTTTTAGTGTTATGTAGGGAGACAATTGCGTGACAAACAAGTCTGGTACTGTGCGCTGATAGTCTTCCCTTCATGAAACCTGTTTGGTTCGATTGAATATTAGCATTTAGTACAGGAGACAATCTAGTTGCAAGAATCTTGGCATATATTATACAATCTTGGTTAATAAGTGAAATGGACAGTAGTTTGGAAGTAGTTTGGGGTCTTTATCTGGTTTAGGGAGAAAAATAATTGTTGCATTTTAAAAAGATCCTTCAACAGAGGCATTGATAACAAAATCCCGGAATAAGAATAAAAGCACTGGGGCTAATTGACTGGTGAAAGTTTTGTAGAATTCTGCTGGAGTGCCTCCAGGCCCTGGTGATTTTTTTGAATTTAGAGATTTGATTGCAGAGCATAACCTCCTCTATAATTAAAGGGGTATCAAGGGTAGTTCTGTTAGAGCGTGATAGTGTTGGTAAATTGCAATGGTGAAGAAAGTGATCAATTGTTGCAACTTGAGCATCCTGGGGTTTGCTATAGAGATTTGAATAAAACTGTTGAAATTCTTTAACTATTTCTGTGGCGGATAGTATCAGTTGTCCCGTGGAGTTATGAATAGCATGGATCTGATTCGCCACTTTTTAAATTCGTAAATAATTACCAAATATATGACCGACTTTGTTAGCATTAAGTTGGAAATTGACTTTTTGTTTACAGAGATAAAGGTGCACTCGCTTACTAAGCAGAGTATTGTATTCGTCACAAAGATTTTGTAATTTTGTTTTGAATTGCATATCTGAGGAAGTTATAAAATGTTTCTCAGCTATGACAATTTGTTGTTCTAATGCTTGTAATATGGCATTAAAAGATTTATAGTCATGTGCTATTATAGAAATAGTGACACATTTTATAAATGCTTAAAACGCATCCCAATTAATTTATGATGTATTGTTAGTGTTATTGTTACTTAAATATTCATTGATAGCAGATAATATTTTATGTTGATTTGAGTCAGAGAGTGCAATATCAGTGTTTATTCTCTATCTGTGTGTAGGTTGAGGAATGTCAGTTAAAATTAGAGAAAAGGAAATTAAAGGATGGTCTGATATAGTAATAGGTTCTATTCTGGGATTAGAAATCATATGAGTTACATTTCGGGACGATAACATATCATCTATGCGTGAGTGTGCAAGGGAAAAGAAGGTAAAACCTTTATTAATAGGGTGTGTGAGTCTCCACTGGTCCACTAATTTAGTATTTGATAGAAATGCTTTAAATAAAGCATGACATTTTGTGGGGTGCTAGTTAACAGTGGAGATTCTATTCCGCCTTTTTACTAGATGACGTAAACCTTTAACATCGAGCGAAGCAATGTTTAAGGTACAACTTTTAGCCTTAATAAAGTATAGTTTTCAGATAAATTACCATAAACTAGGGGAAAAGTAGAGGACAGAAAAACTGAGTGAAGATAAAGTAAAAAAGTAGCCCATAAATAAAGACAAACAAACGAACAGGACATAAAGAGCCTCTTGAAGAGGAACACATTAAAGAAAATAGTGAAACTACGAAGAGGCAATCCATGAATTAGATGGGACACCATATTGCCTACTGAAGGGAGAAACAAAACAATAATAAGTATGCAACATGAAAGATCAAGTATTAGGTATTGAAGAATGTAGGTACCTTCCCACTGGAGTATGGAAATCAAGATATGCAAGTAGATCTGCAGGTGACGTGAAAGATTTAGTCACATCATTCTTCAATATGCGCATAACTGCTGGGTCAAGCAAACCATACATGTATCCAGCTTCTTTCAATCTGGGGCGTAGTTCTGAGAATTGTTTGCACATGGCAACTGTTTCTTTTGCGAAATCTTGGTGAATGTAGATTTTATGTCCTTCCACTATTAGTGTTAGAATCTCATGAACAGCCTTCCGGTTAAGTATTAGATGATGGTGACAGAATACTTTGAAGATTGCTTGTCGTGGTTTAGAATGATTGCGATGAGAAGGTACACAATGAGCCTTATCAACTTCGAACTTTTCAGGAAATGTTATTTTTAGTAGTGAGGGTATAAGATTTTCCAATAAGGATCTGCAATTCTGACCAGCAGTGTTTTCTGGCAAATTGAAAATGGGTAAATTATATTAACAATTTCTTTTTTAGAGGTCTAAAAGCTGTTTTGTCATAGGTGGTATGAGGTTAACTTGGGGTGTTAACTGGTCAATTGCAGTATTATTATTTCAAATTTTTATGGTATTATCAGATATCTTCATAGTGAGGTCCGCCATGTCCCTCTGAATAGCATCAATATTATTGTGTATGGTATGAATTTCTTGCAATATCTTTGCCATTGATTCACCATGTGAATCCACCATTTTAATTTTTGCAGGAGAAGAAGATGCTTGTTATGGAGACTTTGAGGTGATTTAATATCCATTCTAAGTATAATATAGGGATCTCTCTTTGTTGAAAAATAATAAAATTAAATATGCAAGTGTAGGGTTAACACTATATACTCCAATAATGGTGACTGAAAGGAGAAAAGAGCCAGTAAATAGCAAATATGAGGGCAATAGGGTAACTTTATGTAATTACCAGGCAACAATATTTGCAGACCTCATCTTTAAAAAGGAGAGGGAAATTGTGAAAACGGTATCTTTAAGAGGGAACAAAGAGGTTGCTAGGACTGCCTTCCTTTAGCCTTGCCTTCCTCAAGTTCTCTGCTGGTGTCCAATCACCTTACAAAAACGTCCTTATGGAGAAACAAGAGACTCCGGGGTCACAGAGACACCACTAAAGCTGGTAAGTGTAGTCCAGGGGGTTGAAGAAGCAGAAAATACACTAAACTAGAGGAAAAATGTTGCTATTCGACGTTAAAAATCGTAGATAATAGCAGGTTGAAACGGAACTTACAGAGCGTCCGCCATCTTGGAAAATGCACGCTTCCTCAGTCCCATTTCTTAATGTTTTGTGAGAAGTAGAATTCATACACATAGCTCAGGCACATGCATCAGTTGTCTGTTCTGTACCATTTCAAGTATTTCAATAATTTTTTCCAATATAAGTCCTTCCTCTCTCTCTCTATATTATCTACTGGCGGTCGCCAGTAGATAGTTATAGTTGGGACCTATTTTCCATAGGAAATTCACAACATTCTATTTCCAATAACTTTGGCGCCGGTTGATGAATCTTCGCGAAATTTTCAAAACTCGTGGGGCGCTCCGGTCTGCTCCTATCCTGAAAGTTTCGGGGTGATTCGGCAAGCGGGGGCCGAGAAAAAAGGGGGGCCCCAAAACGTGTTTTCTCCATGTTAATTCCCATAGGAAACTTTATGCACGGCTACAGCCCGAACTGCTGAACGGAATTACACCAAATTTGGCAAAGAGGTAGTTCTTGGTTCAGAAAGAACCCTTTTTGTTAAATGGTGTAAATCCGTTCAGTAGTTGCTGAGAAAATCAAAAGTAAAAACACATATATATCTATGGCCGCGGAGGATCCACGCTACCCTGCAGATTAGGATCCGCGCACCCTGCCGATCACGAGCTGCATTGTAATTGGTTGTGAACACTCTAAACCAGGAACTGTTGGTAGCCATCTTGTGCCTCGGTAGAGCGAGGCACAAGATGGCAGTAAAATGAAGGCGTAAAGAAGAAGAGGGGCAGGGTTGAAACACCCTGACCCCGTAGGTCTGCTTAGGGGTCCTAGAAGGACTTCTAGGGCTAAAAAAGCATTTTTTTTTTTAAACGCCGCGATACGCGTAGGGTGCGCGGATCCAGCCGCAAAAATGAAAAAAGGTAGCACAGGCTCCCGCGCTTCGTTTAATTAAAGCCCCCCGGGTGGGCCAGGTCCCGGGGGCATGTGAAAAAAAAGTGTGGGGGGGCCCTAATCCCCCCCACACTGCCCCGGGGACCGCCACCCCCCCTGGGCAAAGTATGAATATTTGCAGGGGGGCACACGGGCCCCCCCGCAGCCCCAGGGACCGCCACCCCCCGGGACTTTAAAAAAAAAAAAAAAATTAACCTGTATGGGGGGGGCTCGAGCCCCCCCACACGCCCCGGGGACCACCACCCCCCAAGGCTTTACATTAAGTGAGAGGGGGGCCGTGCGGCCCCCCTCCTGGAGCCAATGATGGCCCTGGGGACCGCCACCCCCCAGGGCCGGCTCCTGCAGTGTCTCGGGTGCCCACCCCCGGGACACTGCTGTTTGCTATGGCAGGGCGGGAGCCTCGTGGCTCCCGCCCTGCCATAGCAAACTTGGTTTGGATTTTGAAAGAGAGAGCAGGAAAACCTGCTCTCTCTTTCAAAATGCAAACCGGATTGCTTTTCCACACGGGGAGCTGCATGTTAGCAGCTCCCCATGTGGAAAAGCAATGCCGGCTCCCGAAGGACGCGGGGAGCCGGCGGGACCGTGGGGGCACTGGGGCTCCCCCCACTGTCTCCATCATTATGTATAGGCCCCGGGGGATGGGGTCCCGGGGAGAATATAAATTAGTGGTAGTAGCTACATTTTTTACGGAAAAATTTGGAGTCGCGACTCCAGTGCGGCGCTCAGCGCGGCCCCCTGGTGTGAACGCGTTGGGTGCGCGACTCCCAGTGCGGCCCCCTGGTGTGAACGCGTTGGGTGCGCGACTCCAAAAAAAAAAAGAAGAAAAAATAAAAAATACCGAAAATAATATACATTTATTAAAAAAATATATAAAACAAAAAAAACAATATTTCAGTTACAATATTTTTAAAAAAATTTTTTCCATTTATATTAAAAATATATAATATAATTAAAAAAATAAAATATGTAAAAATAAACCGTTAAAGATCTGTAGAAAATCAGTATCAAAAAAATACATATAACTATTATTACATTTAAAAATTATCATTTAAAAAACCTTCGAAATTCACTGACAAAACCATAGGTTTCAGACATGTTATAGTTAGGAATTAGCATTTAAAAAACCTTAGAAATTCACTGAAAAAACCATAGGTTTCAGGGCTGTTATAGTTAGCTGGACATTTCACTCGTACAAAACCATAGAAATTCCCCCGTTATAGTTAGTTCAGCTAACTATAACTCGCGCCCCCGCAATGCACTGCTGCTGACGTCACATATTACATCACTCATGAAATGGTCAGTGACATCACTGATGACATCACTGATGACATCTCAAATGACATCTCAAATGACATCACTGATGACATCACTGATGACATCATCCAGTGACTGTGTGTTTCTGTAAAGTTTAAATATGTGTAATATATATAGGGAAAGGCGTATTGAAGAATGAGTGGGTGTATAAGTGTCTGAATGGATGATTTAGTAGGTGCGTGACTGATTCTATAAGTGAGTGATTAAACGTATCTTACTGAATGCTTGGGTAAGTGACGAAACTGTGTGAATGTCTGTATCCGTCTGTCTGTTGATGTGTAAGCGGCTGCATGGGTTTCTGAATAGCTACATGAGTGTCTATATGGGTTATGGATTGGTTGTCTGAGTATCTGTATGGGTGCCTGAGTGTTTTTCTGGGTGGGGGTGTGTGACTCTGTGCATAGATGTGTGAGTGGTTGATTCACTGGGTGCATGGTTTCAAGAGTGCATCTGTGATGGACTGTATGGGTGGGTGAGTGTGTGTATGGGTGTATTAGTGAGTGAATGTATATCTCAGTGGTACATGTGTGAGTAACTACATATGTGAAAGGCAGTATATATGTGTGTTGGAGTATATAAATGGGTATAAGTGAGAGTGTGTGATTGTGAGAGTGGCTGTATGGATGAGTGTGTGCTTGTATCAGTGATTGTATAAGAGCGTAAGAATGTGCTAGTATTTGTATGAGTAAGTGAGCTGGTGTGTGTATAACTGTATAGGTGAGTAAATGGGAGTGTGATTAATTATTTCCATGACTGACTAGGTGTTTGAGTACCTCTATGGATGAGTGGCGGTGTGTCAGTGTCTATATAGCTGTATGAGTGCATATGATAGTCCTGTACTGAGTCACCGTAAGTATGAGTGACTGTACGGGTGAGTGAGTGGATGTGTGTGTATACCTAAGAATCAGTGAGTGGGTATGTAGTTATTGGTGTTGGAGTGTCTATGGTTTAGATGAAGGCAGTCTGTAATTTAGAGTGGGTGTGTCAAAGGTTATATTAGGGTGTGAGAAGATGCATCAAATTATCACATGGATGATGTCATCAGTGATGTCATCAGTGATGTCACTGACCATGTCATGAGTGATGTAATATGTGACGTCATCAGCAGTGCATTGCGGGGCGCGAGTTATAGTTAGCTGAACTAACTATAACGGGGAATTTCTATGGTTTTGTACGAGTGAAATGTCCAGCTAACTATAACAGCCCTGAAACCTATGGTTTTTTCAGTGAATATATATATATATATATATATATTAATCCAAAAGTTCCAAATATATATATATATATATATATATATATATATATATATATATTACCTACTGGCGGTCGCCAGTAGGTAGTTATAGTTAGGACATAGTTTCCATAGGAAAAGTGTTTTTTGTTTTCCCAATAACTTTGGCGTCGTTTGACGAATCTTCGCGAAATTTTCAAAACTAGTGGCCCGCTCCGGTCAGCTCCTGTCTTGAAAGTTTCGGGGTGATTTGTCAAGCGGGGGCCGAGAAAAAAGGGGGGTCCCAAAACGTGTTTTCCCCATGTTCATTTCCATAGGAAACTTTAGACAAAGCTACAGCCCGAACTGCTGAACGGAATTACACCAAATTTGGTTAAAAGGTAGCCCTTGGTTCAGAAAGAGCCCTTTTAGTTAAATGGTGTAAATCCGTTCAGTAGTTGCTGAGAAATTAAAGAAAAGAAAACTTTCAATATCTGGGCGGAGCCTAACCACACACGCACGAGCTTGCCTCTGATTGGCTGCCAACACTTCAAACCAGGAAGTGTTGGCAGCCATCTTGTGCCTCGGACTGAGGGAGAAATGAAAAGGTAAAAGAAAGATATAAAAAAACAAGAAAAGGGGGCAGGGTAAAAACACCCTGACCCCTAGGCCTGCTCAGGGGGTCCCACAAGGACCCCCCGAGCCCAAAAAAGCATTTTTTTTTTTAAACG
Source organism: Calotriton arnoldi (assembly GCA_963921515.1). NCBI lineage: Eukaryota > Metazoa > Chordata > Amphibia > Caudata > Salamandridae > Calotriton > Calotriton arnoldi. Next base: position 996,620 of record CAWUFW010005738.1, read on the forward strand.
GCGGAATTCGCGTTGAGGTCGCAAATCCCGCCGGAAAAAAAAAAAAAAATGAAGCGCAGGCTTCTGCGCTTCATTTTAATGAGGCCCCCGGGTGGGCCAGGTCCCGGGGGCAATGCGAAAAAGAAATTGCTGCGCGTGCGCTCTGGTGAGACGCTAAGGACACCATGCCGCTGGTGGTGCTGTGCGGATTCCCCTGCAGTGGGAAAGGCCGGCGTGTGCGGGAGTTGCAGGAACGGCTTTCTCAAGCAGGGTCACGGAAGGTGCAGGTGGTGGGTGACGAATCCTTAGGAGTGGACAGAAACGCCGTGTATGCAGGTAACGGGGCTTGGTACTGTAATTGAACACACGCTCTGTAATTTTCCGGGGCAGTGGCTTCGGCGCTCTCCCACCCGCAGGGCCTGTGACAGCCCATTCTCTGGTTGATTTACGAGCGACAAATGGCGCTTTTTACTTTGCTTAAAGTACAGGCTGCCCCACAAGCTCGAAATTCTGCTGCTTTCTATGAGTATTCCCTGACAGTAATGATGAGGTACTGGGACGGTCAAGTGCCGCGCATTTTGCATGTTCGTCCTGCAGTCGTGTCCCTCTGCGCATCTGCCCTCACTGAGGCATTGCGGGCGAGTCAAGGCAGAGTACCACTGCAAGTTAGCAGTACAAAAGTTCTCTTAAATAAACCGATTTTGTTTAAAAACAAAAAAAAGTAAATTCAGATGCAGACCGACAAAAACACAAGAAAGTGCCTCAGTGATACTTAACATTTTAATAGCACCGGTCTGGCCCACCCAATTAATCGCACTGCTGATTGACACTACTCTTACCACCCAATGAATCGCACTGCCGATTGACACTACTCTTACCACCCAATGAATCGCAATGCCGATTCACACTTCCCTTAAAGCGTGTTTAGAGTAGATTCATTATTTCTGGGGAAACTGAACCATAAACCAACTAATAAACGGATGCACGCCGTGCAGGAACGAGATAAGACTTAAGTGCACACCATAAACAAAATAAGTCAGTTTCAACTGTATTACTGAATTTAACTGCCTGGTGATAAGGAAGTAGGTGCATTAACAATTGAAATAAACTTTCGTGTTACCTGTCGCCCCTTCGTGCCACAGGTAGACGGCTCAGCTGCCTTCCTGTGAAATATACACAGGGAAGAAACTAGAGATGGTTTAATAAGAAAGTGCCAATAGCCACCATGGCAAATGCCCTATGCCTAAGGGAGGGAAAACAACCCTCTCTCCGTGCTCCCCACAGCTGTAAACTGTCCGGCCACTTCATGGGGTGCCCCCTCCCATTGTCCTAGGCAGTGTGACCTAATAAAGTGGTCCAACTCACATCGTCTCCCAATAAAAAAAGTATATTCAACTTGGCGTCAAAGGGAAAATAGGCAGGGCTGACTTTGCTGCAGGCTTTAGAACTGTACAAAACGTTACCCTGTCCTCGTTTTTGCCGGACATGCTTAGTGCGTTTAGGCTTTGTTCCATGTTTCTTTCTCCTGGCTTTGCTACACTTAATCAGTGCTGCTCTCAAATTTGGTTACGTGCTTGGATTATGTTTTGGCAGCAGCAGCCCAGCTCGCCCATGTCAAGGGCTGGCCCAGATTGAGGGGCACCCATTGTTCCACATTTTGGTCCCCCCCCACCTCCCATTGTTCCACATTTTGCCCCCCCACCACTTTTAACCCTTTCAAAAGACAAGCAGGTCACCCTTTTAGCCTATGAGCTATGAAAGAGGAACCTATTGTTACTTAGGAGCAGTGCTTTAAACAAGTGTAGGTCCTTATTCTTTAGAGTACCTGTTTGCTTCTTAGAAATGCAGTTATTCTCATTAAATGTAATGCAGCAGTGCTTGAGAAGTGCAGGTACTCTCCCGTTTAAATTGGAGAAGTGCAGGTACTCAGTACCGGAGAGTACCTGCCCATTTAAAGAACTTGTTAGGAATAAGGGGTTGCAGCACAGGAGGGTTTGTGCTCCAATACGGCTTCAGGAACCCGTTCATCTGTTGAGATGCAAATGTAGCTACTTGCAGATAAATAGCCCTAAACGTGTTAGTGAATACCGTGTTGGGTACATGTTCTGGCAGAATGCTCTTGATGATTATTTATTAAATTAAACTTGGTTTATAGTGTGAGATATTGTTAGATTAATGGACATAAACACAGGGAAAGTATGGTTTGCCCAGGGTCAAACAGTTTCTTAAAGTAGTAGACCCAAGACTGCAGTACACTACTACTTGCTGCAAAGACCACCATATCGCATTTTGTTGAATATGCCATGAGACTAGACTCTTCTCCGACAGGTACTAATTAGTTTACTTCTTTTTTTAACCACACCCTTAGGAGTACTTTTTACATTGATGCTAATTACTCTCCAATAATTTTAAAAAGTGATTACCCAGGAGCACATAATTCGATCAAATGGTAGGCTGGGATTGAAAACTTTGTCTTAATGTTATGTTTCCAACTAATCATATAGACCACAGCTGGGGTGGCAGTGATTCTGATGGCAAGGCCAAGGGGCAGCCCTACTCAGAAATGTCACTATGTTGTGATCTCTGTCCCAGCTTTAGAATACGGTGTTTATTTCCAGTACATTCAATTTGTAAAACTGACATTAAATGTCAAGTATCCTAGCTCCATGGCTAAAACATACCAGGCACTAAGTGGGTCCTGGGCAGTATTCATGATAATTTCTGATCTTTCCATTGGCTCTACACAGCTTAAGACTATTTCGTTCCATTTTCTAAATTTGTCTTGCAAACATTTCTCTCCCACTTTACAGAGTGCTGGCACTCAGGTCAGTCAATGTCTTTTCCATTTATTGGCACCCGGTTAAAAACATTCCAGGATCAGATATAAACAGCAATGTTCATTAACTGTAGCTTCTGGTTTCCAAAGATGCATTTCGGCTGTTTAAACAGCCTTTTTCAATTTGATCAGTCGCCATTTTCTAGCCCAGTATATGCTTGCTTCATTAGTAAAAACTGAAGATGTACTTCATGTGCAACGAGTTCTTAATTTTTAAAAGTCCTATAATTGTTGTAGTCTCTTTGCGCCTATTTTATTTAAATTGTCTTCTTTTTTGTTTCCAATTCCTGCACCAGTGTGCTCCAAAGATAAATGTTGCGCAAAAGTTATCCCATGTTTATTATATTCAAAAGCAAGCCACACATTCCATTAATTCCATTACTTTAAGCAAGCAAAATTCAACAAGTGCCGCTTTTTTATTCACTCCTCGTAACGTGGTGCATCAAATTGTATGCAAACCTGCACTCACCACAGGCCAGTGCCTTTGGTTCCCTGCTTGCTGCTTCTGGCATCGGTTCACTATTCACTGTAATGCACAGGGGTTCATGCAGCTTGTCCAGCCCCCGCCAAGAGAGTCAAGAGACTCTCAGCGTTGGACCTTTCACTGCTACTCCTGCCTCTAATCCACCGTTCCAGTTTTCCCATGCCTGGGGGCTAGCCGGTGATTGCTGTGCAAAACGAAAAGATGTACGGTTCTCGGCTTGCTGCCTAACCGCAGGTGGTGCTCAGTTTAAGGCATCACTGCTAACGCCTTTGTATTCCATCAAACATTTTTCTCCCACTTCACAGAGAGCTGGCACTCAGATCAGGTAATGTCTTTTCCATTTATTGGCACCCTGTTACAAACATTCCAGGATCAGATTCAAACAGCAATGTGGATTAACTGCAGCTTCTGGTTTCCACAGACTTTTTCAATTTGACCAGTCGCCATTTTCTAGCCCAAAATATGCTTGCTTCATTAGTAAAAACTGAAGATATACTTCATGTGTGACAAGTTCTTAATTTTTAAAAGTCCTATAATTGCTGTAGTCTCTTTGCGCCTATTTTATTTAACTTTTCTTCGTTTTTTTGGTTTCCAATTCCTGCACCAGTATGCTCCAAATCTTGTGCAAAGTTATCCCGTGTGTATTATATTCAAAAGCAAGCCACACATTCAATTAATTCCATTTCTTTCAGCAAGTATATATATATATATATATATATATATATATATATATATATTCTCTAAAAAAACATAGGTTTCAGGGACGTTATAGTTAGAAATTAGCATTTAAAAAACCTTTGAAATTCACTGAAAAAACCATAGGTTTCAGGCACGTTATAGTTAGAAATTAGCATTTAAAAATCCTTAGAAATTCACTGAAAAAACCATAGGTTTCAGGGACGTTATAGTTAGTTCGACATTTCACTCGTACAAAACCAGAGAAATTCGGCCGTTATAGTTAGTAGAGCTAACTATAACTAGCGCCCCCGCAATGCACTGCTGATGACGTCACATATTACATCACTCATGACATGGTCAGTGACATTTAAAAAAAAAAAAAGTTCGGTGGGATTCGCGAACCCTATGTGAGTCACACCGAATTTTTTTTTTTTTTTTTAAAATGAAGCGCGGTTTCCCGCACTTCATTTTAATAAGCCCCCGGGTGGGCATGGTCACGGGGGCACTCCAGGTTTATGAGCAGGGGCCCACAGGGGCCCCCGCAGCCCCGGGAACTGCCACCTCCCCGGGGCTTTACTGATAATGCATGGGGGCACACGCCCCCCTCAGCCCCAGGGACCGCCAACCCCTCCGAGACTATTCATAAAAAATACGTGGAGGGGCTCCTGCCCCCCCACGCTGCCCCGGGGACCGCCACCTCCCTGGGGCATTGCTGTAATTATGGGCGGGGGCCTCATGGGCCCCCCCAAGCCCCGGGGACCGCCACCTCCCTGGGGCTTTAATTCAAATTAAGAAGTGTGGGGGGGGCTCCTGCCCCTCGCCACACTGCCCCGGGGACCGCCACCTCCTCGGGGCATCACTGGTATTATTGGCAGGGGGGCCTCGCGGGCCCCCCAAGTCCCGGGGACCGCCACCTCCCCGGGGCTTTAATTCAAATTAAGAAGTGTGGGGGGCTCCTCCCCCTCATCACATTGCTCCAGGGACAGCCACCTCCCCAGGGCATCACTGGTATTATGGGCGGGGGGCCTGATGGGCCCCCCAAGCCCCGGGGACCGCCACCTCCCCGGGGCTTCAATTGAAATAAATAAGTGTGCGGGGGCTCCTGCCTCCCCCACACTGCCCCGGGGACCACCACCTCCCCGGGGCACTAATTATGTTAATGCTGGGGTCCGTTGCGGACCCCCGGCCCCGGGGACAACCACCTCCCTGGGGCTTTAAACACTAAGGGAGGGGGGCCGCGCGGCCCCTCTCCTGGAGCCTTCGATTTCCCTTGGGACCGCCACCCCCCAGGGCTGGCTCCAGAAATGTCCCAGGGTGCCCACCCCCTGGACATTGCAGTTTGTAATGGCAGGGTGCTCCCGCCCTGTCATTGCAAACTTCTGCTTCGCTTCATGGAAGCGAGAGCAGGAAACATGCTCTCGCTTTCATGAAGCAAAGCAAATTGCTTTTGGACAAGGGGAGCTGCATATCAGCAGTTCCCCTTGTCCAAAAGCAATGCCGGCTCCCGCAGGAGGCGGGGAGCCGGCTGGGCCCGCCGGGGCATTGGGGCTCCAAAACGTTAACAAAAATGCAGCGACAAGTGTTACAGCGTGGTGGAAGGCCCTTTGCAAACCTAAAATGGTCACCTGTTACATATTGCTTAAATTGGTACTAATGGTGTGCAAACCACTCTTGCTTCTTTCTGCGCCTCTCTTGCCTCTTTCTGCATTTCTGTCGCCTCTTTCTGCATTTCTGTTGCTTCTTTCTGCACCTTTCTTTCTTTTTCTGAACTTCTCTTGCCTATGTCTGCATATCTCTTCTACTTTCTGCACCTCTCTTGCCCCCTTCTGCACATCTCTTCTACTTTCTGCACCTCTTGCCTCTTTCTGCACCCCTCTTGCCTCTTTCTGCACCCCTCTTGCCTCTTTCTGCACCCCTCTTGCCTCTTTCTGCACCCTTCTTCCCTCTTTCTGCACCTCTCTTGCCTCTTTCTTCACCCCTGTTCCCTCTTTCTGCACCCCTGTTCCCTCTTTCTGCACCTCTCCAGCCTGTTTCTGCACCTCTCCTGCCTGTTTCTGCACCTTTCCTGCCTCTTTCCGGACCCCTCTTGGCTCTTTCTGCACCCTTCTTCCCTCCTTCTGCACCCCTCTTGCTTCTTTCCGTACCCCTCTTCCCTCTTTGTGCAACTGTCTTGCCTCTTTCTGCACCTCTCCTGCCTCTTTCTGCACCTCTCCTGCCTCTTTCTGCACCCCTCTTCCCTCTTTCTGCATCTCTCTTGCCTCTTTCTGCACTTCTCTTGCCTTCTTCGGCACCTCTGTTGCTTCTTTCTGAATTTCTCTTACCTCTTTCTGCACCCCTCTTGCCTCTTTCTGCACCTCTGTTGGTTCTTTCTGCACTGCTCTTGCTTCTTTCTGCACCTCTTTTGCCTGTTTCTGCAACTCTCTTGCCTTTTTCTGCACTTCTTTTGCCTCCTCCTGCACCTCTGTTGCTTCTTTCTGTACTTCTCTTGCCTTTTTCTGCATCCCTCTTGCTTCTTCCTGCACCTCTGTCGCTTCTTCCTGCAGCTCTCTTGCTTCTTTCTGCACCTCTCTTGCTTCTTTCTGCATCCCTCTTGCTGCACCCTTCATCCCTCTTGCTGCACCCTTCTTCCCTCTTTCTGCACCTCTCTTGCCTCTATCTGCAACTCTCTTGCCTCTTTCTGCAGTTCTCTTGCCTCCGTCTGCACCTCTGTTGCTTCTTTCTGCACTTCTCTTGCCTCTTTCTGCACCCCTCTTGTCTGTTTCTGGACCTCTGTTGGTTCTTTCTGCACTGCTCTTGCTTCTTTCTGCACCTCTTTTGCCTGTTTCTTCAACTCTCTTGTCTCTTTCTGCACTTCTCTTGCCTCCTTCTGGACCTCTGTTGGTTCTTTCTGCACTTCTCTTGCCTCTTTCTGCACCCCTCTTGCCTCTTTCTGCACCTCTTGCTTTTTTCTGCACTTCTCTTGCTTCTTTCTGCACCTCTCTTGCCTTCCTCTGCATCTTTCTTGCTTCTTCCTGCACCTCTGGCGCTTTTTTCTGCAGCTCTCTTGCTTCTTTCTGCACCTCTCTTGCTTCTTTCTGCATCCCTCTTGCTGCACCCTTCTTCCCTCTTTCTGCACCTCTCTTGCCTCTATCTGCAACTCTCTTGCCTCTTTCTGCAGTTCTCTTGCCTCCGTCTTCACCTCTGTTGCTTCTTTCTGCACTTCTCTTGCCTCTTTCTGCACCCCTCTTGTCTGTTTCTGGACCTCTGTTGGTTCTTTCTGCACTGCTCCTGCTTCTTTCTGCACCTCTTTTGCCTGTTTCTTCAACCCTCTTGCCTCTTTCTGCACCCCTCTTGCCTCTTTCTGCACCTCTGTTGCTTCTTTCTGCACCTCTCTTGCTTCTTTTTGCATCCCTCTTGCCTCTTCCTGTACCCTTCTTCCCTATTTCTGCACCCCTCTTGCCTTTCTGCACCCCTCTTGCCTCTTTCTGCACCTCTGTTGCTTCTTTCTGCACCTCTCTTGCTTCCTTTTGCATCCCTCTTGCCTCTTCCTGTACCCTTCTTCCCTATTTCTGCACCTCTCTTGCCTCTTTCTGCACCCCTGTTGCCTGTTTCTGCAACTCTCTTGCTGCTTTCTGCACCCCTCTAGTCTGTTTCTGCACCTCTGTTGGTTCTTTCTGTACTGCTCTTGCTTCTTTCTGGACCTCTATTGCTAATTTCTGCACCCCTCTTGCCTCTTTCCGCACCCCTCTTGCCTCCTTCTGCACCTCTGTTGGTTCTTTCTGCACTGCTCTTGCTTCACCACTTTTGCCTGTTTCTTCAACTCTCTTGTATTTTTCTGCACTTCTCTTGCCTCCTTCTGTACCTCTGTTGCTTCTTTCTGCACTTCTCTTGCCTCTTTCTGCACCCCTCTTCCCTTTTTCTGCACCTCTGTTGCTTTTTTCTGCACTTCTCTTGCTTCCTTCTGCACCTCTCTTGCTTCTTTTTGCATCCCTCTTGCCTCTTCCTGCACCCTTCTTCCCTCTTTCTGCACCTCTCTTGCCTCTTTCTGCACCCTTGTTGCCTGTTTCTGCAACTCTCTTGCCGCTTTCTGCACCCCTCTAGTCTGTTTCTGCACCTCTGTTGGTTCTTTCTGCACTGCTCTTGCTTCTTTCTGGACCTCTATTGCTAATTTCTGCACCCCTCTTGCCTCTTTCCGCACCTCTCTTGCCTCCTTCTGCACCTCTGTTGGTTCTTTCTGCATTGCTCTTGCTTCACCACTTTTGCCTGTTTCTGCAACTCTCTTGCCTCCTTCTGCACCTCTCTTGCTTCTTTCTGCAGCTCTCTTGCTTCTTTCTGCAGCTCTCTTGCTTCTTTCTGCACCCCTCTTGCCTCTTTCTGCACCCTTCGTCCCTCTTTCTGCAGCTCTCTTGCCTCTTTCTGCACCCCTGTTCCCTTTTTCTGCACCTCTCTTGCCTGTTTCTGGAACTCTCCTGCCTCTTTCTGCAGTTCTCTTGCCTCCTTCTGTACATCTATTGCTTCTTTCTGCAGCTCTCTTCCTTCTTTCTGCACCTCTCTTGCTTCTTTCTGCACCCCTCTTGCCTCTTTCTGCGCCCTTCGTCCCTCTTTCTGCAGCTTTCTTGCCTCTTTCTGCACCCGTTCCCTTTTTCTGCACCTCTCTTGCCTGTTTCTGCAACCCTCTTGCCTCTTTCTGCAGTTCTCTTGCCTCCTTCTGCACATCTATTGCTTTTTTCTGCACTTCTCTTGCCTCTTTCTGCACCCCTCTTGCCTCTTTCTGCACCTCTGTTGCTTTTTTCTGTACTTCTCTTGCTTCTTTCTGCACCTCTTGCTTCTTTTTGCATCCCTCTTGCCTCTTCCTGTACCCTTCTTCCCTCTTTCTGCACCTCTCTTGCCTATTTCTGCACCCCTGTTGCCTGTTTCTGCAACTCTCTTGCCGCTTTCTGCACCCCTCTAGTCTGTTTCTGCACCTCTGTTGGTTCTTTCTGTACTGCTCTTGTTTCTTTCTGGACCTCTATTGCTAATTTCTGCACCCCTCTTGCCTCTTTCCGCACCCCTCGTGCCTCCTTCTGCACCTCTGTTGGTTCTTTCTGCACTGCTCTTGCTTCACCACTTTTGCCTGTTTCTTCAACTCTCTTGTCTTTTTCTGCACTTCTCTTGCCTCCTTCTGTACCTCTGTTGCTTCTTTCTGCACTCCTCTTGCCTCTTTCTGCACCCCTCTTGCCTCTTTCTGCACCTCTGTTGCTTTTTTCTGCACTTCTCTTGCTTCTTTCTGCACCTCTCTTGCTTCTTTTTGCATCCCTCTTGCCTCTTCCTGCATCCCTCTTGCCTCTTCCTGCACCCTTCTTCCCTCTTTCTGCACTTCTCTTGCCTCTTTCTGCACCCCTGTTGCCTGTTTCTGCAACTCTCTTGCCACTTTCTGCACCCCTCTAGTCTGTTTCTGCACCTCTGTTGGTTCTTTATGCACTGCTCTTGCTTCTTTCCGGACCTCTATTGCTAATTTCTGCACCCCTCTTGCCTCCTTCTGCACCTCTGTTGGTTCTTTATGCACTGCTCTTGCTTCTTTCTGGACCACTATTGCTCATTTCTGCACCCCTCTTGCCTCCTTCTGCACCTCTGTTGGTTCTTTCTGCACTGCTCTTGCTTCACCACTTTTGCCTGTTTCTGCAACTCTCTTGCCTCCTTCTGCACCTCTGTTGCTTCTTTCTGCACCTTTCTTGCCTCTGTCTGCACCCCTCTTGCCTCTTTCTCCACCTCTTTTGCTTCTTTCTGCATCTCTCTTGCTAATTTCTGCACCCCTCTTCCCTCTTTCTGCACCCCTCTTGCCTCCTTCTGCACCTCTCTTGCTTCTTTCTGCACTTCTCTTGCGTCTTTCTGCACCCCTCTTCCTTCTTTCTGCACCTTTCTTGCCTCTGTCTGCACCCCTCTTGCCTCTTTCTCCACCTTTTGCTTCTTTCTGCATCTCTCTTGCTAATTTCTGCACCCCTCTTCCCTCTTTCTGCACCCCTCTTGCCTCCTTCTGCACCTCTCTTGCTTCTTTCTGCATCCCTCTTGCTGCACCCTTCTTCCCTCTTTCTGCACCTCTCTTGCCTCTATCTGCAACTCTCTTGCCTCTTTCTGCAGTTCTCTTGCCTCCGTCTTCACCTCTGTTGCTTCTTTCTGCACTTCTCTTGCCTCTTTCTGCACCCCTCTTGTCTGTTTCTGGACCTCTGTTGGTTCTTTCTACACTGCTCTTGCTTCTTTCTGCACCTCTTTTGCCTGTTTCTTCAACTCTCTTGTCTCTTTCTGCACTTCTCTTGCCTCCTTCTGTACCTCTGTTGCTTCTTTCTGCACTTCTCTTGCCTCTTTCTGCACTTCTCTTGCCTCCTTCTGTACCTCTGTTGCTTCTTTCTGCACTTCTCTTGCCTCTTTCCGCACCCCTCTTGCCTCCTTCTGCACCTCTGTTGGTTCTTTCTGCACTGCTCTTGCTTCACCACTTTTGCCTGTTTCTTCAACTCTCTTGTCTTTTTCTGCACTTCTCTTGCCTCCTTCTGTACCTCTGTTGCTTCTTTCTGCACTTCTCTTGCCTCTTTCTGCACTTCTCTTGCCTCTTTCTGCACCCCTCTTGCCTCTTTCTGCACCTCTGTTGCTTTTTTCTGCACTTCTCTTGCTTCTTTCTGCACCTCTCTTGCTTCTTTTTGCATCCCTCTTGCCTCTTCCTGCACCCTTCTTCCCTCTTTCTGCACCTCTCTTGCCTCTTTCTGCACCCCTGTTGCCTGTTTCTGCAACTCTCTTGCCGCTTTCTGCACCCCTCTAGTCTGTTTCTGCACCTCTGTTGGTTCTTTATGCACTGCTCTTGCCTCTTTCTGGACCTCTATTGCTAATTTCTGCGCCCCTCTTGCCTCCTTCTGCACCTCTGTTGGTTCTTTATGCACTGCTCTTGCTTCACCACTTTTGCCTGTTTCTGCAACTCTCTTGCCTCCTTCGCACCTCTGTTGCTTCTTTCTGCAGCTCTCTTGCTTCTTTCTGCAGCTCTCTTGCTTCTTTCTGCAGCTCTCTTGCTTCTTTCTGCACCTTTCTTGCTTCTTTCTGTACCCCTCTTGCCTCTTTCTGCACCCTTCATCCCTCTTTCTGCAGCTCTCTTGCCTCTTTCTGCAGTTCTCTTGCCTCCTTCTGCACATCTATTGCTTCTTTCTGCACTTCTCTTGCCTCTTTCTGCACCACTCTTGTCTGTTTCTCAACCTCTGTTGGTTCTTTCTGCACTGCTCTTCTTTCTGCATCTCTCTTGCTAATTTCTGCACCCCTCTTCCCTCTTTCTGCACCCCTCTTGCCTCCTCCTGCACTTCTGTTGGTTATTTCTGCACTGCTCTTGCTTCTTTCTGCACCTCTTTTGCCTGTTTTTGTAATTCTCTTGCCTCTTTCTGCACTTCTCTTTCCTCCTTCTGCACCTCTGTTGCCTCTTTCTGCACTTCTCTTTCCTCCTTCTGCACCTCTGTTGCTTCTTTCTGCACTTCTCTTGCGTCTTTCTGCACTTCTCTTGCGTCTTTCTGCACCCCTCTTCCTTCTTTCTGCACCTTTCTTGCCTCTGTCTGCACCCCTCTTGCCTCTGTCTGCACCCCTCTTGCCTCCTTCTGCACTTTTGTTGGTTATTTCCGCACTGCTCTTGCTTCTTTCTGCACCTCTTTTGCCTGTTTCTTCAACTCTTGTCTTTTTCTGCACTTCTCTTGCCTCCTTCTGTACCTCTGTTGCTTCTTTCTGCACTTCTCTTGCCTCTTTCTGCACTTCTCTTGCCTCTTTCTGCACCTCTGTTGCTTTTTTCTGCACTTCTCTTGCTTCTTTCTGCACCTCTCTTGCTTCTTTCTGCACCTCTCTTGCTTCTTTTTGCATCCCTCTTGCCTCTTCCTGCACCCTTCTTCCCTCTTTCTGCACCTCTCTTGCCTCTTTCTGCACCCCTGTTGCCTGTTTCTGCAACTCTCTTGCCGCTTTCTGCACCCCTCTTGCCTCTTTCTGCACCTCTGTTGCTTCTTTCTGCACCTCTCTTGCTTCTTTTTGCATCCCTCTTGCCTCTTCCTGTACCCCTCTTGCCTCTTTCTGCACCCCTCTTGCCTCTTTCTGCACCCCTCTTGCCTCTTTCTGCACCTCTGTTGCTTCTTTCTGCACCTCTCTTGCTTCCTTTTGCATCCCTCTTGCCTCTTCCTGTACCCTTCTTCCCTATTTCTGCACCTCTCTTGCCTCTTTCTGCACCCCTGTTGCCTGTTTCTGCAACTCTCTTGCTGCTTTCTGCACCCCTCTAGTCTGTTTCTGCACCTCTGTTGGTTCTTTCTGGACCTCTATTGCTAATTTCTGCACCCCTCTTGCCTCTTTCCGCACCCCTCTTGCCTCCTTCTGCACCTCTGTTGGTTCTTTCTGCACTGCTCTTGCTTCACCACTTTTGCCTGTTTCTTCAACTCTCTTGTATTTTTCTGCACTTCTCTTGCCTCCTTCTGTACCTCTGTTTCTTCTTTCTGCACTTCTCTTGCCTCTTTCTGCACCCCTCTTGCCTTTTTCTGCACCTCTGTTGCTTTTTTCTGCACTTCTCTTGCTTCCTTCTGCACCTCTCTTGCTTCTTTTTGCATCCCTCTTGCCTCTTCCTGCACCCTTCTTCCCTCTTTCTGCACCTCTCTTGCCTCTTTCTGCACCCTTGTTGCCTGTTTCTGCAACTCTCTTGCCGCTTTCTGCACCCCTCTAGTCTGTTTCTGCACCTCTGTTGGTTCTTTCTGCACTGCTCTTGCTTCTTTCTGGACCTCTATTGCTAATTTCTGCACCCCTCTTGCCTCTTTCCGCACCCCTCTTGCCTCCTTCTGCACCTCTTTTGGTTCTTTCTGCATTGCTCTTGCTTCACCACTTTTGCCTGTTTCTGCAACTCTCTTGCCTCCTTCTGCACCTCTCTTGCTTCTTTCTGCAGCTCTCTTGCTTCTTTCTGCAGCACTCTTGCTTCTTTCTGCACCACTCTTGCCTCTTTCTGCACCCTTCGTCCCTCTTTCTGCAGCTCTCTTGCCTCTTTCTGCACCCCTGTTCCCTTTTTCTGCACCTCTCTTGCCTGTTTCTGGAACTCTCTTGCCTCTTTCTGCAGTTCTCTTGCCTCCTTCTGTACATCTATTGCTTCTTTCTGCAGCTCTCTTGCTTCTTTCTGCAGCTCTCTTGCTTCTTTCTGCACCCCTCTTGCCTCTTTCTGTACCCTTCGTCCCTCTTTCTGCAGCTTTCTTGCCTCTTTCTGCACCCGTTCCCTTTTTCTGCACCTCTCTTGCCTGTTTCTGCAACCCTCTTGCCTCTTTCTGCAGTTCTCTTGCCTCCTTCTGCACATCTATTGCTTTTTTCTGCACTTCTCTTGCCTCTTTCTGCACCCCTCTTGCCTCTTTCTGCACCTCTGTTGCTTTTTTCTGCACTTCTCTTGCTTCTTTCTGTACCTCTTGCTTCTTTTTGCATCCCTCTTGCCTCTTCCTGTACCCTTCTTCCCTCTTTCTGCACCTCTCTTGCCTCTTTCTGCACCCCTGTTGCCTGTTTCTGCAACTCTCTTGCCGCTTTCTGCACCCCTCTAGTCTGTTTCTGCACCTCTGTTGGTTCTTTCTGTACTGCTCTTGTTTCTTTCTGGACCTCTATTGCTAATTTCTGCACCCCTCTTGCCGCACCCCTCTTGCCTCCTTCTGCACCTCTGTTGGTTCTTTCTGCACTGCTCTTGCTTCACCACTTTTGCCTGTTTCTTCAACTCTCTTGTCTTTTTCTGTACTTCTCTTGCCTCCTTCTGTACCTCTGTTGCTTCTTTCTGCACTCCTCTTGCCTCTTTCTGCACCCCTCTTGCCTCTTTCTGCACCCCTCTTGCCTGTTTCTGGAACTCTCTTGCCTCTTTCTGCAGTTCTCTTGCCTCCTTCTGTACATCTATTGCTTCTTTCTGCAGCTCTCTTGCTTCTTTCTGCAGCTCTCTTGCTTCTTTCTGCACCCCTCTTGCCTCTTTCTGTACCCTTCGTCCCTCTTTCTGCAGCTTTCTTGCCTCTTTCTGCACCCGTTCCCTTTTTCTGCACCTCTCTTGCCTGTTTCTGCAACCCTCTTGCCTCTTTCTGCAGTTCTCTTGCCTCCTTCTGCACATCTATTGCTTTTTTCTGCACTTCTCTTGCCTCTTTCTGCACCCCTCTTGCCTTTTTCTGCACCTCTGTTGCTTTTTTCTGCACTTCTCTTGCTTCCTTCTGCACCTCTCTTGCTTCTTTTTGCATCCCTCTTGCCTCTTCCTGCACCCTTCTTCCCTCTTTCTGCACCTCTCTTGCCTCTTTCTGCACCCTTGTTGCCTGTTTCTGCAACTCTCTTGCCGCTTTCTGCACCCCTCTAGTCTGTTTCTGCACCTCTGTTGGTTCTTTCTGCACTGCTCTTGCTTCTTTCTGGACCTCTATTGCTAATTTCTGCACCCCTCTTGCCTCTTTCCGCACCCCTCTTGCCTCCTTCTGCACCTCTGTTGGTTCTTTCTGCATTGCTCTTGCTTCACCACTTTTGCCTGTTTCTGCAACTCTCTTGCCTCCTTCTGCACCTCTCTTGCTTCTTTCTGCAGCTCTCTTGCTTCTTTCTGCAGCACTCTTGCTTCTTTCTGCACCACTCTTGCCTCTTTCTGCACCCTTCGTCCCTCTTTCTGCAGCTCTCTTGCCTCTTTCTGCACCCCTGTTCCCTTTTTCTGCACCTCTCTTGCCTGTTTCTGGAACTCTCTTGCCTCTTTCTGCAGTTCTCTTGCCTCCTTCTGTACATCTATTGCTTCTTTCTGCAGCTCTCTTGCTTCTTTCTGCAGCTCTCTTGCTTCTTTCTGCACCCCTCTTGCCTCTTTCTGTACCCTTCGTCCCTCTTTCTGCAGCTTTCTTGCCTCTTTCTGCACCCGTTCCCTTTTCTGCACCTCTCTTGCCTGTTTCTGCAACCCTCTTGCCTCTTTCTGCAGTTCTCTTGCCTCCTTCTGCACATCTATTGCTTTTTTCTGCACTTCTCTTGCCTCTTTCTGCACCCCTCTTGCCTCTTTCTGCACCTCTGTTGCTTTTTTCTGCACTTCTCTTGCTTCTTTCTGCACCTCTCTTGCTTCTTTTTGCATCCCTCTTGCCTCTTCCTGCACCCTTCTTCCCTCTTTCTGCACTTCTCTTGCCTCTTTCTGCACCCCTGTTGCCTGTTTCTGCAACTCTCTTGCTGCTTTCTGCACCCCTCTAGTCTGTTTCTGCACCTCTGTTGGTTCTTTATGCACTGCTCTTGCTTCTTTCCGGACCTCTATTGCTAATTTCTGCACCCCTCTTGCCTCCTTCTGCACCTCTGTTGGTTCTTTATGCACTGCTCTTGCTTCTTTCTGGACCACTATTGCTCATTTCTGCACCCCTCTTGCCTCCTTCTGCACCTCTGTTGGTTCTTTCTGCAGCTCTCTTGCCTCTTTCTGCACCCCTCTTGCCTCTTTCTGCACCTCTGTTGCTTCTTTTTGCACCCCTCTTGCCTCTTTCTGCACCCTTCGTCCCTCTTTCTGCAGCTCTCTTGCCTCTTTCTGCACCCCTGTTCCCTTTTTCTGCAACTCTCTTGCCTGTTTCTGCAACTCTCTTGCCTCTTTCTGCAGTTCTCTTGCCTCCTTCTGCACATCTATTGCTTCTTTCTGCACTTCTCTTGCCTCTTTATGCACCACTCTTGTCTGTTTCTCAACCTCTATTGGTTCTTTCTGCACTGCTCTTGCTTCTTTCTGCATCTCTCTTGCTAATTTCTGCACCCCTCTTCCCTCTTTCTGCACCCCTATTGCCTCTTTCTGCACTGCTGTTGGTTATTTCTGCACTTCTGTTGGTTATTTCTGCACTGCTCTTGCTTCTTTCTGCACCTCTTTTGCCTGTTTTTGTAACTCTCTTGCCTCTTTCTGCACTTCTATTTCCTCCTTCTGCACCTCTCTTGCTTCTTTCTGCACTTCTCTTGCGTCTTTCTGCACCCCTCTTCCTTCTTTCTGCACCTTTCTTGCCTCTGTCTGCACCCCTCTTGCCTCTTTCTCCACCTTTTGCTTCTTTCTGCATCTCTCTTGCTAATTTCTGCACCCCTCTTCCCTCTTTCTGCACCCCTCTTGCCTCCTTCTGCACCTCTCTTGCTTCTTTCTGCATCCCTCTTGCTGCACCCTTCTTCCCTCTTTCTGCACCTCTCTTGCCTCTATCTGCAACTCTCTTGCCTCTTTCTGCAGTTCTCTTGCCTCCGTCTTCACCTCTGTTGCTTCTTTCTGCACTTCTCTTGCCTCTTTCTGCACCCCTCTTGTCTGTTTCTGGACCTCTGTTGGTTCTTTCTACACTGCTCTTGCTTCTTTCTGCACCTCTTTTGCCTGTTTCTTCAACTCTCTTGTCTCTTTCTGCACTTCTCTTGCCTCCTTCTGTACCTCTGTTGCTTCTTTCTGCACTTCTCTTGCCTCTTTCTGCACCCCTCTTGCCTCTTTCTGCACCTCTGTTGCTTTTTTCTGCACTTCTCTTGCTTCTTTCTGCACCTCTCTTGCTTCTTTTTGCATCCCTCTTGCCTCCTCCTGTACCCTTCTTCCCTCTTTCTGCACCTCTCTTGCCTCTTTCTGCACCCCTGTTGCCTGTTTCTGCAACTCTCTTGCCGCTTTCTGCACCCCTCTAGTCTGTTTCTGCACCTCTGTTGGTTCTTTCTGTACTGCTCTTGCTTCTTTCTGGACCTCTATTGCTAATTTCTGCACCCCTCTTGCCTCTTTCCGCACCCCTCTTGCCTCTTTCCGCACCCCTCTTGCCTCTTTCCGCACCCCTCTTGCCTCCTTCTGCACCTCTGTTGGTTCTTTCTGCACTGCTCTTGCTTCACCACTTTTGCCTGTTTCTTCAACTCTCTTGTCTTTTTCTGCACTTCTCTTGCCTCCTTCTGTACCTCTGTTGCTTCTTTCTGCACTTCTCTTGCCTCTTTCTGCACTTCTCTTGCCTCTTTCTGCACCCCTCTTGCCTCTTTCTGCACTTCTCTTGCTTCTTTCTGCACCTCTGTTGCTTCTTTTTGCATCCCTCTTGCCTCTTCCTGCACCCTTCTTCCCTCTTTCTGCACCTCTCTTGCCTCTTTCTGCACCCCTGTTGCCTGTTTCTGCAACTCTCTTGCCGCTTTCTGCACCCCTCTAGTCTGTTTCTGCACCTCTGTTGGTTCTTTATGCACTGCTCTTGCTTCTTTCTGGACCTCTATTGCTAATTTCTGCGCCCCTCTTGCCTCCTTCTGCACCTCTGTTGGTTCTTTCTGCACTGCTCTTGCTTCACCACTTTTGCCTGTTTCTGCAACTCTCTTGCCTCCTTCGCACCTCTGTTGCTTCTTTCTGCAGCTCTCTTGCTTCTTTCTGCAGCTCTTGCTTCTTTCTGCACCTTTCTTGCTTCTTTCTGTACCCCTCTTGCCTCTTTCTGCACCCTTCGTCCCTCTTTCTGCAGCTCTCTTGCCTCTTTCTGCAGTTCTCTTGCCTCCTTCTGCACATCTATTGCTTCTTTCTGCACCTCTCTTGCCTCTTTCTGCACCCCTGTTGCCTGTTTCTCAACCTCTGTTGGTTCTTTCTGCACTGCTCTTGCTTCTTTCTGCATCTCTCTTGCTAATTTCTGCACCCTCTTCCCGCACCCCTCTTGCCTCCTTCTGCACTTCTGTTGGTTATTTCTGCTCTGCTCTTGCTTCTTTCTGCACCTCTTTTGCCTGTTTTTGTAACTCTCTTGCCTCTTTCTGCACTTCTCTTGCGTCTTTCTGCACCCCTCTTCCATCTTTCTGCACCTTTCTTGCCTCTGTCTGCACCCCTCTTGCCTCTTTCTCCACCTCTTTTGCTTCTTTCTGCATCTCTCTTGCTAATTTCTGCACCCCTCTTCCTGCACCCCTCTTGCCTCCTTCTGCACTTCTGTTGGTTATTTCTGCACTGCTCTTGCTTCTTTCTGCACCTCTTTTGCCTGTTTCTGCAACTCTCTTGCCTCTTTCTGCAGTTCTCTTGCCTCCTTCTGCACATCTGTTTCTTCTTTCTGCACTTCTCTTGCCTCTTTCTGCACCACTCTTGTCTGTTTCTCAACCTCTGTTGGTTCTTTCTGCACTGCTCTTGCTTCTTTCTGCATCTCTCTTGCTAATTTCTGCACCCCTCTTCCCTCTTTCTGCACCCCTCTTGCCTCCTTCTGCACTTCTGTTGGTTATTTCTGCACTGCTCTTGCTTCTTTCTGCACCTCTTTTGCCTGTTTTTGTAACTCTCTTGCCTCCTTCTGCACTTCTCTTGCCTCTTTCTGCACCCCTCTTGCCTGTTTCTGCATCTCTGTTGATTCTTTCTGCACTGTTCTTGCTTCTTTCTGCACCTCACGTGCAAATTTCTGCACCCCTGTTGCCTCTTTCTGTACCCCTCTTCCCTCTCTCTGCACTTCTCTTGCCTCTGTCTGCACACCTGTTCCCTCTTTCTGTACCTCTTTTGCCTGTTTCTGCAACTCTCTTGCTTCTTTTTAAACTTCTCTCACCTCTTTCTGCACTGAAATTGGAAGTGCAAGTTGTCAAGTTTAAAGGTCTGCGTGCTCTTGTGACTGAGGTATGTGTCTACTTGAACATGTATTCTCACATGTGTTATGCATCTGAAGATGGTAGCTTAAAAAGCGGGTAACTTCTCCTATAGGTGGTCAAATCTTCTTAGTTCTGCTTTGTCATTCAGTTGCACAAGCAGACATGGCTTATGCATATAGGTGTTATAGAGCCCCTCAAATATACTATTGAATACCCATGTGCCCTGTATTATGAGCAGAAAGAAATGCATACACCTTTTTGTGCACACATTTACAGAGTATGCTGTTTGAAACTCAGGTATTCAAGTATTTGTATGTTTATTTTTATGTAACATGTCACTAGGTAAAAGCAGAGACACACATGCATACCTTCAGAAACTTGGTCACACTTACAACAGTGATATGCTTAGGATTGGTGTTTTATATTTGGTAGGCCTAACATTCTGAGCAGTCGAATAATAGTGAACCTTCAAGAGAAAAGTGAGGTTTAAAACATCTTGGGAGAAGGATTAGTGATTAGGCTACTTTGTATTAGTCTGTTGTAAGGTACAGTCAAAGTAGGCCTCTTTCTGCACCTCTGTTGGTTCTTTCTGCACTTCTCTTGCTTCTTTCTCCACCTTTCTTCCTCTTTCTGCACATCTCTTCCCTCTTTCTGCACCTCTGTTGCTTTTTTCTGCACTTCTCTTGCTTCTTTCTGCACCTCTCTTGCTTCTTTTTGCATCCCTCTTGCCTCCTCCTGTACCCTTCTTCCCTCTTTCTGCACCTCTCTTGCCTCTTTCTGCACCCCTGTTGCCTGTTTCTGCAACTCTCTTGCCGCTTTCTGCACCCCTCTAGTCTGTTTCTGCACCTCTGTTGGTTCTTTCTGTACTGCTCTTGCTTCTTTCTGGACCTCTATTGCTAATTTCTGCACCCCTCTTGCCTCTTTCCGCACCCCTCTTGCCTCTTTCCGCACCCCTCTTGCCTCTTTCCGCACCCCTCTTGCCTCCTTCTGCACCTCTGTTGGTTCTTTCTGCACTGCTCTTGCTTCACCACTTTTGCCTGTTTCTTCAACTCTCTTGTCTTTTTCTGCACTTCTCTTGCCTCCTTCTGTACCTCTGTTGCTTCTTTCTGCACTTCTCTTGCCTCTTTCTGCACTTCTCTTGCCTCTTTCTGCACCCCTCTTGCCTCTTTCTGCACTTCTCTTGCTTCTTTCTGCACCTCTGTTGCTTCTTTTTGCATCCCTCTTGCCTCTTCCTGCACCCTTCTTCCCTCTTTCTGCACCTCTCTTGCCTCTTTCTGCACCCCTGTTGCCTGTTTCTGCAACTCTCTTGCCGCTTTCTGCACCCCTCTAGTCTGTTTCTGCACCTCTGTTGGTTCTTTATGCACTGCTCTTGCTTCTTTCTGGACCTCTATTGCTAATTTCTGCGCCCCTCTTGCCTCCTTCTGCACCTCTGTTGGTTCTTTCTGCACTGCTCTTGCTTCACCACTTTTGCCTGTTTCTGCAACTCTCTTGCCTCCTTCGCACCTCTGTTGCTTCTTTCTGCAGCTCTCTTGCTTCTTTCTGCAGCTCTTGCTTCTTTCTGCACCTTTCTTGCTTCTTTCTGTACCCCTCTTGCCTCTTTCTGCACCCTTCGTCCCTCTTTCTGCAGCTCTCTTGCCTCTTTCTGCAGTTCTCTTGCCTCCTTCTGCACATCTATTGCTTCTTTCTGCACCTCTCTTGCCTCTTTCTGCACCCCTGTTGCCTGTTTCTCAACCTCTGTTGGTTCTTTCTGCACTGCTCTTGCTTCTTTCTGCATCTCTCTTGCTAATTTCTGCACCCCTCTTCCCGCACCCCTCTTGCCTCCTTCTGCACTTCTGTTGGTTATTTCTGCTCTGCTCTTGCTTCTTTCTGCACCTCTTTTGCCTGTTTTTGTAACTCTCTTGCCTCTTTCTGCACTTCTCTTGCGTCTTTCTGCACCCCTCTTCCATCTTTCTGCACCTTTCTTGCCTCTGTCTGCACCCCTCTTGCCTCTTTCTCCACCTCTTTTGCTTCTTTCTGCATCTCTCTTGCTAATTTCTGCACCCCTCTTCCTGCACCCCTCTTGCCTCCTTCTGCACTTCTGTTGGTTATTTCTGCACTGCTCTTGCTTCTTTCTGCACCTCTTTTGCCTGTTTCTGCAACTCTCTTGCCTCTTTCTGCAGTTCTCTTGCCTCCTTCTGCACATCTGTTTCTTCTTTCTGCACTTCTCTTGCCTCTTTCTGCACCACTCTTGTCTGTTTCTCAACCTCTGTTGGTTCTTTCTGCACTGCTCTTGCTTCTTTCTGCATCTCTCTTGCTAATTTCTGCACCCCTCTTCCCTCTTTCTGCACCCCTCTTGCCTCCTTCTGCACTTCTGTTGGTTATTTCTGCACTGCTCTTGCTTCTTTCTGCACCTCTTTTGCCTGTTTTTGTAACTCTCTTGCCTCCTTCTGCACTTCTCTTGCCTCTTTCTGCACCCCTCTTGCCTGTTTCTGCATCTCTGTTGATTCTTTCTGCACTGTTCTTGCTTCTTTCTGCACCTCACGTGCAAATTTCTGCACCCCTGTTGCCTCTTTCTGTACCCCTCTTCCCTCTCTCTGCACTTCTCTTGCCTCTGTCTGCACACCTGTTCCCTCTTTCTGTACCTCTTTTGCCTGTTTCTGCAACTCTCTTGCTTCTTTTTAAACTTCTCTCACCTCTTTCTGCACTGAAATTGGAAGTGCAAGTTGTCAAGTTTAAAGGTCTGCGTGCTCTTGTGACTGAGGTATGTGTCTACTTGAACATGTATTCTCACATGTGTTATGCATCTGAAGATGGTAGCTTAAAAGCGGGTAACTTCTCCTATAGGTGGTCAAATCTTCTTAGTTCTGCTTTGTCATTCAGTTGCACAAGCAGACATGGCTTATGCATATAGGTGTTATAGAGCCCCTCAAATATACTATTGAATACCCATGTGCCCTGTATTATGAGCAGAAAGAAATGCATACACCTTTTTGTGCACACATTTACAGAGTATGCTGTTTGAAACTCAGGTATTCAAGTATTTGTATGTTTATTTTTATGTAACATGTCACTAGGTAAAAGCAGAGACACACATGCATACCTTCAGAAACTTGGTCACACTTACAACAGTGATATGCTTAGGATTGGTGTTTTATATTTGGTAGGCCTAACATCCTGAGCAGTCGAATAATAGTGAACCTTCAAGAGAAAAGTGAGGTTTAAAACATCTTGGGAGAAGGATTAGTGATTAGGCTACTTTGTATTAGTCTGTTGTAAGGTACAGTCAAAGTAGGCCTCTTTCTGCACCTCTGTTGGTTCTTTCTGCACTTCTCTTGCTTCTTTCTCCACCTTTCTTCCTCTTTCTGCACATCTCTTCCCTCTTTCTGCACTTCTCTTGCTTGTTTCTGCACCTTTCTTCATCTTTCTGCACATGTCAATCAATCAATCAATCACAGAATTTGTAGAGCGCACTACTTACCCGTGAGGGTCTCAAGGCGCTGGGGAGAAAAAAAAGGGGGGGGGTGCTGCTACTGGTCGAACAACCAGGTCTTGAGTAGCCTCCTGAAGGTCACCAGGTCTTGGGTCTGTCGTAGGCTTAGTGGAAGGGTGTTCCAGGTCTTGGCGGCGAGGTGGGAGAAGGATCTGCCGCCGGTGGTTGTTCTTCGAATGCGAGGGACGGTGGCGAGGAGAGGTCGGCGGAGCGGAGCTGGTGGTTGGGGACGTAGAAGAGGAGTCGTCTGTTGAGGTAGGCTGGGCCAGTCTTGTGGAGTGCCTTGTGTGCGTGGATGAGGAGTTTGAAGGAGATTCTCCTGTCGACGGGGAGCCAGTGCAGGTTCCTCAGGTGGGGGGTGATGTGGCTGTGGCGTGGTACATCGAGGATCAGGCGTGCGGAGGCGTTTTGTATGCGTTGCAGTCGCTTGATGAGCTTGGCCGGGGCTCCCGCGTAGAGGGCGTTCCCATAGTCAAGTCTGCTACTGACGAGGGCCTGGGTGACTGTTCTTCTTGTATCTGTCGGGATCCACCTGTAGATCTTGCGAAGCATGCGGAGGGTGTTGAAGCAGGAGGAGGAGACTGCGTTGACTTGCTTGGCCATGGAGAGCGTTGAGTCGAGGATGACTCCCAGGTTGCGTGCGTGGTCGGTGGGTGTCGGGGCTGCTCCCAGTGTCGTTGGCCACCAGGAGTCGTCCCAGGCTGAGGGGTTGGAGCCGAGGATGAGGACCTCTGTCTTGTCCGTGTTCAGTTTTAGTCGGCTGATCTTCATCCAATCGGCGACGGCCTTCATTCCTTCATGGAGGTTGGATTTGGCGGCGAGGGGTCCTTGGTGAGGGAGAGGATCAGTTGAGTGTCGTCGGCATAGGAGATTATGTTGAGGTCGTGCTGTCTGGCGATGCATGCGAGCGGGGCCATGTAGATGTTGAACAGTGTTGGGCTGAGGGATGATCCCTGGGGTACGCCGCAGATGATCTCGGAGGCTTCGGATCGGAATGGTGGGAGGCGGACTCTCTGGGTTCTGCCGGCGAGGAAGGAGGTGGCCCATTCCAGGGCCTTGTCTCGGATCCCTGCGTCGTGGAGGCGTGCGCGTAGAGTGCGGTGGCAGACAGTGTCGAAGGCGGCGGAGAGGTCCAGCAGGATGAGGGCTGCGGTCTCACCGTTGTCCAGCAGGATCCTGATGTCGTCGGTGGCGGCGATGAGGGCAGTCTCAGTGCTGTGGTTGCTGCGGAACCCTGATTGGGATGGGTCCAGGATGCTGTTTTCTTCGAGGTATCGGGTTAGCTGTTTGTTGACGATCTTCTCGATGACCTTGGCTGGGAACGGAAGCAGGGAGATGGGCCGGAAGTTCTTGAGGTCTCTCGGGTCCGCCTTGGGTTTTTGAGTAGGGCGTTGATCTCTGCGTGTTTCCAGCTCTCTGGGAAGGTCGCGGTCTCGAAGGAGAGATTGATGACGTTGCACAGGTGGGGTGCGATGGAGCTGCTGGCTTTGTTGAAGATGTGGTGCGGGAAAGGGTCTGACGGGGAGCCGGAGTGTATTGTGCTCATGGTCTTGATGGTGTCATCGATGTTCACGCTGGCCCAGGCTGGCAGGGGGTCGTGGTCGATGGTGTGCGGCGGGTCTGGTGCATCGATCTTAGTTGGGGCTGTCTGGGTGTTGAAGCTGTCGTGGATGTCGGCGATCTTGCGGTGGAAGAAGGTGGCGAGGGAATCGCACAGGGCTTGCGACGGCGGGATGTCGTTGGTGTTGGAGCTGGGGTTGGAGAGTTCCTTCACGATGTTGAAGAGCTCCTTGCTGTTGTGTGCATTGTTGTCGAGGCGGTCTTTGAAGGATATTCTCTTGGCGGACTTGATGAGGTGGTGGTGGTTACGGATGGCGTCTTTGTGGGCTGCGTGGCTGTCCGGTGTCTTATCACTGTGCCATTTCTTCTCTAGTTTCCGGCAGGTACGCTTGGAAGCTAGGAGTTCCGAGGTGAACCAGCTGGCTCTTTTGGTGGTGTCACTGTAGGTGAGTTTTTTCAGCGGGGCGAGGTGTTGACACAGTCGTCTATCCATCGTCTGAGGTTGCAGGCAGCGTCGTCGGTGTTGGATGGGTCGGAGGGAGGGCTGAGAGCGAGGTTTGCCCGTAGTTGGTCTTCGGTGACTTTGCTCCAGCAGCGGCGTGGGATCTGTTGGGTGCGGTGGTGTGTGGTGGGTTTCTGGAAGGTGAAATGGATGCAGCGGTGGTCGGTCCAGAGGAGTTCCGTGGTGTGGCTGAAGGAGACGTGGGAGCTTGAGGAGAAGATGGGGTCAAGCGTGTGGCCGGCGGAATGGGTCGGTGTTGTGACGAGCTGGCTCAGACCGAGGTTGGCGAGGTTGTCGATCAGGGTGGTGGAGTTGCTGTCGTTGTTGTTCTCCAGGTGAAAGTTCAGGTCTCCGAGGAGGATGTAGTCGGTAGAGGTCAGGGCGTGCGTGCTGATGAAGTCGGCGATGGAGTCGCTGAACTGGGGTCGGGGCCCAGGGGGTCTGTAGACAAGGGTGCCTCTAAGGGTGGTGTTGGGGTCCGTGTGGATCTGGAAGTGCATGTGTTCGGCGGTGCTGAGAGTGTCGTCGGTGCTGGTCGAGACCCTGATGGTGTTCTTGTGGACGATGGCGATTCCTCCTCCTACTGCGTTGATGCGGTCTCTACGGGTGATCTTATAGCCGTCTGGGATGGCTATGGCGATGTCGGGGGCGGAGGAGTCGTTCATCCAGGTCTCTGTCAGGAAGGTGACGTCTGGTGATGATGTGTCGAGCAGGTCCCAGAGCTCGACGGCGTGTTTGCGTGCGGAGCGGGTGTTCAGTAGGATGCATCGGAGGTGGTTGAGGTACTTCTTGGCGGGCGCCTCGGTGGCTCTGAGGCTGGTGTAGCTGCAGTTCCGGCAGGTGAAGGGACCATGGGTGCGTTTCGGGGCGGCCTTGAAGCAGTTGTGCGTCCGTCCGGGGTTGAGAGCGTGGAGTGTGGTGGCATCGTATCGGCGTCGGTCCTCGAGGCTGGAGCGGGGGGCGCACGGCCCAGGGGTTCTGGCGCTGGGCGCGGTCCAGGCGTGGACGGGCGCAGACGGGCTTGCCCGGCCGCCATATATGGGGAGGTGGGAGGGAGGAGCAGCTGGGAGGCGGGAGGCAGGGGCAGCGAATGGGCAGTCAGGGGGGCGGGGCCGCAGGGGACGCAGCGGCGGGAGTCGAGAGGCAACGAGGGGTACAGAAAGCAAAACTGGACACAGAAAAAGGGGGCAACGAGGGGTACAAAAAGCAAAACTGGACACAGAAAAAGGGGGCAGCGAGGGGTACAGAAAGCAAAACTGGACACAGAAAAGGGGGCAGCGAGGGGTACAGAAAGCAAAACTGGACACAGAAAAGGGGGCAGCGAGGGGTACAGAAAGCAAAACTGGACACAGAAAATGGGGGCAGCGAGGGGGAACAGAAGGCAAAACTGGACACAGAAAATGGGGGCAGCAAGGGGGAACAGAAGCAAAACTGGACACAGAAAAAGGGGGCAGCGAGGGGTACAGAAAGCAAAACTGGACACCGAAAATGGGGGCAACGAGGGGGAACAGAAGGCAAAACTGGACACAGAAAATGGGGGCAGCGAGGGGGAACAGAAGCAAAACTGGACACAGAAAAAGGGGGCAACGAGGGGGAACAGAAGGCAAAACTGGACACAGAGAAAGGGGGCAGCGAGGAGTACAGAAAGCAAAACTGGACACAGAAAATGGGGGCAGCGAGGGGGAACAGAAGGCAAAACTGGACACAGAAAATGGGGGCAGCGAGGGGAACAGAAGCAAAACTGGACACAGAAAATGGGGGCAGCGAGGGGGAACAGAAGCAAAACTGGACACAGAAAAAGGGGGCAGCGAGGGGTACAGAAAGCAAAACTGGACACCGAAAATGGGGGCAACGAGGGGGAACAGAAGGCAAAACTAGACACAGAAAATGGGGGCAGCGAGGGGGAACAGAAGCAAACCTGGACACAGAAAAGGGGGCAGCGAGGGGTACAGAAAGCAAAACTGGACACAGAAAATGGTGGCAACGAGGGGGAACAGAAGGCAAAACTAGACACAGAGAAAGGGGGCAGCGAGGGGGACCAGAAGGTAAACGGGCACCGAGGCAACAAGCAGAGGGGCGAGCTTACCAGCAGCAGCAGCGGGCAGGACAACACAGGCGGAGCTGTGTGGCGGGGGAGCGACCTACCTGGCAAGGTCAAGGGTCGCTTGACCTACCTATATAGGCATAGTTAGTATTAGCATTTAAAAAAAACTTGGAAATTCACTGAAAAAAACAGATGTTTCAGGGATGTTATAGTTAAAATTAGCATTTAAAAAAACCTTAGAAATTCATTGAAAAAACCACAGGTTTCAGGGACGTTATAGTTAGAAATTAACATTTAAAAAAACCTTAGAAATTCACTGAAAAAACCATAGGTTTCAGGGACGTTATAGTTAGAAATTAGCATTTAAAAAATCTTAGAAATTCACTGAAAAAACCACAGGTTTCAGGGATGTTATAGTTAGTTGGACATTTCACTCGTACAAAACCAGAGAAATTTGGCCGTTATAGTTAGTTCAGGTAACTATAACTCTTGCCCCCGCAATGCACTGCTGATGACGTCACATATTACATCACTCATTACATGGTCAGTGACATCACTGATTACATCACTGATGACATCTCAAATAACATCATGCAGAGACTGGGTCATTTTTAAAAGTTAAAGAATGTTATATATAGATACGCAAAGGTGTGTTGAAGAATGAGTGGGTGTATGAGTGTCTGAATGGATGATTTAGTGGGTGCGTGACTGACTGTATAAGTGAGTGATTAAATGTGTCTTAGTGAATGTATGGGTGAGTGACTAATCTGTGTGAATGTCGGAATCAGTCTGTCAGTTGGTATGTAAGTGGCTGCATGGGTTGGTGAGTAGCTACATGAGTGTCTATATGGGTTAATGTTTGGTTGTCTGAGTTCCTGTATGGGTGCCTGAGTATCTGTGTGGGTGTGTAACTCCCTGCATGGATGTGTGACTGAGTGATTCAGTGGGTGTATAGGTTAATGAGTACGTCTGCGAGGGGCTGTATGGGTGAGTGAGTGTGCGTATGGCTGTGTTGGTGAGTGAATGGATGTCTCAGTGGTATATGTGTGACTAACTACATATGTGAAAGGCAGTATATGTGAGTGTTGGAGAATATAACTGACTATATGTGAGTGTGAGTGATTGTGAAAGTGGCTGTATGGATGAGTGTGTGCTTGTGTCGGTGATTGTATAAGAGAGTAAGTATTTGTTAGTATCTATATGAATAAGTGAGGTGGTGTGTGTATACCTGTATAATGAGTAAATGGCAGTGTGATTGATCCTTTGGGTGACTGACTAGGTGTGAAAGTAACTCTATGGGTGAGTGGCGGTGTGTGAGTATCTGTATAGGTGTATGAGTGCATATATCAGTGACTGTATTGATCAGTGACTGCGTGTATGACTGACTGTATGGGTAGTTGGATGTGTGTGTAGACCTATGAATCAGTGAGTGGGTATGTACTAACTGGTATTGGTGTGTCTATGGTTTCGAGAATGTTAGTCTGTATTTTTGAGTAGGTGTATGAAACGTTATATTAGGGTGTGAGGAGGTGCATCAGATATTAAGTGGATGATGTCATCAGTGATGTCATTAGAGATGTCATCAGTAATGGCACTGACCATGTCATGAGTGATGTAATATGTGACGTCATCAGCAGTGCATTGCGGGGGCGCGAGTTATAGTTAGCTCAAATAACTATAACGGCCAAATTTCTCTGGTTTTGTACGAGTGAAATGTCCAACTAACTATAACGTCCCTGAAACCTGTGGTTTTTTCAGTGAATTTCTAAGGTTTTTAAATGCTAATTTCTAACTATAACGTCCCTGAAACCTATGGATTTAAAAAAAAAATATATATATATATATATATTTACAGTTGCACAGAGTGAGTGTTTGTGGGGAGGGGTCATGAGTCATGATGTCATTCCCTCACTCAATAATAGTAATAAATAACATGTTGCACTCAGCATATCTGCAAATATGCTTATGGAATGCTTTTTATTTATTTGTATTAATTTAAAAAAAAGATATTTCATCAAAACCAGGAAGCAAGGGTTTACATTTGTGAGGTAAGGTACAATGACATTGAAGAGTTGTGCAAAGTCTTTGTGCTTTTCACATGCCATTTTTCTGTGCTGTAGTAATAATATGGAATTTGACCTTTGCATTGTAGTAATACATGTAAAAATGTATGTTTAATAGTACAGTTACTCTAAATAACATGTTTTATTGGGCCACATTTATTTTCAGTCCCATGGCATAAATAGTAGCTTTGCAAATGCACATATTGTAATATGCAAATATATATTTTTTTACTTCTGGTGAGTGTGGGAACGGGTGCACGAGAGGCGAAAACTCGAATGGTTCATACTGTTCCCCTCACACGCGTAATAACGGTAATAACTAGCATATTCCTGCCTGTGCATCTTCATACCATATTGTTTTTTCAAGTGCTTTGGTTTTAACAACAGATATTTAAGTTGGACCAGAGCACAATTTCATTGAATAGTATAAACCAATCTAGATTAAAGATGATCCGGAAGGTCTAGAAGACTATTTTTATTGGAGGACTGTTGGTCTTAATACAAGGCTTCTGCATTTTCGGCAGATATTGATTCCACTGGAGTATCAGTACCAGCAAGAGGGGAGGTGAGAGGTTAATGGGATTACGTGTGGGACCCAGAGAGTCCCCTCAGATATGAGTAATTACTGAGGCAATGAGGAATACGGCAGCTCATTCCTCATTTCCCATGGAGTTTAATTCGGAGATTATTGTTTCTTTCAGCAACCGAAGTCCCCGGGTGAAAAGCACCATGCCTACAGTGTTTCCACTGGGCTCATAATTACGATGATGCCAGTAACTAGCGCTACCAGACCCTTTGGAATTAAAACATGACTCTTAATCGAGCTGTAAGTGGTGGAGTGGGGAGGGTGGAGGAGGGGAGAGAAGCGCAGAGATGCAGAGACAAATGAAACGGGTATCCTCGAAACAGCATCATACTCTAGAATAAGAAATACAACTAGAAGTGCCTGCATATATGCTCTTTCCCCTCTCCACCTCTCAGTGGTATTAAGCTTCAAACACACATGCGCATAAAGTTCTACTCACTTTAAAGGATAAAGGTTCATGCTGGCCTGTGCTATTTGTTCGTGTCTCCATCCCCATTCCATAACAGTAGGTCCTCCTGGAATGTATTGAGTTGGGAGAATAAAATAAGTTTTCCCCTTGGATACTACCCCATCAGACTTATAGGGATCCACAGAGAAGCATCCGCACCTTTTTTTATTTCTCTCTTGATAGATTACAGTACTTATCTCCTCAACTGGGTAGTACGATCCAGAAAGTGCAGATTAAAGGATTATTCATGGTCTGGGTTTTCTTCCTCGCAACTCTGGACATGCGTTAATGTTGCCTGAGCTTGCCATGATCTATTAATGTGGTTTCTTTCGACACTTTACCTGCAGGACCTCTTTTAGGTACCGAGGAACTTTTAAAAACCTCTCAGTGATGGTGGAAGCTTCTTCAATAACCTTTGTCATTAAGGAAAGTTGCACCGTGTGCCTGATTTCTTCACTGGCAGTGAGGGGAGACACTCCCAGATTTATTGAAGCCCTGGCTGCATTTTCCAGAAATTCCACTTGAAATGCAAGCTGTATGGTAGAGGCAACAATGCAGTTTTTGAAATGCTTTTCTGTTTTTGGCAGTAATACTTGTTTACCTATTTCACAGTCTAAGCATTAGAAATAAGTTGATCCCTGTTTTTAACATCAAATTCCTTTTCCACATTTATTTCTTCCAAGGGACCTTCCAGAGAAATTACTTTATTTTCAATTCTGCAACTGGCATTTTGAGGTTGCTTCAGTGACACATTATCATTGAATTCCATTTGGCAAATATAGCCCAGTGGAAGCAATCTCTGTGAATCCACATCTCTCAGCGCCCTTGTCAGAGTAAAGGAATTGTATTTCTATTTGGCAGGCTTCTGTTTAATTTATTTTGGCCTCATGGGGAGGAATTATGAGGCATTTGGGGAGAGCAACATCTGCATACTGAGATAGCTGTGTTAAAATACTGCCTAGTTTAGTTAAATGTCTCTTCCAATCAACAGCCACAATCTACCTCTTTCATCAGCTCATCACTGCCTTCAGGATGCAGTTTTGTTTGCAAACAGCAGAGAGTAAGGTTGTCACTTATGGACCGCCGTTACCCCTCCCCCCCCAACCTTTTTCAATTGCTCAACTCCATAGCTTTCTTTGATATCACTGCTACACTGGGCATGACAGTTTCCATTTTGCGGATTTGGTAATACCTGTGAACTTAAGTTTGTGCCCCTCACGTCCTAGCATAGAATCCTTGGGTACAATGCTGTAGTCATCTGGGAAATCTGCCTCTGGCAGCACTACAAGAATACCATTGATTGCATTTGGGTTTTATGTGAGGGCTTTGATTTGTGTTGTAGTGGGATGAAAAGGGACCTGCAAACCTCAGATGCCATTTATCAGAAGGACTGTCGCTTCTTGCTCCCAAATTGTATTCCATTCGATTACTACCCTAGCACCTTCTTGCAGCCACCATGAGGGAGCTGCACAAAGCCAAGAATAGCTGCTTGCTCAGTGCTTGGCATGCTTTGTTGCCATATTGGTTACATACCAGTCAAGCCACCCCACTTACCATCTGCACATTTTAATATAATTGTGATTAATCTACAGTGCAGCATGGTTCAAACCAATGTGGTTGTGAAGTTGCTGGGAGATGTTGGAGTCTGATGGCACACTGGAGACTGATGTAGCTCAGGTGAGGCTCCTCGGCTGGTTGATTGGGAAAGCGCTGGAACCTTTGCAAACACCCTGGCCACTTAGAAACAAATGGGTAAGCCCTTAGTTGAGCAGCTGTACCTCTGGCAACCCAGTAAAAGTCAGTGATTCATCCTGGAGTACTTGAGCACACAGTTCGAGACATACAGCATGGGTTACTCTTGTGAGGGAGGTGGCGAAAGAGATATTGAGATGCAATCTCCATCTTGGTGCAAAGCGTCTTCATGTTGGGCTGGAAGGTGCAAGCAGCACCCACACTTACTTCTCAGTCATACTCCTCTCTTCTAGGAAGCAGGTTCTTGTGGCGTCTATCAAAGCAGCTGAGCCTTCGGGGTCTGTAAAAGAGTTAGAGCATGGTATGAGAATGCAAGACAGCCTGCCTAGTTTTGTATCTGATAGAGACTTCTAGCCGCAGATTCCTTACCTTAGAATTATCCCCAGACATCAGAAGGGATCTGGAAATTCTTGAGCAGTACCCCTACATTGCGGTAGGTTGTGTCATTCGGCTCTGCGTTATCCGTGCCGGGTGTGACATGTGCAGTGGGTGTATGGGTGCCACCCTAGTGCCCTGACATCATTTCTTTTTTTCAGATCCAGTTAGTGCAGATCTGAAAAAGCTACCCACAGTCACTTTTTTGCCTGAGCTTTTTTCAATGTTTTGTCGAAGAATTTTTTGAGAATCCTTTCTCCTGGTGTGGGAGGGATTTCATCCAAAAAGCACAACAGGTTTTCAATCCTGTTGTGCCTTTCACAGACAGATGTCTGTGACAGACCCACACTTGGTTTATTTGTGGTGCTTGAAGTGGGCCCATGACTCCAAGCCCTGCAAGGACTGTTGTGCCATGTATCCCAAGGCGCTAAGGGAACATTCTCTTAAGATCCATGTTGTTCGACATCGGATGACCCTGCACCACTCTCAATCCCGGTTATGCGGAAGGTCCCAGGACTGCTCGTGGAGCCGTTCCCGTTGATTGTTGTTCTAGTCTAAATTGTCAGGTAAGTCCCATAAGAGCAAGAAGTCGAAGCGTTCTTCGAATTCTCCGCACCGGAAGAGGCACAGGAATGATGACATGCTCGAAGTCTCGCTCCTCCTTGGAGCCTGTGCCTGGGTCCGCTCCGCACCTCCCAGAGTTTCCCATAGCCAAAGCGACCCCCACCCAACTCAAGGAGTTCTTTGAGGCCATGCACCTCATATTTGGGCGGCCCGACCCCTCTGGAGTGCTTTCAGGCACCATGGGTTCGGGAGGGGCCCCTACTGGATTCCTGCTGGTGGGTTTGCTCTCAATGTCCGTATGCCCACGTGGATCCGGTGTTGGGTCCCGAGCGGCTCCACCCGCGAGACTGCAATGTTCCACGGAGTCCGCTCCAGTGCTGCCATTCCCAGGGCCGCCGAAGCCCCGCTGCAGTGCCCATCCCATCATCATTCAAGACTCTGATATGGAGCCGGATCGGAGTTGTACGACGTCGACTCCAGCGCTGGTCAGTACCATGCCCTCCAAGTCGGAGCCAGTGCCTTTTTCTTTTGATAGGCCTGTAGTCGGGTTGTTTACAGCATAATTTTACATCTTTCTCCGCTCTGATTGGTATATATTAAAGACAGCGCCTAGACACCCCAGGGTATTTGTCATGCTCTATAAATCCCTCATCATCATCAATTGGGAGGGGTTTGAGGACACTTACTTGTTCCATCACCCTGTAGATGAATAGATACCTCACCAGACACTAGCTTGGTCTTTCTTCCTACTGTGGCTGCAGAGGAGGGAGCCTCCTTTACAATGGTGGTGCGGAGGGCAGGTTACGTCCTCGTCCTTCAGTTGCCCTCAGTGGTAGTCAAGACGAACGTCCTGACTGAGGTGCTTCAGCTGGGAAATACCTCTTCCAAACCACTCATCCCATTTAACAAAGCCCTCACCGATGTTCTACTTGGGGCCTAGTCCAAGCCCTGCACAGGGGGTCCTGTGCATAATACGATTGCCCGCTGCCATCGCCCCGCTCCTGAGGTTCCCAGTTTCCTCACCCAGCACCCCACCATGGAGCTTTGAGGTCCAAACCTCCACCTCCAGAATCCTTCTCGGCACGTGCCCTACCACTCCACTGGATGCGGATTCCAAAAGGCTGGTTAACTTTGGCAAGGATGCTGTCTTCCACAAGCCTAGCACTGCTGTCAGTAAACAGCGTGTGCCTTTTGGGCCGATACACCTGCACTGCAAGGGACTCAGTTGTGCAAGTGCTGTCCATGGTCTCGAATGAGGCCCAAGCCATGCTGACCCGAGCAGTGGCTGATGGGCAAAATTCAGCAAAGTTCACCATCAGATGTGGACTGGACACGACTGACTCACTAGGCAGAGCGATTGTCTCTTCAGTGACGCCATGCCTGGTTGAGAACCACTGGCTTTTCAGGGGATGTCCAAACTTCCTTTATGAACATGCCCTTTGATGGCTCTCGCCTTTTTGGCAAAAAGACAGACTCCGCTCTGGAGCGTTTTAAAGACAGCGGAGCTACGACCAGGTCTTTGGGCCTCTCCATGGCCCGCTGCCAACACCAGTTTGCCTTTCGCCCCTTCCGTGGCTATTGGAGGGGCTACAAATCGTGTCCTTTCCCGCCGAGCCATTAAGGCCAGCAGGCTTCCCAGCCTTTTGTGGCCATGAAACCAGTTGCCACTAACCATGTGGGAACCCCAGCCAGAGAGTGAGCCAGCAACCTCAAAACCCGTTTAGTTTGCCTTTATACCAACACTGGCACCCTGCGGGGGACAGGATACACCATCACCTGCTCCACTGGCAGTCCATAACACCGTACAGGTCGGTTTTACAAATCGTCCATAGGGGCTACTTCATCCCTTTTCTGGAACCCTCCCCCACCCACTTCAAACTGGCTGATGGAGGGCCATCTCTCCTTGCTCTCTCAGGAAGTGTTGGAATCAAAAGTAGGTTGTGGTTGCTATTTCTGCTACTTTCTGGTGCCCAAAAAGGACAGAGGCCTCCGTCCTATTCTAGATCTGTGCCTTCTCAACTCCTTCCTGAAGAAGAAGTTCAAGATGTTCACCTTAGCCCAGGTCCTGTCTGCCCTGGATCCTGGAGACGGAATGGTAGCATTGGACTTGCAGGACACATATTTCCACATCCCTGTCCTGCCTGCCCATAGATGTTACTTGTGGTTCACTGTAGGCCAAGAGCACTTTTAGTTTGCTGTGATTCCCTTTGGCATTACCAGTGCCCCTTGGGTTTTCACCAAGGTGATGTTGGTGGTTGCAGTGCATCTGTAGAGGTCAAGGTTTCCAGACTTTCCCTACCTCAGCGATTGGCTGATGAAAGCGGGCTCACCCCAGGCAATCGTCTCCCACCTCCAGACTCTGGCAGACCTCCTGCTTTCTCTGGGGTTCACTATAACATGCCAAAGTCACAGCTGACTCCCTCTCATAAACTTCCTTTCATGGGAACTGTTCTGGATACAGTGCAGTTTCTGGCCTATCCTCCCAAAAGGCAAGTCCAAGATATTCGGGCTATGATTCCGATGTTTCAGCCTTTGTCCTGTATTTTGGTGATTTAGGCAGTTGGACCTAATGGCCTCCTGTATCCTGCTAGTGACACATGCCGGTTGGCAAATGCAGATTCTGCAGTGGGACCTGAAGTCCCAGTGGGCGCAGTATCAGTGGAATCTCTCCGACCTGGTCCAGATCTCAGAAGGAACTGCAAAAGACCTACAGTGGTGGGTGACGAACCGCAATTGGGTCAGCGGCAGACCCATCTCCCTTCCTCAACCAGAGATAACTGTAGTGACAGATGCATCACTCCTGGGCTGGGGCGCCACCTGGGAGAGGTAGAGATATGAGGATTCTGGTTTTGGTGGAGCTTGCTGGAGCTTCTGGTATTCGGTTGGCATTAAAAGCTTTTCTTCCTTCAATCAAGGGAAGGCTGGTTCAGATGTTCATGGACAGCACCACCGCCATATGGTACAGGGTGGGGTGGGGTCATTGGCCCAGACGCCCTGAATCTATGGACATGGCTGGAACATCAAGGCATTTCCCTGGTGGTTCAACACCTGGTGGCCTTTCTGAATACCAGGGCGGCAAACTCGGCTGTCAATGCCTAGCGGATCATCTCAAGTGGAACTCAGGCCTCCTATATGCCTTTCTGTCGATACCACTCCTGTCCAGAGTTCTCAAGAAGTTCAGGATCGACCGGGCCCAACTCATTCTTTTGGCTCCAGATTGGGCACGGAGTGTATGGTATCCCGAACTCCTGAACATGGGTCCTCCAAACAGGCTGTCCATCTGGGAGGATTTTCTGTCGCAGCAACTGGGCAGTGTCTTGCACCAAAACCAGCACAGCTGCCCAATTCACCTGCTCACCATCAAACCTGCTTTTCTGGTGGCCATAACATCGGTCAGGAGATTCAGCAAACTGTAAGCACTCTCAGCGCACTCTCCTTACACAACTTTCTATCCAGACAAATTGGTTCTGATGACCGTCGCCTCCTTCCTTCAAAAGGTTGTGACACCTTTCCACGTACGCCAGGATATCACCCTTCCTACCTTCTTTGCTCCACCCCACCCTTCTAAAGAAGAGGAGAAACTGCACTGCCTGGACCCAAAAAGAGCATTGTTGTTCTACCTTGATCGTACATAAGAACTCCGGATGGATGATCAACTGAGACTAATAGAAGACTGTCTCATCCTGGAACACTCCCTAAGAAACCCATGGTTATTATACATTAAAAACAGTCTTACCTCCCTTGGTTTAGGGCGATTATTTACATCTCCTTTAAACTGCACTACAGTATCAAAAAAAGAAATAAAAACATGATTTTTTAATCAGAGGCCTTTGGAGCGTTCTAAACTAAATTCTTCGAAGGCATCTGTAAAATCATATCTAGAGTGCCCTATCGAACAAGATGGCGCCCCGGGATATCTATCCCTTGTAACTAACTTGCGCCATTGATTTATATTGGTACGATTTAGTCTTAACCTTATTCTTTCTATGTTTTCCTATCCAGCTGGTATCTATTCTTTAGTTGACCTGCCGCCTTGTCCGTGTGATGGCTCTTCCCCCCCCAATCAAATTTTCATATTATATTCATTTGTAAATTTTATAAAGTGCATCGCAAAAGATTTATCTGGCCGCTAATGCGTAAATATCACTTTACCCAATGTCGTCCAGCTTTGTATTTTTTACAATCACTACCCAATGAATTAGTATGTTATACTGTGGCTTTATATCTACTTCTCTCATGGAAGACTAGGCGGCTGGACTACTCTGTTTCATGAATTACGAAATATATATTTTAATCCTGTTTTTAAATTCAATGTCTGTCATCAAATTACTGTTACTATTTTTATCATGAAAGCTGTATTATTCTCTTTTTAACTGTATACTGTGCACTTCTGAACTTTTATGATCTTAAACATTTTTAAGTATTGAATAAAGTGATTTGACTGACTGACTGGATGATCAACTGTCCGTTGGGTATGTCGGGGTGAAGAAGGGAAAGGCTGTGCAGAAACATATCATCTCATGATGGATAGTGCTCTGCATAAAAATCTGCTGCGCATTGGCAAACAGTGTTGGAGGTATGATTCCATGCACTGTGGGGCCACTCCGGGAAGCCCTTAGTGCTTCCGGTACCAGTCTTCCAGAGTCTGACAGCAAACTATGGCTGCTGCCGACCACAGACACAGTTCTTCCCTCCTGCTCCGTAGCCAAGCTCAAGCGAGGAAAGGCAGGACAATAGGTCTCCTGTCACAGGGAGGTGTGACCACCTCCCAGACAGGACTTAGTGTATGGGGCCAGGGTGGAGGGCTTGCCAGCGCCACTAGACTGCTTTGAAGGGCACATTTGGTGCCCTCCTTGCATACTCTAGTTAGAACCAGTTCAGGGAGCCGTTGGCTCCCTCTCTGGCGCGATACTGGACAAAGGACATGGGAGAATCCTCCCCACTGTCCAACCCCTCCTCTGGGAGGGACCCCTGAATCGTCCCAACCCTTTATTTAGGGTACTTAAGGGCTTACCTGTGGGTGGTTCTTTAGATTCGTCGTGGGACAAGATTCAGATCCGAAACCACTTCATCTTCAACCGTCTGGGCACTTTGGACTTTGGTTTGGGAAGCGAGACTGCACAGGAAGACTCCTGCTGCTCCTGGTCTCGTTGTCATACCAGTCTTCTGCGTTGTCTGTGCCTGTGCTCCATACAGGTTCTTCTCCAGGCCTGTGGACATCCAGGACACCCGAAGGAATCTCCCTTGGAGTGAAGTGTCACTCCCCTGCATCTGCAGGCACCCCAACGAAGCTGACCGGTCTGCTGTTCCTGAGCTCCCACTGACTCCAAAAGGTGCAGCAACACAGGTGGTGGTTCTGCAACTACCTCGAGGCCTGCACTGTCTTCGCAGCAAGTTTGAAGCCAGTATCCCTTGTCGGAACCGCTGGAACATTACCCCTGTGCACCGCCTATACTTGCCATTGCCAAGGCTTGTTGACTCTCTTCTCCAGAGATCTTCGGGCTCTAAGAAATTTCAGCCTTCAGCATCTCTTGCTACCAAGATCTTCGTCCTCACCGCATCATCTGCACCGTGGGCCTGCATCATTGGTGAGCTGCTCAAGGTCCTCTTGCGATTCCTGTGCCTTCGGCCCGTGGGTCCTCTGAGGGTCTACTTTGGCTCCAGTGGGCTCCCCTGTTTGCTCGGGCCTACTCTGACTTACCTGCACTTGGACCTTGCTGGTACCGACACTGCACCTTTTTCATCTGCCACGTTTGTTGCCGCTGCCAAGGCTTGTTGGTGCTCCCGCCGGACACCGACCCCCTGGCTCTTGACATCCGACGTGAAACAGCTCATCAACGGCTGCCTGGTCCGCACAGCTACAGCACCAAGGTCACCGTCAACTCTCCTGCATCTTCCGACATTAGTGGGCATTGGTCTTCCGTGCCTCCTGGTCACTCCTGAGTGGCATAGACTCTTCTATGTCCCTTCTACTTGCAGATACCTCTCATCCTGAATCCACCCTTGGGTTCCACCATACTCTTTCAGCTTCTTCGCCAGCGGCATCTTTGCTGAAGTCCTCCGTTGTGGTCTACGTTGGTTTCTGACGTCACTTCACACCTATGCACCCAGCTTCCCTGGTGTAGGTATCCTGGTTCCCGGGGTATCCACGAGTGGGTTGACTCTCCAACCTTCCATCGGGTTTCTTCAGGGTCCTCTGGGAAGGGTCCTTCTTCTTAAAAACTGCAACCGCGACTTTCCCATTGACTTGTGTTGATCACACGATCATGTTCCCACTCTGCACTCGGCCTCCGTGGGGTTCCTGGGTACTTAGGTTCCTTGGGTCCCCAACACTTCTATGTCTTCTGGGTCCAGTTTCGACTTAGGTTGTGGGTCGCATTCCACTTTCTTAGTACATGGTATTGTCTACTTATGTGTTCTATTACTGAAGTATTGTGTGTATTGTGATTATATCTCCGGGGAGGAGATATTGCAATGTGTTAGTGAGTGCTTATAATAAATACATATTTTTATAACTGCACTATGTGGTTCTTTTTCACTTAGCCTACACTATATGACTAGTACTGGTAAAACAAGCTGCTTCACACTTCTGGACTAAGCCTGAAGGCTGCTCTTCAAAGGTACCACTTAAAGAGCTTTCTAAGGTTGTCTAAAATCACCATAAGGGTTGTCTGGATTAGTGCAAGGTGCTCCACTTAGATAAGTGTGCACCATACACTAAGCCAGCCTCCTACACAACCTTAGCTACATTTGTCTCTGACGAGAGAAAGAAAGCAGCAAAGAGTGCATGGACCTGTAGAAAGACAGTAGGAGGCAGCAGCTATAAAGGCCTGCTACCGTCTAACTTAGCAGTCTTCCTTCTTAGTGTTACACACAGAAGGGTTCCCCCCGACCACATCCTATATTTACAGTGCAATCATGTGACACAAACAGATTGCTCTCATAAGCTAATGTGATGTAAGTGCTCCCAGTATTTGCTGAATGCATTGATTTACCAGCCTGGGCCTTTTGTCCACTTTATAAACCTGATGTAATAGACAAGCATGTTTCCATGGCTAACAACCAGCTGCCACCTATGTGGGTGCAGGGGAACCCGCAATTTTTGATACCACAAAATTAACCTCAACAGCACGTCCAAAATTCAATGAATCGGAGATGATGTTAAACCTCAGTTTCATGAGGCAATGTGTCCCTGAGGTAAAGCGCCTCCCAGCACATAAAAAATATCAGGAAACAGTCAAGTAAGTAAAAGGGCCCACTCAATAACTGAGTTCTAGATTAGCGGAATAGTTCAATGATTTTATTACAAAACTCAAAAATAAGACAATTCTAGTTAATGCCATGAAGGCTCTCAGCAACATAGGCATTAAATAGAAGTGCAGAATCAAGCTGATTGTAAGTCCCAAGTGGGCAGCAAAATCAAAAGAGAAACGGACCGCATCCCTAATAGCACGGGAAAAATCTCTGGCTCACCCCCCAAAATCAAGTTTTTTTTTATACATTACTTTTGCATATCAAATTAGCAAAACTGCAAATTTATCGTGGAATGATCGAATACGTTACTTTCACAGCAAATCAGAGCGCAGTCCCATTGAGCATCAAATTGCCTTAACTCCTAAGCACTATTCCACTACATGAATAATTATTCTGCCCACTCTATTTCTAATGCCATCCGGAGATGGTGGAACAAGCTAGATACACAAACAACAGCAAGCTACTATGAATGAACTTGATACAGTAAGCTAGTGGAAAGACCTTGAAGCAATAGTTGCAGTTTTGTGATTGAGCCGGCAAAAATTCAAAGAAAACAGCATGAACAATAGCAATGGAAATAAATAAACAGGATTCTGCTCGACTGCGTGCTACAGAGATAACAAACAATTAAACATGCAGGGGTAAGACAGGTGAGACATTCATTTTGAAAAAGATGGCTGCTATGCCCAAATTGAGACCTAATTAACAAGGGTCAGGAAAACACACTTCTACACAACATAGGAAACTTGTTTTGAAACCAATCATACTAAATCAGTGTGTACACACGTAATCAAGTGTGAAACTACATTCTGCATATTGTTATTAATGTACAAAAATGTAAGTGAATTAAAATTCTCCACAACTTTGACACTAATGTCTTGGCTTGGACATAAGGAATAAATTCACTTATCTTACAAGGATATTTACATGAGGTAAACACTCGTCTGCGGGAGGGACGTGGCCACATCATAGTGGATCCCAACTACCAGGACACTTGTAAGATGAGTCTCTCGATTAGAAAGGCATAGCGAGTTTGGCAG
This sequence comes from Calotriton arnoldi, assembly GCA_963921515.1. NCBI lineage: Eukaryota > Metazoa > Chordata > Amphibia > Caudata > Salamandridae > Calotriton > Calotriton arnoldi. The sequence goes on from CAWUFW010005738.1 coordinate 1,036,714, forward strand.
AATCAATTAAATCAGTAGGATGATGACACAAAGGTGTAATGGACTTTTGAGCCCGAAACCATTCTTTTTTTAATTTATTTTTTAACCCTTTTAGCACATCTTATAACTTTCATTCCCATGCAACAGCATTTTACAATTGAATAGCGACAGTGTCTGTAACACTTTATTGTTTTAATGGAATAATATAATGCCCCATTGTTTTGGCCACAGATATCTTTTTAATTTTCCATCCTTTTTGTTTTTTTTACTACTGCTCCTTATTTTGTTTATCATCACCTGACATTGCGTTTCCTCAGATTTGTCCAAAACGTAGTTAGTGAAGGAATAGAAAATCTGATCCCACCGTAAATGTTAGATAAACAATTATTTATTGTTATCAACTTACTAGTAAATAATGAATAAGTGAATAGAATTGATATCACCTTTCTGGTCTTTGGTTGTTTGTCAGTGAAAGATTCTAGAGAACAGAACGGTTCTTGAACTCTTGTTTCCACGACAAACTCTACAACTTGTATAATTGGAGCCCTCCTTCCATTGCTGCTTTCTAACTGCAGGTATCCTTACTCTTTTCTACCGCCAACAAAACTACCAGGTTGTGCGAGGGAGGGTGGAAAGGGACTTTTATATGTTTCCTTCCAAACCCCCACAGTCCCTCCACCACTGTCTCTATTTTTAGATGACCACTACAAGACACCTCCTCCATTTCAAATTTCTGTCACTGAACACTCTTCCTTCTCGTATGACGTCTTGAGTATGAAGGCCTATGGTCTTCTGCCACTACTGTCTCCACTGTCATTGTCAATGGTCACACTGCCAAGAGTTGTACTGGAAGTGGTTTGCATTGTGTATGTTTTGGTATGTCCAACAACTGTTGTTTTTGAAATGTAAGGGTATATCCTAGAAACTACTCGTATGCTTCATGGTTTTTATAATCTAGAAAGCATTTATAAAGTGGACTAAGCAAATAACTAGTCATCCAGTATACGTTTTAGATTTTAAATATGGAAAGCAGTATTAAAGCCATCTATGGCATAAATGACTACTGCCAATTTCACCATGGATTTTGAAATGCATGTTACATTTGCACAGCAAGTGCAGTGATGTAACCCTCTGTGAATCATTAAAGTTAACTAATGTTGTTGTTTATTACAAGCCAGCCTTGGTGCGCTTGACTGCTATTGGACGACTGAAGGAGCTTATATGTTTAGACGGAGTCCCCGTTACTGGAAATGAAGCTGCAGTTGCCCTGCGTTTAACTTCCGGATCAAGAATTACTCAGGTAAAAGTGCTTTATGCTAAATCTTCTGACAGTGTTTCTGAGGTCTGGTGTTGTACAAGACCTTTTGATTTTAGTAAGATTATTTACATAATATACTTACTAATAGGGCTTTTAGTAAACCCTCTTCATACATTGGTTTGTTGTATCTTTCACACTTTTCTTTTACCCACTACAGCATAAAAGCATAGGGAAATTGGTCTGCATACTACAGCCATTGGCTAACTTCATTGTGAAGGACAGCATTTTGCCCTTTTACAAGGAGCATACCCACATACAAACTAGTTCTCTTCAGTGCCTGGGACTACTGATAATGTGTACTTTTTGAGACCATCAAAATATTTTTGCTTTTTTTCATTTTGTTTTTGTTATTGGTGAGAGTCCCGCAGCTCTCACAACAATGTTTTATTATTACCTACCTGTGTAGTGTGATGGTTGCAGGTTTTGAACCTCTAGATGGACCTGTCAAACTAAGCCTTTTTGACAGCAGAGAACCCTACTTTTAAATATTAAGCAAGTCGGGGGCGTGGCTACGCTGCGGAGCGTGATGGCCGCGAGTTAGAGCGGCTCCCGAACTCTTAGCTCCCTTCCTCAATCCGACACAGAAATCCGACCCCCCCCCCCCCCCGGGGTGTGCAGAGCATCGGAACCTCCCAGGGCACCACAGAGCTGAAAAGCGCGGCACCCGGCCTCGGAACGTCGGTGCATTGGGGGCTGACAGTTGCGGCATGAATTGGCCTTGAAGCCGGGGTCTCAGGTGAGGCTCCGCGGCCCATGTGGACGACCGGTGTGCGCCAGGCCGGGATCGCGACCCACACCTTCGAGCGGATTGGCAGTGGAATCCACAAAGGGACGGCTCTGCTGGAAAAAGGAGTACATAGAGACAGCGACAACTGAAGCCAGGCGAGTGAGCGTGATCCTGTCGGGGGCCCGCCCTCCGCCGTCCTCTGGCCTCTCGACTCGGCCTGAGTGTGGTGGCGCCGGGTGCTAGACGAGGCTGCTGGCTCCTGGTGCCGAGGGCAGAGTACGGCGACATCGCAGTGGGCCCCTCGGCGGACCGCCGTTAGGCTGCTGTGCGACGCAGTCCCTGGCGCACGAAGCGCGGTGTCCACAAGAGCAGGCTGCATCATCAAGTGGAGGGCCCCAGGCGGCGTCCACAATCAAGAAGACAGAGTGCCTTTGAGCCGGGCTGCCCCCCCGGTGAGTGGATTGGGGCCCCAGGCAGACACCTCACTCAGAGGGATGGCGCAGTATTGACAATTGGCACCGCTGCAACGCAATAGCTCCTGGCCGGCAGCTGGGACTGCGCCGCATGGTCGCAGCCGGGTGGGCTGCCTGTTTGGGTAGTGGGGAGCCAGTGACTAAATCGGGCTGCAATCACAGACTAGCACAATAGACGCGGCGCTGAGGTGGGGGTGCAGGTTGGGAGCCCTCGCTGCCTCCCCCCCCCCCCGCCCCACAGTGGCCTCTTGTGTCTCAGGTCTAGGGCTTGAGCTGAACGACCACCCGGCAGGGGAGAGTGAGACGACTAAAGTGCCCACATAGCTGAGTCTGTAGTCCCGCGAAGAAGGAAGGAAATCACGGTCAAATCTGCGACTATGTCGGGTCCAAGGGGAGTTAAGACGTCTCAGCAGAGCAAACTGGACAGATACACCCAGCCTAAGCTGACTACACCAGAGCAGCCGTCCAGGGACAAACGGGCGACCTCAGCAGAGGGTGGCCCAACTGAGCCCACCCTAAATGATGTTATGGAGGCAATCTCGGGAGTCCGCGCGTCCCTGGAGCAGAGGATGGACACAATCACATCAAAGGTGACGCTTATTAGGGCAGACTTAACTAAAATTGGCGAGAAGGTGAAGCAGATGGAAATCACTACCTCATGCCTTCTTGACGATTCATCACAAATGCAACGCGACATCAAAGAGTTGCAGGACTTCTGTAAACTCGCAATGGAGAAACTCGATGACTATGAGGGCCGCACTAGAAGAAACAACGTGCGTATCATTGGTGTGCCTGAGAGGGCGGAGGGGCACGCCGCCGACTTGTTCGTTGAGGACCCCATACTTAAGCACCTACAACCGAAGAGCTTGTCCAAATTCTTTGTGGTCGAGAGAGCCCACAGAGTACCCAGGGGACGTCCCAAGTCGGGCGCTCCTCTGCGTCCCATCCTGGCGAAGCTCCTGAACTTTAGAGACCGAGATGCCATATTTTAGCACGCCAGAGTGGCCCCACCTCTCAAATACGACAATGCGGAGATCTCCTTTTTCCTGGACTTCACCCTCCAGGTACAGAGGCAACGGCGTTCCTTCCTCCCAGTCAAGAAACAACTAAGAGACAAAGGAATCAAATACTCAATGCTGTTCCGGCCCGTCTCCAGGTGGAGGCTGATGGTAAAGCTTGGTTTTTCGGCCAACCTGAGGAGGCTGCTGATTGGCTGGAGGGTTGGAGGGGGGCTAAAGAACATAACACTCGCTGAAGGAAAGACCTATTTCACTTGAGGTAAGGGCTGTCCCGGATGGGAGGGGTGAGCTTAAATGGTATTGACATTCGGGAGGTCATCTCCGGCATCTGGTGACATACTATTATGGTCTGGCCCGTAGCCTTGGAGTTATGCCTTGTTAAACGTTCAGTCTACCCTATTGCATGTTAAGGTAAAGGAGGGTCTGCATCACAGGGGGAATTAGTTATAAGTGTCTACAGGGGGGGAGCGGAGGAACGGAGCAGCTCACCCCACACAAGTCTACTTTTAGTTCCAAGTTGGGCGACAGGCACTCTGCATTGTTGTTCAATGGGCAGTTTTAGGCCCAGAGTGCAGGGGAGCAGGGTGGGGGGTAGTTGGGCGGGGGATGGGTGGCTATCACACTCACAAGTTCGATTGACATTTTTTGATCCGGAGACGACAATGCACACGCATAGATCATGTTACCTATATTGGGTACCCATTGGGACAAGAGTCTTAAACTCCTGAGCTGGAACGTCAACTGGTTGTGGGATAAGGTAAAACGTTCCATAGTCCTGCAGTACATTAGGCGACACTCCCCAGACGTCGTGCTACTCCAGGAATCCAACCTGGTGGGAAACACCTGTAAGGCCTTAAATAGATGGGGCTACACACTGGTCGCTCACTCTGGTTTTACCACGGGCTCTAGAGGTGTTGGTATTCTCCTTAGGCGTTCCTTCCCGCTCTCCGTAAAACACACCTGGACTGACGAGCTGGGTCATTACTCCGCGGTTTCGGGGCAGTGGGAGGGTCAGACGCTTAGATTGATGACAGTCTATGTTCCACCGGGCTTACTGGGCCGTACCTTCAAGGACCTAGGGACAATTATGCTCTCATTCCCAGATGGACACATACTAGTTGGAGGAGATTTTAACTCGGTGGCATCGGGTCCCCTGGATCGATGTCCTCCCTGGGACATCGGTCCTGCTCATAGATGGCTTCCTAAATTTTTGGACGTCATGGGTCTCGCGGACGTGCGGAGGACATACCACCCAGATAGTAAACAATACACATTCCACTCGGGTGCCCACAACAGCCTTTCCCGGATAGATTACCTATTGGTGCCTGCATCCCAAATTGCTCACATTCGCGAAATCAGGCAGATGGCTAGTGGGATCTCGGACCATTCCCCGGTGTGGGCCCAACTGGTCCTCGGGGAGGAAGGGGTAGGAAGTGTTGCACCTATTAACCCATGGTATCTCCGAAACCCCACAGTCAAAGAAGCACTCCTGCGGGCCCTAGATCACTACTTCCAGGAGAACGAAGGGTCGGTAGGGTCGGCCCAAACGCTCTGGGAGGCTTTTAAAGCGGTAATGAGGGGACAGGCACTGTCGTCAATCGCCGGGACACGTAAAGAAAAATCAAAGAACCTAGCCAGCTTAGAAGAAGACATCCTCCGCTTGGAGGTGGAGATGGATGAAAATGACATCCATAATACCCTCCACACCCTCAACCTCAAGAAAGAGGAATATAAATCTATCGCTACAGATATGGCCAAAGCTCTAGGGAGGGAGACAGAGGGTAGACTTTATGATCAGGGAGATAAGGCAGGAAAACTGATAGCCTGGCTGGACAGGAAGGAGAGGGCGAGTAGGCTAGTGCCTGAGCTGATGAGTGACTCGGAAGGGGAAAATAACAGACCCACAACTTATTGCCAATACATTTGCGGACCACTATAGAGGGGTATACCAAAGTAGTACAGATCTGCCAGAAGAAGACTCACGTGCCCTCCTGTCGGATATTAGCCTGCCCACTCTTTCTGACGAGGAACGGCGCGCTTGATAGTGCCCCCACTAATGACGAAATAGCACAAGCAATAAGGCTCCTCTGCCCTGGTAGGGCCCTGGGACCCAACGGCCTGCTCATAGAGCTTTATAAACTTAAACCAGATGCCATAGCCCCGCGACTACGGGCCATGTTTGAAGAGAGTATGGAACTAGGCCAACTCCCACAGGACCAGAGGGTTGCAACATTGGTCACTATACATAAAGAGGGTAAACCGAGGGATAGGTGTTCCTCCTATAGACCCATCTCTTTATTAAATGCAGAACCCAAAATATTGGCAAAGCTGTTGGCGAACCGCCTAGTGCAGGTCATATCCAAATTGGTGCATCCCGACCAGTCAGGCTTCATGCCCCATCGTAACACCGCACTAAACCTGCGAATGCTTCATGGCGTGCTGGGCAGACTAGATACGGTACAGGAAGCCGCAGTGGTGGTGGCACTAGATGCCACGATGGCGTTTGACACCATTGAATGGCCATACCTCTTCGCAGTCTTGGCCAAGATGGGCTTTGGACCCGGCTTCATTAGGTGGGTGAGGCTGCTTTATTCAGCCCCATTGGCGCAAGTAGTGGTCAACAATAAGAAATCGGAAATATTTTAGTTGGGCCGCGGGACTCGCCAGGGCTGTCCGCTTTCGCCCTTGCTCTTTGCCCTCTCACTGGAGCCGTTGGTGGCATGGAGCCGTAGGGATCCAATGATAAGAGGGCTAAGGTGGACAGAGGGATGGGAGGACCGTATATCCTTATATGCGGATGACATCCTGCTATATCTCGCCTCTCCCAGGACGTCGCTCCACGTAGTACTTAACATTTTTACAAATTTTGGAAGGAACTCAGGGTACACCATTAACTGGAGCAAGTCCCTACTGTACGTTTTGCACGGAGACCCTCCTCCCCCCCCCCGGGGTTGTCCGATACAAGTTGCAAAGGCGGGATTCCAATACCTGGGTATATACATCACCTCAGACCCCAAACTCCGTTATGAACGCAACCTCCTTCCTCCATTGCAGAGACTGAGGCGAGATGTTGCAGGCTGGAAGGCGCTACCCCTTTCTTTGCTAGGACGGGCGGCACTTTTTAAGATGATGGCACTCCCACGCTTCCTCTACGCCTTACAGAATTTTCCGGACCCGGTCCCAGCGAGATATTTCAAGGAGATTGAGGGCTTGTCGAGGGAACTGCTGTGGGATGGCCGACCCCGAATAGCATTACACAAACTTGTACTCAGCTGGTATGACGGGGGGATGGGGCTCCCGGACATTAAAAAGTACTATTGGGCCGCCCAGCTGGCAGCCATAATTCATTGCACCTATCGAGGCGGGGACGATCCCGGGTATAGAATGGACAAATGGCTACTCCCGGGCGGAAATTACAGACCCCGGCGATACCCCTTAACAGGACCAACTAATCACTCAGTTTGTGTCTGGCACGCAGCGAATCGGAGTTTGGGGTGGGACCAGAAACTTACGTTGGCCACTCCCTTATGGGATTCGGAACGGTTGGGCGATTTGGGGAGAACAAAGGGGTTCGACAAATGGGATCTCATTGGGATCTCTAAGATCGGGGACCTTTGGGTTAAGGGCGAGGTGGTGTCGTTTGACACACTCCAGCGTGAACACAAGCTAGCCGACACTGAGTATTTCAGATACTTCCAATAACGTCATGCACTACAGTCACACCTGCCGGAGGGCTCCACCCCCCCAGAATACTCTCCACTAGAAGACAGGCTACTTGACGGCTACCTCCCAGACAAAGCAATTTCCCTGACCTACAAAAAGCTAATAAACAACTCGGACGATCCCCTTGGAAAGACACAGGAACATTGGGAAGCTGACGGACTAGTACTAGACGATGAGGATTGGCAGGAGGCGGTTGCCTCCCCTAGGGAAGTGGCGATCTCCTCCAGACTGCGTCTAGTCCAACTTAAAATCCTGCACTGAGTCTATGTCTCAGGGCCCAGGCTAGTACAGATGGGGAGGGTGGCCGATGGGCAGTGCAGGAGACGATGTTGCTTGATGGGCACCTTTATGCACATTCTGTGGGAATGTAGGTGCGTGCAGAATTACTGGAGGAAAATTCATGATTGTATGGGAGAAGTTTTAGACACTGTGATTGCGCTGGAGGCAAAACGATGTCTGTTAAACGTGTGGGAACCCACCGACCTGAACAGTAAAGATAAACTATGGGTCACACTGGGTTTAATGGTGGCCAAAAGAAATATTGCACAGTTGTGGGGGGTGGAGGTGTCACCGAAGATTGAAGCCTGGAAAGCGGATATGGACTGGTGCATGATAAGGGAGAAGACGGTGTATGTTGCCCGAGGCTGCCCCCAAAAATGGACTGGTATATGGGGCAAATGGAACGCATATAGGCGTGACATTTGTGCTCCTCCTGATCTCCCCTCTGCTGGCGAACCGCTCACACCCTAACTATTGTAGATTAATATGTCTCATTGGCAATGCTCAATAATGTGCTGACAACAAATTGTCGTCTCAAGTAATACACAATCCTCAAATGTAATGTCGAATTTGTTACTGTTAATAAAAAGAACTATTAAAAAAAAAAATATTAAGCAAGTCACCGCTAATAGGCCTTCTAGTTCACATGGGTAGGAAGTCTAGTATTTAAAAGCAGTACATGCAGGAATTTAGTGTTGGCATGTACTTACTACAACAAGCTCCCAAAAGCCATTTTCACTGTAAGGGGCTGTCGCTGTTCCTATGGGAAAAACTAAAGTTCATATAAAATATGATATCTGCCAACTGGAATATTCAACTGAAATTATTCAACTACTGTTTTTAATATTTCTTAAAAATTCAATTCACTGGTGAAGTCTGTTTTATGATAAATATTTTCGAAAACTAACTTTTAAAGAAGTAGACCCTGTGTACCTGCCTCCAGTAGACTAATTAGCATTAGACTGCTATCGGCTAGCCCTGTCAGTGCTTTCAATTAATGAGGCCTGACAACTGCTCCTAGGGCAGAAGCATTCGTTAGCCCTTTTGACAGGAAGGTCTGGTTGTGAAGTATGTGACTCCACTCAGCTCAAGAAGGGTAGCTGGTGAGCGTTCAGGAACGTTATTAACATGAAAGGGACCAGGGTGAGGCCTGTCAATTCCTAGTTAAGTGTAAAGGGAGACCTGGTCAAGAGAAGTCTTTGTTCACTGGGGCCTCTGTGCTTGGCACCAGTCCAGTGGAAGGGGGAGCTGGTCCCAGACCATTTTGGTGTGGTTGAGGAGGAGGCGACTGCTCCTATCCCTAGGCACATACCTGGCTGGGAACACTATCCACCTCTAAGGGCAGAAGTGAGCAGCCATGTTGTATTTTACTCAATCGTGTGGACTGTGGGATTGCTTACAGTAAGGCAATCAGGATGTGCTGCAAAAGTTGGAATGTTTACCCTGGGAGTTTTTTTCTAATTGGTTAGGTAGTGTACAGAAGTCCCCTTCACCCACTAGATAGTGGACCTTACAGGCATGGCATCTCCTCCACAACTCATCAAACACATCTGAAGCTGTCGAAGAACAGAAGAGGACTGGATGTGCTGATTGTGACCTATGTGGAGACCTCAGTGGCTGTACCCAGGACTAAGAAGTGGACTCCAGGAGTCAATTGACTGTCCTCCTGTCTGGCTATATACAGGGACAAACTGATGGCATCTGCTTAGTTAGTACTGGTTCCCAAGTGGTGTCCCTGAAGTCCTGGGAGCCTTAGAAGAGACCAAGAGGAACTGCTCTAGAAAGTCTCAAAAGTTGGGGTTTAGAATAAAACCTCCAAAGTGTCAGTAGGATCTCATGGCAAAGTTGTCTGGGTTCAAGTGGATTTTATCAGATACCGCTTCCTGTCCTACCTCATTGGAGAATTTTGAACTACAATAAAAGAGACTAAGGGCCTGATTTAGAACTCAGTGGACGGGTTAGTCCGTCACAACGGTGACGGATATCCCATCCGCCGAAATATAAATCTCATAGGATGTAATGGGATTCGTATTTTGCTGGACGGGATATCCGTCACCGTTGTGATTCAGTAACCCATCCGCCGAGTTCTAAATCAGGCCCCAAGTCCAAAGGTTGAAATTTTGACTGGACAAAGGCGCGGAAAGTATCCAACCAACAAGAGGACTTTGGCGGGTGCAAAATTAGAATTTTCCCGCTCTGAACTTTGCCCGTCAAAACCAACAGCTTCAGCGGCACCTCATCCAATGATCACCCAACTTTAAGGGCTTCGAGGGACACAGCCTGCAACCTTGCCTTGCAAGAAAATTTCAAATTCTATTTCAGAGACTGTCAGAGATAAAATCTTTGGCCGCAATGAGCAGCTAGAAGTATTAGGATGAACTCATGCCTACGTTCGGCCAACTGCGAACAGTGACTTCTGATTGGTGCTTTACTTTTTCTAAGTGGCTTATGCTATAAAACTTTAAAAACTCATATCCCCAGTTTACCTTACTGGATATTAGTCTTTTTTGCCATTTTTCTAATTAACATTTTCTCTGTTTTTAGAAATTGGTTGTGGGATTTAAATTGTGTTATTCTTTGGACTTTTTAAATGTTTTGGTACTCCTAAACACTTTACATAGTTTTCCTTATATTAAGCCTGTCTGCTCCGTGCCATAACTACCATGGATTGAGCACAGGTTTGTTTATTGAACTTGTATGGTGGACCTGACTAAACCTTAGACTCACATCCTGCCCAACTAATACCCATTTTCGTACAAAAAGTGCCTTTGAACAGCTGACAACCTGAGTTCTCACCTTTACCAGAATACCGTTGTTTCATTGTAGAGATGTGTTCCTCTCCATCACCCCTTTTCTACCCCAGATCTCCATAAGTCATGGTTTCTCTTTAGGAGGCATTCTTACTCTTTTTTATGATCTTCCTGTGAGACCAACCCAGATTCGCCTATGGCTCATCATGGACCCTAAGTACTCTGCACTTTTTTCACACATTGTGCCCCCCTTTTTCTCTGTTAATGTTTCTTGGCAAAGACCTTTATTATCACTATTTTGAAACGTCACCCTTTGCCAAACCAATTTTATCCATCCTCACTCATTATTTTGACCGTGAGTGCCACCTTATGGGTCCTCAATGTGTTTTGGCCCTAGTATTTTCTTTGCCTTTTTCTTTTTTTCAAACGTGTTTTTTATTAGCATTTGATCATTTTGTTACAACATAAGTCAATAATGGTACAGCATGAAGAGGTTTGTATCATGCTCATGCATAAGACTGAAGAGTGAGAGACACCAATTCTACCGGTGCCCAGCCCCAATCACACAAGAACCTAATAAGAAGATACAGTTTTCTCATGACATGGCTAGTAAGCTCATATTGCGTCCTAGTAAGGCCTTCACTCATCTGTCTTTCTTTTGCGACAGCCGTATTCTCAAACCTCCCAACGGGGAGGTAGTCTCTACTAAGAGTTCAAGATCCCCGAGGGAATTACTGAATTAACTAAAACATAAACAAACCCCCTCTCCCCTCCCCCACCCATCCCCTTACTGGTGGTGGCTGCCTAGTTGGTGCGTCTCAGCCATCATGTCAGTCTCAGTTCTGTTTATACTTGAAATAAGTGCATTGCTCTAGGGGAGGGAGGACATACCGCCGACGGTAACCCCTTCGTAAGGAAAGCAACCAGGGGCCCCATCTGTATTCAAAGTTTTTGTAATCATCTCTAAAGATGTCGGCCATCCGTTCTAAGCTTAGGAGTTTCCATAGTCTGGAGTGCCACAGTGAAATAGCAGGTGCCTCTTTTTTCTTTCCAGGCGGCCGCGATCGCTACTTTCGCGGCCCCAATGCATGTCCACATGATGGCCTTATCAGCCTTGGTTTGGTGCTTAAGTGATGGATCGCGCAAACCCAGGAGGACTTCTGCCATAGTGGTCGGTATGGGATAACCTAGTATATCTTTGATTTGTGCAAGAATTTCGTCCCAGAAGGGTCTTATCCCAGGGCAGTCCCACCAAATGTGCTGGAAATCTCCTAGTAACCCACACCCCCTCCAGCATCTGTCGGACGAGCCAGGGAATATCTTTTTAAGCTTGGCGGGGTAAAGGTACCAGTCCATCATGGTTTTGAGATGAGCCTCGCGTAATTCCGTGGAATGATTAAATTTCACAATGTCAGACCATAGGCCCTCCCATTCTTTATCGGAGATGTTGCGCTGCGAAATACCCTCCCACATGCTCATATAGCGGGGGCGTGGAGTGTGCAGAGAGGCAAGAAGATAGGAATACAGATAGGAAATCACCCCCTTCATAGAATCCACTTTTTGTACATAGCTTTCGAATTTCGTAAGTGGTCTAGTGGCGGCCTCGTAGATGGAAGGTGTGAGCGCCCAAGGCTTCAATTGAAGGTAGTGGAAGTGTTCAGTGTGTTCCACCCCGTAGTCCCTCTTGCAGTTGTCAAAGGTGAGGATGTCATAGTTGTGAAATAGGTGAGTCAGTGCCCTGCACCCTCCCTCTCGCCACTGATCAAAGAGCCCTTCCTGCATGGCCGGGGGAAATGCCGGGTTGTAGTGGATTGGCGTGTAAGGGGACGGAAATGTGGTCCACTGGGTATTATGTGAGACAGAGTCCCATACCTTCAGGGTGGTCCGGGTGGGGGTGCTAAGGTAGGTGTTTTTTGGTCTGTCGGTCTTGTAGGCGCCAGATGAGATCCCAAATCAACCGACCAGCGACGGCCCTGTCCATATGAAGCCAAAGCTTCTCTGATTCCCTTTTGGCCCATTCGGTGACCACCCTCAGTTGGGCTGCTTTATAGTATAGCCTGAAATCTGGGAGGCCCACCCCCCCTCTTTCCTCGGCCGCCTCAGAATTGCAAAGGAAAACCGCGCTCGCCCCCCTTGCCAGATAAACTTCAAAACCATTGATTTTAATTTGGGGAGAAGGTCTGTGTCTAACTCAATGGGAAGAGCCTGAAAAAGGTAGAGAAGCTTAGGTAGCACAGTCATTTTAATCGCGTGTATGCGACCAAGCCAGGATATGAAAAGCGGTTTCCAGCGTGCAAGATCTGTCTGGAGTCGCAGGAGGGCGGATGGGTAATTGGCTTTGTACAGCTCTTCCACTCGTGGTGTTAACTGGACCCCCAGATATTGAAGGGGGCGGGCAGTCCATTGTAATGAGGTGCATGTCCGTAGCGTCTCCACCTCAGCCGCTGGGATCGTGAGGTTAAGGATGGAGGATATTTCCATATTGATTTTGAATCCCGCAACTGTTTCGAAGCGCCTGAGCTCCACTTGGATTGCAGGGAGAGAAGTAGCTGGATCTGCAAGGGACAGGAGCACATCGTCCGCAAATAGCGATATCTTGTGCGATTCTCCACTAAAGGGGATACCTCGTATCTCTGGTGATGCACGGACCGCCACAGCCAGGGGTTCGATACTAAGAGCAAACAGTAGCGGCGAGAGAGGACACCCCTGGCGGGTGCCTCTAGTGAGAGAGAAGGAAGACGACAGCACCCCATTCACCTGGACTCTCGAGCGAGGTTGAGTATAGTTGGCCCGGACCATAGTGATAAATTTGTCGTCAAATCCGAAATGAGTAAGGGCAGCGAAAAGGAAGGCCCAGTCCACTCTATCGAACGCCTTCTTGGCGTCAAGGCCTACCAATACCGCCGGGATCTGCTTCTTATTCGCTTTTTCAATTAGGTGGATGATACGTCTGGTGTTATCATGAGTTTGGCGTCCTTTGATAAACCCAGACTGGTCTGGATGAATGAGGTCCGGCATCAAGTCATTCAGCCGTGCCGCGAGAATGGACGAGTATAATTTTGCATCCAGGTTGAGGAGAGCTATAGGGCGATATGAGGCACATTTCTGCGGGTGTTTCCCCTGTTTCGGAATGACTGTTATCACTGCCTCCGCCATCGTGGGGGGGACCGTACCCGTCTCGGCCATGGTGTTGAATAGATAGGTCAGGTGAGGTAAAATATCGGGAGCAAAGGTTTAATAAAATTGAGCTGTATAGCCATCCGGGCCTGGGGCTTTATGCGGTTTGAGAGATTTAATGGTGAGGGCCACTTCCCCCGAGGTTATGGGGGCCGTGAGCTTTTCATTCCATTCCGATGTAACTTGGGGGAGTGACAGGGCTCGCAAGTATTCATTTTGCCCTTCTGTGTCACGCAGTTCTCCTGTGTACAGGGTTCGGTAGAAGGCACCAAAGGTGTCTGCTTTATCGATGTCTCTATTGGTCAGCCCTCCCCCCTCCATTAGTATGCCTCCTATGTATTCCCTTTCTCGCTTTTCTTTCAGATGGCGGGCCAGATGTCTACCAATCTTTTTCCCCTGGGAGTAAGATATCTGACGAAGCTTCAGAAGGGTGTGTTCTGCCCTGTTGTTGTAAATGTCCCTAGGTTTTCCTCGCAGTGTGGGGAGTGTGCGTAGGGAATCCCTAGTGGGTTTTGTTTTATGGGAAGCTTCTGCCAGTGAGAGTGCTGCCTCTAGCTCTATCCTTTCCTGAGTCCTTCTTTTGTTCAGCGCGGAGTTAAGCGCGATGCAGCGCCCTCTAAAGACTGCCTTAAAGGCATCCCAGGTATTGAACTCTGAGGTGTCTGAGATCACGTTCTGGGCAAAAAAATCCTTGATCGTGTCGCTGAGTTCCGTGCACAGCCCCTTTTCTCTCGTAAGAGAAGCCGGGAAATACCATTTGGGGGGTGTAGCCACCTGCGGGCTCCAGGAGAGACATATCGAGAGCAGGCAGTGGTCCGATATTGAAAGCGGAAAGATCTTCGCCTCCTGCAGAGACCCCACTAAATGTTGGCTGATGAATATGTAATCGAGTCTAGAGTACGTGCGGTGCACGTGTGAGTAGACGGTGTAATCCCTCGACTGGGGATAAAGAGTCCTCCATGTGTCCCTAAGGCCCATATCGTGGATCTGTTGTTTAACCTCCCTGGTAAAGCCGCTGGATTTGTGTCTATGGGGGTGTGTGCTGTCAAGATCTGCTTGCCATGTTAAGTTGAAATCACCTAGGAGAAGTGTCGGCCCCTCCGCAAATCCCTGTATTTTCCCCAAAAGTAGCTGCAGGAAGGGTGTCTGACCCGTGTTCGGTGCGTAGGCCGAAATGAAAGTGCAAAGTTTACCCTTCAGTATGCCTTTGACCATTACCCAGCGGCCCTCTTTGTCTGATTTAGTGGCAGTAGGTTGAAATGTCATAGAGGTATGGAAAAGAAGCGCAGTCCCCCGGTGTTTAGTAAGCGCAGAGGCTCTATAGATCAGGGTGTATTGAGAATGGCGAAAGCGAGTCTCCTCTGCGCGCGAAAGATGTGTCTCCTGCAGCGCCACAATATCTAAATGATGATCAGCGATGTATTTCCAGACCTTCTGGCGTTTCTGTGGTGAATTAAGGCCCTTTACATTCCAGGATCCTAGTGTAATTACCATCGGTTCCTTGCATCCCCCCTCCGCCCTCTAGAAAGCCGTTGTATATCACTCATGTCCCACGCACCGCAGCTCCTGCCCTGCATAAACCTGAGGAAGCTGCCATGCATAGAGACGAACCTGTGGCACACACCTGCGTATGTAGTTGCATTAAAAGCCACCACCAGTCTCCCTCCCTCCCTCCCACCCGCCCCCCTTCCCAACAAACAGAAAAAACAACGTTACCCTCATGAACAAACGTCGGAGTGATGACAGATCTCCGACACTGGGGTGAAGCTCCCCGTTAAACATATTGGGGGAGCTGAGGGACCGAGGTCCCCGTCCGCCCCGTACATATCCAAAAACAATGTTATGTGCCTATACCATGGCAGTTACGTGTCAAGTTCGGCCCTGGTCATTTCGTCCTTGGGCAGCCTACCGTAATCGCCGGTCCCCCTGGTAGCCCAAGGTCCGCCTGTTCTGGACTCGTTCATAGTTCATATTGTCCTTGGGGTCTGGCTTCAGGTCCCGGCTCGGGTCACATCGAGGCCTGTCCTAGTACCCCACCCCCACCAGATCCACTGACAGAGGGTGGTGACTGCCGCAGCCCTCGGCATCCACAGGGTCTTGGCATTGTTTTTAGGGAGGATCTATATGATCAACGTGTCAGGGTTCAGTAGGAGTGGCCTCCCCTCCATAAGACCTTAGTTCTCGTCACCTTTATGGCCCGTGGTGGTCAATTTTTTGGGGGTCCATCCCTGGAGCGAGACCCCTCCTAAATAGGAAAGTGCAGTCCACTAGGCCTCACCTACGATTTCTCCTCCGGCCTGTGGTCCATGAGCTCATCTGAGGGCTGGCCCCCGTCGGATCTCGTGTCTTGTGTCCTGCCGCGCTAGTATCCTTGGAGGGAAGACCCAGAAGGTCCAGTCCCTCCTGCAGGTCTGAGATGTGCCATGGTTTGTTATTATATTCGAACGCCAGCCGAAATGGAAAGGTCCAGCGATATCGAACCTTATCCTCCCTCAGTTTCAGTGTGATGGGCCTAAACGCCTGTCTCCTGGCCAACGTGGCCGGTGCTAGATCTTGAAAGATGGCGCATGAGTGGTCTTCGAAAGAGACCGTACCTTTTTTCCTGGCTGCGAGTAGTACTGCTTCCTTGACTTTATAGGAGTGAAATTTCGCCAGCACGTCTCTCGGTCTTTTCTTGTCTCCAGTCAGCTGGCCTCCAACGCGGTGAACCCTGTCGAGCTTTATCTTTAGGGTGATTGGACTCAGAATCTCGGCAAACAACCCCTCCAGAAAGGCCTCCAGATCTGTCCCCTCCGCGCCCTCCTCCAGGTCACGGAGTCGAAGGTTCTCTCTCCGGGCCCTGTTTTCTAAATCCTCCGCCTTTAATAGCGCTTGGTGCCATTGATCTTGGAGGGTATGGATGTCTTCCCGCATGGCAGCTGTGTGTTTATCGATATCCTGGGTTTGGGTTTCCAAGTCCAGGACTCTAGTGCCAACAGAATCAACATCCTGCTGAAGAGAAGCGAGCCTGCCGGTGAGGTCAGCTTTTAGTTGGTCTATCGATGCCTTGAGGTCCTGCCCCAGTTCAGCCCTCAATTCCGTCTTGAATTCCCGCAGAGTTGCCAAGAGATCATCTTTAGTGAGAGCCATGGTGCTCGCACCTCCGTTGCTACCTGAGGGCTGGCTCTTGTCTGCTGGTGGAAAGAAATCAGACACTCTGTTCGTGGCCTTACACGACGACTTCTTTGGTGGCATAGGGGCCGGTCCCTCGTTCTGTGGCAGCCGTGGTGAAGGTTGGCGCACCAGGCGGCGCGTGATGTCTCCCCCTGGGAGGGTATGCGGCTGGATTGCCTGTCTGCTTTTGCCCTGCGTCCGACCAGTAGGGGGTGGATGGTGACCCTTTTACTCCAGGCCCAAAACGTGGCTCTCTCCCTCAGGGCGTGTGGGGACCTGCGCCACCCTTCTCCATGTGGGAATCGTCCCGCGTTGCCCTCGTGGTTATCGGTGGGGCTGCGGGAGCGCCCGCTTCAGGTCCCTGAAGTGGGGTGGGAGCAGCAGCGGTGGGGGAAGTCCCTCTCGGTTATCGGCGCTCGCCAAGGGCCGCCATCTTAGGGTCAGGCAGGGCAGGGGCTTCGGCGTCAAAGGGAGTCAGCAGTCCGCAGCGCCCAATATCATGCCTCCGGGAGCAGCAGCTGCGTTATAAATGGTCGGGGGTAGCTCCGCTCGACGGTCCGTGTCCGCCACGTACCTGCTGCATGACACTTCGTCTCCCAGGCCGTCGGAGCCTCACATGTCGCCGCAGCCGCCAGCGCCGGTATCGCACCACACACCTGGTGAGTTTACACCGCAATCGTCACCGGGCTCCGCAGCGTTCACCAGAGTGCACCGGCTGTCGCAATTCTACCTCCAGTGTTGCCGTTATCGGAGATCGGCCGCCCCTATGGAACGAGGGCCGCCATTTTGTCGCTCTCCGGCCTCACTCGCGTCTAGCCCCGTAACCAGTCGCCACATTAGGTGTGCCTCTGTCTCAGGGTAGCATTATGTGCCCTCTGCTTTCCGGTGGCCACCCGTGCCTTCAGGATCGGTTTTCGGGTGGTATAGGCTGCGATCGAGGCTCGAGACTGCAGCGCGGACCGGGAGCCGAGACGAGCTACGTCCGTCCGGCCATCTTGCCCGGCCACGCCCCCCTTCTTTGCCTTTTTAATGGTTCTGATAATCACTTCTTTTCATTTGACATAAATATTATGCAGAAAGGGTGCCTCCACTGAAAGAGGACATTTTGGAGAGGAGCAAGTATGTTACTGGTCTAAATTCTCTTCTCCTTTGCTGCTTGGAACTCGGTAGGTCCCTTGAAAGTCCTGTCAGCGTTTGCGTAAGCTAATGCTATCAACTCTTCCTTTCTTTGAAATAGTTCTGGGGGGAGCTGTTTTCTCCGACTGCTCAAGCTCACCATATGGGTACTATGCAGTCTCAGCAGAGGATCGTCTGGCCTATCTCTGATGAAGCATAATAGTCCAATAGCAGACAATTGAAAATATTTGTTGTAGTGCTCTGGGTGTTTGTTTACAATAGCTGAAGTTGGGACCAGTAGCTGGTGCAGGACCGATTGCTAGTGCATGTTCCATATGTAAGTTTCTTCAAAACCGATTTTGAGAGTGAACATGGCAACCCTGCTTTAAGATTATTTTGTGTTAAGCTGAAGGAGCTGAATAGTTTTAGCCTATGTGGAGGACAGGCTACTATGAGTGATAGCTCTGATTTAACCACCAAACCTCTCTTCCATGAAATGTGTAATTCTTTGAGCAGGTTCATAAATAGGGCTCCTTTACTGCAGGTGATAGTCACAGAGTTTTATTCATCTACTTTCTTTTAAATACAAATATGGTGCGGCCTTAGTAGTTGTGATCACTGGTCCCTGCTTTAAATCCGATAGAGCTTTACAGATTTAATGAATATTTGGATGGGCAACTGTCTCTAAACTTGAGCTTCTGTAAATTTAGTCTTGCTTTCCAATGCTCTGCATGCTCCTTAAGGGCTTTCGATCAATCAGAGCTATCTACGTAGTCCAACTCCAACTCAGTTCAGCTTTGAGGTGCTGTTCTAAAGTTTCACTGACCTTTAAATTTGCCTAATTTCAAACACACTGACCACAGTCTCTTGTTATGGTGCCACCTGCACTAACGTTTCCCCTTGGAGCTCCTGTGACATTTACAATTGGGTGTGGTGTATAGCAATTGCAAGGAGGTTCCTCCCTGGGCTTATATGCCCACTATTTGACAGGACCTGCGCAT
This sequence comes from Calotriton arnoldi, assembly GCA_963921515.1. Taxonomy (NCBI): domain Eukaryota; kingdom Metazoa; phylum Chordata; class Amphibia; order Caudata; family Salamandridae; genus Calotriton; species Calotriton arnoldi. The sequence continues at coordinate 1,055,429 of CAWUFW010005738.1, forward strand.
GCTCACTGCAGGAAAGCCATTTCATCTGCCATGCTGCTGCCAAAGCCCAAGCGTGTGTCTGATTGACAGCCTCTGCCTTACAGATGGCTGATGCCTTTACCTTTTTCAAGTGAGTGGTGACTGTGGGCTCCGTTCCTCATCTCCGCATGTCACAGTGTGTGTGGCAGCTGTCTCTGCTACAGGCTTGTGATTCATGGAGTTATATCACCAATCTCTCTTAACTGAGAATATGCTGTGGCAGTCACCAAGCAGGGCTGTTCACGCCTCCTTGTGACTTCAGCCTTGCAGCTTCTTTGAGATAGGTCTGGAGCAGCACTGATAATCTCCATTGAATGGGGTTGAAGTGGAGAGCAGTTCCAATGTGCCTGCTCCATTTCCCAGCTGGCTGTGCTCCAAAAACACATTTTAAATACATACATAAATATTTTTAAAAAGAGAAAATTATCAGAAATGACAATGTCTTTTTTTATTTAAAAAAAAAAAGCTACATGAACCAAATAGGTCTGAATAAAAAGTACATTCAACTTAACTTAAAACTTAATTCTAGAAGCTGCTCTACCCCATGGGGTACAGCAGTTACTTTCGACCCCTCACTGAACAAGAATCCTGAAACTCTGTACCTTTTCAAGACTTCATTTTAACTGAAAATGTGTTTCCACTCTTGATTTGTTCAGCATCTCAGAGTGTCTGCCTCCGAATTAGATAAATTCCCTAAGATAGGAGTTATTTTTGCTTAGCATGAACCGAAACTGTTCCTCACTTCACATTTACTTCACCTCACTTTTACTGATTAGCATCTTTTAAAAATGTTTTATTGCAATTTTCATAGAGATAGTAAAACATAAAACAAGATGACTCAAATGTGTACGGCAAGGGAGACAGCAACCATTACATAAGGTAAAGCAGTAATATATGGATTTACTTAATTGACGTGAGACTGGGACAACAGCACACAAATTTAGTACACTCGAATGGTAGAGAACCAGAGGCATGATAACGAAGGTCACCTTACCAATTGCATGCCACATCCACATCCCTCACAACAGTCAAATGGGCAGGTACCGGACAGCAGGGGTGAGGTGCCGGAGTCTGACAAAGGAACCACAGAGAGCCCCTCCTCCACCACAATCTGACCCTAGTTATCTATTCTGGGGCAGGCCAACAAAATCGCATCCCATGCAAGTAAGATCGAGACTTTGCGCACCCCTCTGTCCTCCTCCTTCCGATTCTCCTACCTCTCACAATCCACCCACTTGGTCAGCTGATTCCACGATCTATACAGGTCAAGGCCCCGGGCAGATTTCCAACTCATTGTCAGTTGCCTACGGGTAAGGATGAGTGCCAAGTTGGCACACCTATCTGTCATTCTACTGGCAGCACTACGACTATGAAAGCCTAATCAGCACAACTGTCGAGAACACTCCAAGGGTCTGTCCGTGGCCTGGCGGATAACCTGCAGGACAGTCTCCCAGTATGGGGCCAGTACTGGGCAGGTCCAGACCATATGATAAAGCCTGCATCATCTGTGCTGCATCAAGGGCTGGCTGATGAAGCCTAAAAAAACATGGCATGGATGCGATGAGGGGTAAGATACGCCTGGTGCAAGAAGTAAAACTGGATTAATTTAAACCTAGCATTACGATATATCTTGGGGATGCAGGCCAGGTTCCTCTTCCAACCTCATTCTTCATACGATTGCCCAAAATCCGCCACCCAGTGATGGTGCAACTGAGACAGATTCATCTGTGCCCCCTTCAGTAGAGCCCTATAGAGAAGTGTAGTAGCCCTCGTTCTCCCCATTATGAGGATTATATATCAAAGGCATACATGTTCATGGGGCTCCACGGCCCCCAGCCCCCATCAAGCATGAATCATACCCAGCAGAGCCCCATGCAGCAAGAAATGTCCAGCCGAGACATCATAAGTCTCTCTTAGATCCTGAAAGGAACTAGGCTCACCCCCATAAATAAATTGCCCAAAATAGAGAGTCCTGCGTCAATCCAAATCTGTAGACCACTCCAGCTCCTGGGTGCGGCCAGTTCTGAATGATCATCAAGGGGAGTTCACTGGTTTATGAAACCCTGATGTGCCCTCGCCCAGATGTATCTCTCAGCACTAACTAACACATTCTCTCCTTGTACCAATGCCGCAGGGCCAGGTTTCAGCAGGATCCAGGTCAAAAGGGCGCAGTGCGGCATCCCACGCTCCTTGTCACCTATAGCATCCCAGGTAGTCGATCGCCACTGAGCCGCCAACTTTAATTGGTTATCCAGGTAGTAACGTTCAAAGTCTATAGCAGCTATTCCTCCCTCGTCCACCGGGAGCTGCAATTTCCGCAGTGCCAGCCTATGACTCGATGTCCCCCAGTGTAACGTAAGAAAGGTGCTATCCAATTCCCTAAAAAATGCTCTAGGTTGTTCCACTGATAAAGCCACAAACAAATAGAGAGCCACGGTAAAATTACCATTTTAGAAATGGCTATCTGGCCACTGATGGAAATAGGGAGGGCACTCCAAAATGCGACAGATTGTCGTAGAATGGAAATAGCCCAGGTATAGTTACCCTCAAAGAGCAACTCTGCGGTCCTATATATGGCCATCCCTAAATATCGAATGGTAGTCTGTTCTCAGGCACCACCGGAGCGGCCGCAGAAGGCCGAGACCCCCCCCCCCCCAAGTCAGGATGCAGGGAATAGGCGCAGGACTTGTTCCAGTTAATGCCTAGACCTGACATCTCCCCAAACTCCGACAGAGCTACCATCACCCCTTCCAAGTCAGAAGTCTCTCCACGCATATACAACAACATGTCGCCAGCGTATAGTGAAATATAGAGACAAGCTTTCGCGATCTGCAGGCCACAGTAGTACCCACCCTGCCGTACAGAAAGTGCAAATGGTTCCAAAGCTAGGGCAAACAACAGGGGGGGGACAATGGGCATCCCTGCCTGGTGCCCCGATCTACTCTGCAGGCATCCGATATTACTGACCCAGTTCTTACCCTCGCCACCAATAATGTGTACAACAGTCTGTTACATTTAACAAATTTAAGCCCAAACCCCATCCCAAGTTAAGTTGCATTTAAAAACTCCCAACGAAGGGAATCAAACGCCTTTCTGATATCAATGCATAGTACTAACGAATCTGGCAGGAGGTGCTCTTGCATGTGCAGGATATGAATCAAATGTTGTATATTAGGCAAAGTACTATTGGTAGGGATGAACCCTGTCTGATCAGGGTGTATCAGTTTACCAACATGTGGCAATAGTCCATTCGCCAGGACCTTACTCAGGATTTTATAATCGCATTAAGCATAAAGAGGGGGCGGTACAAATCAACTAGCACAGGGTCTTTGTCTTCTTGGGTAAAGACACAGGAGTGGCCTCTCACTAGGAAGGTGGGAGCCATTCTTTTGATTTAGCCCCCCCTTTTGCTTTAGCCCTTTAAAGACTTCCTCTAGTTTAGGGGCAAGGACACCAGAATAAGTTGCATAAAACTCCATAGGCAGCCCGTCAGATCCGGGCACCTAGCCGCGGGCCATCTCCTTTATTGCACCCCATTCCTCCTGGAAGGAAACATCTGCACCCAGTTGCTCTGCTATAGCAGGGCCCAGGACCGAAGGAGAGGAATCTATCATGTATTGCAATATGTCCGCCTAGTTAACTGCGGCACCCACAGAGTATAACTTGCGGTAGTATTGAGTGAAGGTTGCGTTAATTTTCCCCTGGGGAAACACATACTGACCGGCTAAATCTCGAATCTGGAGAATAGTGTGCCCCCCCATGATCTCCTCCCGGAGGAGCCTAACCAACGTGCTCCCCAACTTATCTCTACCCGCATGGGCCTGTGCCATAGAGGCCTTGCAATCACATTGATTCAAGCGTTCCACCAGTACAAGCAACTTCTCCCTTTTCAGCAAGTAGCTGCTCCCTACCGTCTCCCAACTCTCCCCCAGCTCTTGGTGCAAACCATTCAATACCTCCTCTCGTTGCTTAATGTCAGCAAGCAGCTGGATGCCACACCCAACTTATTAGTGATACAATAACCCCAAATAGCCACCTTTAGGGCTTCCCCCTCAAACCCCAACGATGACGCTGTTCCCGAGTTCTCCAGCCAAAAAGTATTAATTACTTCCCCAAGGAAGGACCGGAAGGCCGGGTCATCAAGCAAGAGTTAAGCTTTCAAGTAGGGACACAAGGTCTGCGAGGTGACCTGGAAAGTGTATAATAAAGGGTTATGGTCAGAATAGGTTCTTGCCAAATACTCTGCATCCACCCCCCATTCATACACTGTATCACAACATAGTACCCCATTTAGGCGAACATCCAAATAGCGTGGGCCAGAGCGAAAGGAGTAAGACCGTGCCCCAGGGTTCCGCTCTCTCCAACAATCAATTAGACCCCATTATTGAATCCAAGTACGGAATGCTCCCGCCAACTATTCGAAGGCGATGATTGCAACGGGGATGAGACCTATCTAAGGCAAGGTCAGCCACGCATTTTAAGTCCACATCCAACAGTCTTCATGTAAGGCAGAGCTGCCACAAAGAGGTGTGTCAGGCTATTGAGAAAGGATAGCTAGTCCATATTTGGGGCATATATATTCAGCAGCACAACTTCCTTGCTATTTAAGCGACCCAGCACCAGGACGTAATGACCCTCCGTATCATAGACCACCATATGCAATTGGAAGGGCACTCCGTGCCTGATCCAAATAAGAGCCTCCCTCGCAAAAGCAAAGTAAGCAGCTTAGTACAGCTGACCCCTCCACCTCTTACGAAGAGCCCTTCCCTCAGAATTTGTTAAATGCTTCTCCTAGAGAAATGCAACCTGTGCCCCCCTCCGTTTTTATATAGGCCTGAACATTATAATGTTTGGAGGGTGTGGCCAACCCACGAACATTCGAGATGTCACTCCACGCCATACGCTCAGTTGGAGCGCCAGCATCCAGCCATTTGGAGCAGTCTCACCAGCCGCACACATACAACCAGAAAAGAAAACAAAAGAAAGAATCAAGAAACAACAACAAAACTATGGTTGATGTGTTTTCTCTAAGCAGTGTGATTGGTTCATCCATTTTCGTTTAGAACCCAATTAAAGACGAGCAGGCTTGCCGTCTTTTCACCCTCCATAGGAACCCCATGGAAGGCCCATTTTCATGCGACTTAAGGTGAGTTCTTGCATGAAACCCATACTGCTTAGAGAAAACGATCCAACCATATTTTATGTAAACACACCCTGACCTTAACCAATAGGTTGTCCCTCCCCCACATCCTGATGAAGACCCTCTGAGATGGTTTCAAACTGCCACTAATATCTGGGTCGAAACGTCGACGATATTCATTGTCTGCACCAAAGCAATAATGTCCCTTGGACTTCTAAGAAACTTCTAGAGCTCCCCCTGGATGAGGATTCTTTCATTTTGTGTTGGGCAGTCATCTTGCAGGCTGCTGTAGTACCGCGTTGCATGTTTTATTGAATTTTACATGTACAGTCACTTTTATCTCTCACATGTTCACTCCACACGGGCACTTGTTTCACTTTGTTTCCACTTTTTCTTTAATCTATTGTGCATAGATATCCTCATGTACTTGTGGTAAAATATGCAAAAAATACGTTCATTTCTGCGAGTAACTTATTTTCCCTTGTTGTGTTTTGTTTTTTCTTGTGTTGTTGTTGATCAGTTCTCCGTTTAACCTTTAATTCATTTTGGTTATTTATGCAATTGATTACTGACAGGATTTTTGTTGATCAATTTGATAAGATTCCCTTAAAAGGGCCCCCTTTCTGTGATGGGATAAAGTCTTGGAAGGATGAACATAATGTTTGTGTGATCTCCATTCTACTCCCTTAAATTATACAGAGACATTCCATTTTTGCATTACTGCTGAAATGATACATCCACCTAAGCATTGTGTGAGGACTAGATCTGGCACATTGTGGGTTTTCCAGACAAAGACTTACATCACCACTCGTAATCATGGTTGACATCGTTCCACATCGTAGCACCTTTTGCCGCTAAGATCTTTACTTCAAAGACCACATTACCGATCGGGCCGTTGACCTCAAATGTACGTGTGGAATCACCTTAAGCATCCGAGAAGAAGATACATGCCATTATATCATCTATATAAATGGAAGAGCCCTGGCATGATGACCTCATGGCTCTTTAGCAATGAAGGAAGAATCAGAACCCCCATAGTAGCAAAAACCATGACTTGGGGAACCTGCAGCCTTACTGCTAGTGCCTGGCACACCTTAAGCACCATACCTCTACCTCAAAAACCATTAAGGAAGAGGTGAAATAACACCTATGAATAACAACATAATGGACAATAGAGGGAAGCCTGAGTGAGGAACGCTCTAAAGGAAGAGCGTGCAAGAGGATTGTGCACTATAGAGGTTGGTTTCAAGGAGGAAAACCCCAAGGAAGAGCATTCTAGTGATGTGTGATTTATTGGAAATTGTCATTGGATGGAGTGTCCTGGAGAACAACTTCTCAAGAGGAACATCCAATACAAGATTATCTTAGGGAGGTAACACTTTACAATCAGCACCCTGGAGAGAGACCCAGAATAACAGTTAAAAATTCCTTCTCAGGTTGTATTCCTCACAGTTCCTGAAATCTATCACTTCCTAACTATCACCATTAATTAGTATAATTTGCTTTAATGTGGTTTAGAAAAAGGGCTGCAAAGGAACCAAACATCAATGCCATTCCTTTGTCACTGTAGACATTGTAGATCTTTAAATCCCTCCAACCAAAACCATGAGCACAACCTGTACCCTGATTGTTTCTAGGGCATTTGCAACCACTATGGTCTACCTTCTAAGTCCCTTGTACAAACACCCCACTAAGATGACGTGATATTATAGGACTCATGATTCATAGCCTTTCTATTTAATGGAGAACCTTCCCTCTAACACCATACTGGTGCCACTTGCCAAAGAAATAATGGCACAGATTCAATGTCCATGGAGCCACAGGGGAAGATGAGTAGACAAATGAATAATGGTGGGTCATATTTCTGTCACTTTGCTGATCTGATAATGTCACACCCATTTCAGAATCACTGGATCAGTTTAATGAACATCCACCCGAGAAAAAAAGGAGGACATTAATGAGACATTAAAAGAATGTATGATTACTCCCATCCAGCTTACAAGGAAAGCTAGGATACAGCCAAGTTTCATTTGCTTAGATGTGAAGCCTATATTCTGGATTCAATTTACCTTTTTTGCCTAGAGGCTTAACATAACATATCTGATCTCTCTTTTTCTGTATTGTCTCTTTTTGATACTCCTACCACTGATGAAAATCAAATAACGAAGACCAAACCAGAGACTCTAAAATTGTTGGGCTTGCAAAAGAGAAAATCTTTCCAAATAGTCCACCTCAGAGACTATAATAACCGACAGAGGTAGCAGGTTAATAGACCTCAGTGGCAAAGACAGAAGCAACAGCAGCATCAATCACAGGCTCAACCCCATAAGCCATATTTCTCCCACCAGAGGAAAGCATCAGACTTTCACTGCCACAGGAAAACTCCTTTTAACTGAATAAATCCTTCACCCACCTTCCAGAACCCCTGATGGAGATATCACCTCCAAATATTCCCAGCTATGTGAGAATGTAACAAAACACAGATGGATGTGAAATATATGGAGTATAAGCAAAATGAGGTTTTTAGTTTTCCATCCAACATTCCCATGATTGTCAATCCTTTTTGTTCTAGGGAGTGTCAGGAGGTTCCATCCATACTAAAAAAAAAGTGGTTGCGTACACCCCCAAACAACAAGAGAACAAAGACTTTTACTTACTGCTGCTAAGTTGTAATAAATCAGGGGTTGAAATATAAATCTCTACCAGTTCTACAGCTAAGATAGATTAAGGAGAAGAAGCTCAACATGTTGGTGCTACACCAGATGCTTCACATTTTGCATGATTGAAGATTTCATGAAGGCCTTACGTAAGTTTTCTCCTCAATGAAGAGACTATCTCCGCCTTAGAGAGTGAACATCAAATTAACTGGATCCCCTTTTAAGCTTATACACGATAGCTTACTATCACTTATTTTGGAAGGTTGTCTTCTTAGAGGACCTACAGGAGATTGATGTTCTCTTGTGACGTTAATCAGTAGCTGTACACATTGAGCACCATTAGTGACGTACATGGTGCTTGGTCCTCTTTTCAGTATAGGAAAGTGCTGATGATGATACAGCAAGCCAATTGGTGAGCAATAGCCAACTGGCTTATGGTGGTTGCTTAGTGGGGCACTTCCTATAATTTTTTCAACATGTTTTGAAAATGTATGTGTATTACTCTGAATGAGTTAGAAAGTCCCTAGGCACCATTCCTAGAAAGAATCACAACGTGACATATGGTCTGAGACTGAGTTTTTGCTGAAGCATGACAGCCATCTATATGATGTTGGCTTGAGGTAAGTGTCTTGTGTAGGTTGGTGTGACCAGTACCAAGGGCTTGTTTGTGGTATTGGCTTTTTGAATGGAGGATGCTCTTGGTACTTTATAGTCCCTCAGCAGCTTCTGTTGTGTATGAATGCAATTTACACATCCCTAGTTTGCCTATGCGGATAGTGCACCGAACCCTAAACGTTTTCAGAATTAGCTGCCTTCCCTGATAAATACGTCAAATGAATTAAAACAAATGATTTTGAGCAGTTGATGAGTTCAAAAGTGTTGCACCACTTTAGTAATTAAATTACTGAACTGTGACTCTGAGAGCTGATGGAATCTATGCTCCACACGCAACCTAAATTGTTTTAGCAGTGGCACAACAATGATGTTAAAATGTTTTGTAGAAGCTTTATGCAAGACCACCCAGACATCAGGATTGGTTTACCTTAACTGTTTTAAATCGTTTGCTCTCTTTTCTTTTTATATAGTGGGTGAATCTAATTTCTTCATCTGCAAGTGGGAATTCAAAATCTGAATTTCTAGCAAGATCCTTGTGGCTATCTGAATGGCAAATATTCCATGTGTGCACGCAAGCTATATGGAGGTTTTGCAGTATACGGTTAAATGGCCATGATGGTATTTGTAATTTCATTTCTTTGTAAATGCCAGTGGACAGCTACATTGATATACTACTGGACTGATTTTATTAACATTACCAATCAATCATAAGACAATGTTTTATTTATTGTTATATTTTACATTTTTGCTAGGGGTTGTTGTTACTCCATTCCAGAACTGATCAAGCCAGGCCACGCTGTCTTACATTACTACCAGCTGCTCAAATTCTTACGCAAATTAGCAAAAACAAGCTTGACATATTAACTGATTTTGATAACACCTGGTTTGCAAAGGTATGTACTTGTAAAGATTCTCAGTATTCATTTTTGTATGTATGAAGTTAATATTTTGCTGTGAGAGTTTAATGGAATATATTCAGAGATAAAGTTTCTGTAAGGAGGAGCTTTTTGATTTGTCTTTTAAATATGTACACTGCGTCCACTGCATGCGCTAAATCAGCAAGCTACCACTTGCTGTATAGATGGTGCATTTTTATGTAATCTGATGCATAGTACCTGACCACAGGAGCCACACTTAATGAGAAAGAGCAGTGGGGGAAACCGGGGTCATGCACCTGGTTATGTAAGTTAACACCTGGTTAATGGCAGTGGAAGGCAGCATAATCCAATGCATTGTTATGGCCACATTGTAGTTATTTTAACACCTTTGTTTGCCTCTTAACTAGTTTTTATCCTCAAGATAACCACCCAGTACAGCCTTGCTTGATCAGGAATTTCTCAGCAGGGATCTGTGATTGCCAGTAGGGTTTCTAAAACCAAGTTGGTCAACAAATTAATATGGTAAGAGGTCCTTCCAGCGTTATTGTGCTCTTGGCATTGAGCAGGTGTGCTTGGTCTTTGTTCCTCTGATATTTGTATTCAGACTGAACGCCTAAGTTACACTACCCTGTCACTTTGCCACTGCTTTGGCTACTCATGCTGCTGCAGCTTGCACTATGCACTAGTCTGCTGGTAGTATGCTTGTAAACTGAACAGGTAGTATGTATGATTACATTTCCAATGTTGATGCTACAGGATGGTACCATCATTTTGTTGTGCTGCTCTTTGGGGTGGTGAATCATCTTCATAGTCTGCCCAAATCTTATCATGGTTTCTCCTCAAAATGGATCAGCATAAATGAGGTTGTTTTCTATGAGATATCAAACTCTCCCTGAAGTGCGGGTTTCTGCTTCTCAGTGGAGGCGGAAGCATGTCTGTTTTCCCTGTCATTTAGATATTGGCATCTTTGGAGTCAAAATGTTTAAGCCCTCTTTAAACAGCTTAAAGTTAGGTCAATATCAATTATTCTCAGGTACTTGAGGACAGTTGTAACATTCTGACTCCTGAAGAAGGGTTTAATATCTAAAATGCTTGAGTGGTAGAACAAACAAACCGAGGGAGCTGTTCACAAACGTAAACTTACACATTAGTAAATCTGCGTGTGTAAGTTTACATACTCTTACACGTTTGAGTAATGTACTGTGTCAAAAGTGTAGACTACCATGTCTCCTTTCCCCCTGAATTCAGGGGTGGAGCTTAATTTACAAGTGTAACATTACTGTTTGTAACTTTTCACACGTAGGCAGAGGTATTTGCTATCCAGCACAGATCCCTCCCCAATGGTAAAGTACAGGGAAAAGTTTAAAAATGTATAACATTTTTTTAAAAAGTAAAAATATTTATTTACGTTAAATATTAATGTAAATTAATTTAAAATCTTTATTCAAAATGTAGAACACATTTTTAAAATGCTGAAACATTATTACCTTCATTTTAAGATAAATAGTTAATTATATATTAAATTAAACATATTTTTCTTAAGATTTAAATTTGAAAAATCCGACATAAAGTATAACATTTTTATTTAGTTATAGTAGTAAAAATTAAGTTATGTGCAGAATTAATTTGAAATAACTTAAATAGGTTATTTAAGTGCCTTAAGCTGAAAATTCCGAAGGAGAGTTCCACCTCTGTAGAAATACTTCTCCTTTTAAATATCTACGTTCCCCCGGGCACAGAACACGATACAATGCTGGTTCATATCTTTGATTTAATCGAATCTACCTTAGACTGAGAAATCAATCTACAAATCCTCCTATTGGGAGACTTTAATGCGAACATTTCCAATAGCCCTGGTAGCAGCTTCTAGCAAAAATCACTTAGATGATTATTGGTCTCTCCCAAACCCTGTCTTTCCGGAGTGTATAATAGGCAATAAACTAGGGAAATTAATCTTACCACTGGTCTGTGGAATTAATGGAGTAATCTTGAATGGTAGGATAGAAGGAGATGTCCCTGCGCAATTTACAAGAACGGGAGTCAGTCGACAGTCCATTCATGATTACATCATTTGCAGCTACAGTTTATTTCAGAGATCACAACACTTAAGTGCACACGTTACACAAAGCAACGATCATGCAATACTGATATTAAAAATTGAGCTGTACCTCCCTTCTCCCTCCTCTTGGTCTCTATCACAAATGAATGGAGATGCCCTCCTAGCTCATAAGAAGGGCAGAGTTATATGGGACACCGCCAGTCTGAATAAGCTGAATGTTTTGATCATTACACAACAGCTGCTTCAATCCAAAAAGGAAAACAATCCAGTTTTAAATTTGGAACAGACTCTTTTGGCGGTAGTACAAGCTGTTCAGAATTCGGTTGCCCTGGATTTAAAACTAAAACCGCCAAGAAAATCATGCAATCCTACAGATGATATTGCAAGACGGTTAAACAGTTTAATCAGACAGCAAATTCTAAGTTTCTCTGTTCTCAGGAAACAAGACCTTTCTAATTTACGAAAAAAAGGAAGAAAATGAATTCTATCAGAAAAAGAGAAACTATGGACAAAATCTTGATTGCTTGATTGATAGTCAACAGTTTTGGCATCTAATAGCAAAAGCGACCAGAGCTCAAAAATCTCTTACGGCATCTCCGGTCTGTCAAAATGACTGGGAAAAGTATCGCCTAGAGCTCTATAAGGCAAACCCAGAAGAATCCTGCCAAAGAGCTCCTTGTAGATGGACGATTGGTCAAGAAGCAGACGAAGGGAAAAGTGCCCAGACGGAGGAACAAATAAAATATTACATCAGGAGGTCTAGATCCTCTGCATCGATGGGTCCAGATAAGATCCCAGTTATAGCCCTCAAAAGCAACCATGAAGCCTGGAGCAAGTATTTGGAGCCACTGTTATGCCACATATATAAAACTGGTCAAATCCTGAAATCGTGGACTGGGAGTATTGTTATTCCTCTACTGAAGAAGGGCTCAGGACTTTCTCCTGGCAATTATAGACAGATAGCTTTGCTGGACGCAACTGGGAAGATCTTTGCGGCAGGCGTTCTGGACCATCTGAAGGACTGGGCTTTTTCAAGGGGGGTGATTCCAATGGGCCAAGCAGGATTCCGTCCAAAGCATTCTGTATCAATAACATCGGACTCTTACAATCACTAATCGATAAATATGTTATAACGAAATCGCAGATAATCTACAGCTTATTTTCAGACTTCTCTACAGCTTTTGACAGGTTCAATAGACCCTGCCTATGGAGGAAACTGATGAAAATGGGGTTTCCCGATGCCTTAAGATTCATTGTGGCCTTATATACAGCAACGTGGTGTAGAGTGCAGATGGGAGGAGAAAAAGGCTTAATTCAGAGGATTCCTACTTCGATCGTCCTTAAGCAAGGCTGTTTGTTAGCCCCTTTACTCTTTTCCCTGTATGTAAGTGACTTACCGGAGTGTCTAGTAGGTATAAATAAATTTCCACCTAAAATAGCTTCTCATTAAATCCATGCCTTAATGTATGCCGACGATATTGTCATTTTTGACTTAACACAGATCGGTCTATAACACAATTTAGATGCTCTTTTTACTTACACTGAAAAAAACTTCTTGGAAGTAAATATTTCAAAGACAAAAGTGGTCCCTTTTAGGGGAAAGAAGCATCATATCCACTTTAATTGGAAACTAGGAGGTAAACCAGTAGATACAGTAAAGGAGTATGTATATCTAGGGAGAATATTTTCCCTGACACTAAAAAATAACTCTCATCCACGACACTTAGAATCAAAAGCCACATCCCACCTAAATGCTTTAAAGAACTTTTATATTTATTCAAGAAAGAGGCATTTCCAAGCTCTCTTAAAAATCTATCGAATAAAGATCCCGCCTACCCTGATGTATGCCTTAGAATATTTTTCGGAACAAAAATGGCATTTCTTGCACAAATGTGAAGGGAAATGTTTACGGAAAATAACTAACACTAGTCAGGCCACTCAAGTCCAGGCCCTTCGATTAGAATTGTCACTGACTAGTGCTTATACAATTGCTCTGGCCAACACAATTAGGTGGGCATATAATATGCTCCACGCAGAAAAAGATACCGTAAGAGCTTTATTAAAACTCGAAACCTTTGAGGTTGGTTCGAGCAATTTTACATTCAACAAAAATCTTGAAGTAGCTCTATCACACTTCACGTTTACAATTACACTCTTACAGTCCTGGTCGTGGGCCCATTTAAAGATTTTCTTTAAAAATATGACACCACGTTTTAGTTTTGATCTAGATTCTGCTTATTGCTCACAGCTATCTCATTATAGGTCTTATTCTGCTTCTCTCGAACATAAGATCTATCAGATGTATCTGAAATTTACTCTTGCACACAGCGTGCGACGTAGCATCATTTTGCTTTGCTTGGGGATCCTGCCTTTGAACTCCTATACCAAACATTGGGATACCTCACATGATATAGATCTGTCCAAATAGAGAAGTAGTAGAAGCTCGACATCGTTTCTTAAATCCTATATGCTTTAAAAATAATGAAATTACTGTGAATGATCTGATGGCCCTTATTTATTCTCCCCAAATGAATTTGTTTGTAACAATTTATACACATTTGTTTTTGTAATCTTTTTACCATTGTATTAGTATTTAATGTATTTATTGTTATTATGTACATTTATTAATGTAGGTCTTTTAGTATTCTTATTGTTGACCTCAGTAGAGGTCTAAATCAATTATTAAATTGATAAATTGAACTGAAAAAGGTTAAAAAAAATGAAAGTTACATTAATGGCTACATTTAAGTTAATTAAAGGTTATTAACATCTTTTGATAATAAACCTTTTTTTTTAAATTTTTAATATTTTATTTATTCTGGTCAGCAAAAAGAAAGTACAGAGTTATACAGCATGAATATTCTATCGTAACATACAGTTGCACAGTACAAGGATCTTACATTCAATGACATGTATGGGCCATAAAGAAATTATTATTTCCATACATTTATTATCAACAGCATCACTATTGCGTGCCACCCAATCACCATAGTGCGCACTATCAGTCCCTTAGCTCTCTTCCCGGCCGTTGCTCCAACATTCTTATTGTCACAGCTGTTCTCGCGAGGCCCTACTGTTTTAAACGCTAGTAGTGTGCTGTGTGGGTGTTCAGTCATTGGGTTGGGTAGACCTGAGATATTGTACAAAGGGTTCCCAGAAATCCCTAGGTCTGGAGGCCAGTGGTAACTCTTCTGCATACGTCTCCAATGTCTCTTTGCAATATGTCATGTCTGTGATCCAGTTCTTATATCGTGGTGGGCGCTTACTACCCCAGCGCAGGGCAATGCGGCGTTTTGCCAGCAATAATGCCACAGCCAGAAACTTTCGTCTTCTAGCCAGCCTAATTTTGTATACTCCTAGCAGGCATATTAGTGGGCTGTTTGGTATCCGTTCTGCTAACATGAGCGTGAGAATACTAGTTACTTCGTGCCAGTATGGTTGTAGCTGTGGGCATGACCATGCCATATGCAGAAAGTCTGCACCCGGAGCGCCACATCTGTGGCACTTGTCCTCTGGTCTCAGTCCGCACTTGTGCAACTTTGCCGGTGTATAATATGTTTGATGTATAAATTTGAAGTGAATTATACGCAGGTTGCAATTCGGTGTGAGCAACTTCAGCAGCGTGCAACTGTAATCCCAGTCCTCTTTAGCGATAGGGCTTCCTACTGCCTCCTCCCTCCTATGAAGTGGCTTATTTGGGGGTTGACTCTGTTCGCCTTGGGTTGCGGCATATAACCGTGTTACTAAGCGCTGGCGTGTGGGTGCTGTCAACAGGATTTGTAGTGCAGTAAGTGGAGTCGGTTCATCTGGAAATGTAGAGTATAATCCCCTTACTGCCATACGCAGTCGCAAATATGCAAATATCTTTAATGGCGTGCAGGTGTATACTGAGGACGGGCGTTCTGTGATAAAAATTGGCTGTGCGGAAATACATTGCCCATGGTGCGTAGCCCCATTTCCCCCAGTCTGGTTAGCATATTCTTTTCTTGTGTTACTGATATTTGTAGGTGGTGAGAGATGGGCAGCGCCGGAGCATATATTGGGAGTTTCTGTGCCCGTTTTGCTAGCATGTGCCACGCCCGCGATGTGCAGTGTACTGGGTGTATTACATCTTTCGGGGTAGTCCTCCTTGGGTCAGATATGAAAGTGATCAGGGGGGTCGGCTTCACACTACCATGTTCTACTGCTATATGCGGTATGTGGTCATGTGGGTGTAGCCAGTAATGAGCATGCTGGGCCTGCGCGCATTAAAAGTATAGTTGGAGGTCCGGTGCTCCAAAGCCCCCCTGATAATAGGGTCTGGTCAGGGCTTTCCAACCCACTCTCGCCTGCTTCCCCGCCCATGTCAGTCTCAACATAGCTGATCGCAGTTGTCCAAAGACTGCTTGTGTGAGCCAAATCGGTATGTTCATAAATAAATACAGAAATTTTGGCAGTACAACCATCTTCTGTATGGCGATCGTATCCGCCAATGAGAGCGGTAGTTTGATCCACCTATCTATCTGGTCCTCCAGTTTTGCCATCGCTCTACCATAATTCTCTCTGATAACTGCCTCAGTGTTCCGGTGTATCCATATGCCAAGATATTTTACTGGTTCAGTCTGCCATTGTAATGGGTAGTCCAGATTAGGTCGTGTTGTAGCAGGTGTAAGTGGTATTACCACTGATTGTCCCAATTAATACTGAGACCTGAGTAGTGTTCGAACCTGATGTATTCTCTAATGAGTGGGTTTAAATTAAGATCTGGGTATCGTGCATAGAGAACCATGTCGTCAGCATATAGCGATATAGCGACCGGACGAAGCTGAAATTGTAGTGCGGATTCTGCGTGTTTTTGCCATATTTTACATGCTAGTGGTTCTAGCGCTATTGTGAAGAGAAGCGGCGAGAGCGGGCATCCCTGTCTCGTGCCCCTGCTTATACTGATCGGGTCTGTTGTGTAGCCATTAACTCTAATACGCGCGCTGGATTCTGTGTATAGTAGTGCAATCCAGTGTAAAAACGGTTCCGGAAACCCCATCTTACGCAGCAGCGTGAACATGAAGGACCATTCCACTGAATCAAAAGCTTTCGCCGCGTCCAATAGGGCCGCGGTAGCTGGTAAATCGGGATTCAAGTGGTGAAACATTGCAAATATGGTCCGTATATTTTGCGTTGTGGATCGTGACAGTATAAAGCCGGCTTGGTCCGGCAAAATCAGACTGCGTAGCAGAGGCTGTATTCGTGTTGCAATAATTTTAGCTAATATTTTAGCGTCTATGTTTATTAAAGATAATGGGCGGTAAGATTCACACCGTGCTAGGTCTTTGTCTGGTTTGGGGAGTGTAATCAGTAACGCCTCTCGCATAGAGGCTGGTAACGTGCCATCTTCGTAGGCTGCCTTGTATATCTCTGCCAGGTGTGGGATCAGTAAGTCCCGGAATTCTTTATAAAACTCCCCGGGGAGCCCGTCCATACCTGGAGCTTTGTTATTAGGGAGGGAATTAATCGCCTCTTTTATCTCATCTTCCGTGAAGTGATGGCAAAAATACTTGCGATGTTCATCTGACAGCCATGCCAAGGCGATGTCCTCTAAATAATGACATATCTCAGGCGGGGAAGCAGTCGATTGTGCGGAATAGAGGCGGGTGTAGAACTCTGAGAAGCAATCTAGAATTGACGGGGTATCATATGTGGGTTGGCCTTTCGTGTTTATGATCTGGGTGATGTAAGTTGACGGGTATGCAGGTCGAATTCTGTATGAGAGCGCCCACCCCGGTCTGCCCCCCTCTCCATACTTGCGTGCAGTGTATCTACGCGAGATATATTTTATCTCATCCTTTGCGAATTCATGATAGGTGTCTACCTTCAGCCTGATATCCGCCAGCAATTTAGGGTCCTGTGTGGCCGCATATTCCTCCTCTAATTGTTGTATTTATCTTTCCACCATGGACAATTGCTGCTGAATGTCTTTTAATATGCCCGCATGTTTACCAATACAGTGGCCCCTGATAGTCACCTTAAAGGCCTCCCATAATGTCTTTGCACTACTTGCAGATCCTGCATTGAGGTCAAAGTACTCTACTATTGCCTGGTGTAGTTCAGAGCGAAAAACCTGGTCCTGGAGTGCACCCTGTTGTAAACGCCACGTAAACTGTTGCGGGGTGTGTGTAGGGATGGCAAGCACCAGTCTAACAGGTGCGTGGTCTGACAGTGTCTTGGGCATGTGTTCTACAGAAGTTGTCCATGTGCAAATATCCTGTGTGGCCAGCCAGTAGTCTATTCTAGACCACGTATTATGGGCTGTTGACGTACAAGTGCCCTCTTTACGACCTTGGTGTCTCAAACGCCATACATCTAACAGGGCACATTCGTCCATACCGTCCCTGAGCGCTTTTGCCCCTTGCTTCCCATATCTTTCATTACCAGTAGATCTATCCAAAGCTGGATCTATGCACGTGTTAAAATCCCCTCCCCAGAGGACAGCTGCGAGTGGTAGGGTGCGCAGTTTTGCCAGGATCTGCACAAAAAAGGATGGGTCATCATTATTTGGACCATATGTTGTGACAATAGTTAAAGCAGTGCCCCCGAAGTTGCCGTGAACAATCACATACCTCCCCTGGTCGTCTTTAATGGAGCTAATCAATGTGAAGAGGGTGCCACGCCTAATAAGGAGCATTACTCCCCTAGCGTAGGTGGAGTAAGAGGATGCCATACGATAGGATGCCCACCTCAGACCTATTCTGCCTTCTGTAAGGTCGGTTAGATTTGTTTCTTGGAGACAGGCAACATCTACCTTGTGGCGGTCTAAGTATGCGAGGACCTTACGTATTTTCTGCGGGTTATGAAGGCCTCTTATATTCCATGTCATGAACGTCAGAGATCGTGT
The DNA here is from genome assembly GCA_963921515.1 of Calotriton arnoldi. NCBI lineage: Eukaryota > Metazoa > Chordata > Amphibia > Caudata > Salamandridae > Calotriton > Calotriton arnoldi. The sequence continues at coordinate 1,073,664 of CAWUFW010005738.1, forward strand.
ATGTCTTGATCTGTTATCCGTACTCAGTGTTGCGTTCCTGATGGACTTGCCAGCATCTTGTGTGTGTGTCTCCACTATGGCAGGTATTATCTGCTATTCTAATGCCGACCAGGTTTTTCAAAATAACACCCTGTCCTCCCCCCTCCCACTTCGCCTTTCCCGTTGCAGCGAAGACAAACCCAATGAACATGTAGCTTACCCAACCCCTCCCTCCCATCCCCCAAACAAAAGATTAACTATGTGTGGTGTACACAAGTTGGCGAAAGCTGCCATTCCGATTGCCCTGTGAAAAAATTTACATGGGTGGTCGCAGTGTTAACATATAGTTTGATGCACTCCTAAGCCTGCAGGGCAGCAGCTATAGAGCATTATTGTCTTCACATAGCAATGAACCCCCTGTCTCCTGGACATACAGTGCATGTTCATACATATTAACATACAGGCAGTGCTACATTAGTCATTTCACTGAGCCCTCATACAGCACTTATCTGTGTCCAGTGGCTGTGGCAGCAGGTGCTGTCCTTCTCGAATTCGTAAGCATTGGTGCGCAGTCTTTGGAAAGTATTGTTTCTTCAACCAAGGCAGCAGTCTCTGTGACGCACCAATTAGTCCCTTGCACCTGTAAACATCAAGCCCCATTCCCGGTGCTGTCCAGTGTCCATCTGTGGGGTACCCGCTGTATCCCTGAGTTTCCACTTCGTGGCTAGTAGCTGTTCTTTGAGTGGTGGCCCATTATTCGACGTCGGATGTAGACGCCTGTTCCTCCGGCCCCCCTCTCGGTGATCTCCTGCGTGTACCTTGGGATCCTTTCTGCTGCAGGAATTTGAGCACGTCTTTCGGATCACTATAAATTGTGTTCTTCCCACGATCTGTTACCCGCAACCTGGCCGGGTAAAGCATCGCGTATGGGATATTTTGGTAGCAAAGTTTCTTTTTTACAGGCACAAACTTCTTTCTCGCCTCCTGGACAAGCGGCGTAAAGTCAGGGTAGATAGATATCTCCATTCCCTCGTGTTTCAGGCTGCCCAGTTCCCGGGACTTGCGCAGTGCCGCATTACGGTCCCTATAATTTAATAGTTTAGCTATTATCGGCCGTGGTCTGGCCCCTGGCGGCGGAGGCAGAGCTAGTGATCTATGCGCCCTCTCGATGATAAAGACGTCCAAGAAGGTCTCCTTCCCCAGGAGAGTTATGAGCAGTTGTTCGACATACCGTTCCATGGGCCCCGTACGTGTTGACTCCGCTATTCCCATGAGACGTATATTATTCCTGCGGGAACGCGCCTCGATGTCTTCAGCCTTCGCCATTAATGTTGTCAAGCTTTTGTCCATTTTCCCTTGCCTGGTTTCCATTTGCTGATGGGCGTCTTCTGCTTCAGAGATGCGGCGCTCCGCCATATCAATGCGTTCCGTGTGCTTGTCCAGGCGCTCAGACATGCGGTCCACTCTATAGGTTAAAGAGTCTATTTTGCCATCGATGTTAGAGAGGGTATTTTGTATGGACGAGAACATTGCCTGCACATCGCTATTGGTGACTCCGCACGCAGCCCCGTCTGCCTGCTGCGTAGACTGTTGTTCATCCAAGCTGGACTCGGCCGATTTTTTCGACTGTTCAAAGTTGAGTTTGGGTTGGTTCCTGTCAGGTTTACTCATGACGCGGCCTTAATAGTTGCCCAGTTCGGTCCTCCGGGTGTACTCCGTATGTTGTGTTGTACTGCGCAAGTTTAAAAAAATCTCGGACTGTTCCTTCGTCCGCAGCGCCAGAAGTCAGCTACTCCCGTACAGGCAAGGTGGACAGGTACTTGGACATCAGAGTTTCGACATGGGAGCCTCAATTGCACTTTAGCGGGGTGAGCTGCTCGCGTGGGTGGGCTTCCCCACAGACCACCCGGTCTCAGCTGCACAGAAACTGGGACTCCTGCTCACAGCATTCGCACTGCATGGGCCCCGCAGCGGCAGTGCTGTGCTGCGCGTCGATATCGGTGGGAGTGCCTCCTCGGGTCGTCACATATGTTTACAGTACTTAGCTCATAATCTGGTTCTACCCTCCATGCAAGCCGCTGCGTGGCTACAGCGCAGTATCCTACCGGCCGTTACAGTATTCGGTCTTCCCGGTCAGCTGGCAGTATCACCGCGCTCACCTTGGCACAGTGCTGAGTTAGGCATATAAAGCGTGCCCAAGGCCTCAGCGGCGCAGACCTCCAGACGATTGCGCCGCCTTACAGTAGCTCATCGCCTCCTCAGTGGTATGGATCGCAGGCTTTTTCCCCCCTCTCTGCAAGTATGCTGTGAGGCGCGGCCCGCCGTCTTTCACCGGCGTCCCTGGGCCGTAATTTGGGTGTCCTCACTGCAGGCGGTAATGCAAATGCGGGACTCAGCGCACCGACCCCCAGCGTCCCGCAGCGGTTGTCCCGCCGTCACCGAGCACCCCGGCTAATCCTGCGGGCGGGAGCTCTCACGCAGCAATGCCCTCACCTCCAGGGGAGCGGGGGCTCCGGCGCCAAGTCCTCCGCGCCGAGTGTGCCCGGGGCAGCCCCCCAGGCGGTCCGCTTCATTCCACGAGCGGCTGGTCTTCCTTGCGCTTGTTCTTCCGCCCGGAGGCGCAGCCCGCGAGCACAGCCTGATGGCCGCCGCGGCCGTGCGTGCCCTGCGTCTCGGCTAGCCTCCACGCAACCCCGCGGCTTCACCGCTTAAACCCACGTCGTAGGCCCCACCTCCGCAGTTCAGCCGGATCGCACCTCTGGCAGTTCTGGGCCGGCTCAGGCTGCGAGAAAGGGGTCCACAGATAGCCACAATCTTCCGGTGTTCGTATTTCACATTTGTAGAGCTTTACAGGCTCAATGAGTGCAGGATAGTTTCAGGATATTGCTGCGACCGGAGGAGCTCGCTCAGGAAGCGGCCATCTTCCGTCGTGGCTAGCTCCGCCCCTATAATAAACCTTATAATTATGTTGTGTTTATATATTTTGTACATCAAAGTACATTTATTTATATTTTTAAAAAGTTGTAATAAGGTATTTTATTTAAATCAAATTCCTGGTGCCATTATTTTCTATGGGAGGGTGTTTCAGTACCAGTGGTTGGCCTAGGGTGGTACTGGACTTAATCCAGCTCTGAGCTGGAGTACATTTAATACTGTCTGGATCTTTTTGACTGTAGTAAGTCTAGAAGTCCAGTTTATGAATAGCAGTGGGTGTACTTTTGTGGGTGGGTGGGTGCCACTCCCTAAACCCCTCCTTAAACCTTTATTCACTCCTCCCTTAACCTGTTCAATTAATCATAAGTGCTTCCCATTTTCAAGCCACTCCCCTGTCCCGCCTCCATTTACTACAAATGTATACCTACCTGTGCCGAGATCTCTGCAGTAAGACCGGAGATCTCCGCACATAAAAGATAGGAGAGGTCGAGGGGTAGACCTCTGAACGTAGATTAGTGAATAGCATTTAGTGGTATGCTAGCAATACTATTGTAGTACCACTAAACACAATATGAAATGCAGCTTGTGAATAGACCCCTGAAAATGTAATTGATTATTTAAGAAAATATGTAATGGATTGCATCATTTGGATACATTTGTTTGTGAAGAGGGTCAAATAAATTGCACATTTACAAAATTAGACCTTTGTTTTAAGAGGCCTTTGAAATTGAAAAGGATGTTTACATTGTTAGTACATGGGGTGTGGAGCAGTGCTAGTGTATCAATGACTGGTTAAAGTTTATTTTGGGTCAGAAGTTGCCTGACCTGCAATGTAGAACGAAGAAAGTATAACAAAGTCAACTAGTTGAAATGACATGTGCTACTAATAGTGAGAGTTGGCAATATATCACACTCCAGATCTAAATCTCCATCGACATCTGACACAATGTGTACAGATATTGAACATGTTTATAACTCAAACACTTTAATACCAGAGTCTCACAGATATATGTTGTGAAACAGCCACAGTCTGTCTTAATGTGAAGTAACTATTTGATGTTACAATCCAAAACTGTAATTGTTGGATCAAATGATTGTTTTCAATCCAATTAACACTTGCCAGGTTTGCCTTCACTTAGGGTGAACCACAGCATGCTTGTCTCATTTTCCTGTAGTACAGTGCTTTGCCAAACTGTAAATTGAGGATAAAATGGTTTTCTGTTTCCCAAGTGAAATTTGCTGCCTAGTTCCCCTAGACATCGAGTCGAGCACAGCCTGCTCGACTCCCACTAACTAATGCGTTGCATAATAAATTTCAGACAACTCTCTTTGGAAAGCATATCCAATTGCCATGCCTTGTCAATACTTTTTTATAATGCTTCACTTTTTTATTGTTTTTACTGTCAATAAAAAAAAGAAAAATCAGGTGCCTGTGACTAATTGTTCCACTAGCTGACTGTTTCATAAAATGTTTTTTCATGCACCGAAAACCATTACAACACACCACCCTCTTTATTGGAACGTTTAAAAGACCGGTGACGAGATTCTTCAGCTCAGTCCTTTTATGTTCTTTCTGGAAAGGCTGAGAAACTGTTTTAAAATGCCACTCAATTTGTGAGGGCCGTGACAATGCATTGATTTAAATCGTAAACTCATGACATTTAATCAAAGGGGCAGATGGCACACATTAGCATTGAATAGAATGGGGCAATGACAAGCTAGTGAAAACACCACATATAAGAAGGCAGGGTTTGCAAGTAAAAAAGTGAATAGCTACCAATGTTTGTCTATTACACAAAATGCAACCAATCTACTCTGTAACTCCCTCTGAGTTGTACAGAATTCAGGCAGGTGAATAAGATATTTTGTTTGATGGTCTTAAACCATATTGACAGAACTAATAAAATCAGGGTTCAGACACATCACCTACATCCACCATGCACAGGTAAGTTATGACGGAAATAAAAATTGAATTTGGTAGTCCACTCATGTTAAAAGCCACGAATAGATCAAGAAGGATCAAGCGGCTCATTACTCTTCATCAAGTCTGATCAGGGGCTACACTAAAATGTCATCCTGTCGTGAAAACCCCAGTGGTTTGGAGGTCCCACTTTGGTAGATTTCCTTGTTCTTCAGAGGACACTCTGAACATTAAAGAGAACATATACATGAGAGTTTGTGGTTTGAGGAATCTGAAAACCTATCAACAGACTCACTTGCTCTTCCAGGTGAAAGATGAGATGTCCCTGCATAAAATTAGTGCAGAACCTATGCTGGTATTTTATACTTCTGCAAATCATGTGAGTCAAAATTATTATCATAATAATATTTCAGCGATTGTAAACAAGTGTGAATACAAGATACATTCCAAACATTGTTCATCATATATTTCTAAAGTATTACTCTAAAAACTTCTACCTGCTATGGGCATCATATTATTAGTATCTATATTATTTGCTATGCCCGCATATACGCAAACCTCAATTCGGTTCTCCGTTTGACAGCATCTTTTGGTACAACAGGTCCACTCTCTATCCTACCCCAGCTGCCAAACTTTTTATCCCTTTCTTCCCTTTAGTCTGTGGGCTAAATTGCTCAGAATCTGCTCTCGCAACAAATACTGAAAACAGTGCATCTTTTAGAAGTATTTGGAAATGCAAAAGCAACAGCACTTGTTACATTTAAATTTAGCCAGCACAGAACTGCACAAAACCAACTTTCATAAGCTTTTTGCAGCCTCTGCAAACATGTGGAAGAAAATGGAAAAAATAATTAGCAGCTAAAACATCATAAGCTGACAAATGTGTCAATTTTGCACATACAAACACTGCACAAAATACATTTGAAAATGTCACCTTAATTGAGGCTTACATTCCAGTTCTAGGGCACTTCTACTAAGTGAACTACTCAATAAATTCCACCAAGTACAAAAACCTGTATATTGCTTTTATGGTTTATGACCAAAATAAAGTGAAAGAGCTAGAATGTACTATGTCAGTAAGCATCAAGGCTTATAATGCATAGCAGCATTATTAAACATATAGAACACCATGCTCACACACGCCAGGCAAATGCAGGTTTATCCCTTTCATGGGTCGGAAACCTGATTAAACATCATGAAACAATTTTGTTCCTCATTTTCTTGTAGTTGTTTCTTAACTATTCCTTCTGGGATTTTGTTGTGGTATGGCAGATTGCGAAGAGGTAGGTAGTTGGCTAGGAGAAGAAGGTCCCCTGCAAACTTTCCAACATGGACGCAGTAATGTTGCAGTTTCTCAAGTCCATTCCGCTAGCTAACTCCTCATTTATTCACAATAGCTTGCTGTTGTTTTTGTAACTAGTTTGTCCTGCCATCCCGGATAACGTTAGCATAAAGTGCACAGAATCAATATTCATGTAGTGGGATAGTGCTTAGATGGTAAGGCAATATGCCGTTTATTAGAACTGTGCTCTGATTTGCTAAACGTGTTATTTTGCTCACACATGATGATTTTGCAAAAAATGTATGCTTTCCTATGCAAGAAAACTGTAAATGAACCCGAGATTTTGGTGCTGCCTGATTTCTTATTGATTTTGCTGCTCTTTTGGGACTTCATTTTTTTCTGATTTGCACCTTATTCTGTATTGCTCTATTATGGAGTGCCTTCATGGCAGTGGGTTTACGTATTTGCATTTACAATTACAATTTCTGTACTGCACCTTTTGAATTTTTGTATTCATTCCACTCTGTAACTCAATTATTGAGTCTGTCCTTACTTTATTAACTGTATTTTTAATATGCTGTATGGTGCCTTTTCTCAGGACATTTTACCTCATGAAATTGAGGTTTAATACTGTCTCAAATTCATCGACCCGTGGGCGTGCTGTTAAGGTGTCATTTTGGGGGCGTATAATTTAAGGGGTTCCCCTTGCCCACATTCTTTAAGGATGAGAATAGGATTGTGTGTTTTAATAGGCATGGGAATATGCCAGTCAGCTTATCATGTTGGTCATATGGGTTCACAAAGGAGGAAAATTGCTTCATGAACATAGCCAGGCTTGGTTCCAAAGGTAGATTCATTACTTTGAACATTTAGGCAAACCTGCTTATCTCTTCCTCCTTTACTGTTTTGAAGTTTGTGACGGATGCTCGAAGTCAGCAGTGGGAGCAAGGTGGCTAACATGATGTTCGGGCGTTGTTTAAGATTGGATTCTGTATCTTCATAATTTGTTTAGATCTTACTGTGTTTTGGAGTATCATATGGGGAATTGTTTTAGTTCTTTGGAGTTAATTATTATTATTAAGATAATGAAGATTTCATTAGCTCGATTTGGGTAGAGATTGATGTCTTTGGTAAGATTTCCTTTTTTTTGCTCTTCAGATTGGTTTTTGGTCACTTTTTCCACTCTTGTAAATACTTTTGTCAATTCTTGGTAGGGTTTTATGCCATCTTTTTTTCCAGATTTCTGCCTTACCTTTTCATTTTAAAGACCTTGCACTTGAACAATTTATTGGGAGAGCTTGGTATCCTGTTTGTTTTGCGTGGCCCTAACATTATTCAGTGTGGTAGTGTTATTGTAGTTGGTTTTCCTTAAAAGACACATTTTTCGTTGCTAAGAGCTGACATTGGTCCTGCTGCATTTTTTTTTAAATAAAAGATTTTATACTGAGATCTCAGAATAACAGAATATAAGGAAAAAACAAGTTATCTGTGATATGTGTGTTCTTTGTAAAACTTTTGTCTTGGAGAAGTAATCCATCCTGAGAGACTGTGATAAGATACAGGAACATAGCCACTTGTAACCAATGGGGAAATTGTAGTACAGGTGCATCCAACTCAGCATATATGCACTTACTACAAATCATAACACTTTGTCCAGGGTACCATATTTTAACACAATTCGGGGATACTGTAGAAGTGGAACTGGCTACAAATCCAAGTGAAAAGCAATTTATTTACAAGCTCATTTGAGCTACTATTCAGACAAAGTCCAGCTACAAACTGCCCTGCAGTTTGAAAGAGAACATTCTTCATGTTCTTAAGTAAACAGCACACTTGCACCTTTACTGGGAAAGATACAAGATTTTTTTACCAGAGTCCTCTCTCAAAATATCCAGTTAACCCCCACGATTGTTCTACTAGAACACAAGATGAGATTAGCAGAAAGAGCGGAGGTGCACTCATCTTTGTGGCAATGACTATATTGCGCATCTGTATAGCCTCATCTTGGATAGATCCAAATCCCCCATTATTCTCTCACTGGCTGGCCCGACTGATATCAACATGCCATACTGAGAAGGCTATATTCTCCAGGAAGGGTAGTCGGGGGGAAAAAAGAAGGGCCTCGCTATCTGGGAACCTTTAATTGCTTGGCTTAGATAGATACAATTATCGGGGTCTCTGAAAAAGTAAGAAGCAATTCCCTTTTTGACTCTTGGGGAGTCGCCGCTAGGGTCATTATTCTGTCATTATTGTTTATCTAATGTGTCATTTAAAAGCATAGCTACTAAATGGAGAGCTTTTTTTTTTTCTCTCTCCATGAGACTATGCTCTGAATTATGTAACATCTATATCCTTCTCTTTTTATCCTTGATGACTAAAGATATAAACAGAAGTTGTTTTTATGAATTAGGGCTTTCTTCATCACAAACCAATTTTGCTGTCTCTTGCACAGGGGGTGGGGGGATGGGGGGAGGGCAGGGGCAAGTACTTTTTGTGATATTGTTCTCTATTTTTGTAATGGCTTTTGTACTTTAAAAAACAAAAACAAACAGCACACAAGGGCAGAGGCACTTGACAGCACAAGACTACAGATCAGGAGAGACAAGGGACTGACACAGAGCACAAGATAGGTCATACATTCCAGCACATTTCTTCCCTTTAGAAACACACAATGAAACAACATCACACTTAAGTCATACAAATAAGTACAAACAATGTATAAGTTACCATATGATAATATGGAAACAACAGCAATATAATATAATAAGAAAACTTCACATACTTTTTTTAATGTGCAGGGTGAGAAACTATTCTAGAGCTTCTCCTGACTTCCAACTTCTGAGGACTTGGACAGTAGTATTTTTCACATGGCACATCACAAGACCCTCTTGCAGAGCATCTTCCACATTGTAATTTTCATTCTCATTCCTTGAAGAAATATCAGAATGAATACTGGTATGAAGAAAGCCTTCATGAAGAAACATAACTGCATGAACTGCAATATTTGGGACAGATCCCCTTTTGAGAAATACACAGCTTACTAATTCTGACAATTTTGTTGAGAGTCCACTAACTACCATCATCTAATTTGACAGAAGATTTGGCTTTGACCCAATTTTTTGTGGAGCAGAACATGTAGTACTACTTTTTGTCGCATATCTAGAACTCTTAACTTTGACACAATCCCCCACTTCCAAATTTGGATTCATTTGTACGCACCCAAGAGACACCTCCAATCAGCTGACCTCTCTCTGGCCACTATTCCACGCATCTACTTGACCAGAACGGGAGGAAAGTCCTTCTCCAACCTCGCAGCCAAGGCCTGGAACGATCTCCCCCTCCATCTCTGGCAAGTCCCTACACTGCTCCAGTTCAGGAAGGACCTCAAGACCTGGCTCTTTAGATGACCCCAGCACTCAATGGAGCCGCACCCCCACCCCCGAGCACTTGAGACTCTCGCGGGTGAGTAACTGCGCTTTACCAACCCTGACTGATTGATTGATTGATTTGTACCAAGCTTGGAATCAAACCTAGATTATTTTTGATGTTGTTTAAACCTTACTCTCTGAGTAGCTAACTTATGCATGTGCTGTTTAACTTCATAAGATTTGCATTTTCCCATCTAGTGGAGATTGTCAGAACATGGGGCTCTATTTTTAAGTATCTTAAATGGTGAAATTCCAGTTGTAGAGTACAGAGTTCTGTACTATTCCCACATTTTCAATTGTATAAAATTCTTAACATCTCTAGAATTGGCTAAAGCAGCTTGAATACCCTCATTAGAAATCCTATTAACTATTTCGACCAAGCCATTGAAACTAGGTGTATAGAGGGGTGTGTGTTTATGACAAATGTCATATTTTTCAGAAACTTCATCATTTTATAAGAAGTGCATTGCACTCCATTATCGTAATTACAGACTTAAGTAACCCTTCTCTGAAAAAACTGTCTTTGAGAAATTCAATGACAATTCCCATGGTGGGATCTCTGATGAACTTCCACTCCACCCGCTTTGAATAGTAGTCAACCAAAACTACTAAAAATGTAAAATCCCATCTAAGATACTGACTGGGACCAATAAAATCCAATTATATTTTTCACATTGCCCTTTCGGAAATGGAAAAGGATTTAAGGGTACTTTGCAAACAGTGTAAGCTTGATCTGAGCAGGCACATTTCCTACAATTCTTTACATAAATAGAAAGCATCCATTTATGTCCAGCAGTATTCTGACTTAATTCATTTCTTTGCCTAGTCTTTACCCAATTTACTTTTGTGTGTGATTCCCACAATCTATATTCTGACTCTCAGGCGGTTCAAATTTACTGCTCCTTAAATTGACATCACCTTCCACTGACAGTTCTTCCTTTATTTTCCAGAATAATTGATGCATACTACATAAGTTATTTTCCTGTAGCCATCCATTGACAATAAACTCTTGAACCTGTTTGAGTTCAACATCCTCTTGCATACCTGAAATCCATTCACTCTCTGAAACCACATCCAAGACGGCACTGACAGTATCACATTCAGTGGCCACAACACACTCCTCATTGTAAACATGTCCAGTAGGGATCTCATCTAAGTTGACATTCTGGACAAGCATTCAGCCCTGCAATTATTGTCGGCTGGGATATGCTCAATGGAAAAATTTAACTTGCACAACTTAGACAGAATTCCCACTAATGTAGACGAGGCCCTACCCGTATTGTTACTTGACAACAAAAATACCAATGGTCTGTAGTCAGTTCTAATTTTAAAGTATCTTTCCCAAAGGAAAGTCTTAAAGTGCTCCACTGCCCACATACAGCTCAAAGCTTCTCTTTCAGTCTTGGAATATCTACTCTCAGAACATAAGAGGTGAAGGCCAGTCCTATACCACTAGGATGAATTGTGATAATGTTCTCCTCTGAAGCGCACAAAGCAGGAGCATTAATAATTCTTTCCTTCAACATAACACACTCTTCAGACATTTGCTTTGCTTAGACCAGGGGTCTCCAAACCTTTCTGTAATAAGTACTACTTATATTCAATGAAAATCATACTGAGCTGCTAATATTATTAGTGTGATAGTGACCACGTCAGACAAGATGGCCACCCGATGCATGATAACCAGAAGTGACCACCTCAGTTCTTCAGGCAGAGTCAGTCAATATTCCTTTATTGCATAATTACTTAAAATCATTACAATATATGTGCAAATAAGCTAAAAAAAATATATATATTATCATGAGCATAGACAATCTCAAGGATATGACGCATGTGGAGGCCTAATTTAAATAAATGGCATGAAAATTTGAGAATCATAAACAGAGCCAATGGCTAATATACCAGCTCAGTACTGTGCAAAATAAATTAGCTGAGCAAACAGTGTATAGTGCATAAGACTGAATTCCGTAAAGCAAGTATTTGTCTAAACATATACTGAAAGCGAAGCTATGAGTCATTAAAATGGCAAGGTCATTACTATGCAGGTAACTTAAATATGCAGATGATGCAAAGTCTAAAACCATAAAAAAGTGCTTTGTCCGACTCATATTAAAAAAGCAACCATAAAAACATTTAAATTCACAAATTTCGTGTTTTTAGTAGAAGCAGTAATCAGACTTGTTAGTGTCTATAAGTAATTCTTGTAGCAGGCCGATGTATTTGCCAAATTTCACCAAGTCACACAGCTCCACAATGTTAAAAACAAAAATAGTTGCCTCTTTGCAGGTTCGTATCTTGTGTTTTAGGAACAGTGGTTTTAACAGGGTGTGACGGGTGTTCAATAGTGCAGGACAACAACACTGAAGGTGATTAAACGTTTCCATTTTATAACCGCAAAGCCTGCACTTAACTATCATGGAAAGGGTGTGCCATTTAGAGTTCATATCTTTAGTCTGTAGGCACATCAATCTTGCAGCCGTGATTTGTCTTAGACATATCTTTCCGAACAAACACTGGAGGTATGGCTGTGATCTCAGTCGAGGCGGGTGGTGAGCAGCCTATGATGTAGCCACTGCTTCAAATACCTTCGTGCACCTTAATTTGGCCAGATCAGTTAACATTCACTGTGATTTTATCTGGCTTTTCAGGATCGTTTTAAGTGCTGGCTGCAAAAGCAATTTTTATTTAGCATTGACATGTCTATTTGGAGAGTGTCCACTGATTTATTTAAATAATTCGACCATGGACTCTTTTTTTTGATAAAGATGTGTTGAAGAGCTGATTTCAAGGTGTAGGTGGGGCCCTGATAATCCTATAGTAATATTTTAAAAGGCCCCCATATTAGACCCCTATTGAGCCTCCAAACCAAGTTCTAATCTCATCATGTAACCTCATGTGTAATGTGGCAGCCTGAAAATCCTCTTATATACTTGAAGTTGCAATTTGGCCAGTATATAAGTTGGGTTACCCGGAAAGGTTTCATGCCCGTAACTGAGTGCAGGTAAAAGGGAGGCCTGAAGAACCTATCGAATTGGGATTGTAGATGGGCTTTCTAAAATTGTGTTAACTTGGCTGAGTCTCATAATGATCAGTGCAGCCTTGGTTTTCTGGTGACCCAAGTGAGTTTTGATTCCTCCATTTGCTGTCAGCCACACACCCAGATAATTATAGGAGCTTGTCCTTTGGACTTTTAAGGGGCCCAGGCTCCAGACGCAGTTTTTTTTTTTTGTGTGTAGAGTTTTATATAGCACGAACTAGACCCGAAGGTATCAGAGCGCTTTACATGAGCACCAGTTATGTTACAGACGGACACATTCATTTTTGTTAGGCACGGGGAGATTAAATGATTTGCACAGAATCACAGAATGTTGAGCTTCCCTGCCGAGATTCGAACCCGGTTCCCCAGCTCCGAGGTCGACCGCCCTAGCCGTTTGGCCACATTCTCTCCCCAAGTTTGTTTTCTTGGTCGTCCGTCCAAAAACTACGACTTCTGTCTTTGTCTCTTTGACAGTCATTTCATTTACTTCATTATATTTGTGAAGGACGTTCAGGGCTTTTTGAATCCCTATTCTCGAGCTGTCTAATAAAACTATATCATCTGCATATTGTAGTAATGTAATCTTATATGCCCCAATTTTTGATGGAATCGGATTTGCATGTTTTAAGCCCGAGAACATGTCTGCAGTATACAGATTAAATAAAAGAGGGGCAAGGACGCATCCTTGCTTTAATTCACTGTCTGTCTGAATTTTCCCTGTTGTGACTGTCTGAGATAACTTGACCTTCACCCAAGTCGAAGTAAATAATGCCATTATTGCCCGCAGCAAATTATTTGGGATGCCCCAGTTCTGTAGTTTCCACCACAATTTGTTCCTGTCCGCCGAGTCGAAGGCAGAAGAATAATCAATGAAACATGCATATAAGGGATATAAATTCTGGCTATGGGTTTGTTGGATTAAAAAGGATATAGCCACGATGTTGTAAATGGTTGATGAGTTTGCCCTCAAGCCAGTTTGACAAAACAGGATCAATTCATTTTCTTTCACCCAAGACTTCAGTTCTTTCAGGAGGACTGAGGCATATCCCTTGGCTTCAATGTCGAGAAGCGCAATAAGACAATATTTTGCCTGGATCCAGTCTGTCACCCTTCCTAAATATTGGATGTAATATGGACCCTTTCCAACTTTCCAGAACCTGCCCAGTGACTGGGCATGTGTGATATAGTGGGAAGGGTATGGATGTCCTTAGCTCAATGCCATCCTTGAAAACTAGGGCTGGAATGCCATTTGGACTTGGAGCTCCCGTTGTTCTAATTTTGGGCAAAGTGTTTGAAATTAATTTTGCCGTAAAAATTGGTTCTTTGTTTAAAACCTCAGGCTCTGTACTAAAATTATTGTTTAAAAAAAACGCTGATTGTTTTGGTTACATACAGTTTGTTTATATGCTGTGTCCACTGAACCTCGTCTATTGCATTGATTCGTGGGCTATCTAAGGACATTTTATTTTTGATGTAGCTCCACAACTCAACATGGCTACGTTTGCCTAATATTGAGTATATGTGAAGCCATTCCGTCTCTATTTGTTCACGCTCAATAGACCAGATCAGCTGCTTATGTAATTTTAATTACCCATTCAATTTTTGTTGCAAGTCTGTTTTAAGTTGCAGATTATGGGTTTTGTAAAGTAATTTCCACTTCCTGCCGACCTTCTGCTTGCTTACTGTTACAGGACCCTTTTGTTGAAGCTGTCTGGCCTCAGGCCTAGGAAGGAGAAATTTAGGGTCTATTTTGGAATGGATGTCTTTGATGATGGTGTAACCAGTTTTCGAATAGAATTTTGCCATTTTGCGCCTTTAGAAGAGAACCACTGATGGATTTTCCAAGTTTAGAATTTTTGCAGGGGGACTGGGCCCCTTTTAATTTGCCAGATTAATTGTGTTTTTTCATCGTCTTATGAGGCGCCAATTATCTTTTGGTGGTCCTGCTTCTTCGAGTTTAATTGCAGCACCGTGCAAAGTGGAAGATGGTCACTCTCTTGGAGTAAGAGAATTTTGAAACTCTCCAACTGCTCCATAATATTATGCGTAGTAAAAACATAGTCAAGTGTGCTTATTCCTTTACAGGTTTTTGGAAATTGTAGATCTGCTGTACTGTTTTCCAATATATGTTGGATAGATTTAAGAGTGTGTTTATTGAGCAAGCTACGACGTAACAGGTTAAGCGGCGTGCTCACTGGTGTGTGTTCAGAAATTAGGGCACCCAGTTGATGGAGGTTAAATTCACTGCAAAATATTATCTCGTGATTAGCATGGTCACAGAAAACACCATGTAGTGAGTCGCTTAACTGTGTCATCCATTTTGCCCGTTGTGGCCCAAAACGATTAAAATATAGATTAATCAATAAGAACCTTGCCCTGCGGTCCTTAATTTTTGTTTGTTCCAGTGTGATTGCTTGTATCATGCCGTCCTCTATGCGTATTTTTCATTTTTAGCTCCAGGCCAAAATTAAGATATATAGAGAGGCCACCAGAGTGCCTTCTGGATAGATTACTTCTGTTCACGGCATGATGAATTTCATGGAAGCCAGGTATAACTATAGGACTTAATTACCAGGTTTCATGGAGACATAGTAAGTCAAAAGTTGCGATCAGTGACCTTGTAGGGGAAGATTTAAGTATTCCAGACAGCCCAGCCACATTCCATGATAATATCTTTAATTCTGCTTTGCAATGAAAATCACACTGAGCTGCTAATATCATTAGTGTGATAGTGACTGTGTCAGACAAGATGGCCACCCGATGCAAAATAACCAATGAGTGATCACTTCAGTTCTTCCGGCAGGGTTGCCAGCATTATTGTTTTATCAATTTGGAATGCTTCAACATTGTATGCAAATGACAGCCATAACTGAAATGCCTCTGGCACCAAGTTAATAATTGGGGAATAATGTGTCCCCAATACCTTTTGATTTATCACTCAAATATCAACTTTAAATATATTTTGAAAGTACAACCATTTATTCCAAACATCAGCTTAAGAGTTCTGAAAATACACACATTTTTGTCTTGATTTCACATACTTCAATTGTGGGATCATATGTTAATTCAACCAGGCAAAAGCTTCTAATTTATGAGGCTGGGCAGAACATAGGAGTAGCTGGAGAGCTACCAGTAACAGCTACTCATCGAAGAAGCCTGGTCTAGACAAATTTAGAATTTGTTTTCATGAGTGTTCTCATGTTTGTAGTCAAATCTGAAAACCCCTGTACAAATCAGGAGTAATACTCACACAGTCCTAAAAATGAGGATAATTGCTCTTTGGGTATGGAAACTTCACCCATGGTTTTGATAAGTGAATTCTTGGGTTTAATACCATTACTGGATAAACAAGGCCCTAAATACTTTACTTCTTCACATAAAAATGCACACTTTTCTAATTGTGACGTCATGCCACTGTTTTGTACAGTATTTAGAACTATATTGTGCCTCTTACTGTGTTATTCTAGTGTAGGTGCAAATACAAAAATATAATCTTGGAATCATTTAAACCCCCAAACAAACTATCTTTTAGTCCCTGAAACACTAAGGCGGCAGATGCTAACCCAAAAGGCATCTACAGTGAGTGGTTTACATTTAGGAGTTAATTGGATTTGAGGATAGGTTGCCCTTAAATCCAGAGTGGAAAAGTATTTTGCCCCTTCCATCTTGGCAAATAATTCTTGGATTTTGGGTAATGGGTGGCAATCTACAAAAAATTGTTTATTAAGGGATTCACCCTTTGAGCTCTGTGTCTTAGGGCTCGGACAGCCTTGAAAGCAGCTGACGTCTTCACACAGGGGTGGTGTCTATATAGGCTCTGTATGTCATCTCTGAAGCGGAACAACATCAGTGCAGAGCCGTATGACTGCCACCTGAGTGCGCACCGAGGTACTGCTGAAACCTTTCCAGTTCCAGTCTGATGCAGTGAGGAATAGTCAAAAGGTGAGGAATCTGCGGCTTGATAGAGTTTCTACCAGAAAGAGTGTTACCGAAAGTAACTTGTTCGTTAAGTTGTACTTATTCCTTCTCAGAACCCCAACGGAAATGAGGATAAAAATCTGTATCTTTCAACAAAATTTGAATTTGCAGCAGAACAAATTTACTGGAACCATTCCTTATGATATCCAGGGGCATAAGGTACTCTAGGAACCACACTCTTTCCATGATTTCCTGCACTGTTACCCTCAAAAGTGTTTGTTCTGGCTGCTGTTGGGATAGCGAAGCACTACTTACTAATGCAAAGGTTTGGCCAGTCACTGCATAAACTGTGCACTGTATGCCATGTCACATGTAATAGGGCACATCACTCCTTACACAAAGAAGACAAGTGGTCTGTGTGGTACTCTTGTCACCCAGAACAACCAAGAACATGACTTGATTTATCACTTCATTCAGACAGGTGTCTGCTAAAAAATGAAATTGGTAGTGGACTGGACTCAGCTGTGTTCCTCGTCATAAAGACAATAGGCACAGCACACCAGCATGCCCCTACTACCAGACATATACAAACAATGACACATCTTGTGTGTCGCACATGGTGTACCCCCAATATTGACAGGGAAATGCCTGGCTGTAACGCAAAAAATTGGCTATGTAACATGTATGTCTCTGGCCAGGACTCCCCCCCCCCCCCCCTTGTAGCTGCTGTTGGGCCCTCAACTGCCCATCAAGCTCCGGGTAGGCCACCGCCATTATGCTGGACATTTGGGGGGGGTTCAGGGTCCGGCGTGCGCCCCGTCCAGTTTGGGAGCACTTCCCCAGTTGGACCGCCATGATCTTCCTAGTCCAGTGACTCAGGGCCTCCCACCTCTTCCTGCAATGGACACTACTCCAGTTAAAGACCCCCATGGTCCGTACCTTCTGGGCGATGGCTCTCCAAAGGACTTTCTTCTGATGGGCGTTGACCTGTATGGATGCATTAGATGAAGAAACAGATTGTAACTGCAAGTTTTTGGATATCTGATAGTTTGATATATATTTTGTATACACCTAGCACCAGCATTCATCAATAGTCAACACAATACATGTGTAAATGTCACCTTCTAAACACTACAAAAGCATGAATGCATACTTTTGTGGTCATCTGCTGACTATCCTCAACCCTGGTCATGACCTACACTGACTGAGCCAGCCCACTAAGACCATGTAGCCCACGGCCATCCTACATGTACTGTGATACGAGGTACTATGACACACAACACACCATTGAGACCTTCTAAAGATTAAGCTATTTGTGCATGACTGTACAGACACCTTAACAGCCAGGCCCAGTGACTTGGTGCATAAGGTCTACGGTCCATAGTGCTGGGTACCATAGTATAGACTACATCCTGAGACTTAGGTCACAAAGTAAAGGCTGGCATGTGTGTCACTGAGAGCTGCCTCTCTGTGGATGTGTGGACATGTGGACTACTTCATCGGATACCATACTACGTCAGATTGAGTTTGTTTGATATGTACTGCCATCACAGGATACACCTTTTGCCATATGTGGTACTGTAACAGGGATGACATTCAACATACCATTGTATGTGTTGTTTTATTGGATTGGATGTAACAAAACTGGTGAATGGCATTTCAAAAACTCTTCAGATTTAACCAACTATCTACACTGGTAATTGTCACATGTGCAATAGGTCTGTACAGTGGAAGCATGACTTATGGAAAGTGACAACATCCTTGTGGGAGCCAAGTACAAGCCACCCCATGATTCAAGAGAAGAGAGTTGGGCTTCTGGTGCCCAGCGAATCGAACTGAAAACATCCCAAAAAATGATCATTAAAATGCTTAGATCACTGAGGCACCATCCTGGAGACCAGAAACTCAATTTATTATTACGTCAACAGAGAAGCAAGTTTAAAAAACACAAATGGGACATCAACAGGTCCAATGAAGAAGCGTTCTGGACAAAACTCGTTTGTGACTCCAAAGCGAAAAACAGTACGCGCTTCTGGGCCACTGTAAATTAAGTACTGCACCCGGCACATGGAGGGGTGACATCACACATCACAGAGGAGATCTGGATGGACTTTTTGGAAACCCACTTTAACCAGCAAACAACAGGTTTAAGTATAAACCAGGACCTTCAACCAATACATTTAACTCAAATCGAAGCAAACCTTCAGGAAGTGGACAGCCCAACTCATATAATAACTATCAAATTTCAAAAGGAAGGAGAGAAGGAGTGCCAGGGCCAAACGGGATTCTACCAGCCCTTTTTAAACAAGACTCTGTGTTTTGGTCAGGTACCCTGGATCCTCTCTTCCGGAGAATCCAACAGCTTGGGCACTTACCGGCCTCCTGGAAAGGTTCCATCATCTCTCCGATTTATAAGTCCCTGAAAAAACTACCACCTGATTGCGCTGCTGGAAATTGAGGCAAAGTACTTCGCTGGTACCTTACTGGTAGATCTCCAGGACTGGGCAAAGGAGAATGAAATAATTCCCTCAAATCAAACTGGATTCTGCAAAGATACACGTACATCTACTGACATACTAACCATGTCACTGCTTATAGACGTGGCAAAGGCAACAAAACAGGTGCTCCGATTTTGTTTCATAGATTTCAGGGCAGCGTTTGACAATGTCGATCGAGCAAGACTGTGGAGGAAACTGGCACACTAGGGAATCCCGTCAGCACTTCTGAACCTGCTAATATACCTCCACACTGACACCTGGGTGCAGGTCAAAATAGGTAATGAGACACACCTCTCAAAGCGCATCCCAACCACCAGGGGACTTAAACAAGGATGCATGCTTGCTCCAACCTTGTTTAACCTTTACATGGATATGACTCGAACCCTGCCAGGCTGGCTTCAGGCTAAAAACAAGTACACTTGATCAAGTCTTTAGACTCTTATGCTTAGCCTGGAAGTACACCAAGTTGAAACTTGGACACCTATATGTTGCTTTCATCGACTTGAAAGCAGCATTTGACTCAATCCCAAGAGATCTTTTATGGGGAACCCTATGCCAGCAAGGAGTGCCAAAGGAAATTTTAAAACAGATAGTAAGGCTCCTTGAAGGCAACTTCTTCAAGGTACGCTGGCGCACAGGGGGGGGGGGAGATTATAGAGGAGATTCCTGTCAGGAGGGGCGTGCGGCAGGGCTGCGTCTTGGCACCAACCCTGTTTTTACTATATGTGAATGATCTGGTCCAGCACTTGCAAAAATCCTCTCATGATTCACCCAAGCTTGGAGGGACTCATATTTGTGCCCTAACAGTTGCTGATGACACAATCCTACTGTCCCAGCCCCCTAGGGGGTTACAAAACTTACTTGACAGCCTTAGCCAATATTGCAGACTGAAGAGCCTAGAAATAAACCCCACAAAGACTAAATATATGGCTATTAGACCACCCAAAAGTTTTAATAATAAAATAGTCTTAAATCAAATGCCATTGGAGTGTGTTGCCAATTTTATTTATCTGGGCGTCACACTTGATTCAAAACTGTTGTGGAAGCCACAAGTGAATAAGCTAGAACAATTATATTACAAAATTCCATCCCTATAGTTAATGAAGCAGCAATCCACCATTTCAGAGGCCATTTCCCTAGCTCTGGAGGTCTACAAATTCAGGGCCCAAACTGCTGCCATCTATGGATCAGAGTTATGGGGTGGCGAAAATCTAAATCCTTCAATAGTCAGGGAAAACAGAATTATGCGGATGTTCACGTCACTCCCCCCAAACACCCCAGTGATTATGTTAACATATGATATTGGCATCAAAAGATTGGAGCACTTAGCTATATGGAGATCCTTGTCCTACTGGGTCAGAATCTGGACCACTGAAGAATTAAAAACATATAGGCAGACATTGCGCGAACTAATGGAACTTGATGTCCATCTTACTTTCCCCTGGTTCACCCATGTGCGAAAATGGCTCTTGGAGTTGGGTCTGAGTAGGTTTTGGGCAAACCCTGACCTGCTGACGCCAGATTTAAAGAGCGAGATCAAACACGTTTATTGGAATTTTATCCTGCCCAGTCACTTTAGATTGTACATCAGGGAGACTTACCACACAATTTCTGTCTATTAAAATGGTCCAGAGTTTTGAACAATTTCTGGATGAAATCGAGCGCCAGCTAGCCAAGACACTTTATTTGAAATTCCAATACGAGACGTTGTAGATAAACTCTTTCACAGCCAAGTGGGTCACGCCACAGACTACGGGAAGGGATCATAAGTGCACCCTATGTTTATCAGGCTTAAATGAATATATCGCACACATTTTATTCTTTTGCCCAGTATATGCAATTCCCAGAAGAAAATGGATTTCGCCGCTGTGCCAGAATTTGAAGACCAGAAAACACCTAGAGGCGCTGAGAATACTAAAATCAGATAGCTCACAACCCATTGTATTTGGTGTTAGTAGATTCCTGCTGGCTTCTAGCTATTTAAGGAAAAAGAGGGGGTTAAAATTTAAAATTTTAACCATATCATAATCAAGCTCTCCTAATAGGTTCTTTACAGAGATCTTGCTCCAATCTAACTAATATGCTACTCTTCCGTTTAGCATAATCTAAATGAATTTAAATCACTTAGAAGGAAATACATTGGTACTTAATAAATGTATTATTAAATTTGTTATCTTTTTTAGCACAATTTAAATCAAATGTCTTGTCGGACTGTGTTAATCTAGTATGCATCTACACTTTATATTTATCCTAAACTAAGATGACTAATGCAGCTAAAGTCCTTTGACAAAACTGAAAATTTTACTTTGTGTATATTCTATGCATCTTATCTGTGGAATTTTTATTGATATGTTCTTTTGTGATTCTTTGAATCGAAATAAAGACTGAATTGATTGATTGACTCAAACCCTAATCTCATGTAACGCGAACATACCACGACTGGGCGGCAAAACCATATCCAGCATTTTATACGCAGACGACATCTCATGTAACGCGAACATACCACGACTGGGCGGCAAAACCATATCCAGCATTTTATACGCAGACGACGCGGTCCCGGCAAGTCACACTCAAGTGGGTATGCAACGCCTCCTTAATAAAATGCAGGAGTAGGCAGTGGAAAACTCCCAAGAAGTGAATCATGAGAAAACAATGACAATAAAAAGGGGCAAGCAACGCAACTATATCTGGTATTTGCATAAAACGTCAATCGCGAACACCTTCAAATATAAATATTTAGGGGTTATCATCAGCGAAGGTGGCCAATTTACCAGTCAGCTTGAGACGATCGGAAAAAAAAGGGATGGCCATAGCAACAACACTGAAGCAGCTAAAACCCAAACTAACAGGGCCCACGCTCTCCCCCCTCCTCCAGGTAGCACAATCCAAAATTCTACCTACCATCACTTATGAAACTGAAGCCCTGAGAGGAAGGGATTCAAAAATTCTGGATAGCACTGTAGTCAGGGCCTACAGAATTATGTTTAATATTCCAACCTACGTCTCTCCAGCACAGATTCGGTTAGAGTTTGGTCTCACCCAACAACATCTGGCAAGGCAAGGGTCCTACATAACCTGCTGGCATAAAATCAGGAATGCATCCCTGCATATGCTGAATCACCAGCTTTGGCAAGAGCTTCAGCTCAGAGCAACATCGCCGGCCTGACATTTCCTAAAGGACTCCCTGATGACCACCTGTCTCTCTGAGGTCTGGGAAACCCAAACCACCCTCACAGTCTTCAAACAAGCAGTGCGAAAGACAATAAGGAAACTCTCCCTAGTGGAAGATAAAGCTGTCTTTGCTGGAAGAAGTCACGCCTGGATGACAATCAATGGATACAAATCGCCTGATATACAGACATACTTCAACCTGGGATATTCTAGGAAGACAAAAGAAAAATTCTTAAAATACCAGTTAGGAATACTTTCTGCAATCCTGCATCTTCCATCATGGTTGAGGGGGCAATCTTTGACGATTTGCCGCCTGTGCAGCAACGGAATTGAGGACATGGCACATCTAATCTGCTTGTGCACCAACTTAAAGGAGGAGAGTGCACGCTTACTTAAATCACAATTCAATCTCCGCGGGATTTGGACCCAGAAACAGGCTGTGATCGCATGCTTCAATCCCAAGGACCCGCAGCTAAATGGGAAGCTATTTAAATTTCTGACACAAGCAAAAAACAAACTGGAAAATGCCGCACATTAACAGTCTTTATAATATCTAGCGCCGGTACTACAAGTAACTGCTATTCCCAAAATTAGCCAAACGGGGCCCCCGGAAAAGGTTTTGGCACATACAGTCAACTAAACAAAAAGGAAATTGATCGAGCCAGTTGCTGCCAAGGTTCTTGACTTTTATTGCCCCACTGTTTTTATTCATCTTAAAATTGAGTTTGTCAGAATTGGGGAAATAAACCGAATCAAGGTCGGCCCCATCCAGCCAAATGTAGCAGCCAAGGCTCGTTAAACCTCTAAACATTTGTGAACTCAATAATCCTGATATTATTCTTCGCTTATAAACTTTTTAATATAACTTTTTATACATGATTTTATTATGTATTTTTGTAACAGTTTTAATTAACCATATACAATAAAGTTTACTTACTTACTGTGGGAGTAAGTGGACTGTCATAAGTAAAAGACACACATTGACAATGTGGGTCAATGCACTTCCAAAATTGAAACAGCAAGCCTAGACAAGTATACAACTGTGTACTTGTGACGCACCTCCCCACACAACAATCACCCAAAAAAGAGTCCCAAATTGTGAGCCTTTTCGCTCAAACTGTGTGCATATCCAACGCTCCTGCTGTTTCCAAGGAGCAGTCTCCAAGACTAATGTCCAAATTCATACAAATGTGGAATGCACCACCGACACCAAGAAAGATTATGTCCATCCACTGTTGTTATTTTATAAATAGTTTCTTTATTCTTCGAATTCAATAAAAGAAAACAGCCAGACAGCCGACGCGTTTCGTCCAACTGGTGTGGACTTCATCAGGGCTTCGTAAGTCAGTCTGATCATCTATAGTAATGGATCATTAAAATGTTGAAATAGAGTAAGGATCTGCATTGGTCCTATGTGACAACTGTTCCCTCCTGGATCCAGGGACAGTTGGAAGTACAAAGGCTCCTGTGCCGAAAAAACAACAGGACCATCCGTGTAAGCGTCCTCTTCAATGCTGATGCATTCCAAATAAAGTCGATGTAAAAGCAATCAGGATAGTATAGGATAGGATAGTATTTGTAAAGCGCACTATACCCGAAGGTGTCAAGGCGCTGGGCAGACAAAAGCAGAGGGAGCAGCGTAAACAACTGATTAAGAGGGGAATAGCCATGTTTTCAGAAGTTTCCTGAAAACCGAAAGAGAGTTTGCGTTGGCAATGGAAGGGGGGAGTGAGTTCCAGAGTCTGGCGGCGGCAACCGAAAAGGAGCGACCGCCCCATCTGGACCTGCGAAATCTGGGCGTGACCAGTTTTTTCTGTGTGGATGATCTCAGGGTCCTCCCTGGAGTGTACCATTGAAACAAGGATTTGAGTTGGGGCAAGCCTTTACTATGCATGGCCTTGTATACCGTATTCAAGGCCTTGAAGAAAATACGCTCCCTGATAGGGAGCCAGTGTATGGTACGGATTCCCTCTCTGGCAGACTGATGTTTGGGAATATTTAAAATCAGTCTTGCTGCTGCGTTCTGTACCACCTGGAGCTTATTCAGTGATGTCGCAGAGATATTGAGGTACAGGGCGTTGCAGTAGTCAAGACGAGAGGTAATCAGTGCGATGATAGTGGGCCGATGCAGTTCAGAGGGAATGAGTGGAAGCACCTTTCTGAGAGTTCTTAAAATATAGAAGCATGTACCAGCTGTGCGACTGACTTGTGCATCAAAGATCAGGCCCTCATCACAAATAACCCCCAGATTCTTTGCTGTTTTTCTGGAAGAGGCCCGCATTCTGCAGGCCACCAGGCATTAGACCAGATGGAATTCTGTGAGCCAAAAACTAGTACCTCGGTCTTGTCTGCATTTATCTTTAAAGAATTGCCTTTCATCCAGCGAATGATGTTTGACATACACAGATTGAACTTTTCTGCGACTAGTTGCAGGTCGTTGGTAATGGAAACAATAATTTGGGTGTCGTCCGCGTAGGAGAGCACCTGGAATCCGTAAGATCTCACCAGCTCGGCCAGAGGGTCATATAAAGATTAAAAAGAGTAGGGTTAAGGGAAGAGCCCTGAGGGACCCCACATGGGAGGGCGAAAGCTTTCGTTCTGAAGCCTCTGCAGCTGACTGTGTACATTCTACCTGTTATAAAAGAATGGAGACGCTGCAAGGCTTTTCCCGTAATCCCCACTTCCCGCAGGCATTGGACCATGCGCGCTGGGGAAACGGTGTCGAATGCTGTTGATAAATCAAGCAGAATCAACACCGCCGAGCCCCCTTGATCAACCTGCAGCAGAATACAGTCAGTGGCTGCAATAAGGGCAGATTCGGTGCTGTGACTGGCGCGGAATCCATTCTGGGAGCGATCTAAAATTTCCTGTGAGTCAATGTATTTCATTAATTCAGTGTTAATGAATTTCTCCAGGATTTTTGCCGGGGTGGGAAGAAGGGAGATAGGGCGGAAATTCTTTAGCTTCCAGGGGTCGGCCTTGGGTTTCTTAAGGAGCGGAAGAACAATGGCTTCCTTCCAGATAGCTGGGTAGCAACTGGACGAGAGTATTCCGTTGAAGACCTCGCACAGAAAATTAGCTACTAGATCTGGCGCCAGTTTAAGTGTGGAGGGCATGCAGGGGTCAGAGGGCGCTCCGGATTTAAGACCAAGAAGAAGTTCTTTAGTTCGTTGAATCGAAATAGGTGAAAAGGAAGACAGAACGTTCTTCCTGGTGACCTGTAGGAGTTTCTCTATGCTCGGTTCAACACTGTCCTCCGTGGTTTCCTCACTGACAGACACATTGTCTATAGAAGGAGTAAGCTCGTGGAAGATCTTCAGGACTTTCTCCTGAAAATAGATTGCTAAATCTTTTCTGTAAGAAAACGGGATTTAGCCTGGAAGATGGCGTCTTTGTAGTTCCGCAGCAGTGATCGCTGCTTGGCTTTCTCCCGGGGGCAGAGGTCACTGCGCCATTTGCGTTCTTGTCTATGGCATTTGCGCCTCAGGGACATGAGTTCATCCGAGAACCATGGGGCAGAAGGTTTTGTCCTTTTAATGATACAGTTTTTGAAAGGGGCAACTGTGTCTAGGGCCCTATTGATCCAGTCCCAAAAGCCCTCTGCTGTGTGGGGGGAGTGATGTACCTCACGGCAGGGCCCGAGGCCAAGGCAGCTTCCCAGTTAGCGGCTGTGATGTTGTTTAGTTTTCTGCAGCGACGGTACCCAGAGGGGGGGGCCTCGTTCATTCTGATGGGAAGGGGGGAGGAGATTTTAAATTCGATCAGCCAATGGTCCACCCAGCTGAGGGGTTGGACTGCCTCAATCACCAAGTCATCATGATTACTAAAAATGCCATCCAGAGTGTGGCCGGCTGTGTGGGTGGGAGAGCGGACCCGCTGTTCAAACCCCATGGAAGACATAAGATCTACAAGGTGGACTGTGTCATTGTCTAGGTGGTTTTCAAGGTGAAAATTGAAATCCCCAAGGATCGTGTAGTGGGCCGTGGTAGCAAATGGTTCAAAAGTTTTGCACCAGGTCTCAATGAACTTGGCTCTTGGGCTAGGTGGGCGATATATTAGAAGGCCTGAGAAGCAATAGTTCTCGGATAGTTTAATCCTGAAAGAGGCAGCTTCCAGTATAGTGCCAGGGACCGCTTCCACAGCATTAAGTGTGCATCTGAGGGAGTCCCTAGCCACCAAGGCTAGGCCGCCTCCTCTTTTGTCCAAGCGGTCTTGTCTGAATATAGTGTAGCCCGGGGGGACAGCAATCATCGACCAGGTCGGGGCCAGAACAGACCCTGTCCCATGTCTCGGTGATGAAAAGACAATCTAGATTAAGTGATTGAATTGTCAAGGCAATTTCAGTTTTGTGTTTAATCATGGAGCGGGCGTTCAGCAGCGCCCCTGAAGTGAATTTGTCCTGATCTTAACTTTGTTCTTGGTCTCCGTCTTTTCCTCCACCCCCTGCGGCATCCTGAGACGACCAAGATGGGAAACCCTACTGTTAATGGGCCTTAAGTTACAGTGCTGACAAGGTACAGCTTCCCCTTTGTTGAGATCCCACTTGTCCTTGCACCCCTCGTGCTGTGATTTAGGGCGCAGCTCAAGAAGTTGCTACTTAGAGTAAGTTTTAACCAGAGCGTCCTTATTTCCTGGAGGAAAATGGGCAGCGTGCCTGGCCCCTGGCTACCATTGCTTAATAAAACTCATTTTGGGCACATCCATGGGATATCACTTTGTGTATCAGTTGCCTTGCCACAGTAACACTGCCCCAGCCTGGGCCATGGCCCAGACTGGCTACAAGTCATTGTCAGGCCTTGCTCTCTGCAGGCTGTGTCTACTGATCCCACATGAACATCACAATTCCACCAATTCAATACATAAGAGTGAATCTTCTGGCCATCAAATACGTGATCTCAAGGTTGTATGGCACTCTGAAGGGGTCTGTAAGGTATAGCTAGCTCCCAGACAACAGTTTTGCAAATCCTGATGTGGGTCTAGTGATCCGTGGAACTGTACACATGGCTAACAACATCCTCTACTGCTTCTTACAGTAAACAGACACAGCTCATGGTGTAAAACCTATACATTTCTTTGCACATGTACCATGATCTGGTTTGGTAACTTATCATAGGTACCATGAAAAGTAGACATGCATGGATATGTGGATGCAACACAAGTAGGATATAGAACTTATCACACATTACAATGCTGATGTTCACTCCACAAAGTACAGAGCCTCATAATCCATTACATGATTTTCCTATGTAAGGTACACTCAATTTCACCAGAAAATAGCATGGTTTCACTCTGGGACTCAGAGGCACATTGTAGCCAATAGGAATTGAAAGGATGAAGTTGAACAGAGTAACAAATGTATTTGAAATAGTTACCTGTTCCTCTTGTGAGCCATACAGCTAGCCATACAGGGGAAGGACCTCTTCATCCAGGGTCTCCAGCTCCTCTGGAGAGAAGGGACGGGCCCTCTCAACTGCTTGTCCCGGCATGATTGCTCCCAGAGGTCGCAAACAGCAGCTAAAGTGGAAGAGGGCTTGATAGCAGCAGTGTCAGGAGGCAAGTGAATTTTTTTTCAAACCGCAGCTTACATGCACGCCACGTACGTGGACATCAGCGTAGATGCACACAGCCATTGGAATACAACCATCACAATCACCAATGTTAGCTATGACTGTGTCCACCGTGGATGCAACCGCCTACCCTGGGGTCGACTGCAGCTGGCAGCAGTCATTCCAAATGTCCCATATGCGAGGTCAGACACCCGCCATTTTAGCGGTTAGAACTATAGTATTGGTGACTGTTAAGTGCATCACCACCACAACAACGATGGCTAACATGTTTACATTTGAAAAACTCAGTTCCCATGTAATGTCCAGTTCAAATATCATCTGTGTGGTGCATTACTGTGCATAAAGGCAAAATGTGCGCAGTGCACTGTACACCGCGGTTGGTGGTTTTTGACCTAAAATGTCATGAAAACCTCAGTTTTGTGCAAATGTTACATTTTGGAATTGGTGATGTGCACACTTCTGTTACAGATACATGTGAAGGCCACATTGGGGATTACTAGTGGAGGTTATACACTAGACAATGATAATGTTAATTATATGTAATGCTTTATGATGCAGTTATGTCACATGAGTTTTGTCTTACTCTTCATATATGTAACTCTGGACACTGTGACCAATGTACAAAATCATGTTCACTCCTCACATAGGTACCCTGGGAGAGGGAGGAGACAACAGCCTCCAGTGTACGGTCCATTTCCAGACCTTCAGTCCATGGAGGAAAGAAATGTGATCAATAACTTTAGTTTGAATAGGCAAACAATACAGGATTTAAGTCATCAGTTGGAGCCTGACCTCCTTCCTCAAATCATTTATCCTACATCTTTCACACCAATTTTGAAACGTACGTCAGTCTTGCATTTTCTGGCCACAGGTTCTTTCAATTCACTGTGGCTATTTCTGGTGGGATGTCATAACCAATGTTCAGTTGTGTACTACGAGACATGCTTTCAGCAATTATGAGACACATGGACAACTACATCCAGTTCCCCAGACGTGAGGATTTAGTTACTGTGAAGGGTGATTTCTATAAATTTGGTCGCATCTCACTTGTGTTGGATACATTGATGGCACCCATATTGCCTTAGTACCACTGCAACCAGGGAACAAGTGTACCGTAGCAGGAAGCACTTCTTTCTATCAACATGCACGTTGTCTGCTTACCGGATTTGTACATCTTAAACGTCTGTGCTCAGTTCCCAGGATCTGCACATGATTCCTTCACACTGCGGAACAGCACCCTACCCCAGCTGATGTCACAACTACTACTGGACAGGGCCTGGCTTGTTGGTAAGTTGGATCTGTCCCAACGTTGTGTGGGTAATGTCAGGTAATATCTGAAAGTGTGTAACTCATTGTTGCACTTCTGTCTGTATTCCATCTAGGACACTTAGCGTATTTCAACCATCCATGGTTGTTGACACTGCTGAGGAATCCTAATTACGCCAGGGGAAGTCTGCTTCAATGAGGCCCATGGAAGAACATGGCAGCCAGTGGAGCGGGCTTTCGGACTCCTGAAAGCCAGATTCAGATGTCTGGACAAGACTGGGGGAGCCCTCCTCTATTCACTCGGGAAGGTGTGTCACATCACCGTGGCCTGCTGCATGCTCCACAACATTGCCCTGCGACGGAACATCCTTTATATCGCAGAGGATGAAGACCATGAAGAGCCACTGGGTGAGGAATCTGAATCGCCAAATGATAATGATAGTGGTTAAAAGGAAGGAGCTGACTTGTCACAAAATCCTATTGACAACTTCTTCTCATGAGTGTAAGTATGGTGTGAAATGTAATGACTTTGACTAATCTAGCAACTCTTGTTTTGGTGATGTGAGGAGGATGTTTATGCAAAATACTAGGACTATGAGGCTCTTGCAAAACCTGGTGAAAGGCGTCTGTTTTGTTTCTGTAGCTTTGTTTTGCTTCAAATTTTGTATTGGACTGTGTTCTCTAGAAGTTGACTGTGAATTGTGCCATATGTGTGGTTTCATAGCTAAACTCTTGGTTTTGGTCTGTTTTAGATACCTTCACCATGGCATCTTCATTTGGACACTCCAGGGTTGTGACATTAGCAGGTATATGATGCTGTTCTGATGTACGAAGTGGACATGGATTGTTCCTGTGAATGTCTGTCACAGACTTTCAGTGTACAAAACCTGTACCAAGACAGCTTGCACAGCGATAGGATGGAAGTTACGAGGGTTCCATTGGACTTGTTCCTTGTGGTGTTCCTAATACAATATGTGTACCATCATGTGCTCCAGCACAATGTTGTGTTGGGCCAAAATCATGCTATTCTGCCTTACATTGGCTAAATCCTCATTGTGTATGAACTGTATGTAGCTATTGATGTGTCTCCTCGTTGTAGGCCAAAGAGTTTGTGGCACATCACTGACTTGTTTGTGACATTCCACCAGAGCAACAATGGATTGGAAGGACCTTCTGCTCAGAAAATGTTGTACTGTCATGTGTCTGTTTCTTGGTTTAACTGTGTGATATTCCTTTTGTGTGGTAGGCAATATGGCTCCGGCTGATGATGTAGACCTATTTCTATGTTGCCTGTTGTATAGGTTATTGTCTGATGAGTCTCCTCATTCCATGTTGTTAAGGTCTGCAACTGAATCTGTGATCACTGACCCAGGATATTTGAGTCATGTCTTATTTGCTAGGTTTCTGACATCAGGCCAGGCTATGATTGTAAAATTGGAATAAACAAGTTATAAGACCAGACATTTGGATGTATCGGTGTGACATGGTTGTGATCCGGAGTTAATCATTGTTTATATTCAACATATCCATGCTTACACACATACCTTGTTTTGGCATTCTATAGTTCACATGGGAGTACATATACATTGGTAGATGTGAGAGACACTACAGGAGACAATAAATTCGTGACTAGTGTATTTATTGCATTGAACAAGGAGAAAATTAAAAATGTTCAGAATAAAACAGCGCAAACCAAAGGTGAAGAAGTCAGTCATTGTGGATGAAACATAGTTGTAAATGCCACATTGTACAACATACTACTCCCATCAGAAATGGAAAGGTTCCCAGGAATAGTCCACACACTGAATGTGTTGCACACACAGCAGGAAATTATGTGTGAGGTTTCTTACTGGCGGTGGTGGATGTCTTGCCATCTCCACCTCCTGGTTTATTGGGTGGACGTCCCCTCTTTTTGGAATGTGGAGGGGGAAATCCGCTGCTGCTGAGACACGGGTGTCTGCAGACGTGTCTTCCTCTGACAGGGCCTCCCTTCCTGTGGCTGCTGCAGATCTTGAAGGCCTGGATGTACCTGGACCACAGGAAGGGGTAAATACAGGTGAAAAGCCCTGCAGAGGGTGGTGTTGATGTCCTGCAGCACCCCAACCAGGGAGGCTATGTTGGTGTTGATGCCAGCCACTTCCTGGTATGTGTCCCTCTGCAGCTGCTTCATCGCCCGGATTTCTGTAAGTACTTGGTCCATTACACCGTGGGAGTCCGGATAGACTCTCAAGACTTGGGTGATGGTGGCCTGGGTGTCAGTGGCCCCAGTGAGTTCACTCAGCAGGCCCACTGTTACCCTCCATGACCCCTGCCCCCATGGGCCTGTGCCCTTGGCCCAGGCTGCACCCTCCCACTTGTTCCTGGTTCCTCAGTGACTGGGTTGGTTATTGCCACCTCAGAATCCAGGACTGGGGGGCACAAGATGTTACTAACTGTGCTATGTACACAGGTTGGGGGGCAGTGGTTGGCTGTGTTGTTTCAGCTGGGGTGGGAGGTGTTGTTGTGGTCACAGTGAGCCCCACTATTGCCGTCTGTCCAGGCTGACCAGATGGGCCAGGAAGGTTATCCACGGCCACCTCTCCAGGACTGTTGTCATCACTGAGGGCTTAATCCTGGGTAGAGTTGAAGTCTGTTCAGTGACCAAGCTCTGTCCAGATGTTCTGCCAGATAGATCTGTTGAGAAATTGAAAACGTTGTTATTGTTGGAAGTGTGGTATCTACATCCACATCGTTTGTGTCACAGTAAGTAGAGACCTAGGATTAAACCAAATAGGTAGAGATTACTATTGTGATCTATTTGCATGGTGTTGAAGTTGTTTACTAGACATTTGGAGGCATTCAACACATGTAGTAGAATTGAGCAGCTCATTAGATGTGCTGTTTTGTTGCATTTTGGATTTAGGGATAAATATGACATCTCCTAAACATTTAAGCCAACACAGTGTAAATGTAACATGTGAATTTGACCATTCGAAGGCCTAAGTGTGTAGAATACAGACATGCACACAACTTGGTTGTATGTTTAGAATTATTCATCATGTGAGCAGTGCAGAATCAATGGGTCACCTGCCCCTTCTAATCAGCTAAGTCACCTTCATGCCTCCCATATATTTGAGGTACACACTTGGTATGGTGTCACTCATGCCATCAATAGTTTCAGTTGAGTTTACCAGGACACCATCAATCAAAGTAGTAGTCAGAAATGTCTCTGAGTAGAGCATTTCTTGTACATTGCACAGTCCATGTAAGATGAACATCAGTTGTAATATGGCAGACAAGCGAGAAGGGGCAAAAAGACTATTGCATCTTGGTTAGAGTTATAGTCACAGGGCTTCATGATAGTTGTAGGCATTTCTAGGTTGACTTACCAACACTTGACAAATGGTAACCTGCATGATAAGGGAGCATCAGTTGTAACATGGCAGACAAGTGAGAAGGGGCAAAAAGACTATTGCATCTTGGTTAGAGTTACAGTCACAGGGCCTGTCTTGCTTTTCTCTCCAGAGCACCTGGGCAAGATGTCAAAATACCAGGACACAATGTGAACATTGTTCAAAATAGGACTCTACACACTTTAGAATACTAAAATACAGCTTGAACAAAACTCAACACTCATTTGCCAATATTTATTGCAGCAAGTTCCCATATATCAAATGGCAACAACACACAAGAATAAATGTATAGAAAAGTAACTGTATGCACACAAGAATAAGTAATTAGAACTTGAAATGCTTCACAGGCTGTCTGTTTAGCATCATCCTTGCCAGGACGACTGGGGAACCTGTTGACAGTCTCAGGCAGGAGGTCAAAACCGGCCACAAAAGCCCTGGGCAGCTCGTCCGCTCCCAGGAGAGTTCCTGTTAAAGCGCCAATAGGTCTCCGTCTTTATACTCTTTACTAACATGGAGAGAGATTTCTAGAAGCTCCCCCTCCCTTCATCTGTGCTGTAGGTGCTGGCTACACTCTCTGCATCAAAGTCACATTAACGGAGCTGGCCAGGCTCCGATGAGGGCTGAGGCAGAAATCTTCACATTCTCATGACTGGACACTGTATGCATCCCACACTGTCAAAGTTATAGTTCTAGGACAAAACAAGGATATACAGCTAGGCACACATTGCATACAGCAACAAATAGATATCAAAATACAAATTTTAATGAAAAAAACAATATATAGCGAAGTTCCCCAAAATCAGGCAATCATCCATTTAACCAATCGCACCACCTCTTGTCCACATCTAGCTTCATTCCCTTGGCAAATTCATGCAATACATTAAGATGCGAATGGATGGACGCTGAATGGTCAAATTGAAACAACACAATCCTTTAAAATCTGCATAGCCATGGTAATTTTTTAAAAGAAAATAATCAATAGCAACTCTATTTTGTAAAGCGGCTTTTCTTGTTCCCTGAACATCCAATACCAATTCAGCTAAAGCAGTAGAAGTTTCATTTATATTTTACACCATTAAACATGCAAGCTTGTTTATTATCCTAGTATACTACACCATTAACCCAGGAACGCCTACTATGAACGTACCTAGACTAATGTATTCAGTTTTGGATAACAAGGTAATTTCAGAATCACACTCTTTAGACAGTTGAAATGCATTTCTAGCATAGCAAGAATGTAAAGTATTTAAAGCAGAATGAGTGTTTCTTTGATACATACATACATTTTCAGAAGTATTTTGACTCCTTTGTTCTTTCATGGTATGTCATGGCTTAATTCTGACAGTCTTTTATGTTAGCCTGATCTCTGTCTCTCAGGTGGAAGAATGTTTTTGTTATAAAGAAGGCGAATGGTATGAATATATGGTTTTGGTCTTATTATGGAAGCTAACTGTGCATTGGATGTTTTCCTACTGGATTAAGGTTACCAGATGGCTCCATTAAAAAAAAATATGCCATGTTTCAGTTCTGGAGTTTAATGTAACCATGCAGTGCATTCTGGGAGTTACAGTGGTTGTTCATTTCAATTGATGCAATGGCCTAAATTTGTAGATTACAGTGGTTTTATAAGAGATAAGTAGAATGTAATATGATGCCCCCATGACATAGTCACCTGGTAACCTTACATTTACAGTTATAATATACACATTTTGCTTTAATAAGCCTTGCAGAGTTTCAAATTACTACTTAAATTTAACTTACAGATTACAACATTAAATCTTGATGGACAGAATCTCTACAAACTATCCAATTTAGAAAAATTAGAGAATTTACGGTGGGCCTCATTTAGCAATAACTTTCTGACCAAAATTGAAGGACTGGAGAACTGCCTTAATTTAGAAGAACTCGCATTAGATGAGAACTGCATTACAAAACTGGAAGGTAAGCCATCTATCTCGAAAGCATTAAGTTCCCTTAGATGTGTTTACACACTGCAGCCACCTTAGGGTGTAACTCGAAAAACACCTGCTTAAAGGCAAGCAAGCATGTACCTTGTAGTACATTATGGGCGTTTTTCCTACCTAACGCATCACACCCCTCAACAGATTACCCTGTCTTCCACTCGTAGTCCATTTCTTTGTTTTCCGCTGACTGTGGTCCTAATGCTAGTTCAGGGTGAGAGTTTGAATTTGTTACTAAGATAATGAGAGTGGATTTGAAATTAAATGAAAATGACGTTCAAAAGATTAGAAAGTGAAGAATTCAATTAGATAGTAATTATTTGTTAGTGTAAAAAAACATGGACCATATAGAGATTACATGAATTGCAGCCCTGTGTACAAAGCCATTTTGCGATCCCAAACCCTATGGTCTGAAAAATCACAGGGTTTGTGACTGCAAAATAGTTTTTTGTTAAGTTTGAAACCCATTCTGCAAGTCAGAAAAACATTTCAGAATCACAAAATCGCATACCGAATTGGAGTTAGGTAGGGGAGGGGAGTGAAAGAGGCATTCCTTCCTTATTGGAATGGCATGTGTCAATGGTTTGTGACTACAATTGCGACTGCATACCTTTGATCGGTTACCAACACTTTAAAGGAGGTGGTAATTAATTTCCAAAGGAGAATGTCACCTTCCATTTTGTGAATCCTCTTAGGTGACCTTGTGGGGAGAAGCCAGTGGTTGAAGGGACCTCTGCCTGCTCCCACCAATGTTTTTCTAGAGGGTAAGAGGGGGGACTTTTTTTTTTTTTTTTACAGCAACAACGGTTCATTTAAAGAATGTTGAGATGGTGGTCTGCTGTTCCTTGCAAGCCACTATTCTTGTGTTTGTAGCCAATCTTAAGGGTCACAAATAATGACCTGCATAATTAACATTCAGTACACAGGCCATTCTGTGACCACCTGTGACTCGTCATTTTGCAATCTGACCTATTAATACATAGGTGGTATAGCAACATTAAAGACTAAATGCAAAAAGTTGGTACACAATTTGTGACCACTTTCTGTGACCAGTCTTTTGATGTGCCTGGCCCTTAGTGTCTTATGTATTTAACAAATTCTGCAAATTTATAATGAAAATTTTCAAGTTAGGCAGTGCTTCTAAGAGTGTTCTCAAAGAGCGTCAATAATATAAAAGTGGAATTTAATTTAAAGGCACCTTTCTTGATATAAACTTTTTAAAGTGGACGCATTCAAAAAGTCTTGAAGTAATGCCTTGTTATAAAGTTAACCCTGCAAAAGTTTATTGGTTTCTCAGTTTTATGTTGAGATGATTTTTTTTTTTTTTTGATAAACAATTTTATTGTTTTTAACAGAGTGCAAGCACCCATGACACGACATAGTAAAGCATGATAAGGATACATTATAATTATAGGGATATAGATGTTGCTGTTAGACCCCCCCATCCAGCGGTGACCCCCAAACCACGAGTGTAAAAGAACAAGCTAATCCACGGCACCCAACCATTTGCCCCAAACCCTCCGGTATTTCCTAGGACACCCCCTTGCCTCGTACATAGGTTTCTCTTGTGCCGCACACCAATCCACCCCTTTCGCCATTTCACAGAACTGGGTGGCGTGGGCTGTTTCCAGGAGGCGGCAATGTCCCGTTTGGCCACAACCATGGCTGTATTGTAAAGTAACTTCTCGTTCCTGGTCCCGTCTAGTCCATCTGTGATCCCGAGAAGGGAGTGACGTGGATCATGGGGAACCTCCCACCCAAGGACCTCGGTCAGTTCGCTTTCGATCTCTCCCCAGAATTGAGCCAATCGGGGGCATGCCCACACCATGTGAAAGAAATCGGCCGGGTCTAGACCGCACCTCGCGCACGAGGCAGTTGGGGAAAGGCCGGCTCGGTATAGGCGCTGCGGGGTGAGGTAGGCCATATGTAAGTAATATAACTGAATTAAGCGGAGTTTAGCAGATGATGTAACTGTCCTGGGTGACATGAGGGCGTCGCGCCAGTCTTCCTCGTCTAGGGGGCCCACCCGCTCTTCCCATTGGCCCCTGAGTCCTTCTAGTGAGGTCGGGGTGTTGTTGACAAGCGTCCTGTAAATGCGGGAAATACCCCCCTTCCCCAAGTCGTCTAGCATGGTCTGTGCCTCAGGGGGGCTGTACTCGGGAATCCTGGTGTCGTCAGGAATGTGTACGTGGAGGGCATGTCGCACCTGTAGGTATTTATAGTGTTGTGATGGGTGCAGAGAGTATCTGGATTGGAGATCTGCGAAGGAGCGCATGTGGCCACTCGCCCACACATCCCCGAGCTGGGAGATCCCAATGAGATCCCATGTTCGGAACCGATGTAGCCCACTGACCTCCCGGAGCCTAGTCCCGTGCCATAGAGGCGTTTGTTGAGTGAGTTTGTTTGTCCATTGGGTATGTCGCAGAGCCGCCCGCCAGGCCAGGAGCACTGAGCGTGTGATGTCGGGCAGAGTGGACGGGATAGATTCTCCATACATTAGGGATTGGATTTTGGGTAGGCTGAGCCTAGTCAGTTCCAGCCTGTATGCTGGGTCAGACCAGCCCCCATTGAACCAGTCGTGGATACTCAGTAAACGAGTCGCAAGGTAGTATAGATATAAGTGTGTCATCCCCATACCCCCGTCGAATGAGGGAATCTGACAGGTTTTAAAGGCCAATCGAGCCCTCCCTCCCCCCAGAGGAATTTAGTAGCCATAGTGTCCAGCTCCCGAAACCACGCCCGCGAAAAACAGAATGGGGTGTTTTTGAGGATGTAGAGGAATCTGGGGAGAATCATCATTTTAAATAAGGCTACCCTCCCCAAGGGGTTCAGGGGCAGTGTCTGCCATTTGTGAAGCTCCGCCTTAACCTTCTTCACGAGTGGGGTAATATTAAGGGACCAACCCAAGTCCGGGAGGAGAGCGACCCAGATTCCAAGATATTTAAAAGACTGACGCCGCAGCGGTATCGTGGACTGCCAGTCGAAACACTCCCTGGAAAGATGGAGCGGGACCAGAACCGATTTACTGGAGTTCAGTCGAAGGCCCGAGGTTTGTCCGAAAGCGCGCAGGATTTGGAGGCAACGAGGACCTGACTGTGCGGGATCGGTTAAGAAAATCAGGACATCGTCTGCGTACTGAGCGATTTTATCCACTTCAGAGTTGGGCCATTCCCATCCCCGAACCAGATTCTCGGACCGGATCAAGGCCGCCAGAGGCTCCATCACCAAGGCGAAGAGGAGGGGCGAGAGGGGGCCTCCCTGTCTCGTTCCCCTTTGAATGGGGAAGGCACCAGAAAGAACCCCGTTGACTAGGACGCGCGCCTGGGGCCGAGTGTACAGGACCCCAACCAGCTGCCTGAAGCGAAGGCCAAAGCCCATCATCGCCAGCACCTCGTCTAAGTACGTCCAGTCGACGGAGTCGAATGCCTTCTCAAAATCGATGAGAAGGAGCGCCAAGTAAGGGGACAGCACTTGGCGATGAGCCAGGGCCAGATGCAGCCGCCGGAGACAATGTCTGGTGCCTCGCTGGGGCATAAAACCACATTGATCCGGGTGGACCAACGTGGTGAGATAAGGCTTCAGCCTATGGGCGAGAATTGTAGCGTACAGTTTAATGTCCGTATTGATAAGGGAGATAGGACGATAGTCCGCACAGTGGGGAGATGGCGGTTGTGACTTCGGGAGGACTACAATGGTGGCCATATCCGTCTCGGGCGGAAAGGAACCTTTCTCCAAGGCCTCGGCATACAGGTCGGCCAGGCGGGAAACGAGGGCCTCGCGGTATGCTGCATAGTATTCTTGGGGAAGGCCGTCTGGGCCAGGAGTCTTACCCGACGAGGTATGCGCGATGGCCTCAATAATCTCATCATGGGAGAATAAGCGGTCAAGATCGGCTCTAGCCGTGGAGTCCAGCTGAGGGAGTTGCGCACCCGCCGCTTCCATTAGTTTCCGGAGCGGCCTCACCGGGGTTTGTTTAGCATAGAGTCGGCGATAGAAGGCGGCGAATGCGCCGGCTATAGCCACCGGGGACCGTTGCGTCGACCCCTCCCGATCCAGTATCTCCGGGATAATGCGGTTCGCTCTAGGATACGTGGCGAGCCTATGTAGAATCGCTCCGTTTCTGTCACCCCAACCGTAAACTCTGGCCACAGAAGATCTCCACATGAGCTTGGCGGCCTCCAACGAAAGTTGCTTGATGTCATTGCGGATGTTCGCGAGGCGCCTCTCCTGTGCAGCGTCGCCCCCTGCGGGGGAAGAGCGCTCAAGGCGCAGGGCCTGCGCCTCCAGGGAAGTGATCCGCGACAGTTGGGCCCGTCGTTGCCGTTGGACGTGGCCGTTGGCAAATCCGCGGATG
This sequence comes from Calotriton arnoldi, assembly GCA_963921515.1. Lineage (NCBI taxonomy): Eukaryota > Metazoa > Chordata > Amphibia > Caudata > Salamandridae > Calotriton > Calotriton arnoldi. The sequence goes on from CAWUFW010005738.1 coordinate 1,112,372, forward strand.
GTGGCCTTACCCGCCTCCCACAGGGTACCCGGGGAAGGGACCGACCCCGCGTTGGTGTCAAAATATTGCGCCAGCTCCAGACCCACCGCCTTTTTGAATTCCTTATCTTGAAGAAACCAGGCGTTCAACCGCCACATTGGTCGTGAGTGGTGGGGAGGGGTCACTGCGCTAAGGAGCATTGGAGAATGGTCAGAGATGCCTCTCGGGAGTATGCGAACATCTTGGATTGTGGAGCAGTCCGTTGACGGAATAAAATCAGTATCAATGCACGCCTGCGTGTGATGCGCAGCGGAAGTGTGTGTATACTGTTTAGCGTGTGGGTGCCAAATTCGCCACGCGTCGCAGAGGCCCAGGGATTCGGCCCAATTTGTGAGCTGCCGCCTGCGCCAGCCTGGTTGGAGAAGGAGGGCCCGTCGTGTCCAAAAGTGGGGCCGAGACCGCATTAAAGTCCCCCCCTATAACGGTGAATCCCAGGGGAGGGTGGGCATCAGAGCAGTGGAATGTTTGAGGGTCGTGGTGAGCATTGAGGGAGGTGAGTACAGGGACACAAAGTTGTGTGGAGTGCCCCCGATTGCCCCGCTGATAATTACGAACGTGCCCTGCGGGTCGTGAAAAACCTGGGTAAGGACAAAGGGAAGGGAGCGCTTCAGTATTATGGCCACACCCCGGGAACCTCGAGTGAAGCCCGAGTGCCAAACCCTATCGTAGCCGTATCTTGCCAGGAAGGGGCAGAGGTTGCCCAACAGGTGTGTCTCTTGGAGCATAAGCACATCTACATTGAGGCGCTGCGCATAGCGCAATACTGCCGTTCGCTTGTGGCGGTCTAGGAGGCCATTAACGTTCCAGGATAAAATATGAACGGTTGCGGTCGAAGGTAGTGTGTCAGTCATGGGGGCTGGAAGTCGCTACGATGGCCCATTGGACCCTGGAGGGCCGACAGCAAATGTGGGGCCTGGATCAGGTGTGAAGATGTGCCGACTGGTCGGAGCGCGTGTAGTGGGCCTCTGTCGGAGTGGTTCCACGTGTCATGAGGGTGCAACAAAACAACACTGAGCAGTGTAAAACCTGTGGAGAAAACATTCTTATCTCCCAACAACCAAGAAAGAACCCAATACCAAACCCACCCCCTTCCCCCTCCCCCTCCCTATACTTCGAAAACAGAAGCATCTGTCGACCCCCCCATTTAACTAGACCAAACTAAAACGCTCGGATTGGTTGCGTGGAGGACCCCTCCAGAAGAACGGATATTCAGCACATCGGCAATGAGCAGTAGAGTGAACAAGTGCTTGGCAAGGTCTGAGGACCCCCGCACCCCCAACGGCGGACATGCATTTGGATCTGATTGCATTACTGCTAAAGAGTGGGGGTGCGAGAGAGGTCCGAGTCCACCTGGGCCAGTGGCAGGGCTGAGCCCGTGAAGCTCTCAGTGGAGCGATGTCTATTGCGTGGCGGGGAGCCCGACTGGCTGGAGGAGTCTTGACGATCCGGAGCTGCCGCACTCAAGGATCTGAGTGCTGGTGCTTGTGCTTGGCGCCCCCTGCGTGACCGCGTGCGACGCCGGCGTTGGTGCCCCAGCGACCTTGGCCCTCCAGGCTGTGATTCCATACGTTCCGGAGAGGTGTCTTGCCGCTGGCGGAGGTGGCGCTCCTCCGTCAGCCATATCCATGCCGCTTGGGGGGAGTCAAAGAATTGCGTCTGGCCTTGAAAAATGACCCGGAGACGAGCCGGGAACTGGAGTTGGTATTGTAGGCCCAAAGCGCGCAACTTTTTCTTGACTTCCATGTATGAGCGCCGGAGGTCCTGGACCTCCCTGGTGTAGTCCGGGAATATCATAATAACGTGGTTTTGAAACTTGAGTGGGCCGGCCGCCCTGGCTGCCCGCAGGATGGCGTCACAATCTTTGAAGTTGAGTACTTTTAGGATGATGGGGCGAGGTGCGGCGCCAGGAGGGGGCCTGGGCGCCAAGGATCTGTGGGCTCTTTCTACTACAAACCACGTCGACAGGGCATCTCCAGGCATCCATGACTTAAACCAGTCCTCCACGAAAGTGGCAGCCTGACCTGCCTCCGCCCCCTCAGGAAACCCCACCAGGCGGAGGTTGTTGCGACGTGCCCGGTTTTCCGCATCCTCCGCTCGCCTATGGAGCTCCTTGGTATGAGTACGAAGGTGGGCGACTTGGTCTTTGAGTTGTGCAATATCCTCCTCGGCCGTGGATATGCGGGACTCGGCGTCCGACAGCCGCGCGTTGGCGTTGCGGAGGTCCTGCCTGAGGAGAGATACGTCTATTTTAATTTCTCCGATCTTCCCCTCCACAGACGCCTGTGAGGCCCTAATAGCCTGAAGGATAGTGTCAAGGTCCTTGTCCGGAGGAGGGGGCGGCCCCCCCGCCGCCCCCCCGGGAGGCTCGAGCTCGGAAGTGGTGAATCGGTCCATTTTTGTCTGCGTGGGGGCCGGCGTAGGCTTGGTACCTCTATCCCTCCCCATGACCCAGGCCAGCCGATAGTCACTGTGGCAACGTGGATCTCGGGGGAGCAGGAGGCCGACGTGGGCCACAGATCCAGAGAACGACAGCAGTCTGTAAGCAAGGCTGGGCCCTACCGGGCACGAGCTTCTGAACTCACCCGGAGGCCCAGCTGATAAAGGTTAGTCCTTGTGCTGTCAGTGCGTATGGGGCACCCACCGCCACCCGACAAGATGGCCGACTGTACCTACGGGGGTCAAGCCTCACTCACCCCGCCAGTCCACGTTGGAATCCGAAGGAAGCAGGGCCGTCCAGAACCAAGACAGCGGGCCCCTACACAAGCCCACAGTGTGAGAGGCGGAGGAGGGGGAGGCCACCCGACACCACTGCCAGTCCATGCGACCGAGGCCAAAAGCAGGGACAGCGCCCCCGGTACCTCCACCCTGCGCTCAGACAACAGGGGGCCACCAGCTCGTGCCACCCCCTCTGCGGATCCGGCCCTCTCGTCCAGCCTCAGGGGGCCCCACGGTCAGACCCTCGCGCAGCCCCAGTGTAGAGCGGGGGGCAGCGGCCCCGTCGAGCGCGGAGTCAACACAGAGTGGGGGGGGGAGGGGGACCCAGTGTCCAAGGCCCACGCCGCTGCCCGATCCGACAGCCGACCCCCCCACTCACCGTGAAAGTCCGCCTCACGGCCAAGGTCCGGATGACTGCCCTGCCGCCAACACCACCTCCGTTCCGGCGCCGGTCGGGATCCCGCAGGAGGCCTCACGATGCCGCTGGGCCGATCGCCCCTCCAGGACGTGGGCCACCCGGGCCAGGAGCATGCACTGCCTCAGCAGGCGCTGTCGTCGGCCGGAACCCTACCAAGGAGCAATCCCAGTGCCTCGGCCTCAGCAGCCAGGGGGCCTCTCGCTCTGGGGCAGGCCGCCAATTTCAGTAGGCCCCGGACATGAGGGCGAGGCGGGGGGGGCCAGGGACCTGGATCCTCACCGCCGCCCGAGCTGACGGCCGACCCCCCCGCTCACCACAGGCTCCGTCCCCGGCAGCGTCCAGCGATCCCACCCGCCGCTTGCCCTGGAGCCCTCTTCACCGCCGCCGCCGCCTCCACGCCCCAGCGCCGGTCGATGTACCGGCCGATCCCAGGCCGGGCCCAGACGGCGCAGGGCTGGTCTCAGATCCGGGTGACAGGGGCAGCAGGCGCCGCGCGGCCTCAGCAGGAGCCGGCAGCCGCTCAGCCCCTCTCTGCACCTCCGACTACCGGTGCCTCTGCTCCTCACGCCAGAGGGCCGCTCTCCCCGGGGCGGCAGGCCGCAACAGGCCGGGAGCCACGATTTCGCCCGGGCGGTCGCGGGGCCGCGATCCAGCACCCGAACGTCAGATGGGAAGAGCTGCTGACGGGGAAGCCCCAACGAGCAGTCAGGGGGTCTGGGTGAGTGCCGATGGTCGCCGGATTTGAGGCGGATGACGGAGGGGTCCGGAGCACTCTTAGAGTGCGACCGCCATCTTGACGCCTCAGGCCACGCCCTCATGATTTATTTATTTTATTTATAAATTATTCTTTGTGAGGGGGCCTTGGTATCATGCATTCGGTAGGATTGTTTTTTAAATTCTGTGTTGTAAACCCTCAAATTCACTTTATGTTAGATTATGGTAGCTGGACTTTGTGAAACACTTGTCCACCGTTAAGTGTCTTTGCACTGTAAAAGAGTACTGTTTATAACAGGATTAGAACTGAAAGGTTTTTAGATGTTTTCTAACACAAGGTGGGAAATAGAAGATCTTAGGAAAAGAGGAAATAAGTTAAAGGCTTTGGAAGGTAGCTAGGAGAATGAGTGGCCTCCCATCATAGCTCTACAAATTTGAGGGACTCTTAGCAACTGAAAATTTGAAGAACAAAGAAGATGAGTTGGGGTGTAGGTATGAGGAGTCACTGAGGTAGACAAAGGGAGTGCCAATTGTAGAACGTTTAGTGCACTAGGCATAGGATCTTAAATCCAGTTGTGAAGCTAATAAGCAACCAATGTAGTTGATGGAGAAGAGGTCATGATCTAGAAAAATGGGACACTAAAATAATCTAGCTGCTTAATTATGTATGCATTGAAGCCAGTGAGTTAGGGATCTGTTAATGCTTGCAAAGAGTGAGTTGCATTTGTCTAATTTTGTCCCAATTAGGACAGCTACCTTGCAAATGCACATCATTTTTACTTACACAAAGTATAAAAAGTTGGTCTTTGCATACCTTTCCTGTAGCTCATAGCATAACAATTCTTACTAATTGTACTTTATGCAAGAGCAAATACACTGGTGAGGACCTATATGGTTCTCACATACAATATCTGCAAAGGAAATACAGATATTGCATCAGTGGCGTAACGAAAACTGAGGGGGCCCCCCTGCAAGGTACGTGGAGGGGCCCCCTTCGGACTCTATCAGGAGCTCTCCGGCCGAAGTGCTGTGCTGAGGGGGCCCCCTGGAGCTTGGGGGCCCCCCTCGCACCGCGGGGGCTGCAGGGGCCTGTGTTACGCCCCTGTATTGCATCATTATCATTCATTTCATAGTATTAGAACTTACCCCTCTAAAAACCTTATATATGTTCTCTATTCATATGCTTTAAAATACTTTATTTTCCTTAACCATACAAATCTTTTATATGTTTTCTTGCTTGTGTTGTATAGATCTGTCTATTTTAGTTTATTGTTTCAAGCCTTTGTTTTTTCTTCCTGTAGGTCTTTCAAAGCTGACAAAGTTGAAGCGTTTGAGTGTTAATAACAATCAACTTACAGGCCTGGATCGGCAAGTTATTGATTGTCTTTCTCATCTTCACTTCCTCTCTGCTGAGAACAACAGCATAACTTCACTCTCTGGTTTGCAGAAAGCATATACGCTAATTGAACTCTATATCAGTAATAACAGAATTTCCTCCAACCAGGAGATCTACCATTTGAAAGTAAATAATGTTTAATTGGCCAATTTTTGTATACATAATACTGTGTGGTGGTTTATGATTGGGTATCTGTCAGGTAACATGGCTACTTACGCAGGAGCAGAATGGTAGCCAACGCCCCCCTTACCTCGATGCAGTAGCCACAAACGAGAATAGTGGCAAACCACAACTAGATGAAGGTGGTGGTGTTTAGGAAAGGAACTTAAGGGAGTAGAACCTGCTAACGGGAACATACAATTTGACCATGACTTGGCCGATGAGATGCAAACAGTACTTGGCATAGATGTATATAAATTCTCCTACCTCAGATTTCTAGGCATACGGATGAGATGGAATGCGGTTGTTAGTGGAGCAAGGTTGAGGGAAATGAGGCTGGATAGGAAGAAAGGACTGAACCGAGACCCTGTAAAGGAAGGACAGAGTTAGTGCATCAATGTTTATATATACAATTAAAGAACTTTCAGTACTATAAACAAACATTTGTTCCAACTGAGAGCGCTCTGTAGCAAGTACTTATCTCTGGAAAGTCCTATCAAATAAGATGTCATCATGAAGCTGCAACTATAGCTCAGGATGAACCAGTTCCTTCACTGGAGCAAAGCCGGTAAAACAGTTATTGCTTATCCTGGGCCAACTTCTGAAAATAGCATGATAGCATAGCCACCAATTACTGACGAGTTGTTCAGGTTCAAATTCCAGAGAATATCTCAAATAAGGTTTTAACTTCAGTGTAATATTGTCTCTAACACCAGTTTCTGACCAGAGTTACTTGGCTCCAAAATCCTAATGATATTCCAAAAACGAGGTATCTTCAAACTGCGCAAGACTGTCCCATTATAGGGCATGGCCGGCCCTCCAGTTGAGTTTAAGTTGCCATATAATAAACTAAAAGCTGAATTTACCTCTTTCCTAGAGTGCGTGATATAAAGCTTTGTACAGTCTCTTCTTTGAAAACTCCCTTTGTAGAAGAAGACATGTAAAAGTCCGGAAAACTCTGGAACATCAAAGCTGAAATCCTACTGCAGGCTGGGAGTCTCAATAGCTAGCAGTTCGGTACGGGGTGGCCTCCCTTTATAAACAGGCCTTGCCCAAGATGGCTGTTGCCTCAGTTTGAGAACGGGGGGGCCTCCCTTTGGCAGTTGGGAATGGGCGGGGCTTCCTTTTTTAGGCAGGTCCTGCCCAAGATGGCTTTTCTGGATAGGGCAACATAGCAGGACAACATTTGATCCCAGAATGAAGAGGATCGAAGTGTAGTCTCCCCCCTACTCCAAGATTTGTGAGGGAAAGAGGCATGGAATAAACGTTCCAAATGTGGTTCATCAACAGTGTGGGGCGGTTCCCATGATCGTTGTGTAGGGACAGCACCAGTCCAAACAGCCAAATATCACACTTGTCCATTCCATAAATGAGAATCCAGGATAAACTGAGATGAGCCTTTTTGAGCAACGAGACATGAAAAATGGGATGAACCCATATGGTAGTGGCAATGATAACTGAAATGCGACAGCCCAATTTCCTTCAGACTAGGGAAAGGGCCAATTAGAGCCCTGAACTCTAAGATTCCTGCAAGGGCAAGGTGCTATGTGGGCAACCAACCCAAATTTCCTTGGCCAAAAGCAGGAGCATCCTGTCAACATTTATCCACATTTTTCTTGTTCACAAGTTGTGCTTGTAGCAGGTTGGCTTGAGCTTGGGCCAAGGTGTTACGGATTAATTTCCATCTTTCATGGGCTGCAGGGCAAGAAGGCTCAGTAGACCACATTTTTGGGCAACTCTGAGGATGGTTGCCAGTTACTCATAAAATGGAGTAAATCCTGTGGAGGAATGCCTGGCATTGTTGTACACAAACTCAATTAGGGTTACACTATTCAACCAGGTTCCCCCAAATTTGAGGGTGTGACAACATATGTATTGTTCTAAGGATTGAGTAGTTCATTCAGATTGGCCATCCGTTTGGGGATGCCAACTCGTGGATAATTTCACTGGGAATCCAAAAAGCTTGCAAAAGGCCTTCCAAAAGCAGAAAGTAAACTGAGAGACATAGCCGGAGACAATACTAAGGTGAAGTCCATTAAGTTGTACAATGGGCTCAAGAAAAAGGGTTGCAATACGGGTAGCAGAGGGAATTCCCTTTACAGGAACAAAATGTGTAATCTTGGTTAAATAGTCTACTATAACCCAAAGAGTGCAGTAAACTTGTTCAGGCGGCAAATCCACCACAAAATCCATGGAAAGATGTTTCTAGGGAACCTGCTGTGCTTGTAAAGAGTGTAATAAACCATATGGTTTATGATGTTCTTACTTTCCCAGTTTGCAGATGATACATTGCAATATTTGTTCTGAGACATCAATCATTAAGAATTCCTACCAAAAACTTTGTTTGATTAAATATAAAGTCTCAGTGACCCCAGGGTGAGCTGCAAGGGAACTATTTTAGTACCAGGTGAGGATTTGTTCTTGTACTCTTTTTAGGGACATAAATTAGCGTTCCTTCATAAGGAATATCTTCCTCAATCTTCCTAGAGTCTTTTTGTGCTGCCCAATCATTCAATTTCTGTTTGGGTAACTGTAGGGCTAGTGCTGACAGAAAGGAATCTTTGCAAATTGGGACTGTAAAGTGCTCAGTCCCTATGATAGTTATTGGTTGCACCTCACATTCTGGTTGGGTTTGTAATCTGGACAAGTAAGCAGCTTTGCAATTAATAATGTACCTGACCAATAAGTGATTGTGAAAGGGGACCCAGCGAAAAATAGTGACTACTGTAGTTACCAAGGTGTCCGAGTTTTAGCAGATTTTAAATATTGCAAATTACACTGCTCTGTGTATGCTGCGGTTGTATGAGGGGTTCCCATTAAGTATTGTCTCCACACCTTAAAAGTGTCTCGGATTGCAAGGAGATAATTTTTTAGAGTGGAAGGCTACAGGATGTAATTCTGCAGTAACAGGATCCAACTGAGACAAAATGGCCCCAACCACCGTGTTTAAGGCATCAGCCTCCACAATAAATGGTAACTGACATTGTGGGTGCCCCAGGACTGGTCAAGTGATGAAAGCGTCTTTTAATTTCAGAAGTATTATATTGGCCTCTTTATTCCAGATAAAGGGAACATTCTTTCATAGTAACATGGTGATGGGGGGGGCACAATTTCAGAGAAGTTCTATATATACCTTCTGTAGAAATTGGTGCACCCTAAAACATTTGAGCGATTTTGGAGTTGGCCAATTCGTCACTGTATCAGTCTTTTTGGGCCCATCAGAACTCCCTTAGGCGACTGTATACATCTAGGATATTCAATCATAATTACATGAAATTCACATTTGCTCAATTTTGCAAGCAATTTGTTTTCTCATTGCTTTTGTAAAACTAATAGCACATGTGTGACATGTTCCTTTTCATTTTCAGAGTAGTTTAAAATATCATCAATGTAAATGATGACAAATATGTCCAGATATTCTCTAAAGACCTAATTCACAAGGAATAGAAACACACCTGGTGCGTTACTAAGCTCAAAGGGCATCACAAGGTGCTCATACAATCCAAATCGTGTTTTAAAAGCCGTCTTCCACTCATCTCCTTCTCTTACACGAATCAGGTTATACGTTCCACAGAGATACAGTTTGGTGGAAATAGTCACGGGTTTCACCTGATCTAGTAAGGTGGAAATGAGTGAAAGTGGGTACTTTTTTTTTAATGGTTACCTTGTTTAAGGCCCTGTAATCAGTGCAGAGTCTCAGCTCACCACTGGGCTTGGGCACAAAAAATTGTGGGGCCACTGCAGGGAACAGGACGGTCTAATGAAACCAATTGGCAGATAGTCATCAAGATAGTTTATTAAAAAAAAAATTATTTGGCCATTAGGACATATACTGTACTATAAGGGTTCTTCACTCCTTTGACCAAATTGTTCTGGCAATCAAAGGGTCGATGTGGAGTAAAAGTATAATCCTTTTTTGCTTGAAAACATCCTCAAAGCAATTATAGCAGTCTGGTAGTACACAGACCTTTCTCCAGTGCCAGCTGTCACATGTTCTGCCCTCTGAACCAAATCCTTGGCTACAGAGAAATTTGTTGTACAGTCTGGTATATCCCCACTTAATGAATACTCTCTACAGTATGGAGATCTAAAGATCATGGATCAGGAGCTCCAATGAATGTCAGGATAATGGAGCGCAAACCAGGGGACGCCTACCAAAATCTTGAACTGTGGGGCATGAATGACGTCAAAGGCAATAACCTCTAGATGGGCCTGATCTAGACAGCAGAATAGTATATCTATAGTTTTGAATTTTATTAGGCCAGAAGATAACTCGGTTCCATCTATTGCTCCCACCATTTTGGATTGCGTCTTCTTAACTATACAGCAACTAATAGAATGAGCGAATTGGGCGTCAATAAACTTTCCTGTAGCACCCAAATCAACTATGACATCGACTTGGACTCCAGATAAAGTTACATGTGGCATTGAAGATGGTAACGTATTGGCAAAGTTGTGGGAGAGAATGTCTTCTATAGCCTCCCGACCCCCCTCTATGGCTGGGAGCTGGAGCTTCCCTATGGAACAGGCGTCTAGGGTTTAGTTGAGTACTCATGTACAAAGTGACCTTCCTTACAGCAGTATAGGCATAATTTTTCTGTTCGACTGTGTTCTTGTTCTTGTTAAGTCAGTAGCCCCTTAGTCCCGGACCCCATTTGCATTGGTTCTGCCACTAAGATTTTCTCTGTTTTTGGAAGAGGGAAGTGGAGATCACCTCATCGAGGTTCCCTCTTCCGTTCGGAAAGTTGTTGATTCAAACGCAAGACAAGGTTGATTCATTCTAGACAAGGTTGAGGTTCAAGATGAGAAAGGGCGTCTTTCAAATCATCCCTTAAACCACTATAGAAAACAGAAGCTCACTTCTGCTCAGTCCATGCAGACTCTACAACTAGACGATTGAAATGGGTTAAATATATTAAAATATCCTGAGACCCTTATTTCAAGTCTACAAGCTTGTTATTTAGAGATTGCAAGGCCAGTCGATGTTCAAAAATCTGACTAAATTCTCCCAAGAAATTGGTCCAGTTATAGAGAAGTTGGTCATTGGCTTGAAAAAAATGGTACAGTCCAAGAGGCGACATCCCCTGATAAGTAGAAAATCAAAAAAGCCACCAGAGTTTGGTCGTCAGGAAATGAAAGGCGCCTACATAGAAAATGAAGCTGAGTTTGTGTCACAAATTGTTAGAACTTCTTGCCTTCTCTAGGGTATGGTTTGGAAGTGGCCAGGGGCACAGGAAGAAAACCAACCACAACTGGGTTTTGTATATTTGCTTTCTCAGCAGGTGCTAGGAAAGTGACTGAAGGACTTACCCTAGGACCCAGATTCCAGGCATTAAACACTCCTGGATGACTCTGTGAGGACAGAGGGGTGAGCCTAGAGTTTAACCAGTCAAAATGATTTTGAAGCACAACATTTTGTTCTAAAGAAGCTGCTAAATTGGTTTGAACCTTGTCTATGGTCTGAGAGATAGAAGTCACCGTGGCAAGTAGACTATTCTGCCCGGGCGTAAATGAATTATAGGACAATTATTTTGTCAGTAAACTGGGATACTTACGCAGGAGCAGAATGGCAGCCAACGCTACCCTTAACTTGATGCAGTAGCCACAAATGATAACCGTGGCAAATCACAACAGGATGAAGTGGAGGAGGTTAGAATGGAACTCCAGGGAGTAGAACTTCCAAACTTTAAAACACTGTTAGACCATGACTTGGTAGATAAAATGCAAATAGTACTTGGCATAAGGGCTAATAAGTTCTCCTACATTAGATTCTGAGTTTCCTAGGCCTACCAATGCAATGGAATGAGGTTGTTAGTGGAGCAAGGTTGAGGGACATGAGGTGGGATAGGAAGAAAAGACTCTGAGCTACGACCCTGTTAAGGAAGGGAGAGTTAGTGTATCAATGTTCAAATATACAATTAAAGAGCTTTCAATACTAGAAACAAATGTTTGTTACACCTGAAGGAACTCTGTAGCAAGTCTCTGTATTTATCTCTGGAAAGTCCTATCAAACAGGATGTTGTTGTGAATCTGAAACTACAACTCTGGATGAACCTGTTCCTGCACTGGAGCAAAGCTGGTAATACAGTTATTGTTTATCCTGTGTCGACTTCGGAAGATAGCATGATACCATAATCCCCAATTGCTGACAGGAGTTGTTCAGGTTCAAATTCCAGAGAATTTCCCAAATAAAGTTTTAACTTCAGACAGTGCAATATTGTCTCTGTCACCAATTTCTCACAAGAGTGTTTTGGGTCCAAAATCCTGATGATATCCCAAGAGAGGCCTTTTCAAATTGCACAAGCCTATCACATTATGGGCATGGTCAGCCCTCCAGATGAGTTTAAATTGGCCACATAATAAACTAAAAGATAAACTTACCACTCTCCTAGAGCGTGTGAAACAAAGCTTTGCATGGTCTCTTCTCTGAAAACTCACTTTGTAGAAAAAGACAATCTGGAAAATGCTAGAGCAACAAAGCAGAGATCCTACTGTTGGCTGGGAGTCTCAATAACTGGCAGTTAGGAATGGGTGAGGCCTCCCTTTATAGACAGGCCCTGCCCAAGATGGGTGCTGCCTAATTTTGAGAACGGGCGGGGGCTTCCTTTCTTTGGAATGTGCGGGCCTCCCTTGGCAGTTGGGAATGGGCGGGCGCCCCTTTATAGCCAATGTGTGTACAGAACATTTCAAAACACAATGAGGTCCTAACAGTGGGGGTCTTGACATTATCAGAGAATTTTGATTATCTGTAGTTTGGATTTTCCTTAAACATTTGTGGTGACGATATCTAGTTACGAGAAGTGATTCCCTGGGTTGAGGTGCTGTTATCAAATACTAAGGTTAAGTGGCGGAATTTCTCTTAATGTGTTTTGGTGCCCCCAAAGGCTTAACCTCAAGCAATTAACTTACCTACAGCAACAGAGGTGTACTAGTTCTAATATGACTCCGCTGTTCTTCTCTTTGACTTACTTTTGACAACTTACGGATCTGTTTTAAACTCTGTGCCTTCCTTTACTGCCCTGAGTTGGTGCATGGGATGTATGTAATGCTCCTCTCGCCTGCTTCCATCAAAAAGCTGCTAGAGGCTAAGCTGGATATGCATTGCCTCATGGTGGAGCATCTACATTTATCAAATATATGACGTAGAGAAACTAAAGAAACCTATTGTCAGTCATGTACCACATGGTAGCCTGTGGAACCTTTTTGTCATCACATGTAATAGGCTCTGCACATAAAAAATACCAAGTCCAACATTTTTTACAAAAATAGAAAACCGGAGTAAATCTGTAAATAAGTAAGTGTGTTTAGCTTTCGTAGGACGGCTTTCCATTTCTCCCACATATATTTCCTTTGCTGGTTCCTCTTCAAGTGCCTACAGATACTGATATAGAAGAGAATGGAGCAGCATTAAATACTGCCACATGACTGACTGTCCAGGATTCTTTCTGTCAAAAAGCAATCCATGTGAGCAGCAGGTATATTATTTACAGTTCCTTCTTACAGCCCTGAAAGTTTGTGAACATTAGTCTTCAGAAGACAAGCTCTTGGAAAGTGAAGTATGAGAATTTCATCCTCAGGATCAATGCTATATGGTTCCATCAGACATTTTTTAAAAATATTTCCACTTATATAGTCAGGAGGTGCACCCATTTATGAGCGGACAGCAGTATACAGTTATTTGCACAAACTAAATCAAGTGGTGGCAATGAAGGGCCTGTATTCATCGCTACACCTTGGTGTATCACAGTGCCTCCTTCTCAGTGTATCTCGACATGCACATAATGCTGCTCGTTTTGTCTTTGCTTCATCAGGTCTTTAGGGCCGCCTTTTGACCTATTTCTGTCTGTGAAAATATTAATGTTAACTTTTGACATAAAAGAGAGTAGCTTACTTCCCTTAGCTGCCTCTTTTCTCTTTATCATGGGAGCCAAAATGAAAGCTTGTGTCCCGTGGCACGTCACAATCACCTCTGAAAAGCAAAATTAACATCATGTAATTTATCGAATGCCAATACATTGTTTGGTATTTGGCTATGCTGGAAAGTCAAAAACAAGGCAAATCTGGGAATTCATTTTTTTTTTGTGAAACATAAATGGATTTATTGCTTGATTCCTACTAATGTCAGAGTTGGAATCAAAGACTTTATTGGCTTTGCAGCTAGATATTCGATTTGACCATTTAATGCTTAAACTAGTTTTTGTTCTATTTGTCTCCATTAGGCTGCATATTTAATGTTATAAATGTGTTACAAAAAGAGTATGCATAACATCATGATAATGTGAATTATTGACAACATTGCAAATCTTTTTAAAATACCTCACTGATACCAATAGACCTTGCATGAATGCTATTGTACTCTTTAATTTGTTTAATATCTTTTTAAGTTAGTGAGTTATCCTGCTGACAAGACTATTTCAAAACGCTTAATTCATGTGTTTTTCATATCATAGAATTTAAATAATCTTGTAATTCTGGACCTGCATGGAAATCTCATATCAAAAATACAAGATCACTATAGATTGTTTGTAATCTTCCATCTTCCGGCTCTGAAAGCTTTAGATGGAGTCACTGTGGTAAGTTACCTATCATTTGCAATATACTTTACTTACATGCATGGCACAGGAAACTGAACAATTTACATACTAGTGCTTAGGTTTAAACTTTTTCATTAATGTTTGCCATGTTTCAGCTCTTCAATTAGGAAGCTAAACTTTTGTAAGGCAAATATGTTTATTAGTTGCAAAGAGAGTATACAAACACTATCGGGAGAGAGAATACATTAAGGCTAAATTAATCCAGTAACCATCAAATAGCAGGATTAGTCAATGCATTATGATGGACCACCTTTGCATCCATTGTTTCAAGTTCCTTCTGAGTGAAGCCCAAGTTTTCCCTCTGTACATTCTGGGCGATTTTGCTTCCTTTCTCCATCCTCTCGACTCCCACAAATATTTTGAGAGACAGAGGGCAGAGTGGGCAAAGTGATGCATTTGTCTCTACATTTTCCTTAAGAAAATGGGTAAGAACCTATAGGTTTAAAAGGTAATTATGAAGGAGTACACATGAAATATTCCAATACTTCACAGTGTGGCCCCCAAGAAACATCATTTTTTGCAGCAGTAAATACTATTCCATTTGCAATAATATTGACCACTTTTCATACTCCATCAAGCAGTGTTTCTTCTACCCACAACACGTCGCAGCCTCTACTGCATAATGTGGCCAACATCCAGAGAAGATGGATGTAGAAGTCACAAAATATAGAAGACCTATTTATGGCTAATAACAGTGAGCCTTTCAAAAGTAACGTTTAACTTACGTGTTGGACAACCAATGAAAACAATATGTAGATGTAAAGATAACATTTGTTTATATGAAATCAATCTGTACATATATTTGTTTATGTCAACATTTTATTTGGAGCGTGTTTCTCAATAATCATACGTTCACACATGTATTACTATAATGAAAATTTGAAACTTCATATTACTGTTGCCTTAATACAGACTAACCTCAGAAAATATTACTTTCGGCCTCACAGCTTCCATGTTACAATCCTTTTATAGACGGAAACTACTGTACAACTGAGAAAGCCTATTTAATGACATTTCCTCTTAGTGCACAGTTTTACCTACAAAGATCATGCACAGGCCTTTGCAATCTGAAAGGTACACTACAAAACACTACTGAGAGAAAAAGCATATTATTCAGTGACCCCTTATGTACTAATTTCTAAAACAAAAAAAGTTGATGGATGGAATGCCTGCAAAAGCCAATGGCAATCGCTCGGGCCGCATTCTGTTTTTTTTAGTCATTGCGCCACAGGACTCGTCAGTGAGGTGCAGCTTGAATCCTATAGACTGATTACTTAATAGTTCAAAACAAAATAGGGTGTACCTATGGACGTCGATTCACCAAAATCCCACAGTAGCGGAAATTACATCCTATATCCTTTGACCTTAACGATAGGGAGTGACATCATAAGACCTTTAACCCTGCATCGCCCCAAGAACTGATGTCACATAACCTTAATCCTGATGACATCACAATAATTAACATTGCTGAAGTTACATAATTGCATAATGAATATTATATATTCTTCTAGTGGTTAACAACGGGTGGGGGGGTTCTCTTCCCTGAAGATTTTTTGAACAAAATGGGCATTACAAGTGCATTTTAATGCACAATTTTCACATACATTTGCTATAAAGCCATAGTCCATTCAAGGTGTGCCAAGCTAATAAAATCTGACAGTCCCCATGAGTTCACCCAATTATGTTTTTAAAATGTTCTATTGGCGCCCCCTTATGTCAAACATTACCTCCATTGTTAGGACCAGCATTTTGCCGTGGTGGCCCCCCTTTGCCCAAACA
Source organism: Calotriton arnoldi (assembly GCA_963921515.1). NCBI lineage: Eukaryota > Metazoa > Chordata > Amphibia > Caudata > Salamandridae > Calotriton > Calotriton arnoldi. The sequence goes on from CAWUFW010005738.1 coordinate 1,128,186, forward strand.
TTACATACAAAATGCAAGTGCCAGAATTTTCCTAATACTGCTTCTCTTGCACTATGGAGGTACCTTATGTCAAAGGTTATGTCTAATATGTCAAGGACCACATTTTGTCATGGATGGCCCCATGATCTTGCCACAGTTGTCTTCCCATATGCCAAGAATTTGCTCCAATGTGCCATCACAAGCAATTTGCGACAGGTGCCAGCTATGCCAAGAATTTCCTTCAGGAGACCAGCACTGGCATTTTTTCATGGGTGCTCCATGCCAAAATTTACGTACAGAGTGCCAGTATTAGCACTTTGAAGAGGGTATCCCATATGCAAGTATTGCCTCCAGTATTCCAGTGCCAACATTTTGTCAAGTGTGCTTCTATAAGCCAAGAAGCATGCCAGGTCCAAGACTCTTTGACATAAGCAACATTATTGTATGTGGCATATCGACAAGATAATTAACAAAAAAAACCTCTCTTAATGATGGTGTTATATAGGTTTGCACTAGCACTTTAATAAATTCATCACCTTCTTTTTGTTGTAGTTTTGGACAGAGCACGATGAACACTTTATAAGAATTCTCCACCGCCATACAAAAGAACTTCATTTCTCAACAGCAAGGGGAAAAATGCGGCAGTGACGATTTTGTAATGGGGAAGATAATCAGTGGTGATGCACTAAACACCCTTATTCCGTGATTCATGTCCAGGGGGACCAAATGCATTGGGCGTTACATTCTCTATGTTTTTAGCAATAAATTAAGCAGAATAAAGTTCCTTCTGGAGTGTGTCTTGTCTTTGCTGCCATTTGGTGACAATTTTGAGAAATATTGACCGGTGTGGCCCTGTATATATCTCAGTTCCACGTATGAATACAAATACGGCACTCCAGACTGCTTTATAAGTTGCAAATTTATTTCTTGCCACAAAATAAATTTGCAACTTATAAAGCAGCCTGGAGTGCTGTATTCAAGTTAATACATGGAACCGAGAGTTGGATGTGTTTGGCTCGATTGCGCAGGCGCCTGTTGAGAGGCACCCTTGATGTTCAGGAAGCATGCCTGCAGCCGCACCAAAGAAGCATATATAAAATATGACAGGAGTGCTTGGATGAGTATGAAAAGCTGCACCATTATGTTTTATTAACTTTAAAGTCGTTTTTGAGTGTTCGATTGATAGTGATTTAAGTATTTACAATTTAGGTTTGCTTCTTCTTTAAAGATCTTCGGATTTTGGAGCAGCAGCATAGGACATAACGTATGGTTCTGTTCAGCTTTTCACATGTGCCAGCAAGATGCATCATGGGACTTGCTGTTCAAATATGGACTTTTTTCCGCATGTATTGCGCACAGTAGCATTGGCTTTACATATATTTTTTAGTAAACTCATTGTGAGTATAATTACTGTGGTTATCTATACTGAGTAGCTTTTGCAATGATTTAATGTTATGAATGTCGAAATGTGTTCCCATGTGATTCATTACTTTGCTGCTCTGGGAAGTATTTTTTCTATGTTTATTATTTTTAAATGTTTAAATAGAGCACTTAAAAGGCGTGATTTAGATTGAGAAAGGCAGTTTTTCTGCCGAAACGCGTCTCTTGTTTTTAAGTGACCATGATGACCTGACTCATTAAACAGGTTAATTTCTCAGACTTCGAGTGCTGGTTTCCCTTTTTTTTAAAAAGAAATCTGGGAAAATGTCTTGAATATTCTGCACTAGCGGTAGCGCTGTTTTCCATGCACCACCAGCGCTTAGGCAGCACGCCAGCAATGCCGCAACTTTTCTTGGGATATATGAGGCAGGCGTGCCCCCATGCAAGGAGTGTGACGATGGAGACGAGGAGTAGGCATAAGTGGAGGGGAAGGTCCAACGCTGGGAGCAGGGACTCTCATGGCGGGGACATTTTATCCTCTGCGACAAGCCTTGACCTCACCCTAGGATGGCCACCCCTGTGTGGAGCTGGGCACTGTGGAAGGCACCTGCCGAACGGTGGGGTCCTGAGACCTTTACGTTGGATGAGAAGTCGAGCCATACTGGACACTTAAGCTGTAGTCTGGTTTAAGCAGTGACGCTTTTGGGAGTACTCCGATATGAAGCCTAATCACTGGACTCTGAACATGGAGTTTGTCAATTGCAGGAAGATGAGGGCAGGGTACCCTGCGAGAATTTCACATGACTCGTGTGACAGGAGTACTTGAATGAGTATGAAAAGCTGCACCATTATGTTTTATTAACTTTAAAGTCGTTTTTGAGTGTTCGATTGATAGTGATTTAAGTATTTACAATTTAGGTTTACTTCTCCTTTAAAGATCTTCGGATTTTGGAGCAGCAGCATAGGACATAACGTATGGTTCTGTTCAGCTTTTCACATGTGCCAGCAAGATGCATCATGGGACTTGCAGTTCAAATATGGACTTTTGTCCGCATGTATTGCGCACAGTAGCATTGGCTTTACATATATTTTTCAGTAAACTCATTGTGAGTATAATTACTGTGGTTATCTATACTGAGTAGCTTTTGCAATGAATTAATGTTATGAATGTCGAAATGTGTTCCCATGTGATTCATTACTTTGCTGCTCGGGGAAGTATTTTGTCTATGTTTATTCTTTTTAAATGTTTAAATAGAGCACTTAAAAGGCGTGATTTAGATTGAGAGAGGCAGTTTTTCTGCCGAAACGCGTCTCTCTTGTTTTTAAGTGACCATGATGACCTGACTCATTAAACAGGTTAATTTCTCAGACTTCGAGTGCTGGTTTCCCTTTTTTTAAAAAAGAAATCTGGGAAAATGTCTTGAATATTCTGCGCTAGCGGTAGCGCTGTTTTCCATGCACCACCAGCGCTTAGGCAGCATGCCAGCAATGCCGCAACTTTTCTTGGAATATATATATATATATATATATGTGTGTGTGTTTTTATTTTTTATCTTTTTGGGGGTCCCTCAAGGCCCCCATTTTTAAACAAAATACATTAATTGTATTTTTATTGGAGGGAACCCCCCAAAAGCCTCTTTATTTATTACCCTTACCACCCTATGCTCCTATCCACCCCAAAACCCTAAAATACCTTTACCACCCTATAACCTTACCCAACCCTAAATCCTAAAAATACCCTTACATTCCAATACCCTTACCCACCCCTAAACGCTAAAAGACGCATACAACCCAATACCCTTATCCACACCTAAACCCTAAAAATACCCTTACCACCCAACACCCTTACCCTGGCCTAAACCTAAAAATGCCCTTACCTTCTCTAAATGTATATATATCTACATATATATATATATATATATATATATCCAATAAATCCTTTGTCGATAAACACAAGGTAGTCGAGCCCAATTCCGTAAAGCGTATACATTTTAATCACACATGTGGCAAACAAACGCCCGACGCGTTTTGATGCAGCCGCACCTTGATCACGGGTCACAGACTGTTTGTACCAATCATTTACATATAGTGCACATACAAAATAGAAGTAGGACTACATATCCCAATGCTCAGTCAGAGAAAGGAAAAATGGCATCCATTTTGAAGTGATAACCTTGTATAAAGGATTGACTATGAGCCACAATAAACACCTAAACTGGACGTTTTTCAGAGTGAATTACACGTGATTTCACAAATATGTGTATAAATGACAAGTCTATCGGCAATTTTAACTGATCACTTCATCAGCCAAAAATAGCAATTAACAATTTTTGGCTGATGAAGTGATCAGTTAAAATTGCCGATAGACACGTGTAATTCACTCTGAAAAACTTCCAGGTTATCACTTCAAAATGGATGCCATTTTTCCTTTCTGTGACTGAGCATTGGGATATGTAGTCCTGCTTCTATTTTGTATGTGCACTATATGTAAATGATTGGTACAAACAGTCTGTGACCCGTGATCAAGGTGCGGCTGCACCGAAACGCGTCGGGCGTTTGTTTGCCACATGTGTGATTAAAATTTATACGCTTTACGGATTTGGGCTCGACTACCTTGTGTTTATCGACAAAGGATTTATTGGATTTTAAGAGGTTCGCGCCCTCGCTCGAGCCCGCCGCCATCAGAGGCAGAGAGACCTGCGAACTGTGCTGGTTGTGATATATGTATATATATTCACTGAAAAAACCATAGGTTTCAGGCACGTTATAGTTAGAAATTAGCATTTAAAAAACCTTAGAAATTCACTGAAAAAACCATAGGTTTCAGGGAGGTTATAGTTAGTTGGAGATTCCACTCGTACAAAACCAGAGAAATTCCACTGTTATAGTTAGTTCAGCTAACTATAACTCGCGCCCCCGCAATGCACTGCTGATCACGTCACATATTACATCATTCATGACATGGTCAGTGACATCACTGATGACATCACTGATGACATCTCAAATGACATCACTGATGACATCACTGATGACATCATCCAGTGACTGTGTGTTTCTGTAAAGTTTAAATATGTTTTATATATATATATATATATGCCAAGGTATATTGAAGAATGAGTGGGTGTATAAGTGTCTGAATGGATGATTTAGTAGGTGTGTGACTGATTGTATAAGTGACTCATTAAGCGTATCTTGCTGAATGCATGGGTTAGTGAGTAAACTGTGTAATTGTCTGTATCAGTCTGTCTGTTGGTGTGTAGCTACATGACTGTCTATATGGGTTATTGATTTGTTGTCTGAGTATCTGTATGGGTGCCTGAGTATCTGTGTGAGTAGGTGGGGGGTGGGTGACTCTGTCCATAGATGTGTGAGTGGGTGATTCACTGGGTGTATGGGTTGAAGAGTACATCTGTGAAGGGCTGTATAGGTGGGTGAGTGTGTGTATGGGTGTGTTGGTGAGTGAATGGATGTCTCAGTGGTATATGTGTGATTATCTACATATGTGAAAGGAAGTATATGTGAGTGTTGGAGTATATAAATGACTATACGTGGGGGCGTGGCCAAACAACATGGCCGATCGGACGTGATTCCGATCGGCTCCTTCCCAGGCCCTGCTGAATTGGTGGCATCAAGGCACCTTACCGGCTTCGTAAGCACGGATCCGCGATGCTGTGGTGGCGCTGACCACGGGGGGCTGCTTCGGTGCGTTTGAGGTCCCGGTGTGAGCGCAGAGAAGACCCGGAGCAGAGAAGGCGGCGCAGCGGTGCCGGAGAGAAAATGGCGGGCGCCTGGGCGCTGGGACCGAGAGCGCGGGGTTGCTGATTCCCCGCATCACCTTGCCGCGGATTTGCCCCGGAGGTTCTTGTCACCGGCACTCGCGGGGGGCGCGAACGAGTATATCGGCCCCCCTGCTGTCCCCGAAGGTAGGCAGCGGCTGTATGCGGGACCGACCCGACTCCCACACAGCGCTCGTCATAATGGCGGGCAGATGCGGCGAAGGAGATATGAGCGCCCAGATCAGCTGGCCCTGCCTGTGAAGATCCCACGGAATAGGGATGAAGTTCCCCTCCGGCTCCGAGATCACCTCAATGACGAGCATTGCTGAAGCGGCCCTGCTAAGCGCTGAGTGAGTCTTCGACCCCCTCTGTTGTTGCAGGGGCCCCGAGGGTGTGCGCGGAGGAGCAGCATGCCTCTCTCCTTTTAGGGCTTCAGCAATAAGGGGTCAAGCGCAGGGGTGAGGAGCGTATCGGCAGGGGGCTGGAGTCCCGCACTGAGGAAGCACAGCAGAGCGGTGCCTGACCCCAACATGGCTGCCAAGGAATCTCCATTTACAGGCTTGTAGCCCCCACGTGGCGCCTGAAAGGGGAAGATACCTGCCCCGTAGGGAGAATCACGGGAGTGTGCCGAGGCGGAGGCTGATTGGCACCATCATTGAGCCGGTTGTCTCTCGCTGGCTGCCGGGAGGGGCGGTTGAGCCTGAACTGGCCGGACGCCTGGAAGAGAAGAGCAGTGTGGTCCCGGGAGTGGAGGAGTGAGTGACGGGGGGCCCCACTGGCGGAAATCAAGGGCGCTCAGGTCCCACACATTTGAGATGGCAGGGTAAGCGAAGGGGTCCCCACACGAAGATAACAGAGGCGCACTGGTTCCACGCATTTGAAGAGGCGGCCGAGAGCTGACCGAGGGGAGGGTCCACATATGCCACCCAAAAAGACCCCCAATAATAAGGTCTCCAACTACTTCACGTCGGGCGGAGCAGGGGCGGTCGAGGACGAGGCGACGGTAAGACCGGCAAATATGGCGCTGACCCGAGACGACCTCATGTCCTCTCTTCGCGAGTTCAAACAGGAGCTGCGATCAGAGCTACGAGCGGATATCAAGGCTGAGATGGAGGCCTCCTTCGAAACTTTTCCGTGCTGAGGTACGAGAGAAACTGGTGGCTGTTCAAACAGATGTTGACTCGGTGGGCACGCGTACCCTCGATCTTGAGGTGCAACGGGAGGTGTCCGACAAGATTAAGATCCTGGAAGAGGGAACTGCTGACTTGCGTGGCCAACTCCGTGATTCACTACTCAAGTGCGAAGATTTGGAAAATCGCTCTCACCGCGACAACATAAGAGTCTGAGGCCTGGTGGAGGATTGCGAAGGCCCGGATCTGGAAGCATTCATGGTGGGACTCTTCTCCTCAGCCCTAGGTGAAGACGGCCCTGAAGTCCAGTTGGAGAGAGTGCATAGAGTTGGCCCGCGCCTGCCGGGGGAAGGTCGACGCCCAAGAGATGTCCTGACAAAGTTCAGTTCTTTCAGGGTCAAGGAGATGGTCTTGCAGAGGGCAAGGGTCACCGACACGCTCACCTTCCAAAATGCCACATGCTCGCTTTATCAAGATGTAGCGCAGGCCACTCTCATGAGACGCCAACAGTTCCGCCCAATCACCGAACATCTGCGGGAGAAGAAAGTTAGGTACAGATGGACATACCCCTTTGGGATCTCTTTCCAATGGAATAACAAACAGCACCACTTTGTGGAACTTTCGGAGGCAGCCGATCTGCTAGGTGTGGAACTCTCCTCTTCCTTACCGGACCCGAACGGGAGGGGTCAACCTGAGCGACGCAATGGGGGGCAATGGCGTCAAATGGGCAGGAGAAACAAGAAATCACCAGATTGAGGCATCATTAGAAGTGCAACCGCCCGGTTGTCTTTCTGCCTGAACTTGCTGTGAAGCTGTGGGGGGTACACCCCCTTTCCCCTCCTTCCCACCCAAAGGGATCCTCCTGCCGAAGATTTGGAGAGCTGGATGGGGCAGAGGACTTGCATCTTCCGTACCAGGTTGGGGCCGGGGTGCCCAGGCGCTACGTGATGCTCTGATCCCAGCGCTTGACATGGACACCATGAGAGAACACGGTATCGGCAGTAGCAGGTCGGGGGGACAGTATTATCTACACGGTGGTGGGGGGCTCAGGGTGAAGGGTGATGACGGCCGAGGTCTGGTACACGGCTAATTGTTTGAGTTGCATTTGGGGTATTTTGATAACCCCATCCGCTGCAAGGGTTTGAAATCCAGCGTTACTTGTTCTTCCGTTGGGGAAAGGGGGCTCTCTTTTTCTTTCTTAATGCAACATATGCCTTGATCTTTGCTATGATAAGGGCTGGGGGAATGGTAATGGTCATGTTCCTCGAGTGTATTCTGGTACAGGGGTTTCCCTCTAGGAGGGGGACTCTACGCACTCATGTTAAGTATTTGTTTGGGTTTTTTCAGTTAGATGTCATGGTTCCTTTCTTTTTCTATGGTTTGTGGGCGAGGGCGGGGGATGGGGGGGTCAATTGGGGCTTTTTCAGAGGAATCCTACGCCGAAAGGGCAGCATCCCCTTCTAGGTACAGATGGCGGTTAGAGTGCTTACATGGAACGCTCGGGGATTGAATTCCCCTAACAAGCGTCAACGCTTCTGGAAGTACCTGCATGATCACAATGTCCAAATAGCAGCTCTGCAGGAGACGCACCTCAAAAAGTCAGACGAGTCCCGGCTACGCCATAGAGCTTATCCCCTCATATTTCGATCTTCACACTCCTCGAAACAAAACGGGGTGGCATTGTTGTTTCACGCAGGGGTCCCCTTTCAAGTCCAGGACACTAAAACAGACAAAAGCGGGAGGTTCCTTATGGTTCGGGGGGACCTTAGAGGCCGCCAATGCACGTTCGCAGTTCTATACGCTCCCAACACAGGTCAACAAGATTTCATCCTCTCCTTCCTTATGTCTCTGGAGAACTTTGCCCAGGGGGACATAGTGCTCTTGGGGGATTTCAATCTAGTCTGGGATCTGGGTATGGATACGACACACACACACAGGGCTCCAGGAGGGGCGTTTGGAAAGGCGCTGCATTCACAGCTTCAGCGCATGGGGTTGGTAGATGTATGGAGGGAGGTCAACCCCACGACGCGAGACTACTCGTTCTTCTCTCACTCACATAGAACATATTCCCGTATCGATCACATTTTCATGAGCCAGTTCTTGCTCCCATCCGTACTGCAAACTCAGTTCCATCCGATCTGCCTATCAGACCACGCCCCTGGAGTTGACAATCACCTGGCCAAACCCGCGTCCAAAACATGCTCGATGGTATTTCCCCAATTTCCTGTGCAGGGATAGACTTCTACGTGATGACCTCAGAAGGGCCATTAAAGAATTTCTAGAGCTGAACGACCCTGAGGCTACTTCTCATGCAACTACCTGGGACGCTCTTAAGGCAGTTGTCCGAGGCAAGTGCATCGAACTGGCCACTACTTTACGCTCTCAACAATGTGCAGAGCGCCTTCAATTAGAACGGGAATTAACAGCTGCAGAGCAGGCCCACAAGGATAGCCCCTCGGCTCCGGCACTACGGAAGGTCACAGCTCTAAAAGGGAAACTGCAGGCCATCTACACCAACAGGGCGGAGAAATCCATCCTACGCCTACAATCTAGGGGTTATGAGGGCGGGAATAAAGTGGGATCCTTGTTGGCGCGCCAACTCCGGGCCAAGCAGGAAAAAGAGTATATCAAACTAATAGTGGATGAGCAGGGTGTAGAGCACAGGTCAGAGGAGGGGAAAGCACGGGCCTTTGAGAATTTTTATAGGACTCTTTACACCTCAGAACTTCCAGGGACGCATGACCCATCGGGGTACTTGAGCCCCATAGACCTCACTCAGGTCGGGGCTTGCTCTAATGAAAAGTTAGCGAAACCCATAACCGCTGAAGAGGTACAGAAAGCAATCGACTCCCTTAAACTCCAGAAGGCTCCAGGGCCGGATGGCTTCTCAGCCCACTTCTACCGTACTTTTGCGCCGGAGCTCGTTCCCTTCCTAACAATACTATTTAACATCATCGCCTCTACGCAACAGGTCACTCCTTCCATGGGCGAAGCAATTGTGTCAGTGCTTCCTAAACCTGGTAAGGATCCCTCCGCATGCTCTTCTTACCGCCCGATTGCTCTTCTAAACCTAGATGCAAAAATTTACTCTAAAATCCTGGCCACTCGTCTCGAATCCATCCTCCCTGGTCTCATAGATCCAGACCAGTCTGGATTTATTAAGGGGCGTTGTGAGAAGTTGGCCTGGTATATGCTGTTCACTAATTAAAGTGGACACCTTGCACCAGGGCAAATCGACTCTTATGGTAGATAGGTTTAAGACAACCTTTTAAAGAAAGCTATCCTAGTGGTAGCTGTGGAGAGCAGCCTTCAGGCTAAGTCTCGGAGGAATGTAAAGCAGCTTGTTTTACCATATAATCTCTTGAATCACCAAATGAAAAGTCACCACACAGGTATATATATCAAATATATATGTATTTATTTCTAAATAACTCTCTACTAATCTCTTTATGAGATTAGAAGACAAACATATGCACAAATCAACGTTTCACAATAAGTTAAGCACAAAATATGGCTGGGGCCCTAGGGGCGTACCAGACCATATACTAAGTAAGAGACTTAGGGACAACGACTTGCAGGGAGACAAGGCCTAGGGCCTTCAGAAGTGCAGGGGCCTCACGAAACCACCCAAGGCAGGTAAGTAAAGGACCCACGGGGGACGCGTGCAGTGTGGATACACAGGCGCGGATCGCCGTTAACTTCAATGGGGCAAGTCGCGGTTGGAAATAAAGAGTTTTAGGATACTTCGGGAGAACCTACAAGCAAGTCACTTACAGGGTAAGTAGTTCTAGGGCCCACACCCACAGGAGCACCGTAGTGCTGGAGTTACCTCACCCAGGGAAGCCGGGTGCACAGGTGTCCTTTGGTGTCGGGTCGCGGCGTCGTTTTCAATGGCGAACAAAGAAGACTTGCTGCTTGCGGGAGCTGAAGAAGTGTCCGGTGGAATCCAAGCCTGGATTCTGAATAAGGATGACCTGAAAGCAGAGGGGACAGTGTTCAAAGTCACTTGGCAGTGACCCGGGGCAAGGAAGATGGATGCCCACCGTCGTCGGTCGCTTCAGGTCGGTTGCGGGTGCCTTGACTCTTCAGCCACGTGGTCCAGGAGGCGTCGACGACGACCAGGAGCTGGATTCGGTGTGTCCCTCGACGTCTGCAGCTGACTGCGGTGTCGGCAACTCGATCGGAGCCAACAAGCCTTGGCAGCCGCAAGTCTCGGGGAGATGGAGAAAAGTCGATGGCGCAGACCAGCAAGGTCTGTGGAACTCACCCAGCGAGGGTAAGTCAGGGCAGGCCTGGAGCAACCAGGGGAGCCCTTTGGTTTCTTTAAGAAGTCTTCTGGGGACCCACAAGCCAGCGGGCAAGGGATCGCGAAGACACCTCGGGCGGAATCACTCAACAGGGGCCCACGGTCACTCGGGACGGTGTAGGCCTCTGATCTTCGGAGGGATTCCTGCTGGAGGTCGGGACCACACGTGGTCCAAAGCACAAGTTTGTAGAACGTTGTGAAGGGGTTGCACTCGACAATAGTGCACGGTACCCAGGGGTCGCAGTTCCTCGTTACTCGTGGGGTCCACTTGCCTCAGCTTCGCTGGGGACTCACGATGGCCTGGGAGAGGTCAGGAAATCCACTTCCTGGGCTGCAGGGACTTCGGATTCCGGCGGGAGCGGCGTAGTTTGCGACCGTCGTTGTCGTTTTTGGTGCCTGCCAAGCAGGGGAGTCACTCCTTGACTCCAAGGGAGATTCTTCTGTCTTCCAAAGGTAGTGGAACGTCGAAGGGCCAGGATTCTTCTGTAGAGCGTCGTCCAGGGGTTATCTGCTTTGCAATGGCAAGGTTCCCCCTCTTATACTAAAAAGAGGGGATGGACTAGCTCTATGACCCCACCTATGGGAGGGTCAAGGGAGGGGGTGGCTACACCCACTTCCCTTTGTCCAGTTTCGCGCCGGGGCAGGTAGCCCCTGAGCTGGTTTGAACTGGCATATGCACAGAGGAGCCTTTTGCTCCCCAGTGCAGGACTTCAAAGCACTCTAAGAGTGCACCCACCCAGCCCCAATACACATTATCCTGTCTGGGGAGGTGGTCACACCTCCCTGCAACAGGAAACCTATTGTCCAGGCCTCCCCTGCCGGAGTTTCGTCCAGCAGCAGGAGGCCAGACTTGTGTCTGTGGCAGCAGCATCCATTTTGTGATGCCAGGGCTTCAGAAAGAAGTTACCGGGTAAGCCAGAGTTAACATGTCTTTCCCTCTAGAAGGGTGGAATGCTACCCCCGCCGCCAGGATTGGCGGGGGTAGTATTCCAAGGTGTTTGACACCAAACACGACATGTTTAGGTGCAGCCATTCCAAAGTTAGCATTTTACCGCGAGGATATAATGCGCTTAAGAGTATATGGTCAGGCTGCACTACAAACAGCATCAGAGATGGTCTCCGAACGCTGCAGAGGGGCCCTGCTCATGCAGGGGCACCCTCTCACATAGGAACCATGCACTCTGCCTTTAGGATTGATAAGGCCTGCCTTAGGAGTGACTTATAGGTTTATATGTGTGTATGTATTTAGTGATATAGGTAACCTATATCACAGTAAGGGGTGCATGCACCACCCTACCCAGGCTGCAGTAGCAGACCTGTGGTGTCAGTTTGGATGGCCTTCCAGGGGTGGCATAATACATGCTGCAGCCCCTGGTAGGCCTCTGAGGTACCTATGCCCTTGGTACATAGTATACCATATACTAGGGACTTATAAGGGCACTCCAGATTCCAATCAGAGATGTGCCTAAGGCACATGGAAACCTTTTACAGAGAAAGCAGATAGACTGGGGCCCTGAATAGCAGGATCCCAGTCCAACTAAGTCATAAACCAGCAAAACACCATAAAAAAGTGGGGGCAACCATATAGTCAGATTCCACCTTCCTACATAACCCCCCAAACGAAAGGAGATAAGGCTAACCTTGGCCAGTTGAGCCTTCATTGACTAAGTGGTCATATAAGGAAGCACCTGCACTAGCATGGTTGCCCCCTGTCTTATGGTCCACTAAGCAATCCCTCACCCTAAGGGTATGAGAGGGTCTCCACCATGGGGAATCACTACCTGTGGTGTGCTTAGGTAAAGTACAAGGCTGGTGAGGTGTCTGAGTAGGGAAGTGAGGCCCTAGGAATGTTGGCCTCAGCTTCCTCAGATCACTGGTCACCATGTATGCCTGTCTTTCCATGACTGAGTTGCACTTTGCTCTAAGGGTCAACCTTTGGCTGCCTACAGCTGTGGGTTGGGTCCCTTTGGATGGACTACTGGAGGGACATGGCAGGTTTGGAACCTTCTGGTCCCAGGTTTGCCCTTGCCTACCAGAGTCCTTCTGGGGAGGTCCCTACATAAAGGTATGGGGGATCCCTCAGTGTGTAGAGGAATTTTCACCTGGCTAGGGCTACTAGACTGGGTGCCCCTAATCTGCTGATGGAGGGCTTCCTCTGGACAGGGGGCCCTGGGGGTCCACTGACCTCCCTGACCTCTGCAGCCCTGGGCTGACTGAGGCAGGGTAGAGAGGGGCAGGTTACCTGCTCCAGACGGGGTACCACCTTGGAAGGGTCCTCTGCCATCAGGGGTGTGGCCAGGCCAGGCCTGACTACCTCTGTGGCAGTTCCTTCACTAGGGGTAGGGTCAGTTCCCTGAGGAGGCTGACCCTTACCTACTGTCTGGGGGAAGAAGACTTTTCTTCAACCCTTGTGCTCTCTTTTGGGGGAGAGTGGGCCATTCTTTCAGGCTCCATCTCTCCAAATTCTTGGGCTGGGGCTGTGGCCATCACAGCCCCACTAACCTTTACAGGGACGCCCAACATCCTAAGATGGGTTTGGTGTTCCACTTCAGCCCAGGCTGAAATTTCCAGATCATTGCCCATCAGGCAATCTACAGGTAGGGTTGGGGACACTGCCACTCTTTTTGGGCCTGTGACCCCCTCCCAGCTGAGATTGACTATGGCCATGGGGTGATCTGTTCTGACACCATCAATGTTGGTCACCTGGTATTTAAACTCAGGTAAAAGCTGGTGAGGGGGGACTAGTTTCCCTGCCACCATGGTGACACTAGCCCCTGTGTCCCTAAATGCCACAGCTTTCTGACCATTAATTATTGGCTCCAATCTGTACCTGCCCAATGCTATGGGACCCATGGTAAAGGTGGCAAATCCTATACCACCATCAGAGTCAGAGGAGTCTGTTGAGGGGTCCCTGTCTAAACTAGGGCCCACCTCTGTTCCTCTTGCAAAAGCACCTAACTTTTTGGGTGCACTACTCCCAACTGGAGGATTACTACTGGTAGTACCAGGAGGGGTGGTAGTAGTTGTGGGAGGAACATTTTCTTTATTGCCAATCCTGGGGCAACTGGGATCAGTTTTCCAGTGCCCAGGCTTTTTACAGACATGGCAATAGGGTTTCTTTTCAGGAGAGGAAGGAGTTTGGGACCCACCCCCAGAAGAGGAATTTTGGGGCCCTGTAGGGGACTTATCCTTAGATTTATCCCCACCTTTCTCTTGGGACTTAGTAGAATCTTTCTTCTGGTCACCACCCTGATTTCTAGTTTTTACTCTGGTTCTGACCCACTTGTCTGCCTTCTTTCCCAATTCTTGGGGAGAGGTCAGATCAGAGTCCACCAGATACTGGTGCAAAAGCTGGTTTTGACAATTATTAAGGATCTGCTCCCTCATAATCAAATTGTACAATCCTAAAAAGTCCTGCACTTTGTTGCCATGTATCCAACCTTCCAGAGCCTTTGTAGCACAATCTACAAAATCAACCCAGTCTTGAGTCTGAGCTTTTTGGGTGTCTCTGAACTTCAACCTATACTGTTCAGTGGTTAGGCCAAACCCATCTATCAGAGCACTCTTCAAGACTGTGTAATTGTCAGCATCCTCTTCTCTTACAGTGAGGAGCTTGTCTCTACCTTTGTCTGCAAAGGAGAGCCACAAGATTGCTGCCCACTGCCTCTGGGGGACCTTCTGAACTTTACAGGCCCTCTCCAGTGCAGTTATCCATTTGTGGATGTCATCCCCACTCTGGTAGGGAGGGACAATCTTGTTTAGGTTTCTATGGTCATAAGACCTGTCCCTATCTCTAGGGATATTGTTGCCACCATGGGACTCTAGTCCCAACTTTCTTCTCTCCCTGAGGAGATCTAGGGATTCCCTATCTAAAGCCAGTTGCTTTTTTCTGATTTCCAGCTGAGTTTCCTCATACCGGACCAGCCTGGCTCTCCTCTCATGAGAGGATTCCCTCCTGTGAGAGGAGACAGAGCTCCCTATAGAGGTGCCAGAGTGGTTAGACTCCTGAGAAGGAGATCTAGACTTCCTGGGCACACTCTAGATCCTTCCTGGGGGGACAAAGAGGGCATCATTTTGATCATCCTCATCATCATCCACAGGAGGGATTGGGTTTTCCAGGTCAGGGTCATTGTCACCCTCCTGGCCAGTTTCAGAGGGGGGCTGGGGGTATTGGTACCCCTGGCCTCCTCCTCTTCTTCTGCCCCACCCTCAGCTCCTACCCCTTCAGTCCCTACAGGCTTACTAAGGTCATAAGCCACCAACAACTCCTTGAGGTGTTGGGTGGTGGGGCTTTGGCCTGTCCTTATTTTTCTCAAGTTGCATAAAGCTCTCAATTCCAAGAATGGGAGTGTATCATACTTGGAGGGTGGAAGCTCAATGGCTTCCTGCAAGGATTCTTTGGATCCTCCCTTAAAGACATTCTAGTGTTGTGCAGTGTTGTACTACCTACACTAGTTTGTGGCCTACTGATCCTAGCTTGAGCTGTGGAAAGGGTGTGCTATCCCTTGGCACCCAGCTCTAAGTTCAGTAGAACTTATTGATACTAAGCTTGACTTTATATGTACCTTGAGTACCTATAATGGTTTTCAGTTAGTAATTCAAATAGAGATTTTCTGGTAAAACAATGGCAAGCTGGAATCCCACACGCTGCCCACCAATGTGAGAAGTTGGCCTGGTATATGCTGTTCACTAATTAAAGTGGACACCTTGCACCAGGGCAAATCGACTCTTATGGTAGATAGGTTTAAGACAACCTTTTAAAGAAAGCTATCCTAGTGGTAGCTGTGGAGAGCAGCCTTCAGGCTAAGTCTCGGAGGAATGTAAAGCAGCTTGTTTTACCATATAATCTCTTGAATCACCAAATGAAAAGTCACCACACAGGTATATATATCAAATATATATGTATTTATTTCTAAATAACTCTCTACTAATCTCTTTATGAGATTAGAAGACAAACATATGCACAAATCAATGTTTCACAATAAGTTAAGCACAAAATATGGCTGGGGCCCTAGGGGCGTACCAGACCATATACTAAGTAAGAGACTTGGGGACAACGACTTGCAGGGAGACAAGGCCTAGGGCCTTCAGAAGTGCAGGGGCCTCACGAAACCACCCAAGGCAGGTAAGTAAAGGACCCACGGGGGACGCGTGCAGTGTGGATACACAGGCGCGGATCGCCGTTAACTTCAATGGGGCAAGTCGCGGTTGGAAATAAAGAGTTTTAGGATACTTCGGGAGAACCTACAAGCAAGTCACTTACAGGGTAAGTAGTTCTAGGGCCCACACCCACAGGAGCACCGTAGTGCTGGAGTTATCTCACCCAGGGAAGCCGGGTGCACAGGTGTCCTTTGGTGTCGGGTCGCGGCGTC
The DNA here is from genome assembly GCA_963921515.1 of Calotriton arnoldi. NCBI lineage: Eukaryota > Metazoa > Chordata > Amphibia > Caudata > Salamandridae > Calotriton > Calotriton arnoldi. The sequence goes on from CAWUFW010005738.1 coordinate 1,144,129, forward strand.
GTTTTCAATGGCGAACAAAGAAGACTTGCTGCTTGCGGGAGCTGAAGAAGTGTCCGGTGGAATCCAAGCCTGGATTCTGAATAAGGATGACCTGAAAGCAGAGGGGACAGTGTTCAAAGTCACTTGGCAGTGACCCGGGGCAAGGAAGATGGATGCCCACCGTCGTCGGTCGCTTCAGGTCGGTTGCGGGTGCCTTGACTCTTCAGCCACGTGGTCCAGGAGGCGTCGACGACGACCAGGAGCTGGATTCGGTGTGTCCCTCGACGTCTGCAGCTGACTGCGGTGTCGGCAACTCGATCGGAGCCAACAAGCCTTGGCAGCCGCAAGTCTCGGGGAGATGGAGAAAAGTCGATAGCGCAGACCAGCAAGGTCTGTGGAACTCACCCAGCGAGGGTAAGTCAGGGCAGGCCTGGAGCAACCAGGGGAGCCCTTGGTTTCTTTAAGAAGTCTTCTGGGGACCCACAAGCCAGCGGGCAAGGGATCGCGAAGACACCTCGGGCGGAATCACTCAACAGGGGCCCACGGTCACTCGGGACGGTGTAGGCCTCTGATCTTCGGAGGGATTCCTGCTGGAGGTCGGGACCACACGTGGTCCAAAGCACAAGTTTGTAGAACGTTGTGAAGGGGTTGCACTCGACAATAGTGCACGGTACCCAGGGGTCGCGGTTCCTCGTTACTCGTGGGGTCCACTTGCCTCAGCTTCGCTGGGGACTCACGATGGCCTGGGAGAGGTCAGGAAATCCACTTCCTGGGCTGCAGGGACTTCGGATTCCGGCGGGAGCGGCGTAGTTTGCGACCGTCGTTGTCGTTTTTGGTGCCTGCCAAGCAGGGGAGTCACTCCTTGACTCCAAGGGAGATTCTTCTGTCTTCCAAAGGTAGTGGAACGTCGAAGGGCCAGGATTCTTCTGTAGAGCGTCGTCCAGGGGTTATCTGCTTTGCAATGGCAAGGTTCCCCTCTTATACTAAAAAGAGGGGATGGACTAGCTCTATGACCCCACCTATGGGAGGGTCAAGGGAGGGGGTGGCTACACCCACTTCCCTTTGTCCAGTTTCGCGCCAGAGCAGGGGCAGGTAGCCCCTGAGCTGGTTTGAACTGGCATATGCACAGAGGAGCCTTTGCTCCCCCAGTGCAGGACTTCAAAGCAATCTAAGAGTGCACCCACCCAGCCCCAATACACATTATCCTGTCTGGGGAGGTGGTCACACCTCCCTGCAACAGGAAACCTATTGTCCAGGACTCCCCTGCCGGAGTTTCGTCCAGCAGCAGGAGGCCAGACTTGTGTCTGTGGCAGCAGCATCCATTTTGTGATGCCAGGGCTTCAGAAAGAAGTTACCGGGTAAGCCAGAGTTAACATGTCTTTCCTCTAGAAGGGTGGAATGCTACCCCCGCCGCCAGGATTGGCGGGGGGTAGTATTCCAAGATGTTTGACACCAAACACGACATGTTTAGGTGCAGCCATTCCAAAGTTAGCATTTTACCGCGAGGATATAATGCGCTTAAGAGTATATGGTCAGGCTGCACTACAAACAGCATCAGAGATGGTCTCCGAACGCTGCAGAGGGGCCCTGCTCATGCAGGGGCACCCTCTCACATAGGAACCATGCACTCTGCCTTTAGGATTGATAAGGCCTGCCTTAGGAATGACTTATAGGTTTATATGTGTGTATGTATTTAGTGATATAGGTAACCTATATCACAGTAAGGGGTGCATGCACCACCCTACCCAGGCTGCAGTAGCAGACCTGTGGTGTCAGTTTGGATGGCCTTCCAGGGGTGGCATAATACATGCTGCAGCCCCTGGTAGGCCTCTGAGGTACCTATGCCCTTGGTACATAGTATACCATATACTAGGGACTTATAAGGGCACTCCAGATTCCAATCAGAGATGTGCCTAAGGCACATGGAAACCTTTTTACAGAGAAAGCAGATAGACTGGGGCCCTGAATAGCAGGATCCCAGTCCAACTAAGTCATAAACCAGCAAAACACCATAAAAAAAGTGGGGGCAACCATATAGTCAGATTCCACCTTCCTACAGGCGTCAAACCCATGATAACTTGCGGCGCATCATCCATATCATTGAAAAGGCCCGCAAAAAAAACATCCCAACAGCGCTTCTCTCGCTTGATGCGGAGAAAGCCTTTGATCGCGTGGAATGGCCCTTCTTATTTAAAGTGCTTCAGCGCTTTGGCTTTAACGAAACTCTTATAGGGATGATTCGCGCTAACTATCATTCCCCCAGCTCTCGGGTCCTTGTCAACGGAGTTGCTTCTTCCCCTTTTCGCCTGGCTCGCGGGACGAGACAAGGCTGCCCCTTGTCCCCCCTCCTTTTTGCCTTGAGCATAGAACCCCTGGCACATAGGATCAGAGGAAACCAAGAAATCCATGGTATACGTTTTGGCACGGACGACCACAAGATATCGCTATTCGCCGATGACGTGCTTCTTCCAGTGTCGGACCCTCTTGTCTCTCTTCCGGCCATCCATGCAGAGCTAGAGGCGTTTGAAAGGGTGGCGGGATTCAAGATCAACCGGTCCAAATCCTTCCTACTAAATTTAACAATACCTAACGATGATTGGCGAGGGTGGAAGAGGTGTCACCATTCCGCTGCACCATCAAGGAGATCACTTACTTGGGTGTTAAGCTTACTCCTCGAATACGGGATCTATACAAAGCTAACTTCCCCCCCTTCTGAGACAACTAAAGACGGATCTGGGAAAATGGAGAGGGGCTTACATCACCTGGTTGGGCAGGATTAATGCCATTAAGATGAATGTTCTCCTCGCTTACTCTATCTTTTTCAGGGTTTGCCTATCCCAGTGGAGGGAGGCCTATTTAGGGAGCTGCGGCATATGCTGACCACATTTATTTGGCAAGGGAAAAGGGCACGACTTCCCTATAATTTGCTTACTAGACCGCGTAAAGAAGGTGGTCTAGCACTACCGGACTTTCAGTCCTATTATCGAGCGGCGCAAATGCGGGTAATTACGGAATGGTCGCTGCGGGCTTCGGAGAAGCATTGGCTGCATATTGACAGGCAGATAACAGGGCGTACTATTTGGGATCTTCTATGGAAGCCAAAGCAAGACAGACCTCTCAATGCCTACATAAGCACGCCTACGTCCACCACACTAAAAGTCTGGGATACCCTCACTAACAGACTGCACCTTACGACCTTTCCCTCCCTCATACGCCTATACATTTCAATGCTGCTTTTCCCCCGCACTACAAGAAGGTCCCTTCGAGGCTTGGAGGGAGGGCGCTTGCCTCATGATCTCTCACTTGTTTGAAAGAGGAGAACTCATCTCTTTTCAAGAGTGCAAGAAGCAATTTGCATTGAATGACAAAGAAGAATACCACTACTTGCAGCTGAAACACTGGGTGCAGCGGCCCCTTGTGCGGCTGGCCGCCTCCAGGGAGTTGCTCCCTATCGAGAGGTTTGCTCACTCGGGGTCCTCTTCCAAGGGATGTATCTCCTATCTGTACGCTCTCATACAAGCGACGAGTCCCAGAACGGCACCGCGTTTTAAACGCTTTTGGGACGCTCTCGTAGATACTCCATTGGAGGATAAGCATTGGGAACATCTGGGCAGAGATATAGTGAAATTCAACCGCTCAATGTATCTCAGAGAAGCACACTACAAAATCATGTACGATTGGTACTTGTACCCTCAGAAACTTCACACGCTTTTTCCTAGTTCGTCGGACAGGTGTTGGAGGGGATGTGGGATGTTAGGCGATTTCAGACATATATGGTGGGACTGTCCTGCCATTAAACCTTTCTGGAAAGAAATTCTGTCCCAAATCAAGCTTTTCTTAGGATAGCCTATTCCCACCTCCATGGAACAAGTTCTGTTGGGGGTCCGGGATCCAGCGTTGAAGCGGCAGACACAGGGTGACAAATCAGTGATGTGGCTTTGTTTGGGGGCAGCCAAAATGGCAGTTGCTGCGGCTTGGAAAAAACAAGAGGCCCCTTCCCTAACCCAATGGCATGCGAGACTGTGGAGGGCTTTGGCTTTGGAGCGCATGACTGATATAATTGAAGACACTAGAAAAGGTTTTGTTCACATCTGGTCTCCGCTGGTCAGCTACTTGTCGGAGGGGCTCCCTTTGACGGCTTGCGGTCCAAGGCTTAGGGCCCTTCATTTGTTCCTTATCTAATTGTTCCATATGAACGGGCTTTCTGAGGAGGGCGTTGAGCACCCAAGTAGAGGCCCAGATAACCCACTCCTCGCGCTCACATTTCTCTAATCCGCACCATGACATCACAGTTTTTTTTTGTTTTTTTAGGTATAATTAAGTTTCCTTTTTAGGTTAATTTTTGGGGAGGGTAGATTGTGTTCAGAAACATGGGTATGAAAGCAACATGTTAAGACGAAGCTGTGTTATATATTAAAGTGCATTCGCCGCGGACCTTGTGGGGAAAATGTAACCTGCATGAGCGTTCCGTTTATCTGGGTGGAATGTATTTACAACTAATGTTGCCTATGTAATGCTATGGTCGCGCACTCTGAGAAAATTTCAATAAAACAGAGTTTGAAATAAATGACTATACATGAGTGTAAGTGATTGTGAGAGTGGCTGTATGGATGAGTGTTTGCTTGTATCAGTGATTGTATAAGAGAGTAAGTATGTGTTAGTATTTATATAAATAAGTGAGTTGGTCTGTGTATAACTGTATAGGTGAGTAAATGGGTGTGATTGATTCTTTGCATGACTGAGTAGGTGTATGAGTAAGTCTATGGATGAGTGGCGGTGTGTGAGTGTATGTATAGGTAGGTGTATGAGTGCATATGATAGTGCTGTATTGATGAGTGACTGCATGTATGAGTTACTGTAAGGGTGAATGAGTGGATGTGTGTGTGTGTAGACCAAGGAATCACTGAGCAGGTATGTACTAACTACTATTGGTGTGTCTATGGTTTCGAACATGGCAGTCTGTATTTTAGAGTGGGTGTATAAAAAGTTATATTAGGGTGTGAGGAGGTGCATCAGATTATCACTTGGATGATGTCATCAGTGATGTCATTTGAGATGTCATCAGTGATGTCATCAGTGATGTCACTGACCATGTCATGAATGATGTAATATGTGACGTGATCAGCAGTGCATTCCGGGGCGCGAGTTATAGTTAGCTGAACTAACTATAACGGTGGAATTTCTCTGGTTGTGTACGAGTGAAATCTCCAACTAACTATAACCTCCCTGAAACCTATGGTTTTTTCAGTGAATTTCTAAGGTTTTTTAAATGCTAATTTCTAACTATAACGTGTCTGAAACCTATGGTTTTTTCAGTGAATTTCAAAGGTTTTTTAAATGCTAATTTCTATCTATAACGTCCCTATTAAGTCCCCTTGAATCCTGAGGGTCCCTGGGGGCCAACTAGCCAACCGGGTACCTCCAGTAAGAGCCACAGAGCTGCGTTGCAGAGTGGTGTAAAAAGGGGCGTGGGCTTGGACCACCTCTCTGCAACGCAGCTCTGTGGCACTTACTGGAGGTACCTGGTGGGCTAGTTGGCCCTCAGAGACCCTCAGGATTGAAGGCGACTTAATCCCCCAATTCACAATGCGCCAGGGGGCACATTTGCACACTTGCCATATCAGGCCCCGCCTGCTCCCTGCACCACTGTGCAAACACGCCCCTGGCGCGTTGCAGGCTTGGGATTATTCCCTTGAGTCCTGAGGGTCTCTGGGAGCCAACTAGCCCACTAGGTACCTCCAGTAAGCGCCACAGGGCTGCCTTGCAGAGAGGTGGTCCGAGGCCATGCCCCTTTTTACACCTCTCTGCAACGCAGATCTGTGGCGCTTACTGGAGGTACCTGGTGGGCTAGTTGGCCCCCAGGGACCCTCAGGACTCAAGGGGAATTAATCCCCCAAGTTACAAAGCACCAGGGGGCGCGTTTGCACACTTGCCATATCAGGCCCCACCCCTCCCTGCACCACTGTGCAAACGCGCCCCCTGGCACGTTGTAACTTGGAAGATTAAGTCCCCTTGAATCCTGAGGGTCCCTGGGGGCCAACTAGCCCACCAGGTACCTCCAGTAAGCGCCGCAGAGCTGTATTGCAGAGAGGTGTAAAAAGGGGCGTGGCCTCAGACCACCTCTCTGCAATGCAGCCCTGTGGCGAATACTGGAGGTACCTGGTGGGCTAGTTGGCCCCCAGGGACCCCCAGTATTCAAGGGGAATTAATTCCCCAACTTACAACGCCCCAGGGGGCGCGTTTGCTGAGTGCTGCACGAGGGGGCGGGGCCTCCAGCGCGTGATCCGGCTTTTTAAAAAAAAAAAAATTGTAGAAGGGGGGCTGTGTGGCCCCCCCTTTATTTTCAAATATTTGGGCCCTGGAGACCCCATCCCCCAGGGCCTGACCCGTTTAAAAAAAAAAAACGGGACGGGGGCCGCGCGGCCCCCCTCCCGAGGCCAATTTCAGCCCCGGGGACCCCATCCCCCGGGGCATGGCCACAATGTTTTTTTAATTAAATAAATATTTTTTAAGGAGGGGGGCTGTGTGGCCCCCCTCCTGAGGCCTCTATTGGCCCCGGGGACCCCATCCCCCAGGGCTGGCCTTTTATTTATTTTTTATTTTTTTTCTTCTAAACAGGGAGTGGGGCCGCGTGGCCCCCCTCCCGGGCCACTTCTGGCCCCGGGAACCCCATCCCCCAGGGCCGGCCCTGTCCGTTGGGGACCGTGGGGGGAGCCCCAATGCCCCCACGGTCCCGCCGGCTCCCCGCCTCCTGCGGGAGCCGGCATTGCTTTTCCACACGGGGAGCTGCTGACATGCAGCTCCCTGTGTGGAAAAGCAATGTGGTTTGGATTTTGAAAGCGAGAGCAGGTTTCCCTGCATCTCGCTTTCAAAACCCAAACCACAGTTTGCTATGGCAGGGCGGGAGCTGCGAGGCTCCCGCCCTGCCATAGCAAACAGCAGTGTCCCGGGGGTGGGCACCCCGGGACACTGCAGGAGCCGGCCCGGGGGGTGGTGGTCCCCGGGGCACGGGGGTCCGTAACGGACCCCCGCATTTGCATACTTAGTGCGCTGGGGAGGTGGCGGTACCCGGGGCGTGTGGGGGGGCTCAAGCCCCCCCACACAGGTTGTTTTTAAAAAAAATAGAAGCCCCGGGGAGGTGGCTGTCCCCGGGTCTGCGGGGGGGCCGCGTGCCCCTGCGTTTTATGTGCAAAGCCCCGGGGAGGTGGTGGTCCCCGGGGCGTGTGGGGGGGCTCGAGCCCCCCCACATATGTTTTAAAAAAAAAACAAATAGAAGTCCCGGGGAGGTGGCAGTCCCCAGGGCTGCGGGGGGCCGCGTGCCCCCCGCAAACCAATAATAAAGCCCCAGGGAGGTGGCGGTCCCCTGGGCTGTGGGGGCCCCGTGGGCCCCCGCACAATAATTACTCATACCCCCGGGACTTGGCCCACCCGGGGGCTTAAATACAACGAAGTGCGGGAGCCCGCGCTTCGTTTTTTTTAAAATTTCATCGGCGGGATTCGCGGATCCTTTGCGAATTTTGCCGGGTTTTAAAAACAAAAATGCTTTTTTTGGCCCTGGGGGTCCTTGTGGGACCCGATGAGCAGGCCTGGGGGGGTCAGGGTGTTTCTACCCTGCCCCATTTTCTCGTTTTTCAGGCTTGTTTCACTGTTTTCTTGTGACTCGGTTCTACTGAGTCACAAGATGGCTGCCAACACTTCCTGGTTTGGAGTGTTGGCAGCCAATCACAGTGAAGCTCGTGGTCGGGAGGGTTCGCGAATCCACCGAGTCCCTGGATATCGAAACTTTTATTTTTTAATTTCTCAGCAACTACTGAACGGATTTACACCATTTAAAAAAAAGGTTGCTTTCTGAACCAAGCACTACCTTTTTGCCAAATTTGGTGTAATTCCGTTCAGCAGTTCGGGCTGTAGCCTTGGCTAAAGTTTCCTATGGGAAATTGATTTTCCGACCTCTATTTTTTGAATTTCTCAGGAACTACTGAACAGATTTACACCATTTAACAAAAAGGACTCTTTCTGAACCAAGGGCTACCTTTTTGCCAAATTTGGTGTAATTCCGTTCAGCAGTTCGGGCTGTAGCCGTGTCTAAAGTTTCCTGTGGAAATTAACATGGAGAAAACACGTTTTGGGACCCCCCTTTTTTCTCGGCCGCCCCTTGGCGAATCACCCCGAAACTTTCAAGACAGGAGCTGACTGGAGCGCCGCACTAGTTTTGAAAATTTCGCGAAGATTCGTCAAACGACGCTAAAGTTATTGGGAAAACAAAAAATGCTTTTCCTATGGAAAATAGGTCCTAACTATAACTACCTACTGGCGACCGCCAGTAGGTAATATGTAGATATACATATATATATCTTTATATATAATTATATATATGTCACACATGCACATATATACTTACCTTAACCAGACGTACCATGCGTGGTAAAGAAATGCACGTAAAAGCACCAAAAAATGCATACGCGGTAAATGCATGTGTGGTAAAAGATGCGTGGTAAAGGCACTTCGTAGTTAATCCTGTGTTGTAAACGATGTTTCCCCCAGTCACCGTGCAGTTTTGTAAAAAAGAAAACAAAAAGACCTTTGTTTGGGGTTTGTTTTATAACCTGGAATTCAGGGAGAGAGACTAAAAGAGACAGTTACAGAGTGTCTGTCCCTATGAAAGTCCTGGTGTCAAAGTAAAATGGCCCATGAGAAGTCTGATATATGTTTATTCTGTGAATTCTCAGCAGTGGCAGCCGCCACATACAAAAAGTGGTGGGGCGGAGGTGCGGGGAGGGGTAGCACGGGATGGGGCACGCTGGAAGGGGACTATAATAATAGTTATTCCGCTCAAGTCAGGGAGTCTGTGGGGTTTCACTAACCCTGCTGTTCAATACAGCCAGGTTAGAGAAACCTAAGTGCGCATGTGTGTTTTGGTCGGCCTGAGACGGCCGGCCAAACACATGCGCATTTAGGGTGTGCACATAGCACTCCTCCTCCCCACTCCCATGCCCCGCTCCTCCCTGCACACGCTGGCTGAGCCAGCGGCTTAAAAATAAAACAATAATGAAATATCGTTTTATTTTTTTGCTACTGGCTCTGAGCCAGTGGGACGACGCTCCTCAGCCATTGCAGATTCTCAGAATAAAACAGTGTCTCATTCTCCTATGGACATTAGTAATACATTAGTAATGCTCCCTTCGTTAATTCACAAACTTAATTTATAGTATTTGTAACAAAATCTAACGAACATTGTGTTAAAGTTTGAAACATTACCCACATTCTGTCGGGAAGAAGGAAGCAAACCAGTTACACACTACATTAGCCTTCAAATGTTACAGGAAGAAATACTTTTTCGCTCCACTCTGAACGTTGGTCTGCGCGAGAGTGTTGAAGTTTGCCCTATGATGAAGCATGACACGATTGACTGTGTGAGGGCAGTTTTTATACCATGATTGGCTTCCCATTGGGTAGTTAGGTGGTTTCTAGATATTTTATTCCCCTTCCTTTATCTTGGGTTTGATTAATGTTCTGTCAGTAGGGAGGAGAAAAGGAAGGGAAGTACCTCTCTCCACCTGTCTTCTTTTGTGTGTATAATGAAGAGGTAGGGTGGTTAACTGATCAGGGGCCCTATTAAAGATAGGACACACTTTTCCTGTTTGCGCCATGGCGCACCTTTAGGCAGATGCGCCGGCTGCAGATAGGGAAAGTGTGCCATATTATGTTGAATGAGCTGCCCTCTAATCAGCTGAAAACTCGCAGGAAGAGAAATACAGAGCAGTTGTTTGAAAGCTTCTCTGTGCAGGCAACAGCCCACCTGCACATTCAAAAGGGATTAGAAATCCCCTTGCAGGTGGGTGCAGTGAGCGAATGAGTGCAGGGGGATGTCTGGGGCTTTCATCCCTTGAGAGGGCTCCCCTCAGGGGTCACACTCACAGTGTGCCACCTTTTTCTGGTGCACTTTAAGTGCACACCCTAAGGGCAGGTTCCCTCTGCGTCCACGTCGGTAATACCGGGTGGGCGCAGAGGCAAAGGGATTCCCTCATTTCCATGAGGCCATGGCCCCATACAAATGAGGGAACGTCCTCTCTCGATAGCACTGGTGTTATATTTGTGCCAGCACTATCTGTATCACAGAAGGGTTCGCACAAGCGTCTGCAGCCCCTTTTTTAATACCAAAGTGCCCCGGGGGCACGCAAAGTGGGTGCAAATGCTCTTTGTGCCCATGAGGCACTTTCTGTAATACTGCCCCTTTTGTACGGCAGTGAGCGGATGGAGATATATGCAGAATTGCAGCTCTGTCTCTCCAGGCTGAAGGCATATGGGGACCTCTCTGTAGCTACCTACTCTTAGCAGATTATGTGGTACAATCCGACCCAGCAGACACATAGTCATCCTCACCTTAGCCTGTTTAATTGTTAAGCATCAACAGTGTTGTGTAATTTTACAGCTGTTATAGAACATATGATGGAAATGAAGCCAGAGCTATCTTGTTAGGACACTACTTCGAATTATTGCCTTGTTGTTGTCTTGGTATGTCATAGGTACTCTTATATAACTAATGATATGTAATTTAATGGACTTTATTGTCATTTGTGTGGAGTGCATATCTATGCCATTATTGAGAATGTATTGTACATATTGTTATATATTTTCCAATTGAAAATGGCAATAAGAAAAATAAATCCTCTGCAACGTTCCACTGTTACTTGTCACGGTCGTGGCACCGGAGTCCGTGCCCATTCCTCCTTCACCTCTCCAGATTATATCCACAAGGAAACATCATGCAGAACAAGTACATTCAGCAAAGGGGGATGCACATGGCATAGTTGTGCTTCTCACAATGCTGTGGCGGCCATCATGTGGTGATGCATTGCCCTCACAGCCATACTGAAGAGTTGCCCCCAGTGTATAATGTGTTTGGCATACCATGTGCTGTACATGGAGAACAGGTGCCGTCTTCTACAAGAGCATGTTGCATTGATGTTGCATGCAGTACAGGATAGTGATACCTTGCAGAGGGGAAGTTAATTTCACTTTCACTGTCATTGCTGTAACCATTGAAGCTCTGTCTCTTCGGTCTCATGCATTATTGGGCACTGCTTGGTTAATGGTCGCAATATGCATTTATTCTGAAGCCTTTCTTGAACAGAAAAGCAGATCTGCTGCTTGGCAGCTGTGCCCACCGGTCTACCCGGAGATAAAGTAACTCTGCTCTGTTTATAATTTGTGTAAGGCCCTCTTCACAACCTTTGTCCATGTGTGACCCATCAAGATTGTGCTCTGCTTAGGGCTGACTAGAAATAATAGAGACCCTATTCTGGAAGAGATTTCTAACCGCAGATTCCTTAGCTGGCCGACGCCAGTGGGCTAGACACCTCTCTTGACACTGGTTTATCACTCCTCCAGGTCCGGCCACAGAGGAAAAGCCATCTTTTGTAATGATGATCAGACAGACAGTTGACACCTTTGAGTTCCAGCTTCTGGTGGTGGAAGTAAAAACAAACTTATTGATAGAGGTCCTCCAGCCGTGACAGGGAAGCTCAGAGCCCATGCTTTCCTTTAATGAGGCCCATATGGATGTACTTCTGGTCCAAGCCCTTTTCAGAGGTCCCAGTAAACCACCAAGTGGTTTGCTGCCATCGCTCGGGTCCAGAAGATCCCATGTTTCTGACACCGCAACCCATTTCTAAAAGTTTAGTGGTGCCTGGCATCCTCTGCGTGGGCCAATCCAGGGCCTTTCCTTACTGCCCCTCCGGACAGAGAGTCCAAGAGGCTGGATACATTCAGCAAAAATATCTTTTCCTCCACCAGCTTGGCCCTGTGGTCGGTCAATACCTCTTGTTTTCTGGGCCATTATTCCCTCACACTATGGGACTCGGTGGCACAGGTGCTCCACATCCCTGACATAGCCCGAACGATTCTTACCCAGGCTCGTGTCTGTTCAGTGACAAGGCGAATGTAGGGCTGGAGCGCTTTAAGAGCAGAAGTCATGGCTCACTCAGGAGTGTCCGCTGCTCTGCCTCAGCAGCATTTCTCCTTTTGTCCCTCCCATGGCTACGATAGGGGACTTCAACATCGCCAGTGCTACCCATATCCGCACGGGCCACAGACTGTTTAAGGCAGAGGCCCCAACAGGTTCACATGAACACCAAGGGAATTGTTTTGCCCAGTCCTCCACCCCTCCTGCTACCATCTCCACAAAACCTCTTTATTGTGCCCCCCTCGAAACACAGTAGGAAGCAGGATAAGACACTTTCTACCTGCATGGCAAACGGTCACCTCTGACAAGTGGGTGCTGTGGATTTTGTGGCTAGGTTACAAACTCCCATTTCTTGAGACACTACAACCAATGCCACCGTACAACGGTTATCGGAGGACCATCTGTTCTTGTTGCACCAAGAAGTTCTAGCTCTCTTTGCAAAGGGAGCCATCCAGAGGGTACTGACACTAGAAGTAGGCAGTGGTTGTTACTTCTGCTACTTTCTGGTGCTGAAAAAGATGGAGGTCTCCATCCTATTCTGGATCCTCACCCTCTAAACGCCTTTCTATGGAAATACAGGTTCAAGATACTCACCCTTGCCCAGGCCCTGTCTGCCCTGGAGACTGGATGGTAGCGTTGGACCTCCAAGATGCTCAGTTTCATATACCCGTCCTACAGGCCCACAGGCATCCGCAGATCATGGTAGACTACGAGCCCTTTTAGTTTGCGGTGCTCCCTTTCTTCCTCACCAGCGCCCCACTGGTGTTCACTGAAGGAATGGCAGTGGTTGCTGCTCACCTTTGGAGGTTGCCTTGCCAATCGTCTGTTGAATGTAGGCTCGCCCCAGGCAGTCATCACTCACCTTCAGACTATGGCAAACCTTCATTTGTTGCCATTCTCCATCAACATGCCAAAGTCACACCTGATTACTTCCCAAAAACTCCCTTTCATCAGAGGTATTCTGCACACAGTACAGCTTTGTGCCTTTCCTCCACCACAAGGAGTTCAGGACATTTTAGAAGTTTCAGTCTCAAGCCTGGATTTTGGTGCGATTGACTCTGAGGATGCTGGGTCTGATGGCCTCCTGCATCCTTCTGTTACAACACGCCAGATGGCAAATGCAGTTTCCGCAGTGGGATCTGAAGTAGCAGTGGCTGCAACGCCAGAGAAATCTCTCCGACCGTCTCCAGATTTCAGAGGAGACTGCAAGAGACCTGCAGTGGTGGCTTTTGAACCGCAATTTGGTCAGCGGCAGACCCGTCTCCCTTATCCTCCTAGAGTTAACAGTGATGACAGAGGCATCACTTCTGGAGTGGGATGGCCCTCTGGTAGAGGTGAAGATCAGAGGGTTCTGGTACGTGGCGGACACCCGCCTCCACATCAACTTGTTGGAGTTGCGGATCATCTGCTTGGCGTTGAAAGCATTTCTGCCATCCATCAAAGGGAGATTGGTGCAGGTGTTCATGGACAATACTACAGCCACGTGATACTGCAACAAGCAGGGCGGGGTCAGATTGTGTTCCCTGCCCCAGAAGGCCTTGCACCACTGGAAATGATTAAAACATCAGGTCATCTTCTTGGTCGTACAACACCTGGTAAGATCTCTGAATGCCAGGACAGACAAACTCAGCTGTCAGCACCTTGCGGACGATGAATGGTGTTTACATCCATAGGTGGTGCAAGAATGGGGTGAGCTTTGGCTAGATCTATACCCCATCACAGAGAACGTGCAGTGTCAGGACTACTGTGCGTTGGAGTTTCCAAAGTGGCTCTTGCTAGGAGACTCATTCTGCTTATAGTGGAACATGGGACTCATGTACGTCTTTCTGCTAATACCACTCCTGCCCTGGGTCCTCAAGATAATTAGGACCGACCAGGCCCAAGTCATCCTAGTGCCTCTGGACTGAACATGAAGACATTAGTATCCAGAACTCCTAGGTCTTAGCATCCCTCATCAGATCAAGCTGCCCCTATGGAAGGATCTCCTGTCACCGCAACAAGGTCAGGATTTCCACCTCAACCTGGGCACTCTTCATCTTTATGCTTGGATATTCAGAAGCGGCAGCTGAGCACTTTTGACCTTCCTCCAGAGGTTGTGGATGCTGTTCTGGCTGCTAAGTATCCCTCAACAAAGTCAGTATATGCCTACCGTTGGGACAAATTTGTGGCTTGGTGTTCAGACAAGTGCTTTGACCCACTTCTTGTTCATCTGTCTGAGCAGAAGCACATTCATATCTGCCCTAAGATGCTACCACAAAAAGATCCAGACCACCAAATGTAATGCTCTGGTGGACTGCATCGATGCCAGCACCAACAGAAGCTAAAAGAATATGCGCCAATGTGTAAGATTTCACCTCACCTTCGGCCGCCTTCAGATCGATGACCCCCTCGCAGGACTTTTGCAACAATCTCTCTCAATTCATCAGCAAGAAAATCATCAACATTTACAGCAACTTCAACCTCCACCCGGGCCTAGCACACCTTGCTAAATGTCTCCTGATCTTATTCAAAGAATCAATGCTAACCACATGGCTCATCATCACCCCCAAAGAAACTGCAGCCGCCATGAAGTCCATCCATCCAGGGGCACCATCAGACTCATTGGCTCCACCATGCCTAATCCAGAGGACTGCAACCCATCAGCTCTATGTTCACACCAATTATGAATGCCTTCACCTCTTCCATGACCTTTCTAGAAGCTTGGAAACTCGCAACTGTTCTCCCATTGCTGAAGAAACCCTCTGCGGACCTTTAAATACTCTCCAACTTCAGACCGATCTCCCTGCTACCATACCTGGCCAAGGTCTTAGAGAAAATCATGAACAGACACATCACCAAATACCTCAACAACCACAAACTCATCAACATCACTCAGTTTGGTTTCAGACCCAACCACAGCATGGAACCTGCACTCATCGCCGCCACGAACGACATCTGCATGACTCTGGATGGAGGAGACAAGGTGGCCCTCATGCTCCTGTGCCTCTCTGCAGCATTTGATGCAGTCTCCCACCCCATCCTCGTCCAACTCCTACATGACTTCAGAATCTAAGGACATGCTCTCCGGTTGATCTGCTCCTTCCTGACTGCAAGGACCCAGTCAGTCAGCCTGGCACTGTACACCTCGGATGCCTGCAAACTCATCTGAGGATTTCCGCAAGAATTCTCCCTGAGCCCGCCCCTCTTCAACGCATACATGATCCCGCTAGCCGGCATCATCTGCTCTCACTACATCAACTTCTTCTCCTATGCTGATGTCACGCAACTCATTCTCTCCCTCCTGGACAAGACGCCCAGTACCCGGATCAAGTTCAGTCCCTGCATGACTGAAATCACCCACTGGATGAAGACAACTGTCTAAAGCTGAACAAAGACAAGACTGAAATTGTGATCTTCAGGAAGGGCACATCAAAGTGGGAATTCACCTGGTGACCAACAAAGCTTGGACTGACACCCACCTCCACAACCCATGCCAAGAACATTGGGATCATCATTGACAGCAAACTCATCATGACCGCTCAAGTCAATGCAGTCACCACCTCATGCTTCTATACCCTGAAGATGCTGATTAAGATTTTCAAATGGCTCCCAGTCAGCACCCAGAAAAACATCACGCAGGCCCAGTCACAAGCAAGCTTGGCTACGGGAACACCCTGTATGCCAGGATCAACAAAAAAACTCACCATAAGGTTGCAGACTACTCAGAACACGGCAGCCAGAATCACTCTCAACCTCCCACGCCACACTCACATCACACCACACTTGAAGGAGCTCCACTGGTTCCCCATTCACAAATGAGCACAATTCAAACTTCTCACCCAGACTTTCAAGGCACTAAATAACACTGGCCAATCATACCTCAGCAATCACATCTGCTTTCATAAACCTTCCATTCACATCTGTTCATCCGGACTCCTCCTTGCACAAATCCCACACGTATGGAAAACCAGATCTCGTGGTCAAGCCTTCTCCTACATCGCTCCTAAAGCTTGGAACGACCTCCTACTATACATAAGAGCCTCCTCCTCGTTTCTTGAATTCTGCAGGAAGCTGAAGGCCTGGCTTTTCGAGTAGTCCCACTAGACCCTAGGTGTGGCTAGACTCACGCCTCCTCAGCACCAGGATACCCTCCCCGATGGGGTGCTATACAAATATGTATAACATAACCGGTTCCTTAATAATCACTTTTGTCTACCTCCTCGAAGAATAAGACTAGGGCTGCTCAACCATTTTAGCAGTAGGGTAAAACCTTACTGGCTCATAAAATGGATTTGGTACATGGCCACGCAATTGTTTGTGGTCACAAACTCTGAATAGGAGTGTTTACCACAGCAAAAAGGTTAGTGCATCTTGCCCCTGATTTCTTGTTATTCTTGACAAGATCAGTAACTGGTTAGAAGCCACCACACAGGTCATAATCCACTTGGAATGTAGGTCAGTTGCAGCAAGATGGAGAATTGATTTGATGCCAGAAAAAGCAGGGGCTCTGAGATGAATTACATTGTTTTCAGAGAATGAGGAACTTGCAAAAATGTTCAAACTAGCCCCACACTGCAGGAGGCTGCAACAAGAATGAGACATTGGTGACTTTCTTGGTGAGTGATGGCAGCTCATCCAGCTCTGAAAGCAGCTCTTTGGCCTACAGATCACCAAGAACGTGCCTGAGTGCAGAATGAGCACTGCAAACCACTTTCATGGTCTATATTTGAAGGCTTCCTCAACTTCAATGAAAATGTTATGATATTTTATTGTACTTTTTTAAGTAGACGTCTTTTTTGGATGTGGACTGAATTTATAATTGTTGGGTACTAGATCTGAAATCAATAACTGTATCTATGTGTCATTCTGCAGGATACAGCAGAAAGTGAAAATGCCAAAGATGTGTTTGGCGGCAGACTTACCTCAGATATGATTGTTGAACAACTTGGACATTCAAACTTCAGTGAAATGCATGAGTTAATTTGGACATCATCCATAATCCGGTAATATACATTACAGTTTCCTATATCACAGTTTTCTTTACCCTGTTTCAAATGAACCAAAGATAAGTCACTCAGACGCCATTTAAATGTTTTAATATCAAAATAATACCTTCCTGCAGTACCTGAAGCACATGGAGTTTGGTTCGGATCTCAGTTTTGAAGTTGGGCATTTCATAAACTAGGACCCTGTACTCTGAGAGTTTTCCCCATGCTCCAGTATTTTGAATATTCTTTGGGTGATGAAGTGTGCAGTTATTAATTGCTTGGTCTTGTGTGAGTTATAGTGAGAGTAAGCTTCTGTAAATATATGTGGCCCTCGAGCCAGTATTCTTTGTGTACAGGGTAGAGTAAAGAGAAACTTGAATGTAATTCTGTTCTCTTCTGAGAACAGTGGATTATATTTGGGCGGTTTGATTTGGTGTCTCCAATGATGGTTCAGGAATATTCTGGCAGCTCAGTTTTGGAACCCTTTTAACCTGATTGTGAGTTTCTTGAGATGATCTATTTAAATTATGCTGTGATATTCTAGGCGTGTCATGAACAAGTGTCTTGCCAACTCAACTTGGTATATCATTTGGAGAAGTGGGAGGAGTTTCCAAAGCAGATATAGTTGCAAATTGGTGCTCTTAGTGCCTGCACTCACTGGATGAGAGAGTAGGGTGACAAGGCATCCTGGATTTCCCCGGACAGTCCTGGTTTTCAGAGGACTGTCCCGGTGCCCCAACAGTTTCCTTAATTTTAAATGCATGTCCCGGTTTTTTGGACAAAGGTCAATTCAGCCAGCTCAGTAGAACTGAAAGGTATGCTTTCCTTAAATAATTTATCTGTTTCAGGAAGCGCAGGTTGACATCGGCTTCATGCATGTGCTGCAGCAGAGGGGAGACAGAGAGGAGGGCAGGGGGACTCAGGGTAGAGGCTAGAAGTCTTGCCATAGCTAATGTTTTGTAAGTGTACCATATATCTATGTATATATTTATTTACAAGGCTACGCAGACTCAGAAACTGGGATAAGCCAGAGGTCGAAGTAAGGTTGAAGGCTTTAGTCCTACTTTTATGTCTGGTGGCCTGTCCCGCCTTTCACTTCTCAACATCTGGTTACCCTATGAGAAAGGAAGAGCTTGGGATTGAAAATGACTCCCACGTTTTTAACTTCCACACTGGTTAAAGGAGGTCGACCTAAGTTGGAGGACCAAATGAATGGTAACTGCTATAACACTGCTCCTCCTTGTGGTATGACCTCAGTCTTGACTCCATTCAAGCATACCAAGCTCTCCTTCGTCCTAACATACATGTACTTGATACATGTTGTAATGCTGTTTTAGCCCATTATTTAGTTAGAAATGGATTTGGTTGCCAGCAGCATGCATCTGGAGATTTACATTGTAGTGCTGTAGGAACTGCGCTACCAAGCTCATATAAATATTGAAAAGAAGGCACAATTGAACGGCACTATGAGAAAATGATGCTGAAGAAGTTCCTGATCAAACTTGTTGACTGCTTCTGAAGAAGGAACTGATCCATCCCAAGTTGGTTCTCAACAATCCAGGTTATTCTTTGAATTTACTCAGAAGTATGTTGTGGTTCATGATGTCAAAGGCTGCTGGCAGATCAACGAGAATGGGAGCTGAATTTGAGTTTTCACCTAAGGAAAGTTGGAGTTCTTCTCTGATGAAAACCAAGGCTGATCCATTGCCCCTTAAAGATCTGTGTTAGATCTTTAAAGAACAATGGATCTTAAAGATCTGAAACCCACTTGATGAAGATACAGGTTGTGGTTCAATTTGGCATATTCTTTGAGTTGTCTCGTTACCTTCTTTTCCAGAGTCTGGTTGTCAAAGGAGAGTTTAAAGATTGGATGATAGCTAGCTAACTCCGTAAGGGTCAGTGTAGGGTTTCAGACCCCCTTATTCAGAAGAATGCACTTTATCGGTAGTCTATTTTAAGGGACGTTTATTGAAAACAAACAATTCATAGAGGTTTATCCAAAACAAAAAGGACATTTAATAGAAAAGAAAATAATGTCTTTCTTTCTCTCTCTCTCTCTGCTTCTTGGTATCCTCTTTCTCTCTTTCTCCTCTTCTTGACAAAAAAAAATGCGGTGGTCTTCGGTTACACGGTGCCTTGAATACTCTCCGGAGGTTTTATGGTGGCCCTTGAAATAAACACATGGAACACAGCTTCAGTCACTGTGCTAACGCTTGAGGGATATGAGTGCTTAGGTGTTTTGTGCCCTTCACTGGGTGCCACACACAAAAACAAAATTAGGTTTTTTGGGTGACTTCTCACCCCGTGAAAGACAAGTGCATTATTTGTGATCTTTTAAGCCCTCCCACTTACTCCTGAAAACTGTTATGCTCCCCGGTTGGACTTGCCTGGGACCATGACCTTCCGGGTCCGTGGGTTCGGGGGTCGCAGCGTCTACACCTCCTCGGGGCTTGCTGGTACCAGACACAGTGCTCACAGAGTGGTCGCCTTCTTCCTCTCCGGTTGCTCTGTCAGCCTCCTTGTCCTGCGCCACCAGGTCTCTGCCGAAATTGCTTTTCTCTGCTTGATACGTCTCAGCGTTTTCTCTCATCCTGTACGTGTTTGCCTCCTCGATTGAGTTTTTCTCCTTCCGCTTGTCTCCCGAGAAAAGGGGAAGTCCTTCTTTTATGTTGTCCGCAGTCGAAGGCACTTGGTTGTGCACGGCTGGTGCGGGGTTGTTTATCCCCATATCATCAGCGGCGGCCATGTTGAAAGTAGACGGCGTTTCCCACGCCGTATTACAGTCAGCTTTTGCTTTCTTCCAGAGAGGTGCCTTCTGCTCCCTGGATAATAGTGGGCATAAGGGTCTTTGGAACAATTTCTTCAAGCAGGGAGTTATTGATCATGGATGTGAAATCTGATTCTAAGGAGAGGGAAAATGTTTCAGACATGATGCTGTGAATGGTGCAGGTCGAGAGCACACTTTTATGTAGTATTGGTTACAGTAGATCTCTGTAAGTAATTTGAAATACTAATAATAATATAATCATTAGGTTGATAGTTCCTAATTCTTTATTGGAATGAAAATGACAAATGTTGAATGTAGCAAAGGCAGCAGGATGGTAGGGTAAGGTCAGGATTCTTAGCTGCAGAAAATGAAGTTGTGAATTTTTATAATTTTAGACTAAAATATTCCAGAAGGTACTCACTCTGGTGTTTTTATGGCATCAAGAAAGATCACCTCCTGGTAAAATTTAAAGATTTCTCTTGATTGATTTGATGCATTGCCTTTGTTTTGACAAAGCTTGTTTGTTTTTCTAAAACTATGGGATCAGGGTTTTTTGTCTTCTTCAGGCCAAAGACAAACCTGTCTCTGCCTGTCCATTCCAGGTTCATGTGGGTTACGGGCCATACAACTATTGTCACCTCTGATAATCCTCAAGCAACCACTCAAACTACTTACACCAGAGGAGCTTTGCCCCGTTTGAACCCTTTTCAGTCCACCTGCCTTCTGTATTACCTAAAGTGCTTAAACACCTTGTAGCAATCCTACTACACACTATTTAAATCCTCTTGAAAGCCTCTAAGATGTGCCGCATTAAAAATGACCTCATCCTTAACCATTATCTGGATATAATAGTTACAAAGCAAATGTGATTCTCCCCTTGTTTGGCACTCCTCCAGAATAGAAAGTGCAGCATGTGGATTGTTCTTTAGGTATGGGGAGAGAGATAGCCTTTTTTGCACATGAAAAAAGCCTTTGGGTCATCTTGCTCTCAATGGGGCATTGGATAGTAGAGCAGTTTCAGAGGGACAGAGAGGTGAGGAAGTTATCTGTCCAGGAGCATGGTTCAGCTGGCATATTAGGGATATTTAAATTGTTTCTGAGCACTTGGACAAATGTATAGCTTGCAGTGTAGGTGTGGCTCTGCACAGTCTGAGTGAAAAATCAATTGCTTGGGTGGTATCTGGTCTGATGACCATCAAGTTGAATTCACTCATGATCAGGATTTTATTGCCCAGCATTTCTAAACTCAATTTAATCAATTCATACAAAAATAACAAGCTGCATTTAGTGAGCTACTTCGGTTGTTTATGTAGCGGCTAGAAGTTTAGATAATGACTGGATGTTGGGAAACTCTGCAAGTACTCAGCATTGTGAACTAAACCACTTTGCCCACTCTTTTTGCACCTTTGTTCTTGTAGTTGATTTAGAGACCTACTGGAAGGAGATCATTGAGAAATGTAATCTAGTTGTCACTGAACCAAGTATCTGAAAGAGACACGTTAGTGATAGATTCCTTACCTTAGAATATCCCCAGGCGTCAGGCTGGATCCGGAAAGTTTTGCGTAGCAGTACCCTTGCGCGTCGGTAGGCGGCGTCGTGCGGCTCCGCGTCCGTCGTCGGCGTCGTGATCGCCGGGATGACGTCGCGGGCAGTACTTAGGCGCCGCCCCTGCGCGCTGACGTCAGTTCTTCTTTTTCCGCGCCAGCAAGCGCAGATCCGGGAAGAGCAGTGCCCTGGTCAATTTTTGACCATACTTTTTGGTGATTTTTTCACTGGTTTTTTCCAACTTTAAGGTGTCGTAGGGATGCCCGGCTTCAAGCGATGCGGCGCCTGTGCGCGGATGATGTCCGTCACCGACCCGCATTGGGAGTGTCTCTTCTGCCTCGGCCGAGGCCACGACACCGAGTCTTGTCCCGAATGCCAGGCCCTCAACCCGAAAGCTTTGCGAGAGCGGTCTCGAAAGCTCCTCGAGGCCCGGCATTCGGCTCCGCGGAAGCCCCGGTCGCGTGAGAGGTCCAGGGGTCGCTCGCGGAGTGCACACCGGTCGTCGACTTCTTCGTCCGGTAAGTCTAAGCACAAGAAGTCCAAGAAGCATCGTCGCTCTCGGACTTCGCCTCGCCGGTCTCGCGACTCGGCTGAGGCCCCTCCCGGCACCGTCCCCGCCCCCGCGGCCCCGGACTTGCCTGTGGAGTCGCCCCCGTCATACCCGCCCTTCCCGGGTTCGGGGGCGGATCCGGCCAAGGTACAGGAGTTCCTGTCGGCCATGGCCCGCCTCTTCGGGCCTTCAGGCCCCTCCGGTGCGCCTTCGGGCCCCGCGGGCCCTGATGGGGTTGCTCCGGCGTCGCCGGCGGCTCCGGCCCCGGCGTCGCCCGAGCCTCCAGCCTCGATCCCGGCTCCGGCTTCGGCCCCGGCCTCGATCCCGGCTCCACAACCCCCATCGACGCCGGTCGACCTCACAACACCTCCGCCGGCGCCGATGTCTCCGGTGCCGTTCTCGACGCCGCCCTGGGCTCCGGGCGGCGTCGTCCCCCAGTTCCTTCCGGCTCCGGACATGGACCCGGAGCGACGTCGCTCGACGCCGGCTCCGGCGCCGATGGGACCTTGGGTCCCAAATGTCCCTCCTCCTCCTTATTTTGAACCAGAGGAGGACCAGGAGGACTGGGAGGGGTCTGATGACCCTCTGACACGCAACTGTCAGTATGATGAGGACTGGACAGAGAGTCTAGGGGAGGCCAGTGGTCTGGATACTTCTCCTGACACTGGCATGCTGTCTCCTCCCGTGGCTACGGAGGAGGGGGCCAATTTTGGTACGGTGTTGCGTAGGGCTGCTGGGGCCTTACGTCTCCAGCTCCCTACTTTGACGGTCAAGACTAACATCTTGACAGAGGTGCTTCAGCCGGCAGCCTCCTCTGCGGAGACTGTGCTGCCGTTTAACGACGCCCTCACTGACGTTCTTTTGGGCGCCTGGTCCAAGCCCAACACAGGGGCTCCTGTGGATCGGAACGTGTCACGACGCCATCGCCCCGCTCCGGGCGACCCCCTGTTTCTTTCTGTCCACCCCACTCCTGAGAGCTTGGTTGTCCAAGCCTCCGCTTCCCAAACCGCCTTCCCTACCGCTCCTCCGGATAGGGAATCCAAACGCCTGGATCAGTTTGGGAAGAAAGGTTTTTCTTCCTCCAGTGCTGGCTTGCGGTCCGTTAACACCGCTTGTCTTTTGGGCCGATATACCCACTCCCTGTGGGATTCGGTGGCGGATGTTTTGCCCCAGTGCCCTGAGGAGGTCCAGGCACTGCTTTCCCGCGCCATTGCGGAAGGAAGGGATGCGGCCAAATACACTATCCGTTGTGGCCTTGACACCGCCGACTCGCTGGGCAGGTCGATTGCAACGACGCTGGCGCTCCGGCGCCACGCCTGGCTGAGAACCACTGGTTTTTCAGGGGATGTCCAGAATACTGTCATGGACATGCCCTTTCATGGAGTCGGTCTTTTTGGGTCCAAAGCAGACCATGCGCTGGAGCGCTTTAAGGACTCACGGGCTACTGCAAAGTCCCTGGGCCTTTCTGCTACACGCCCTCCGCTGCCTTCTGCTTTTCGCCCCTATCGTGGCCACGGTAGGGGCGCCCCTTCACGTCAGCAGCCCAGCCACCGGCCCGCGCAGCAGGCGTCTTCGCGTGGCCGAGGACGTGGATTCCGCCGTGGCGGATCGGGCAACCAGCGTGCGGGTCAGGCCACCACCTCCAACCCGTCCGCGGCCTCCAAGCCCTCCTAGTCCCTCCTTTCAGGTGCACGGCACGCCAGTAGGGGGCAGGGTCCGCCATCACCTTCCCCACTGGCGCACCATCACCTCGGACAGGTGGGTCTTGGACATTGTCCGAAGGGGCTACTCCCTCCCCTTCGAGACCACCCCCCAGCCATGCCACCTCAATTCCGCCGCATGTCAGGGGATCACTTGGTGCTTCTACGGAAGGAAGTCACGGCCCTCTTGACCAAGAGGGCCATCGAGCATGTTCCGACCCCAGAAGTAGGGCGTGGTTGCTACTCCCACTACTTTCTGGTGCCCAAAAAGGACAAGGAGGACATGCGTCCTATCTTGGACCTCCGGAACGTCAATCGCTTCCTCCGGAAGGAGAAGTTCAAGATGCTCACCCTAGCTCAGGTCTTGACTGCCCTCGACCCTGGAGACTGGTTGGTAGCGTTGGACTTGCAGGACGCGTATTTCCACATCCCCGTCCTGCCGGCCCACCGGCGTTACCTTCGGTTCACGGTAGGCCCCGAGCATTTTCAGTTCACCGTGCTCCCCTTTGGCCTTACCAGTGCCCCTCGGGTGTTCACGAAAGTGATGGCGGTGGTCGCAGCTCATCTGCGCCGGGCAGGGGTTTCAGTCTTCCCCTACCTCGACGACTGGCTGCTGAAGGCGGGCTCGTCCCAGGCAGTCGTCTCCCACCTCCAGACTACGGCCGAACTCCTGCACTCGCTGGGGTTCTCCATCAATGTGCCGAAGTCGCATCTAATTCCTTCTCCACAGCTCCTTTTCATCGGAGCAGTTCTGGACACGACGCAGTTTCGGGCCTTTCCTCCCGAACGGCGAGTCCGGGATATTCAGGCTATGATTCCGATCTTTCGGCCTTTATCCTGGGTTTCGGTACGGATGACCCTGAGGCTGCTGGGCCTCATGGCCTCCTGCATCCTGCTGGTCAATCATGCCAGATGGCATATGCGGGCTCTGCAGTGGGACCTGAAGTTCCAGTGGGCGCAGCACCAGGGCAACCTGTCCGATCACGTCCAGATCTCGGAGGGGACTGCAAAACAGTTGCAGTGGTGGCTCTCGAACCGGCGATGGGTCATGGGCAGATCCCTCTCCCTTCCCCAGCCAGAGCATACAGTTGTGACGGACGCGTCCCTTCTGGGATGGGGCGGTCACATGGGAGAGGCGGAGATCAGAGGCCTCTGGTCTCCGGCGGAGTCCCGGCTCCATATCAACCTTCTGGAGCTCCGGGCGATCCGGCTTGCACTCAAGGCATTCCTTCCCTCTGTCAAAGGGAAGGTAGTGCAGGTGTTCACAGACAACACCACCGCCATGTGGTACTGCAACAAACAGGGCGGGGTGGGGTCTTGGACCCTTTGTCAGGAGGCTCTGCGCCTCTGGACATGGCTGGAACATCAGGGCATGTTCCTGATGGTTCAACACCTGGCAGGTTCTCTGAACGCCAGGGCGGACGAACTCAGCCGCAGGTGCATGATGGATCACGAATGGCGTCTTCACTCGGAAGTGGCGCAAGGACTCTTTCTACAGTGGGGAGAGCCTTGGTTAGATCTATTCGCCACCGAAGAGAACGCGCAATGTCATCAGTTCTGCGCGTTGGAATTTCCAAGGCGGCACTCGCTCGGCGACGCTTTTCGTCGCGAGTGGAGTTGCGGTCTGTTGTACGCCTTTCCGCCTATACCACTTCTACCCAGAGTGTTGAAGAAGATTCGGCACGACCGGGCCCAAGTCATTCTTGTGGCTCCGGACTGGGCTCGAAGAGTTTGGTATCCCGAGCTACTCAATATGAGCATAGATCCCCCGATCCGTCTGCCTCTTCGGGAGGATCTTCTGTCGCAGCAGCAGGGGACGGTCCTCCACCCGAACCTGTCCAGTCTACACCTGCTTGCGTGGAGATTGAGCGGCGGCAGTTGATTCCTTTCGACTTGCCTCCCGAAGTTTGTGATGTGATTCTGGCAGCCAGGCGTCCCTCCACTAAGGTGGTATACGCCTGCAGGTGGAACAAATTTGTGGCATGGTGCACAGCAAAGGCTGTGGATCCCCTTTCTGCCCCTCTTTCTGAGGTCCTTCTGTTCCTTCTCTCTCTGGCCCAACAGGGTTCTGCCCTGGGTACCATCAAGGGTTATCTTTGTGCTATCTCGGCCTTCCTCAGGCTCCCTGATCAGCCCTCCCTTTTCAAGTCCCCTGTTGTTAACAGGTTCTTAAAAGGCATTACTCACCTCTTCCCTCCTGTTCCGTTTGTAATGCCTCAGTGGGACTTGAACTTGGTTCTTACCTTTTTAATGTGCGCTCCCTTTGAGCCTCTGCATAACTGTCCTCTTCGTCTTCTGACTCTGAAGACAGCCTTTCTGGTGGCCATCACCTCCGCTCGGCGGGTGAGTGAGCTCCAGGCTCTATCTTGCAAACCTCCCTTTCTGTCTGTTCATCCAGACAAGGTTGTTCTTCGGACGCGTCCGTCCTTCTTGCCAAAGGTGGTTACTGCTTTCCACATTGGGCAGACCATCACTTTGCCCACCTTCTTTCCGCCTCCGCATCCTTCCAGAGAGGAAGAGAGGCTCCACCGTCTGGACCCAAAACGTGCGCTCTCTTTCTATATTGACCGCACAAAACACTTCCGGGTGGATGACCAGCTCTTTGTTGGCTACGTGGGCGCCAACAAAGGTCGGGCGGTGCACAAGAGGACCATCTCCCGCTGGGTTACCTTGTGCATCAAGACCTGCTATTCTTTGGCTAAGAAGGAGCCTCCTGTTGGGCTGCGTGCCCATTCCACCAGGGCAACGGCTGCTACCACGGCCTTGGGCCGCGGTGTTCCGCTGCCGGTTATCTGTCAGGCAGCTACGTGGGCCTCGCTGCACACGTTTACAAAGCATTACTGCCTTGACAGTCAGGTCCGGAGGGACGGCTTCTTTGGCCGTTCTGTCCTCCAGGACTTCCTTGTCTGATCTTTGTTCGCAGACCCACCACCGGGGTTGGTATTGCTGGGGTATCTATTCTAAGGTAAGGAATCTATCACTAACGTGTCTCTTTCAGATGCACAAGTTACTAACTTGTGTAACGATATATCTGTAAGAGACAGTAGTTAGTGATAGATTCCTACCGCCCCACCCATCCTCCCGTTCTGCGAACTGATTTCTAGGGTTAAGGACATCCCTTTCAGGGCCCTAGTATTTTTCAGACACCTGTGTCAGCTTCTTGCATGGCTCTGCGTTCCTGGCGCGGAAAGTCGTGTACAGAACTGACGTCAGCGCGCAGGGGCGGCGCCTAAGTACTGCCCGCGACGTCATCCCGGCGATCACGACGCCGACGACGGACGCGGAGCCGCACGACGCCGCCTACCGACGCGCAAGGGTACTGCTACGCAAAACTTTCCGGATCCAGCCTGACGCCTGGGGATATTCTAAGGTAAGGAATCTATCACTAACTACTGTCTCTTACAGATATATCGTTACACAAGTTAGTAACTTGTGCTTCTGCTTGTGCTGTTAACATGCTGTGGTAAGTTAATAACTGATCATCCTCCCTGTCAGCAATAAGCATTAGGGCTTCATATCAACTTATCCATGTCCAAACTACTACCACTAACAAGGTTGCTGAATGATTACTTATTGCACCTGCTATTCCAGAGGCCACCATAGCACTTCAATATGCAATACATGGGAGGAAATGCTTACAGCCACATCCAACTACAGATTGACAATGTTAAAAATAAAAAGGTGAGTTTGAGACCCACTTGATGATTTGTAGTATAGGTTTACTGAAAAGGGTGATTCTCTTAAAGTTTGTTCATATTCAAATCAAGGAGATTTGAATCTCTTGTGCTTGTTTTGATGGGACAATCTCATGATGCCTTGTTTTCTACCATGAGGCTGTCGGAGGACATGCCTTGAACGCCTTTCAGTTGCTTGCCTCGTCATATTAAAGGTATGTTAAGGGGGACAAAGAGACCACATAGTAAGAGGGAACCTCACCGTATCGGTGAGTAGGACCGCCCGCCTACAAGGCGGCGGTCCCACAGGGCTGATTACAATGCGACTGCCATCACGGCGGTCACACTTCCCATATTTTACATTGCGGCGGGTGCTGCTGGCTGCAGCACCTGCCGCAATGTAAAAACGACACATTTCACATTTCCCTGCACTACGTGGCAGGCACCATGCGTTGCCTGCCACATGGTGCAGGGAAATGTTGGGGGGCACCATAGGTGACCCCCCACTCCCAAACGCAAGGGCCCGGGGTGAAGGTGGCCCGCTACGGGCCCCCAATGTCCATCCCCGCCAGCTTTTCCATGGCAGGTGAAGCACCATGGAAAGGCTGGCGGGGATGGACCATCGTAATCCCTACAGCGGTAGGCACCGCCACCATTTCAGGGAGTGGGAGGCCTCCGCAGCACCGGCGGGCTCAAGGAGCCCGTCGGATGCGTGGCGGTCGGAGTTTCCGACCGCCACGGACCCGCCCGCCATTATAATATGGCGGGCGGTAAATGACCTCACGATGTCGGTGAACCCGCCACCGACACCCTGGCGTTACCGGGTTCACCGCCATCGTAATCAGCCCCCAAGTTATCACTGACCTTGGCCCTACCAACTGTGTACAAGGTCGGGAGGCTGAATGGTACTATGGTGTTCTGGGGGTATACTTCTACAGCTCCTGGAGATCAAAGGAACAAGGGTACAGTTCAACAAGCATGCCAATGATCTGCAGCAGATTGCTAGCACCTTCAGAGGTTTCTCCTTTGTTGGAACCAATGAAAATGACCTCAGATATATTAACAGGGGGCTCGATAAAATCTTTCAATTAACTAAAGAATTTGGTGGACTGCATTGAGACTGTCCTTCCAAGACTCTACAGTTTGGTCTCAAAATATATTTGTGTTCATAACTCAGTTTTTATCTTGAAACCCAATTTTGAAATTTGAGGGTGGATGCCTCAACAACAACTATTTAAGTTTTGACTAGGCTCTTCGTTTGTCCTTCCAAATGCGGATATGAAAAAGTGTCTGAACATGTGCTTACATATATTTCTGTATCTTACCAACCAACAATTTGAGGGTCCCTTTAGTTCAGTGTTGGCAAGCGGGCCAAAGATACTTATGTTTTTAGTAAAAGAAAATACCAACAGAGCTAAAATTGGTATTGCCCAGTGTAAAGAAATGCCTCTTTTTGCTTGTTCACCCCCCACATTTTTTGGCCTGATGCTGCTGGTTTTTTGACTCTGAGAGGGCACTGAGGCCTGCCAACCAGACCTCAATGCCATTGTTTAACCCTATACCAAAGATATGACCAATTGGCAAGTACTGACTTACCTATAAGTCCCTAGTATGTGGTACCCAGGGTACCAAGGGCATGTAAGGCAGAGTGGTCACCCAGGGCTGCAGCACTGTTTGTGCCACCCGCATGCAACAGAGACAAAATGGACCCCAGCCTGCCACTGCAGACTGACAGGGTAGTGTTTTACACTGCTAGTTTGACTTTGCCATTACACCTAATGGCAAAGTCACCGCTTCCCTCAAGGAAATATGTAAGTCTCCCGTAAGGAAGGCCTATGGAGCCCTATGGCAGGGAGCTGTATATTATTAAGTAAGAATATAATTTTCAATATGTCTTAGGAGCAACACTTTCACATTGTCGTTTTACTGTGGAAAGGTTAACACAGGGTTAACACAGGGATACTGGCTGGCATCACAGTCCGACTACCTAACAAGGTTGAGTAAGGTATCAAATTAATTGTGACATTAAATCCAAGCTGATGCCGAGGCCAGATTTAAAGTCAATATTAAAGTTAAACAACTTTTAGAAAGTTGCCACTTTGCACTCCCGCTAGTCCAGTTGCCTCACAAAGGCCCTGACACACAGACAGATTTCTGACTGCCTGGGGAGACGTTTGAACAGTTCTCAGGCCTGGGAACAAAGGCAGTTGCTGCAGTGCGAGGTGTTTCCTCCTCTCCCAGGATACTCAGGGTGTTAGCCCAAAAGGCAGGCTTCCAAGGTGAAGCTGCCTTTGAAGGGCTGCTTGTGACAACATCCCTGAGCAGGATGCCTTTTGTTCCTGCAGACAATTAGGAGACAGAGCCAAAGAAGGGTAATCTGTATCCAGACCAGGTTTCCAGTGGGTGTGTAGCCCACTAGTAGCCACACCTCTAGGGTGGGCTATCCTGCCATCTTGAAAGGGGCCACAATGGGACACTGGGGGATTGCCAGATGCCACACATCACAGGAATTTCGTCACTAGAGAGGAAGGGGTTCAGTAGCCCATTGGCTAGTGACCGCGTGGTCCCATCAGGGCACTTTCCTGGGATAATTAGGGCACCCTGGCACTCTTCAACTCAGTTCACGCTGGAGAAGAAGAGAGAAGTGAAAAAGGACTGCCCTGCTGCCTTTTACCTGCACAAAGAGAGGCTGCACCTTTGGGCTAGCGAGACTGGGACTGTTCCTGCGGCTCCTGACATGGGAAAAAGTCGATTTGCTGCCTTCACCGACAGCAGTGGCTCCAAGGATCAGTCGGCTGATTCCCTGGAACCAGCTCCTGGGTTACAAGAGCTGAAAGAGCCCAAATGGACAAGTTGGTAGCCACCGCAGACGTTTTGCTGCTACCAGTCATTGGGCACGACAAAGGACAAATCCAAGATAGCCAAAATCTGCACCCCTGTTCCTGGGAGTGGTATTAGAGCCCAGATTTGTCGCGTCTAAGGCACACCAGCCCCCACCAAAGGTTTTGCATCCAACCGCGGTGCAGCAATGCCAGTAGTACAGCATTGGCTGTTCAACTACTGCAGCGTAGAGGACTTCGAGGGACCCCGATCTCCATGGCTTAAGTCACCCACCTCACCTGTGGACCGAGGATCCACCACAGAGACACCCCTGTCAAAGGCACCACAACCGGAGCATCTTTTCATGCAACCCTCAGCATCAGGACCACTCCATTGAAGTCTATGACCGTCCTCCTGTAAAGTTTGGAACTTGCTTCAAAAACTCTCTGGTAGTCAGGCAACTGTCCAAAGTATCCTTTCTGGCCCCCTAGACATTTTTCCTGCTGGATTTGGTCACCCAACCCAGGCTAGAGTACTGGCACTATCTCTTTCAAACTTTTGAAAAGTTTACAAACTTTTTGTTGACCAATGTTTGTTTGCAATTGCATTGATAAGTGATAAAAGCTTCTAAAATCTGTATCTCCGGAACCCTACGGTGGATTTGATGGTCAAAAAATATGGTCTATTTTTGTAAATTGTTGTTGTAAATTGTACGGTCTATTTTTGTAAATTGTTGTTGTAAATTGTTTTGTAAATTGTTATTGGTGTATGATTTTCTTATGCGGTTGTTTGGTGCTGTCAAATGCTTTACACTAAGTTGTTTGCCAAGCCCTTACTACTCGCAGCCACAGCTACTCAGGGTTGAACTAAAATTAAGTAAACAATAGTGACTGGACCCAGGATGGTATCTGTGAGTGTACTCCACGATAAGGCCCTACAACCATACCATATCATATAGTACACCCAGCTCACACCAAGGAATGCCCTGAATAATAATCCCAGGCTGTTAGAGGAAAGGGAGAAACGTAAATGTAGTTGATCTATACAACAGTTTAGGATTTCAAACTTTTTATTTATTTATAAGAAATGAGTCATCTCCACATCACAATACTTTTCACATTTTGGAATCTGTAGCTTACACAGAGATCAATGGTAGGAGACCAAGAGGCCTCTTAATGTAACAATTACATTGACCTAAAAAATGTATATCAAAATGTTTTAATAAATGCTAAATAAGACCTTTGTGATTCCTGGAGGACTGGGACAAGATTTTGGTTATAAATTTAGGCCCGCAGAATTTGATGGATGTTTGCACCCAATCAGAAAATCTCAGTGTGTGTCAGACATATTTTAATATGCACAATGTGTTACATAGAGTGCTTATGACCTTAGTGAAGTTTCATAGAATCGATCATGGTAAAAGTTGTTCACTGTTGCAGATATCCCACTGTTTGAAGCATATTCTGCATTTGGTGTGGTAGTTCTCCCAGGCTACTCTCCTGTGAACCTGTGATACGTCATCCCTCTCATCTTTGTGCTGTTTGGTGATTCCCCATTCACACGTCAAGCAAATGTCAGGATGCCCTAAACTTTAGACTGCGAGTCCTTCAAGAGTGATGCACTTTTCTGTCTGTCACCACTCCCACCTGTGGCCACATACATAGGAAAATGAAGGGCCAGTTGTAGAAGAAGGCAAAAAGGGAATGAGTTAAGAGAGAAAATAGAGATACAGGACTCCACCACTCTGTTTCATCACAACTGTTGGTGAAGGAAACCTGCTGAATATATTGGATATCTACATGACAAAGCGATATCTTAAGTAACTTCTTATTAAAGGTTCTATGGTTAGCTGTAATAGTGAATGGATATATCTTAGCAATATCTCTATGTATCCGACACTCTGTACTTTGATGTGAAACTGATAATTGCTGGAAACTTAAACACACATTGAATAAGTATTACAAATACATATCTCCACAAGCACTTCTCCCTATATTTTGATAACTACCTCAAACCTCATCATTATGCACTTATGGAAGATGCTATGTAATTTCTACTTGACTTCTGCAAACCTGCACAATACTCAAAAATGTTAATATTTTGTTGTGCCCTAATATTAGCAATGTGTGTGTGCATACTAGAAATCTAACACCTTGTCCTCAACACTCATGTATACATAAGCAACATAATCCAGTCAAGGAATCCTTCCAGTTCTGTCAAGGGATAACCCTTAACATAATGTAACAACCCAAAGTATTAGAGAGTCAATTAAATGCTCAAGAAATATCTAAAAGTTCATTTTCATCAACAACACAATTTTTCTGAGCACTACTTTGTATTCTCAATGTCAGTCAATTCAAATTGATATGAAGAAATCTGTCTTGACAAGGGAAACTGGAGATCTCTGTTGCAAGATCCTGGCTGAAGCAACATTATATTATGATAGTCCAGCAAAGATGCAGTGAACAAGCGAGGGGGGGGAGTTAATTTTCACAGGAAATTAAAGCGGCGCTTGCCAAATATCGTGAAGTATATCGAAAGCAGAAACAGTTACGGTGCGGTGCCACAGGTGAGGGAAAGACCCCTAAACCCTCGGATTGGGACCCTAGGGACTGATTACAAACAATAACAAGTCCTATGCACAGGCATCTAAGTTAAAAACAGTACAACACAATCACTGTTCATCAAAGATGAAGACAATGTTGTCCTTATGGTTTCTGTGATGATCACTTTTAATGGTGTTGCTCAACAGGCCAGCCAACACGTGTTTCGTCAGTGGGTGGTTAAACCCTTGACTTCTTCAGGGCTGGAAACAACATAGAAAACAAACGTGTATCACAATCTGTTTTCTCAAGAGAATGCAGTATAACACAACACCTTTGTAAAGGTTACATTCAAAGGTGACCCAGGCATGATTCCTGTCAGTTAAAAGAAGCACCACAACTTAAGTAAAATTTAATATATGACTTTTTATAAGGCATAAAAGAAAAAAAGAGGAAAAAAAGAGGAAAAACAGTGCATAGGACTTGTTATTGAAAGATGCAGTGAAACACAAGGGACTTATACCCAGTAATCAAAGATGGTAACCTCCAGAATGCAAGACTTCAAGGTCTGATGGGAATCGTAGTTCATTGTCTGCATGCTTCTACATTACACATTATTTGCACGTACAACTGCAGTTCAGAAAGCGCAAATGCTCCGTGATAACCACCAGCCTTTCCTTTGCCTAAAGGAGCTTAGCATGAGTGAGTTTGAAGTATTGCATCCCCATGCTCAAGCCATACTAAGCTATAAGCAGTGTCTCCAGCCCCGCTTCCTGACGACAAGTTCCTTGTCAAGAGAATTCAGGCATGGGAATTCGGGATCCCAACAGGAGAGATGTGACAGTAGGTGGGTTCTTGATCTGAAAGTGTACATCTACATGTGTGACTCCTTACTAGGAGAGAGAGCAACAAGGGACACTGACGGAGCAATAAAATCAACTGAAGGGAGCACCGTCATGACCTAGGGCTACCATCTGTAATGCAACGGCTTAGTGCCAGCGGAGGGCTGTGCTACCACATCATGCTTTGGCTGAGTGGACAGAGATTCTCTCAAATTCACAGCATTTTTTACTCCAGCTGTTCCACCACTGAAGGATTGAGCTAATCGCTGCGAGAGCTGAATAACAGTCAGGAACTCTGACAGGAATCAGCAAGATACCCCAAAGGAAAGACTTCTTTTCACCGCCCCTTTAATTAATAAATATTTTATATACTATATGCATGTACCACATTTATTGTAGATGTCAACATTGAGAGGGAACTTATTGAAGATGGTCAACACTAACAGGAATAGTAAGGTAATTGATAAGTTAAACAATACCCATATAAATTTGTATTTCTAGTCTTTAATGTCATTAAATATGCATATACAATAACCCGTTCTATTTTATTCTATCCAACTACAATAAAAAAGCAGAGAAGTAAATCTTCATTGTTCTGATGGTATTTGGACATAATATTGATTTAGAAATATCTAGATACAGAAATATTAAGTTTTAAATATCATGACACATAAATATCGTGATGCAGAAATATTGTTGACAAAAATTTCAATTTTCTTTAGGTAAATAATATAGTTTTGAAGAATATCTGTGTTTTTATTGTTTTCAATAATATAGTGGTAAACAATATTGTTTCTTAATTATTGTGTTTTAGTTCATATATAAAATTTGAATGTTAAATATTGTTTGCATCATTAACAATATTTTTAAATATATTTTATAATTTTAAATGATTTATAATTTTTAATTTAATTGTTAATAGTAATTTATAGTGTTGTAGTGGGTTGTGAGGTTTTAGGGGTACATGGTGTAATTAATTGCCAATTTTAATTCATTATTATTTAATTGATAATTATGTAAATTGTGTAATTATATTTTTTAAGTTATATTTTAGGTGTGGGTTGTTGGGTTTGTAGGGGCATAGGGTGGAAAGTTAAGTTATAATTGTTTCAGAATGTATTATTTTCATTATTCAATTCAATTCGATCTTTAATCGGATATGAATATATCCATAAAAGCACAGGTCAAATAACAGCAAAGAAATACATTATACAATAAAAATATATTTGCAATAAAAAACAGCAGCATCATAAAAAAGGTAAGAAATTCCCAATAGAGACATGTAAACACAGATGAAATAGCAGCAAGAAATACATTGGACTGTTGATAAACAATCAAGTAAATGACAGTCCCGCTACATAATACAGTACCAAAAAATAAAATATACATAAGTGCCATCTCAACAAGTGTAATATTAAACATTTTTGGGTCGGCAATCCTGATGTTTTAACCGTGATCATAAATTAGCAGATTAGTACACTTAATGGAAACAGCCTTCAATGGGTACCCATTGAAGCACGCGCACGAACTGCCGCCTTCAGAAAGGATCCCACACGAAAAATTAAACCATCCCCTTCAAGCTCAAGAATTTTCATGTAGGCTGCCTTATAATCAACTATGGCAATTTTCTTTAAAAGTGGAGTCAAAAACCATTTAGTGTATTTTTGATAGAAATTGCAGAAAAATAAGAAATGTAACATGGATTGGGTACTATGATCATTGCAGGGACATTGCATATGATCGAGATTAGCATTGTACCCTAGTGGGAAGCAAAGTACAAATTTTAAGGTGTCTGCCCTTAAACAGAAGAGCAATCCTCTCTCCCAACGACCTATGGTTTTTAAAAGGTAGCTTGATGGTAAATTAGAAGACAAGTGGGATGCATCGACTAGGCACATGTACCTGGCAACGGAGGATTTTGAAGCCTCCTTTGCATATCTTACATTTCTATACTGTGTGTATAAAGCCTCCCGAAGGGATTTTTTATTTATGTGCTCTATATCACTTGGTTTTAAAAAGATATGTTCAAGATTCACGCTGTTTAGGCTCTCCCTCACAGCGGCAAGCCAGGGTATGTCCCTCCACTTTTCACATTTGAGGCAATCTATTATTACATCTCTAGTGAGAGTCACTGCCGGGTTTTTCCAGATTGAAAGCCAAAACATAGCTGGGTGAGCCCTGATATAGTCCTCAATGTATGTCAAATTCAGTTCCTTGTGGCAAACCTACTGTGAAGAGAAGATCGGGGCCCCCAGAAGTTTGCGGCAAAATCTATTTTCTTCAACCTGGATGCTACTACACTTTGTGAAGCCCCAAACTTCGGCACCATATGTTGCAGTGGGAATACACTGTAATTTAAAAATTTTAATAATAGCTAAAATCACCTCTGCCTTTTTTGGTTGAGAAAGGCAGAGTATTGAGTTAATGGCTTTTGAAAACTTGTGATATAAACATTCAGAGCCTATAGAAATTGTATTAATGAGATGCTTTTTTGGGCCACAGGTCATTAAAAAAGATTTTTTTTAATTGGTACAAAGATCTAAGCCAGCCATAAAATCTACAAATCCCAGAACTAAAGTGCGTAGTGCATTGGGTGTGCGACCCATTAGGACCGCATCATCAGCGTACAGCAGGGCGGGGAGTATGTTGCCATTAATTCTGGGAACATCATTGGTAAGTTTAATCAGAGAGTTGTGAAGGCCGTTAATATATAAAATAAAAAGGAGAGGGGCCAGGACACACCCCTGCCTGACCCCTCTGCCGATATTGATGTCCCTTGAAACCTCCCCGCCTTTACTGATCCTCACCCAAGCTTTTAGGTCCCTATGTAAAAAGGCTAAAAAATGAACTAAAACCTCATCCAAACCATAATTTAAAAGAGTCGACCATAAGCGTGACCTGTTGACATAGTCAAAGGCCGAGGTAAGATCCGTAAAAGCCAGATAAATAGGGGATTTCTGGGCTATGGTATATTTTCCGATAATCAAGTTAAGGTTTAGGCACTGTTCAACTGTACCAACTTTACTTCTAAAACCTAACTGACAAGAATTTAAAATATGTTCTTCCTCGGTCCATAACCTAATCTTATTAAACAGGATCCTCCAGAGAATTTTCAAAGTGTTATCAATCAGGGAGATCGGTCTATAGCAGCTTGGGTTGGATCTATCGCCTTTTTTAAAAATCGGGACGATAATGCTGGTAGACCATGTACTCGGAATCGTGGCATTGGTTAGATTGTTAAAAACATTTAATAAAAGGGGCGCCCAAAACTCCGGTTTATGTTTGATGAGGTCAATTGGAAGCCCGTCAGGACCAGGAGCTTTGTTGCCCAAACTTTGATGGATGGCATCCTCTACCTCTAGCAAGGATATCTGAATCTTAGAAGCAATTTGATGATTGTAAAGATACTCGTTTTGTAATGGAGCTGAATAGATTCTTGAAAAATGGGCTTCCCATGCTTCGCTTGTTATATTACAGCTTATGGGAGTTAATGTGTGGCCCATAGACCTCATATCTTTGACTGCTGCCCAGAAACCATTCCTATTCTTAAATCTGGCAGTACATGCAAGGTTGTCCCAACGCTCCTTTATAATCTCATCTTTTCGTAGGGTAATTGTAGCCTTATACTGGTACCGCAAGGATTTAATAAGAGCCAGGTCTCTCGGGCTCTTTGTGAGTGCTTTGCGGAGATCTCTATGTACACGCGAGCACTCGCTGTCGAACCATCTCGGTCCATGACGTAATTCCACCATGGGCCTAGATATCATTGATTTGATTCCCCCACAAAGTTTGTTAAAAGCAATAATTACCTCGGGATTATGGTCAGTTGGTGACAAGCAAATGTTAATAAGTAACAGATGTTCTCTTACCATTCTGAGAAATAAAACATTGTTGTCAACGCCTCTCCAAATCAATCTTAAATTATTGTTCGAAGATGCTAGGTTGCTTGCCCCACACTCTTTAGCAAATTTTCTTCTCGGGGCAATTCTTAACGTTAATGTAATGGGATTATGATCACCATGGGTGGTGGGTACAACCTCAGCTTTTATCAAGCAGTCTTCTAAGGTAGGAGATATAAAGACGTAATCAATGGTGAAAGCGCTGCCTCGGCCTCTATATGTTGGCACAGCCTGTTTATCCTTATAGGGTAGTGCTGCAATTTCCATGACATTAGATAGATTAGTGTTGGACAAATGATCCAGTAATTCTATCCCCTATTACATGGAGGCACATTGAAGGAGGAATCTATGTCTAATGTATTACCTCTGGAGATCCTGGCATTAAAATCACCACCCAAGCATATTCCAGCTAATTTATCATAAACCTTTTGGCTCTGTAAAGTAGCGATGTAGTTAAACAAATTAATAAAATTCACGTTCGGTGTAGTAAGGAAATCATTATTATAAAAATTATTAAAACAGATGGAAGCCCTGAAATGTATTGTTTTTTGTAACAAGGGCCTTTGTACTACCTCCTGTATTGATGTTAACCCAAATTGAAAGCCCACCAGATGGGCGGCCGACCTTAGGAATGGGAACAACAATGTTAAAACATTCAAACCCTTCTAAATATAAATCCTGTGTGGCCCAAGTTTCCTGTAGCATAAGAATGTCATAATTATAAACTATTTTTATCCAGTCTGGTGTGTTTATTTAGGATGCCAAACCGGCAACATTCCAGCTTAATATATTTAGATTGAGATTTGTCTCACTTGGGGGAGTAGTAGAGTGGGTCTCTAGGGTAAAATGGCCTGAGGGAACAAGCCTATTCAATGTAGTGGTGGACTCATCTAGTGTCGGGAGGGGTTCCAGTCAATCCTGATTATCAAGACCAGATAGTGGGGAGAACCTGTTGTGCGTGGTAAAAATAAAAGCGTCTTTGATTTTTGGCCCTGGGAGTGGCTTATAAAAATAGCCCAACGGCAATGACCAGATGTGAGTTGATTTGGTAATGTTTGGCTCCTGTGGCATCAGTAGTGATCTCACCAATGTCGGATTACGAAAATTAATAACGATGCAGTCTCCCGTAATATTCTTTATGGATGAGCCAACCCACCAAATCCTGCGTACCATGATGATATCGCTGGTATGTGCCACCCGGAACCCCCTATGTTTTACAAGCCAATCTACACTTTTATTTCGCAATTGGTCCCATGTCTCAACCTGGTTTTTTCTAAGAGGAGGTACCCCTGCTAGGACCAAGACATAGGGGCATGCTGCCGGGGGTAAACTTAGTACCTCGATGCTCGGCTCATAAATTTCCATACTCGCAGGGACTGAAATTTTCATTATTAAATTGATTGTTAATTATGAAAATTGTGTAATCAAAATATTTTTTCAGTTATATTTTATGTGTGGGTTGTTGGATTTGTAGCTGTAGAGGGTGGGAAGTTAATTAAGTAATAATTGTTTCAGAATTAATTATTTACTTGATTGTTAATTATGTAAATTTGGTAAATGTTATATTTGTTAAGTTATATTTTTGGCGCAGGTTGTTGGATTTGTAGGGGTATAGGGTGGGGAAGTGAATTAAGTAATAATAAATTAACTATTAATAATTTAATTATTAATTATGTAAATTGTTTAATAATTCTATTTTTTAATTTCTATATTATGTCCGGGCTGTTGTTTGTGTAGGGGCATAGGGTGGGGAGTTATTTAAGTAATAAATAATGAACAATTAATTATTCATTTATTAATAATTATTTATTTGATTATTAAATATGTTAATTTGGTTATACTGCTTTATTTTAGTTATATTTTAAGTGTGGCCTGCTAGGTTTGTGGGAGTATAGTGTGGGAACTTAATTAAATAATACATAACATTTTGTTTAATTCAAGATTATTTATTAACATTTTTAATAATGTAAATTATTTAATTGTTTTTTATTTTTATATTTATAATTCTTATATTATGACTTTTATATTTTTAGTTAAGCAATGGGGTTAATAAAATATGTTATGTGTTTGAAGTGAACTACTTTTTGTACTGTTGCACAGACTGGAGTGGGGGTAGTAAACTGAACCCCTCCGAATTCTAACACTTTCCCTGCTGTTGCACAGACTGGAATTGGATCAGTAAATTTTTCCTTTCCGAAATCCAATGCTTTTCTTACTGTTGCGCAGACTGGAGTGGAAATAGTTAATTTAACCACTCCAAAGTCCAGCACTTTCCCTACTGTTGCAAAGACTGGAGTTGGAATTGTACATTTTATCTCTCTGAAGTCCAACGCAAACCTTTTCCTCTCCGAAGTCCAACTAGGTAAATGGCACCTTTATTTAAAAAAAAACAAAAGCCAACTCTAGTGTGGTGAACATATATAGCCCAGTGATTAATCTCCCATGGCTCGGAAATACCATTGAGAAATGTAAGGCGGACCAACTTGCAACATTCACCAAGAACAAAAAACACTTGCACACTATCACTTTGGGTTCTGTAAAGTATGCAGCACAGAAAGAGCCACAGTAAAAATACTGAATGGCTGTCACACTCGTCACATAGTGGACAATGGCAGCCACTGCATTTTAATTTTAAATTTTTTTTTTTTAGATCTGATCTGCTTTTAGTACAGTTGCTCTTAGGAGGCTTACCAACTTCTTTCAAACTTGCATGTGTTTCAGTGCAATGTTCCCAAGTTGGTTTACCTAGTTCCTAAGCAATTATAAATAACCTGCTAGGTTGTGGAACAGTTGCTCTGATGGTGCACCCACACTACTTTACCTCCACCACTTCACTACCTCTCACGTAAGTTTTATCTACAGTTACTTTGGTAGTCACTTTTTGCAATGGACATTATATTGTAGGTGAGTATATGTAAGTATTAACTTCAAAAAATGTTGTTCTTAACCTCATCCTTAATTATCTCTCTCTCTATATATATGTATATATATATATGTATATATATATGTATATATATATATATATATGGTAGAAAAATCCAGTGAGAGACAATCATCCACAAGAGTCGCACTCCAGGATCACTTTAAAGGTCAAAGTGTATTTCAAAGGCAACGCGTTTCGACCGCAACGGTCTTCTTCACAAGCCTAATGATCACCGTTCCCCACCACCATATGTAGTGCTCATTAATCAACATAAAGGACGGACTGACGATGTCGGTATACAAGTATAAACATAGACAACAGACTGAGTTTTCATCTTACATCAATCGCCAATATATGTCCCACCCAGATGAGGATTATCAGATTGGGATTGAATATGATGGTAACAGAAAGAGGGGATAGGGCCATGGGGAGAGACACGAGGCAGGGATGCCAAAAGGGGACAACACTACGCTTCCCGTGAAGTTTTTCAAGACTGATAACACTGAGTCAAAGTCAGGGCCGGACTGGCCGTAGCGGGCACCGGGCGTTTCCCCGGTGGGCCGCCAGGGTGGGGGCTGGTTTTGGGCCCCTGGGGGGCCGTTATTGTTACCGGGGGCCGGCAATATCGGCCCCGGTAACAAAATCGGCCAAAATCGGCCCTAGAAAACAGTTCGGCTTCACACCCCCCTCCCCCCCCCAGGGGGGGCGGGCCGAGCAGTTTGCCAGGGCCAGTTTCGGATGCCAGTCCGGCCCTGGTCAAAGTTGAGAGCCCTCACCATGCCACAGTATATACAGGGAAAAACATGGATCACCATGAAAGCAGGTCGACAGCCAACTTATGTACTTATCCAATGTGGACATAAAGTTCTTTGTCCTCGTTTATCCCATTTACTATTAGCATCTTAGTTATGGAATTTCAACCAATGTCTTGCTGTAGAGTAACTCAGATCCACATT
The DNA here is from genome assembly GCA_963921515.1 of Calotriton arnoldi. Lineage (NCBI taxonomy): Eukaryota > Metazoa > Chordata > Amphibia > Caudata > Salamandridae > Calotriton > Calotriton arnoldi. The sequence goes on from CAWUFW010005738.1 coordinate 1,185,259, forward strand.
TCTAATGGCTCTCATGTGCTCTAGTATTCTCTTCTTAATGGGGAAAATTGTGCTGCCCACATACATTTTATTACAAGGACAGAGTATCACATACACACAATACTCAGTATTGCAATTCATGACTTCTTTATGTCTTCCGTTCTTCCAGTAAGAAGCGGATACGTTTTCCTGTTCTTGCTGGTGCTACAGGCCTTGCACTTCCCACCCTTGAAAAAATCTCTGTTGTTGTAGCCACCCTAGTTGTTTCGTGGCCCTCATGTAGCTGTTTACCAGCATGTCCTTTAAGGAACGTGCCTTCCTGTATGTGATCAGGGGATGTGTACCCACCAGTGAGCCTATTACTGGATCACTTTTCACAATGCACCAATGTTTCTTAAGTTGCGTACTGCTGCAGCTTCTACACTAAATGTGGTGATCATCCTGATGTTATTCCCTCCTCTCTTGGTCTCTGGTCTCTTTACCAGCAGGGCTGATCTATTCTGTATTGCCACTTTCTCTTTAGCTGCATTGAGGACTTTTTCCGGGTACCCCCTTCTCATGAACCTTCTAAGCATCGTGTCTCGCTCCTGCTCATATGCCTGTTGTGTATTGCAGTTACGCCTAGCTCTGATTAGCTCCCCAAAGGGGATACTCCATTTCAGTTTTGGTGGGTGGTGGCTGTCAGAATGCAGTAAACTGTTGCCTGCGGTTGATTTTCTAAACGGTTCAGTCATGATTGTCCCATTCGTAGTTCTCACACATACATCCAAGAAATCCATCTCATTCTGATCACATCTATGGGTGAAGCGTAGGTTCACTTCATTATTTGATAACCCAGCCAGAAAACAGTCTAAATCAGTTTTGGAACCGCTCCATATCATGAAAATGTCATCTATAAACCTTGTCCAAAACACGATGTGTCTGGTGAGGTGCTCATTTTTCTCAGTCCACACAAGTTGTTCCTCCCACCATCCCATGAACATGCAGGCATAGCTCGGCGCGAAACAGCTTCCCATGGCGGTCCCAACTACCTGCTTGTACCATCTGTTTTCAAACAGAAAGAAGTTGTTTTCTAGGCAAAAGGTCAGCATGTCAATTAACATCATGGAGTGTTCGTACAAGAAAATTGACTTGTCCCTAAAGAAGTGTTTGCATGCTCCAATTCCCTCACTATGTCTTATACACGTGTACCAGGACACCACATCGATTGTGACTAGCCAAAAATCCTCCTGCCACGATATACCCTCAATTTTATTGATGAAGTCTGTGCTATCCCTGCAATAGGATGGGAGGTTGAGGATATACGGAAAAAGAAAAGCATCCAAAAACACAGACGTGTTTTCCAGGAGGCTGCCATTGGCTGACACAATGGGTCTGCCAGGAGGGTTTGTGGTGTCCTTATGAATTTTTGGCAGCATATAGAAACAAGGTGCAGTGGGTGTCTTGGTGTAAAGGAATCTGTACTCCTCCTCCCTCAAGTATTTCTGCTCTCTCCAATTTGCCAGTTTAAGATAGTAGTTGTTAATAGCCTGGTTATAAAGTTCTTTTCCTGATCTCACATAGTTTTTGGAGAGAGTAAGCTGTCTGTTCGCTTCTTTCCTGTACAGGTTAATATCCCATAGCACAATATTCCCACCCTTGTCAGTTGGTTTGATGACAAAACTCTGGTCTTTGAGTGTCCCCAGTGCTTCCCTTTGTTCTGGAGTAAGGTTATGTGCATACTTGTTTTTGGTTCTATTCCAGACCCTCATCAGGTCTTGTACCACTACCTCGTGAAAGCTGTCTAAGTTGTCTTGTGGGAGGTTAGGATTAAAAGTGGACTTGGGCTTGAAATTCGTAGACGCTGCCCCTCTTGTATCTAGGCCCAGATACCCAGCAGATCTCTCTCACTGGTCTATTCACTGATCCCTTCACCTAGTTCCGCTAGGCACGCCAAACCCTCAATATCATTCATACACAGAATTTCAGATAACTGATTATGGTTCTGCTCACTCACACCCCCCACATCAGTGTTTTTTTTCTTTTTCTGTATAAACATTTTCATCAATTTAAGTTTGCGTATGTACAAGAACACGTCAATTCTAGTCCTGCTGTAATCAAAGTTCGCTGTTGGGCAAAAAGTCAAGCCAAGTTCTAACAATGATTGTTCTGCCTGAGTCAGTTTGTGTGATGACAAATTCACCACCATAAGGTTTTGCCCACCCATCATTTCCGTTTCGTCAGCCGCGTTGTTCTCCCATGTGGCGTGTTCTTTGTGCTTGAGTCCTCCCCTCCTTGTTTTTCTCCTCCTTTTGTGATTGCGCCTCTTCCCCCTTCCAGTGGTCTGGTTCTCAGAGTCTTGTTTGTTTGTAAAAAACGATACTCCTCGAGTGATGTAAAAGGTCGGGGGTCTCTCCCAGCTAATACAGATTGATCTTCCAGATCTGAATAGCCCTCTGATCCAGATTCCGATGTCGCCAACTCCTGCTGTCTCAGGGCGCCCATCTGCTTGAATTGTCTGTTGGCTCCATCGTATTTCCTCCCGAAGGTTAATACTCTCCCATTGGCATAATCCTGCTTATCCCGGAGAAACGTGCGCTTCTTTTTTTGCTTTATTTCTTCTTCATACTTGTCCAACCCGGACTCCATTTGCCCCATCGCTGTTTTGATCTCTTCCTGGGCCTGATGTTTATCTAGCTCTTCCTTCAGTTTGTCAATTTCTTTCAGGGTTGCTTCCAGTTCTACTCCCGCGTACTTGGATAGAAGCCCCAACATGTTTTTGCAGGGCGCCGCCAACAGGACGGACCACTCCTCCAGCAGTTTTGGGTGTGGGTTCTGGTAGGTAGGTGTAATCAAGATCCGTAGCCCCCTTGGGACTCTGCCCACTTCAATATAATTATCTAGGAAGGACACCTCCCACCACCTGTTTATCTCCTTTTTCTGTAGCTTTTCATATTGCCATAACATCTGTTTCAGATTCCTGTTGGGTTGTCCCGTCGTTTCCCCTGTTACCCGATCATCCTCCAGGTGCTCCTCTTCTGTTTCACAGAACAGTGAGCGCGCCACATCCGGCCTTGCCGCTCGTTTGCTGGTATGATTGACAGGCTCCGCCGTGCCCCCTGCCTGTTTCCCCTTGCTCATACTTGCAGTTTATAAAAGTTCTCATACGGACCCAAAAGTTGTGACCCTGCCGCGTTCAAGCGTTAGTACGCGACGCGGTGCCCCTGCCAGGCAATCCACTCCCAAGTCTGTTTCAGATGTTCTCGCTGCACAGAGCACCCGAGTACATCGACAGGCCGTGCGCACCTTCCGTGCCCACCCCCTCGTCTACTACTCACCGGCTCGACACGCAGATCCGGACGCTCCCTCTCTGTTTCCTTGGTTCCACATGGTTTTGGCAGCGGGGATCAGCACAAAAGGCAGTACGGAAGGCTTCCAGCACTGCTGCTCCCTCCCCAAACGGGGTCGGTGCGACTTCCGGGTGCTGGAGCCCGGTCGTATAGGGTAGAAAAATCCTGTGAGACACAATCATCCACAAGAAAAGAGTCGCACTCCAGGATCACTTTAAGGGTCAAAGTGTATTTCAAAGGGGGGGCGTGGCTAAGGAGCCGTTGATGGCGGACGCGTGAGCTGAGAACTCCGCGCCAGCCCGGCTAATTATCCTGATTTTTGTTGTCTCCACCCGTGCCTGGGGGTGAGCTCCCGCAGGCCAGACCCACCAGAGGTGCTGGGGGCCCGGACCCCACCTTTTTGCGGACCCAGCTCCGAGCCGGGAGTAGTAGCGGAACAACGTGGGGCTGGTGAGGCTGCCGCAAGATGGCGGCCTGATGAACTTACATAGCAGCAAGGCGAGCGGCGGCCTGTGGCATATACTGGTAATCGCTCACGGGGGTCGAGCTGCGATCGCTGGAGCCGCACGCTGCTTGATGCACTGTTGATGACCCAGAGCCCTGGTGGGGGTAATCATAGCGGCTGACCGAAGGCCAGCGGTCGGTCTGTTGACTTCCACCAAGAGAGCCGTTCCTGCGTGGGAGGAGCCGAAGACCCAGGGAGCAGTCTGCGCTACGAGAGAAGAAGTAGCTCCCTCCGCACACTGTTCGGGGGAGGCCGGGAGATCTGGCTGCCCGTGGCGGCCCTGGGAACTGGACTTTTGATCCTGGCAGCGGCTACAACAGGGGGCCGGATGAGCGGCTAGCACGGCCGGTGAGGCCAAATCATCCCGAAGCCCGTGCCGGTGATAGGGGACAAGACGGGCAGAGACTGGCGGGATCGACAGAAGGCGAAGGCCAGGAGGGGTGAGACTGCGCGGGGGCAGACCCGCCGGGCCCTCCTCTGTCCCCCTCACTGGAGACCTGCAGCAGTGGCCGGCGGCACCGCGAGTTGAGCGAGGGGGCGCCCGGGCCTGCAGTAACAACGCCCCCTGTTCGACCGGACTGGATGGGCAGCCCGGAGCCTGGTGAACTGAGATGGCGCTTACACTCCCCTTGACACACTAAGGAGCGAACACTCTCCGACGCTGGGGCCCCCCTGGTCCCAATGAACACCGCTGACCTGCCCCCTGCGCGACGCCGCTTCAAACAGTCTTGACACCATCCTCCAGCAATCATCTGGATATCCCCGGCTCCTCCATAGGCCACAGACCCCTTGAAGCCCACCTGACCTGAGGCCTGGGCTCAGCTGGGTTGTAGATTGGGGAAGGAAGAAACGGTTGGCGGTGTTGGAGACCCCCCGAAGGTACAGCGTGACCTGCCCCGGATGCTGTAAACACAAGACGATCTTGACGAATGCGCCTGGCGGCTGGACAAGCAGTTGCGGGCCGGGGCCAACGATAAGGAGGCACTCATCAGAATAACCCAACAACAGTAGAGAGGACCTTGCCTGCACGCTGGAGTGGAGTGGGGCAGAGACGCAGGCGGTAGCTCCCAGACCGCGCAGGGAAGCGCGCACTAGATCAGCAACCAGAGAACGGACTGTACTGGCGATGGGGAAGCCTTAGGGGAGACTGACGGGACCCCCCCGGAGCAGGACGATAGCGCGCCGGACCTAGCGCTAAAAGACTCGGGAGGTGAGTTGCCGGAGGTGCCTGTGCACCAACAATTGACTAAAAGTTTGGAGGCCATCGCCGACACCAAGGCGACATTGCATCAAGACATCAGCACAGTTGCAGTAGGCCTTGGCCTGTTAAGGGCGGAACACGCCAAATTGCCAGACAGAGTGAAACAAACCGAATCGACACTGGGTGTTCTTGCCCCGGCGCAGCAGGCTTTGTCTGAGCAGGTCGGCGACCTATCCAGCAGGGTCACCGTACTGGAACGACGAGCAGAAGATGCAGAGGGACGAAATCGGAGGAACAATGTGAGGGTACTGGGCCTACCGGAAGGCGTGGAAGGCCGAGACATGGTCAATTATATGGAAACATGGCTCCGTGAGGTGGTGGTGCCAGAGGGACTATCCCAGTTCTACACCCTCTAGAGGGCCCATCGAGTGCCCGCTAGTCCACCAGCACCGGGAAGGCCGCCGCGCCCTGTGGTGGCCAGATTGCTCCACTTCCGGGACAGAGATCTACTGTTACAGAGAGCACGCTCAGAGGGGCCGTACACTGTTGAGAACAATAAGGTGTCCCTGTTCCCTGATTATACTCTTGAGGTTCAGAGATGACGGACCTCGTTCCTTGAAGTTAAGAAGGCCCTGCGTGAGGAGGGGATCCAGTACTCCCTGATGTTCCCGGCCCGCCTCAAGATCGTGCTTGAGGAAAAATCACACTTTTGCGAAGACCCCAGATCTGCCTGGGAATGGATCGAGACCTATAAAACGGAAGGCCAGCATGCACATCGGGGAGAGAAACAAGCGATTGGGGTCAGAGACCCTGGGAAGAGGCCAAGACGACGCCAACGGCGGAGGACTGCCAAGAGGCCAAGCCCGTCACGAACAGCGACGGAGAGAGCAGAAGCACTACAGGCAGTCGCAGAACTGATGCAAAGTGCTCGGGGTCGAAACGAGGATCAGACGGTTCAGATTCGGACACACCTCACAGCGTCAGTACAAGTTTACCAGTTGTGACTCCTCAAACAGCCGATGGGATTGTATGATTTATGCCTGGGGATCCCTGTCTCTCCACTATATCCTTTTCTCTCCCGCTCTGTTGGGTGGGTGGGCCATGCCCTTGAGTAGTCTCACTCACACTTGATCTTTCTTCCATACAGTGGAACTGTGTACAGTGGAGGTGAGGTAGGTGGCCGGGGGACGCCCCTGGGCACGGGGTGGATCGACCAACTTAGGCTGAGGCGCCCAATATGTTTGTTTATATCTTGTTGAGCATTAGTTGAGATAGTCACGCTCCCCTGTAGGTCCTCGCGCTAGCAGCTTTGGGCCTTAAATACTTACTGTAGTTTAGTATCATGCAATCTTTTTGCGAGTTTGGGCAGCTGACCGTTGTCAGTCCACTTGTGGGTAGGGGAGTTGAATTGTTGGGTTTGTTGTCACATACCAGGAGGTCTGCAATGCCTTTTCTAGCTGACGCTCGGGGGGGGGCACGGGGGGAGGCGAGGATGTGCTGATTGATGACACACACTATTAGTCAGGCTGAGGAGTTTAGACTCCTCACTTGGAATGTTCGAGGTATGGGCTCACCCTCCAAACGTTACAGTATCCAAAACTACATCAGACGCAGGGGAGCACATGTGGTAATGTTGCAGGAGACCCACCTAACGGAAACGGAGGTGACTAGATTGCGACGAAGGTGGAGAGGGCAACTATACGCAACTACTTACTCTGCCTTTGCGAGGGGGGTATTGGTGTGGATCAGGGCAGGGGTCCCCTTTCAACTCTCCCGGAAAATCATAGACCCGGACGGGAGGTTTGTGGTGCTCAAGGGTAGGTTGAAGGGTAGGGAATTAACATTGGGAAGTATATATGCGCCAAACCACGAACAGGTTCCCTTCCTGGACCGGCTTTCAGGGACTCTAGCAGGGATGGCACACGAAGATCTAATACTGGGTGGGGACTATAACTGTGTGTATGACATCGAATGGGATAGATCCACTCCCCCGCTACGGGGTACACTCGCTGCTGCAACAGCCAAGGGATTTAGGAACTGGGCCACGGGGTGGGACTTGTTAGACGTCTGGAGACTTCACAATACACAGCGGAAAGAATACTCCTTCTACTCCCATCTATATGATTTACATACACGGCTGGATATGTTCCTCTGCTCTGACAACCTGGCCCCAATGCTGCCTGGGGCTGAATACCTGGGAAGATCTTTGTCTGACCATAGTCCCTTACTGTTACGATTTGCACCTACCCCTGAGAGAGCCCCAATTCCTACGTGGAGACTGGACCCGGCCCTGTTGGAGGACGGAGGTTTTCAGCAACTCCTCTCTGCGGCCCTAGCCACCTACTTCGCTGAGAACCAAGATACAGCTAGCTCCCCCCTAGTGGAGTGGGATGCATTTAAAGTGGTAACCAGGGAGCAATGCCTGGGACAAGTGGTGGGGGCTAGACGAGAGATTGCCCGAGAGCTAGAAGAATTGGAAGCCCAAATCCTGATATTGGGCAGGGAGATAGAGAGAGGGGCAGAGGTACAAGGCAAATTAGCAGACGTAAAGAGCCTTTACAACTCCACGTGGGATAGGTTACGGGCACTGGATTATCGGGCTTACCAAGTAAAGCAACATGAGGAGGGGAGCAGGGCAGGGCGGCTGTTGGCCTGGTTGATTAGACCGGAAGGTCGGGGAACCCCAATCCCTAGTGTCACAGATGTGGATGGACAGGTTCTCTGTTCCCCAGGAGCCATTAATGAAGCGTTCCGCAAATACTACGAGACACTTTATGGGCCACCGGGAGTTAACCAGGGAGACACACTTCGGACTTATTTAAACGGGCTACGGGTACAGGGTCTAGATCGAGATTCACGGGACTCGCTGGCATTACCAGTTAAAACAATAGAAATTAGGGCAGCCATTAAGGAAATGGCGCGAGGGAAAACACCTGGGCCTGATGGCCTCCCGGCCGAATTTTATGTGGCCTTTGTAGATATTTTAGCTCCGAGATTGGAGAGAATGTACGCAGTCGCACTTCAGGAGAAGCAACTGCCGCCCTCCCTTAGGTAGGCGCTGGTGATTCCCCTACCAAAGACTAAAAAAGTACATGCAGGAGTGACGGAATACCGGCCTTTGGCAATGCTAAACATGGACTTCAAGATTTTAAGCAAAGCATTGACATCCAGGCTCCTACCGCATATGCAGCGACCAAAGCGGTTTTATCCCTGCACGCTCCACGTCCAACAATCTGAGGAGACTATACAGTGTCCTGTTCCATAGAGACTTGGGGAACTACTTCGAAGCGGTGGTAGTGGCAGTAGACCTGGAAAAGGCCTTTGATTCCCTTCCTGGGACTTCCTATTAGCAGTAATGGAAAGGATGCAGATGGGAGCCCGGTGGTTAAATTGGGTCCGCCTTTTATATGAAAACCCTAGAGCTCGAGTGCGCATAGGCAATGTGGTGTCAGCCTCTTATTCCATCAATAGAGGAACCCGACAGGGATGTCCCCTATCACCCTTGCTGTTTGCTTTAGCAATGGAACCTTTGGCGGAACGGTTTAGACAGGAAGGTGAGGGGCTGGGGTTGACTCTTGACGGGACCCGTCATATAAATCGCTTTATGCAGACGCCGTACTAATCTATCTTAGAGACGGGGTCCGCGAGATCCGACTGGTACTGCGCATCCTGGAGGAATTTGCCGAGCTTTCGGGACTACGTATTAATAAGAAAAGACCTGCGTGTTCCCACTGCGTCCTGCCCCAGATAGGCCGCTGACCCTGGAGAGGTGTGGTGCAGCGGCCAGGGCAGCTGACTTCGGAGCACAGGGTTCACGGTTCGATCCCCGGCTCCGGCGGCAGCTCAGCTCAGCACCATGTGACTCTGGGCAATAGCTCACTTAATTTCCACTACGGCCCCCAGCGCCTTGAGACCCGTAAGGGTGAGTAGCTGCGCTATACAAAAATGGACTTACCCTCCCGCCAGACCTGGAATGGGCATCTACCTCCTTTAAGTACCTAGGGATTCAGATTTATCATACTCAGATGGGCCTTTTCAAGGGCAACCTGGGTAGCGCCCTGAGAGCCCTGCGGGCGAATGTGGCCTTTTGGCGCAGGCTCAAGCTGCCAGCTATGGCCAGGGTGGCACTGTCCAAAATGGTGATGCTACCGCGACTCCTTTACTATTTTGTAAACCTACCGGTGGTGATCCCAAAAAGTTGGTTCAAAACTCTGGATGCGATTCTGAGGGACCTGGTGTGGGACGGCGGACGCAATAGAGTTTCCCTGCAGACTTTGCGACTCCCGCTTGCGGGAAGTGGATTGGGAGCCCCCGATTTCGAAGCCTACTACTTGGCAGCACAGCTCCAGTGGCTGGCCAGGTGGCTTGATGGGAGTGGTTTGGATACCCTGCCGCTGCCAGCTGGTTCCGCACAAGCGGTTTTGCTTCCTAGGATGCTTAACCGTCACCAGAGAATCAAGCACATGGGAACATTACTTTCGGTACCAATGAAGTGCTGGCACAGATGCACGGCACGGTCCAAAGACGCGCCACTCTATGCATCAAACATTCCCCTTGCGGGGTCCCCACAGGTAGGAATGGGTCCCCCCCCTTCCTCAGAGACAGCTGTTGGGCTGGGAAGACGCGGGAATACAGACGGTGGGAGACTGTTACCGTGACGGTGAACTACTCCCGATGGAAGAATTTCTGGAATACCACGCGTTGCCGCCAGGACTGTACCTAAACTACCATAAGATACGGGGAGCTCTGGTGGAACTGTGGGGGCCTGATGTGAAAGAACCAGTCACCCATGCGACTCTCCAGGCCATGGTACCGCTGGGTTCGGCAGGACATCTGGTGAAGTGGCTTTATCAGGCAATAATGGAAACCACATTTCGGCCACTGCCTCGCCTGCAAGAAAGATGGGAGAGGACCTTAAATAGGCAGCTCACCGAGAAAGAGTGGAAGAGAGTCTTAGGCAGTCCAAAAAAGGTGTTCCGGAATGCAGCTTTTAAGCTCATACAATTTAATATGCTCCATAGAACCTATCTCACCCCACACCGGTTGAACGTGGTATACGGGAATGACACCCAAGCCTGCGCCAGATGTTCGCAAGGGGATGCTGACTTTGACCACATGGTTTGGGCCTGCCCCGAACTCAGCGGCTACTGGCCAAAGATCGTAGACACACTTAAGAAAATTCTATCTCGGAACCTGACGTGCTCTCCGGAGGTTTGCCTTCTGGGCCTCTTCCCGAGACCCAAAGCCAAAAGACTTGGTCATAGATTTATAGATTTGGCTTTCCTCTTAGCCAAGAGGAGACTAGCTCTCAGATGGAAGGCGAAGCAACTCCCCCTAGTGGTACATTGGGAACATGATGTCTCCTGCTGGGCTAGAGCAGAGGAGAAGGCTTTGATTAAGGAGGATAGGGTCACGAAGCGGCGTAAACCACTGGCAGAGCCCTGGGCGGATATAGTGAGAGCGTGGGACACACAGCACTTACCTGAACTGACCTCGCACATTACCTCAACTGACTCTGAAGGACTGGAATAGGTGCACACACCTCAGGGTTGGGTAACGGTTGCGGACAAACACGGATGACAGGATTCTCGGGGAGTGGGAGGGGCCTGGCCTTTATGCACCAGGCCACGACTGAGACGCACACTCACACTGACCACAGACCAGATAAAGCCCTTGCTGGTTTAAAGACCTGCGGACCCGGTCTCCCTTCTGCCCCTCCTCCCCCTCCCCCCCAGGGCACCCCCCGACCTCCAAGTAGCGATGATCAACCAATAGCAGATCTCTGGGCTAATTGCAGACCCCTGGTGGTTTTTCATTAGTTGTAGTTACATGTTTTGTTTTATTTTTGAGGGAAGATAAGGAATTTGTTCCTTTGGTTTTCTCTATTTTTTATATGCTTCTAATTTCCACTGTTCAATCATTGACCGACTTGCCTATATAGCAGATTTATGTTGTTTTCCATGCTTACACATCCTGGACAGACAATATTGACAAAAAGCCCAACCACTCCCTAGCGACTATTCTGCCATAGTGAGGGACTATTTTATCACTCGGCTAACGCCGGAAGGGATAGCCGGTTAGGAGATAATTAGCTTCGGAACAGAAACTGAGATGATATCACCTGTTCGGTCCCAGAAAAGCATGAATAATGTACTGTGAAACGCAACTGACAGGAACTATATGTAATGTGTTGCTCTTACTATGGATGTCTAACTGCGTTGAGTGTTTTTCTTGATCATTATATAAATGCCAATAAAAAAGATTTGCAAAAAAAAAAGTGTATTTCAAAGGCAACGCGTTTCTACCGCAACGGTCTTCTTCACAAGCCTCATGATCACCGTTCCCCACCACCATATGTAGTGCTCATTAATCAACATAAAGGACGGACTGACGATGTCGGTTTACAAGTATAAACATAGACAACAGACTGAGTTTTCATGTTACAGTGACTTTTCCAAACACCTTGTGATGTCGGTAATGCTCAAAGGTGAGGAGTAGGGGCTTCATACATGATCTACAATGAATTAATTTCGTGAATTTCATCTAAATATGACATGTTTAAAACATTGCAAAATTTACACCAAAAATTATTATAAAATATTTGTATCAATTAACAAGTGTCATAACAAATTCTGAAATGTGTCTTGCCACTGAGTATAATCAATCATTATTTTTTATTGCACACTTGTTCATTTACTCTCTACTTGAGAGGTAAAGAAATGCTCCCTAAGTATAGTTTTTGCAAGGTCAGACTATAATCAAAGATACAAATAAAGAATTTCTTGATTGCTTGTTTACCTCTGCCATACGGAACATTATATTCTTTGTTGTTAATGCTGTTTTTGAAAGCATTGTTTTTGGTGCATGATTAGAAGCCCTTCTTACTCTTTAATCAATTTTTGTCTTTTTCAGTCTATAAATTGCTTCAAACTAAATAATTAATCAAGGATCTCACCTTTCTAAAAGTGAATTATGGAAATTCATTTAAGGCATCACTTATGACATTGCCACTTTTGAGAATATTTCAGTTTTTCTAAAAAATTCATGGAGTCTACTGGTGTATGTGGTGATAAATCTAATGATCAGTACTGAAGCTGTGTTCTTTTGGTATAATATAATAACTTAGTTTGTGGGGTGCTGTCTGTCCTATGTAAAGCTTTATTCAGTACCTTCAGGATATCCTGTGAAACATTATAACGTTTCTTGTTTATGTATGTCTGAATCTTCTGTAGTACTACAATTCCATTCCTATTTGGATTTCCACTCTAAAAATAAAACCCCATAAGAAATAATGTTAAATTAAATTATTAATATTAAAAGATATGTACAAATAGTACTTATTTATTATTTCATTATAAAATATTATTAGGTTATTAAAAAGATGGCAAAATATATTTAGACTTTCTGTGATATTTTTAAGTTCATGCAGATCCATCAAGAAGGTGGGGCAGTTAAAAAGGAGGGGGAGAAAAATGTCCATTTGTTAACCGCTTAACCGTGGCGGCAATTCCGCCGCGGTGCGGCGGTTTAATTGAGTGGGCGGGGCCACGTCGGCCAACGGACGTGCGCAGCACTACGGAGGTAGTGCTCGCGACGGCCGTTGGCCGACGGGCGCATCGAAGGAGTTAATGACATTAGCATTGTGTAACGAAGCTGCACAAAATTTGGCAGGTCCTTGGAAGGATTGCTTTGCTATTGCTAACCAGGTCAGTAAAACTTTCTTTGCTTATACATTTTGTGCTATTTGATGAATCTGCATCAAATGCATCAAATTTGGCAGACAGTTATCAAGCTGCGATATAGTGGCACCCCGATGTTCTGACTACAATGCATTGACTCCTGATGTAGTGGCCTGTGAAGTAGTAAAATACAGTTGTTCTGAGCCATTTGTGGATTCTCTCAAGAGTCAATCTTGGCTTCCATTCAATCTGTAGATGGAGCCTTACAGAAACTTGATGAAGAAGAAAGATATCACTATTCACCAGAGTTCTGATTTCACTCGTGTATACCTGACAGACTTCCTAATACTCAACACGAAAAAGACTGAATTCCTTCTTCTAGAAATTCAACCTGGCCTAGTTGAACTATCTCCAAATGAGTGGCTTCATTCCCACACTTGTCCACAAAGTCAAGTCTCTCTTTTTTTCATTTAAGCTCTCCTCTCTTTGAAAGGCTGAATCAGTGGTACTGTAAAATCAGCAAGATTCATTTTTCAATTTCTAGACGGGCTAAAGGTTGTCTTGCAATCAAATGAGTTCCATTTAGTAATCCATGCTCTTGTAGAATACCAAAATTAAGTTATAAATAAATCTAACATTATTGTGCCTGGTGCTAAGGAAACTACATTGGCTACCTTTGGAGACAAGAATCAACTTGAAGGTTGCCTGCTTTATCTTCACAGCTCTGCAACTAAAACAGTCACTCCATCCTCAAGGTCTATGTGACATGAAAAGCCCTCAGAAACACAGATTTTATAAAAAGGTAAACAAAGGGATTCTAATCTTATGTTGCCCTGCCCCATTCTTTTGCAAGGGTTTCTCCATCATCCCGGAAGTATCTCCCAGATGGCTTAAGGTGACAGGGTCTCCACTCTCTCCTTTTGATACCAGCTGTTTGATAGTTATAGGGCCCTGTCACCACCGGTTCTTTTGACATGCTTGTTTTTGTCTTGTCTTTTATAGTATTATCTTCCATTCCCGCACCTGTCTTCCTCCTTATAATTTAATGTAATATTGCAATTGAGACTCATGTCACTACTGTAAATCACACTATGCCTCAAGAGGTATAATCATTTATAAATAAATATGAGGGAGAGGCATTATAATCTAGGCTGATATAAAAATAAATGATACATTTGACTGTGTTACTGTGAATGTAAATAAAAATTACAATCGGAAACATTTTAAAAAAATACCAAAAATGGGGTATGCATGAGGCCATTTCAAGAAATGTTTAAAAAAAAAGGCACAATGCTAGGGTAGAAGGAAAATAGGTACATTGACTGAACTGCCTAAGACCACTCCAATTAAATGGCAAGTTCAGAAACAAATTGGCCTTTTGCACGTACCAGCATGGTTTTCAAAATTGGAACAGATTACCTTTTATTTATTAACTTTATAAGAAACAAGTACTTTCTTGACCTGCAGCTGTCTCTCTCTTAAAAAGAATGTTGGCATTTGAAACTAACTGTATGATGCCTACATTTGTGTCTGATAAGAGGTGATGAAATATTAGCAAACATGGTTTCCGTGGTAGGTAGATTTGTAGCTATTGATCATATAGGTTTATATAATGCCATTGTACTTTAATGAATTATCTTGAAACCATTTTAAGCAGATAATATTTCTATGACTTAAATTGCATCTTATTGTACTAAGTAAATTTGTATTTTTTTTTATTCAGAACTGTGGATCTTGTGCCAGTGGACCAGTACAGTAGTGTTCACACTGTAAATTTGGAGCACAATAACCTCACTTCTTTCAGTGGTTTAATTTACCTGCCTAATATCAAGGTGAGTTCAGTGTTATTTCTTTTTAGGTCTGGACAGCTTTTAGTTGTCTGTTGTCAAAGTCCTATTTTAAACCATACCAGTTCAGTGGGTCATTGCTTATTTTTGGTGGTTGTCTTTTCAATCACATGTACTTGCTTGTTATTTCATGACTTTCTTTCATATTTTTGCATTTGTCCCTCACCTCGCGCATCGCTTTTTTTTAATCATCCCTTTGTTTGGATTACTTATATCCTTATGAAGCTCCACATTAAGGAAGTACTTTTTTCTTTTTTTCTTCCACACAGCATGGGAAAGTATGTGTTTTCATGCTCTCCGCTAAGCTTGTCTGTTGTATCCTTCACCCCTCCCCGTACTACTCAGCCTTTTCTGCATTTAAAAGCTTTTTCGTTTCTTTTGCACCCTTACCTGTACCTGGTGCTTCCCCCACTTGGTAACATTTACTTGCTGTCCCTCACTCAACCCACCCGCTCAACTGTTGCTCCCTCAACCTTCTCCATTTTTCTCTTTTTAAAAATAAAAATAAAAACTCACATTTTTGGGAGGCCTGGCAGCTAAAATGTTCTGCAACACAAAAAATTGATGGACTCAATGTTGAACATTGACAAACATTCACCCTCAGTCACAGATCTGTGTTTATTCCATTGTTATTTTGCTTGCCACGCCATTCTAGTTTAGACCCAGCCATATGCAAATCAGCTTTGACCCTGCTCCCCATGGGAACACTCCAGCCGTAACTGCCAGGCCAGGTCCTCCCTGGACCGGAAAACAAGCATCCTAGGACCGGGTTCGGGGTATCACCCCCTCATCAGCCAGGCTATCTTGAAAGCGGTGCCATTGAGAGCAAGGGGCCCACGTCTGGGCATACCCTTCCCTCTTAGGGTGAAAATGCAACACAAAAAGATGATGGACGGAATGTTGAACATTGTCAAACATCCACCCCCAGTCACAGATCTGGATTTAATCCATTGTTATTTAGCTCGCCACGCCATTCCAGTTTGGACCCAGCCATATACCAATCAGCCTTGAAGTAAGGATTTGGTGGGTGTTACCAAGGTTCACACTCAATTAGTCAAAACCCCTAATCTGTTGAAGCACAAACCACATCGGTGGTTTCACCCAGATACCACCCAAAACAGGATTCTGGTGCTTGGTGAGTGGTTCTGTGCTTTACTTTATTGTGTTTGTTTTTCAGAGGGTAAATACATTCCTCAATAGTTTTCTTGCATCATAAAAACAGCAGAATGTCTAATTTTGATTTTCCAAGAGATCTTTTTAAGTTTTAGATCAATGTGAAAAACAGGAAAATAGCCGACACGTGTTTCGCCCAAAGGCCAGCAGGCCAGGGCTTTCTCAAGGCTGATTAGAATATACAGGGATCACAAATAGTGGTAGTGTAGAACAGATAGAAAAAAGCGGCGGAGAGAAACCACAGAAAACACAATACCACATTGATGACAATTCGAAACACAGAGTTATCGAATTAAAGATAAGTGCAGGATAGAAAAGAAGTAAAAGAAAAATTGGCATATGTGTAGAAAAGGGAGAAACAACGAAGTGTATTAAAATGAAATAAGAAGAATTAAGTGCATGTAGTTAGAGAACAGATAGATTCAACCAGGTACCCAAAGCCAACAATAGGATTGGTGAAGAATAATAATATAGAGAGGAAAAAAATAAAGTAGAATACAAACGAATTAGATTAACATCAAGATATTCAATTATTGACAAATCATAACTGGGTGCGCCTTAACAAAATTCAAGGTTACGTGTACAATTTGAATCATAGATAAGTTACTCATCAGTTGCTTAATACACGTTGGTTTGAATTAAAACAAACAAAATACTTAATTTTGTACAATTTGCCGATATAATCAGTAATCATGCCAGTCAAACATAAAGTATGACACATTATACAACCTGATTTTGAAATGTGGCGCTGTATATACTCAAAAACTATATAATTGTCAAAATTAGTATTATAAGCAAAAGATACTGTCTTGAACACACTGATAGTTAATATTAACTATAGATAAGTTGATAGGGCTAAGCATAATTTAGAATAGTCGAATTCAACTTATCAGATCAATGTATTTAAATTGTGGCTTGTTTGTTGCCTAAAAAAGTATGAGCTTGAAAATGAAAAAAGGCATGGAGGAACAACCAACAGGGTGAAGAAAAAATAGAAAGGTTGGCCAAAGAGTTCTGCTCGATTCATTAAATATAATGGAATATAACGCATTAGTGTGGGCGCAGGCTAAAGACTCTGTCTTACATGGTCAGAGATGATATATAAGGCTGCAGAAAAACAAATAAAAAAACGCGAGCAAAAAACTAGAAAAATGCGGTGGAGGAAAGGCCTCTAGAACAGGAGGCAGTTGATTACAAAATGCATCGCGTTCTACACATCGAGGGTCGTAGAAAGTTGCCCTGGGGACAACGGCAAATAAATTAAGCCTGAAAAGCAACAGAAAAGCCATACAGCACATGAAGTGTATGATAAACTGGAGGCAGGTGAGAAGCACAGATAGGAAACATACAATGATATGGGCAAGGGCTAGAGACTGTATTAAACACAGTCAAAAACGGTAACCGTGGCTATGTTAAAAAAATCTGAAAAAACGAGCTCAAAACTAAAGTAACGTGATAAGAGAATTATCTCAAAGACATTCAAGGCTATTTAGTGCTTCCGGTCAATCAATCTTGTAGCCAACAGACCGCAACGAACGCAGTACTTCATAGACGTTTTACCGCCCGACTTCTTTGGGATTTCCCTGTAAGTATTATCTCACATACTTTCCCTAAACCCCTCGGTCCAGGTGTGGGGAGGGGGTTTTCTTTCTGTATTTTGCTTTTGAGATAATTCTCTTATCACGTTACTTTAGTTTTGAGCTCGTTTTTTCAGATTTTTTTAACATAGCCACGGTTACCGTTTTTTACTGTGTTTAATACAGTCTCTAGCCCTTGCCCGTATCATTGTATGTTTCCTATCTGTGCTTCTCACCTGCCTCCAGTTTATCATACACTTCATGTGATGTATGGCTTTTCTGTTGCTTTTCAGGCTTAATTTATTTGCCGTTGTCCCCAGGGCAACTTTCTACGACCCTCGATGTGTAGAACGCGATGCATTTTGTAATCAACTGCCTCCTGTTTTAGAGGCCTTTCCTCCACCGCATTTTTCTAGTTTTTTGCTCGCGTTTTTTTATTTGTTTTGTTTTTCTGCAGCCTTATATATCATCTCTGACCATGTAAGACAGAGGGGCCGATTCCGATTCGTGTCGGTAATTTCTCCGACCGAGCCGGCCTCGGAGAGATTTCCGACCGAATCGGACCCGTGCAGTCCGACCGAACGAGTCCGATGCATTCGTATGCCACCGGACACGAGTCGGTCGGACTCCCATTGAACTCAATGGGAGCCGGTCGTACAACGCGTACGCGGGCTCCCATTGCCTCAATGGGTGCGAGGCAGACAAGGGCGCCTCCTACAGCGAGTACGCCGCAAGCGCTTCGCGGCGTACACGCACAGGTAGGGGGGACCCATGGGTCCCCCTGTGTGCGCCTCGCACGGGTACGCGTACAGGGGGGTCGGACACGGACCCCCAAAGTACGGCTCCGACAGCGAGTTCGAGTCGGACGGCGCGAGTCGGTCGGAGCGGTCGAGGTGCGCATCGTACTTACCCGGCCGGAAAACGTCTCCATTGCGCGGTGCGAATCGGGTCCGAGCGAGTCGGTCGGAGCGGTACGATCCGGGAACCAGTCGGTCGGAGCGGTCGGGTCGCCCGGATGAGTCGGTCGGCGAATACGCATCGTACTCGTTCGCCCGGACGCGCGTACGACTCGGTCGGAAAATAGGGCTCCGGATCGGATCCGGTAAAACCGAATCCGATTCGGAGCACTACCGGCCGAGATCGGAATCGGCCCCAGAGTCTTTAGCCTGCGCCCACACTAATGCGTTATATTCCATTATATTTAATGAATCGAGCAGAACTCTTTGGCCAACCTTTCTATTTTTTCTTCACCCTGTTGGTTGTTCCTCCATGCCTTTTTTCATTTTCAATCTCATACTTTTTTAGGCAACAAACAAGCCACAATTGAAATACATTGATCTGGTAAGTTGAATTCGACTATTCTAAATTATGCTTAGCCCTATCAACTTATCTATAGTTAATATTAACTATCAGTGTGTTCAAGACAGTATCTTTTGCTTATAATACTAATTTTGAAAATTATATAGTTTTTGAGTATATACAGCGCCACATTTCAACATCAGGTTGTATAATGTGTCATACTTTGTTTGACTGGCATGATTACTGATTATATCGGCAAATTGTACAAAATTAAGTATTTTGTTTGTTTTAATTCAAACCAACGTGTATTAAGCAACTGATGAGTAACTTATCTATGATTCAAATTGTACACGTAACCTTGAATTTTGTTAAGGCGCACCCAGTTATGATTTGTCAATAATTGAATATCTTGATGTTAATCTAATTCGTTTGTATTCTACTTAATTTTTTTCCTCTCTATATTATTATTCTTCACCAATCCTATTGTTGGCTTTGGGTACCTGGTTGAATCTATCTGTTCTCTAACTACATGCACTTATTTCTTCTTATTTCATTTTAATACACTTCGTTGTTTCTCCATTTTCTACACATATGCCAATTTTTCTTTTACTTCTTTTCTATCCTGCACTTATCTTTTCTTCGATAACTCTGTGTTTCGAATTGTCATCAATGTGGTATTGTGTTTTCTGTGGTTTCTCTCCGCCGCTTTTTTCTATCTGTTCTACACTACCACTATTTGTGATCCCTGTATATTCTAATCAGCCTTGAGAAAGCCCTGGCCTGCTGGCCTTTGGGCGAAACACGTGTCGGCTGTTTTCCTGTTTTTCACATTGATCTAAAAATTAAAAAGATCTCTTGAAAAATCAAAATTAGACATTCTGCTGTTTTTATGATGCAAGAAAACTATTGAGGAATGTATTTACCCTCTGAAAAACAAACACAATAAAGTAAAGCACAGAACCACTCACCAAGCACCAGAACCAATCAGCCTTGACCCTGCTCCCCATGGGAACAGTCTAGCCCAAACTGCCAGGCCAGGTCCTCCCTAGACCGGAAAACAAGCATCTTGGGACCGGTTTTGGGGTTTCACCCCTCATTAGCCAGGCTAGCTTTAAACCGGTGGCGTAGCAAGCAAGGGACCCACATCTGGGCGTACCCTTCCCACTTAGGATGAAAATCATTTTGTTGTGTTGCTATGCTAGCTAAAAGGTTCTGCCAAGCAGATCCTTCCAAAAAAATGGGCTTTTGGCACTATTTTTCAAACAGCTCTAAAATGGCTGCCACAGCGTCATTACGCATAGGTGCACATGGAGGAAGATCCGTGCATATCTGTCTTCATAATATGATTTGTTGTGATAATGCATTAGGCCAGAAGAGTTTGGGAGAGCCCCAATGGATATTCTGGCAGCTGTTTTTGATATTCTACCTGTTTTAACCAAGGCGAGAAATACAAAAATCTATTTTTCTTTTTGGGTAACATGTCCAGTTTGCAAACCCAAATTGTGAATGTAAAGAGAATATCTGAAATGCTTTTTTCTCCCTTTGACTGTTTTTAAGTTTGCAATTTAGCAGGGCCTGCTCACAAATAGCACAAAAAAAATGCAGATTTAACTCCTCCCTTTTGAGGCAGTGGAACTAATTTTGGAGCCACAAACTCCTGGTTTGAGAATCGCGCTCCTTCCCACCCCATCAAAAATGGCGACCTGAAAAAGGCCTGCCTAATAATTTGCTTACCCCGGACCAGAAGAGAAGAGGGATCAATAACCCCCTACCTAGGGACAGGGGAGCATAGCCTCTGTGGCGGAGGACCGTTTGCCAGCTTCCCGCCTTGGCCAAGGGACAGATAGCAATGTCTATATGCGCCTTCCTCCTGCACGTCCACTGTGATACAGAGAAGCTAGATTAAAACAAAAGCTATAGAGGGGTCTGCTGTCCTCCTCCTAGATGACTTAAAAAATAAACCACATAGTCACCACAAACAATTGCTTTTTGCTGTTAACTGACAGTGCAAATACAGCCTTCTTTATAATATTTATTAATTTAAGGGACATCTAGATGTTGAACGTTGTACTGCAGCCTTCATTCTTCACTTACTGTCTTTCAGAGTATATATGGCTATTGAGTGTAATTGCCGCCACCTTTATGATTGCTAAGGTAACATGGCAACGGAAATGACACATTTAATGCCATCACTGGTGACATTATATATCAAGTCACCATTCACATCAGCGATGAGATCATGAAGAAGTCAATTATCGCTCTTTTGCGTAGAGTGGTGATACAGACTAGTTGTCAAATACATCCATTGCAAAGAAAGCCTTAAATGTGCAATTAATGCATATAGGAACATGATTGCTAGTCAGTATAAATACAGCAGTGTTTATTATCAATATGCCCAGTAGATATCAGTGATGGCATCGGAAACAACTTCGCTGGTTACATTACATATTGCATCACTATTTACAGAATTGATGAAGTCATTAAAGCCACAGTGCTCTATTCCACATTTATTTGTTCACAGTGGAAATACAGCCTTCTTTTTATATGCGCCCATAACAGGGATAGCCAGATGTTGAATGTTGTACTACAATCGTAATCTTCATGTTTTGAGAATGTATCTTTCTAGTGAGTGTAATTGCAAAGGGCGCTATTATCTACATAGACAGATGACACCAGAAATCATATCACTGATCTCCATGTTCACATGCTGCTTACCTTGGTGAGGCATACACTCACCCGGTTAGGTTTGACAGCTCCCTTCTGATTTGCCTGAATGGATTCACTGCCAAGTTGGCAACCTAGCAGCTGGAGGATGGGACATGATGTCTTCTAAGAATGTTAAGGGGTTGCTTGGCTCATCTCTCAACCTTTCACCTCATATAACCCTCGAGGCCTACTGGGTCAGAGCACAATAGTAGCTGTGGTCATCATTTTCATAGTCTTTATAGTTGCCCTGTTTCTCTATTAGAACATTGGAATGTTGAGAGCTCCTTTGAAAACAATGGAGTGCTCCGGGCTTCTAATGGCCGGTAGAAGCCTTGAGAATCAACATTCCAAATGTTTGATCACAGCAACAGCTGTGAACAAAGGCCTCAACGGAGCCCGAGGGGATTTCAACCCCCTCAGACTCCATGAGGCCTTTGTTTTACAAATGAGAACATTCTGCCCTCTGGGGGCGGAATGTTCTAATAGCCTTAGAGCCCTCTGTAGGGGGCTTTACCAGCCATTAAAGGCCCGAATGCTGGAGCGGGCTTTTAATGGCCGGTAGAGTTTGCTACGGCAGGCTCTTAGGCTATAATAGTGCCTCTATGTACATATTTGATTCAGATTAGTACTCAAGATTTAGCTCTTTAAAGAGCATCACACCTCATAAGTTTAAAACCTTTTATTATCCCTCACCCTTTACTGCCCACAACAGCGCCTTCCCTCAATTTTGTAAATGATCTCTGCCCCTGTTGTTGGCTGCTGGCCTTGTATAGTGCTTGTTGCCTTTGGTTAGATACTTGCTCTATAAGTACCCGCATGCATCAATTCTCGTCCTTCTCCTTATGCTTCTTTCAGTGATAGACTGGATGAAATTCACCTGACTGGTTGCTTTTGGAACACTCTCTTGCTAGGGTTTTATGTTATTTGAAGATAGATTTTGTGGGACAAGATGGTCTACACATTTCTTTTTTGTGATTCCTCGTCAGAAACATTTCTGGAATATGTTTTAGTCTGTACTTGTAGGGCCCCTTGTTAATGAAACCCCTGCCTCCTATTATTGTGGTATGGATTTGTTTACTCTAGTGTGGGCAAAGTGGGAAGAAATGTACACTTTTCTAGGTCACTAACCACTTTTCCTCTCTTGGGCTGTGGGGAGCTTATACTGACCCCCAAAATAAGTAAGCACTGATCCCCAAAGATGTTTTAGAAAAGCATGCATGGAAGGTTGAAAGACATATCTGGGGTTTCAAGAAGTGAACTGCCTGTGAAAAAGCTGCCCGTGGTAGTGGGGCCTTTTTAGCTGTAGTGCTTCAGTGTTTTGTCTGCTTTAGGTGCACCTGGATGCATGGGGGTACTTGTGTAGTGTAGCTCCTATTTCCCTAATAGGCTCTGCGCATTGGAATAATATATCCTATAGGTTTGACATAGGACTAAGGTCAGTATTTTCCTATCGAGTATATTAAACTTAATTACTTGTGCAAGCTAGCTCAGAGGCCACTAGAAACTCCTTGACAACAAGAAGGGAGTAGTTTCTGGCAGCCGCAAGACATGACCACTGTGTTTCCCTTTAGAATCAGAACGTGTCCCAGAGTCGTGGAAACAATAGATAACTATTTCACTCAGCTCAGTCGTGCATGCTTAGTTTTCTCCAAGTTACACAGAAAGAAATAGACGGGCGTTTCAATAAAGGATTTATTGAACAGTCTTGTTTCTGGTGTAAGTAAAATGTGCTGTTACGATCACAAGACAGTATGCGAGATAAATAATGTACAGGGTGAGCAGTAGAAATAAATAATACTGCGATAGCATTATCTTTTAGTACATATGCATTTACATAAATAACACAGACTAAAAATGCGAGTACTCATACGATGCGTTGCTAAGCTAATTCTACCCCAATGTACCTAACCTGACCTAGGTGTAGGAAGAGGGAAGAAGTAGGTGAAGTATTCCTTACTATGGTATACTAAGAGTATGTTAAGTCTAGTATGCCTAGTATGCCAAGAGTCCCTCTAGGTTCTAGTCAGCTCCATACCTGAAGAATGAGAGAGGTAGGAATCTCTTTGCCAGACTCGAACTCCAACACCCCGCAAGGGAAGTCAGATCACTGGAAGCTGGAAGCTGGGCTCTCTGCGTGCAGGGAATGGCAGCGTCTTCTCAGTGCGTCAGGCCGGGAAACGGGCTCCTCTGAAGTCGAGGTCTCCTCTGGTTTACAGGGGCTAGGGAAGGTATATTTATACCCGAGAGCACCTAAGAATGTTAGCATTGACGTGAGTAGGACAGCTGAAAGACGTCATGAATGAACCCCTAAGGAATAATGGTTCATGCATAATATATGAGTCCTTGAAGAAATCAATAGTCCTGGACTAGTGAAACTCCCGCAGCCTAAGGGTCTGTTCTTCATGAACTCGTTGTGACGTTGGGGTGGACGGATGTCAGAGACCATGCCTGTATTTGGAGTGCACGGTTTAATGCCTAAATAAGGGCTGGGATTTTATGCCTATATAAGGGCAGGGCGAATTGTGCCTATATAAGGACATGATACTGGAAAGCCCGTATATGGATACCCTAAGAGGAATACAACACTCACTCCTCTTTCGTGTGTACGATAATACTAAAATGCTAAACATTTAAAATGCTAAACATTAAAATGGAGTACCGCATATTTCTAAAATTTTTCATAAAACCATTTAAAAAGGCATTTAAAAAACCTATTAGAATGCAAAAGGTACTGTACATTTGAAGCATTGCTTTTCATTACAGGCATATAGTTCGAAAATAAATGCAATTGGAATGAAATAAGCAGTAATATTTACATGTGACAAAAAATTATCGATAAGTTTCTCAAAAATCAAAGTAATTTCATGTCATGAAAATTAATGAACTGTTTTAGACACACAAGATGACTAAGAGTCCGTGGAAGTACCTTGAAGTCTGTATTATAAGGCTAGTTCTACTGTAAGCAGATTGATGTGCCATTTTCGTTAAAAAAAAAATGGGAAAAAGTTCAATTTTGGTAGAGTTCCAAGTTGTTTAAAAATGAAGGCCAAATTTGTCACTGCAGCTCTGGAACCCTGTATGCCGAATCAGAGTTAGTTCACAGGTCTGGTGTAAACATGAGATCATCTATTTCAATAGACAAAACATCATCCACTGTTGTTGGTGTCAGCTGGAACACCTCGTGTAGTAGATTAATTGCACAGAGATGGGAAGCATTGCTTCCAGCATAGGTTGCCTCAGCAATGTTCGCGTCCGTTGTTACCTGTGTGCCTGGAGTTCTTTCTCGTACCTCAGCAGCAGCCGGAAGCGTCTGTGAGATCTCAATGAATGCTGACATCAGGATAGGAAGCCTCTGGGGACAACACAGAGCATGGGCCGTTATCTGGTCCAGCAGAGTATCGACATCCGTTGGCGTTGCTGATGGAAATGTTAGACAGGTGTCCAACACGCATTCTTCACCGCATAGCAGGCATCGTAGAACAGGTAAGATGCAATCTTGCCAGATTGGTCTGAATGACAGGAACCAATTTGTATTAAGGTCCCGTAGACGAGTCATGCCCAAAGCTTTACTATTTGCTCACGGCACTTTCGTTCAAGGAGAGCTTTCTCCAGTTCGCTCGGAGTGATGTCTGCGAATAGGCTGGCCATAGCGCAATAGCAGGAAGAGAAATAGAATTCCGGCAACAAGTGCTAGAATTAATGGTATGCCACCAAACACCGAATGTGCAAAGTTCGGGATGATTCCGAGTATTGCCTGGAAAGGTGCTAACAGACCTGAGCAGATGCTCTTAAATACATGTACAATTCCGGTTGTATCAGACATGTTAAAGATACGTGATATCATTTCCACGAAATGTATAGGGCAGTTTGTACGTATTAAAGTTTGTATCTCAGCCGAAGTCCTTGCTACTTGTAGATCATAGGTTTCTTTGGCCGAGGTCAAAGGCACTGTTTGCTGTAAAAGCATGGCTTTCATTCTGCTTAGAGTATCAAATCTTATAAAAGAGACGTTCAGCGAAGGCCATAGGGGCGACTCCCTGACTGTGTCTATTGGGGAAACAATACTTGCATACAGCAAGTGACCCTGGAGTTGACCGTTACTAGATATGGGATGCCTGGCAGCATTCCGCAGCAGCTCTGATCATTCAACATGAGGTAACTCCCATTAGAAAGTTGTCCAAACGTTGGATTAATCACAGCAGCTGGAGTACCCTGCTGATGGCAAGACAAATTTTCCACTGAACCATTACAAGCCCCGTGCAAGGAAATGTCTTGACATATAAGTGAACCACTCAGTGCAAGTTTACAGTTTGAACCGCTCAAAAACACTTCACGATTCCCACTCCAACATCTATATGTATACGGTAAATCCCACGATGTCTTAATGTATTCCTTACCCAACCTTTCATATTTGCCTGCTTGCATTTGTCTGAGGCAATACTGAAACTGAAAAGTACTCACAGGTAATGTTATTTTGCCATGAATAAGCCATTCTGTAGCTGGTTTTTCTGCCATAGTGAATGGTTACTTCTCCAATTTTTCAATGCTCAGCACTGTATACTTTGCTCCTCTTTGTGCCAGTTCGATCTGTTTATCAGTGAGATTGTATTCTGCAAACAGAGCCGTTGTGTTGATGAAACGCCAAGGCACATAGCCCGCTCGCAAAGATTGTAGCGTCCAGCTTAATAACATAATAGAACGTAATTGAGATTGGCCTTGTTGTAACATCGCCAAATCTTGTTCTAGTATGTCGATAGCAGAGGATACAATGCCATCCAATGAATATATTCTGGAGGACAAAGTTGTTAACCCATTGTCGACCAAAGAGAGTGTTTTCTCTAAATTAATACGATCAAGTTCACGTATTTGTTCTGCGGCCTCTATCTGTGATACCTTCAAAGCTTCATTATAAGCAGCATAAATGCCGGCATATATGAAACGTTTTTGACGCGGTTTTCTTGGTCCAAGCAAGAATTCCCTAAGGTCTGCGTCCTTTTTAAGTAAGGTTAAGTGTTGTTTCACATCCTGTAGTGTAGACTTATGCAGCCAATCGAGGCATAATTTCCCTACACTGTATGTTGTTACTACCCCCGGATGTTGTCTTTGGACGTATCCTGGGTCTGGCCTATGAATAGTAAAGCCCTGAGTTTTATTCAGGAATCTTTCCTGACAGTTATTCGTGTCTGTGGGCCAGATCAACCATTTTTTCCAATCAGGAGTAGATCTGTTGAGTTGTAGTATATTGTCAACTGTCACCACTGCCTTTGTATTATTTTCACTGGCAGGTGTTGGTACAGAAGGTGTGTTCATCTCTTTTATCTTGGCTAATCCAAGACAAGCTGTTTGTTGGATAGTTTCATTCAAAAACATTATTTGTTCTGGGATGATGCAGGCTCTAAATAAAGCTTCTATCCCCTGCACTTGCCAATCTTTAGTACCCCACACAGTTTTTGTGTCAATTGTGTCTTTCCAAAAGTCGAAACCCTGTCTAGACAGTTGGGCATTAAAAAATGCAGAATAAATCTGTTTTGTATTTGTTAACATAATTTTCAGTCCTGTCTTGTTTACATTTTTATAGTAAAACATTTCTGGTTCAGATGTATTGTATCCTGAAAAATATGGAAACTTATTAGCAAATGTTTTTGAACTACCTTTGGGTGGTGTAGGACAATGTTCCCATTGGTTAAACATAAACACATTTCTTGGATATGCAGATTTATGCAAATAATGATGACCATAGTCGTTATAACAATACATTTGTTCATAGTCTGATGAGCCCTCTAAATATTCATGTTTAGAAAATGCAGCAGATTTTTCTAGGTCAAACATTATATCGTTTACAGTCTCAAAGTCCCAATCATCTGAATAGGTACTGGACGTAATTAGATCACTTAGTGAAATTTTAAACAAATGTGGAATGTTCAATTGTTCATTCGGGCCGAAGATATCATAATCTGTTTTGTCCCACACTATACCATCCTGTATAGGAACAGCTGTGATGTTCACTGATGACAAGTCTCTTGCTTCACGATGGGAAGATTTATGAGGTTTCAAAAGTACGTTTACGTCTTTTCCTTCAGTGTTCACATGGATGTATCTGCCACTTATAAGCACGCTTACAGTTGTTACCAAAGCTAGCCAGAGCAGGAAAACAAAAAGTCCAGATGTAATCCAGAGTTCAATCCATGGAGAAACCAAATAAGTCTTTTTCATAAATTGAAGAAAGTCTTGTACTTGCTGCTTGAATTTCAATGACACTGGCGTCGTTTCAGGTTCACTCGGATCTTCTGAGAACGTATCAAAGTTAATGAAATAGCCAGAAGCAGTTCTGTCAATTGTTGGAATTGCATCAGGAATTGTAGAAATCACTGGAACCAGTTCATCACTTGCCACGTTGGTGTAGACAGGTGTATTTGGACGAACTGTTACTTGGTGTTCAAGAGGGATGAGTTCCATAGCGTTGTTGCATAGTCCTCCGTCTGTTACAGCTGAATTCTCGATAGTTATCAGTCTTTCAGTCTGAACCTCTTGGATAGTAGCGAGAGGAGTGCGTCTGCTACTAGGTCGGAGTCCACGAGGCCTACTATTTAGTATTGGCCACATACTGTGGTTTGATGAGGTCGATGGACACAAATCTTTTCTCCTTTCTTCCAGCAAGGGGCGGCAGAAGTACTGTTCTTGTTCCTTGAACTGCTAGGACAGGTACTGGTTGTCTGTAAGAAGGTCCAAATTCCTTCCTGACCGGAATTTTTTCTCTGACTAGATCCCCAACTTTTGGAATCCAGACAGGCCTTGCTGGGACAACCGGTTGATCCCCAGTGGTGGTTGACTGTAGGAATACGTTGCTTTGTTTCGTTCTTAATTTGTTTAAGTCCTGTAAAACAGCCAAACGATCTTTGATATCAAATGGTTTATTTTCCACCACTGTGCCTACGTGTTTAAGGTCTGGTACCCACATTCTTGTCCCAAATAGGATCTCATACGGAGTGACCCCCCCTAGAGAACTTCTTGGCAGATTGTTCATTGTGCGCTGTACGCCATTAAGGTGTTTGACCCACCCATCACCCGAACCTAATACCCTAGCTGTTATAGACTGCTTTATGTCCCGGTTTTTCCTTTCCACAACCGAATTTCCCTCAGGATGGAATGGAGAGGAGTACCGCAATGCAACGCCCAGACTGGCCATGGCTTCTTTGTAAGCCCTAGAGCTAAACGCAGGACCCTGGTCAGAATGTAGCGTGCCTATTGCGTATGTGCCGATAAAGACTCGCAAATCTTTTATAACAGTTCGAGCGTCAGCCGAGCGCTGAGGCCATAACCATAGGAACCTAGAGCATGAATCCACTGCAACCAAGATGTATTTATAGTTACCGTCCCTTTGCAGGGGACCGCAGTGGTCAAGGTAAACACAAGCTAATGGTTTATCTGAAATTAACAAGGGTGTCTGCGCAGGACGTTTCACTGTTGAGACTTTCATCTGTTGGCAAATATCACATTCTAAAACATAGTTTTTAGTTTGTTTCCGAATGCCAGGCCACCAATATCTTTGCTTGAGTAAAGATACTGTCGCTGAAACACCTGCATGGGAAGAAGCTATCCCTTCGTGTGCTGCTAGGATTAGTTCTAATCTGCGTTCCTTGTTTGGAATTACCCTATCCCCCACTCCAGGGATTCGAGCAAAAGGAACGTTGTTCGCATCAATTACATAAGAGTACTTGAGTGGAAACTTTTTTGGTAACGCTGCACTGCTGCCTTTGCTTGAAGCATTGACAGCCAACATTATCTCACCGTCTATTTTTGAACGAGTGATCGCAGCTACGGAAGCCGTTTGCACAGCCCCCTTTGCGGCTTTGTCAGCCAATGAATTCCCTGCAACGTGAACGCCATCACGTTGATGACTCAGTGTGTGTATCACGTGAGCCTTTGGTAGTTCGTTTTTCAACTGAACTACTTGTTCCCAAAGCAATTTATGCTTTATTGTGCCACCTTTCGCATCTTTGAAACCATTTTCAAGCCAGTTTTGTATATATTCATTATACGACTGAACACAGTAAAAGGAATCGCACACTATTAGTGTGGGGAATTCTCGATCTGTACTTTCAAGTGCCAGTTTGAATGCTTGTAGTTCAGCTCGCTGAGCTGTACAATCCCCTAGAGATTGTGTTTTAGTGACCATAGGTCTGAAGATGCCATCTCGCATGCGACCTTTAACGATAGCACACGCTGCACTGTAAGCTTGCTTACCCCCTATTGCGGGTTGTGCGGATCCGTCAGTGTAAATTATAAATTCGTACTGATCAAGAGGCAGAATTTCAGTAGGCAGAGGACATTCTTGTTCATATTGTAGGAATGCTTGTGTTTTTAAATCTGGATCAAAAACATATTCAACATCTGTTGCAGCAAGAGAATTAACCCATTGTATCCATCTTGGATGTAATGCTTTAGCATTTGGAATGCTCGCTTTGTGACCGCTTCTAAAGCCGGTACTGGGGTTACGACAATAATGCGTTTCCCCTGGGCTAAGGCTCTTTCTTTTGCTACAGCGGTTTGAACTGCTGTCAGAATTTTTTCAGTTGAACTGAAGCGCATTTCCGCTTGTGTGTACAAATGGGATTTGTATGCTATTGGTATTTTGTCACCCTCATTGAAAGTTAAGTAGGTGAATCCGCATTGACCCAAAATTATTCGGATCACCAAATTACGTTGACTTACACGTGTTTGTAAGTGATTTGTTGCTAACATGTTAGCCTGGAGTGAACGCAAAATGTCTGTGTGTTCCTGTGTCCAGTTTTTGATTGAAAAATCAGGTTTGATTAATGGGTAGAGAGGTTTAACCCTTTCTGCGTAGTTTAGAATGTATGTTCTTCCAAAATTTAGGAAACCCAGGATGGATTGTAAGTTTTTTAGCGTTTTTGGAGGTTGGAGCAGCGCACACTTTTCTAAAAAGTTAGCTGCCAAGCTCTTGCCTTCACTTGAAAGCTCATATCCTAGAAATAGGACATTGAGATGGGCAATTCTGGACTTTTTAAAGTTGAACTTATAGCCCTCAGAGGCGAAACCCAGTATAATGGTGCTCACCCTGTTCAAGTGTTTTACTAGGTCATCGTCTGTCAGATATATGTCATCGACATAGGACAATGCCTCATTGTCATAAATTTGTACTAACTCCGTTACCCTCGCTGAGAATAAACCTGGGCTATTTTTGAACCCTTGTGGGAGTCGAAAAAGTGACGCTGGGTCCCCATTATGGAGAATGCTGTTAAGTACCTGCTTTCAGGTGCTATGTTTTGACAAAAGAAACCATTTGAGATATCTAATATGGTTTTATATTTTTTACGCACAATGTTATTCATTAATGCTGTGCTATGTGCATTTTGCACTGCAAAAGTTTTAGAACAAGTGTTTAGGTGTCTGTAATCTAAAACTAAACGATATGTATTGTCTGGTTTGGAGACAGGAAACAAAGGATTGTTCATTGAGGAGGTGCATGTTTCAATCACCCCTTGATATTCAAGTTGATCTAAGATCTCCCTGACCTGTTTTTTAGCTTCTTGCTTTATTGGGTACTGCCTTTGTGCAGTTGGTTCATGTTTCAGATGTATTTTATGGTGAGGTGAATCCTCATCCCATCCTACATGATTTTTATATAATGCTGGGGCCTGGGCCACTGCCCATTTCCTGGCATATGTATATTTTAGGTGAATTGGAATATGGTTGGAGAAGGCAGGCATAATAATGTCCTCGCCATGTGGGCACTCCCTGACAAATTGTGGTGGCCAGTCCTTTTCTGCTAGAAGTATGTCATAGCCTCTTGATAGTCTTTCCCAAAAAGTGCTTTCGCCTGTCTAGGTTTGTCTCCCTCCATCCGGAGTGTTATTTCATATAACCTTTGTGGAGTACTAACCCTGGTGTCTACAGTCTCTACTGTGATGTACTCATTCAAGTCCACTATCTCCAGAAGTTCCTTCACGGTCTGGCGAACTATTGTGACTTCTGCTGCACTGTCCAGCATGGTCTGAGCCCATTCTCCGTTCTTGAGTTGTGTTCTCAGTATTCTCGGCATGTCTGATCTTCAGACCTGCTACCTTCTTTTTGGAGAATTGAGGTTTTGTTTTATTTTTTGGATGGTGCTTGTCGTCTTTTGATTTCACGCGTTCTTCTTTATGTTCTGATCGCCTCTTCTTTCCGAAGTCTGTGATGAGATCTGAAAGGGACGAGAGGAACGTGTATCAGTATCTTGATACCTATCAGGTTTTCTCAAATTATCCCTATTCCTGAGGTTATACCTCCTTTCAGAGGGCTCCTTTTGAGGAGACCTACCTCGAGATTGAGAACGTTTCTCGTTTGATTTTTGTTTAGTAGACTCCCACTTCTTTTAGAAGATGTAGGAGTTTGTTTAATTGAGTCCTTCTCAGGACTTTCAGATAGTTTCGGCTTCACTGGTCTTCCACCCAAACTATCTCTGCCTAATTCTGCATAAGATTGTTCTATAATTCTGGGTAGCTCTGTTTGATGTTCTGTAACATCGAATTCCCTCAATTTTTGGCGGATCACCACTGCTGCTGCCTCCCCTTTAATATTAGATAATATTATTGTTGAGACCTGGTCGAAATTTTTCAGTAACTTCATACCTAAATTTAGAGCAGGCTCTGCCCCATATTCATTTTGAATTTGTTTTAGGACATCAGGTATTACCGCAATTGATGGAATACCATGTGTTTTAGTATAGATGGCAGCAAAGACTGAGCCCCAAGTGGTGCAGTCTTCCAGTTGTGGTGTGATCCCCATCGGTAAACTGATTGTTAGGATTCTGTGTTTCTCATGCGGGCTAGTATTTGGAAATACTGCTTCGATTTGAGTAATTTTTTGAGCTATCCAAAATGGAATTTGCTCACGTTTTGTGGGCATTTTACCCATGACTGCGTATAGAGTCTGTGGTGTAATTTTTAGTGTATTCCCCTGTTGGGGAGTTATGATTTGGATATGTCAATGGTGGTCGGACTGTAAAAGTCTGCATGACATATTGGACCAATTGTCTGTAAATTTTTATTAACTCTGTGAGTTGAGTACGTAACTCCTCATCTGACATTTCTTCAATGTCAGGATGAGGTGTGTAGCCGGCTAAAATCGGCCATGTTGCTCCTGGTCTACCTAGTGGACCGAGCCTGGTAATGTTTTTGTGATGTTTTAGGGCGCCTTTAAACCAGAGCTGATGCTCTTGGTATGTTAATGGAATTTCTATATCCTCGAAAGGACTGTATTCCTCTGGTGGTTCATCTTCTTTGTAGAAGTGAAACGTGTGTTACTGAATTGGATTCAGGAAATATTACCCATGAATAGAATACCTCTGTCTGAAAGGATTCATGTGCCTCTATCACGAAAACTGCTCTACCGCCTCTTGGTGGTAGGCCATGTTTCATACGTTTTAGAGTGATGGCTCTTCTTAAGTTTTGATGGATGTGTATAACACCCTCCTCGGTTTCATTTAAACCGGTAAAGTTAAAAACTGCTGCTTGGGCTGGATCAGCCACAGTTACACCGTCTCCGGTTTCATTGTCTGAGCCAGGCATTTTGTTGTTTGAAAAATGTAGAACAAGTTTCAATGAAACAAAGATTAGATGGACAATATTTTGGAACACTGTATCCTTCAACGTTGAGCAAACCAAACAGCTAATATATAGGGTACTGCCCTATGTAGCCGTGGTGGATACCTAACCCTGCCCACTCCAGACGTCTTTTGGAGTATATGGGTAGGGGTCTTGAGAGAAAAAGCACGGCTGAGTTACTCAGTATCTAACGTTGAATTACTGCCTTACCAAACCGTTGGGCACCATGTAGGTAAGCTCCTATTTCCCTAATAGGCTCTGCGCATTGGAATAATATATCATATAGGTTTGACATAGGACTAAGGTCAGTATGTCCCTATCGAGTATATTAAACTTAATTACTTGTGCCAGCTAGCTCAGAGGCCACTAGAAACTCCTTGACAACAAGAAGGGAGTAGTTTCTGGCAGCCGCAAAACATGACCACTGTGTTTCCCTTTAGAATCAGAACGTGTCCCAGAGTCGTGGAAACAATAGATAACTATTTCACTCAGCTCAGTCGTGCATGCTTAGTTTTCTCCAAGTTACACAGAAAGAAATAGACGGGCGTTTCAATAAAGGATTTATTGAACAGTCTTGTTTCTGGTGTAAGTAAAATGTGCTGTTACGATCACAAGACAGTATGCGAGATAAATAATGTACAGGGTGAGCAGTAGAAATAAATAATACTGCGATAGCATTATCTTTTAGTACATATGCATTTACATAAATAACACACAGACTAAAAATGCGAGTACTCATACGATGCGTTGCTAAACTAATTCTACCCCAATGTACCTAACCTGACCTAGGTGTAGGAAGAGGGAAGAAGTAGGTGAAGTATTCATTACAATGGTATACTAAGAGTATGTTAAGTCTAGTATGCCTAGTATGCCAAGAGTCCCTCTGGGTTCTAGTCAGCTCCATACCTGAAGAATGAGAGAGGTAGGAATCTCTTTGCCATACTCGAACTCCAACACCCCGCAAGGGAAGTCAGATCACTGGAAGCTGGGCTCTCTGTGTGCAGGGAATGGCAGCGTCTTCTTAGTGCGTCAGGCCGGGAAACGGGCTCCTCTGAAGTCGAGGTCTCCTCTGGTTTACAGGGGCTAGGGAAGGTATATTTATACCTGAGAGCACCTAAGAATGTTAGCATTGACGTGAGTAGGACAGCGAAAGACGTCATGAATGAACCCCCTAAGGAATAATGGTTCATGCATAATATATGAGTCCTTGAAGAAATCAATAGTCCTGGACTAGGGAAACTCCCGCAGCCTAAGGGTCTGTTCTTCATGAACTCGTTGTGACGTTAGGGTGGACGGATGTCAGAGACCATGCCTGTATTTGGAGTGCACGGTTTAATGCCTAAATAAGGGCTGGGATTTTATGCCTATATAAGGGCAGGGCGAATTGTGCCTATATAAGGACATGATACTGGAAAGCCCGTATATGGATACCCTAAGAGGAATACATCACTTGTACCAGTTACTAGATGTGGTCACCTGGTCATACAGAACAGTGAGTCAGGAGTAGTTATATAGGGGACTTTAATAGTCAGTCCAAAAGAAACACGTAGGAATGAAGCAAAAGTCCAGTAAAGAAAACAAAACAGATAAACTGGAGGACTCCTTGTCCTCTGTCTCTATACTCTTGGGGTTGTAGAAATGAGAATTTCCCCAATCTCATCGGTGTAGGGTCACCCTTAGTCTACGGGTTCACAAATGAGGATCGACACTGGAGTGAAATCAAAGACAAGTTTATTGCACTCAAGAGTGGGGCTCCGTCATCCAGACATGATCAATGTCTGAGAGGGAACTGCCCAACATATATTGCAGTACAGCTTTTATACTATTGTCCAAGCCTTAAGCAAACAAGAGTGAATGGCTGGAAGTTCCCTTCATTACTGATATGCAAAAGATGCTAAGTCATAAACCTCTCACCCATATGCAAAGAATACATTTATAGCCTTATAACATTCATGTGGTTAAAGAGCACCTGCGTGCTCGAAACATTTCCACAGTGGCAAGCCTTTAGTTTCTGCACGTAAGCATGTTTGCATAATTCGGTGTGCTACGCACACACACACGCATTTGGAAAGTCCCTGGCAGACAGAAATGAAGAATTGAGAGAAAAACAATGGATTTAAAAGACAAAATGGATTACAGCATGGGCTAACTTTAGCACAAACCCATTTTCACCGTTCAACAGTCCCCCCTTTTTAGCCTATGCTAAATACATTTTTTGTGTGTTGATATCGGGAAGGTTATGTATGCAAAGTCAGAGTCGACAGAGTGGGCGATGTGAGTTTGGGGATGTAGAACAGTAGGAGGACTGAGCACGGGAAAGCATGCATGTGTAGTCGGAGTCGACAGGGGGTACAGGTGTTATTGGGCAGTGGGTAGTTAGGGCAAGGAGGTCCTGGGTGGTCAGTTCCTGGGCACCTTCGGCGACATCGTCATATAGGCTTCCTACATCTATGTTCATTAGGTCGTCTACCTCCTTTCTGAGCATCATTTGTTTGTTGGTATCTTGTATGCATATATTTTTATTTGGGGTGCGAGAGGTGCATGCTGATATGCAACTTGAGTATATCAGTGGTATACACTGAACGCAAATACAACATCCAAGTATAGCACCTCCAATGCATGTTGCTACAATCAGTAACTTCCAGCCCCAGGATGTGAGGATGCCCCAGAACCATCCAGACCAAGTCCAGGTCCCTACTTCTTGGTGTATTTCGGCAGCTATTTTATGCAGTTTGGAGATGGCTTGGTAAACATTGGGGGCGTTGTCAGGTATATAAACACAACAACTGCTTCCTATGATGCAACATGCTCCGCCCCTATCAGCAAGAATGACGTCCAAAATCAGACGATTTTATAAAGTTACCACCCTATTCGCCTGGACTTCTGCTGTTAAGTCATCCAGACTGCCTCAACCACCCTTGTTAGTCGTCTAAGCTTTCTGCTGTTTACGACAGGACCAATAAAAAAAAAGAAACCTAAGTTGAAGTCAACGTACTCCTGTAGCGACGTATCGGTCTGATCCACTCCGCTAATATCAGGAACAGGGGTGGGAGCACACCGCTTCACCCCCCAGCAAGGTTCACCCCTGGCATTCTGGTAAATGCAGTCTCTTGTTGCTAGCTTCGCTATAGTATTCCAAGTATTTCGCCAGAGTTGGCGCAGATAGCGCTGATCTCCGCTAATATCAATCGATCTCTTAGCGTAGGTCACAGGTGATTGGGCAAGACGTGTTAGTGGCCGTTTGTGATAAGAGGACGGGGCTGTGTAAACTGGTGGTAATAGAAATGCTAAATAACAGACACCCCCCGAGTTAAGTGGCAACCAACCATACGCGCTTGTGCCACAGATAAAATAAGTGTTCTTGGAAGCTACAAATAATGGACTGTTGGTGGTGTTTAGGGTAACAGTGGTGGAGCATATTTTATTTTTATTTATTTATTTTTGGAGTTTTATATAGTGCTTACATGACCCGAAGGGTATCAGAGCGCTTTACAGCAGCATACATGAATAGAAACATAAACATTAGAGTACAGTGAACTAGTATCTAGAGTACTGGAGGTCAACATAGATCGAGTTAATTGGCCAGATGCAGAGATGACGGTTGAGGAGAAATTCTTTTAGTTGTCTCTTGAAGATCATGAAGGAGGGATTAGTCCTGATGTGGGTAGGGAGAGAGTTCCAGATTTTTGGGGCATTCCCAGAGAAAGAGCGGGAGAGGGCTTTTTGTTTATGTTTTTTAGGGGGGATTAAGAGGAGCGAGTTGGAGCTTCTTAGGTTTTTTGATTGTCCTGCTTTTGTGAGTTTGGCTGCGAGGTAGTCCGGTTTGCCTGTGTGTAGGGCTTTATGGGTGAGACAGGCAGTTTTGAAAGCGCAGCGAGCTTCGATGGGAAGCCATTTTAGGTCCTGTAATGCAGGGGTGATGTGGTCGAATTTCTTGGTCCCAGTGATCATTCTTGCTGCTGCGTTTAGGGTGGTTCTCATGGGGGCTAAGTGAGTTTTAGCTGTCCCAGTTAGTGTGGCATTTCCATAGTCCAGTCTGGAGAGAACTTGAGATTGGGTTGCAATTTTTAGGTCATTGGGGGGTATGAAAGGTTTGATTTTGTTGAGGAGTTTTAGGTTCTAGAGGGCGCCTTTTGCTGTGGAGTTTATGTGGGAGCTCATGTTGAGACTTGAGTCTAGAGAGATCCCTAGGGATTTGGCTGAGATTGCTGGAGTAAGTTTACAGTTTAGAGAGTCAAGGTTGTTTATCCATTCTTGGATTTGAGGGGGATGTTCGTGGTTGGAGAAAACAAGGATTTCGATTTTTTTCTTGGTTGAGTTTGAGGTGGTTGAGTGTTAGCCAATTTTCTACTTTTGATAGTGTGGAGTTGAGTCGGAGGATGTCATTGAGGGAGGATATCTCGAGGTATAGCTGGGTGTCGTCAGCATAGAGGTGGTAGTCGATGTTTGCTTGTTTTAGAATGGTAGTGAGCGGTTCCATGTAAATGTTGAAGAGTGTGGGGACAGGACTGAGCCTTGGGGGACACCTCGAGTTGAGGGGGAGGTGTCGGACATTGAATTTTTGATTTTTATGAATTGGGAGCGGTTAAGTAGAAATGAGGAAAACCATTTTAGGACATTGCCATCTGCTCCGATGCGCTTTTGTAGGGCGTCTAAGAGTAGCTTGTGGTCTACCGTGTCAAAGGCAGCTGATAGGTCGAGGAGGACAAGTAGGCAACATCTGTTTGAGTCAAGGGAGTTATGAATGTCATCGGTTATGCTCAGTATAGCGGTTTCTGTGCTGCATCCCTTTCTGAATCCGGATTGGTGTGAGTCGAGTAGGTTGTTGGATTCCAGGTGTTGGTTCAGTTGGGCGAGAACACATTTCTCCAGGATTTTGGCTAGGAAAGGAAGGTTGGTAATGGGCCTGAAGTATTTGAGGTCATTCGGGTCAGCATCTGGTTTTTTTAGAAGGGGGGTGACTTGGCCTTGTTTGAGGCAGTCGGGCATCAGTCCGTTGTTTAGGGAGCTGTTGATGATCTTTGTCCACAGTGGGGTTAGGGTGAGGTGGAGGTTCTTAGCCAGGGAGGCGGGTAGAGGGTCAGCATAGTGGTTGGAGGGTTTGGAGTTGGCAATCACATTGGAGATGTCCTCTTCGGAGAGAGGTTTGAAGTCCTTCCAACAGTTGGGGGAAGATGGGGGTTTAGGGTGAAGGATTATTTTGGTGGTTGACAGAAGAGGGGTCTCTTCTTCTGGGAGTATGTCGTAACCTGGGGTTGAATTAGGTTTGGTTGTGGGTGAGGATTTTCTGTGTTGGGATTGAGGGCGCCGGTCTAGGGAGAGCTCGATATTGCTGATTTTGTCATTGAAGAATTTGGCCAGGTTGTTACACTGAAGTTTGGAGGCAGGGGGGTTTGCTTTGTTGGGCTTGGAGGTCTGTTTCTGGATGATGTTGAAAAGTTCTTTGGGGCGGTTTTTGGCTTTGTCTAGTGCACTCCGGAAGAAGGAGGCTTTTTCCTTGATTATGTGTTTTTTGTAATTGCTGCGTTCTTTTCTGAGCTGGGAGAGGTTGGTTGTGGATGGGTTCCCTCTCCAGAGTCTCTCAGCGGCTCTTACTTTTCTTCTTTCGGAGTTGAGGTCTTTGTTGAACCAGGCTCTGGAGGGGGTGTCTCTGACCCTTGTCAGTTTCAGGGGGGCTAGTTGGTCAAGAGCGGTTGTCATTGTCCTGTTGTACAGTGTAGTGAGCTCGACCGTGTTGAGGTTGTCTGAGGAGGGAGGGAGAAGTGAAGTTATGGTTTCTTCGAGAACAGGGAGGGGGATGGCATTGAGGTTTCTGCTTCTTTGATGGGTAATTTGAGTTTTGGCTGGAGGAGTTGCAGTTTGATTGATGTTGAATATAATGATGTGATGGTCTGACCAGTCGATTGGGAGGATCTTATTGATGGTTATTGATTCGTTTTTGGCTATGATTGCATCAAGGGTAGAGCCCTTGTTGTGGGTTTGACCCTTGCAGTGTTGGGTGAGCTCAATTGT
Organism: Calotriton arnoldi; assembly: GCA_963921515.1. NCBI lineage: Eukaryota > Metazoa > Chordata > Amphibia > Caudata > Salamandridae > Calotriton > Calotriton arnoldi. The sequence goes on from CAWUFW010005738.1 coordinate 1,224,172, forward strand.
GAGAAGGAGTTCGTTTAGTGACTGAATGACAGTGTCCTTTTCGTTATTCCAGGGGAGGTTGAAGTCACCCAGGATGATATTGTCGGGGTTGGCTAGGGAGCAGTGTGTAAGTAGGTCTGATATTTGTTCTCCGAATGCGGGAGAGTTTCCTGGGGGGTGGTAGATGAGATGGCATTTTGTTATTTTGTTGTTTTGACGTGTTATGATGTGTGTTTCAAGGTATTCGAAGGTAGAGTAGGAGTGGGTTTTGATTTCAACTAGATTGATGCTGTTCTTATGGATGATGGCAATGCCACCACCTCGTTGGTCAATTCTGTCTTTTTTAATGATGGAGAAACCAGGGGGGACTAGAAGGTCAAGGAGCGGATAGGATGTTTCGTTGAGCCAGGTTTCGGTGAGGAACGCGATGTCAATGTCATGATTCAGTATGGCATCAGCCAGCTCTATTGCATGCTTGACTGCGGATCTGCAGTTTATAAGCATGCAGTTTATCTTGCAGCTGCTGGAAAGGTTTTGGGAGGAGGGGGAGCTTGGGGAATGGTTGTGCGTTGGGAAGGAAGTCTTGTAGATCTAGGTTGTTTGTTGGCTCTACCTACCCCGGTGATTACCTGTATGTTGGAGGGAGGGGTTTGGGTAGTTGTGGGGTCGTAGGTATTAGCGAGGGTCGCTGCCTCTTCTAGAGACATCTCAGGATTCGCTCTTCTTGGTCTGAGAGATTGGGTGTTTCTGGGGGTGGAGCGCCAGCTGGTCGTCTGGTGATTGGGCAGTTGAGGTGGCTCATTGATGTTTATGAGGGAGGGGAGTATTGGGTGTTGGGCGGGGAGGGGGGGGGCTTTGGTGTTGAGAAGGATTGTGTTTATGCCCTGCGAGATTGTGTTGATTTGTCTATGGAGAAGGGTTAGGTTTTCGGTTATGGTTATGAGGTGCTTGGGGGTCATTGGTAAGAGGGTGTTGAGTTGTGTTTCAATGCGTGTGAGGCGTTCAGTTAGTTCTGCCATAGACTCTAGGTTTGGGGTAGTGGGAGGGGAGGGGTTGGGGGGGCGATTAGATTGAGGGTGTAGGTTGGGACAGGAGGGTTGGGGGTTGGTAGGGCTAGGGGGAGGGGAGTTGTTGGGGGAGAGGTTCAGCTGAGGGTGTAGGTTGGGACAGGGGGGTCGAGGGAGGTAGTATTAGGGGGAGGGAGGGTTGGGGGCAAATTCTGCTGAGGGTGAGGGTCGGGACAGGCGGGTCGAGGGAGGAGGGTGTGATATGGGGAAGTGGAGAGACATGCTTCTCGCGATGGGCGGTGGTGGGGGGGTTGTGGATGGTGCGTCTCGAGTGTATTGGTGTTGTTTTGTCTGAGGGTTGGTCGTCGGTTAGGCGGGTGTTCGGGTTGACGTAAGTAGGGAGATTGGGGTGGATGTATTGGGTGGGGTGAGGGGGTGGCTCAGGGCGTGAAGTCTCGTGGTGGGAGGTGTGGTTGGGGGGGATGGGAGTGGGGGATAGTGTGGGTTCTGGCGTGGGGTGGAGGTCTGAGGTGTTCAGTCGTTGAGGGCTTGCGTCAGGTTTCATGGGCGTTCTGTCTTGGGTTGGGTTCTGGGGGGTGTGTTGGGAAGGGGTGGGGTTAGCCCCGATCGCGGCGGAGATGGAGTTACGCAGCTTGGGGAAGGCGAATTCAAATTGGCGCAGGTTGAAGTCATTGGCTTGGACCATGACTTTGCCATTTCTGTATATTGTTATGGTGGCGTTGATTCTGAAGGGAGAGGACTTGGAGACAATCAATATTTGCCCGTGGGGGATGTTGGTGGTTTTGGTAATTCGCAGGAGGTTAGCTAGGTTATTTCTCCATTTGGCCTGGTGGGTGGTGTAGAAGATGAGGTCTGTTTTTGTTTTACCTTTGGAGGGGTTATGGTAGAGGTCAGCTATGAGTGTTTCAGGGTGTTGCTTGAGTAGTCTGTGTTTAAAGATTTTGGCGGCGTTAGCTGAGAGGTTGGATGGGTAGGTGATGGAGAAGGAGTGTGGGCCGTGGGGTTTAAGGTTGGTGAGAGGTGGGGGGGTGGGGGTTAATGGGGAGTTCTGGTGGGGTCTTATGTTGGTTGACATCATCCTGACTAAGGGGGTAGAGAGGAAGGGGAAATATAGGTGGGGGTTCTAGGTTGAAGGGTAACTGCAGGGATGGGGGCCACAGAGGGGTTGGGTAAGGGAGGCGAGCCTAGGGTAGAGGGTTGTTTGGGGGAAGAGGGGTGAGGGGTTCGGTTAGCTTAGGTAAGGTGTGTGACAGAGGGCATTTTCAGGTCTTGGTCTGAGCTGGTTGGGGGGTTGAGGGTAACATCTGCAGAGGCCGGGCCCTCCTGGTTAATCTGGAAAAGGTAATCCTTCCGGAGTTATTGAACACCTCTATTTCACCTAACTCGGCTACAGTTATATTTGTGACAGTGCATTGGGAAGTTGACACATTGCCCGACCTATTTCTGTATAAATTGTCTCCGAACTGCGGATACCATTCTCCGCCAGATGTTTTGTTTGTCTGGAATGCTCCCATTGCTAGTATCATCCATGATACACAGGAGGCGCGGATAGAAAATGGGTAAGGAATGAATGGGATGGCTTGGTGGGCAGAGTGAGGCATCAGGCCGCACACCCAACAATAGGTCGTGTTGACTACAAGGTGATTTTGATGGAGGATCTGGATGAACGTGTTATTCCAGTGCCGTTCCCTTCAGGTTTTCTTATCAGGGGGTAAGTCGAAGTGGAGATGTTCTGGGGGCGTGGGAGTAGGCAGTAATAGTGAATGTATAGGAAATCAATGCTATTACTAAACATACTATTGTTTTCTTGCGTCCAGACCAGCCCAGTACAGTGGGCTGCAGTATGGGCTGGTGGTCCTCCATTGTATGTTTTTGTTTAATCCCTTATTAGTTTGTCACCAATTATTTTACAAATCTCTTCACAGATGTTCAATCGAAGTGTCTGCAGTCTGTGCCCTGAAATAATGTCACTAAAACAACAGGAGGGTGGAAAAAGTACACTGTTGAGGCAGATGGTGGAAATTCTACTTTTCTGCGGATATCGAGGGCAACAGAAAAACAAAGTATGTGGAACAGGTCGTTCGGGGGCAGTTATTGTGAGGAAGATGTAGATCTCATCTGGGGCCCATTTAGCAGTCCAAGTGATGGTGTCTGCCATTAATTGTTTATATCATCCACCAATTCGTCTCCCACAGCTTTCAAGATAGTGTCATATATTGCTTGTCTCAGAGGGTGGAGTTCAGGACCCCTGTAGTAACTGGTTGGTGAAAAATCTGGGAACTGAAGTGCGCTCCCAAGACAGCGAGCTGCTATAAAGCTTGTGTGTGGCTGCCGCGGCCAGAGAGACCTAATCTCCGATATTAATTCAAGTCCTGGGCAGAGGGTAGTGATGTATATTTCGATGTCCTGAGCGTCTTTTCGAACTGTGTAGCCTTTGATTCTTTCCATTCAATAGTCACTTAATCAGATGATCATGGAATGTCTTTTACTAATTCTTCGCCTATTGCTTCCAACACCTGTTTCAGGATCTGCCTCTTTAAGTGATATTCCTCAGGCCCTGTATAATAGCCTTCTGGGGAGGGGTCAGAGAATTTCAACTGGTCACCTAGACAGATTACGACAACCTTACTCATCCAAGGACATCGTGGCCATACAGTGGATACCGTAACAAATGTCTCTGTCCCAGGATTCAGCACAAGGACGTCTATATATATCCTCCTAGGTGTTCGTTTTATCATGCAACCTCTGATCCTGTTCATCGACGTTCTAGAATGCCGGGCTTTTGATGTGGGAGGTGGGAACACTGGGTTTTTAGGGTATTTTCACGGATTCAGGGGGTGCTGTAGGTCACAAACCGCACCAAACCTAGTTGGCCGCTTCTGTAACACAGAGCCTCCTGCCAAGTAGGCCCTCTAACCGGACCTGACTTGCCGGATCCCTTTCTTACGGTGTCCCTATTCAGTTCTTATTTCCGTGGTCTCAAGTTGTATTTGTCTCGTCCAGCCGCTGTTTGGTCAGCAAAAAGTAGTTCGTTGGCTGTGGAAATATACGGTTCCTTTTTCTCCTCGCCGAGGGCACTATGTATTATTTCCGCGTCCTCAGACCTCTGTTCCTGGGCCAAGTCCGATGGCAACTTTTTGCAGTGCGTCGCGTGGACCCAATTCTTTTTGTTGGTGACTCGGACTGCTGTTCGGGCCCCTTCCACCGGGGCTCCAGATTTTTCGACCGCTGGAAATTTTTCGTGAGGACCCAGTCACCAGGCTGCAGGAGGTGTCCGGGACCCTTCGAGTTATATGGCAGTGAGTCGTGTACCTGTTGGTGAATGAGAGAGAGATTGTCTGTCAGTTCTTTCATATAATCCAATAATATAGGGTACTCAAGTTCTTTAATCTTTTTCGGGCGTGGTGGACCCCACACAGTCATTGGCCTACCAAACACTATCTCATATGGTGTGAGGCTGGATCTACTGTGGGCAACTGCACGAGTGGACATGAGTGCTTAGGGCAGGGCATCCGGCCACTTGAGGCCTGTTGATGCTTGCACTTTTGCTAGTTTAAGTTTCAGAGTTTCGTTATATCTCTCCACCAGTCCCGCGGACTGTGGATGATTAGCAGCATGAAACTTCTGGTGTATGCCTGAACTGTTATTTATTAGTTTGATCACTTGTCCAATGAAATGGGGCCCATTGTCACTCCATAAAATTCTACAGATCCCGAACCGAGGAAAGTATTCTTTTAACAATATTTTTGCAGTGGTGAGCGCAGTATTGTCTTTTGTGGGATAGACCTCCACCCATTTACTGAAGGCACACACGATAACTAAAACATACTTCAGGCTGTGGCAACGTTCGAGCTCAATGAAGTCCATTTGTAGTACTTCAAATGGAGCGCTGGGCGGGGAGAACCCTCCTTTTGGAGTTGTTACCCCTTTTCCTGGATTGTGTTGTAGGCATATCATGCAATGTTTAACATGGTGTTCAGCTGTTTTCTTAATATCTGGGTAATCCCATACCTGCTCTAACTGTGTTGCTGTACCTTTCGCATTGACATGGGCTGGGCCATGGGCCATTACTACAAATGGCAGTACATGGGAACTAGGCAGTTTCCACTTGTCTCCGTCTGGGCCCTTTCTCCAGCATCTTTCGCTATCCAATATTCCTGTCTTTTCCCAGTGTTCTATCTCTTTTCTAGTGGCCATCTGTTGAATTTCCCTGACTTCCTCATGTACATTTGCAAGTTTTTCTGCTTGTGAATATAACACGTAGATTTTATCTTGCTGACTGCGCGCTGTGTCTTTCGCTGTACTATCGGCAAAGGCATTGCCGTGGCCCACGTCATCCACTATTTTCTGGTGTGCACTGCATTTAATGATGGCTACGCGTTTTGGTAGTGTCAGTCCTGTCAATAATTTCTGAACTAACTCTCGATGCTGTATTCTTGTGCCATGTGATGTCAAAAAGCCCCTTTCCTTCCACAGACGTCCGAAATTGTGTGCAACGCCAAAGGCGTATTGACTGTCTGTGAAGATATTCACCTTGAGTCCCTGGCTTAATTCGCACGCTCTAAGTAGTGCAATAACCTCTGCTGCCTGTGCAGATTTATAGGGAATACGGGCTGTCTCCAAAATGGTTTGTAGTGTAGTGATGGCGTAAGCTGCTGTAGTGGTGCCATCAGGTAATTTAAAACAAGACCCATCCACATAGAGGTCACCATCAGAATCGGGTAGGGGTGTGTCTGTAAGATCTATTCTCCCTTTTGTCTGTTCCTCTGTGGAGAAAATGCAGTCGTGCATGTCAATGAGTTGCTTTGAAGGGAAGGGTAGCTGGGTTTAAGGTTAAACAGCGTTTGAGTATAATATGTGGTGCTAACAAGGTTAGTTCATAACCAGTGAGACGAGCACTTGTGAGATGTTGGGTCTTAGTTTGATTCAGCAACACATCCACTGAATGGGGGACAAGGACCGTTAGTTTGTGGTCTAGTACAAGTCCCGCTGACTGTCTGGAGATGGCAGTTGCAGCCACCGCCCTCAAGCATCCAGGAAGAGCCCTGGCCACAGGATCTAATACTGCCGAAAAGTATGCACATGGGCGTAGTTTGTCTCCGTGTGGCTGGGTTAGGACAGAGAGCGCACATCCTGTACGCTCGTGGGGATAGAGAAAGAATGGTTTAGTATAGTCAGGTGTGCCAAGGACAGGGGAAGAACAGAGTGCCGCTCGAAGCTGTTGGTATGCACTCTGGCATTCTGGGGACCAAGGTAAAGGGAATGGGGTATCTTTAGTGGTAAGGGCGAGGAGAGGTTTGATGATAAGGGAAAAGTTGGGAATCCATTGTCGGCAGTAGGATGTTATGCCAATGAGCGCCCTAACTTCCTTTTGGGTACGGGGAATGGGTGTATGTATGATAGTTTTTATTCTGTCCTGAGTCAATGTTCTTCCCTCCTTCGAGAAGAGGTGACCTAAATAGGTGACCTCTGGTCGACAAAACTGCAGTTTATTTTTAGAGACTTTGTGTCCTAGTTTAGCAAGATGGTGGAGTAGTAACAAGGTGCAATTGGTACATATTTCTGTATTATCTGCTGCTATGAGTAAGTCATCGACATATTGCAACAATACAGCGCCCGATGGCAACTGCAATGTGTCAAGTTGTCTTTTAAGTGCTTGACTATAGATACTCAAACTTTCAGTATAGCCCTGTGGAGCGCGACAGAAGTGGCATGAACGTCCGTTTATTGAGAATCCAAATAAGTATCTGCTAGAGGGCGCTATTGGGATAGAGAAGAATGCATTCTTCAGATCTATGACAGAAAATACACATGCTGTTGGTGGGACCATCGTGAGTAACGTTGTAATGTCTGGAACTACAGGAAATTGTGGAATCACTATTTTGTTGATCTCGCGCAAATCAATAATGAACCTGTAGACCCTTTGCGCTGCGTCATCGGATGCGGTACGTTTTAGAATGGGCAAAATAGGGCTGTTGCACAAGTTACTTCTTGTTTCTTCAACCACTCCCTTTTGGGTAATGTCTTCTATTATTTGAACTAGGGCATTTTCACTTTCCTGAGAAATTTTGTATTGAGGGACCCTTGGCAGAACTGCATTTGGCTTAACTTGGATATGCACAGGGTCAATGGACAACAAACCGACATCAGTGTCACTATCTGCCCACACAGAGGATGGTACTGAAGACAGATGGTGTTCCACATCTTTACTAACGTATTATTTATCATTCTCAGGTTTACCAAATGTAATTTAGACACCATCCGGTGAACAGTATATACGAGCATGAAAATGTTTGAGTAGATCTAATCCTAACAAGTTGTCGGGGCAATTCGGTGCTAGGAGGAATGGTGTGTTAGTAGTGAAAGGACCTATGGTAAGGTCTAATGGTTTTGACACGGGACTGAGGATAGGTTTTCCAACGAAACCAACAGATAAATTGTTATGGCCAGACAAGGGAGTCCCAGGGATCAATTGTTGGGAAATGGCACTTCGTGTAGCCCCAGTATCTACCAAGAATTGTTGTAATTGTCCCATTATTTCGGCTGTCACATATGGGCCTGATTGATCTACTGGTATTACAACTGATCCCTCCTCTTGTCCTACGCTGTCCTAGTTAAAATACATCCCTGTTGCGTTCTGCTCGGAGAAATCATCGGTATAGTAATTTTTTGTTGGCCCCTGGTTGTCAAAGTAATTTCTTTTGTCTTTAGTATTAGGCCATTGTCCGGGCTTTCCTGCCCTTCCATTGACCTGTTCGTCGGAGTAGTGGACATTCGGACCGCCAATGTCCCTCTTTTTTACAGTAGGCACATTGGTTAGGTCCCAAAGGGTCTGATGTCAGTGGATCCTGCATATATCGTTTTGGTGGGTCGGAAGTTGATACTCCACGACCCCTATTTCTAGACAATCCATAAGCTTGTTGCAACAATATTTTAGTCTTCAACTCTTTATTTTTCCCATCCTTTTTGTCCTTGTCGTCATTGACCTGACTTTCGTAATACTGGGCCATGTCTAATATTCTCGTTGGAGTGGACGTCGCCCATGTACTTTCTGCTAACCGTAATTTCTGCGAAATATCGGGTAACACGTTTGCCACAAATTTATCTACAAATAAGTGTTTGCCGGTATCAGATGTTGTGTCTTGACCACTATAGTCATGGAATGTTTCTTCAAATCTGGTGAAGAAATCGGACGTTGTTTCTTTTTTTTTTTTTTGTTTACAAGCAGTTAATTTTGCCCAAGATATCTTTTTAGGAGGTACCACCGTTTTCATATAGTCAATTATTTTATTTGGCAGGTTTAAAATAATCTCTGGTGGTTTTTCTCCTGGTTTTCTCTCTGTGTCGGCTGTTAGTATCTCAGCCCATGTACTTCCAAAATCGACGTGATCCTGTTTCCGGACCATACGCCAGAGATCAGGGGGCAGGGTGAGTCCGAAAAACATGTCAATGTCTGCAAGAGTCATAACACATGAAGACAAAGCAGCAGTCATTTCTTCATAAAATGCACTGGGATTTTTTCGAGGGTCAGGTAAGGCAGCTTTAGGGGTCAATACGTCTGTTCTCTTCCAGGTAGTATAAATCCACTGGAATTGAAAACGGGCCGCATTGTCACCTGCTCCGTCTCCTATTCTTGGATGATTGACAGGTGTTGCTTCTCACATTGGAAATGTTTTTATTGTCTCTGGAGTCTTTCTTTGTGTGTCAAAATATGTTGTACCGCTTGTTGCAACATTTTGCCTGTTAATCTACCTGCATTGTACATTGTCCATATATTATTGAGGACTGGCGGTGCTTCGACATTTGTAGTAGTCCGTCAGTTTTCTATGAGAATATCTGCCATTTGACCTATTATATACTGTTGGGTCATCTGATCATATTCTCTGAGGGAAGTAAGGACTTCATCTATTTCCATGTCTGTATTCTGGACCCAGTTGCGAACTTTCTCAGTTAGGACTAATTTCTCATTGGTCGTTAGTCTATGACTTCTCTGACTGACCTGTGACGTTTTTTTTTTTTATAATAATGTTATGATTGACTGGGAGTTGTTCTTGAGTAAGATCTGAGGAGGACGATGCCAAGTCTGTAGGAATAGATGGATATATTGTTGGGGGTTGTGAAATATGGTCTGGCGGTCCTGTGGGGGTCACATTATTTGCGTCAACATTAGACTCATAAGGTGGAGCAGATGGTCGAGAAAGTAGGTCCTCAAATTCTGAGTCCTCATCGTCCACTCTCTGATTCTTTTTATCATCTCTGACTACATAGGCCTTTTGTACTTGGAGCCTAAATCGTCTATTTTCACAATTTATTTTTTCCTCATGTTCTTTTAACTTGAGTTCGTTAAGTCTTTGTAAAAGCGTCTGTTCTTCCAATTTCTTTTTATTTTTGTCTTCCCTTATCTGTCTTTGTTTTATTTCCTTTCTCCATAATCCTAATGTATCAAACATACTTTGTCTACTTTTCTTTTTAAATAATTGTTCCTCTAAATATTGTAGTTTATTATATTCAAAGGTACCGTTTTGTGGCCACTGTAAAGTCTTATTATCCCTCGTATATTTATTCCACAAAGTACTGAACAATATGGAAGAAATACCGTGTTTAATGTACATTTCATAATTAGGGGTACCCTCAGTCGGTCCTGGTTGTCTTTCCTCCAATAATCTAATTCTGTCATAACAACAACAACATATCGCACGTAATGTACTAAAAACAGGCATGTTTATGTAGTTTAAAAAAAATTATATATCACTCTATAAATATCAAACAGGAGAAAACTTTCTCACATTACCTGTCTAAAATATTTGCAAATATTTTATAAAATACGAAATTCAAACATTTAAGACCAACAGTCAAACAATACGATCCTACCTGATCGTAAATTTCAACTCCCACCTGTCGATCCTCCGATCAATAAATCACCTCCAAATTGGCAATCGAAAAAGACCCCAGTTGAGACTCACGGCCGCCATGAAGGTCAAGTCGATCGGCCAAACAATCACCTCGGCCGCAGGAACAAGTCGTTTTTTTTTTTACGGGGCGCCCCTTGGTGGTTTCGCCTTTTTGAAGTGACCTCTTTCTGGTCCAGCCGCGGTCTTCAACGGGGTCCCTGTTCGGGCGCCATTTGTAGAAATGAGAATTTCCCCAATCTCATCGGTGTAGGGTCACCCTTAGTCTACGGGTTCACAAATGAGGATCGACACTGGAGTGAAATCAAAGACAAGTTTATTGCACTCAAGAGTGGGGCTCCGTCATCCAGACATGATCAATGTCTGAGAGGGAACTGCCCAACATATATTGCAGTACAGCTTATATACTATTGTCCAAGCCTTAAGCAAACAAGAGTGAATGGCTGGAAGTTCCCTTCATTACTGATATGCAAAAGCTGTTAAGTCATAAACCTCTCACCCATATGCAAAGAATACATTTATAGCCTTATAACATTCACGTGGTTAAAGAGCACCTGCGTGCTCGAAACATTTCCACAGTGGCAAGCCTTTAGTTTCTGCACGTAAGCATGTTTGCATAATTCTGTGTGCTACACACACACGCATTTGGAAAGTCACTGGCAGACAGAAATGAAGAATAGAGAGAAAAACAATGGATTTAAAAGACAAAATGGATTACAGCATGGGCTAACTTTAGCACAAACCCATTTTCACTGTTCAACAGGGTCAGTCTCTCCCTCCCGTTCTCTTATCAGGAGACGTCTTCGTGTTCTCTTCTTCCAGTCCATCTGGATGCAGGAAGAGGGGTCAGTGGGCAGGACCCTCGGAGGAAAAGATAGACAGGAATCAGGTATACAGAGGTTGAGGCAGTCAGTTTACCACACCCGTCACCTGGGGGCCGGGTTGTGTAGGGTTTAAAAGGGATAAGTGGAGAGAACGCGGGCCTCGGTGCACATGCATAGACTGGTGCCCTTCACCGCCCCACCCTCCACCAACCTGCGGTAAAATAGTTGAATAAGGGTGCTTGCCTGTGGCCACGGCCCTCCTGGGTCGTGGCAGGGGGAGTCTCACCGCCCTCCTCCTCTCTGGGTCGGCTGGACTCTTGGGCCTTGCCTCTAGGCGGTTCTTCGGTCTGGGCGTCTCCTTCCTGCTCTCCTTTTCCTGGTGCTTCTCGCTCGCTTCGGGGTTCCAGCTCCTCGGGGTTCTCTCTCCGCAACGCGACCGGCTCCGTGGCGTCTTCTTCTCCTCCTCCTCGCCCCTCCTCTTGCTGTGTCAGCGTTCCCCTGCACACCGGGGCTGGACCGCCGACCTCCTTTTCCTGGCGCCCGATCGCGGGCGCCATGTTGGATTTCCAGGCCGCGAGAGGCGCCGGGTTACACTGCCTTCCTTCCAGGCATGGACGATTGGGCCATGTATTCGTCGGATACCGAGACAAAAAGTCCACGTTCCCTTGAGCTCGCCCAGGTGCATGGAGGGCCTGAAAAGAAAAAGGCTGTAAGGACAGGAACCAGCGGAGTATCTTGGGGTTTGTGTCTTTGTGGGTAGCGAGCCATGTGAGAGGTGCATGGTCAGTGATTAGAAAGAAAGTGCGTCCCAGTAAGTAATACTGTAGGGCTTCCATAGCCCACTTAATGGCTAAGCATTCCTTCTCCATTGTTGCGTAGTGGGTTTCTCGGGGGAACAACTTACGGCTGAGGTAAAGGACAGGTCGTAGATCGCCCTGCTGGTCAGGTTGTGATAGGATAGCCCCACGGCCACGGTCAGAAGCATCCGTTTGCAGGACAAACGTTTTCTCGAAATCGGGACACATTAGTACAGGGTCCTGACATAGTAGGGACTTCAGGGACTGGAAGCTTTGTTCCTGGTTAGTAGTCCACTCTACCTGGTTGTTGGGGTATCGGTGAGATAACAAGTCCGTGAGAGGGCATGCTATGGATGAAAAGTCTGGGATAAAACGCCTGTAATAACCTACCAGGCCAAGGAATGCTCGTACATCCTTTTTGGTAGTCGGTCTGGGTATGTTTTGTATGGCTTCTACCTTTGTGTATTGAGGTCATAATGTCCCTGTTTGAATGGAGTATCCTAAATACTCAATGTGGTCGGTCCCCAGAGTGGTCTTCTTGGGGTTGAGCGTAGGTCCCGATTGGTGGAGAGAGGAGAAGATACCTTGTAGGTGTTGTAGGTATGTCTCCCAATCGGGGCTGTATACCACAATATCATCCAGATAGGCCATGGCGTATGTTTGGTGAGCTCGTAGAATGACATCCATTAGCCTCTGGAACATCGCGGGGGCTCCGTGTAAACCAAAGGGCATAACCTTAAATTGATACAGGCCAGATGGAGTGGAAAAGGCCGTTTTCTCTTTGGCGGCTGGACTGAGAGGTATCTGCCAGTACCTTTTTGTCAAGTTGATGGTAGACATTACACGAGCCCCTCCCAGTTTTTCTATGAGCTCATCAACTCTCGGCATGGGATAGCTGTCGAACTTGGAGTGGGCGTTCAACTGGCAGAAGTCGATGCAAAAGTGGAGGCTTCCGTCAGGTTTGGGTACTAACACCACCGGGGAACACCAGTTGCTCTGTGAGGGTTCTATGACATCCGCTCGCAACATTGCGTCCACTTCGTGCTCTACCGCCTGGCGTCTGGCCGCTGGAACGCGATATGGCCTTAGTTTTATAACTTTCCCTGCTTCTGTTTTTATGTCGTGTGTTACTAGGGAGGTCCTTCCCGGGTGGCTGGAACTGAGCCCTGGAAAACAGTCTAACAGGTCGTAGAGCTGTTCTCTCTGACCACTGCTAAGTGTTTCCCCTGTTACTGGCCGTTCCACCGTCGTTAAGCCAGAAGGCTGGATGGGTATCTCCATGGGCTTTGAACAGGTAATATTATTAACAGACATAACAACGTCTTTGCTTCGAGGGGGAGGTTCCTCCCACCTTTTCAATAGGTTGATATGGTACACCTGTCCCTTGGGCCCTGTTCTGGGAACCGCGACTCTATAGGTAACAGGGGTTACCTGCCCCACCACTGTATAAGGCCCTTGCCAGGTTGCCAGTAGCTTTTTGTCTGAGGAGGGCAAGAGTATGAGGACTTTGTCTCCCACTGTTAACTTTCTTATTTGGGTGCCTTTGTCATAATACGACTTCTGTTTTTGCTGGGCCTTCTCCATGTTTCGATGGACCTCCTCCCACAGAGTAGCGAGGGTTGTTTTTAAGGCGGCGGAGTACGCTAATAACGGTTTCCCCTCATCCTCCTCCTCTGCCCACTGCTCGGCTGCCATATCTAAAATGGTGCGAAGTCTATGCCCAAACACTAGCTCAAACGGGCTGAACCCCGTGGATTTCTGCTCATGTGTTTGTATAGCAAACAACGCCAGAGGGAGCTTACGGTCCCAATCTCTCTCCGTGTCTTGATACACTTTCTCAATATGGTCTTTATAGTCCGGTTATAGCGTTCCACTAAACCGGCCGTCTGGGGGTGGTATACCGCCGTTCAGATCTGTCGAACTCCCAGAAGGTTACAGACCTCCTTCATTAATCGGGACATGAAGGTTGTCCCCTGGTCGGTCAGGATTTCTGACGGAAATCCGACCCTTGAGAAGAATGAGACAAGGGCTTGAGCAACTAACAGGGTGGTCATGCTTGTCAGGGGTATTGCTTCAGGGTATCGCGTGGCATAATCTACCAAAACCAGTATATATTGGTGGCCCCTAGCTGAGGGAATAAGGGGGCCCACCAGGTCCATTCCTACCCGTTTGAAAGGGACGTCTATAATAGGCAAGGGTCGTAACGGGGCTCTTTTGTCTGTTGAAGGGTTGACCAATTGGCACCTGGGGCATGAAGCACAGAACCGGGCCACTACTTTGTACACCCCAGGCCAATAGAACTTCTCCAATAAGTACCGAAGGGTATGTTCCTGGCCATAGTGTCCACCCCCAGCCTGGCTATGGGCAATGTGTAATGCTTGTTCTCTGAATGCTAGGGGAACGAGTAACTGCTCCTTCTTCTCTACATTATCCCCACTAATCCTATAGAGAAGCCCTTTCTTAACACAAAAGTATGGGCCTACCTTATGGAGCTCTTCTTCGCAGGCTTGGTTCCATGCATGCGTCAGCGTGCTGTCCTCCCGTTGAGCCGTCCTAAAACTCCGGACCGGCCACTCTCTCTCTTCTGGGGAAGAAAGAAGACAAGTGACGGGAAGACAAGGCCGTTGAGTACGCTATGCGCTCCTTCCTTTTTTCTGACCTGGTCTTTGGGATTTTGGTCTCATTTCGGGGTATCTCAGAGGTGAAGAAGGAAGCCTCCTGCAACCATTCGGTCTCCTGTTTTTCATTGGACACGCTCGCTAAATACTCGTTGAATCGGGGTAGGTCTGTTCCGAGGAGAACCTTCTCTTGGAGTGCCGGCACCACTCCCACTCGACGTACTTTTGGGTCCCCATCTATCTCCATCAGGACATTGGCTGCTGGGTACAAACGGACATCCCCATGGACACAGGATACCTGTATTTGGGCCTCATCTGTGATATGGCGGATAGGAACCAGTTCCCTGGATACCACCGTGTGGTGACACCCGGTATCCAATAGGGCGTCTATGGTCCGACCATTAAGACGGATGGTCTTCCTATAACGTGGCTGAGCACCCCCTGTGGCAAGCACCCTACCCCGGGTTAGTCCTACCTCAATGGGCTCCACTCCCTCACTCTTGACCGGGCAATTTCTAGCGATGTGACCCCACTTTAGACATTTAAAACACTGAGGACCTGCCGGGGTAGGGACGGGGTGTATAGGTGGTCTCGTTAACCCTTTTCCCAGTCCGGTAATCCTGTTCTCATTCTGCCTAGGGAAAGTCCTCTGGGGTGTCGGGGCTGGGGTTCTTACAAGCTGGGCCCTGAAGTCGGGAGACCTATGGTAGGCACAGGCTAGTTCCACAGCTGTCTGTACAGTCAGATGAGGGTGTTGTTTTAGCCAAGCACGAGTGTTGGGGGGGAAGGGCCTCCAGGTACCGCTCTAAGTACACCTTCTCCGTGATTTCTTCCACAGGGGAGTTACTGGGTTGTAACCATCTTTCTCCCAGATCTCTGATACGGTAGTACAGTGCCCTGGGGTTGTCGCCCGCCACTCACCTTTCCTTACGGAACTTTGCCCTGTAGTACTCAGGATCAAACCCCAACCTTTCGAGAATGGTCTTCTTAATCTCAGGGTAGGGTGTAAGGCCGGCGGGGTTCGCGGCTTGATAGGTGGCCTGGAGTTCACCGGACAGAAGGGGAGCTACGTACTGGCCCCATCGCTCAGGAGGCCAAGCGGCTGTGGTGGCTACCCTCTCGAAGTTGACAAAACAATAATCTGGGTCCTCCCCCTCCTGATACTTCTGCAGTACTGAACTGGGAATGTTAGGGTGGACCCGGGCAGTGGTTATAGCGTCAGTGAGGCGTAAGATGGCGGTATCTTGGATTTGCTGATTGGTGGTTAGAAGAGCTGCCTGCTCTTTTAGGGCGGTTTGGAAAGCCTCCCTCTCTTTCTGTGCCACCTGGTTTTGGCGTTCAATGACTAGCTGCAGGTGCCTCTGACCTTCGGCTAACTGGGTGACCATGGTGATGGGTTGGGTCATGGTAGTCTTGAATGACAGGATCCCACTTCTGACACCACTGTGGTCACCTGGTCATACAGAACAGTGAGTCAGGAGTAGTTATATAGGGGACTTTAATGGTCAGTCCAAAAGAAACACGTAGGAATGAAGCAAAAGTCCAGTAAAGAAAACAAAACAGATAAACTGGAGGACTCCTTGTCCTCTGTCTCTATACTTTTGGGGTCAGTCTCTTGTCAGGAGTCGTCTTCTTGTTCTCTTCTTCCAGTCCCTCTGGATGCAGGAAGAGAGGTCAGTGGGCAGGACCCTCGGAGGAAAAGATAGACAGGAATCAGGTATACAGGGGTTGAGGCAGTCAGTTTACCACCACCGTCACCTGGGGGCCGGGTTGTGTAGGGTTTAAAGGGGATAAGTGGAGAGGACGCGGGCCTCGGTGCACATGCATAGACTGGTGCCCTTCACCGCCCCAACCTCCACCAACCCGCGGTAAAATAGTTGAATAAAGGTGCTTGCCTGTGGCCACGGCCCTCCTGGGTCGTGGCAGGGGAAGTCTCACCGCCCTCCTCCTCTCTGGGTCGGCTGGACTCTTGGGCTTTGCCTCTAGGTGGTTCTTCGGTCTGGGCGTCTCCTTCCTGCTCTCCTTTTCCTGGTGCTTCTCGCTCGCTTCGGGGTTCTAGCTCCTCGGGGTTCTCTCTCCGCAACGCGACCAGCTCCGTGTCGTCTTCTTCTCCTCCTCCTCGCCCCTCCTCTTGCTGTGTCAGCGTTCCCCTGCACACCGGGGCTGGACCGCCGGCCTCCTTTTCCTGGCGCCCGATCGCGGGCGCCATGTTGGATTTCCCGGCTGCAAGAGGCGCCAGGTTACACTAGAATATGTAGAACTTATTTTCCCATTGTTGCAACTCCCGATCATTCTTTTTGCTGTTTTCACTTTGTGACGAAGTGCTACCTGCTGACCCTTCCTCCTTCGGCTCCTTGACTGATCAGATGCCGCCTCACCTGTCACCCTGTCCCCTCCTCTATTCGCAGACTCCGACTCCTGCTCTGAGGCGCACCCGTCCCTTTAAGGTTCCACTATCCTCGGCTTTGCCGGCCGATCACGTGACTTGGTCATCTGACCTGTTCCCCTTCAAAGAGGAAGAGACTGAGGGAATGGTGTGTTCGTCACGGACTCGACTACACGGAATACCGGCATCGCGGGGTGGTGAGCGTGAAGTCCAAATCTTCTTCGTGGCGCCAGGACTAGGAGAGCTGCGGACCTATACCGAGGCGGAATCGGAAGCCCAGCAGACCGAAGGAAAGCCGTCCAAGCAGGAGGAAAAGGGGGAGCCGGACCCGTTCCGGCAACACGCTGAAGCCCGCCACGGCCCAGGAGGGTCGTGGCTTCAAAAGGTATGGGGCCAACTGGGGGCCGTGTGGGATAAGGGGAAGTCGGGAGGAAAGGCCGGGCAGACCATTATCCAAGTGCAGGCTGGGGCCCATAATTAGAGGCAAAACCTTACAGTGCGTAAAGAACTCCTAGGAAGGAAGTAGCGCGCGTCACTGGTGTCGGTCGGGTGCTTGGTCCTTCACTCCCTTTATCTATATTACTTACCATAGAGAAACGTCCCCCTTACAAGGCCTTTTCTTTTCTTTTCCTTAATGTATCACGGAGCGTCGGTGGCTGCCTGACGGAATCACTCCTTTGTTTCATCGGAAGACGGAGAGCCCCTCTGTTGAATCCTACTCTCTGGTGTAAGAGAGTGAAGACTACATCAAGGGACATCTGGTTTTCATGTGTTGAAAGGCCTCCACTTGAGGAATTTACTATTGAAATAAAACTCCTGTTTAGTCCACTATTGCCTGCCTCCCTGTCTCCTTTTCCACTACGCCACACACTTACTCCTCTGGGTCCCTCCTCCCTGAGCTCATATGGGTTGCTTTTTGAAAGCCTCTCATGGCATTTGTTCTTTCCTGCTTTGTGCTTGCTACTTCCTATTACTTTGCGTCTAAATCTCCATGTGTATCACTTTTCCATTTGTCTGATGCAGACTCCTGCTAGACCTGCTGACTACATGAATTCAAAGGTTGCAATGATATGGTGTAGGGTAGACATGAGTTGTGGTGAGCAGCTGTGAGTCTGTTGCTGCCTCATTAATAATCATATTGAGAACAGACTATAGGTCTGCAGGCTTTTGGAGAATTGAAACAACCTTCACAAGTTAACTTCTATATGCTGTAGAGAATGTACAACTAGTAAACCCGAATCTACTAAGACCCCTAGCCACAGTTCCAGCTCTCACACTTCTCCACATTGTGTCATGCTGTGGACTGTGAAGTTTCTATTTCACCACCATTCTCCTTTCTGTGATGTTCAGCTCCACTCTTCCTTGGTGCTGCTGGTCTGCTGCTTGTTTCCTCTGCAGCCTCTGGGCATGTAAGTCCTCTCGGAATTTAGTTGATGGTCTGCCGTTGTAGACAGTGTAGCCCTGGGAAGGTAATCTTCCATTTCCTGCATGTGCAGATGAGCGCTTTTTTGAAGTATGTGGTCAAAAACAAGGTTAAACTGTTGGTTGTCATGAACATAAAAGCTGGGTGAGTTGAGACCAAAGGCTTTACTTGCTTTGAGTAGAGAAATTTCAAGGTTGGAGCATTGCAGACCCACCCTATTGTGTCACATGCAGACTTAACTGTTCTGGGGGGCAATCTGTTAGTTCCTTTGAAGCTCTAGCAGATGCCACGACATAGCGTTTTGTACACAAGGTGGAGTTAGGCACAGAAATAGTAATGTGTGGGCATACAACCTATGTTGGCTCATCACACTAAGATAAATAGTATGATTCATTTTTAATTTTTTTTTAATCTTTATTAACAATAAATCACATTACAAGTTATGCATTCGATGGTGATGTTCAGCAGTACAGTAGAGCAAAATATGACATTGTAACGGCAAGTGGCTGGCTCATAGAGCGAAGCAAAGCAAATCCAAAGGGGATGATGGACGGAGTGTTGAACATTGCAAGCACTCACCCCCAGTCAACTGATCTGGGTTTCATCCATCATCATTCTTTAGCTCACTCCGCCACCCCAGTTCAGACATGGCCATATGCAAATCAGTCTGACCCTGTGCCTCATGGGAACAGTCCAGCCCGAACTGCCAAGCCATGTCTTCCCTTGACCGGAAACAAGCATCCTGGGACCGGTTTCGGGTTTAAAACCCTCATCAGCCAGGCTATCTTGAATCCAGTGGCAAAGTGAGCAAGGGACCCACGTCTGGGCATACCCTGCCAACTTAGGGCGAACAAAGCGATACCAAAGGGGATGATGGACGGAACGTTTGAGCCAATCAAACACTCACCCCCAGTCAACTGATCTGGGTTTAATCAATCATCATTCTTTAGCTCACCCCACCACCCCAGTTCAGACATGGCCATATGCAAATCAGTCTGACCCTGTGCCTCATGGGAACAGTCCAGCCCGAACTGCCAAGCCATGTCTTCCCTGGACCGGAAACGAGCATCCTGGGACCGGTTTCTGGCTTACAGCCGTCATCAGCCAGGCTATCTTGAATCCAGTGGCAAAGTGAGCAAGGGACCCACGTCTGGGCATACCCTGCCAACTTAGGGCGAACAAAGCAAAACCAAAGGGGATGATGGACGGAGTGTTGAACTTTGCAAGCACTCACCCCCAGTCAACTGATCTGGGTTTAATTCATCATCATTCTTTAGCTCACTCCACCACCCCAGTTCAGACATGGCCATATGCAAATCAGTCTGACCCTGTGCCTCATGGGAACAGTCCAGCCCGAACTGCCAAGCCATGTCTTCCCTGGACCAGAAACAAGCATCCTCGGACCGGTTTCTGGCTTACAGCCGTCATCAGCCAGGCTATCTTGAATCCAGTGGCAAAGTGAGCAAGGGACCCACGTCTGGGCATACCCTGCCAACTTAGGGCGAACATAGAGCGAAGCAGACAGCATGTGTATAGATGGAGGGTAAGCTGACTTAAATGTCATCTATAGCTTAGGTAGGTCGTGAAGTGTGTGGTTGTTCCTGACTAGGGGCGTCGCTAGCTGCCAGGGCCCTAGGGGTGGAAGGCTGGGTCAGAGAATTTCTGGAGCTCGCCGTCCAGTGGAGATGGGAGACCAAGGGGCACCAGATGTTGTGCGGTCTGTTAGCCTCGGGCATCAAGTTCCAGTACTCACAAAGATGTGTCTGGCAGTATGCTGCATCTGCTAGCCAGTGTTTGAGTTGAGGCGCCGGCCTGCGACCCCAGTGTATAGTCACACGGCATTTAGCCAGGACCAGTAGCATCGTGGTAAGTCTGCGATTGGCATCAGAGACTCCTTTAACGTGGCCAAGCAGACAGGTGAGTGGGTCAGGAGCGATGTGTTCGGCAGTGATATCGCTAATGGTTGAGCATACCTCCTGCCAATATCCTGCAACTTTTGGGCATGCCCAGGCCAAGTGAGTAAAGGTTGCATCAGGCATCGCGCAGCGCACGCATCTTGTGTTGTCTGACAAACCCATTTTGTGTAGTGTGGAGGGGGTGCGGTAGAGCCGGTGCAGAAATTTAAAATGAATGAGTTGCAGCCGGTAATTGGGGGAGAGGCATTTAGTTTGATTGCAGCAGTACTGCCATTGAGTTGGTGAAGGGCCGTCCACCAAATCAGCCTCCCAGGCTCAGCTGGCACGTTCAGTAACAATAGGAGAAGCCGCCAGGGTGAGCGCATATAGCCTAGTGCAAGTTTTCGAGGGGATGAAGTTGAGTGTACGTATTACAGAGCTGCATTAGGCTTCGGCATGTCTGGGAATGTGGGGTTCGTGTCTTTGCAGGTCGCTCTGATTTGGTAGTAGAGAAGCTTGTCGAGCGGGAACGCGCTGGTAGGGAGAGGAAGGAAGCTACTATTAGGGTAAAGGTCGGCGTTAGTTCATATGCCCAGGTTCGCCGCACGGCGAGCCATGCCGGACGTCTGTAGCGGTGGGAAAGCCGGGTTGTTCGCCAGGTGCATCGCTGGTGCATATAGGTCCCCCCTCCGGGTGTATTTGCGGATCCCGTCCCACGCCCAGCGCACGCACTCAACAGTGTTAATTTCGTCTCAAGGAGCCTTGTATGGGAAGAATAAAGCAGTTTGCAGAGGCCAAGGAGAGGCCACATCTGCCTCTACCGCCACATGTGGCTGGAAGGGCGTGGGGTGCAACCAGAAATGAAGGAAGCTAGCTAGCTTGAGCACAGAGGGCATAAAGGTGAAAGTCTGGGGCTCCCATGCTGCCACAAGAGGGGGGGAGCGTTAGGATGTCGTATGAGATATGAGGTTGGCGGCCAGCCCAGATCAGGGAAATCATGTTCGAGCTGAGTCTCTTGAAGAATTGCGAGGTGAGCGGGATCGGGATATTTAGGAATAAATATAGAAATTTAGGAAGTACCACCATTTTAGCTATCGAGACTCGACCGGCCAGGTAAAGTGGGAGCTTATTCCACACTAGCAATTTAGTTTCAAGCCATTCTATTGCTCTTCCAAAATTAGCCTTCCAAAGCCCGTCCAAATCTCGGCACAGCCATATGCCAAGGTACTTAGTGGGACCCGATGCCCAAATGAACAGATAATCAGTGGGAAACGGCATAGTCGCGTCGGTAAGAGGGAAAAGGACAGATTTACCCCAATTGATTTGTACCCCAGAGTACCCACCATAACGTATGACCTCCCTATTCATGGGAGCTATATTCTCCTGCGGCTCGCGTATGTATAATGTTACATCATCTGCATACATAGATGTCACCAGGCTACGGGTAGAGAAGCTGATGCCCCTATGTGTCTGGTGTTGGCGTAGGCACGCAGCAAGAGGCTCCATGGCGATGGCGAAGAGCATCGGGGAGAGAGGGCATCCCTGTCTGGTGCCCCTGGTAATGATGATAGGTTCAGTGACCTGCCCGTTGATCCTGAGGCGTGCGGAGGGAAGTGTGTAGAGGAGGTTGATCTTCTGGATAAAGTCTAGCCTAAACCCCAGGTGGTTAAGTAAATAAAAAAGAAAAGGCCATTCCAATGTATCGAACGCCTTAGTGGCGTCCAGGACAGCCACCACCGCAGGCAAAGCAGGGTTAATCTGGTGCATTACCGAAAAAATGGTGCGGAGGTTATGAGAAGTGGCTCAGCCGGGAATTAACCCAGACTGATAAGGCCGCGCAATCAGGGCCATGAGAGGAAGCAGCCGGTTGGCGAGTATTTTAGCGTATATCTTGTTATCTGTGTTTATTAGAGAGAGGGGGCGATAAGAGTCGCAGCTATCGGGTGGTTTGTCAGGTTTAAGAAGGAGAGTAATCAATGCTTCACGTAGCGTGGGAGGAAACCTGCCTAAGGTGACTGATTCGTTATACATCTCCGCTAGATGTGGGATGAGCATGGGTGCAAATTCTTTATAAAACGTGGGAGTCAGACCGTCGGAGCCTTGTCGCTTGGAAAGCCAGCAATAACCTGGCCAATCTTCTCAGTGGTGAAAGGTTCGTCCAGGCAGTCACGGTGCGCATCACCAAGCCAAAGGAGCTCAATTGAGTCAAAATATTGATCTAGAAGCTCGCGAGGCACCTCCTCGCCAGCAGTGTATAATTGGGAGTAAAAAGCGGACAGTCTAGCTATGATCTCACTGGGGGACGTGGTCCTCCCGGAGGTCTCGTCGCAAAGCTCTGAAATGTAGGAGGAGGCGTGAGGTTTCCTAAGTAGGTTTGTGAGGGTTTTTCCGGGGCGGCCGCCTTCCCCATACCTACGTGCCCGAAATTCTTTACTTAGAAATGCTGCCTCCCTTTCCGCCTCAGTGTGATACTCGGTTAGTTTGGTTCCAATATCAGCTAAGGTGATAGGGTTAGGGTCAGTGATCTGGCGCTGATCCAGAAGTTTAATGTCTGCCTCAAGGCGCTCCAGAGTTCCCCTGCTAGATTTAAGCACCCCTGCTTGTCTGGAAATACATTCCCCCCAGATTACGACTTTAAAAGACTCCCACAGGGTCAAGGGGGATTCCACCGAGCCAGTATTAGGTTCGAAAAATTCAACAATGGCTCTCCGGATTTCTTTCCGGAATGCCGTGTCGCAGAGCGCGTAGGCGCCATGTAAACATGCGACGAAGGGTGAGTGGGAATCGTACAACCATGTGCACAGGTGCGTGGTCGGATAAGGTGCGGGCCAGGTGATCGACAGACGCGGCCCAAGATGCTACATCGCGGGTAATGAGCCAGAGGTCAATTTGGGACCAGGAGCCGTGGGTGTTGGAAATGCAGGTGCCCTCGTGAGTGCTAGGGTGAGTGTGACGCCAGGCGCCGAGCAGCGAGTTATCTTGTGTAATAGTGTGTAGGGTAGCAGTGGCCTGAGGGTGTTGTATACGACTGCCTGAGCAATCTAAGGTCCCAAAGGGGGCTATATTAAATTATTAACATCGCCGCCCCATAGTAATGGGAGGGGGCAGATGGAGGAAATTATCATCCAGACATTGGAATAAAATTCTGGGACATCGGTGTTCGGGCCATAAACTGCAGCCAGAATTACCGGCTGAGTATATAGTATCCCTGCTAGAATCACATATCTGCCCTCCGTGTCAATGAAGGTCTGTGTAGTACGCCAGGGGAGATCCTTCTTGAAGAGTACAGTGACGCCGCACGCATAGTTTGAGCAATAAGCGTCTCTCCCCAGTACCTGGAGCGCAATTTGGCAGCATTGGTGGAGATAAGGTGAGTCTCCTGGAGGAAACATATGTCAACCTTTAACCTACTTAGATATGTATGTATGAGGCGTGCCTTACGATGATCATTCAAGGCCCTAATGTTCCAGGTCAGGAAGGTGGTTTCAGTCATCTATCCAATGTATAGGTGTTTGGGATATGCTGTCTGTCGCTAGTTGTAGTGACGAGCCATCTGGTGACATGGAGGATGATGCTCAGTACAGTGAATGCAATCAATAGCGAGTAACAGTAAACATTAAACAACCCTCGGGAACCCGAATATCCAGAACAAACTCCCGAAACAGAGACCCGTTTCCCACCCCCACCCACTCCAACCCCCCAAATAGGTTGAGTATCACGCCACCCCCCACCCAAGGACCCACAACTTGGAGTGTGGATAGTACAGCTGGGAATAATCCCTTCGGGGTACAAGGGCTCAGCCAGATTCCCCCATCCCACAAGGGCAGGGTGGCCGAGCGTTAGAGCTGCCAGAGGGGGGTGTTATGCAGAACAGTAAGGGTAGCAGAATGGCGCAGGTTCTGACGACAAATGTAAATCACATAGCAGAAGAAATAGAAAAACCATGCATATAAATGAATATGCTCAGGGCCTGCAAAGTCAATCATTGTCACTGGTGCGGGCATCTTCAGACCTCGCTCGGCGGGTACCCGAGGGGGACCCCCGCAATTGTTTAGCAAATGATAGGGCGGCCTTGGGATCAGTGAAAAACTTAGGTCTGTCGCCTGTGTCAACGCGGAGTTTGGCAGGGTACACCAAGGCATAGGTTATATGTAGCTGCTGAAGTATGCGCTTGGCGGGAAGGAAGTCCCTGCGGGCCGCCTGGACAGTCAGGGTAAAGTCAGGGTAAAAAGATAGGACGTTACCGTGGTGTCGAACCTCACCAAACTCTCTCGCCTTCCGGAGGATGGAGTCCCGGTAGTTTAGTAGGTGAGCAATTATAGGTCTTGCCGGTGTTCCAGAAGGAGGCCGCGGGCCAAGGGACCTGTGCGCCCGTTCGATGATAAAGTGCTCAGACAGCGCTGAGCGCGCAGGAGAGATTCAAGGTAGTCCTCCATTTTCCCCATTGCTGTGGACTCCGGGATACTAATAATACGTATATTGTTCCTGCGGGAGCGCGCTTCGAGATCTTCATTCTTTGCGCGGATAAGTTTTAAGACCTTATCCATCTTGAGGAGTTGCTGTCGATTTTCAGCTCCAGTGTCGTCTGCCTCCGAAACCCTTGCCTCGAGTTGGACAATCCTGGTCTCATGGGTGTCAACCCGCTGCTTGACTTGATCGAGGCGCGAGGTTAAATTGTCGTTCTTGGAGTCTATGGATTTTAGGCTCGACTTAACCTCCAGCAGCAGGGCACGGAGGCTGTTATCTTGTGGCTCAGGCAGGTTTGTCTGCGTGGACTGTTCGCCGGCATCTGGGGTAGGCTCGCTGCCCCTGCCTGCCCGCCCGGTGAAGGTGAGCTTGGGCTGTTTAGCGTCTGCCTTGCCCATCTCAGGCGCATAGTGGAGGCCGAGTACACTGCCAACACCAGGCCAGGAGGAGAACGCCGGGATTTAAGGTGCAGGGACGGGCCCTGCCCAGCGCACCAGTTGGAACCGCGCCGCGGTCACACCAAGCCACCCAGGAGTGCGGAGGTCAGCGCCAGGTCAGCGCCAGGTCAGGCCGCCCAGCAGGCAATGAGTGTCCGGTCAGCACAGATGGACCCAGCAAGGGGGGGAGGGGCACCCGGCAGCAACTCGCGGCCGGCCAGACGCAGGGCGTAGAGAGAATGCGGTGGGAGGCAAAACCCCTGATCTTGCCCAGAGGGACTGTGGATGGAAGTGCGAGGCGGGGGAGGCGCTAGAAGGGGGGGTCCCCAGGAGGCCGGCTGTAGGCCTCGACGCGAACACAGGCAGTGGGGCAGCAGCAGCCAGTGTTGCAGACCTCGAGTGGGGAGCATCCGCAGGCCTGGGTGGCGCTGCAGCGCATGTGTGGAATAATTAGGGACCCCCTGCCAGGAGCAGTTAATGTCAAGGTGGTCAACTCACCCCCACCGCAGCAGACTTACTTGTGGGGGCCTGCGTGAGGAAAGATGTGCTGTCGGCCGAGTCACTGCAGCAGTGCCACTACGGGGGCTGGGCGCAGGTCCCCAGATGTGGCAGATCAACCAGCTAGGTGCACGAAGCAGGCCCCAATGTCTGGGGGCCAGGGCAGGCGTCTCACAGGGCAGGCCCGGGTCCCCCCCCGCGCCGACAGCAGTGCCCCGAGGGCAGCAGGCTGACAGTAGATGGAGTATGGGCCCAGCCCACCAAGGCCGCCACAGCCCAACTCCCGGTGTCGGTACAGCAGCAGGGACCTGGCGGGATGCTGTAGCGACGTGGCAGCCGCGGCCGCCTTGGCCAAGATGGCGGCCGCGTGGCAATTCTGGCGCCCCCACCAGCAGCAGGAACACAGGCGAGCGCTGGTAAATTGCAGGCCAGGTGCGGCCCCAGTCCCAGCGGCCCGCCGCGACCAGGACCTCAGCAGTGACAGGCAGGTGGGGCCTACGCACGGGGCCGGCGTGTAGTCTCAGGGCCCGCCGCAGCAGAAGTCTCTCTGCCCGCTCCACGTCCCGGAGAATGCCGCCAGCAGACTGCAGGTATCGTGCGGGCTGGGCTGTCAGGCTTGTCCCAGCGACGGGTCCCAAAAGCAGCAGGAAGCCGCAGCCCCCGCAGAGGGCCGGCGCAGTGTAGCAGGCCCGCCCGCCGTAACGGTGACAGCGGCCCGCTTCAGGAATCTAGCGCTGCAGGCACCATGGAGGGTCAAGCTCGGCAACCCGTGCGGAGGGCAAGTTCTGCTGTGAATGGCTGCCAGTTATGCGGCCGCAGCCCCCCTCAGGAGTCGGATGATGCCGGATTAGCCATGCTCGGCCGGCAGAGCTCGCTCAGCGCGCAGCCATCTTGCCGCTGGCGAGACCACGCCCCAAGATACATAGTATGATTAAACTGTTTAGTTTGCTGCGTTCAAACACTGTTCTATTGAGCATGATCAGGATATTAAAGAGTAGGTTGCAGATACTTTTCAGGATTGGTTTGGTGCAAGTGATTTGGATACTTCTCCAGTCTAATGAATGGTTTAGTACCAATCACACCATGTGCAAACTATAGCTCTTGCATAGCCACTGTGAGATGAGCTTTCTCTACCTTGTAGCACAGGCCTCAATCTCAGGAAATGTATGTACACTATAAAGTGACCGATATTTTGCACAAAAGACCAAAGAATGAGACTCCTATGCTTCCTTTTTCAGCAGCATTTAAAAATCTCCATTTCAGATATATGTTAAAAGCCAGACCTGCTGTTTCCAGAACGGCGATGATTTATTTGATCAATGATCCATTGACGGGTTTTCTTTTTTTTTTTTTTTTACTTTATTTTCATTTTATCAACCTTACTCGACTAGACAATAAGTTATGGCATTTCTGGTGCTAAAAACATACTTAGTAAGTACAATGTGAAGTATAAATGAATTGTATAGGGGCGGGGAAGGCACATTCCGACAATCACAGATATTATTGCAACATAGGGAAAACGCACATCACCTAGTCTCCTCCGGATGTAAAAAAAGTGCCCCACTGCAAGTGATTGGTCAGTGTCGAAGAGAGGGGATCATAGCCATATTCGCATTTACGACTATACGCAGCATACAGGTCAGCAGGTTCCAAATATACAGACATATAAGGGCATTACACAAGGAAAATCATTCGGCATTTCTCATCTCATCCTCCCCACTTGTAGCATTCCTCCCAAGCGCCAAGTACAGTTTGTATGGGCCCCATATATCTTTCAGGTGACTACGGGTAGGCATAAGGTCATGATAGGCGTCTGATTGAGTATTGAAATATACCATATCAGTGTTCCACTTTTTTACTGGGGAACAGGACCCTTCATCCAACGCATTGCTAACCTGCTGCATGCCAGAAGCAAACCCAAGGCAACCAGGTGCCGGAATGTCTTTGAAACATCTTTGACGTAGCCCAGTAGAGCTATCAATGGAGTAACCGCCAATGACTACCCAGTGATCTCCTGCAGAGTTTAAAATATTGCAAGCCAAAAGTGGTGCACTTCAGGGCAGTACCACGACATATGTGCAAAGCCAATACAATCCAGACCACACCGCAAGCACCTAGTGCCCTCAAGCAAGCCACACTAAAAAATCCAGCCAGTGTGTGATATATCCAATTAAGATATTTGAAATGCACCAGTCTATGACGACCATTTAAGAGAGGGTTTGAATCTCGGTACAAAAATAAGTCCACTGTGCTTCACTAATCTCTATGCTCAAGTCCTCTTGCCAATCGCGGTAGGCCCTGGGCATATCAGGCCATCGGGCAACTTGTGAAAAAGAGTATAGCTTTGCAGATGCCGGTACTGTCGAAGTCGTTTGTAATAGATAGGTAAGAGCCGGAAGCTACAATGGCTCTGCAAGGGAATCATCTAGTAAGGCGCGCATCATGTGGCGTGCCCAGAATAATGAAATTGTGCTAGCATGGAGTCTTTCTTCAAAGAAATCACCCATATATCGTATCCCGAGGCCATGGAGTGCCTCCGCTGCAGCCCTTTCCTGCCCCAAAGGAAACCAACGACACCACTCTAGGGGTCGTCGTTGAGAGTAAAACAAGGATCTTTTCAGACGGTCCAATGACTTCCTCCAAAGGCTCAGCGTGGTACCTACAAGATCAATCTCAAGAAACCGACGCAACGGCCTATCGAATAAGTATTGGGGCAATGATAGCGAAGATGCTGCATCTCGTTCTAAGCGGAGATGTTGTAATTCCGATGGTCCATGAAGCCAGAAATAGACAAACATACATTGTGCCACCCTTTAGTAAGCTGTCCGGTCTGGTGCGTAAAGTCCACCCATTTCGTATGGTAGCATGAGTGTATCCCAACGCACGCACAGCTGCTTACCAGCCCACGCCAATCTCACTAATATGCATCGCATGTTCCGAGAAAAATGCATTAGACGGGAGTATCGGAATATTTGCAAAAAAAACCCTAATATCTGGGAAGAATTACCATCTTGATAATGGCTATGCCACCACACAATGAAAAGGGTAAACAAATCCAATGGTCTACCGCTCACGCAGTACAACTTCTGGATCAGTATGGACTTGAACATCCAAATAACGGACCGGCTCCATCGTCCAAGTAAGCAGAAACTCCAATGACACCAGAGTCATAGTAGAGGTAAGTGGAAACATAAGTGACTTGTCCCAGTTAATATGTAACCCGGAATGGCCTCCAAAGTGCACCACCTCTCTGAAGACTGGTGAAAGGTTATGTTCAGGGTCACAAACGTATAAGAACTGATATGATAAGTTTATAATGCGGAAAGCAATTACCATGATGAGAGTGGCAACACACAGGCCAAGGGCTCTGCAACCAGCGCGTAGAGTAGGGGGGATAAGGGGCATCCGTGTCGTGTGCCCCTCGTGATAGGTAACGGCGCCGATACCCTACAATTTAGGTGTATACGTGCTGTTGGTTCCATGTAGAGAATCCGGACAATTTGTAGGAAGACACCGCCCACTCCCACACGTCGTAACACAGAAAACTTAACCCCCCACTCAACAGCATCAAAAGCTTTTTCTGAGTCAAGAAAAATCGCAGCAGCGCGAACGTCAGGGTCAATGCGTGATATTACCCCAGAAAGAGTACGGAGGTTATATATATTAGAGACCGAACCCGGTATTAAACCAGATTGCTCAGGCCCCATAATCTTGGAGAGCAAAGGCGCCAAACGATTGGTCAAAACCTTGGCAAAAAGTTTAGTATCTCTGTTTAAGAGAGAATGCGGCTGATAAGAGGAACCTTGATCTGCTGGTTTAAGCAGAGTGACAAGTAAGGCTTCGTGCATTGTTGGAGGCATACGACCGTCGTGGACCATCTCTTCGAAAAGGGTAACCAGGTGTGGTATAAGTTTATCTTAGTAGGCCTTATAGAAGGCCACTGTTAAACCATCAGAGCCCAGCGCCTTCCCACTCGACATATCTTTTAAAGCAGCAACAATTTCCATGTGACTAAGGGGGGGCCATAACCCACTTCCTATGATCATTAGTAAACCGCTTCATGGTTATGTGCATTAAGTAGTCAGTTACAGCTTGTTCATTGAGTTTAATATGTGAAGTATAAAGAATGGTGGATTATCAGCGAAACCGATCTATCACCTTACCTAGAGGCATAGCCTGCTCGTCTTTGACAGTTAATAATACTCTATCTTCACAACTAGGCCGAACAAGGGTGGCCAAAATCGCACCTGACGCCATCCTGCACCATAAACTCTAGCTGTAGCATACCTTCCCAAGTGCATAACTTCATCTTGAGCCAGCTCGTTATGTTCCGCCAACTTGGCTCGGATGTGGCTCAAAGGCGCCTGCTCTGCCGTCTCACTATGCGCGCAATCCAATGCAGCCAAATCTCCTTCTAGCCTTGCACGGTGGCCTCGAATTGAGCGGAGTACACCTGCATGTTTCGAGATGGTAACCTCACGGATATAAACTTTAAAAGCCTCCCAGACAGTCGCCAAGTTTGACGCTGAACCCAGATTAGTAGTAAAGTAATTATCTATCTCCAGCACCAGTTCCTGACAGAACACAGTGTCCAACAATGAATATTGCGGGAGGTGCCAAGAGAACGCATGTGGTAGTGGGTCTTCCAACTCAAGAACTAATTGTACTGGTGAGTGATCCGAGTATGTTCGAGGTAAATGCTTATATTGTCGGACAATGGACATCGAACTGCTTGAAATTAGGTTGATTCGTGTATGCATGTCATCAATGGTAGAATAATGTGTGTATTCCCTACCATGTGGAGAACGGCAGCGCCACAATTCCACCAGACCGCAATAGCACGGGCTGCCAGCGAGGGTCGCCGAGGCGGGCCCAAGAATTATCTAAATCGGGGTACTGGACGCAGTTAAATTTGTCGCCCCAAATCTAAGGCATACCATCGTAATGGGCTAGCTTAGCACGGAGCCCATGATAAAACTGGATTGTCAAAGTTGGACCGTAGAACCCCACTAATAACACCTCAAAATAGTCGGGGGCGGAGCTTGCCTGGCTGCAAAATGGCCGCTCGGTGATCGAGCTCCGCCAGCCACCGACACAATCCGGCATCATTGGCACCTTCCGCAGCTTTGCTGGGACACACGCGGACAGCTTGGAGGACCCCCTCTGCCTGCTGATTCGGACAAGACGTCCCGATCCTTCCTGCGCCCTCTGTTCCGACGCCCCGGACTAACGCCGCTTTCATCGGCGCGCGGCCTAGTGTCGAGGCCGACGTGCGCGCGGCGCTGCGCTGTGGGAGCCGGCCGAGGCTGCGGCGGCGGCTGTGGGGTACGCGGTGCTCCCTCGGCGTGCGCCGGCGGCGGACGCGGCTTGGCGGAGAGCGGAGGACGCGACTCTGCGCTTGGTGTGATGGGAGGTGAGCTGTGAGCTATCGAGGGCAGCGGATCGAGTGCTGGGTTAGCAGTGCCCCCGGGGCCTGTATTGCGTCCCCCCCGCCGAGAGGCTGCAGCGTGGTTCTCTGCCCACTCCCACACACGCTGGGGACACTGGAGCTCTGGGGCTCTGAGGCGGCGTTGGATTCCGGCGCTGGAACTTGGCGAGACTGGGGCTGCATTGATACCTATTCCTCCCTAGGCTCCTGAGGACGAGCGGAGGCCTGTTAACCCCGGGAGAGGAACTGGGCCCTGTAATCCTTTTATGGAGTAGTAAACGCTCTGCTTGGTGGTATTTGCAGATTGACTGCCCTGAGTCCGGCTCTGATCACACTTCTTGGTGCCCAGAGACTACTTGCCTTGTGGTGACCTGAGCCTGGTGCGAGTGACTGTGCAGCCCTGGGCACTCTGTAAACGTGTGGGCAAACTGGATAAGTCCCAGCCGAAGCTCACTTTTGAACAGCGCAAATCGAAGCGGCATGAGGACACGGCGGAAGCGGCGGCGACGGCGGACTCGGACAATCCTAATGACGACCCTGTGAGTGACATTAAGCAAATAATCGCATCCATGCAGCGAGGCCTGACTGCTATAGACGCCAAAATCGATACGCTGGCTTACCGGATGGACAGAATGGCGGAAAGAGTCGATAAGCATGCGGAGCGCCTAGATATGGCAGAGCGTCGTATCACCGAAACTGAGGAGGCACAAATAGATACCAATAACACCCAGCGACAGGTCGAGAAAGCACTGGTTACGCTGCAGGACAGGGCGGAGGATTTGGAGGCGAGATCGCGGCGGTGCAATCTCCGCATTACGGGCTTACCCGAATCGACGTCCACAGGCCCCATGGAACTTTTTATTGAACACCTACTGAAATCGCTACTTGGGGCTGAAACTTTTTCTGCAATGTTCGTGATTGAGAGGGCGCACCGTTAGCTGGGCCCGCGGCCGCAGCCTGGTGCTCCGCCGCTGCCTATTATCGCCAAACTCCTCAATTATCGCGACAGGGACGCCGCCTTATGCAGAGCAAGAGAGCTGGGCACGTTGCAATATGAAGGTTCCTTTTTGTCCATCTTCCCTGACTTTACCATGAAGGTGCAGGACGACCGGAGGCAGTTTGCCCCTTTGAAGCTCAGGTTGCGAGACCATAGCATCGTGTACGCTATGCTATATCCAGCGCGGCTGAAAGTTCTCTTTGATGGCAAACCTAAAATCTTCTCAGACCCGCAATCCCTGCAGAAAGCTCTGAAGTCCTGGGAGGTGGCTGGCAAACGCAAGAAGGTTCAAGGCGCTGACGCTGATGGTGATGTTGCCTCACAGAACATTGACGATAACGACTGAGCATGGAGGACTGGGTTCACACTGTTCCTCTCTTAACATTCTGCAGAGCCTTCTAATGTGTTTTTGCTGCTTTGATATTCTTGGTTGATGGGGGGGAGTTTCCTTCCTGATAATGGTCGTGTACTATTCAGAGTTGTAATGTTATTCCGCATAACACCCTGAAAGGGGGGGTCTGGAGCACTGCTTTGGGGGCCACGACTTTCCGCAGAAATTTCTCCTATATTAGTGAAGGGTTATTGTATGCTTATCGGTGGTATGGTGCAGTAGTACAAAGTTCGGATTGCCGGGTAACATTCGCCCCACAGCATTACCCGCTGTTGTTGGAAATGTCTGGGAATTCGTTAGGTGTTTTTTTTCTCTTTATTTATGTGTAATGAAGGAGGTGCTTTTGGAACAGGGTGGGTTGCGTATCGCCTCTGCACAGTTGGGGTATGCAAGGCGTGGGTGGAGGGTGGTATGGTGGGGATTCTTTTTGCGTGTCTTTCACATTTTTTTTTGCAGGTCACATGCTGTTGGTTGTATCCATATGGTCAGGGAAGGGCATGGTCATGTAAGGGTGGGTGCCATTCAGGCACGTTACAATCCTGCATTCAGACTGTACAACAATATGGCCCATAAGGCACGTTTGAAATTTTTGACATGGAATGTTAGAGGTCTGAATGACCACAGAAAGGTGCGCAAAGTTCTAGCCTATTTGAAGAGGAAAGAAGTGGACGTAGCTCTATTGCAGGAGACGCATCTCCGTCCAAGCTGTAGCTTATTGACGGGGAGTCGTGTATTGGGGGTCTTTCATGCTGCTTGCTTTACCTCGCATTCTAGAGGTGTTGTGACTTGGATCAATCCTGCCTCGAAGCTCAAGATAGACCGTAGTAATACTGACCCTTCTGGTAGATATGTCATTACTCACTGCTATAACTCCTCCATAGACATTCTTGTGGTGAACTCTTATGGCCCGAACTACGATGACCCCCAGTTCTATCAGTCCCTGTTCCGGGCTATTAAGGCACATCCCACTTCATCTGTATTATGGGGCGGGGACTTCAATTGTGTTTTGGATCCAACGTTGGATCGGTCCCGGGGGCCTCTTAGACCTCCATCTGCTGCTGCCAGAGCGATTGTGGATATTTTAGTTCAACTGCAAATGGTAGATGTATGGAGGGTACCTAAGGCCAGAGATGGGTTTACACATTATTCGGCCCCTCACGATATACACACGCACATTGATTATTGGTTCATCTCGCAATCATTGCTATCCAAGGTTCAGGACTGTGAAGTATTGGCCCGGACGTTCTCTGACCATTCACCTATTCTATTGACTGTATCTGTCCCTCCGCGCGGGCCTTTTCCCTTTTTGTGGCGATTCCCTCCCTATTCGCTATTAGACGCAGTTTTTAAAGCAGAACTGAATGGGGCTATTTCTGAGTTTTTTTCGATTAATATTGGTACAGTCGACTCTTTTGTGACTGTTTGGGAATCGTTTAAGGCCTATATTAGAGGCGTGACCATTAGTAAACATGCTGGAGTGCTCCGCTCTATACGTAATAGGCTAGCCTTCTTGGAGGCCCGGATAGCCGCTTTGGAGATTGATCTGGCACGTGAGTCCTCTCCACAGCTCCTTGAGCTCTTGAACTCCACATTAGCTGAGTTTAATGCTGAGGCGGACAGCGAGGTCAGGCACATGGGCAAATATGCTACGGCCAGAATTTATGGAGAGGCGGACCGACCGGGTTCGGTTCTCGCATCTATGGCTAAGAGCAGATTAGAGTCCAGAAGCATTCAAATTTTATCAGACGCCGGGGGCTCGACCTGGTCCGATCCGGCGGATATCACTAATCGGTTTCGGGATTATTATCAAGAGCTATATAGCTCGAAGGTCTCCCCTAGTGAGGAGGAGATATTACAATATCTAGAATATATCGAACTGCCTTGGTTACAAAACTGGCATAGGGAGTTCTTAATGCGTCCCATTGAACACCGGGAGATCAGGTTGGCACTGAATTCTATGAGGGAAGGCAGTTCTCCGGGCCAAGATGGCCTAACGGTGGCTTTCTATAAGGCCTTTAGCGATCTGTTGATTCCCCATTTAGCCACATTGTTCCAGGAGATCGGGGCTGCTGGGATTATGCCGCAGACCATGCGGGAAGCTTTGATTGTCACTCTCTTGAAACCGGATAAGGACCCTCAAAGGTGTTCTTCCTACCGTCCGCTATCCCTGTTGAATGTAGACACTAAGATCTTCGCCAAGATACTTGCTAACCGTCTCTCCCCATTATTGCCGCAGCTAATTGGCTCGGAGCAAACAGGCTTCATCCCAGGTCGGTCTCTCTCTCACAATCTCCGGACGTTGTTTGGGGTCCTACAACATACCCGTCCAGATGTCCCGGCTGTGGCCGTTTTTTTAGATGCCGAGAAGGCGTTTGATTTCATTGAGTGGCCATTCCTCTATGCTGTGCTGCGTCGGGTGGGGGTGGGTGAGGTGTTCCTGCAGCTGGTGGAGATACTTTACAACTCGCCGATGGCTCGTGTCCGAGTAGGTGACATGGTGTCTGACCCCATTTTCATTTCAAGGGGCACTAGGCAGGGGTGCCCCCTATCCCCGCTCTTATACGCTCTAGCTGCCGAGCCTCTATTGAGAGCATTGAGGGAATACCATGGGCACAGGGGTCTCCGCTTTCCTCACTATAATTTAGTAGTGTCAGCCTACGCTGACGATACGCTCTTGTTTATTAGGAACCCTGAAGCGCACCTCTCCCCTGTTATCCGTGAAGTGCTGCGATTTGGGGGGCTATCGGGGTTGAAAATTAACTGGGAGAAGTCTTTAATCTTCTCGTTGACACCGTGCATGACGCCCGTCCAGTTGGACTACCTCCTGCAATGGACCACAGATCCGGTCCGATATCTGGGGATTCAAATTCACTCAGAAGCTGAGCTGGTGATCCGTGCAAATTATGGTAGAGCAATTGCCAAGTTGACTGAGGATGTTGACTGTTGGATTCGTCTGCCGCTCTCGCTGGTCGGAAGAATCTCCCTGATGAAGATGGTGGTATTGCCTCGCTTTCTTTTTCTGTTCGTGAACATCCCCATAGTAGTTCCTCGGCACCTGCTAAGGGAGCTGCGTGTGTTGATGACGAGGTTGGCCTGGGCGGGTAAGGCGCCACGGGTATCCATGGACACTCTCATGTTACCTTATCATGCTGGTGGTCTGGGCGCTCCAGATTTTGACCTTTACTATCGTGTTGCACAGGCGTCGCACGCTCATGCCTGGGTTCACGGACCTCAATCCCTTCCACATCTCCAGATTGAGAGGGTAGCTGCTGCCCCTGAGCCATTACCCTGGCTTATATCTAAAGTTCCAGTCAGGCGTTGTGGGGTCCTGGACTCTGTGAACTCTGTGGTGCACGCCTGGCACGTCCTACTTGGGTTGTTTGCTGGGGCTCAACTGTATTCGCCGCGAATGCGTATTGAATGGTGTCATTGGTATGTCTTCAGCTCAGAAAAGGGCATGCTCCGATCTCTGCAGAGTCTAGGTCTTACTGAGATGGGTGAGCTTTTTAAGAATGGCCGATTGGTTACTTGGGAGGAGGTCACCATTAATATAACTCAACCCACAGCGTTGACACACTTTCAGTTTTTCAGAACCAAGCACGCTCTTCGTGCGGTGTCGGGAGAGGAATTGACAGAACCTATGGAAATTCCTCCATTAACCATACTACTCGGCTCCCGTTCCCCCATTAAACTGGTTTCTAAACTCTATGCTTCGGCCTTGCAGACCAAAATCATCCCGCTCTCTAGAGCCCGACTTGCATGGCAGGGTGACATTGGATCGCCACTCGCTGACGACGTATGGTATTATTGTTGTGAGGTAACGCGTAAGATCTCATTTAACGGTAGGCATAGACTGGCACATTTCAAGTTTTTAAATAGAGTTCATTACACACCAGGGCGACTACACAGATATGGGCTGCGTGAATCAGACTGCTGTGAGCGTTGTGATATGCCGGGAGCAGGCTTTTACCATCTGGCGTGGCAGTCTCCGCCTGTTGCTGCCTATTGGAGCCGGGTCTTCTCGGTTCTTACTGACATTGTGGGTATTCCCATCATGCCTGAACCCTTACTGGCGTTATTAGGCTACACGAAACCGCTGCGTAAAAGCGTGCGCAAGTTGATAGCTATGGGCTTATTATTAGCTAAACGCAGACTTGCTATGAGATGGATGCGTGGGCCTCTACCAACAGTAGCTGAATGGCAAAGGGACATGGTGTATTGTAATACTCAATCGGATGTTTATAATGAACTGCTCCCACCTACCTCCCGCCCACTGAGTTTTTGGGCTCTCTTCGCCCAATACCAGGAGTCCAAACGTAACGAAGCTGAATCACTGAATGAATAACACTGTGTTGCTCTTTAGTTTATTGGTCAAAATGATACTCAGTTACTGGTCTATGGTACACATTCCAGGCTATATGTTTATGGGACAATGCTGCTGACCCACCTAGTTCTCCCCATATTTCCTGGGACATGCCACTTTAGCACCGACGAAGTATTTTTAGCCTTGTGCCCTTGGACCTCCTTCTACTGCTGCAGATTGATGATGTAAAGCGTGTATCATATATGTGACCTGCTTTTTTTCTTTGTGTCTGATTTCGATTTTATATTTGTGTTGATATTGCTTTCTGTTTTTTTTTCTGTAAAATTTACAAATAAACAAATAAAAAAAAAACACCTCAAAATAGTCTTTGCGGAATCACAGAACCACAAAACATCCTCTAGGGTCTACACATACTTCTGCAATTATATCTCGGAGCCTCCGCTGGCCCAAATCAAGATCTTCGGGCATGGGTTGTAAAACCAGCCACATAGCATGTCCCTCTCGTGTGTCTCTGTGTGAGCAATCCGCTATTAGGAGCCAGATGTGTCTTCTGTAGTATGGCTAAATCTATCTGATGATGCTGTAAATATAAGAAACTTTACAAACTTTCCTACTGTTGTTCAGCCCTCTAACGTTCCAAGTGAGAAAATTCAACGATAAAGAATGCCTAGTAGAAGCGGTCATGTCCCCAAACCCATCAGGCATTTCTACATTGTGTAATAGGGAAAAACTGGATAAGCTGCAACAAATGTACTTGTATACACCATTGTTTGTGCCATACTACTGATTTGATATGCCAACATCCACTCCCCTCCCACGCCATGCCCCCCAACAGATGACACAGCAAAGTACATCCCCCCCAGTCCTACCCAACCCCCCAATCAACAAACCCCTATGAAAACAATGTGGCGCACACATGAAGGCAGAGTATGCCCTCCGAGCACCCCCGTAACACAAAGTCACAGAGGGCCACATATAAGATAGATATTGCGCCAGTCGTGCAGCAGACATTCAGGAATACTTTACCCCACCCCATGACCCTACATACAAGTCAAATATACATATTATAACATAACATCAGAGTTACATATAGAAATCCCAGCATCTTCAAAAGAAAATAACTATGCAAATCATATTTGCAGAAAATGAGCGAACCCTTCGGGCTTTTGGAATGCAAAGGATCAAAGATAAATCATTATCAACCAGGTTCATCTAAATTAGAAGAGGTCCCCGACTCACTGTCTTCTGCCCTTGGGGACCTCCGTCTACCGCCCACTAGCTCATGTTGATTGAGAAATTGCTCCATGCCTTTAGGGTCAGGAAGATCTTTGTTTTTCCATCGACAGTCACCCGTAGGCGAGCGGGGTAAAGCATAGCATAGTCAATTTTCAGTTCCTGTAGTGTCCTTTTAGCTGGTAGAAACTGTCTCCATGATTCCTGGAACAGTGTTGTAAAATCTGAAAAATCGAGATTTTTGCATCTTCATACCGAAGGGTTTGTAATTCCCTGGAACGGCTCAATGCCGCATCTTGATAATTAAGCAGTCTTGCTATAATCAGGCGGGGCCTAGCCCCAGGGATCTGTTTCTGGGCCAGTGAAGGGTGAGCACGCTCCACATCAAACATATTGGAGAATGTCTCTCACCCCATATGGTCCACAAGGAGCTTCTGCACAAAGGTCTCCATATTACCTACATTTGTAGATTCACCGTGCCCTATAATATGGTGATTATTCCACCTAGAGCGGGCCTCCAAATCCTTCACCTTGGCCTGCAGCGCCTTCTGTGCTCTTACCACTGAGATTTGCTCATCCTCAGCCTTTGACACATGTCTCTCGACCATATCTAGCCGCTCTGCATGTTTATCAATGCGTTCTGCCATCCTGTCGATACGGTAGGTGAGGGCATCAATTTTCCCATCAATCTTTGTAAGGCTGAGTCGCATAAAGGTCAAGATTTGGCACAGGTCTCCCCCCAGATCGGGCCACGAAGCATCTGCACCTGTCTCCAGCATTGCTGCCCATCCTTGCGCAGCCTAGATGTTTTTCATTACTCAAACTGAAATATGAGTTGGGTCTTGTCAGTCTTACCCATGGCGGTGCAAGCAGTTCAATTCTTTGCAAGCGTGGAACTGTAAATGTGCACTCACCGGAATAGAAGAAGGCACTGGAGGACGATCAAAAGATCTGTACGCCACACCTCAATCTTTATATCAATGAGAGTTTTAACCTGGGGTCAGGATGTATGAAGGACGCTGTCTCCAGCACTCCTCCACCCGGGCGTAAGTGCAGCCAAAGTAGTCCAAGCCAGGGGGCCAGCACCCCCAACTACCTCCGCTGTCGAAGCCCCCAGAACCACAGAGAGGTGTGCCACCAGGCACAGCAGGGGCAATCCACCCACGGCAGCAGAAGGGGCGCCCGGAGGGTAATGCCACAGATCACCCCAGCAATGGAGGCCGCAGCCCAGAGTCACAGGCAGTCACACGCGTCACAGCACCATAGAGTGGGCCAGCACAAAGAATCAGGCAGAATATCAGGTTAAGTATCGGGCCCCCATTCCAGTGAGGTCTAAAAGACACAGGGATCCAGCCTCATCCCAACCAAGAAGGTCATGGGGATACAATCCCCTACAGACGCTTTAGGGACAGACAGAGCAGCACAGTGGTCAATTAGGACCCCCTCCACCAGGGAGATCAGGTGAAAGACACAGTTCCCATAGGTCTGGCTGCCCCCCACAACAGGGTGAGCCAGTCCTTGCGGAGAGCAGCACATGTTTGCAGGATAAAATTTCTGGGTATCCCCTGGTGCCTGCAACTCCAGCTCACCGCAGGGGGAAGGCCGCAGGACAACTCGAGCCCCCGGCTTCAACATAGACCTGGAGACTCCTGTCCCCCTCCGCACGACACTCGGCCATCAAAGATCGCTGCAACAGGGCAGGCCCCCACTAGGCGCCGGGGGCTCCAGACAGGAACCAGCAGTGGCACCACAGGGACAGCACTCTGCACTGGGCCCCGTGAAGCAGGCCACGCCACAGCCGTGGAGCCGGCCTTGAAGGATCGTGGCACGGCCTCAGTAGATGCCGCTCACCTGAGTTGGCTATCCCAAAATAGGCACCAGAGTGCAGGAGACACAGGGCGATGACGAGGAGCGTGTTTAAAAGCACGATTGCGCAGGATTATGTAGGATTCTTGTCACGGCTGAAGAAGCTCGCCTAACAGGTGGCCATCTTCAGGCTTCGCAAGCTCCTCCCCCCAACCATTGACAGGTTTTCTGGTGGCTCCTGCAGCCAACACGAGTTGGAGGCCTAAATAAATATTTTTCCTGTGGATCTTTGCATCTGTGACCAGTACTTTGGTAAGGCACCAATAATCATTGTGGCAGTTGGAACAGAATGCGATGGATCATGTACCTAAGGAGCATGTAGTCTATTTGCAGAAGGTAGTGACTGATGGGATGTATTTTCCCAAACACATCATTTAATCACGTTTGGATTTCGCTGACTGTGTCTTGAGAGTGATGGCCACTTCTTTGGCTATTTTATGCAGTTTTCAAAAACGTATTAAAAAGACAGTAATAGGAAATTACTGCGAAAAGGTATAGCACAACCTGGACACTAGTGCTAGACCTGATGAAATAAACATTATTATTTTTTGAGGCAGTGCCTAGGAATGTTATGGTTTGATATTATTTCACAACTGCAATTGTAAGCCATGTATGCCTCGTTGCTGCTTTTCCTATTGTTAATTTTCTGAGTGAATCTGGTTTTAGAGCTGTACATATATATTTAGGTTAATTTATCATTTGGTTTTGCAGATATTGTGTCTAAATCATAACCACATAGAATCAATACTACCCCGGTTAAAGCCTCAAAACCACTTAACAAATAGACAGATGCTACACCAGAAAGTGACTTCCAGTGGCTATGGCCAACAAACTGCAGTAAAAGGAGCCAGGTAAAAATATATATTTTATTGTAAAGCACTTTTAAAATGTTCACAACTCCCTCAATCAAATGTAATTGTCAGTATAATTGATTACAATTTTGATATTTAATTACTCACACATATTGTGCAAGCAAGCATCTCTTTTTGATTGTGTGTGCATATTGCTCTCCAAAAGTGAAAGTTGAAAACCTCAAATGTCAGGATTTTTCTGGAATCCTTGGGGTTTCAGATTTTAGGTCAGAAATATACCTTTTTTTTTAGATTCTGTGAGCAAATTGATGGCAGAGGTATGAATTTTCAAAGATTTTAGTGAAAATAGCTCCAAAAAGCCCAAAGCGCCAACCATGGATAACTGGTCACGCTGGACCGGGTCAAAGCCACAAGGTCAGGCCAACCGCGATGGAGCGCAGGTTGTCTACAGTCCCCAGGTTAGGTCTGCTGAAGCTTTACCTTTTCAAATCCGTTCTGCTCGCAATGGAGGGAGCCACAAGGAGCAGGAAGAGCATTGCGTAGGCTGCCAGCGTAGCGCGCAGAGCAGGTCAGTCACCGTGGACATTGCTGGGGCTTCACGTTGGCGATCCCTTACTAGCGGTCCATGCTGTAGCGCTAAGAGGCAGCTGCCGAAGCTTTACATTGAATCGTAGTGTGAGTGGTGAGGTCTCAGTGCAAAACTGGCCAGTTCGCGGTCACGAAGAGCCCAAAAGAATGCTTACAGCTCTCTGAGCCACACCAAGGGTCCAGGACCTCAGGGGCACCACTTGGAGGTCAGGAACACACTTCAGCTGAGTCCAGGAGCTTGTGCAGGATGTTGGACAGCCTTTTATGTACCTGAGGTGGCCCATTTCAGGAGGCCAGCAGACTAGCCATTGGAGTCACTCTGGTGTCCTGAGTTCAAGGGTGAAGTTGCAGGTTCAGTTCTCTACTCACCCAGGCAAGAGGGCAGCGGGCAGCAGGGCAGCAGGGCAGTGGGCATAAGAGTGGCAATCCTTTCAGCAGCACAGCAGTCCTTCTTCCTGGCAGAGTATGCACAGGTCCAGAAATGTACTGAGGAGTTGGTGCCCGAGGTTTCCTTTTTATACCCTGGTGCTCTAGATCTGGAAGGTGGGAGAAGCTTCTAGACAGTGGCTTTGAAGTGCAGGGAATCTCCTGCCTCCCCTGCTTTGGCTCCAAGCTGGCTGCACTGACAATGTAGGGCTGTTGGGCCCTTTGTGTGAAATCAGAGCACAGGCTATTAAGTTGCAAGTGGGGCTGTGCCTGCCAGCAGATGGCCCATTCAGGCACACCTAATCTATCTATTGTGTGCTGTTTGGGAGGAATTCACAAAGTCTAACTAGGATTGGCTTATATGTAATAAAAGGGGAGTTTGTGGCTTGGCAAGGGGTTTTAAATACCAAGTCGGCATGGCAGTATAAAACTACATTCAGGCAGGCCTGGACATGTTATAAAGTGCTAGTTAAGTGGGTGGCACAGTAAGTGCTGTAGGCCCACTGGTATGTTTTCAAAACCACAAGGGTAACCCACGAATCGCTAGGGACCAAGGGTACTATGTAGTTAGACGAACAGTGGTCCCTAGGTAATAAATGTACATACAATATTTAGAGAAACAAAATAGTTCCCAACGGTTGTTCTGATGACAATATACAAGGAATTTTTATTAATTTGTTTTGAAAAAAAACATGAAGTAGGGAATATACCCCTGCCGGGGTAGTTCCAAAACAAGTGTTAAAAAAACAGACAAAACAATAAACATACAGGCAAAAAAACAAAGTGGGACCAGTCAACGTATGAAGGATGAGGGTCACTTGTTTAAAAAACACAGCACTCCTGCACCCAACTGAAAAGTTTATACAAAATCAAATAGGTCAGAGTGTGGGTCGACAACGTTTCGATCCCTTAGCAATATTTTTATAGTTTTGTGTGATTTAAATACAAAGAATAAATCAAAATCCCAGAAACTATGTTCTGAAATGAAAAGGGGTTATGTTACATCTATATCATCCTTATATTACTTGTGTATAATTCTTTCACATGCACATCACAGTTGGCAATATTTTCATCATGAGCGACCAAAGCATCCTTGAACATTGCTCATTTAAATTTCATTTAATGAATATTAAAAAATGCAACTCTTTTAAAACATACAAAAATGTCATAGGAAGTTCAAGCACGTTATTCATTGATTCTGGTGGTGCACAGATGCTACTGATGAAATTCTCATTATTCGAGTGTGTCTTTAGCAGAAATATTTGACTGGAGTGCCGGCCTTACTTTAAAGGCCGCATCTCTTTACATTGACGAAACCTTGTGATTTCCATGGGGACTCTGTCCATGTCATTGGGTCATTGGTGGTGCGAGTGGACTGTTGAGGTAGCACCAAGAGCGATAACATGGGCTCCTGGACCCCTTCTAAATAATAAAAGAATTTAAAAATATGAAATAAAAGAATTCAAATCATTGCATACGTGAACTGCTTTTCAAAATTGTTCACATCCACAATAGGCTGTGGGCTTATATCAATGCTGATGGACAGCCCTGTGAGCCAGTGCCAACAGTTAGCTGCACAACAGTAGCCAATGGCTGTCCAAAAGCCCTTTTCTCTATATAGGTGTATGCCTTTATTGTCTTGTGTGTGAGCTTGAGGTGAGTGATGACGCAAGCTCTTGCCAGACAGCAAAAGCTATCTTTAGGCTAAACCTAAAAAAAGAGAAACAGAGGTCTCCTCAAATAAAACTAAAAGATGGGCTGGTGGCACGAAATCTTCAACTTTATGATTAAAAAAGGTTTTCAGGGGACCCTCTAAAGGGTCTCCTGTGTGCATTTATTAATAAATCCAACAC
Source organism: Calotriton arnoldi (assembly GCA_963921515.1). Classification (NCBI taxonomy): domain Eukaryota; kingdom Metazoa; phylum Chordata; class Amphibia; order Caudata; family Salamandridae; genus Calotriton; species Calotriton arnoldi. The sequence goes on from CAWUFW010005738.1 coordinate 1,267,351, forward strand.
CAGCATCAGTGAGGATTTATTAAGACAAGATGTTTGTTACCAAACATTTTAGGGTACAGTGAAGCCATCATGGAACTAGGAAACTCGTAATGACAAGTATCCAGCCCATGTACTCTCTATGGCTTCCCTGTGCACTTACAATATCCAAGCATAGACTTGATATTGTAGTGTACAGATATGTCCACACATGGGATATAGTGTACCCTGCCTTAGGACTGTAAGACTTTCAGTAGGGGTGGCTTACCTATACCTCATACAGTGTATGAGGGCATGGCACACAGGACTGTGTTCCATGTCGACTCTTCATTTTTCTCTGCACCAAGACACGCAGCCTGCAATGGCAGTGTGCATGGTCTTGGTGAGGGGGTCCCTGAGGTGGCACAATTTGTGCTGCAGCCTCAGTGGACCCTCTTCAGTACCCTTGCCCTACGTATCAGGGGTACCATTTACTAGGGACTTACAGGGGTTGGTGAAGTTGTGACAATTGTGGTACAGTTTTGTGAAAGAGATCTGGCACTGGGAACCTGGTTAACAAGGACCCAGTGCATTTTCAATTCGAAATCACATCAGGCAAAAAGTGGGGGCTAGCCAGGTCAAAAGAGGCACTTTCCTACACTTCCCATCAGCACGACAAATACAGAGAGCTGGGTCGCCACTTTAATTAGATTTAATCCGAAAGGTGCCGAAATATTAATATAAAAGGCTTTCTAGCGGCACCAACTGTAACCCTGGTGGATTTTGAATTAGTGATGGGCTATCAGAGGAGAGATGCAAAGGACCTCTGCTGAATCCGGATTGGCATGGATTCTGGGGGGGCGGATTTGTCTCCGAGGCTTGGTGAGTGAGGTAGCCTGGTGGCCCACAGGGAAGTCAGGAACATTGCAGATAGGCCTAAGCCAGTGAAACACTAACAGGGAATCGGTAGAGAGGTAGAAATGGGGATGCCGAATTGCCTAACGTACAACTGACTTTTCTTGTCACACTGGCCTTTCAGAGGCACAGGCCTAATGGCAGGGCCACTGGAACCATGCGATTCTGCAGCTGCAGCATTTTCTGCATAATTGTGGAGCTTGCCTCATTTGCTACATAATCTGCAGATTTTAACAACACGTGTCACCATGCAATGAAAAGCTCTTTACAAAGGTTGACTGGTCATCTTTAAATTGCTTATTGATGTATTTGGCCGTTAAACTGGTATTCATAAGGTGAAATAATTGCCCAGACAGTGATACCATGTGGCAAAATGATAAAATCATGACATAAGACATAATGTGCCGTATTACGCCATATAAATGACCTTTTCTTGCTGCATATTTTAGTTAACGTAGCTGCATAACTAGGTCCTCTCCTGCTACATAATTCCAGTGGTTCTGCCTATTAGTGTAGCTGTACTGTGATAGACTGCCCCAGTCATGTCAGCTTTTTTTCAGGCAACATCCTACCTCTCGCATTGTAAGTCTTGTAGCTCGGCCTTTTGCAATGAAAAGTCAATTATGCATGAACCAGAACACAAAGGGGAAAACACCAAGAGTCGGCAAACTGCTCCCACATGACTTTTGACAACTTCAAGTGTAAAGAACGGCCCACTTTCTCAAGTCCCTAACTTCCCACTTAAATTCGGCACAGTGCTTTAAAGCAGCTTAGGAGCTAGACATGCAGTCAGCATGGCATAAGAAGCACAGATGTGCAGCACAATTTAACTGAAGACACTGCTGCTTAGTAACCCCACAGTTTTGTGTTGTGTTCAAGTGCCTCATTTAGTTTGCTTGCTCAATGGCCCCAACAATAGCTCTGAGATGCTGAGTACATAGGTTAACATGACCAGAAGGTCTGCAGCAGTAAAGTGTTGCATTTATGTCTGAGAGGGAGGTGTGCACCAATCTTAATGCTGCAGTACAAAGGTTATAAAGTTATGCGGCATGTGTTCTTGGCTCTCCCTTTCATACCAGGCTTGGCTCTCCCTTTCATACCAGACTGGGGTCAGTCTTAGGTTGTTCCCGCCTGCATGCAGTTCGTGCATATGATGCCCTCCTCCTCCACGTCTTACCTTCCAGGTGGGCAGCCGCTGCTGGCTGCAAATTGCTTATCTTTAATAAGCATGCGTCCATTGGTGCCCTGTCACGCAGGCCACCTTAAGCCAGTCATTCCTCATTTTGTAGCCATAAGCTAGCATTGGAATTCTAGAAGATGTAGTTTCACTTTCCCCATTAATCTTTGACCCTTATATCCACCATGCAAACTGCTGGGTCCAGTTAGTAGCTATGAACCAATCACTGCACATCAGTCATGTTCAAAACAAAGCGCACAAGCGATCACCCTATTGCAAATAGCTGATTTTGGACTGACCTGTTTATAACAAAGTGATGCCCCCAGAGAGCCTGAGTACCGACACCAGAGTTTACAGGAGCATTTCACAGCAATGCTTTTGAAGATATGACCTCACCTCCCTCAGGCCCTGTCCCACCCACGATTTCAGAGCCAATCTAGATGCTGCTCTCTTGCTGTTGCTAACAGAAAGTATGCACCATGAGGATTGGCTTGGTCAGGCGCTGGTGGCGCTCATTTGGAGCCTTGGGGGCTGTGGCAGCAATCCTAAGGGCTCCTACATTGCAGAGGTAGGCGAGGGTTCAAGTGCGCATGTCAGGCTGGTCAGAGCAAGGCACCTGTCCAACCCGACATGCGCACTTGACCCCAAGGAGGCCCAGGCGAGCACCTGTCAATCATCAAGCTGGCTTGGAGCAGAGGCTCGCCCCCCCACCCCCCTCCTGTAACTTTGCCTGGGTCATGCCGTGCACTGCGGCTAAAAAACAAAAATGGAATAAATAACTCAATTCAACATTTAATATGGCAAAACAAACGGGGGCGATGCCCCAATAAAGAAACCGCTGCTTGTGTAAAAGGTTAATATGGCTGCTGCAAGGAATGTGTACCATGCAGATCACATAAGTGTATTTTATGTGCATAGCTCTGAGTTACTGCTTTTGTCACAGAGATCCTTTTATTACTGTGCAGTTCATAAGTTACAGTAGTAACCTAGCACAGTGAGCTATGAACTGCCATCAAAGAGCTGCATTCAAACTGCATGGTACAGGTTAGAAAGTTATGTTTTTCCAGTCTTTCATTATCCTAATGTTGATAAATGGGTTTGCTTAGGTAGAAATAAATTGATTAGAGTAAATGTAACCCTAGCCACTGTGTTACGTTTTGAATCCTGAGTTTGTGCTTCTCCAGCCCAAGCACTCTTAAAAATGCCTTCACCTTGTAGTGGCCTTTGTCTTATGTAACATTTTCTATACACTGACTTACACACGTATTATTCATTGTCTGTATGAGTGTTTGATGTAAATTGTTCAAACATCATATTCTGGTATGTGAGGCGCTATAAAAGAAATTAAATACATGTGAGTGAGGGGCTATGGAGAGATGAGGGGCACTGCTGGGGGGTGATAGTGAGGGAACCAAAGAAGGGCCCCTATAAAGATTGTCGTATCGTGGTGCGCTGTACGCCCATCATTTACTATGCTTTAAAAGCTAATACAATTGAATGTATAATGAAAAATGTGTTGTAGAATGCACCATTTTTCCCTAAATTTTCTTGGGGGGCAGAACTCCCCCAAAACTCTCCTTGTAGTGATCGAGCTCGCCAGCTGCGCTCACTATGCAGCGTATGGGGGATGGTCGGACAACATTTGCCAGGGCTGGTTTGGGTTCCCAGTCCAATCCCTGAGCATGACGGTAAGCCTACAATAGTCCTCTGTGCTGATGTAAGATGTGATTGAGAATGTCTTAAGCCAATGTCTGGATGAATTGCATTTAAGAAATGCAATAGTTTGAAGGAGGCTGACCCAAAGTGCACTCCATGTCTTGAACACAAGAGGTTGGCTTCGCAAGACAAAACACAAGCATTTGCAATGGAATAGGTCTCGCATTTGCGAGAATTTAAGCTATTGGCATTGTAAATGACAATGCCTTTTATTTATCTGTTTTGATAATTAACATATAAATATAAGGCATTGCCGTTTACAATGCCAATAGCTCAAACTCTAAAGCAAGACCTATTGCATTTCAATGAAGCGGCCGCCATTGTCCCGGGATGCTTGGAAAGTGAAAGCGTGCATGGCACACTGAATGCTGCAGGAAAGCATGTCGTGCCTGCAGTAGGAGAAACTGATTAAAGTAAATAATGCTTACAGACAAAATAAGACTTACTGTGTAACAACCGAAGTAAATAGGGCAAGTCCTCATGGGAGGTTACAAATGAAGACAAGGCGGTACTAAGGAGGTACTAATAAGCCTATTAACGAATCAGAAGCCAGCATTTACGAAGGACAATGACACAAGTCAATGACAAATATGGGCGAAGAGTGGGTGGGGCTTCAAGTCCATACTCTAATACAGTATGCCTCGCAGAGCATGCGCTGCCCAGGCTCGACCAAAAAAATCACCTTCAGTGTGAGAGAGCGATTAAAAGTGTACCTACTGAAATTAAGCTAAATAAGCAATTTAACAGCAAAACAAGTATGTTAACCATGGTGGTGACCTAAAACAATTGAGCTGTACACAAAGAGTTGGAACATGCATTGACAAAGCCAATAAGTCTGGCTTGCTTTGCAAAGAAAATCGATTAGCTAAATTTGTATTTCAGCAGCAGCCCACTAGCAGCAGCATGGGACCTGTCGTACTCCCTATATCAAAACATCAGCCCGGCAGCTGAATTTGGTTTCTAAGGGCAAAAGAGGTATGGCTTTAGGCATCCCAAGCAATGAATTAGTTTTGATATGAAGTGAGCAAAAGTGGTGCAGTGAAAAAATAATACGGGCTGCCTTTGGTATGCAGTGCATGTATGAGCTAGAGATTTGAATGAGTCAGAAAGTATGATGATACGTATAATATACTTAAAGGTGCTTTCACCTCTCTTCAACCATTGGTCTGTTCCATTCATATTTGCTCCCACCCACTACAGCATATAGGAAGGGGCAACGGGTCAGCCCACTTCCACCACTGACTGACTTCACTGTAAGCCCCTTTCACAATGAGCACACCCACACACAAAGTAGTTCCCTTCAGTGCCATGGACTACTATGGTAATGAGTGCTTGTTTAGACCAAAAAATGTTTTGCCTTTAGCTAATCTTTTTTTTTTTAGATTGATGATGGCCTGGCAACTTCCCCAGCAATAAAGTTTTGCAAACACCATGACAGAACAAAACTAGAATTGCCAAAGCCAAAGGCTGGCGGCCTGTGCCAGACCTATTGGCTTTGACATTGCTTGTTTTTTTCAGTTCTGTTTTGGCACTCTTTGACCCTAATTGGTACACTTAAGCCTTTTGCCTCGTGATGCATCCAAATTGGAATATGAATCAAGTGGCTCCACTCAGCTTTATCAGAAGGATTTTATGTACCCTAAAAAAATATAAATTTGCAGCTTTGGTGACTACCTTCCTCTAGCAACAGTCAAAATTTGAGATCATTAGTTGCAATATGGTTCTCGCTTGTGGGCCGCTTTGGGCCAGTAGGCTATAATCGCCCTAATGTGCCACCTGCCCAGCTCTCTACTCTGCTACTCCTTAACATACAGTAGGTTGCTCCCTCCAAAGCTATACTTTCCTACATATTCGAACCTGCCTTCTGACCAGTCAGTTCTGCTGCCTTTTTTGCTATAATCTTACCTCTGAAAATAGTACTCAATTTTAAGTGTTATAAGTATATTGCATCCCTGCTATTCATCTCAAATGTTCTTGTTTTTTCTGCCTTGGAATGATGAAGAGTTAAGGCGTTCCAATTACGATTCAAATCTCTAAGTAACAGTTGTCACAGAGACTTAAGCACTAAGGGCCAAATGTACAGAATTTGGGGATTGCGATTTCCTAATTTCTATTCTTTGTGAATCACAATTAGGATATCGTAATTCTTAATGTACAAAAACGTGCAAGTTGGAATTAGCGATTCCTTATGGGGTTGCAATAGACCTACCGCATTAATATTAATGAGGTAGGTCGCAGTTTGAAACCCATTAGGAATTACAGCCGTCACAGGAATGGTGACCTGCTGGGGTAAGCAGACCACCATGTCTGTGATTGCATTTTAATAAAGCAACGTTTTTTTTTTTTTTAAATGCAGCAAGTTTTCCTTAAAGAAAAACGAAATACATTTCAAAAGATACAATGAAACGTTTAAGTTTAATTTTTTAAGAGTAGGCAGTGGTCACCTGGACCACTGTCGGCTCTTAAAACATATTTGTTTCAACAAATGATAAAGAAGAAAACACAGCCGCAAACAATTTTCCAAAAAGGCCTAGCAACAAAACTTCATATTTCGCTGAAAAGTCAGAGGCGTCTTTCTGGCAGAGTTAAGCAAAAGCAAAGGCCTTGTGCTTGTAGGAACATAATGGGATTAAGGCCCTCGGGCAAAAAAAAAATGTTTATGACTTCTGTTTCATTGTACAGGTATGTGCCATCCAAAAAAGAATCACTTGGGGTAATAGTCTGAGTACAAACCTCTTGCTGCATTCGAGCGCTTATAACATATCTGTAACAAAAAGTGAACTCAACAGAAACAAAGAGTGCCATGCTAAGGTATGTAAACATGCATGTAGATTAGCGTAAACTGGGGTGTCCTGTATGGATCTCAAACACATGGCTGCACTCAAGTTATTAATGGAAATGGAAGGAGGAGGTGGGTGGGAGAAGTGGGCTGGAACTGCAATACAGCAACACGTTCCTCCTCGCTGTGCTCCCCCCTCTGTGCAGCTGCCAGAGAAGAACAAGCACCTTAATTATGTAATTATCTAGGAGATGTTGTTTAATAGCTTCGTAGTGGAATGTGTGAAAGGGCGCGATGCTTCCCCATAATGCAATATTCGCCGGCCACAGCGACCTGAAGGTTAAGCCACTTTCTGTGGAAGCACGCGGCTGTTGTCAAATCAAAAGCTGGACTTGGGTGAACCACTATCTGGGTGGTACTCCTGAAATCTCTTTTTTGTTCACATAAGGTGTGCAACAGCTGGGCCACTAAGCCAGACCTAAAAACCACTCCTAATGCGATTGGAAAGAAAAATAACTTTGTGTAAACAATTCTGATTATCTGACAACAGAAGGAACTGAGTGGAAAAGGATGTCCTCCTTTTATTTTTTGCTATGTTTGACTATCATAACAGGTGTTTATCAGGTAAGACAGTAAACAAAGAAATGCATGAGGTTAAAGTGTAGGATGATAAAAATATGTTGTTTGTCTTTTCTCAAGCAGCCTGAAAGCATACTTTTGCATATTGGGGGAAGGCTGTGTTGTGTTTTGGGACAGTGCTGACTTAACAGAAAACTACTGCCTATCGCCTGCTAAAATGAAAGTTGTCAAAACATTAACTGCCTTTCCATTTTGGGGAATGGTAGTCATGCTACTAGGGTGGGGAGGGTGTGGTGAAGCAGGAACAATGAGCCCGTATTAAGGACAACACCTGTCAAGCATATTAGAATAGCTGCCAGTTGGAGAAGGGAACAGGGCAAAGCAGAATCTGCTGAGCAATTCTAAACAAATGCTAGCCCTGAAGGGAACTACTTATGCGGATGAGCTCTTTGTGAAAGGGCAGAATGCTGTACTCATGGTGACGATAGCCAGTGACTGAAGTAGGCTGAAGCATTGCCTAATGCAGCATGCTGTAGTGGGCGGGCACAAAATGCGAATGACGCAACAACAGACCAAGGGATGAAGAGGGCTGGCTGAAAGCCCTAATACGTAGGATATATATATATATATGTATATGTATATATGTATATGTATATATGTATATGTATATAAGTATATGTATATATATATGTATATGTGTATATATTATCTACTGGCGGTCGCCAGTAGATAGTTATAGTTAGGACCTATTATCCATAGGAAATCCGCGACATTCTATTTGCAATAACGTTGGCGCCGGTTGACGAATCTTGCAAAGCTTCCAACTTGTTGGGCGCTCCGGTCCGCTCCTACCCTGAAAGTCTCGGGGTGATACGTCAGCGGGGGCCGAGAAAAAGGGGGTCCCAAAACGCGTTTTCCCATTCATTTTTCCATAGGAACCTTTAGTCGCAGCTACAGCCCGAACTGCTGAACGGAATTACCCCAAATTTGGCAAAGAGGTAGCCCTTGGTTCAGACTGGTGCCTTTTGCTAAAATGGTGTAAATCCGTTCAGTAGTTCCTGAGAAATTCACAATTAAAATCACATATATATCTATGGGCGCGTCGGATCCGCTGCACCCTCCCGATCACGAGCTGCATGCTAATTGGCTGTCAACACTCCAAATCAAGAAGTGTTGGCAGTTATTTTGTCCCTCGGTAGAACCGAGGGACAGAAACAAGTGCGCAAAGCGCAAAGGGAGCAGGGTAGAAACACCCTGACCCCTAGGTCTGCTCAGGGGTCCCACAAGGACCCCTGGGCAGAAAAAGATTTTTTTTTAAAAATCGGCAAGATGCGCTTAGGGTGCGCGGATCCCGCCGAGAAAAAAGAAACAAGTGCGCAAAACGCACAAAGGGGGCAGGGTAGAAACACCCTAACCCCTAGGCCTGCTCAGGGGTCCCACAAGGACCCCTGGGCAAAAGCATTTAAAAAAAAAAATCGGCAGGATGCGCTCAGGGTGCGCGAATCCTGCCGAGGGGCAATCGACGCGGTCTCCGCGCCTGATGCAATTGGCCCCGGGTGGCCCAAGTCCCGGGGGCATGGTGGGGGGATAATTTAATGTGTGGGGGCCTCAAGCCCCGGGGACCGCCACCCCCGGGGCTTTTTAAAGGGCTGGTGCGGGAGGGCTTCTGAGCCCCCCACACGCCCGAGGACTGCCACCTCCCGGGGCACTAACAAATTAAAATGGAGGTCCGTTTTGGACCTCGAAGCCCCGAGGACCACCACCTCCCCGGTGGCTGTGCTGATGTAGGGAGGGGGCCGCGCGGCCCCCTCCTGGAGCCCTTGATGGCCCTGGGGACCGCCACCCCCAGGGCGGCTCCTGCAGTGTCCCGGGTGCCTACCCCGGGACACTGTAGTTTGCTATGGCAGGACGGAGACTCGCGGCTCCGTCCTGCCATAGTAAACTGCTTGGATATTGGAAGAGAGAGCAGGGAAACCTGCTCTCTCTTCCAATATCCAAGCATTGCTTTTCCACATGGGGAGCAGCATGTCAGCTGCTCCCCATGTGGAAAGCAATGCCGGCTCCCAAGGGACGTGGGAGCCGGCGGGACTGTGGGGGATGGGGACCCCCACAGTCCCCAACGGAGAGGGCCAGCCCCGGGGATGGGGTCCCGGGGCAAGTAGTGGCCCAGGAGGGGGCCACGCGGCCCCCTCCCCAAAAAATTAAAATAAAAAAATTACAAAAAATGGAAAGGCCGGCCCGGGGGATGGGGTCCCAGGGCCTTAAATGGCCAGAGGAGAGGGCCACGCAGCCCCTCCAAAGAATAAAAATAAAGGCCATGCCCGGGGATGGGGTCCCGGGGCCAATACAGGCCCAGGAAGGGGGCCACGCGGCCCCCTTCCCGTTTTTTTTAATTAAAATTAAAAGGAGTAAGGCCCTGGGGGATGGGGTCCCCAGGGCATAAAAACAGGAAAAAGGAAGGGGGCCACACAGCCCCCTTCAGAGGACAAAATTATTATTATTTTTTTTAAACGATCGGGCCCGCAGGCCCGCCCCTTCCTTCACCACTCTGCAAGCACGCGCCCTGGCGCGTTTGCAGAAGGCAACGAATCCCCTTGAATACTGGGGTCCCTGAGGGCCAACTAGCCCACCAGGAACCTCCAATATGCGCCAGGGGCTGCGTTGCAGAGACGTGTAGAGAGGCCACACCCCTTTACACCTCTCTGCAACGCAGCTCTGTGCGCTTTTGAAGGTATATGGTGGGCTAGTTGGACTCCGAGGACCCTCAGGATTCAAGGGGACTTAATCCCAACTTAAAACGCGCCACGGGCGCGTTTGCACAGTGGTGAAGGGAGGGGCGGGGCTTCAGGTGACATGTGTCAAACAGGCCCGTGGCGCGTTTTAAGATGGGGAATTAAATCCTCTTCAATCCTGAGGGTCCCTGGAGGCCAACTAGCCCAACAGGTACATCCAGAAAGCGCCACAGAGCTGCGTTGCAGAGAGGTGTAAAAGGGGTGTGGCCTCTCTACACGTCTCTGCAACGCAGCCTCTAGCGCATATTGGAGGTTCCTGGTGGGCTGAGTTGGCCCCTAGGGACCCTCAGGATTCAAGGGGACTTAATCCCCTAACTTAAAACGCGCCACGGGCGCGTTTGCACAGATGTCACCTCAGGCCCGCCCCTCCCTTCACCATTGTGCAAATATTCCTCTAAAATCAGCCGAAATACGAATTCCGATTTACTCACCTGTTATCAGGAGAGACCTCAGTGCTGTATCTTTCAGCCCAGTACTGGTCCTGAAAAGTAATTCTAACCATAACTTACCAGTAACTTGAATTTCCTTCCATAGGCTAACATTGACTGGTTTCACTTGGAAATTCTTCTAAGTGTGGAGTTTTGGAACTTTAAAATATTCCTCTAAAATCAGCCGAAATACGAATTCCGATTTACTCACCTGTTATCAGGAGAGACCTCAGTGCTGCATCTTTCAGCCCAGTACTGATCCTCAAAAGTAATTTTAACCGTACTTACCAGTAACTTGAATTTCCTTCCATAGGATATCATTGCCTGCTTTTTGCTGAAAAAGTTTCTAAGTGTTGATTTTTGAAACATACAAATATTCCTGTAAAATCAGCCGAAATACGAATTCCGATTTACTCACCTGTTATAAGGAGAGACCTCAGTGCTGTATCTTTCAGCCCAGTACTGGTCCTGAAAAGTAATTTTAACCGTACTTACCAGTAACTTGAATTTCCTTCCATAGGCTAACATTGACTGGTTTCACTTGGAAATTCTTCTAAGTGTGGAGTTTTGGAACTTTAAAATATTCCTCTAAAATCAGCCGAAATACGAATTCAGATTTACTCACCTGTTATCAGGAGAGACCTCAGTGCTGCATCTTTCAGCCCAGTACTGGTCCTGAAAAGTAATTTTAACCGTACTTACACGGTAACTTGAATTTCCTTCATAGGCTAAGATTGACTGGTTTTCAACAAAAAAGTTTCAAAGTGTTGATTTTCACAAACTACAAATATTCCTTAAAAATCGCTCTGTATGACTTAAACGCATTCTTTCAACTGTTTACAGGAGATGCACCAGTGCTGGATCCAGGATCCAACACTGAGTAAGAAAAAGTAACGATAACAGTTTTTACCTGCTAAGTGAATTTCCTTCCATAGGATAACATTGGTGATTCTATGAGAAAAAGTTTCTAAGTGTCAACTTTTAAAATACAATAATATTCCTTAAAAATCACGACTGTAACCAAAACGCTTTTACTCAACTGTTTACAGGAGATGTACCAGGACTGAATCTAGGATCCAGTCCTGTGGTTACAAAAGTAATCCATAAAGTAACTAATTGCATTTAACTAGAAATTCACATTGAGCTGAATGTTGCATTGTGTTTGAAAATGTGTTGCCCATTGCAACAACTGTAACTACTGTACTTAAAAGTCTATTGCCTATCTGCAAAGTATTTAAACTAAAGTAATTCATTCTGAGAAAGTATTTTTGAAATGTAATGTATAATGTAATTACAATGTAATTTAAAAAATAAAATATGTAAAAAAATTGTTTCTAGAAATGTAGTAAATCAGTATGAAAAAAATTAATATAACAATTAATACATTTAAAAATTGTCATTTACAAAACCTTTGAAATTCACTGAAAAAACACGTAGGTTTCAGGCACGTTATAGTTAGAAATTAGCATTTAAAAAACCTTTGAAATTCACTGAAAAAACCATAGGTTTCAGACACGTTATAGTTACAAATTAGCATTTAAAAAACCTTTGAAATTCACTGAAAAAACCATAGGTTTCAGACACGTTATAGTTACAAATTAGCATTTAAAAAACCTTTGAAATTCACTGAAAAAACCATAGGTTTTAGGGACAGTTATAGTTACTTGGACATTGCACTCGTACAAAACCCGTGAAATTCCCCGTTATAGTTAGTTCAGCTAACTATAACTCGCGCCCCGCAATGCACTGCTGATGACGTCACATATTACATCACTCATGACATGGTCAGTGACATCACTGATGACATCACTGATGACATCTCAAATGACATCACTGATGACATCATCCACGTGATAATCTGATGCACCTCCTCACACCTAATATAACCTTTGATACACCCACTCTAAATTACAGACTGCCATTCGCAAAACCATAGACACTCCAACACCAATAACTACATACCCACTCACTGATTCTTAGGTCTACACACACACATCCACTCACTCACCCGTACAGTCACTCATACTTACGGTCACTCAGTACATGACT